>OY776668.1:15266781-16466781 GCA_963675795.1 Crossocerus cetratus | reverse complement strand
CGCGGCCAGATGATAATCGACAAGCGTGTACGAGCGCGCGGTACTCGACTTTAATAATCGTCGATGCTGCCCGATAAATCGTGGGGAGCGCGCGCGATCGGTAGAGGCTCGGGCGTGCCGCTGTCCAATCAGGGCGAGTTCAGCCTAATTTAGAAAGCGCTACGTACCAAGAGGATCGGTGCCCCGGGTGCCTTGGGGTGTGTTCGGGCCCCTTCGTAACTAGAACTTACCACAGAGAAAGATAGAGAGTGAGTCGGTATCTCCGAGTGGATCTCACCTGGAGCGATCTCGCCCGCCAATTTGGCCCGACATCAATTTGTCATTTACCTCTCTTTGAACCCTCGCCACTGCCTCCCCCACCCGCGTCCGCTTATACTCGCTAATTGCAAGGAAATTAAAACTATCTCGGAGTGGAGCGGCGCTCGGTAAATTTAAGGACTAGCGGGCGAGGAGGCGGCGGCACGTGTTGGAAATAAATTCGTGAGTCCGAGTGCGCGCGGCCCTGTCGGGCGTCGGGGCATTTTATTAAACGATCCAGCGTCCCTCGTAAATCAAGAGGTATTACGCGCGTGTAAAGCGCGCCACTTGCTATCATAGCGCAATAATCGTAGGCAATAGAGGCTATCGCGCGGCCGCCGCCGAGGAAATTGAGATTTATACACAAGCTGACAGATAGTTGACGAGAGATATACATAGGTGGATTGTGCGACGACCTTCCATTCTCCCCAATTCGGCTTTACAGCCCCGCCACCCCCTCGGTAATGGGAGAATGATGAGAGTCAATGGGGAGAATTAACTTTGAGAATGCGCCGGTGGTGTGGTTCTGGGTCGGTTGGGTTCGTTTTGGTTGGCAAGGAATGGAGTGGAGAGTGATCGAGTTAGTTATCTCGATTGGTTAATAAGTCGTTAAGAAGCGAGATGGTTGGATGTAGGTGATGGTCGATAAGAGGGGTTTTCGGTGGGAAAGCGGAGTCGATCGCGATCGACTAAGCCGATCGATTATCGTACGCGTCCCCTGGACGCGTTGAGGGGCCGAGGGCGCGCTCTTTTAATGATGTATTAGCGCCGTGTTTTGACACGCAGAGAGCGCGCGGCTCCCACTCGCATTCTTCTCTTTCCCTTGGCCCTATCCCGCCGGCCTATCTCTCTTCTCTTCTCCGAATCCACGCGCCGGACCTCGCATGCTCCTCATCCTCCTCCTCCGCCTCCTCTCCAGTGCCCTCGCCGGCCAGCGGCTCCCTCAGACACGCAGAGAGATCTCCGTGGACCACTTAACGCCACGAAACCCCTAACCTTCAATTAATCAATCTCGGAACAGAGTTGCCACGCCGTGATTTTCTGACACTCCCCCTCCCCCTCCTCTCACACTTTCTCTCTGCGCCCTTTTCGCTCGCATCTGACAGTCGCCGCTGGAGGATTCGCGAGAATTGGCTCCGCCGACGAGTTCGCAGGAATGATGACTGGATTCGCTGGACCCTCGCGACGCGATTAGAAATCTAGAAATATTTCACTCGTCATATCTCCTTTTTGCCATTTTAATGCTGGAGATGATGAGTTTCAGATTTTCCCTGAAATTAGAAACTTGAAACTTTGTGAAATTAGAAACTTTGAAATTCGAGTAGAGAAATTAAAAACGACATTTAATTTATCTTTGAACTCATAAGAAATTAATTATCGCGCAGAATTCGTATAATTTGTATAATTTGAATAGAAAATAAAAAAGTCCAGTTAATCTATATTCGAACTGATTACGAATCGCGCAGACTTATGATACTCGATGCTCGAAATCGGCGCGCGGCAGGTTTATCATCGACTCGGATCTCGTGGAGGGCTCTGAAAATCGGACGCACTACATATATCTCGACTCGGTGAGATTGGTGGCGGCGGCGGGGACGTCCTACGGTTCCTCGGCGGTCCAGCCCCCCGAATACCCCGAAGGAGTTTACGGCTTTCGAAGCGCACACCTAGCCAGTCCTCCGACAATAAACACACAGGGCATTTATAACAACGCGAGAGCGACCGAGAGGGAAAAGGGTCCTTTTCACAGCGGAGCGCGTTTTATCCCCAAAACTCGGGGTCCTCTTCCACCCAGCATCCCTTTCTCACGCACCCCCTCGTCGCTCTTGTTTATCTCGCTTATTTCTCAAACTAATAGTCGACCGAACTCGCCATCTTCGCCTGCGTTAATCATGTCGAAAGGGTTGCCCCGGGAATATTCTCCCTTTGCTCGCTACCAGACGCCACACTGGGCAATCCGAAAAAGCCCCGCCAAGAGAGTCCGCCGTGGATCGAGGCACAAAGCCCGAGGACACCAGAGAGTGCGTTTTGTGTCTGGCGAGGGCGCGAGCGTGTTCGCGAAAAGCGAGCCTCCTCTGTTTTAGCCTGTCTCCGAGATTTATGTCGCCGCTTATCTGATAAGCATCTAAGGATTATTAATGTCGACGAGTCTCTTTAGAGAGGGGGCGTCTCTCCGAGGAGAGAGAAATAGTCTGATGCGACTAATGCAGTTGCAGTATCTCGAATATTCCCTTGTTCATACACAAATATACAATTTTTCTTAAGAATTTCTTTAAACTTATAGATTTTCATCTTTACCGAATCTTTTCTTTTCCATGCACTAAAATTTATTTGTAATATTACAAATTGTACCAATAATGGAAATAATTGGAACTCGAGCGTGAAGGGGATGATTAAAAGGCAACTGATGTAACCCTGTACACGCGACAGCCAAGCCCTGCAAGTATGTAATTAAAAAAAGGATTAAAAATCATAATAAACAAACGAATCCAATAAAACTCGACCAGTACATACTTTCAAGAGTGTGAAAGGCTAGAGAAATTCTTGAGAAAAGTGAATTTCTCTACGAACCCCCTCAATTCCTCTCGGTTGATGAAAACAAATCCGACCGAGTCTCGCCGAGCAGAGACAGCAGTCCCCGTCGAGTTCATCAATTAGAATGATCGAGCGCGCTCTTATCGGGATTCGTTCCTCTCGGAGATGTCGCTCTCTTTCTCGAGAAGAAGAAGAAGAAAGAGGATGTCTCCAGGCCCCGGTATATCTTTGCATGCATTAATCACGGGGGTGAAATTGGTCGCCGCCAGCTCACCCGGTGGCTTTCCCATCGAGTAAACCTCCGAGAGGCTGGAATTCCAAATTAAAGCAGATTAGAAGATGGTTCCGCGCGTGTGACGTGAAACGCCCGGGCGACATTCCCCGATACACAGAGGAATCCCGGGCGTAGGCCACCGGCTGATCTTATCCCATCTTATCTGACGCGGCAAGTCCGCATACTTTGGGACCTGCCGGGCCCCGCTAGACACGTGCAGAGAGCGAGAGGGAGAGAGTAGCGTGAAATATCCCGGAATCCTCGGCATTGTGACAAGGCTGGTCTAAGCTTTCATCTGTTTCTAGAAGGAGCGCCGGGAATCGGAGAAGAGAGTCATCGAGGCGTGGGAATGTCGAGATGCGAATTGGCCCGAGAGGAATTTGCATGTCGGGAGCTCTGCGAAATGCTTTCTCGAGG
This sequence comes from Crossocerus cetratus, assembly GCA_963675795.1. NCBI lineage: Eukaryota > Metazoa > Arthropoda > Insecta > Hymenoptera > Crabronidae > Crossocerus > Crossocerus cetratus. Next base: position 16,463,258 of record OY776668.1, on the reverse strand, counting down.
GTTCCTTCTGTAATACCTGAGCCGGCGAGTGTCTGTACGGGGCGTGCGCACTCTTTAAAATCCCATTATGTCTGTAAACGCTGCGTGCCCACCGGACATCTCTCTAAAGTTCTCCAGTCGGAGAACACAATATCCTCCTCTCCTCCTCTCCTCTCGCCGGTCAAGGATCAGCCGCTCCCGCTATTTACAGTTTACGGAAGGTGCACCTGAACCTTGGCCGCGCAAGGTTCAACTGTATCTCCTGAAAAGGTGTTTTACTGCTCGTCCGGTGCGTTTCACGGTCTTTACAGCCCGATGATCCCGACCTTCTCCGTGTCCCTCGTAAAGAGGACAAGGTGTCGCGCGCGCGCGCGCTCTGATCCTCGAGGACAGTTTGCGTGGAGGGTGGAGGTTTCCGTACCCATAAAAGGGTGGAGAGTCCCGAAAACGCCACACAGGTCGCCCGCAGGATCAGATACCGGCTCGGTGGGCACAACTTCCTTTATGGCCCGTGATGGATGAAACTAATCGGTCAAGCAGCTGAGCGTTCGCGCGCTTAGTTGACCACTGTGACTGCGGGTGGTTCCTTTTTATTTCGCCCTCGGCATCTTTCCCTCGAGGCAGAGAGAGAGGGCCAGAGGTTGCTGGGATGGATAAAATATTCCGATCAAAGAGCCGATGGATATCGGCCACTTTAGGGAGGCCTTAAGGCCCCTTCACTCTACCTTGTCCCCTCGTTACCGAGTCGAGCAGTTCGATTTTTAGCCAACGGCCATTGGACAGAGTCGCCTCGTGTTTAACACTGTGTATGTATGTAATTCGGTCGGAGGCAGTTTTACAAAGCGTTGGAATCAAGTTTGCTTTTACGTGGAGTTTCAAAAGCCCTCGCCGTTAGAAAGCGGAAAAGGTTCGACTCGTGTTCGAGGAATTCCCGCCGCTTGCGCCGACGGCCTATCGTCCAGTCGTCGCTCAAACTTTTCGGCATTTAATGACCGTAATTAAGTCAGGATAATCATAGTCTAATGTATGATCGATACTATCAAGCAGCGGACTATTAATGTCTTCATCTTTCGAGGTGTCGAATCCCCATGACAAATCAAAGGGAAACTTTAATTAGCCGATCGATCCGCCGCCGGGTTGGAGTATACTTTACGCCAGGCTGGAGAATCGACTAATATCACGGATGATCGAACCGATCTTTATGCTAATTGTCCCGCGGAGAACAGAGAGGATCGAGGATCTCGAGCGAATGAAATTTCACGGCTACCGAGGCCGAGCCCCCTTCGAGGGAGGCTAATCTCATGAATAACTCAGTAAAGTCGATCCGCGCGCGTGTTCCTCGCCGGAATAAAAGCGCCCCCTCTCCCTCCCGAGAAGAATATCTCGGCCATATTTTTCTCGCAGTGCGCGCGCGCGCGTATTAACGAACTCTCCGGGGCCCAAGATTCGTAGACGCCCGGCGGCTGCCCCCTCCCCACTGCCCGCCGCCGGCGTAATCGCCCGTTATTATCATAATCGTTTATTACCAGATGAGTGGAAATAAAAATACGACGGAAAGAGCAACATTAAATTACTCGGCCTCGTTATGCTTATAGGTGTACCGACGCATTCCCTACGATTACCAGGCCGATGTACATGATCTTTCTCGAATCAATCTACCAGGAATTCAATGAGCTCCGACACTCCCCCCTCCCTTTCCCCCGGAATTCAGCAGGCCTTAATTGTAGCCTGCGAAGTTCGTCCTCGAGAGCGAAGTCAAACGAGGAGATAAAGGAAGTTCTACCTGTGGGAAACTAGTGTTTTTTTAGTGGCAGTTAAATCGTGCTTCGGGGTGGTCGTGTGTGCAGGGTGGGTTACTTGGGGTTTAATCATCCCCTTCACACTCGAGTTCCAATTATGTCCATTATTGGGACATTACATATTATAAATGAATTCATTTTAATAATTAATTTTAATGCGGAAATAATTATATTAATATAAAGGCATATATTAAAATTGCTAAAATTACTGTATTATTATAACACTTTCAACGACCTATATCCATCATTAACGATTCGAAGCCAACTGAATCACTCTGTACTTGCGTTGAGTTTGAGATTGTCAGGGTTCGGATGCGCGCACCCTCGGAATATCGATGGCGGGCTCATACGTATCCACGCGAAAGGGGAATGTCCGAAATGCAGGAGGAGCTGCCCACAGGCTGAAATTATGCTTGGATTATTCGCGGAGGGGGTGGGGACCTAAGCAGACCTTAACACGGGACACCCACCCTCTTTGCGCATGAGCTTCTTCCCCTCGGCCGCCTCTTCTCCAGCCATAACTCTTACGGCTCCTTTTCCTCTTGTGTTAGCTTTATTCTTTGTCCCGCGGCTCTTCGCCCTCTGCCCACCATCCGATAAGCAAACACTCTTTTCAACGCCGCTCTATTATTAAACTATAAAATCTCCGGCGCGCCAGTGGCGCCGGATACCAGTTACCCTCTCGCAGTTTCATCCGGTTTTGGAATCGAACGCTTGGTACTTGCAGTCGTCGACGGGGCCGTCGAGGTTTAAGGGCCAAGTACGAGATTTGAGAGTTTGGAAATCGTTTTCTGATGGGATGATTAGTAGCTTGAAGAAGTCGATGGATTTCGTAGTTCGGGAAGAATGTGCACCTCAAGTATGAGTGTGGTAATAGTTTAATTAATTTTGAGGCTTTAATCTCGAAAAAGTGTGGGATTTGTAATGAAAGGACTCTGACAGGCTAATTGAGACGTAAATGCGTGAGCCAGCAAAAATGCGACGCCAATGTCGTAATCGACAGGTCGTGGTTTATTCCCTCCGGACGGATCTCGGTCACGCCCTTGTTCAAACCTCGAGCGCCCACCGATGATTATAACATCATCCTGTCGAAAGGCCCCGGGTCCTCGTTATGGCGCATAAAACAATGGCCCCCCCAAACTAGACAGCCCTCGCGCCTATAAACAGAACATAGGCGAACTTCTGGCCCCCCCCAAACAGCTATGGGAATCCGACCCACTCGTAAAAGACGTCATTAAAACCCCTGTAAAAACCTATTTGATTAGATTAAAGTGTCGCCTATGGTTTATCGCGTGAGAAACCAATTAATTCTAGAAAGTCGCCTTTCCCGACAACCACGTGCTCCCGACTTTTCGACGAAATACTCGCCCGGTGTATTGTGGGTTTAATTTGTTTCGGGTGTGTTTGGGGGGATTTTTGATTGTTGTTGCAGGTTCGGGTGGAGGTTTTATGGTGTTTATAGTAATTAGGGTGTTTAGGGATTTGGAGTAGAAGCTTGGTAGTTGAGCGTCCGAGTTGCCCGGGTACATAAGCGCCCGGCTAGCTCAGTCGGTAGAGCATGAGACTCTTAATCTCAGGGTCGTGGGTTCGAGCCCCACGTTGGGCGATTTCTTTTTTCCTTTTTAACTAAATTTTTACTGAAATTAATCAACAAATAATTAAACTGACTTTAGCTTCGAAATATAAAAATTGTTTAAATTAATCATTTTTGGCTTTGATAACATTGTTTCTTCACTCCGCGACTGTATATTACAATTGTCTTGTCATAAAATATCAACATTCCAAAATCTGCTTAATAAATTCTCACTTTTCTTAAAAATGGAGTACAGTGGTTTAAAGACAGAGTTATTCTAAAAAAAATGCTCAAGTGCACGCAGTCAGTGGGTAACAATGCGTAAGCGGAGTCGAAAATAACTGGGATCTCCGCTGTTGTACTTAAGCCGAGCCTTATCTAATGAAGGTATGCGAAGGCTGCCATTCGAAACTCGTGCGGCACAGACCAACTAAAAATAAATTTGGAAAAATTACCTCGCCCCTCCCGATACTTTGTCTTCGGCCTCTACTTAGCTCGTATATTAGAGATTTCCCTCGGCCGAGCACAGCTCTCTGACTAGCCTCCAACAAACGGCCGCGTTTCAAGACACTTTTCCAAAAAGAGATACACTCGAATTCCATCGGCATTTTTCCAAAACGCTCTTACCTTCGGAAAAGCATACGTATATAATTAAATGAATTGATATACATATAATGAAATGTATAGATGTTTGATTGATATATATAATGAATTCTATAGATATTTGATTTTATAATGAAATGTATAAGTGTTCTGTATAATATACTGAAATGTATAAGTGTTCTGATTGAATTAGTTGGTAAATCGATCCGCGTACGAAGACTGACGATTAACGATTATCGAGAAACGGAATCCGAGTGATTAAGAAGCGGCGCGGCGCCGCCCAGTGAAAATGTGCTGGATTGCTCGGACTACGTAATTAAACGATCGCCGAGAGCGGAGAAAAGAAGGTAGCGAGCGGACTCCACAAGTAGCCAAGGCGAAATGAAGATAAGATCGGTGCGCTTGACTGATCATTGCATAGAGCAACGTGTCCCCCACGAAATCAATCACTACCGACACCGCGTGCTTTCTCCCCGACCGCTTTTCCGTCATCCCGCGCGCGCGCCGTCGATTATGCACGCGCGGTGTCGATTACACCAGAAGCCGAGGAATCGGCCAAGTTTTCGGCAAGTGGAGCAATCGGCCCCGGCTAGAAAAAGAGTATTCCTCACTGAAGCGTATCGAGTCATTGAGCAATTCCGCTCTACGCGAGCGCCTCCTTGCATAATTCTCTTGATGTCAGGCTAACGACAACGCAACTACATATTTTGTCGAGTCAATGGCTCTCTAATGAGTTTGCTCGTTCTTTCCGAAGATCGGGAGGGTAAAAATGCGCGATAGGATCGTCTGGACTAAATAGACCAATCATCGCGTCGCTAATAGGAAGGAGGAAGGTGAGGTCTGCCAATAAAGTATATAGCCGTGCGGAAAGGTGCGCGGCTAATGCATCGGAGTCAATACCGATAAGATCGATAGGACTCGTAGAGAGATATCTCGGGCGATGAGAATCCGAGTCTGGGATCGATTCGTTATCGCCTATTACCGAGTTTCCCCCCGGGGGCTTTCAATCAATATCTCGCCCGGGGATCAGAGCCTCGATAATCTCATAGCAATTAGCCGATATATCTTGGCCGGGGCGATCGTTCGCGCCCGACTTCCGCTCGCTCCTCGCCGCGAACCCTCGACGAAAATCATTTTCCGCATTAAGTATAGGTACTAATAGTTTCTAATAAAGCTCCATTTAATTGTCTCCCGGTCGAGCGCTCCTCATTATGTAATTGGCATTCTCGCTCGGGCTCATTAAGCCAGTGCCATTCTAGGAAGGCGAGGCTGCTCGCCATCTCGCGCGCAGCCAATAATTAGGGGGAATTAAAGCTTCCTAATTGGCGCGAAGGCGTCGGTAATTTCTCCGGAGGTGCTGCCCGCTCGTTACTCATTTGATTTAATGTCGCGCGCCGCGTTGCGTCTATCCTTGATCAGGGCACCGTGGAATCAGGTTTACTACGTGTCCACCCGGCTCTCGGGAATTCGACCAATAAACATTCGCGCGCGCCCGCCGTTAGAATTCCTAACTGATTCCCGACCGCAAGCGCCTTTAAACACTTCCGCGATTCAATCCATCAATTTTTATCATCCCGCTTCATTAATTATCCACTATTCCGCCACTCCCAATGCACTTACCGCGCATTGCGAGCCTCTTAATCGACTGCGATTCCTTGGGAATGGCGACCTTACCTTGAGACATCCTCTCTAAAAGAGAATACAATTACCAATAATCTTCGACCACACTATCCTATAAATCAAAGAAAACTCCAATGCGTGCAATTGATCCTCGCCGACTAATCCGACAGATGATCAGCACGAGAATCAACAGAATCTAAGATCGACAAAGGACTTTTATAACCACCGGTGAGAAGTGGGCGCGAGCCCTTGGCCGGAATACCTGATGATCGGTTATTACCCACATGAAGCAAATCCAATGCAAGTGAGCCGGCGGGCAGCGTTGGTCCTCTCCGCACGAAACAAGTCTGCCCTTTACGAGGAGATCTCGTGCGCTCCTCGCATAGAGCCTCCCTATCGCCCTCTCCAAACACGGGGCAAGAGTCCGTCATTACTCTCGCGGGGCACCGAGTGCGCTGCCCGGTAGCCAAACCTCCACCAACCGCTGAGAACAGTAAGAATGCGCTCCGATCGCACCCTGGCGCCCTTCTAATCTCCGGGCGCAGATACACCGGCGACATATTCCGCTCGGTTTCGTCATATTTCGGGGGGAGGGGGTGGCCGAGTGTCCCCCTCGGATTTACGAGCGGGCGCTCGTAAGTGATTTTAAAGTGAGTTAAACTCACCTGGGCGAGCGAGCGTGAAGATGACGCTGCCGCGCACTTTCCGGATTCCCGAAATCCCCCGGGTCGCCCAGGGAGAATTGTTGGAGAGGGGAGGGGGCTATCTCGGGGCGGAGAGTCGAGAGGCTCAAAGGGGGTGTCGTACAAGTGGGGAAATCTGAGGCGGCGGCTCATAAATGTCTCGAGAGGGTAGAGGAAGGTGAATCGGGAATGCGTGAACGCGATGTCCGATTAAGGGTATCTCGGCTTTATCTCGCCTACACGTCCGGGTGGCTCTCTCTCTCTCTCTCCCTCTCTCTTGGAGAGTATCCATTTTACTCGGCGACCGGGGCTCCGATAGTTTTCCACGAAACTGGAACTATTAAGGCTTCTTCGCGCGACCGAGGGCAGCGGTAGCCGCAGCCGACGAGCACGCTCTATCTGCAGGTACTCGTGTCTATCGACGTTTTAGGGAAAGGCTGACGTTGACGCGGGTTTAACACATTAGCCGCGTCCGCGCCGGATAATATACTCTGTTCTACACGTTCGTGCCGCGGAGAATGGAAATCCCGCCGGGTTTCTTTTGCTCCGACTTTGGTAAGGCGCGTGGGTAACATCGATCTTTGCCTTTCCCTCGATACTCAGTGTCTCGCCATTTCGAGTTCCCTCTCATTTATCCTCCACGACGTGCATGTCCCGAGTTGTTGAGTTGAATCGAGCTTGTCGCGCTTTAATGAGAGCGTTGATACTATGTGTGGGTTTCTGTCGGCAGGTAGAGCTTGGCCGGCGAGCGGACCACTGGATTTCGGCTAGAGAAGAATGAAAAGGAAACGAAGGAACCGATGGAAGCCTGACGAAGCAAGGCGCCCCGTGGCAAATCGGCCCGTCCACTCGGACCGTTTCAGCGCGTGAAGCCAATCCTCTGCGAGCCGTCACTCCGCGGTGAGAGAGCCGGAGGAAGAGCCGAGGGAGATTAACAACGCGGCTCAAACAAGAGCATCAAGATCGTCCGGGGCGCAGTTCTCTCCGAAACTCCGGTCCCAGCTCGGAACCTCTCGACCCACCGGCGAGATAGCGCAATCGAAAGTGCGCGCGGTACAGAAAGCGGCCAGCCGGCGAAAGAGCGCGCGAAGGGAGGCGGCGATAACGAGTGGCGAGAGTCCCGGCGAAAGAAAGTGTCCCGGGTTAGATAAGGGGAGTCCGCGGCTCTGATAAGGGTGGTCGGCCTCGCCTCGGAAATCGCGCGAGCGAGCCGGCGAGTCGGCGCAGGTAGTGAGTGCGAGGGGAGAAGAGGCGTCGCGAAAGAAGAGCAGAGGCAGTGAGAGAGAGAGAGGGCGAGAGCGAGTCGGCGCTAGTAGTTGGGTAGGCGAGTGTATCGAGATATCTGTCGCGTGCTGCTGGTCGCGCGCTCTGGGGATGGGACGGAACCGGGACTCGACGGGACCAAGCGGAACGGGACGAGACGAGACGAAAAGGGACGAAACGGGAGGAGGACGGGTAAGCTGCGGAGCCGCCGCTGCCGCCGTTGCCGCCGCCGGCGGCGTCGGAGCCGCCGTAGGAGCCGCGACGGGGCGAGATGGGATGGATGCTGCGGCCTCGTGTGAGTAGAGCGGAGTCGAGTCGAGTCGATCCACGCGCGCTGGTATTGGTTTCACTCTCGGCTGCTGCCGGCGGCCCGTGTACTGGTGTGTCGGTCGCTCGGCCTGCTGTTGGTTCGGTCTCTCTTGGAGAGCGAACCGAGGAGCGTGCCCGAACACCCAGCCGGAGAAGAGAACCGCGCGGCACTCGTTCAGTAGTTTCTCGGACGCTGCACCGGCACCATCCGACCTCCCAGATAACCCCGAGCAGCTAGATCGAGAGAGAGAGCCGAGCACCCTCGCCGCCCACCTACGTACCCCTAAACGCACACGATCACCCTCCACTATCCCCCACTCGAGCACTCGAGTCCCCGACACACATCCGCCGAGCCGCCTCTCTCGGTTCCTCTCGATCGGGATCGCCAGTCGGAATTAGCCTAGTCGCCGGGATCGATCGATCGCGAGTGGCGCGCGAGACCGATCTCCACCGCCGGTCGACGACGTGTTCTCCACGTCGCGAGTGTCAGAGTCGAGGGAGCGAGCGTCGCTCTCCCGGGGGAGGAGGAGAAGGAGAAGGAGGTGGCGCAGGAGGGTTCCCTCCGGAGGGAGTCAGTCCTAATCGGGACCCCGACAGTGCACGTCCGAGAGTGGTCAGGTGTTTGGCCCCGCAGTGCTCGCCGACAAGTGGGTGAAGTGGTAGACGCAGCCAGCGAGAGATCCAGAGAAAGAGAGAGAGAGGGATCCCGGAAGGATACGCGCGGAAGGTCACAGGACTCTGATAAAGTCGCGGGGCCGAGTGGCTCTCGAGCAAGAAGCAAAGCGAGAGAGCGAGAGAGAGGAGGAACCCGTTAAGGAGCGCTGGCCGAGTGCAACGTGTGTCGCGGGAGCTTCTTGCGATTGATAGCTACCGAGTGAACCGGTAGAGGCCAGCTCGCAAAACCACCGATCAAACCCGCGCTCTCAGTCTCAGCCGAACTCACTAATTCCGGCGCTCCCGGCCCCTCGCCGAGGCAAAGGGCTCATTGGCGCGCAGTGTTACCAGCAGCCTCGAGAACTCGAGGGACACGGTGATAGCTCTCTCGGGCTATCTCGTCGCGCGTCTCGGCAGATCGCTCGCGCGCAACACAGCGAGAGGAGCTCGCCCGGCTCGATGCCACCGCGCAAACCGATCCCGTGGTTCCCCATCTTCGCCAACAAGCCCTTCTGACTGGCCCGCGAGACATCCGTCGCCGCGCACCGACACCACCAGCCACCGAGAGGAGCGAGAGCCAGTGCGGAAGTGCCGCGGCGAGCGCCGCTCGCAATAATGCGAGAGTACCGAGAGCGAGGCGCGTGGACGGTAAGAGCGGACGAGCAACCCCGCTACCAGCCCGCGACGCCAGCCCTACCCGCAGCAAAGTGACACAGAGCTCGGAGATGAGCTGCCACTCGACAGCCGACGAGTCTCTCGGTCGCTGCCCCAAACCACCGCAATCCACGGAACCGCGCTCCCTATTCCACTGAGAGAGAGAGAGAGCGATTTCAAGGAGAAGAAGAGTTGTAGAGAAAATAATTGAAGTGAGCCTAGGAAGGAGGCAGGGTGGATTGGAGTGTGGATGAGAGCGTCATGCCCGCTGAGATCGACACGGGCGGGCCAAGGGTGCTGCACTGTGATTACCGTGCCGACTGCCCGATACCAATCGTAGCATCAGCTTCCAGCGGGCCCGAGTGCCGCTCGCACCGCTCGCACCGCTCGCACCGTCTCAAGACAACCGCTACTTTCCTCCGGCGAGCAAGTGATATCAGGCGCGAGCGCCGCGCTTGCTGCGCCGCCAGTGATTCCCTCGCGGGGTCCTCCCGTCCTCGTCGAGTGCGGGCTCCCGGCGCGCTCGAGGATGCCTCGAGAGGATGCCTCCGCGCGGACTCCAGTGACGGAGGCGACGGAGAAGAAGAGTCGAGGCTGGCGGAGGAGAGTGTCGCTCGGACGACAAGTGAAACGGAAGGAAGAACCGCCGGCGCGAGGGAGGACGCTTCCTCTTCCGAGGCTCGAGCGCCTCCTCTAGCCCGGTGGTCACTTCTCTCTAGTCATCGCGCGAGAGCTCCCTCGGTCGAGCGGAGCCCCGGGGAAGCGAGCCTCTCCCTCGAAGCCTCCTGCATCGAGCAGCAGAGCCTACGCAGGACACCCGCCGCCCCCGACTCGAGGAACCTGAGACGCCTGTGCCCCAAGAGCCGCTGGTACGTCCAGCTCGCGCTGCTACTGTTCCTCGTGGCGTTCGGGCAGAGTGGACTGCTGAAATCGGGAGTGGTGCGTCAGAGTGCGAGGGCCGGTACCGGCGGGTTGAGCGTACTCGCGATCGGCACGGTGATCGGTGCAGTGAGTGCCGCGCCGATTGACTTGATCGGCGACGCCGGTGTGCGGGCGGAACGATCCGCCAATTTGTCACACATCACCGGCGCTTCCAGGAAGATACAGATGTACATCAAGAACCGGCATCTGCAGATACTGCCGGATGGCTCGGTTAATGGCTCCAATGACGACACGTCCGATTATAGTGAGTACTCTTGCCAGCATTTTCGTATTACTGATAGTTTGGGGCCTGGGATTTGGTGTTTTGATGGGTGAGAGGATAAAGAGGCGTTTGGTTACATGTTGGGTCGCGGTACTCATGCTGGGATTTTCTTATTATAAAATTTACGAATTTACGAATCTATTAATCTATGAACCTATAAATCTATGAATCTATAAATTTATGAATCTATAAATCTATAAATCTATAAATCTATAAATCTATAAATCTATAAATCTATAAATCTATGAATCTACGAAACTATTAATCTACAAAGTTACGAATTTATGAATCTAGGCATCTGCGAAACTATGAATCTACGAATCTACGACATAGATAGTTTATAACCCTGCAATTGACTATTTCGATAATTTGATTGGCAGTCGGGTCACCGACCTCCAATAACTCGCTCAGCGCCAGAAATGAGGGAATTGGCAGAGAATCGAGTTGGAAACTGGAGTAGTGGAGGTTCCAGGTGAGATTTCCATTGGCCGCGACCCAAATGGAGAGGCGAGGTCGAGCTTATTGGAAGGGCGGCTCACCGGCTCGACGAGATAGCTCGGAAGGTTGGGATTGAGGGAGCGTGTTGTCCGGCGAGCGTCGAATAGGCGAAATCGACGGTAGAATGCGATCAGGTGGTGCCAGTGGGTCGTCCGAGCTAATCCTAGAATATACTCACTCCGCCTCTCTGCGAGACGCACTCGCCTTCACTCCTCTCACCATTCGGCCTCCGTTAACCTTTGCAACTTTGATCTGTCACTAGCGCTCCCTTTAAATCTCTCCCTCGCCATCTCCCTCCCGCGCAAAGTAGATTAAGCGTGCGCGTATTTCGATCGTCAACGCGAGCACAACTCATCTCGACGATCCTAGACTTCTCCATTCATCTCTGGCGCGCCCTCGGTTCCATTGCTCCGATCCAAGTTGGCAGAGGGAGCGAACCCCCCACTTTGAATTCTCACGGAGTTTTATGCTTTGGAGATATCGCGTAATGAGCCATTAACAATGAAGCCAGCGGTTAGTCGTGACTCACATTACAACTTCTTCAGACTCGCCTATCTCCCGCTCGTAAAATCCACTTAATCCCGCGGAGATCAGTGCTCCGAGTGCGCCTCGCGATAACTCACTGTGCTGGAAGATGTAGCGTTTCACGCCTCAATAATACTATTAGGTAGAGCGGAATCCGAGCTAATAACGCGACAACTACATTTATACTCCGACTACAAGAATCGTCGGCCGCGGTGCCGCTCATGTTCTCCGATGATTGAGCCTTCGCGGCTGGTCTCGTACATATTTTATCAAATTCGCATTGTTTACAAAAAACTTGCATTGTCACGTCTTTACATATTAACGTTATGCTTCTCACATCTCATTCACATTATGTGTCCCACTTGCTTTACATATGAACATTATTAAAATTATACCTAGTGTCTCACTTAATTTACATATTATCCACTATAAACTTTTCTTTATCATCTACATATTTTACATTTCCTACTTTCAAGTCTTATGCCGAAGCGCGCGCATTCTGTATCTTACGTACAGCCATCTACTCTCCCTCTCTCTTTGAAAGTGCCACTTGTACATGAAGTTAAAGACGCCGTGCGATAAGTATCGTAATTCGTATCGTTGATTCGCCCGGCAAAGCGAAGCGCGAGAAGTCCGAGCGAGTGATTGACGAGAGCGGTAGAGCGAAGTGTGCGGAGTATGTGATTCCGTGGGTGATCCGGGACTGGCGATGGGATTCCGGAGGATGAAAGTTGTCGAAGACGCGGTGAAGACGAACGAGAGCGAGAAAGGAAGGCTCGGCCGGGGCCGCAATAAATCAGCGGGCGAGGGCCGGTGATAACGGAAGCTTCGAAGGGGATTGAATGGCCCCGATACGCTATCAATGGGAGAGCGAGAGGGAGAGAGAGAAGCCGCCTCGTGATTAGGCAAAAACGGAACTCTACCGAGGGAACTAGACGGGGTCACGACCCATATCGCCAGACGTGGAAGTCTCCCGAATCCAAAGAGAATCCGCTCCGATTTCCACTCGCTCGTAAAGATCTCGCCGGCAAATCCAACTCACTTTTCCCACAATTCTCCACCGTCCGATATTTCTCCGTCGAGTTCCCTCGGATAAGTTTCTAGAGCTAGTTTACCAATAATCATATCGCGATAGATCTCGAGATCTCGCGATTAGAAAAGGCGAGGGCTGGGCCTGATTGGCCTTGGTAGAAGGCGTACGCCTAGGAAACGCGTAACTCTGCAGGCAATCCCATACGGATAATGATACTCGCGTCGAGTTCACCTTTCCCCGGCTAGGTTGGTGTATAATTTTGCAGGGGGGCTGATTTTTGCGGGCGAGGGCACGCAGAGGTATTCCCTCGTTAGGATTGCCGGTGAGATCGCTGTATCATTGAGAGTGAGTTTTTGAGTTTGTCGAATAACAGAGGAAAGTGTAATGGGAGTGGTGCGCGCGAGCCACTGGATTTGCGGCATAAATCGCCGGAGCTAATTAAAACGCGGGAGGATCGAGCTGGCGAGCGAGCGACTAAGCCGATGAAATCCTGAATTATCGCCGCTACGTGTTTCGACGAGGCTCGTGATGAGTGGGCCAAGATGCATTCGTGTGTGCATGTTGTGTATTCGCCTGGTTAAACTCATCCCTCTCGCCGACGACGGGCACTGTAAACTCGGCCCCGTCTTTTATTTCCTCGTGAATCGCCTTAATACGTTGATTGCCTTGTGATCCGAATTCAGGTGGCACTCGCTCCACTATCACAGGCTTATTTATTCCCACGGAAATCACGAGATTTACTGACGGAGATAAAAATTCGAAACTTGACCAATCAGCGTGTTAAAGTCACACTCTACCAGGCCCAATAACAGACATGAAGCCCCAAAGCTTTCCCAACCGTTTAACAACCAAAAGCTCTTAAACTCAAACACCGCACTCGAGACCCCAAAACTTAAAGTCATCGCTAGCCACCAAACAGGCTCAACTGGCGAACTTTCCACGAAGGCGTCTGGGCCGCGGAGTACGTGGCCGGTTGCGTTAGACTAATTACCCGGACAATTAGAGGAGTCAACGTCCGCCGGTTGGTACGTGATCGGCATGGGTTCCAGGCGTGTTCTCAGGTGAGGCCTAAATCGACTGGGAGCGGGTGCGTGACCGTGCACGTTGCCTCCTTAATTAGAAGGATGAAATGGTACATTGTTCCCGTAGGCGTAGGTAGCCGTGCGCACCGGGCGCACCCCGCCGAGGGGGGGGCGCCCGGTTAAAGAGCCACCTTCGAGACGTATGCACCCGTATGGGCGGGCGCTCCTCTCTTTCTTTCACTCGGCTATTCCTCGCTTTACCGACTAATTGGCAATGGCGGCCCAATTGGCTTGTGGGGGGTTGTTAGGACTTAGGGCTCGTCGCCCTCCCAGCCAGCGACGCCCTTATTTATTAGAACCCTGTCATCCTGTCACTCACTATTCCTCCAATTGATAATAACGATAGACACAAATACCACGACGATTAATTATAATGAAACGAGAGGAGGCAATTGTTCCTATTGAAAAAAGCAATCATACAAATATTTATTAGGAAATATAAATGGTTTCAAAGTTACACTCTGAGCTTTTCATACTGGAAATCGTTAGAGATGTATAAATATTACTTATATATATATCTCTCTAACGGTTTCCAATATAAAAAGCTCAGAGTGTAACGAAGTGTAGCAAAGTGTAATTTTCCAAATATGAATTATTAAATATAAATCGCTTCAAAGATTAAACTCTGAGCCGTTTATCCTGGAAATCGTTGGAGAGTATAAAAAAAGAAGTACATATGCGATGATCCAGCTTATTGCCGAAAGTACATCTGCGAGAAGTGCGTGTGCACCGAGGCGGCGTCTGGTGCACTGTTGATTTATGCCTGGGAGATACGCCGGCGCGGCGTGGCGACGCAAGGATACCTGTAACGTGCGTGTCCTCGCGCGCAGCTTTCCCGCGGTGGAACGGGAGCATATATAACGGCGATTTGTCACCGCGATGAGGGAAGAGCAGCGGCGCGATTTAAGGAGCCGCAAATTGATCCCACGAGCACGTCCGGCGGCCCAAGATTTACCGACTAGAGCGCCCGAGAGAGGCGCGTTGATGCGGCGATCGCGAACCCTAATTAAACGAGACTCGCACCTTCGATCCTATCCCTGGCCATTCTATTTAACTACTCTTGAACTTGCACTGGCTAACAGCTTAATTGATGACCGATCGATTTGAGCGTGTGGCTAAAACGTGTGATTAGTTAATGGGCCCGGTCATGCATATGCATAGTGGGGGGCGCGCGCGGACGCGGAAGAGTATCGCCGGGAGCCAATGGCGAGTCTAGTTGAGAGCGCTGGGGATAGAATTGGGTCATCGGCCGGTTGATGGACGAGGCTCGACCAATTATATTGTTTGTCAAATTCAATGATTGCCACTCTAAACATAGATCGGACCATCGAACCGGAGATTAGCCCCAGTCTCCCTCTCTCACTCTCTCCGGATTCCTAGATCGACCGGGGCCGGGGGCAGCGCGACGGGCGGGGCCTTAAGGGGACTTGGAAAAAGTGCGAAACTGGCCGGTTATCGTCCCGGTGCGATCAAGTGTCTGCGGGCAGTCTCGATTGGCTCGATCGGGTGGATGCTCGCCTAACCCACACCGCAGGGTGGAAAGTCATTTCCGCGTGCGACGCGCCCGCTATTCCACACAACAAATAGGAGTCAATGATCAATTACGTTAGGGAGGCCGCGCCGGAGAGTCCCACTCGCGGGTTAAGTAATCGGGTTAACTAACCGCGCGGATTATTTTTACAAGGTGCGGCTGCTCTCTCGAGCGCCTAGACACTCGTCGAGACGATCGCGGCGAACGTAGATTACCGCACCGGTCGTGTAATGATAACAAATGATTGGGTGGGGGGGGGGGGGGGGGGCGATCGGCACCCCTGAGGATTTACGATCCGCCCGCGATCACGTCCCCGTAAATCAATTGGTGGCCGCGAAGGTGTATCGATGCGCGTCGCTCGAGTCTATGCAAATCCCCCCGCACTCGAATAAATATCGGGCCGCCTCGGGCGACTACTCGGCAAAAGAGGAGAAGCCCGCGGAGGCGGAGGTAGTTAAAGTCCTGGGAGTATTTATCGTGCCGAAAAATAATAACGTACCATCTAGCTTTTCGCACTTGGGGGTCCCCGTCCGCCCACCCCAGGCGCAATGCCCGTATTAACTCCGTCCAGACAACCCCCCCTCAGCCCCTCTCATTGAAACCCATTGAATTATACCGGGCACATTAGCCCCTCGCACTTACGGCCCACCATGTTATTTATGCCGTGCGATTCCGCCGCTGTAACGAGTATTTATTTCATTGTTGCCCGGCCACTTGGCACCGCCGGCTACTCTCCTCGCTTTCCCTCTTCTCCTCCTCCGTTTACAAACGAGAAACTCTTTATTCCCTATTAGCCTGTAATTTATCGATCGATTTGCAATAATTGCCGAAAACTCCGACTTTCTTCGTTGCTGCGGTGATTCAGTGCCCGCGTCCCGTTCTCAAAGGTTATTAATCCAATTTTATTTACCCCCTTATTCTTTTCTGTTAATCTCGCGTGAACTCGGCGAGATTTATTTGTCAATTTATATTAATCGAGAAGTCTCTGTAATTTGAGCTTCTCCCTCTGTTCGGGAGTGGGGAAAGTTGGCAGGGTGTTAATGAACTTTTGTCACGACCGCGGTAATTATCGGGGCCCGTAAAAGTGATATGCTAATGTCGCGGCAGCGTGTCGGAAAGAGGTGCGATCGGTATACGAGGGGGGGGGCGAGTCCGAAGGTGGTAGCGGCGAGAGATGTTCCTTTTTCCCGAGGTGAGTTTCGGCCAGTGGCCGTTGGCCCCCACTTTCTCACGTGTCTCTCGTATTTCCTCGTTACGCTCCCGATCATCTCGCGATGACGCGTCCCCCTCGAATCACGCACTCTCTCCCTTCAGCACCGCTCGAGACGCCGGCCGAAAGCGAGGCAATGTGGGAATGTACGATCGCAATCTTAGTCGGGGAATGCGGAATAGGTGGAGCTGGCGACTAGAGAAAGAAATATCCCGATTGGTCGGCTAGTTCATCCCGACACCCACGAGGCTGATTAGCCTCGCGATTGTAATTGAAATATCCCGGAAGTTGGTGGCGCGTCGAATTAATCCTCGAGGTCCTTAACAGTATTCCCGTGAACAATGGGAATAAGAATGATTTCTGCAACTTACCGCGGGGAATTCAGTGATTCCCGGACGATCCTCTCGGAAGAGAGTGCGGATAATCTCATTAGGAGGTTGTCAGGATTCCAGGCCGGGAGGATAATTGGCTCTTGTTGGATCTCAGCGGGATGCGTCTCGCTGTCGGATTATGCGCGAGTCTCGCTGCCATGATAAATGGACGGCAGCCGCTCTCTAATGCCTTTGTCAGAGCGCTCTCGCCCTAGGAAACTATTAACCACCGGGGTAAGTCAATAGACAATCAATCGGCGGTGTCCTCTCCTCCACCTCTGTCAGACAACCCCCCGATACGACGATGATCCATCGACGGCTCTCACCGCGGCGAATTAGTCTTCCATATGAGCGACGGCCGATTGAAACTTTAAATGGGGGGTATCACACCCTCCCTAACCAACCTCGATGACAGCTCCTGTCATCATTGACTAGCAACGAGCCGTCACGAATTCCACCCAGCTGCAATCCTCCTCTACTCCCTCTCTCTCTTGAATGCGCATTAATTCATTAAGGGGGGGCAGGGGGGGGGGGGATTTTTGTCGATCATGTTTCAACGTCACCGGTCGAGCGGCTTGGGTTTCCTATCGGGTTGGATTACCTCATATCGTCATAATAACGACCGGCCCTCTTTATAATGGATCCCGATGACTTTTGGACGCGCGGGCCTAGAGTGTCACCCGGGCGCGCATTAGTCCCGAGGTTTCAACCTTTCATCGGCATTGTGTCCGAGGCGACCGTTAACCCGATTGTGCCGCGCGCGCGCGCTTCATTCCGGCCTATTGAAAGCGATCGTGACTCGCGAGGCCTCACGATAGGTTTCACTCTCCGGCCGGAGGAGAGTTTGTAACAAATACCACACGCACAATGGGTTTACGGGGAAAATGCACACGTACAACTAGAATTCTCCTAGCTGCGAGTAGTTTAGTAGTGATGGACGCGGCGATAGCCAGCCGAGCGTAGTATTGCTGACAGTGGTTTTAGAAACTGCAACATACACCCCGTCGAGGATAAATTCCACCAATCGAGATCCCTGCCCCGTTACATTCAATTACAGCTATCAGCTCGGCTTTATCTCGGATTTTCTCCAGTGGCTCCAGTAGGAAGTGGAGGTTTCTTCGACTGGATATTGGATTTATGGAAAGTGGCGATAATCGAAGCGAAGTACTGAATGAGAGAGGTTTGTCTAATATTTGTCGATTTATGTTGGATTAGTACCTGGTGGAAAGTGGCAGGGATCGCGGACTCCTGGGTTAAGCTGCAGAAGGCTCGGCGACTCGAGCAAGAAAAGGGAGCGAGCAACCCGGGCGCGCTGCGTCTCTTCCGACCGGTTGCACGTGCCTGTTTCCTACCTACACATAATCCGCCGTCGCGCTGCTACCACCGCGCGCCGCTGATCTACTTTAGCTTTATCACCCGGTCACTACTAGCCGCGGCCGCTTCTTCATCCGACTCTCGACGCGATATTAAGTATCGTCCCCCGTCGCTCCGCCAATCCCATCAATCTGATTAACGCGCTAAAAACTCCCGCACTTGGAGCGCGACTCGAGCGCGTTTAATGCCGCCGGCTCTTCTTATTGTTAGTGCCCGTCGTCATTGCGTCGATCGGACATTCAGTAGGCAGCGAGTCGATTTAACTCGGCGGCGGACACCTCGCGAGAATCGCCGATCGATTTAATCGGCATCGATCTCCAGACCTTTTATGTCAATCTGACATTGGCTAAGTGGCCATTTCCATAAGAAATCTGCTTTATTGATTGTCCCGTCGATAATCGCACGATAGTTTATATCTCCACTTCGAATTCCGCGATATTTACAAAGGCACTTGCTGACGCAATCTACCGAGTCACTCGCTCGGTCATTTCTCTCACTCGGACAGCTCGCTTATTATTCACTAGCAAGTCGCCACCTGCGAAATGCCGGGGAATAATCGTCCCGATAGAAACATCGGACCAAGCGACGTGCGGAATGTGGTAATTGCCCGGTTAAACCCATTTAACTTGAACCACGAGTCCACCTCCTGTTACTCTTGCGTTCTTATTCTTCCAATCCTTGGGCGCTAAGAAGCCCGCGCAACTGCACAGAGTTGCGCGAGCGTTCTCGCAACATTCTGGCACAATCGCCTTTTTCGTTCGACGACCTCGTCCTATCGCTCGCCAGATGATTCGGTAAATGGGAAAACGCCTACTTTGTTGCTAGCCGAGTGAACTTGTCCCGGGACGGATCTTGTGTACCTGAGTGATGGCAAGTGATGGCAAGTGATGGCAAGTGGAGGAAAGACGGGGATATTGGTGCTATAAGAAGATAATGCTTTTCTTGGCATAGTTCCATGGTTGCTCAGACCGAGAGCAGACGAGGAGACAACGAACTTTGGAGATACAGTTGTACTTCCCCTTTATTTTCGAATCAAGACACTTCACGTGGCTGTCGTTTGTGTTAATGGTGTCATTCCCAACTACTTGCCGCTGAGACTCCTTATGTTTATTATTTTAGAGTAATTTTTTATTAAGTATTTGTTTATCCTGTAAAAAGTAGTGCTGCAGGGTTTTATTGTTATCTCGAGGAAATTGCTGGTTGGTTTATAGTAGAGAAAACTCGGCGGTAATTACGATTGTTAATAATTTGCCCTAACTTTGATTAGGAATCGCCGTTTCGTTAAGTAATCTAATACGAGTCCTTGGAAATTGCAGCCGGTCGAATTAGTTTTACAACCCGTCGGAGGAAAGTTTAAAAAGGCGAACGGCTTCTGTTATTGAGGAGTATATCTGCTTTTCGCGAAAGACTGGATTCCGAGCGTTAAAAGTGGAGCGTACTTTTCCAGGGAAAGCAACTGGTCGACGTTAGCGTTTACGAGCCCGGCTCGTTTCACTCTTCCTGCGCGCTTCTCTTCGCCGACAGCTTTAAGACTACCCGGGACCTTTACGATCTCAAAGTCCCGCCGGTAAAATTCGAGCGCGGAATTCCGAACTTGTTAAACCATCTCCGCTTACGCGGCCACCTATTCCGCCCAAGGAGCAAAACAGTGTCGCGCGCGTGCAACTCAAACTGGAGCTTTCGAACGCGTCCGGATTTAGTCTCCGCTCGATGACAAATCTCACCATGTTCCCTTGGAGAAAGGAATCCATTTGTCCCCCTCGACCAATCACCTGCTACTTCCTGCACTTTTCACATTCGATCTTTCCCTCCTTGGCGGGCCCAGTGATGCAACCCTGCAAGGGAGGCCGAGGGCGAGGGAAAAGGAACAAGTGGAGAAAAAGGTTCTCGCCTACACGGGCGTTCCTCGTCACATTAATCAGCCCATTAAACACAAACGTTCGCGGCCAACTCCTTTTTTTCCCTCGAGCGCGAGAGAGACGGATAGAAGAGAGCAGTTAGCGGCACTCGACGCGAGGAGCTATTAAAATAAACGACGCTGCAACAATATCAAACAGAAAGAGAGAGAGAGGGAGAGAGAGAGTAGTGCGATCGGGAAGTATCAGTTGCCGGTTCGCTCTCGGGCGATAGGACGGCGAGCTTTCACGCCACGTGCCCTCCGAGCCCACGCAATAGGAATAGTTGCTTCTGGCTCTCTGGACGCTGTGGGAGGAGAGGAGCCATATAGTAGCAGTGTAATAACTTTTTTAGCTTGATAGCCCTCGTTGATATCTTCCTCTGGCGATCCGCTGGCTATCGTGTCGTGCCTACTGCCCAGCAGGAGTGCGACATATCTCTCGGGCTAATCACACTGGTTGGATAGATAGGCTACTCGCTTTATACCCCGGCAAACCGTTCACCCTTAAATCAGATGCTCCACTTGGGAATCTCTGTACCGTAATGCCAGAACCAGTGTAACTTCGCTCGCCAACCTTCCGAGCGAGAGTCTCGTATTCGCTCGACCGTAGATCCATTTCCACTTGAGAGTCTCTCGATTTTCATTCAATTATTTTACTCGAATTGTATTTGAATGGAGTTGAATGTGTATTCGAGGGAGGATAATGAGTTGCGTGTAATTGAAATGAGGTCGTATAATGACGATGGGAATATATCTGTGTGGGAATTAGATTGATTGGGTAGGAGAGGTTAATACGATTGGTCCTGTAAGACCAGCCGGTGTCACGCGCGCTGTCACTCGATGACGATCCGCGTGACAAACAAGGCGCAGTCTGGCGATTAATCGAGATTTATTAATCGCTGCCAATAGAGCCGGATTAGCCGGGGGTTAAACGGCGCGCTCGGCATTAGACAATGATGTCACGAGGGCTTTATTGGAGAGCGAGCCTCGCCGAGCAACTGGGACACGAAACTGCTGAATTTCCGGTAGGAATTCGCGAGTGGCGTACGTGCCAGTTGGCTGCCGGCTCCTCTCATCGCAGCCCGAAACAGAGTGAGAGCACCGCGCGTGGAATTGCGTGACACGGATAATTGTACGCACTTCAATTAATAAATATCTCTCGTTTGACCCTTGGACCGCTCGCCTCGAGAAGATACGTGGGAGACTCGTGATGGGAGAGCGTCTTTCGCACGGCGCCTGCTTAAAGGGCCAGCGCGTTTAACTCCCTCGAATTCGTATCGTGGCCCTTGAGCCTCTTAAATTTCAATTAACATCGCATTCCTTTAAATCTCCCTCACTTCCGGCTCGAGCAATATCTCGAAATCCAGCAACCAACATTTTTTCCTAATTAACCGACTTCAACAAGGAAATCGTTCTCAATTCGTCTTGAATATATTTCTTTTTTCTATGTTTTTCCTCAATTATTTTTCATATTAATCAATATATGTAGTTGAGTGATGAGATCTAATTTTCCTATGTTCCTAATATTAATCAATATAGTTGATTGAAGAGATCTAATTCTCTAGCGTTCCTAATATTAATAAATATAGTTGAGTGAAGAGATTGGTGAACTTTGACAAGATTTCGTGGTGGGTTTGAAGGCTCTCGCTTTAACCCGCGGTAAGTCGATCGAAAGGCCAAGGTGTTGATGCACCGGAGGGCAGAGAGCTAAACCGGATAAAAGCCTGTTGAGTAATGTGCGGCTTGTTGGCGCGTCGCGCCGCGCGAGCAATTTAGAGAGGCGGGGAGGCGAAAGGGGTTAAAGAGAGAGGGTCTTAGGGGCCATCGGGCTCTCACGCCGAAATGCATAATCGGATTTAGCCCTCGAAGATTGTGGACGTCACTCTCGAGTTACCAGCTCCGCCCTTCCACCTCCTCCGGACACTTTCTTTTGCCCGCGCGCGCGGATAGAAAGAACAAGGCCAGAGAGGAGCGAGTTCCTAGTAATCTCTTTCGGCCGGGAACCAACATGGAAATTGCTTGACGAGTCGTACAAGTCCAAGTTGTCGAACACAGGTATCCAAATGAAAAAGAACTCTGAAACATAGAAATTGGCCTCTTCGAATTTCCTCGACTCGTACCTCACCTCCACGATTTATAGACGGAGAGCTTGCGAGCTATTGGTCGTCGCCTCTGCCCTCGACAGTGCGGACCTAAGTCCAATACTATCGGCGCGAAAGAGTACCAGTATTTCTCGGTGATAGCCGACGCACCGTAAATCCCCGGACGCCGGCAGCGAACTCTAATAGAGATACTAAAGAACCACCATTGCCGATAGCAAAGTAGCCCAAGTCTCCGGGACTCGCAAGTGTACACTCGCGCCCATTCAACTGCCAGGTGAGAAATCAGTGAAGGCGTCGATTTCCCGAAGGGAATAATTAAAATACCAGTTCAGTTTAGTTTATTACCGCGGGCCAATTGGAATTGGCGAGTGACGTCATTGGGTGTCGCGCGGACGGGAATAGACGAAGCTGCCGACTGTTCCAGCTGTGTCCTAGATAACGGCGTCATCTCGCTAGAACGGAATACCCGAGGGAAAAATGCCAGTGAAACAGAGTATCAGGAGACTCGGTAGAGTCTCGCGCCAAGTAGTAGTCCCCTACGGCGCGCGACAGCCGAGGCTTTATTATCCCCAAGTATAGCGGATTTCGATCGATACGAAACTTTCACCTTGATTTCTGAAGCAGGTACAACCCGGAGAATTTATTTGCGAATTTTGTATTTCATCATTTATTTTTCTGAATCTAATGAGCCAAGAATCAAGCGAATCGGTCCAATCGTTCCGGGTTGGGTCGTTTACTGCCAAGAGCAACCGCTCTGTCAACTATTCCTTCGCGAGTAGAATAGAACGTGGTAGTCGGGCGGTGCGACGGTCGGGGTCCAGGACTCCTGTTGGTGAGACGGGAGGAGGCGAGGCAGGATAGGTGGTCGACGATCTATCTAGCAGGATTGGGTGCAGAGCGCGCGGGGTGGCGAGTTTCTTGCGGTGGTCGGGGGGTGGATGTCTCGACGGCGGGCAATATATTATGTATCTTCGGATCTGTCGTCAAAGGGTCGGCGAGGCGGCGGGCACCATTTTTCAATATTACCGCGATAGATCATTCGGCAATAAAGGGATATAATGCCTTCCCGGGTGGATATACCAGCAATGAGAGCCTCCAGTCTGATTAGGAGCGGCGGGGTTTGTCGACCCCCGCCGGGGGCCCCGTCGGGCCCACACCGACGCGCTCGGATCACCGCTTCGAGATCGGGAGAGCTAAAAGTATGATGCATGCCGCGCTCGCGCGCGCGCGCTACCTTCCACCGGCATTCGTTTGGTCAAAGGTGCCGCCCACATCGATCTCCCCATCGTGTCTCATTGATTCTTCCGATTGTAAGCGATGCGCTCGGCGGACTGGTCCCGCCGTAATTGAGGGCCGGCTTCCCCTCGGACCCATACTCTTGTCACTGCTACACTTTCATGCGAAACATCTTCGACCATCGAACCTCTTTCATCCAATCAACAAATTCCCCAACAACATTTCAACTAATTAACAACCTTGTCGCAATTACACTAGTTTCCGCTCGACCACCTGCGTCTCCCTAATTGAGGAAAAGCGCACTGTACACGCAACAGATATCAACCCATCAACCCCCCAGGATACTCCGACTAAAATCCCAAAAAGAAATTACAGGAATTAGTCGGCCCCAAGCTATGGTCGTCACTTACCAACCTGCCCTTCGATCTAATTATTTCACGGTGATATGAATAGGGAGGGTATTTCTCTTTCTCGGAGGACCTAGCAATAAAATGCTCGAGTAGGTTATCCCGCGGCGCAGCCTGCCACTAAAGAAGCGCTTCTACCTAAAGCGTTTCCGTAGGAAAGGCGGCGCGAGTTCCGCTCATTTCGACGGGATTACGGCAATTTGTATTTTATTAGAGGAGAGCCGGAGTGTCTTGCTAGGGATCTAATGCTGCGGGAGGTCCAGCGGTGATTACTTTAAAGAGTCCGCGCCTCTGTAATTTAGAGCCCAATATAGAGGGTGATTCAGTTGGCTTTGAATCGCTAATGATGGATACGACCCGTTGAAAATGAAATAATTATAGGGTGTCGAGTAATTTGAATATATAGGAGTCATTACCTAGGCTTTTAATAATAATAAATAAAAAATATGAAATGAAGTTCACTGAAATAATACGGCGCTGAGTAATTTCTATATAAACAAGCTTTTACCGAGTCGTTTCCACGTACTAACATTTATTTATAATATAAAATTATACCAATAATAGAGCATAATTGGAACTGGAGTGTAAAGGGGATGATTAAAAGGCAATTAACTCACCCTATACTTTGCATAATAGATTTTTCACCGCCACTTGATAAGACACGCTCGCGTGGCGCGTTGTCACGGGGCACGTCGTAGTAATTAAAAGAGAGTGAATAGAGTCGGGAGGTCCGCGCGCAGTGAGTCATTAATCAATGCCGTGGGAGAGAGGGAGGTTGTGGGAGCAAGGTCTTAGAGCTGCCGCACTGCCAAGGGTATGCACGCGCTTGATAAACAGGGATAAATCATCCCGGCCGATTAATCAAACTGTCCTCGCGCGAGGGAATCAGCTTAGGACTAATTATTCGATAGGCGACAGGGCTCTCGCCCGGCAGAGCTTACTCGCGCTTCCCTCCCCGCGTATTTCACTGTCACTGGCGCCACCCCCGCACCGAGGAACACCCCGGGGGGAAACTGGTCTCGGCCGAGAGCAGATATCACTTACGAGCCTCATGAAATCGTTCTAAACCCCGGCGGATTCCATTAACGATTAATGTATTAATCGAGAGGATGGCGAGAGGCATCGCGTAGCGCTTATGAAGCTCCATCGCGCGCGAGGGTTATTTGCATTGGGATTCGCTCTCGGGCGACCACGCAAAAGAGGGCAAATGGAGCGCGGACGCGATTGGCTCGCGCTTATATTCGACGGCGCAAGAAGGAATTCCAGGAGCGATCAATCCCCCGGGTACCCACTCGTATCATCCGCAGGATGGCATAATAAGTGGCCGCCGCCGGTAACTCGATTCGTTCTATTCAGCGAGAGTTTATCGGGAGATACCGGACCAAGCCAAATCGAGTCGATTATTCCAGCTGGCTCTCCTTCTCGGGATTCTACAACATTCGATACACGCATTCGTCCAGGGCACGTCATTTCTCGTTGATTTATTGTCCTCGATTCCATTAGTCCGCTCGAGATATCGAACGCAGTTCCCGTTTGGAAGCTTCACTATATTTAGATATAGTTAATCTAGGTGGAATATATTGATTTGAAAGTTGTTGATTGAGAAGGAGGATGGAGGGGACGAACTGCTATTAAATGATAATGAGATGATATCGGTGAAGATGGGTCCTTTAAGAAACACTGACATAGAATCATTAATGCAAGAAGCGTCACTCCGCTTTCCTTATTCCAAATAATGAATAAACTGACAATATCAAGGCGAGTCCCTCGCCATTACTTCTGACCAATTAATCCAAATAGTTTTCCTCAATAAATAATAAACAAACCACTAACAACTTATTAATACTCATTCAATCCAAGAAAACTAATCTCCAGCCTTCTTAAATTCCACCCTCTCAAAAACAATTCCATCGCACAGTAGCTCTTAGTTCTACGACATCAATTCCACTAGACCTCCACGTCTGAGCCTCCAATTTTTCGGGCCAGCGATCCCGTCGAGACCTTTAAACTTTAAACCCCGTGGCCGTGTGAAAAGCGGATTCCCCGGGATGACTAGTGAGATCGATCGACAACCCTCGGACCTTCCGGCGAGATTCCTCGGTGGATGCTTGCACAAGCTCCCCCGACACGAGATACGCCTCATCAATAGCCGATCAATGGCTATCGGGGCGACGCGCTGCGCTTATCGGTGCATATGCATACCTCGGCGTTGTTATGCAATCAGAGAGGGGCAAGAAGTGCCGGTAATGCTGGCCGGAGGCGAGGGCCCACTGTCAAAACTGTAGGCTGTGTCATGTGTGGTCTCGGAGTGAGCGGCGCTTTAATCAGCTGCCGGCAGCGGCCACCTCGCTCGCTCGCGTGACTCTCCGGGGCCTTTTTTTCCTCGGCGACGCCGCGCTACCTGCGCGTTAAAGAGATTACCGGGAACATTAGCATAGAACGACACTGAATTACGCGATTATCCGCCGCCGCGGTATCGTAAACCTCTTTCTTTTGGATTAAGAGTAATGAGCCCTGAAGAATGCCACGGTCATTATTAGATGACCATCGGGCGAGCGTCGATGGCTCTTTCATGGCTTTTCTTTAGACGATCTTTGGAATTCGAGGAATTGGAATTCTACAGCTGATATTTACGGGGGCCGTGTAGTGGGGGAGTATGGAATATTTATTCTATGGGGTTTTGTGTTCCTCCCGATCGCGAATGAGACTCGCGGGAGAACGAATTCATTTCTACGAATAAAAACAAAAAATCATTTCATTCTCACCTAACCAGCACTTCTGCAACCAACCAACACAAGTTTCCAAAGAAAGTTCGATTTCTTCCACGCAAACAAATCCCACACCTCCCACAACCTCGGAAGCCGAATCCATTCAACTAACCAAACACAAAATCCCAGACATCCACGCCCGATAGTTAAGCATAGACCAGGGTCGAGAAGGGCGTGGGGTCTCTAATGGAAGGCTCGGGATCTCCGGCGGCGGAGATCCCGGCAAGAAATGCGAAAAAAGGGAATCGAGTCGCTCGAGCCAGAGTGAAATCACGGGCACCGGATTAACGGAAGAAACGAGGGGGGCGTCGCGAGCCGGCGGTGTGGTGTGTGCGGTTGAAACGAATGCATAATTCCCGTGACTCGTTTTGCCGCCGATGAAATTACCCCCCTCTGTCAGAGGGGAGGGAAGGGGGCGTGCGCGCATGCGACTTAAACGGCGCTCGGCGCAGATAAGTCCGGGCATAATGCCTGCGCCTGCAAGTGGCAGCGCCAGCTAATTGCGAATTAAAAATATGACATTTCCAACTGGCCCCGCCATCTGATAACGTCCGATTCCCGGCCCCCTTTCTCGTCGAAGCTACATGACGTCTGAGAGGGTACGTGCCATCTCGACGCCGCTCCCTTCATTCACAGAGGAATGCTTGTACAGGATCGTTCAAGTCACTTTAAACGTCGCTTGACAATGTACAGGCTGAGTCAGTTGGATTTTAATAATTTGCTTTACACTTGAGTTTCGATTGCTTTCGTTTTTGGTTATGATTTATGGATATATAAATCTTAGTGCGCAGAAAGACTCAGAAAAAACATCAAAGAAAGAAATCGAAGACAGAAAAAACATTTTCAACATCAACAAAAACATCTTGTTGATCTTTCATAGGATTATCATTGTAAATGATCTAAAAATGTTCAATTACTTGAAACCTCTTGGAAATCGAAATGACTACTTTGAAGAAAATCGATTTCTCGAACCCAAAACCATGAACTATCAAATTATATTAAAATCATTCAACTCCCTTCCAAAACAAACTTTGCAACATTCAAGAATCGCGCGTACTACACCACAGGCTATTACGAAAGGCGCGAAATTGCTAAACCGCAATATTAATCGAAAGCGAATTGAACGCGCCTGTAGCCCAGGATGCAATCTCCTCGGACGTAGACGGTAGGCATCGACTCGGATCAGCCGTAACACCCTTCTCAATGATCCAAGAAACGATGATGCGATCGCAGCCTATTAACATAAGTCGCTCACACGATCCGCGTGACATAATGGGAGATGAAGATAGGACGCGGGAGACTAGCGAAGGAAGGGAAGGGGGGCGGTGGAGAGCGAGGGATCCTGGCGCTAGCGGTGCTACTTAGTCAAGTTGGACGCACCTGTTGCTTGTAATCATCCCCTGGAACGATCGAAGCTTCCTACGACTGCTCGCGCGGCGAGGTTGAGGCCGCGCGGCCGAGACTCGAGGGAGGAAAAGGGGAGAGCAGCGTAAATAGGTTGTGGTTCTTGTTGCCTAATGCACCTGCCGGGATCGCCGGTTCCCCCTGCCCGGTTTAATCGCCGGGTAAAGGGAGATGCGTGACGAGCTCGCTCCTTGCTACTTGCGTCTATAGAGTAAAGATCAAAGGGCCAGAAGGGGAGCCCTCTCTCCCTGTGTCTCCCGGATGTACTGGGTGGTTCGCTTCCCTTTAAATCCACCAATCTAGATTTCTACTGCTCCCTCTGCATTCCAGACTGATAGACAATTTTCACTGTTTAGTATCGCGAGGAGGATTCAGAGTGGAAAGAAATCCAGCAGGTTCTAGTCGAGAGTGATGATTAAGCTTTAAACGGCAAGTGAATCAGTACAGGTTGAACGAACCATGATGGGCACATCCTACTGCATATTAAATAAATATAAATTATACCCAGTACTAGCTGTCCTACCGGCTCCGCCCGGTTAACGCTCGCCTGCATTTAATCCCCTAGCGTCAATAAAATACCACATTTCCTTATACACGATCCCATATCAAATTCAATACCCTAAACCTCTCACTAAACATTTACATTGCATAAAACAATAAACTTCCACTATTCCAAGCCGGACTTTCTTTCTCGCGCTTAGAGAACTAATTTCGAATTCCACTCGAGTGTCCGGGGGCGATTGTTTCCCTGGCGCAGTTAGATGTCGGCTGGTGGAAAAAGCGACGGAGGACAATGTTGTTGAGGGGGTGGAATCTAAGAAGGCTGGAGTTTAGTTCTCTTGGAATGAATGAGTATTTGTTTATTATTTATTGAGGAAAACTATTTGGATTAGTTGGTCAGAAGTATTCTCATTCAATAACACTTGACTCCTTGATTTTATCATCTTAATCTAATAATGACATTATTTACATTTTCCCAATCAAGACAACCATCCAAATTCCCCTCTTACTGCCAAGATTTCTTCAATTCAACACTTTCTTAGATTTCCTTCTCAATCGCCAACTTTCAAATCAACATATTCCCCTATATTACCAACCGAACCGCCATTAACCACATCTAACCACCGCGACCCTTCGAAACAGCCACTAGCAAGTAAGAGGGAAGCGCACCACCCTGTAGAGACTCCTGGCCGCGCACTACTCACCTGGTGAGGGAATTGGCGGCGGCGGCGAGCGTGTGCGCGCGTCATAACTAGCCGGTGGATGCCCGCGCGTATCAGGATGCCTCGGCGCAGCAAAAACATCTGGGGAACTCTAGGTGCGCGCCGTTTAAAGACCGCTCGGATTCCTCGCCGGGCATCAAGGACTCGGCCACCTTTCTCCGCGCCGGCCCTAGAGCCTCGGTACTCGCGCTCCCACCGCGTACACACTCTCATCCGGGAAGATGAATTATTGGGGCTCCAGTGGGTATCTGATACGCGGCCGAAAACCCCGGGGACAAATTTGTCCCGAGCGGCCCCTTGTGAAACGCATCGCTCTTGGTATGTTGAGAGCCGTAAAAGAAAAGCGCGTTACGGAGAGGATGAGTGTAATAAAGTGTGCTATCGCGCCGGCTTCCTCAGAAGTCGGATTTCGACATATGTACTCATGTTTACGGATTCCCGAAACTTACCGAGAGAACCTCGCGTCTGTTGGACGCGTTTCTTGAGTCTTCACGCAAGTTGGCGCGTGCGGAAAAGCCTAATCTACTGATTATAAAGAAATCAATCTAAAGAATATTATAAATATTATATTTATTATATATATTATATATTATATATATAAGAATACTATAAAGGAATAAATTAAAAAAATAAAATAATAGAAATCTAGAATAAAAGTCACCAAGTAACTCGCCGTGGAATAAATCGAAATCCAATGAAAAAGGAGACATTTGATAACGAGCCTCTAATAACTAAATAACAGAAATAGAAATAAATAAATCTAGAATCAAAGTGACCAAGTAACTCACCATGAAATCAATGGAAAGCCAATTAAAAAGGAGTGATAAGTCGCCCCTAATAAATGAGCATCGAATTGGTTGGTCGGTGGAGTGAGTGGTCCGAAATAATGAGGGAGATAATGAGGGAGAGTGAGTGGCTCTCGGCGATGATCGGTGACGCACGTTTGGCAAGCGGCGGCGATGCGAAATTCATTGACTCCCGATTCCATTGGCCTTGCCGATCTGCCTCCTCGGCTCCATTCATCCACAATGCTCACGATAACCTTGGCGAGCATTGATCTCCCTCGGCCTTACATAACTCGGCCGGCGAGTTAAAATAAGACCGAGGCATCCTACGTGCAAG
This sequence comes from Crossocerus cetratus, assembly GCA_963675795.1. NCBI lineage: Eukaryota > Metazoa > Arthropoda > Insecta > Hymenoptera > Crabronidae > Crossocerus > Crossocerus cetratus. The sequence continues at coordinate 16,433,134 of OY776668.1, read as the reverse complement.
ATACAGAGCCGCCCGGTAGAAGAGAGAGAGTGAGAGAGAGAGAGAGAGTGGAGTCGCTACAATGTGCCTGCCGGAATCGCTCCCGGCGTTCACTGATAAACTCCTCGGTGGTGTGTGCTCGCTGGTCTCTCGAAAGGCTCGATGAAAAAGCGGCCGCTTATCAGTATGAATTCCGTGCCACAAAGTCGATATATCTCGAGCCTGTCGACTGCTGCTGTTTCAACAGTTGGACGATCGAGTGGAGCTCGAGTGTCCGCTTTCTTGACTCGATTTCGGTGTCGAAGCTGCGACTTTTCCCGGAAGATTCTCTCGCTTTTTAATAAATCATTTAGAAATTAAATAAATCATTTTGGGTTGTGGATTGAAAGAGTGATGGAATATCATTATATTGTTATGGATATAACAATTATGGATATAACGATGGAATATATTATATTGTTAGTTTGAAATTCTTCCTATGCAAGTTGTGTTAGTCGATGATTCGATTATTTGATTAAGGCGAGATAGGTGTGTGTATGGAGGAAAGTGGGGGTCGACGGGAGAGGTGTGCGCTCGTGGAAATTGGGGTGCGCGCGAACGTGGGGCCTCAGGAACGCAACGACGACTCGAACGCCGCTTTCGATTCTATTCTCAGTTGACCTATAGAGCGGTTTCTTCCCGCGCGCGAGAGACGTACAGAGAAACTGGGAGAGAGGCCGAGAGGAAGAGAGAGAGAGAGAGGCCACACGAAAATCGGTCTCCGCAGGCTTCCTCGAGGCTAGCCAGCCAGCGACTCTCGCACTCCCTTTCCTCTGGGTGGTCGGAATACGCGCTGCGCTGGTAATAAATTCGAACGGTCGGCTTAACGCGCACGCGGAAGGAGAGGAACGCGAGCGGGAATCTCGATGAGCTTCTCCCTCTCTCCCAGCGCGAGATTCACTCTCATTTGTTGCCGGTCGACCGCGGGCTTCCACGCCGATCGGAGATTCGCTGCGGCTCCCAGCGAATTAACCCTTCGATCCCTCGAAGGAGGTTTCTATAAAATCGAGCCTCGGAAAAAGAGCGGTTCGAACGCGATATTCCTCCAAATGAACTTCTTCTACGCGAGCGTCTTCCAGGAACTCCCTACAATCACTGATAACACTAAAAACCGCGCAAAAGCCTCCCTCGAACTTGCAAAGCTCAATTAACTCGGCGACGGAATCCAGCCGGCTATCGCGCGATTCTATCTTCGATCGCGAAGTCCAACAGGTTCGTGGGGCACCGGGAATTTTAACGCGCAGTATTTACCGGGTATTGCGCGCGGATTCGCGTCTTCCTCATTCCCGGCAGGCCGGTGAGTAGGTGCTCGTTAAGAGCGACGGATGTGAAGGATTACCGGGAAAGGGCTCCTGCGCGGCCGCCAGAAGAAGTCGACCACTCTTCGCGAAGTCCAACTTCACCGACCTTCCCCTGAGAAAAAATCAATTTACCTTGTTCAAACTTGCCGCCAAACTCCCGGGAGATTAATCGAAGCGCTGGCCTGAGGGGATCCCTCGGCACGCACGCCGGCGCAGGTGTAAAACGTGCCCCTCCAATTAGCACTAATTACGCGGCAACGCGCAATCGTGGAAATCTAACTGCGGCTGATTATAATAATCAGTGCGGCTAGGGCCAACGCGGCGGGAACTCTCGCCACGAATCTTGCTGGCTTTGCCGCGCGAGGCTTAACACTGCAATTATCAGCGATTGCGCCTGATGAATATTCGCCGGGCGATCCATTATCGTGGACATTATCATGAGAGTGCAACTGCATTGGGCGTAATCTCGAGCGATTTGCTACCTTGTTGCTGCGCCGATCGCTTCACCACCTGCGCCTCTGTGTGAAAGCGCACACGCACGTACGTTGATTGCAGAGTGGAAAGTCAGCTGTGCCGACGCTCGATTACATCTGGACGCATAACTTTTCATCGCGTGAGACGCACTTTCCTTGGCTAGTAAGGGAGATAAGCCGAGCGGGGAATTAGCATAAAAGATGGATTAATAAAAGGTGAATGAGAGTTATTATTGCGGGGAATATCGGGCGAGTGGATTGCGCGACGAGTGTCAGAGGACGCGGCGCCACTGTGGTTAATCTAATAATTAAAAGGGATCCGAGTGCTTGATACACAGACGAGCCACTTGTGTGTACCTGCTTCCAATTAGAATAGAGACGTGGTGGATGCAAGTCAGCGTGTTCCACTGAGGAAGAATTCCGAGTAATTAAGTGACGGGGGGCCGGAGGCTGAATAATACAGCGGCGCCCTAAGTGAGAATCTAGGTGAGCCCGAACAAATGTCAGGCCACACGATCGAACAAGACTACTCCCCTCGCTCGAGGAGGACCTGAGGACTTGAGGAGGAGCTGGAGGAGGAGAGGAAGAGAGGAGAGCGGCAGCGAGGAGCCTCCGAAGAGAGCGGATTCGATAATTCATGGCGCCCATGAATAATGCATCCCTGCACCGCCACGAATTCATGAAGCGGACGTCGGGGACGCGCGCTCTCCTACCGCGAGCCTTATATTCCATGCTAACTCCTCGGAAACCCGCCGGGCGAAACAATAGGGATAAGGAGAGGGGGCCGGGGGGGAGCAGCCCCCGTACTCCTCGAAAGAGAGCCGGCTATTTGAAATGCTAAGCGGCGCACGTCCTTTAACAAAATACTGCCGGGTTAAACAGCGTGATCCAATTAGCCCCGGTTGGACGACCAAGCGCGCATAAGACGCGCCCTCTGTCACTCCGATCGAAAGCCTGTTATACAAATGACCAAATCAAATTTCAAATACAAACCAAACATGTTTTACGCGGGGAAATCGCTTTCTAGCGATCTATGGGCCCACTTAGCAACAGGCCACTTGTTGGGCTGAGGTTCTTTTGCAGCGCTGTCGAAATCGCAGTAAGTTTTTGTCGCGGGCTTTTTCTCACCGCAATTTGTTTAGGTGTTGGAAGAATTTCGATTATGTCTAAAGGAGGTTTGAGTTTGATAATGTTGCATTATAGAGAATGTCGACTCGTGCTAGTGACGCTGATAGACTATAATGGTTCGCTCTAATTCTGGAGATTTGAACTATAATTTCTCTGCTAAGATTTTGCTTGTAATAGCATGGTTTGAGGGAGTTGGATGCGAGTAAATATACATCAAAATCCTTAGTCACAGTTTTTAAAAACTTAAAATTGTCAAACAACTATGTAAATGAGTACAATTATATTTGGACCTGACATTGTCGGAGGCAAACGCGTCAAGTGCACGGCCGGTGGGGTGGCAATGGTAAAAGAGTGTATTAAATTGTGAAAGAGGCATTTAAATCGGTGCAAATATATTCGGAGCCGACACGTTGTCAGAGGGAAAAGCGTCAAGTGCAGGGGGGCCGGTGGGCGAGCGTGAGGCATTTTAAGTTCGAAAGTGGCTCGTCGACAACCTCATCCCGCGAGATGGAAGCGACTGGTTTGGGGCCCGCAACCACGGGAAATTAAAGCGTGATAACTCGACCGTAGGTGGGACACATCGCGGCGTGTCCGGTATCGGCTGTCCCATCTCTCCTCGCCGGAGAGTATACATACACTCCCCTCGGCGGGGAGGAGGCGGGCGGGCGACTGCTCGCGTGACTGGTGAAACGTGACCGTGTCAGCGAATCGACATCGGGCGCAGGTGCAAAAATTTGATTCACGAATTCGTCGAACTCCCTGCCGCGCCTCTTGGCCTTCTCCTTCCTCTTCTCATCCCTCTCTCGCCCCTCGTCCCAATAAATTACATCCGCCTGCGGAGTCACGACAGCCTTCCTTCTCTCCCCCCCCCACTCTGGGCCGAATCTCCAATTAATTATTACCCGACTAGTCCTCTGGCCAATATGAACCCAAAAGAAATCGCAGTCAATGAAATCTCTCGCTTCAAACACGAAGAGTTTGAGCACTCGGCTTGTAATCAATGAAATCTCTGGCTTCAAACAAGAAAAGTTTGAGGACTCGTTTGATCATTGCCAGGTCAGAAGAGTAATGAAGCGCTAATGAAATGCTACCGGGTTTCCCATCGGTCAAGAAAGATGGAATCATATGAAATATCGTGATTGAATAATTACTAGCCTCGAGCGGATGCTCGTCGACCTTCGCCGGCGCCGCTCGACTCCTCGGCAGTGTTCCACATCCTTTATGGTCAATTAGTCGGCTGAGATCGGGCAGCCAGCTCGATATCGGCGAATGGAAAAAGTGAGGTTCATTTGGCGGATTCAGGTGGAAGTCGCTGCCGAGCGCTCGTTTCATCAGTTGTCGGTGGAGTTGCGGTACGCGCGGTGCAATAGTTATATTTAGCCTCCTATTTTCGGTTGGTAGAGTCTAGGCCTATTACTATCCGCTTAGACGCGTGTCATAGACAAGCGAGAAGTCTCTTGAATTATGTCTGCCTTGGCCAGTCATTCGCCAGTCTTTTATCGCTCGACTCACGTAAGTCAAATGTACGCTCATGTTTTAAGATTGGATTAAGGATTGAGTTAAGGATTTACTCATTTTATAGGATTTAATCTAATAGAAACAATGACTCGAATGACTTAACGAATGGAATATCAACGTATTCTCTGGCTGGAGAAACTTCTCTCTCTCTCTACTCAATCGCTACTCAATGAGCAAAGGTTGCAACAAGGTTCACGCAGTTCAAACACGCTTTCCCCGACTTTGAATATAAGAGAGGCCGCAGTCGGTGGATATCGGCGAGAGATCAGCGAATTAGCCTGGGGCGGAAGGGCCAGTTGGTAGTGAGAGCTCTAGCCAGAGTGAGCATCTGCGAGGCAATAAAGCCGATTTATCGACACTAACTCGAGCGCGTCGCCATTTATCCGGGCGAGTTTAATGGGCCGCACAGTGCGGAACTATAAACAGCCTACCTGGTTAACGGCTTGGACCTAATTGCGAGTAAAGTTCCTCATGATCGACTGTAAACGGAAGAATCGCCCCGGGCGATCTCGTGACTCTCGCTTTCACGTGAGAGAGGGTGCGCTGTGCGCGGCCTTGTTGTTGTTTGGTCCGATCGGGGAGCTTTGGTGAGATTCTCGAAACTTATAAATTTAAAGGGTTCTGGGACGCATGTCAGTCGAGCGCTGCGCCGCCGATCGCGATAGTCAGATAGGACCATTCACAAGTCCGAGGTCCCATGGTGCCAGTAATCGATACCAGTTAATCTGGCCCTCTCGAAGGCATGTCCACCGGAAAATGAAGCCGCCGGCGGCGACGGCCGACAGATATCTACGGGATAGGCAGGTCAGGACCAACCATCATACAAGGCCTTATTTCCCATCTGATTTATAACGGCGCGATCTCCACCGAGAACCCCTTTCGGGGACAGTAGGTCCCGCCCGAGTGACCCTCGCCACCCGAGGAGACCACAGATTCTTCAATGGACTCTAGTTTCCCCCCCTAGAATCCCATTGTTTCCATTCGAGACATCTCTTGGAGTTTCAGTGCGCTTTCGAAATGAGGTTCCAAGTTCGGTCGGCCGGCATTTCGGGGAAGACTTGAAGTCGACTTGAATGAGTTCTCGGATTAATTAACTCGAGAATATTCTGTCAGTGGAATGACAGGTTTTCGTTGGGGGCTATGGAGTGGACGCGTCGATGATGAGAGTTGAAAGAAAGTGGGATTCTAGTGTAATAGGGCGCACTTGTTTATGAGGATCATTGAAAAGGAAAGGGGGCTTGGGCCCCCGAGCGGCTTTATGCGTCGTCACTTTGGATGCCAGCAGGCCCCGAAGATTCCGGGCCCAATAGGGGCCCGCGTCCGCCTACCGGGGCCTCGAATTAGAAATTAATAATTAGTCTGCCTCTCACTAATCATCGGCCCGTGGAAGCCATTCATTACGGAGATTGAGTCGTTCTGGGCGAGCTAGGAGGGTTCTCTCCGATGACGAAACCAGGAATCTCTTTCCAATTTCTCGACGAATTTAACTCGAAAGTAGGTGGAACTGATTATTCGCTTTGATTGATCGTAACACGTGTGTTAACGCGCGCGAGTGCGCGTGTACGAGGGTCGATTGAATGTTTTTCAATTTACACGGGCGAGCGATTACGAGGGAAATCTGGTGTTACACGATTGTCGGAATGCACACTCGCAGGTCGCCTCGAAAAAACTCTCGATAACCCTTGCAGGCCTCGTTAGGGGACTAACGAGGAGTTATGTCCCTCGGGGTACGTGATTTCAAAGGGATTCAATCTCCACTAGAGGAAGATGTCTTTTTGTGCGGGAGATCTCGTGTTTTCGAGAGTTTCGGTAATTGGAATCGGTCGCTTTCGTCCCCCACCCTTCGAGGCCAATGTTAGAACACTTAGAGGAATCGTTCATTTCACGAAATTCCTTTCGATTTTTCCAAATTTATTCATACCAGGGTTTATCAGAAATAATAGTCAATTCCTTGGAATTCTTCGCACTCTTTTTTTTTAATTTCTCTCCTAACCTTTAGCGGTCCACTTGATTTTATCTAGTTGTGTCTGTCTGGCTCGCTTTAATTTCAAAGGACGTCCAATCCGACAGTGGCCCCAAACGAAATTATCAGAACCTCAGACCCGCGCCGAACCACCGCAAAAAGTAAACTAACACTCATAGATCATCTTCCATTCCATTCTCTCCACGCTCTCGCCTTCATCAAAAATCATCTCACCGCCAGCACACATCCCACGAGAGCCAAATAATGGAAATCTCGCGTGGATTGGTTATTGCCGGTGGGACGAAATTCCAAGTGAGCGCGTTCATTGACATCGAACGTTTATCTGGCAGAGCGAGTTGGTTCAGCGATAACGGTCGATCTAGCCTACAGTCTTCTGCCAAGCGGAAGAGCTTCGCGGTGATAATGGGCTCTGATATACCCCGGGATCAAATTAAACAGTTGATTCAAGCATCTAGGTGCTCCTCCGACCGAGACTCCGAGGTTTCCTCATCCGCGGCTCTCATTTACATTCGGAAGCACACGCGCTTCATTGTTCCCGCGGCGACGACGGGCGCACTCGAGTTTATCCCAGTCATTCCTTTACAATGATCGCCGCGGGTTAGGTACACGAGTGCGTCTACGATTATGTCACGGGGATTGCGTAACGCGCTCGCATGCGATTAATTACAGGTTCGCCTCGCGGCGAGACGAGACTCGCAATTCATTTCCCTCGCCGACGCATTTAATGGAGGAGGAGATGAATTTGTCTAGGGAATTATTGGTATTTTTAATGGAGAATTATTTGATTTAAAAATCTTTTCTGGTGGGATGGTCAGTGGTCCATGGGATGACGAATAAGAAATGTCACCTGTTATCGCGCAGTGCCGGAAACCTACTTTCCCCCATGGAGTCGTCGATTGCGGGGGGAAAGGATGAGTGAGTCAGTGGGCCAAGACGAACCTAGAAATCTCTCTAGCCGGGGCATCGAACAATCAGTCCCTGTCCCGATAAAAATCAACCGCTCGACCAACAGGGAAAAGCGATCTGGTCCTAGGGCAACGCGGCTGGGCGGTTCGTTTGACCTCTCCGAGAGAGCGTCGCTCCTCTCCCAGAGCTACCTGGCAGCGGTCTATTGTCTCCGCGGTTAAAGCCCCGTTTACATGCGAGCATTGTTGCGCTTTTGCCGCACTGCGCGTTATTGAGCCGTCGCATCTGCCTGCGGGACAGCTGGCTCCCCGGCTCGAATTTCCATTTCGCGGGCCTCACTTGTTGCCGCTCGAGAGCTGGCCATCGGGAAAACATGCTTGACGGCGCCCGCCGGAATGTCTATTCAATCGCGGAACAATAGGGAGGAACTCGCGGTCTATGGCTTGGTTGCGCGGAGAGTGACATGGGAGTCGGTGAAAGTAAGCTCACTTTATTTTCGTTTGGAATTGGTGTTATTGTGTTTTTAATCAGAATTTTCAGTTGAGGCATTGATTTCTTCGAAAATCTTAGTTTCTAGGCTCAAACTAAAGAAATATCATAGATTCGGACGAATTGGGGAAGTTTCGAGAAATGGGAAACTTTTGCATGATTCTTTCTTTTTTCGATTTTTCGAAATGTTTTCAATTCCCTCTATTTCGTCATTTTCCTACAGATTTAACCCTAGGGCCGAGATAGTAGACGACTCGCCTCATACATCGGGCATTTTCATTAATCCTCGGTTAAATATCCTGTCTCTTAGGCAATACGTGCGCGGTGTTTCCAGCGAGTGAATCGCTTGATTCATCTGCTATCGCACAGGTCTCATGGCACGGCTACAATTTCCTCCAAGCAGCAAAACAGGCCGGACTGGAAACCCGCGCGATTTCCCGGGGCAGGACACTAACACGCCGATAAATAACGACGGACAAAGTGTAACAGGGTGTCTCATTGCGGTAAAGCTGGCGCTTTATCCTCTCCCGGGAAGGGGTTGCTGGCGACCCGGTCGAGCGACTCTTGATTATACGCATATAAATCATCAAAGAGTACACTAATCGTGCAGACCTTCCACCGGCGCTCGCCTCCCATTTAATTGGCTATCGGCTCGATAGCCCTTAATGAAAACTAAAGGAAGATCACACGCTCCCATTACTGACTTCTCTCTCTCCTCCATCAACCTGTAATCCTCGCGGTTTAATCAATCGCACATTTTTCCCAATCTCCATTTTCCACCAAAACTCCTCTTCCCCGAGCGCTGGCCTCTCAATAAAATAAGAAAGGTGGCCGAGTATCAATGAATACTCGGGCGAAATGCCCGCGGGTTATCCCGGGCCGGTGAGTCGGATATTTATAGCCGGAGACGTGTAGAGCAATAAACACCGAGATGGCTAGGGCGATTATTAACATTAGCAATCGACGCTCGCCATTAACAGGGAAGCTAATTGTTTAACGCTCGTAAGAAGCGTCCCCGCTGTACTGGATTAAAGGGGCACTAAAGGCCAATTTTGCCGATGCTAGAGCGCTCGAGGGATCTCGAGTAGATGGCTCTATCAATGCTCCGCCTCCTATTTCAATGTCATTATTCCCCGCCTTTTTACTGCCCGATCTCTCTCCTCCCTCCCTAATTACAACCTTTCCCATCTGCTTTATGATCTCTCGATTACTATCGAGACCCGTCCCCCTCCCCCTCCCCCTCCTATCTATCCAACCAACCCCATAATCGCTAGAATTCCCTTACGAATTCTCGCGGAAGCCAAACCACGCGATCGCTACTGTGAAATCAAGCGACGAGGATCGCGGAACCGTTAGCTCGGCCGCGCAACAATAAGAGAGACATCAGTCAGAGTCCGTGGCCGAGCACGCCCTAACTGTTCCCGGTGCGTGTAGCGCGGCGCCCGGGAGGACGATTACTCGGCCATTGTCATCGGCGAACGGCCAGTCATACACGTGGGCTCTCTTCTTTTACCGGCGGGCCCCATCGACACGCGCCTTCGATCTCTCCCGGCTCGACCTCAGACAATAACGACACATGCACGCCGCCCCCTTCGACGCGACTTGGCGACTTATTGCCAGCGGTAGAAAGTCGACGGGCAAATGGCAGTCGGAGATAGGGATGCGCGGGAAGAAGCTCGGTCATTCTCGGTGGTATTGTGTGGTGGAGTGGTGGTTGTTAGTCACTTGAGTGTGCGGTGTGACGGAAGTGTGGGTGAGGTAATGAGTGGACGCGAGGAGGTTGAGGTGGAGAGCGCGTGGGTTGAAGGATGTCGAGGGAATCGAGGTTTGAAGGAGACTGGCGGGTTTGGGTGTCAAAAGTCGGTTGATTGGTGGAGGATCGAGTTGAGTGTTCCGTGTGACGGAAGTGCTGGTAATTAGTCGTAATAGAGCGGCTCGAGGCGGGATAGAGAGTGTGTGGGCTGGAGTGAAGGATGTAAAGAAGCTCGAGTCGCGTCCAACACTCGCCAATTAGTAGAGAATCGATTTCGCGACGTGCCGGCAATAACCCATCAAGCCCGAGTGACTTATAACGAGGAGAGCGCGGATGCGCAGCGTGTGTGGCGGCTAGTAAAACAACGAGGAAATGCCCCGGCACTCCGGAGACCTCACCCATCCAGCGCGGATCGTACATCATTCCTCAAATCTCCGTTCCGCGAAAGGCGAAAGTCGAGTGCTCGGTGCACTCGATGCACAAAGCCACCTTTCAATCGTAAATCAAGCGGCGCACAAAGCCCTCGGCAAATCCTGCCGATCGATTATCCTCGATAATGTCATAATCCGAGGGTAGAGGACTGGCTCGATCGGCGAAATTTGCGGCCCGCGAGATCGTTCGTCAAATGTTATTGGCCGCTGGTCAGTGTAATTCTTGGATCTAAAGTGGCGAGCACTTAGTCATGATTTAAGTCGACGTGGTTCGCTTAAACGCCTTAGTCGCTCGAGGAATCCAAACTCATCTATTTCCAATTGCGCTGACATAATATTCCAAATTCAAACGTCTTTCACGAGTAACTTTTCGCCGTCAAATGTTTAATAATAACACAAGATTGACCGATTCCAAGTTGCAAATCCGCAATGATTGGAGAGGAAGAGATTCTATTACCGGGAGGATTACGAGTGGAGCGAGCAATAGCTCAGGGAGGACGGGAGCCCCGTAGGTGCGTAAGGTCGAGAAAGGAAAGGGGGACACTGCGCATATGTAAATTCCCCGGGGTAATATCGCCGGGCCCCGTACAACTCTTCCCCCCCTCACGCATTGTGAGATCGGCGCGGACGAGGATCTATAAAAATTCCAGACATCTTATTCCCTCGGCTGGAAAGGTGAATTTACGGTCGTGAAAGCCGCCGGGCGGTCTTGACGCGGCTGAGCCAAGATTAATATGCCGAAAAGACAAAAAGATCGATCGAGCGGCTGCCGTTGGCCAAGATATCCCCTCGAAACGGTCAAAACACCGGGAGACGCTGCCTTGGGGGTCGCTCTCGCACTCTAACAAGATTTTTACCTCTTAATCAGAGGTTTCCACCCGGAGAAAGAGCCCGCCGCTCATTATTCCCCTTCATTAATTATCACTAACCCAAACCGATTCTACGATTAGACCAACTTTTTCTTCAGCCACGTACCCTAATTTCGAACACATAACTCGATTATGTATTTCGGAAATTATTGCCGTACTTTTAATTAATTCATTCATTCGAGGTCAGTAGTTTGTTAGTTTGTTTCATTTTTAATTAATTCATTCATTTTGATTCATTTAATTCACATTTAATTAATTAATTACTTCCAAGTTAGACTAAATTGTATTTCAATCAAGCCAAGATATATCTAACGAAACTCGTATGGTCAAAAGAAGCTTGTCCTTGTAAAAACCTCCATTTAAGTTTAAATCCGAAGTTAGGCCTGAATTAGGTCTCGGGGGAACATCCTCGAAAAGTGCACGTCAGAAATTTGTGGGCTTGCCGTGGGTATCTCCGGGCGAGAGGCCGAGTGTGTTTGGCAATCGCTGGGAGGCTCGAATTTACATAAAAAGGTAGCGGTGTCTCAGGTGTCGTTGTTCCCTCGGCCCTTTCCCCGGGATATACCTCGCGGCGGCGGCGAGAGTTATGCCGGCCGGTGGCCATTTAGCGGCACAAATTACTCCGGCAAAGAGAATATCAATGGCGATCTCTCACTGTGCTCTCTTCCGCAGGCCCCTCGGCTCTCCCGGGCTCCTTTCAGTCCTGTCACGCGCTCGATTTGTATTGAGAGTCCTGGCGCACAGAGAGAGAGAGAGAGAGAGAGAGAGAGAGAGAACACTCGTAAATCCTGGAAAGTAGCGCGCGAGTTATTAATCAGCCGCGAAAATGACAGGGTGACACACGGCCGCGAATCAATATACCCGTCGCGGAATATCGGCCTGTCGATAATTATCAAGCTCCGATGGATGCCACTTTCCGATAGAGCCGCCTCCTTTTGCTCCTCGCGCGGTAACGCGAGGTGTCAACTATTTGCTACTGCGCGGCGATTATCGTCGCTTTTCTCGGTAAGATCAATTACTCGCGTGTGTCGCGCGTATTGATTTAAGTGAGAGCCTGGTCGCGAGCCTGCTGCCATTTTTATAGGCGACGCACTCTCGCTCTGCTTTCGAGAAATGATTTCATTCTTCCGGCGAGTGGACCGCAAATAGACGTTGATTTATTTTCATATTAAGTATACACCTATACATGAGAGGGGAATCAAAGATACCACATGTTAATTACTTAATTAACTTGCATCTCTAACTTTGAAACTTGGCATGTGCATGCTTAACTACCAATAAAAAAATATTACTAGCATGACTAGTAACCTTGACACAAATTTGCACATGCCAAGTTTTAAAGTTAGAGATGCAAGTTAATTAATTAATTAACGTGTGGTATCTTCGATTGAAAACTTGGCTTTCTCGTGCGATATCTATTTAATGTTTAGCCAACGTATAGTTGAAGAAGATACCTTTTACGTGTACACCTATAGATGAGAGGGCAAAATGAGCATCTCGGGTTTAATGGAGCGGCGGCGCGAGCGCGTCGATATTCCATTGGATCAGCGACGCACGAAACGCTATGAGACATTGATCCGCGATCGAAAGGGAGTCACGGTCAATCGTGCGCAATAAGATTTCCACGAATCGGGGTCCCGGCGAGACGGCGGCCCAGGGGCGGGAAGGAATGCAACGGGCGACGGCGGCGGGCGTTTGCGGGAGCCGGGGAGACTAAACGGCGGTGCGTAAAGTAAGAAGGACAGTTTATTGTGGCAAAGAGAGAGTGGCGGCTCGGCCGCGTCAACAGGCTGCTATTTTCGGCGGTGGGACACGCGGCCAACCATACACACCACATGTCCACGTACGTGTCACCTCCTCTCCTCCTCCACCCGGCCGACGTGACATAACCCTCGGGGGTTACTGGCCTCTCTCCTTTTCGCACCCGTAAATCACTCCCTTCTATCCTCACTCCCTCAACCCTATCCCTCATTTATTTCCAGCGAGCGAGCACGTGCTGCGAATCCGCCCTACAAGCCCTCGCGCCACCTCGAGGGCTCGTTTGAGTGCAATGCGCTCGGAGAATGTCTCTCAGTTTTCACATATTAATCAATCGCGCCCCTTTTTGCCCATTGCAAGTCTGTGCAACTCTGGTCGAATTGCTTAGACGTTCCTGGAACTTACAGAGAAATTTCTTTGAAATTTGGAGAACAGTCTCTTTTTACGTTTCTGTCAATTGCAATTTTGTGCAACTTTGGTAAGTTGCTTAATCCTGACAGGAATTTGTTTAAAAGTCGCAGCACAAACTTTTCTTTTGTCAAGTTTTCTTGTGGATTTTAATTGTTAATTGATAGTGGTCTCGTTGCAAGTAAAAGCATTCTTTGCAACCCTGCCAAATGTTTGCCAAGACACCAGTTGGCAGACGTGTTTATGAGTTACAAAGTTGCTTCTACTCAAGACGAGCGAGGTACACACCGGACCGACTAAGTAAGAGGAGATGCTGAGAGTGGCGCTCGCCCGTAGGCGCCTCGAGCCACCTCGCTTATGATAATATTGAGAATCCTACCGTGTGCTCGGTCAACAAACCATGTAGCACGGCGTAGCGGGCGGGGGGAAAATAAGCAGCTACTCGTCAATGCGCTTGTTCCGGGATTTTCCACCTGCCATCGGCTTTCTAGAGTTTGCCATCTCGTATATTACCGGCCCACTTATTTTTCTCTCTCGGCACACTTCCTCTTTCTAGCTAAACTCACCCTCGCGATCGCAACACGAACCTCATAAATCCAAGCCGAAAAATACACACTCCACTCAGCAGTGCCTGCGGCTTTCCAGACGCGAGCCGGTGACGTGGCCAATTCCGGGAGGAAGTTGGCGCCGCGGAGGTGGGGAGGGATCGAAAGGAGGAGGAAAGCGGCGTCGGCAGTTCCTCGTGGCTTTTCCTGGATTTATAACTCTGTCATACGATATATCCCCGGATTCCAGGTATCCGAGTGAATTACGTATAACCGAAGCTCGTTCGCGGGACGAAATATCCTGAGAGGAGGAGGAGGAGGGAGGAGGGCGCGTGCTCTCGTCCGGGCAATGCATCAAGCGCGTCCAGTTATTTGTCCTCGTTAGAGTTTTTAGTTTCCACTTAACGCGCAGCGAGATCGTCGCTAATTTGCTCACCCGAGCGACCCCCCTGCCCCCCTCCCGTCACGGGGCCCCGCGCGCACTAGCGAGAGAAAGAAAGAGCAAGAAATCGGGGAACTGGACTCGCCGCTCAGGGAGAGAGGGAAAGAGCGAGAGAGAGAGCGCGTAGCATCGAGACGTCGTCGCTGCGCCGCCGCTCGTATACGCAGCCAGCGAGCGAGTTTGGAATTTAATCAGATGGGCATAAATTTAATGGGGCCGCGCAATAAATCCCCGTATTCCCGTCTCCCGTCGATCCCAATCTACGGCGAGAGCGCGGCGCGCGAGGAAAGTAACGCGAGCGCTGAAATCCGAGTAAACGCTCCTACCTCCGCGCAGAGACATAATCGAGTATTAGTATCTAGGGGGGACACATTTCTCCATTTTCTCGAAATCGAATCGGGAGGAGTATTCCCCTCTTTGCGGGGGTGGGTTTATTTGCCAGCCATTTGATATATATATATATTAATTTATAGAATAATTATGTATGCATATGTAGAAACATATAGCATAATATGTAGATCAATTTATGTCAAATCGACAAAAAATGTAAATGGAATATAAAAAACTTCTTTTCTTAGAATCGATACACACATTAATTTATAAAATAATATACAGAACGATGAAAATCAAATGGAAAGAAATATAGAATGAGAAAAATATACGCTCAGACAGAACACCTTCCGAAATTTCAGATTCTGGAGGAACTTAGAACAAGTCCGTCAAAGGCAACGATATCGCAATAGGAAGAGGCCGACGCCCAAGGCGGCACAGTCGAAGCACTAGCAGGATTTTCTTCGAGAAAAAGAGAGCCAGAGAACGATATCAGGCCGAGTATATCACAGCTCGCGAGTTACTCCGCTACGTGTTGTGCTATCTGAGCGGCCGGGCCCTGTCACTATCTACTTACTGCATTCCTCGCGCCAAAACTTTCTTGCAATCAAGCATTCCAATAACTCTCCCGGATAACCTGCTCTACATTCCGCTCAACACTCAGTTCCTAGAGCGGACTCGCTCGCTCTGCCAGAATTGTCATATGTAGATCCAAGTACCTCGACTCCATCACTGAAATATGAAGAATCATCGGGTTTTTAATAATTCCAAGTAAAAACGTCAAAGTATCAAGTCTTCAATCGAAGTGTTATTTGATTGTGTAAATCGCGAGTAGTACTTGAGATGTAACTTGTCGCAAACTTGTCCGACGAAGTTTAATGAAGTCGCTGTCGGCGACGATTATGTCCAGCGACGAAGGCTGGACCGCCTGGAATTTAATGGGAAGGTTGAGTTCATGCGATTTATCACGCGCGAGCTTGAACCGTTGACCCGCGGAAGCATCGAGCACTCTCACTCTCTCTCTCGATCTCAGCCGGCCAGAGACGGAGAGAAGATCGAGGCTGCGGTGGTGCGTGACTCGGTTCACGTATTTCGATTTTGATCCTACGAAATCCGCGGACGGCGCGACCTTGCGCTCTCACGCCCGCCCATTCCACCAGCCGACGATTGACTCGATCGGAAATTCCCATTGACCCGCACTGACCTTGGACAAAACTCGATCTCTCAATATCGAATTTCTTCCCTCGATCTGGCATCTCGCGCTCCACCTCAAGCGTCACAATGGTCTCAAGCGCCTACGCATATCATTACGTCACGAGACTACTCGGTGCGGTAACGTCGGCCAATATTTGCTCGGCCTAAGTGAAAAGCAGATATCGCTTGTTCAAACGAACAGCTCTTTTTCAGGACCTCGTGCGAACTCCGCCACCACTTTCCCCATTCTCCGGCAGCAGCGACGTTTGTCCGCGAGCTAATTGCTATCGGATGCCGCTCGCCGTAAAAGCCGCATTCCTATCGGAAAGATAGTCCGCGGCTGGGAAACCGTAATCCCCGCACAATTCCACCGGGATTTACATAGCCCATTATTATCTCTTAATTGGAAATCTCGATAATACCAGTGCCCCCGGCGAAGTCACCCCCTGAACAAACAACCTCTCGCGTGAGAAAACATTGGGGAAAAACGAGAAGGCAAACGAAAGCAAGTATAATCGATCTTTAACGAACCAGATCTCAATAACAACCCGCCCTCTTTAATTAAGCGTGAAAACGGTGTCGGTTTTAATGACTAAGGATTTTCGTGAAAAGGACGAGAGCTTACAGGATAAGGGGTGATAAAGCGGCGCCGGTAATCGTCCTGTCGATCTCCCGGCATATTTCATAATCCGAGCAAGATGCAAATCCCCGTGACGGCGGCGCGTCGCATTACCAGGAGTTCTCGTGTGCGACAAGTTAATCGTCGGCGGGCGCTCAATCGGCCGATAGCAGGTGGAGTGCTCGCGCGATGTCACTCATAGCCGGGGAGAGCAACAGGAAGTCTGCTCCGCCGAAGTGCGTATGAGCGTAATTAACAGAACAGATGGTGGGACTAAGCTCGTTCAATCAGCCCCTCCCCCCGCTCTATGAACAGGGGGCTTGATATTGAGACAACGCGAGAGGAATCGTTACGATCGCAGCCGGCGACTGCGCTTTTTAATATCAATAATACTCTTACCGCATGGGAAAAGGATATTAAACGCGATATCCTTCCATAGAGTTATGCACAATCGTCATATCATCCTCGCATCTTTCCCCGCTAGTCCTATCGATGATTCTCACCTCCAATTTCGCACGTCGTAATTCCTCGGGGAATCGATCGCCGCGTACGATTAATCGATAGAGGCTGATGGCTTTGAATGATCCCTAAAGACCCATAATCGACCCTTTTCCAATCAACTGCCCGGCATCGTAACCAGCGGCGTGCGCACGCTTTTATTATAATTACGCCTAGGCTTATCTTCCCGCACCGGAATTACGTAATTGCCAGACGAAAAGAGCGCCGGCGCGATTACGCACGTGCGCCGAAGGAGGAAGCGCGCGACTCTCGAAGGACGTGGACTTCCGTGGGCAGATAATCTCTGCTACCGAAAAGAACGAGCGAGCGGAGTGCGAATTTTAATCGAGCGCCGCTCGTTTAAGAAGTTCAGTAGCTAATCGAAGATAAGTCTATCGAGGGAGGCGATCGCTTTCGCAGCTGTTTAGTAGAAACCATTCGCTCTCTCTCTCTCTCTCTCTCTCTCTCTCTCTCTCTCTCTCTCTCTGGACACTCGCCGGTGCTAATTGATCTCGACAGGGAAGCCCGAAGGAGAAGTTGGAGCGGACTCCTCGATCCCACGTGGAGCGAGGGCGAGCGATTTAATTGGCCGGCGAAGAGAGTCGATCGGCGCAGGGACGGTAAATTAGCATTGGCTCTCGAGTTAATTGGAAACGTTGGCGGCTCGTCGCGAGCCTAATAATAGTTGTACCCCCGCGGGCATCGGCAGGACTCTGCCGCGAAATCCGCTGGTCACTGAGATTTCTGCGGACGTCAGTGTCGCCGGGGTCTAGTTAACGAGCTCCGCTCTAATTAATTCATCGCGCGAGAGAGAGAGAGTGAGTGAGGGAGAGGGGAGGAGAGGAAAATCGCGGGGACCGTTAGAAGAGGCCTCGGCTTTTATTCATGAGGACGTCAAATGACAGAAGATTGGCGAGTAGCGCGCTGGAGAGGTCCTTCCAGTCGGGAATGCTGGATATACATAGTCCGGTGCGCAAAGTGCGCGACGAGAGTCGGATCGAGCGGGGGGAATTTATGCGGGGGGTAATCAAGGAACGTTATCGAGAGCGGGACGTCACAGTGACAGTCTTATCGGGCGCAGAACGCAACCCGGGCCAATCAATTAAAGAGCAATCGATGCATCGAACGGGTATCGATTGTGCCACTATCCACTCTCTCTTTCTCTCTCTCGCTCTCTCTCGATGGCTCGGTCTGGTGGCAGGAGGAGTGGCCGTCCTCGGGCCAGCCGCGCGGCGATCGCCGACATCCTGGCGAAACATAATCTCGCCAGTAATTACGCCCGGGGCGTGAGTGGCCTGAAAAACTGGAAGCGACTCCCCTGAAAAAGAGCGCTCGGCGCGCGGCCTCCGGACTTTGTTTATTTCGCCCGAGTGGCATGGCTACTAATTTCCCGCACGTTACCAACCGACCCGAGAGCGAGCGTGAGAGAGAGAGAGGGAGAGAGTTATCGCGTGCGATCGGCCGATTTATCAAGGAAGCTTTTTCCGCGCGGCTAGCTGCCAATGCCGATCGGCCGATGCCCAACTCGGACGCGACGCATAAGAATGATGTCAACTAAAACTAACGTCCGACTTCCCGGAAGAGACCTCCACTCCCAGGGAGAGGGGGGCGAGAGGGGGAGGCTGGCTACTTCTTTTGCGGTCGGCGGCGAACCCGACTCGTGCGCATGGCTTACACCTCGCTGACCAGATAAGGGGATTTCTCGGAGACGAGCTCCACCGGCTCCAACGCATTCTTCCGTAGCCGAGGGATCTCTCGATTGATCGAGCAGCGATCTTTCACGGCCGGCGGGATAGCTCGATCAGTAACGGGAAACTCCGCCAATTGGCAGCAATTGGATCCGATTAATGACCACTGAGGTATATCGGTGAGCTTCCAATCTACCACGCGCGCGCGCGCGCCGATTAATCTCACTTTCCAAGGACGCGCGCCCGCCCAAGTCGATTTATCCCAACATCGCGAAATAACTAATGATTTCGTAAATTACAGCCCGCAACAGATATGCCCCGACCGCGGATTAGCAATTTCTTTCCATTTCCCTCCGGCCCCAGGCTTTTTCGCTCTCGCTGCAATGGTAGCATTAAATGTTTATAAAGCGATCGATATACGCGGAGAATTACAACGACGGCGCAGGGATTAAAGGCCGCCAATAACTCCGGACACTCCATTCGTCGGCTCGTGATCGATCACCGTCGATAAATCGACCTCGCCAATTTAAATCGGATCGGGCCATTTTTTCCATTTTAAATCGATATCTATATGAAAGAGAGAAAGTCCGGGGCTCGATTGAGGCTGGCTCGGCCGTGTGTTGCTGTTGACGGTCGGCCCGGGTGTTTCACCTGTTGTACCTGTCGGATGCGTCAAGCCACCCCTGCGCCGCGGGACGACTCCTTATATGTCCTGATTCGGCGCGCTGACATGCCGCGGTAATTAACATTTTGTCGGGGCAGTCGCTCGCGCTACATACTAATGAGCAGCGAGGGGGCGAGAGAGAGGGAGGAGGGGGCAAGAGCCTGTGGTGCACGTTGTGCTCCGCTTACGCCCTGGTGGCTTTACACGGCGATGGGTCCAGGGTGCTGCGTTACATCTCGTCCTTAAAGCGATCGCCCCTGTAATTGTAATGACAGCGTCGTCTCGTGTGCAGCCTCCTCCCCTCTCCCCCCTCTGGTTTAATAAAGTATATAGAGGATGGTACTCGAAGAGCTCTAATTTCGACAGATCGGCTGATAGAGGCTGCCAGTGGTGGATGGATCGCGCGAAAGAGATATCGTGTTTCAAGGGATTCAATTTGAAGAGTCGTCCACCGTACTCCTCCCCATCTCTGTACCTCTTGAAAGCGAGTCATTACCAGCCAATGAGTGGACGCTTATCTTACAGGGAAACAGGATTCAATGGGCCGACGAGATCCGATGCCCTTCGGCTACTTTAGATTTATTCTAATGACAGGGGTTAGGTTATTTTATTGGAGTTTGTTGATCGCTATCTACTTGCAATGGATTATTATGAACAATTTATTCCAGTTGAAAGTAGGAGGGGTACTTGTGCGTTTGTGAGTTTTTCGTTTTATTGGGATGGGAGAGAGTGAATTTCTTTGCAGATTCGTTCACTTTATTATAGTGGGGTGATAAAGTAGTATGTAAAGTAGTATGTGGTGAACAGAGTATGTAGTATATACATTAATTGGACCAAAAGTCTATAGAATCTACCTGTTATAGATTCTCTATAATTCAAAGCACCCTAATTCCCAAGAAAATTCCCAATCTAGTAATAAAACATCTCACCCTATCTTGAAAAGAGAAAGTAACTCTGCAAACAAATACAAAACATCTTGTTCTGTATTGGTTAAATACAAATAAAGTTGTAAACAAAGTAAATAAAGTTACTAATGGCCAGTGTGTTACATTGTGTTGCAGCGATCTTCCAGCGAACCTCGGTGTCGCGGGGTCAGTTGAGGATCCAGGGCGTCGCGACCTGCCTCTACCTGTGCATGGATTCCTGCGGTCTACTTTACGGCTCGGTACGTAAAGCCTGCTCTTATCCCGGCGGTGGAAAAAGTTGCTCTCCTCCCCCCGATAAAATCGCTCCCGCCGCACCGGCGAGTGCGTGTAGCGAGTCGCTCGGCGGGAGCAGCGGCGAGGAAGGCATTCCACCGGGGAAGAAAATCGCGCGCGAGCGCGCGAGTGCCACGCGACCGCTTCCTACCATTGCGCGCTTCCACGCCGTCGAGAGGAAGGAGAGGCGGCGGCCGAGGCCAAGGGGCCCCTTGCCACTCTCCTATCGTACCATCTAAATTGCGGGTATAAAGTTCCGCGTTCGCGCACCGCTCTGCTTCCCCGCCGTCCGCCGAGCATCTACCGCCGCGCCGCTGCAGATTCCTCAGGAATCTCACGCACCCGCTTCCACTGATTAGCTATTATCAATTGGATGGGTGGATTCTTTGATCGGCGCAGCTGTAATCGGAGAAACTCTCCCTTCGAATTTTACGGGGTTATAGTGAGAAAGGAAAATTAGAGGAGAATTTTTTGGATATTAGAGTATGATATTGATATCGAATTTTCATAAATTTCAATTTTTTCATTAAGTTTGGGTTGAGATATATAGGTGAGGAAAGAGATACCCATGTTGATTTTAAGTACAGGGTGATTCAATTGGCTTTGAATCGCTAAAGATTAAATTAAAATCAAATTAACTGTAAATCCAGCTGTATATAATAATGAAAAGTGAAATGTGAAGAAGTCGTTGGATAAAGTACTAGATAACAGATGGACGTTAAAGTTTCCTCATAGCCGCGCCCGCGTGTCGTCATCCTAACAGTATCTAGCGATGTCAAGGAAATAGGCGCGTTGGCTGGAGCACCCGGCGATAATACATCATCAGAGAAAATTGATGGAGAATGAGAGGTTAAGCGTTTCGCTCTCGGTACCAAATGAAAACCAGCTCTTCTTTCCGCGCGGCGCTTTAATGGGCGGTTGAGGCATGGTGGCTCGCCCGCTTATCGCGCCGGCTAAAAACCCCACTAGGAATTAACCGGCGGAAGAAATATGTTGCGGCGATAGTAGTTGGCAACCCTTTGGAAAAGCCAGCCGCGCGAAGGGAGTCGATCCAATAAAATCATTGCCCCTTCCCATTCGCTCCCACCTCCTAGAGCGAGAGAGCAAATTGCCATTAATCGAGTTACGCGGCGTTGGCTGCTCGTTGGATAATTAATGGTCCCCGTCGCTGAACAGTCGCTACCATTCCGACTGGCTTCGCGGTCTTCTCTCCTCCAGCGATACCTGGCTGTAAATTAGCCACAACTTGTCAGCGGGCTTACTCTGTTACGTTCTTCGCGACTCTGTGCAGCCGTGGACGCGCACTAGGTAGCAGAGATCGTCAAGAGTTTGAGGATGAGTCACCTCATTAAATTCCGAGCCGGCGCTCGCTGATGGTCGATTGATCGCTGGCGGTGCATAGCATTAGTTAGTAGATTAGCTGAAAGCGTAACATGGGGAGGTTTGTCCTCTTCTTCTTTTCCGATGGCACGGGTTCGTCGGCTTCCGCAAACTACCCTGCGCATAGACGTCGCGTCGCGGAATTTACGTTTCCTCCGTGGTAATTCAGCCGGCGGGCAGGCTGCAATAATTGCGGGCGCCGGACATTTAATTCAGCCTTAAAGCTGCGCGTAGTCGATCAGCGGGAAAAAAAGAAGAGCTCTCGATATAATTAGGTCGCCCACTTTCCTCGCGTCATTCCACTAGCGGCTAAAAACTCATAATATACATAGACTATATATGCAAACCGCACTCCATAAACTCCAATATCTATTTTCCATAGATTTCACTCAAACGGCCATCAGGCTTGCACCGTCAATGCAAATAGTACTCGATCCATATTCATTCTGACCTTTTTCTCTGCTTTCGTCAGGCTTATTTCCGAGCTCTCTCATAGAAAGGTTCGGCCCCTTTTTCGTCTATCTCATAACGAACATTAACATCAGCTATCAATTTCACTTTTCTCCCCAGCCTGTCCGCTCTTAATTAATCACCGGTAGAAATAACCCGAAGCAAACAGCGCGCGCGGGAGCGCGACTAATCTAAATGGCAGTGGCTCGAGAATGACTGGCGCTCGATTAGCATAATTCGGAAGCGATTTCGTGAAAGTCGCGGAGGCGATAAAATCAATTCGGTTTCAGTCTTCCCGGGGACTATAAACAGTGGCGGTGCGATTGGTTTAAAGAGGTGCATTAGTCGAGGGTTCTATCCATCGGTGTTCCGTCCTAATCGAAAGCGGCTCCCGCGATTATCAGTATCGACCTATTCGCCAGATGCAAATGGTCAATACTTATTAGATAGTCAAGAAAGTCGCGCGCGGGTCTCTATCGGTGGAGTGGATCAGGCCCGTTTTAGTGTCGATCGAGAGCGGACAATCGCGACTGGCCGTCTTCTCGGTGGAAAAGCCAGTTATCCTTCGTCGGGATAGCCGACTGCGGCGCTCCTCCAATGCGGAAGCGAGTTGAGTTTCAAAGTAGATAAGCTCAAACGCTCTCTCTCCACCTTGGCGGCGACAATGCACGCGCGCGGCGGGAAATTTAGGGCTCCATTTCCGTGTGGCTGACTCGGCCTAATGGTATGTTAACTACCGCGCTTTCGGAGAAGAGGCCTCGATCATCGTCGCAATAAACTCGCGCACTCGACTTCCCCATAGTCTCGCGGAGCTCGGAAGTCCCTTGGAGAAGAGGAAGGGGAGGGCGAGGGGCATCGCGCAGTACAAAGGGAGCGTCTATCGTCTGGCGGCGTCGGCGATTCTCTTTTTCTGGTTTAAATCCGGGTCAATTTGAAAGTTAAACGAACCTCGCTCTCTTTCTCTCCCCGCCGCTCCCGAATTAGCCGGGGGCGGGGGGCCGGGGGGGTCGCGGTTCCTTTGCTCGGCGGCTTTGAGGGAACTCGCACCCTCTCGCATCGCACGCGCGTGAAACGGCCGGCGAGGAATTAGCCGGCGCGCGGCCTCATCGGCATCCGCGATACTCCCTAGGCGAAGAGCGTCCTCTCTTTTTCTAGAGGAACAGGATCGCATGCTGGCTGCGATTCGCACGCGCACGCCGGCGAGGGGTCATCATCGTTAAACGCGTCCGTCTCCGCCGCCCCGCGATCTTACCACTGGGATTCCGGGCGATAACAGTCCTCGATATCCTGCGCGCACTTGAAACTTTAAATTGCTCTTGATCTCCGCTATGGAGATCAATGAGGGCGAGCTCGGCGGATTGAGGTAAACGCGTCTCGCGCGCAACACGCGATTTCGTTCGAGCACCGACGCTGAAGGGTTTTCGAGCGAACTCTCTGTCGATTGGGTTCCTGGTTGTAATTTAGAAGCGACTTTGCCCTTTAATGACTTCTTCCGCTGATCCGCCGCTCTGCGCTGCCAGACGGTCGTGTTTATAATGATTTCGTTCGCCGATCGTAACAACGTAATCGTCGATGGAAATCTTTCTTTTTAACTTATACTCCAACTTGCGTGATTACAATATTTTCCGGGGTCGACGAGTTAAACAAAAACTAGCGAGGTTTTATTAGTTTTAATCATTACAAACATCGAGTCTCGAATTTAAAGCTAGAAAGCAAGTCGAAGGTATGTAAAAGAATTCCAAAGAAAAAACACGGAAACCACGTGTCACCGAGATTCCCCCGGTGAAGTCGCGCATTTCCGTCACGCTAGTATAGCGCAATGAGCTAGTTACACACTAGCGCTTCCTTGTACGTCGAGACCTATTCGCTCCTCGCTCGCCTCCTGCCATTATTATAATGAACTCCAGAATTCTAGTAATTACCGAGCAGGTCTCGCCGGGATTCTCCAATTAATAAGTCGCGATAATTATTACATGTCCTTCCCAACTCCTATATCACCTCAACAAAAAATGACATCTCCAAAACTGTGATTACCTCATACACCAACCATTGACACAAACACGTGTAAATGTCATTGAATCGACCAAACAGTTGAGCAAAAGATCTCTATCAACGCTAGGACTGAATGTGCCCCCGGGCATAGCCGTAACTCCTCGCGGACGACACTCGAACACGCGAGTGGCTGAGGTGCGGCGGCCTCTCGCCGATTGTTTAGCTATCCGCTGGTGGGGGGCGAAAATAATGGGAGGCGGCCGTGTCGCGCGGCCGCTCGGCGTAAATCAACCGGGGGATCCGCCGCTCCAGGACCGCCGAGATAACATCTCCGGCGAGAAGCTCCGACTAATTATCCTAAATACTTCATTTGTACCCGAACAACCGGAGACTCTTTCCTCGAGCCAGCCGCATTGCGGCCGCCGACTAACAACTGCCGCGAGCCCAGTTTTACTACTGGAACGCGTGTCCCGCGGGGGAAATCGCTCGGCGGCGCGCAAGTTTATGTAAAACTGGCAGTTGTACACGAGGGCCCGCGCGGCTGCCATGCTAATCAGATAATTAGCGATCGTTATCTGTTTCTTGTAATACATAGGGATTGGTATGGATGGGAGGTTGTTTGTGGGACAGTGGGAAATTGGATTAGTGATTGATTTCAAACTTTTTTAGTCGAGGTTAAGTAAGACATTTATAGATTTAAATAGAGGTTTTGGAAAATTATCATTAACCGCATGTATGTACCTAAGAATCCTTTATGATTCACCAAGTGTCCCGAAGCATTTCTGAAATGATTATCAAATAACTTGAAATCACGAGGCAACTACTTCCAACCTCTGTGAACCTACAAAATGATTCCAACTCAAAAGCCAGCGTAATAACTAATCCATTCGAGAATTGAATTACTCGGGCGGCGCGTGTCGCATTACCATTCGCCGAGCGCGTAATAGGTGGCCCCCGAGGATCTCGGTTCGAGATTAGATAAGACTACAGTCGGACTCGAAATTCCGTGCCACTAGGTGTCACCCACCACCCACGGCGGATTTTCTTGCGAGCCCCACTTTTTCCTGCTCCCCAAGCGAAAGAAAGTGATCCGCGCGGTGCGCGTGCAGAGAGCGGAGAGCGACGGGGTCTGATCGCTCGGAGAGAAGGGCGGCGGCTCCGGCGATTTCCTGCAGCACGTGTGGATGCTGGCGGGCCTAATTGCCCCGGCGGAGTTACCTGTTTTACTTGCCGGCCGGCCGCCGGCACGTAGCCCTAGTTTATTCGAGATAGTCTCATCATTCCTAATAAACGGCGCGCCGCCACAAAACGAACTGGAGCAGCTGGTAACGATCGCGGGAGCATAGCCGTCCACTTTTTTTCCACCGCGCCACTCCCTCTCTCTCTCTCTCTCTCGCGCTCACGAAAACTCCTCCCCGCTATATCGGCCCGCGCTTTGTCCTGGAATCCCCGGGTTAGCTGCTCTCCTCTGCCCGCCTCTCGATGGCTATATCAGGACACACGCGCCCGCCGATCCTTTTTACCCCGCATCGAGCTCTCACATGATTCTTATGTAATTGCGCGCCTCTGCCCATTTTTACCCGCGTCTCTTTGCGCCCGAGCTTTTTACAAGCTTCGTTTTTATTTAACGCGCTTACTTGTCCCGTGGAATTTTCCCACGGCAAACTAACTTTTTCTCCCTTCAAGTTTTTCATTTCAGTTTCAATGTAGTATTGTATATTAGTTTAAATATAACAACTGAAACAATAATTCGAAGGTTTATTACTGTATATATACTAATTTGATTAATTAATTACTTAATTTAATTAATTAGTTTAAATATAAGAACCGAAACAATAATTCGAATGTAATAAACATCCGAATTATTGTTTCGATTCGTATATTTAAACTAATATACATTTAAACTATAATATAGTATACACATAGGATTATAAATGCGGTTGTAAATTGATGGAAAAAATGTAACTCCGAGACAACTATGTACCGTGGTAGCAGTTGGAGGCAATCGCACGCCCACGCGTCCGATAGATAGAGAGGTTCCTTCGGCGCGGCCGTGACGAGACGTGATTCGAAAGCAGACTTACTTATCGCGGGAGGAAGTAGACGTGTATAAATTAACGGCTCGCGCGCACTGCAACAAGGCGAAACAAGAGCAAGGAGAGAGAGAGGTGGAGAGTGCGCTCGCACTGGGAGTTTCCGAGAGACAAGGGTGTGCGTCGCCAAGAGGGATTCCACTGGTCAATAAAACGAAATGCAGCGAATAAATATCGGCCGGTAGTACGATAAACCACCTCGGCAGTCGTCGGCTTGTCGCCCGGTGGATCGGCCGAGCAGCCTTCGCCTGGAAACCCTTTGTACGGAGGCACGATCGCGCTATTAGAGCAATAAAGGAGTGGTAATGGACATTCGCGGCTGGTCACTCGGATCCCTCGCCTCCGCGATAATGTCTTTATTCGACCTCGAACCAATCAGATCCTGTACCAACAAAACCAATCGAGCACCTCGCACGATAGCCAAACTCGGTAGACTCGGTAGACTCGGTAGACTCGGTAGAGTCTCGGCGCCAAGTAGTCGAAAGCGTCAAGCGTCAACCGACTCAGGTCACAATAGATTTCAGACAGACGACAAATTAAAATTGAATGTTGTAACTAATTATGACATTAAGTGTTAATCTTATGATGGTTTGATTCAGTTTTTAGATTACAGTAGGAAAAATCCAGCGTTTTCCCTCTACAGAACCGATTACCCACCGAGAGTCGGCACCGACTCAACGGAATAACTCAAAGTTCTGAGCGACTGGTCCCGAGAGACTTGTTGCACGGTGAGAGGTCGAGGAGCAGCGGGTGGTTGTTCACCAAGGTTCGGCTGTCTTTCAACTCTAATTGGCCGCGTCGCTCTTATCGTCTCTTCCTCTCACATAAATCCCTGCTCCTCGCCCTCTTCCACGAATGTCCCCCTCCCCCAAGACACGTGTGCATTTCCCTGGGGATCAATGAAAAACTTGCCGTTGGTTCTCTTTGATCGCGACTATCCTGGCCCACCCTGAAACGGGAGCCGCGGAAACGGCGATAGTACCGTTTTTAGTGGGCTTTTTAACGGGGACGAAAACACGAAAAGGGAGGTTTCGGCGCAATAAGGCCGCGGCATTGTTTATCGTCGCGCGAGGAGCCTTGGTCTTGAGTTACAAGGTTATTGCTGGTCCTTTTTTACAATGGCAGCTCTCGGCCCTGGCATAATAATCCCTTTAACGAGGGGCCCGGTGCATTTGGGCCCGCTGACCCAGTTATGAAGTTCGCCGATAATAATGCGAGCCTCTAGTTCTTCTCATGGGACTAGTGTTTCCTTTTTGAAAAGGGTCTTTGGTGGCAGAGTTTTCTTTGTGTGTTTTTTAAACGTTTTTTTATCGACAGACATTTAACAATTCATTATTATATAACAAGTAATTAAAAATAAAATAGCAAAAATAGTCATACAATAAAATAATATTTAAAACTAAGACTGGAACATATTCAGTGTTTGTGTGATTCAACATAAATTACAACAGAGATAAATCAACCACCAGAACTAAAAATTATTCCAATTACAACAATTCACCAGAAATTCCGCCGGAAAATTCCCCCGACGTATAATGAGTAATTGGTCGAATCAGAGGGTTCGTCAGACTTAGAGCAGAACTTCTCGACACAACAGAGCGCAAATGAAGTCCTCCTCTCGCAAGTTTATCGCGGGCTAATCTCCCTGGATTCCTGTTAAAATCTGATACAAGCCTGGCGGGGCCAGTCGTACATCAGGGCCCAGAGCGTACCGAGCCCAGGTACCTCGGTATCTTGTTCGTAGTCCGAGCCGGCACGGAGGACTCGTCCACACGCGCGCGGCCGCTCTCACGGCGAGAGAGCGACACACGCCCCGGGATGACGGGGAAAAAAGGAAGAAAGAAACGGAGGGACCTCTTCCCTCTCGTGACTGCTCGTTACAACATAATTCAAGCCGCCGACACAGCCACAAATATTATGATAGACGACCGCTGGCACGGCGGTCCGCCCCGAGAGACCAAAATCGAGAAAGGGCGATGGAGGGGGGAGGGGGGAGCTTGAATCCTGTTCTATGCAGCTGCTCTTTTATTAGTTTATTATTCTGGAGGAAGGAGTGGAGGATTCGGAGGTCCTGGAAGCGACGATCATTCCTTCGCGCCAGTTTGATTTGCGTATGAAAGTCGAGGGCGAATGTTACGGTGAAATATTGGCCTTGTAAACGCGCTGTCCGCCTCGAGTCATTAGTGTCTCGAGTGAGAGCCCCTCGGGTACACGTGGTCCCGCCGGACATGGAAATTCAATGTTCTTCGGGAGATTTGCGATTTAGATAGGCGCGACGCTTTCGTGCGTGAGTCACGGGAATCGCGGTTGGAGAAACCCTGTTTATGAAGCTAGCTTTTTGAATCTTGAGTTGACACAAAGTTGACACAAAGTTGACATAAAGTTGACACAATGCTGACACAAAGTTAAAGAGAAAGTTTCGATTTAATTGATTAATTAACTCGAGTCAAGTAGCATGGGTCATTGACCCAAACCTACGACTTGTAACTCGCAGCGAGATACAGTCGAAGAGTCCCATTCAATTACCCCGGTATCGCGAGGGTCTGGCGAGGGCTCGTGGCGCCCGTTTGACAGTGGGCGTCGAAAGAATCCCCCTAAATAATCAGAGCAGCTCCGGTTCCCTCCCTGAAATCCTCGAATTTTCCGGACGACCTGTGACTAATCGCGCCTGACCTCCTCTACGGTCTACTCTCCTTACACTCGCAGCCCCGCCCGCTTCAGGGTCAAACACTCATTCAGATCGGCTTAAAAATAATTCGACAGGAAGACCGAAAGGAAGTGCGTTACGAGCGGAATCGCGAGAGTCGGATACGACCGCTGGAGGGAGCTGGAAATAACGAGTGAATGAGTTCAAGCTTCTCCGACGGGAGATTAAATCTCGCGGAGAAAGAGAGAGAGGGAGAGGGAGGTGGAGTGAAAGTCACGGGGGCAATGTGTCTTCGCGTGGAAGACACTGACATCGTATTTCGCGTGGTTTACGAGCCGCCTCTTTCTTCTGAAAATAATGCCGCTAGTTTCCCTCTAGAGCACACTCTCCCATGTGCTCCTCGCGCGGAGGAGGAATTCTAGGCTGCGCTTAACAAACGAGCCTTGCTACTGGAATAGGAACCATCTGCCTCGAGGCGAACTTGCCCTCGACATGTCTCACGAGTGCGATCGCTTTATTTCGCTGGGCTTGTCTCTCACCGGGAGGAGGCCGCGCGATTAATAGGACAGGGAATAGAACCGATTCGAGTCTAATGCGGAGTTTATTTCGAGCTCGCGTCTAATTGCACTCGCAAATCATTTACCACCCCTCGAGCGACCAACTATGTAATTCGCTTGTTTCTTGGCTCGTTGGATTCGCAGAGCGAAGGAATGCAGTGAAATAATATACCCAGAGAATTTAAGACTCGTCGTCCCGATGATAATGAATTCGGCATCATCGCACAATGACTCGAGAGCAATAAAGAAAGGGGAGGTGTGGCGAGTGGCGAAAAGGCCGGCAGAAAATTCGCACGGATGATTTAGGACTATTGGTGCAGAGGATGGTAATCATCGAGGGCCCTAATGCCGTAATTAAATCGCTAATTCAATTAGTCGCGCGTGTCCCTCAATGGCCAGGGTAGAAATTAGCCCGGTGGGCCCATCCTCCACCGTAAATCTCCAACTCATTCTTTTTCGCCTGAGACCAGCGGGGGATTATTGAACGCTACATTAACCGCGTAGCATTAGCTACATTGGCGAGGATCGAGCTTTAATTGGCATTAGATATCAACTCGATCGATGTCGGTAATAACCCGTAATTGGTTGCGAGCCGCTGCCAATTTAACCAAGATACTCTCGCACTGATTTCCGCAATCATCCACGCATCGCTCTCTCCATTTCCTTATTGCACAATATACCTCGCATTTTTCATTCTCCCGCGCACGATTTTAGCGAAACTCCATCGGGTCCTGAAAAACCGATCGACAAATGCGCTTCCCACGGCTTCTTCCGCCATTAACGGCGAGAGCCTCGTCATTAGCGCGCCGAGAGGTGGGAAATTGCGCGAGCCTCTAAGCGTATTTTAATTACACCGTCGAGCGCAATATGTAAGTCTAAGACTTACTGTGGCGCGGGTGCGAAGGGTTGCAATGGCGCGCGAATGATTCCGCGGTATATATTATTGTCACCTGTTGTTAATCGGCGCGATTAACCGGGCCGAGCAGGTGTTGCAGGCTCGGAGCGGGCCCAGCAGGTTTCTCGAGGTTATTTAGTATCGGTTATGCTTTAATTACGTGGCAATAGGACGAATGAGCGTTCGACAGGGCTCCTATTAGATTCAGCACTCGCGCAGAGATTACGCTCACCGGCGACGGACGATATTATTAGAGTTCCGCAGGGCGACTAGCAGCGAGCCTAGGAGGTTTACTTTACGAAAGGACCTCTCGGCAAATGTAGTCATTAGTAACGAGCGGCGAGGCCGGTGTACTTGGGAGTAATAACAAATCTCGGTTGGCCAATGCGCCTCTGTGTGTATATTGGCCGCTGGACGTGGAACTAGCGGCAATTGCAGCCGCTCGTAAAAGCCCTTTCGCTCGGAGCGCGCGAGCGGTAGTGTTCGCTGGGCCTCACGGCAACGCGAAACGGCCGCAGCTTTAAGTAGGCCCTTTCTAATGAGACCATTATTCACGATAAACCTCCGCGAGCAACAACGATATTCCGCTTAGACCGACTGCCGGACACCGACCATATTCAACTCTCTCTCTCTCTCTCTCTCTCTCTCTCTCTCTCTCTCTCTCTCTCGACGCCACTCCCTGTTAAAGAGAAAAATTCCTATCTCTCGAACGACTGAACCGATTCCCTTGATACTCGGCTCGTTGGATTGAGAAAACTAAACTATAAAATACAAAATTGAGAAATAAGTACCTTAGTCCTCGAACTTTATCACAAATGAAGAAGAAAGTTGGGAAGAAAAGTGTCCTCGGCAGTCGGGCGCTAGTACTTAGATATTACTAATTAGCGGAGAGTCTGCTGACTCGGCGGCTATTCTCCTGGCCCGGAAAGCGGCCGGCCACTGCCAAGGCGAGAACCTGCAAGTGGAATTGATTGGTCCAATTGGAAGTTCCATCGCCCCGAATGTTCCAGGTCGCACACCGGCTCTGACTTTGACCCCCGGTGAACCCGAGCGAAGGCACGTACACCCTGATTCGCTTGCCTCTTACCAGAGACTCCCTCAGTCGATTTTATATCGCAAACAATAGATTCTAATCACCTCTACCAAGACTTCCCGTAAGTAATACCAACACTCCCGGTTAACGACGAAGAGAATCACTTTACGCGCACCTGGTGCTCGTCTCCCTCGAGGATCATCCCCGATTCTTTAAAAAGAGGACGCGTGGTCTCGATCGGGCTCGGGGCAGGTTCTCGCGCGTAGGTTTCACCGGTTCGAGTCGACCAATCGATTTACGAAGTTGTCGGCGATGCCATTAGGCCTTTTCCCGGGGGGATCGCGCAGCCTCTTCTTGCCGCGTCTGTCGCGCGAGATGTTGCCTCTTTTTGCCGGTTATAGGAGAGAGGAGCGATGAAGTTATATGAATTCCGCGGTGGTTCTCCGAGGAGCAGAAAGAGGAGGCGATTGAATCGCACTTGCCGGCCGGCACGTAGCCGAAGTTCACCGCGACCAGTGCACCAAGAGGAAGAAGCTTGTTAGGAAGTTACGTGCTCCAATATTCAATGCGCTCGCGCGCCTATGCCTGCGATCGCGCGCTAAGTCCTTCCAATCGGAAACGACACTATGCGTTTTATTAATTATTCCTCTAATAACTCACTCGCGCTAAGTCCTTCCAATCGACCGAACACTACCCTTTATTAATTATACCTCTAATAAATCCCCCACGAATTGCTCGATTAGCACTCGTTCAAATGAAGCCTCTGCCATTAAATCGACGATAATTATAAATTCGCCGCTGAACCGATAGGAATAACCGCGGAATGAATGTCGCCGGGGAAAAACAAGCGCGCGCCCGGTTTCCCGTGTAATTAAAAGGGCGGCCGCCGATTAAATAACGCGGGTGATTAATGCAGAGTGTGGATGAGTCAGTAATTAGATTGGGAGATCCGAGCGCGCGGTGATTCCTATCCCGAGCGATAGGAATGAGGTGGAATCCGGTTTCGCGGATGAAACCCCCGGGAGTGATGGATCGTTCTCGTCGAGGGAGATGCTCGTCGGACTGGCGGATATCTCGCGCGCACTTAATCCCAGCACTCTTTCGGGCCATTCGGTGTTTATCGCTCGCTGCTAAAAGGAGTTTGGACAGAACTGGGCCGAGTGTGGGACGCGAGTCTCCTCGCCGGGATATTAATCTCTCGCTAATGCGATATTTACTCATCGGTGATTTCTAAGGGCTTCGATATTAAATCGATCCAGTTGGATCGGAGCTATCTTCCTGTTGATCGAGATTTATTCCTGGGAGGTTCGAGTACGTGCGGAGTGCGATGGTAAAATGAAGGATGAACTAATTGATGGTCCTGATGGTGGTAGGTGGAGCAGACAATTTCCTCGCGGACCTGCACAAGTTCGACAGATCCAACCATCTCTCTCTCTCTCTTTCTCTCTCGGCGCTTTCTATAAATAGCCGGCGGGAATTCTGGTCGCCTGAGTCAGTAAGAGACAAATGCATCAGCGACAAAGAGACCGACCGAGCGACCTACAATGTTTCTAAACTGACTTCAGTTACATCACTCGAGCTCTCGTCCCCGCGCTCGTCTCGACGCTTCCCCACAGCTCGCGTCTAGTTAGTCCAGCCGTAAATTCCCGGCCCGGCTTCCCTTTAAACGCGCGCGCTTTAGCCGCCGTCCGGGCAAATTACTCAGGAAATCACTGCCTTTACTTCACCGGTTAACCCAACCAGCCTCTCTCCCCCATTCCCCGCGCGGTATTCGGCATTTCGAACTAAAAGCGCCGGCGAGCCAACTGGAAATTGAAACTCGGCCGCCGGGACGTGAACCGCACCTTCCACTTTCGATGATTTTCTTTATTCAATTCCGAAAGGGATGTTGATGAGAGAGTTTTTATCCGGCGGCAGGCGCGAAGTAATTGCAACAATATTCCGGAGATTAGTTCGCCAGGTGCAGAGAATCGCGGAAAGGGAAATTGCTGGGAGTCCAGGATACGGAGTCTGCAACATGTGCTGGAGAGAGAGTATATTCATTAAGCGGGGAGGATTACGCAAGAAAGGTGGTTGCGAGTAAATGCAGAAGCTCGATCTCGAAATTGCAGCAATTTCCAGTAGACGAAAAAGAGGACTTGTGAGTAGATTAAGTTGGATGGACTTCCGCCCATCAAGGATGCGGGAGAAATGTAGAAGAGATTTGAAAATGCTACCGCGTTTATAAGTCTATTAAAAATCTTTGAGGGAATTCTATCTGTTGGCATTTTGAAATTTGAGGGAATGGAAAGTTGCGAGGAGTTGAGTGTTGGAGGTGAAAAAGGGTGTGGTAATAATTGAACTGGCATTAACCCCGTTCCTCGGGCGGGAAACGCGCGCGCCACCTCGCATCTTGTAGAGTCGGGGCCGAGCAGGGCATTACTGGTACATAATTACAAGCGCGCGCTCGTATACCTTCGATAAGCGCTTGCCTCTTTACGACTCGATGATTACCAACTCCCGCGAGCACGCGTGTTCGCCGAGTGAACCCTCGACAATACACGCGCTTTATGTCCGAAGTCCAACCAGAGCTCGTCCATTCACTTTACCATCTCTCCCGACACAAACTTCTCTATAATATATTATATAATCTATTATATAATCCCTCAAACATCTATAAAATATAAAAATCTATAAAATACAAAAATCTATACAAAAAATGAGTAATTACTGAAGTTTGTACCAAAATTTATTGGTTCTACAATGAACCAGTAGCGTCAATAAAGAAAATACTAAAGTTGTTTGTTGGATTGTTCTGTTACAGCGTGAGTACACAGAGGACTGCGTGTTCAACGAGACCCTGGAGCAGCACAACTACAACACGTACAGTTCGGTGCGCTGGTCAACCGCGAAGAAGACGCTCTACCTGGGTCTGAACCGTCGAGGTCAGCCGCGGCGGGTGCAAGTCAAGGGTCACAATCTCGGGCGTCTCTCGGCGTACGCGAGGGTGCTGACGCAGGTGGCACCGGCGGAGCGCGTCGATGCTCTCCAGAGGCGGATGCTCGCCGGGCAGCACGGCGTGCGGCACCGGCACAACGCGCGCGGCGGCCAGCACCACCACCGGGGCGACGTGATCCAGCAGTCCCTCTGCCCGAGTCTGCCGGCGCAGGAGAAGGACGGCCGGGACAGGTTCAGGTGTCGCAAGCGCAAGAAGAGAAAGAAGAGGAAGCGACGGTGCCGAGCGGGCGAGAAGCCCGGTCCCCAGTGCCAGCAGCCGGAGGATCGCGCGGACAGCGCCGAGGAGTTCCCGACGACGACCACCTCATCGGCGACGCCCGTCGACGAGGACGCCTCCGCCGAGTGGAAGAGGGTGTCCTGCGAGGGCTGCCGGCCCGAGGGCACCGGCTCCGAGGCAGCGTCGCGCCCCCAAGAGGAACCACTGCCCCCTGACGGTAAGAGCAAAGCGCCAGCGTCGCCCGCGAGAAAAGTAGGTCTCGCCGGCGGGAGCATGAGTCAGAGTAAAAAGCCTAATTTGACGGACGGGAAGAAGAGGAAGAGGAAGGGGACGGCGCCGGCCAGGAGGAACCAGCAGCCGGCGGCGCAGCCTCGGAAGAGGCTCGGCCCTGGCACGACGAGCAGCAGGTCGCCGCCGGACACGGCAACTACCGCGCAGCCCTTCACCATGTCCTCCTCGCCGTCGCTGCCTCCTGGTGCGTCAACCAGTGCGTCAACCGGCCCGCCCGCTGGCAGAGGAGCCTCCCCTAGGCGCAGGAAGTTGCCCTCCTCGAGGAACGGCTTCGAGCGGCCCAACTCCCCGACCCCCGCCCACCGCCCTAGACTAGGCAAGACCCTATTTAAGGCCAAGAGTCAGCGCAGGATAGATAGTCCCGTCGAGGGTGAGGTTCGAGCGGCGACGGCCACCGGCCCAGTTACCCTACCTTACCAATATCCGCGCGAGACCTCCTCCACCGCATTAGTTCCTGAGACGAGCGTCTTCGAGCGATCCGAGTCGAGCACCGCCGGCTTCGAGGAGACCTCGCCGCCGGACGAGGACGCGACCTCGACGACCTCCGGCGAGTACCTCACCAGCACGCCCGACTCATCGCCGACGAGCGAGGCGACCGCTCCCCCAGAGATCTCCGCCCTCCTCGAGGACGAGAGGTCGCTCGAGGACGCGAGCGAAGACGCAGAGGAGAACGAGGATCCTAGGTTCTCCGCTAGCACTGAGAACCCTCGATCACCCCTCGAGAGACTGGCCATGTGAGAGCCGATCGGCTCTCGAGAGCGCACGCCACTGTAAACTTACCTTGTACATAGTTCTCGATTATGCCGCGCGCACACGATTGATCGAGCTTTAACTTTAAGTATCACCCCGCACGATCTCCGCGAACGCGTTCCGAGTGCCCTTGGATCTGCGAGAGCTCGCGCCGGCGCGCTCGCCGATGAGTCGTCGTGTCGCGACCGGTTCGTGTCACGAGCGAGATGCAATCGATTTATGAATTGTCCGGCCGGTTGTCGCTGCTGGGAAAATTGTACGAGGCTTCGGAGACTCGTTTGAAAGTGGGTTGGTAGGATGTTGGTA
This sequence comes from Crossocerus cetratus, assembly GCA_963675795.1. Taxonomy (NCBI): domain Eukaryota; kingdom Metazoa; phylum Arthropoda; class Insecta; order Hymenoptera; family Crabronidae; genus Crossocerus; species Crossocerus cetratus. The sequence goes on along the minus strand of OY776668.1, from coordinate 16,397,311 downwards.
CAACAATATCTCGATTGAGAAGGGCCGGGGATAAGTAAGGGAGGAAGGTTATTAGTGCGGATTATCGAAATTACAGCGGGCAAGAAATGAGTTTATTAGGGATAATGAGATCGACCGGCGAGTTTAATGACTCAAGGACGGGCGGTTGTAATCACAGAGTTTCTTAAGCCGAGTTTATGATCGAGGGACGGGCCGGGTCTCGAAAAAAGTGTCCTCACGTCGCGATCTCCGCTCGCCGACACGATCCCGCGGCGCGCACTCGGCGCGCACAATGTCCCGCGCGTCAGACTTCTACCTGTATATTATCGACGAACCTCCTCCTATTGTTCGCGGCGAGCATAGGCCTAAGAGAGATCAATAAATAGTATTTTAGTAAAGCGAGGAGCGTTGGCGTAGTGACAATAAAGAGGATTTCGCGGCAAGCGCGTAGTAATTAATTGGCGAGGGAGCGAAAGCTGGCTGGAGATGCAGTTGCGGGTAAACGGGAGGCGATCGAACCTACAGGAATTGTATATCAGGCGACGAGCGAACGATAGAAATTATTGGCATTCGACGGCGCTCGGATTCCGAGCGAGGAACCTCGAGCGCACCTAACTAGTTTCGCGTCTGTCGTGATGTGAGGGTTGCGATCCAGTCCGAGACAGTATCGACAGTAAGAAATGCCTTGACCTCGCTACGAGACTTTCTAAAGGGGCGACCTATTAATCTAGTAGTATATTTATTAAAGACTTATTTATTGTAAACTGTTCTCACTTCCGTGTACATAAGTCTACGAATATCATACACTTGTCCATGATGCGCGTCGGTCCTGTGTGTTCTTCTTGGCGTATGCCTTGCGCTCTGGTCCGAGAGAGAAGGATTGCGCGCGCGCGCGCGTCTGTCGGAAACACACCGCCGATGCGTCCGAACATTCGCCGCGGAGATATAATCGGCTGGCGAGAGGAGAAAGAAAAGCCCAGGCTTTCCCAAGCGCGTTACGTCATCTACCTCATAATAGTTACTGCGAAACTCGACTGTTACTTCCGGCGGAACTGAAATTCGACCTCTCCAGCGTTCGGAGCGATTGTCTGACTGTGCGCGTGTGTGTGCGTGTGCATGTGTGTGTGCGTGTGTGTGTGTCGGTTCCCGCAACGAGATACGTCGAGCGGCCACCGCACCCAATTTGCAATTCGCTCGCTCCGCTGACACACATCTCACAAGTCCGCATTTAATTATACAGAAGACGCAATTGGCTCTCGGCGAGTCCGGCGTGGACTCTCTGCGCCAGTGTTTCCGACCGACGACGCCGAGCGAACGAGCGGTTTGCCGGGACCTAGAGGTAAAAGACAATTAGCCGATAGTCGAGAGCGGCCGGGTGTTAAGGGCTCGATGACAATAAACTGAGGGTCAAGTAGTACAGGTTCATCCACTTGGCTTGGAATCATTGTGACTGTTTAGTCATTTTATTCAGAATTTTCGGAATTTTCGGAATAATTTCTCGGGAAATTAGTGAGCTGAGGGGTTATCATTATTCAAATCTATAATTCAAATCTATAATAATTCTCCATCGGAACTTATATTTGTGACTAGTGAATCCCAGCCAAGTGAATGATCCTTTACAGAGAAATCTCGTGCACTCACATCCCCACACTCACACTCACAGATTCATTAATTTTGGCGATACAATTAAACAGAAATACCCTCTGCGATCGTATGCATAATACCATTTATCACCCACCCATCTCGCAGGGAAGCGACCAATTATAAGGATAATCCAACAAACAAGTACCTAGAGATGGCGCGAAAGGTCCCAGCCGATTGGAAACAGTACGAGACACAACGAAGCATCAGTATTCTTAATGTTCGTACCAAACACAAACAGAAACACACAGTGCACGAATAGTCTTGGGATTAGGAAGATAAAAGGGGCGGGCTGATGTGCGAAAGAGCGCGGCGAAACCGTTAGCAGGGTGAGTTTTGGTAGAGAAGCATCCGAGAAATGCGAGCGATAGCGAGAGCGCGAGAGGAAGAGAGAGAGAGAGCAACGAGACCGAGCACGTGTGTCTTTCCTGGCACCATCATCAGGAATCGAAGTGTGTAAACCGGTTTAGCACTGCCATTTTACGCTGTATTTAATTCTCATAGACTGAAAGTACTAAGGTTAGACGAGTATTTAATTATAAAGCACGCGCGAGTGAGAATGAGAGAGCGAGCGAGAGTGCGAGAGTGAGAGCAAGAGAGAGAGAAAGAGAGAGAGCGCGCGCGACCGAGCGAATGAAGAAGACGAGGAAGACGAGGAAGAAGAAGAAGAAGAAGAAGAAGAAGAGAGGGAGGAATCGTGAAAGAGAGAAAAAGCAGCAGCAGCATCGACGATTATACGAGAGAGAGAGACCAGACGAGTAGAAGCCCGCGACCCCGTGGGAATGGTCTTCTTCTTGTTTCCTTCACTGTTCAGTGGAACGCCGCCACTTTTCACGCTAGTTTGTGATATCCTCCTCTGTCCCCTTCCCCGAAACAACACCCATTGTTTCGTCCTCATTCTCGCGAATGGCCGGCAGCCTTGAGCCGGGACCGCAGAGAGACGGAGAGAGACTAGTGCGAGATATTGGCCGATAAACCATTTATAGCGATTACCACTCCAAAATTCAACGTTCGAGTGTCCAAAGCCGCCCACTGCTCCCTCGATTGTTCTCTCGGTCCCGAGCGATGCAGAACCCCACCATATCGTCGCCATATAATTTTTAGAAGTAATAAATGAAATATTATTGAATATAACGCGAGCTGGTTCTTTATTCCGGGAGGGAGAGCGCGCGGGGCTCAAGACCTCATTCCTGTTGCAGGCTATCGCTTGATCAAGAGATCATCTTCCGCCTGATATTAACCGGGGTAAGTAGAGCTCGCAGGCCTAAGATATCTACCAGCCGAACAAGAGTTCCTTGGACAATTTCCATACTAATCCACCTGACTCGCCGTGAATCTTACGAGCCGAGGTGCATCGGCGGTTGCTGGTGTCATTAACGAACGCATCTGCTTTCCCATAAATAATTTGTTAATCGCTTCTAAGCCGATTACCTTGTTAAATTCTAGGCGAAGTGAGCCTGCCGGTCGCACCAAATGTTGTTCGGTCCATACAAAGTCCCTGATTACTATGCCTGTGGAATCAACGAGGGAGTTAATATAACTCATAAACAGGATCGTTTTCATCAACCCTGTCGCCTTACGCGATCACTTATAGTTTCATCGTGCTCGCTCATACTTAATTCTCCGATTCACCTGCGGCGTAGAAGAGGAAAACTCTGTCCAAGTGGTCCGCGACGTAGAACCACTGGTGCGAGGGGTTGAGGAGCATCACTGAAACTCGTCGAGCCAAGGTGCCCGCGAGTCTTCGTAACTTTCAAGCTTCCTTAACGACAGTTTGCTCTACCTGGAAGGGAGACCTGCCGCGACGAAAAGCAGCCGATTGACAAGCACAGTCTCCGGCTCGTTTCAAGGGAACGCGTTTCCAAGGAAGTTCCTTCTGCCTTATAAACCCCGCGGCACCGTCAGCTGACTCCCATTCCCGGTGCGGGGCCCGACGCGATGATGAAATGCGAGTCCCCTCGGAATTTCAGGATTCCCGGCGAAAACTGCCCCGCGGAAAACGGGTTCTTCCGCTCTCGATAAGAGGAGAGGAACATATGCCGACGCGCGCGCCGCATCATCTCAACTGTCCTCCTGTGTTCTATTTATCTTTCCCCGGCGCACCAGTCCGGTGGACTTGCTCAGCGAGTTGTCAACGCGAGACGAATCACCCGTCTAGCTGGTGCAGCTTTACAACTGGTGCCAGTACACAGTACAGGATTCCCTGACCCCAGACATACCAACGGATCGAGTGATCTCCCCGCACCAATCCAATTATTAGTCCGCTCGAGCGTATCGCGGCCTCCGCGTTAATATAGATATCACATGTGAATGGGAATTATCGGTCGAGTAGGACGTGGCCTGCTCTGCCCTCGAGGCTCATCTCCTCCTACTACTAATTGTGACCTCCGATGCCTCGTGGAGGAGTCTAGAATTTCTGTTTGCTTAGGGTAACCACCGACGGCAGAACGCCAGGCTAATTATAGGCCCGCCGGAATCACGATTGATTGGAAATCCCTGGCTTTCGATGCCGATCTCCGTTAATAACAGTTCCGGCGGGGGAGTTTTCTTGAGTGCGTGGGACTCATTGGACTGACTCTTGTGCTCACGGAAGACGAGTTCTCTTTGCTAGCCATGGCCGATCTTAAACAATAAACAAAATGTACAATTTCAAATGCTTCTTATTATTACTCGCAAACATCCTTCCACCAAATAAATTCAGATTATCTTTAAATGCTTCGATTTGAACTCAATTCTTCCCCTTATATAATTACATCCATAATCTTTGAAACTAACAACCTTGGGAAACACTTAGTTGTATGCATTAAAGTTGCCTGCAACTGTCAAGCGAACCGATGCGTCCTAGGTAGCCAGTGCGCTTCTTCCTGGAGTGGCGAGGTTCTGCTAAAGGGCATTACGTAACTCGCTCGCAGCAGCTTCTTCCTCACCCACGTCGCAGATTGCCATGGGACGCGTGACGCAACGTAACGCAAGGAGAGTTCCGTTGGAGCAGCGGGTGTGCTAAAATTACGCGGGGCTAATGCGCGTGCCGACGCACACCGCGCTTTCAGTGCACCCGGAACAGGAGAATAGATCCATCCCGGTGAGCCTTCTCTTGGAGATAGTGAGACCGGATCAACGCCACTTTTCCAGTAGACCTTGTGTCCTTCGTCTAGTCGTGATTATCGTTTCCCATCGATGGTTATAACCTTATGTATGTATAGGTGTGGACCAGGAAACAAATCGAATTAGTCGTTTAGGAGATATGAATTGTGTTTCAGTCATTTTATCGGGTGTAGATCAGCAAGAGTTTTAAGAGCTTCCAGGTTGATTTCTGAAACAGTCACACTGCCAAGGATTAATATATGAATGATATATTTCATGGTGTTTATATGGTTTGAATAAAATGAGTAAAAAATCAAAGAAATCGTTTCACTCCTGAATTCCACTGCTGAAGCGGGAGTTTTAACATATCCCACTACCAGCAACCCAACAACAACGACTCACGCGAGTCCAACGAATCCCCGAAACGGCAGTAGACCAGTGGGATATTGGCGAGGTCCGGCCGAGTGGGTTCCTCCTCTCCGTTCTCGAGTATTTATAATGGAATTGCGTGAGGGTAGAGAGAGCGTTGCACGTAGTTAGGTGGTCGCGGTCGGAAGTGCGGGCGCGCGGGCGACGGGAGCGATAACGCATGCGCCGGAGGAGGAAAGTAGGCATGCGTCAAACATGGCGACCCTGGCAAGGTTGTCGAGACGTGTCTGCACGTTCTCCACTCATTTTCCAAGTGTCACGCGCTCCTACGGCGCGCGGAGTGCCGGCAGTGCCTCGAGAAAATGGCGAAGGGAGCTCGGATTACTCGCGGCGACTTCCACCGTCGTTCTAGCCCTCCTCGTCCGGAAGAACAGCGTTTTTGCCGCATCCAAGCCTCGCAAGGTATGTGAAACTCCCCCCCACTCCAGCAGACGATCAGCTGTCAGCCCGGACCACCAGACACTGCCACCTTGTGCCCGGCGACCTTTTCGTCCGGCGCGGTCGAGGGCTGAATCGCACGATATTTATTGGCGCTTTTATGTTGAATTGATCGATCAGTGTTAGTAAGCGAATATCGAGTATCTGATGCGACTAAAGTAGCTGTTGGGAATGGAATTGTAGTTGGAGGAATCTGATGGTCTGTGAGGCTATTGGTTGGAAGCGACGCTCGTGACGATCGACATTGACACTAGATAGTGTCAGAGGGAATTGTGCGCCGTGACGCACGTGTCCTTCGAGCGGTGACCTTACGATGAGAGATACACGGCGGAGTATCAGCGGCTCGATCGCCCAATTCCAACTGGACTCTGCGTACCACGACTGCCGCGTCGTTTAGTTAGCCGAAATTGACACTCTCATTCTTTCAGATCGACCATTGGTTTAATGGTGCCGAAGTCTAATCGATCGGCGTCAGGAGAAACACGTGACGCACCGCATTCCAGTTTGATTGCTTCAGAGTTGAGAGCGAGTGTTTACGAAAGGCCCGTGACGTAGGCGAGTTGCGCACGAAATTCGCCTTCCCTCGAGGCCGTCGACGGATGCTTATCCATTGCATTATGGATTAACGTGTAGCCTCCGAGAGAGCGTGGCCCGTGAACCTGTTTCCCCGTCTGCCACAAATCACCCGGGGGGACCGCCGCCTTACCCACTGCGGACGCGCACCACCAAACCGGCAATCGTTATCGGCCCGTTCACACGGACGCTTTATCCTGCGCCCGGGTGCCAGCGGTGCGGAGGGAATATCGGGAGATCCGGCGATCGAGGGATATCCTATCAAGAGATAACGCGCTACATGACTACGCGGATACAGAAACCAGAGAGAACTCTCCCCCTCTCTCCCTCTCTCACAAGTTCCAGGACGGTTCTATTGTCCCAGAAAAATATCAGATAAATTACCGATTGTTCCAGCCAGGATTAAAAGTCCTGCTTTCAGTGACTTATCATCATTTCCATCGGATTTCCACCGGAGAATTTCCCGAGAGAATCGCGGATGTGCGAGGCGAAACCTTATCTACTTGATTGCCGGACAAGCGAAAGCAGAGATAGCCAACGATAGAAACAGGATAGCTTGGGATGGAATCCAGCGATCCAGGTACCCGTGTGAACCAGCGAGCCTCCGACGCGGAATCGCGGCTTCTTTATCGGAGAAAGCCGTTAGACTGTTCTGTAATGAGAGACGGGCAGGATAAGCGGGGCCAAAACTCCTACGAGCTCGCCGGGAAGCATAGAGACATTCGGGGGAATTACATGGCTGGAACTAGGGGTTTCCACGAGGTTCCCACATCATTTCGAGAGCGTCCTTGTTCCAACTCCCACCGCTCGCCTAATAAAAGGGAACAGTTGTGGGTCGTAGGAGAGTGTTGCCCAATGTGGACGGTCCTAGGTGTCGATAATTAGCTCTCACAAGTCGTATCATTAATCCGAAATCGAACGACTACATTTATGGCGGGCGACATGATAAACTGATAGGGACTGGGAACAGCTTCCTCCCAAGGAAATCTTCGTGATCGATCATTCCGAACTCTCTCTCCCTCTCTGTTGAGATTAGGGTCGGCTTGCGCCGCCCGTCGAATTTGATTGGATCATCGAGAACGAAAGGTCCACTGATTCTCTGAAGAAGCCTTGTTTAATGCCTCTGCATTAAAATTACGATTCTGTACGGAATTAATGGTCCAAAGGCCGTCAACTATACTGAAACGACCAGAGTTTAGCGTGCAAGTGCAAATCACAGCTTTCTGCCGGAAAGTACCTGTTGGAGAGGCGGTTCTTGAGGCGAAAAGGCGAAAGAGACTCACGAAACGCTGTGATTAGCCGGAATATCCGAATATTCCGACGAGAACATCGGCGCCGCTGAGGGTAGCACTTGCCCGTCGAAGCCTGTTATCTGATTTCAATTTCCTGCTGCAATCTCGGCGCCACCGGGATGCATGGATCCTCGCTACCTACGCATCGATCGGTAATCATCGTCATCGGGATTATGCGCCGGTTACGTGGCCGGGGAATGTGGGCGCCGCTGCGCCCCGACAGGTGTTTGGTATCCACGTGGTCGCCACATGAGACACACGAGCAAGTTGATCGACTTGGGATCGAAGCATCCGTGAAATCCTACTCTCGAAATCCGAGCACTTTCTCAAGAGGTCAGTTGCAGCAGGTGATGTCGATGATACTGCAAGAAAATGTTGGATTTTTTCACGGAAAAGAAAGACAGTGGTTTGCACAGTTGGCAGAGTAGTTGAGGTCTGACGCTCGGCATGACGCAAAGTGGTGATACAAAAGTAAAAAAGTATCTCTAGTTGAACTTCTTGATCTCTTGAACTCGGCTCGAGTGTGCTGACATACTCCGAGAGTATTACAGGTACGTTGGTCCGAGGATTGCCATTATCGAGGCGCTCGAGAGGATGATCCGAGCGGGTGAAAAAGCAACCGAACAAAAGGCCGCTTATTATCACTTTGGCGCGGCGAGAGTGGGGCGAAATAGCCGGGTGTGGTGAGAGATTGGCAAGGCGTCGCGTGCTTTTTCATTGAAAAGTGTAACGATAGGGGCAGAAAATAGAGAGTGACGCGAGTGCCGCGAGAGCCTCGCAGAAAAGTGGAGTATTTACGGGCGCAGATGAATCTGGCGGGTAATCGTCGCAGCGGCGGCCGCTTTTTGCCGGACACGCCAATCGAAAAGGAAGCCGGGGAAGTGTGCGCCGGATGAAAAAGGAGGCAGTCTGACGCCTCGCACTTAGCATAATGTTGAGCGCGCCTGTCATTACCGTGGACCGCTAATATGTCTGGCTAACACCATCCCGGAGCCACTAGACACGCGAGGATCCGCGGCCGAACGCCACTCTACGAACATCACCTTATCGGGGCAAATGATCGGTTCCCTCATTTCTCTGGAATTAACTCGCGCCAGTTGGCTAATGTTCAGGGCGCGCCCTGTCTGGCAATCATCGTCGAGGGCACCGCCTCCCAGACACATTGCTCTTTGGAAAGTGAAGAAGCTCCTGCAGTCAGTGTCACCGGCGAGAGCCTGTCAAGCGCTTCTGCTCCGGCGAGATTCGATCCTGACGCCAGTCCTCGATTATTAAATCAGTTCCGATCCGAGTTTTCCTATCGGGGCTATTCTCAACGAGCGATAGTTGGACATGAAAGCGCGGATTGAATGACGGCCAGCCAATATCGTGCTAATCCGCGGAAGCTCGGTTCGCAAGCCGATCTCGAAATTGGCCGGCCAGGCCGAATCCGATTACCGCTTATGATAATACGCCTGAGAGCGCAAACATGCCTCGATACTTAAAGTAATACCGTCCGCCTAAACAGCCTCCTGGCTTAGCGATTCTATGTCAGAATGTGGTAATAACTGCTTAGCTGGCACTCGTGTCCGATTCCTTCGAGACCTGCCAACATTTTCAAAGCGGATTTCCTATCGACAGGAAACCTTTTTTCAAAAGCTCGTCTTGTTAATCTAATGGACTAACTCTTTGCAAAAGTAGATCTTGATGGTTGGAGCAACCGAGTACTCGCACACATCCTCAACTATTCAAATTTTCATTTTTACATCCTTAACTATTCTGCAAAAGATCACTGTTGATATAAACATGTAAAACTTACACTCTCCGCGCTCCTATCATTCAACGGAGCAGTGCAATGCAGACTGGTGCGCAAACGAGGCGTTTGTGCGCGCGGTAGAATAACTATGGCATAAAACGTGCGCGAAACTGCGAGCGCCCCCACCCCATTGAAAGTGCAACCCCCCGAAGAGAATGGCAGATAACCGAGCTTCTTCCACGAACGTAAGAATAACTCGTAATCACGCAGCCTGATCCCACATTTCCCAGGCGACGCGCGCCTGATATTTCAATCTCTCTCTCTCTCTCGGGCGGCTCGCAAATTCCCGGGCGGTTACCCGGAGGCGTAAGGTGCCCGGTGCTCTTTCGGAGTTAACCGGCGACTTACGCGATGATATACTCGCGATATGTATTGCTTCGCGTAGCTAAGTAGACAGGTAGGTGGAGAGTAATCGTGCGAGAGGTGGGCGTGCAGACTCCCACGATGCAGAAAGGGCGTCGGCCGAGTCTTTTACGGCCGGAGAGTCGCATCTGCCTTTATCGAACGTTAATCAAGATTCGGCCGGCAATCATCGCCGCCGTGGCCGACAGGCCTAAACGCTTTCAGCAGATCGAAAAATCGTAAACCGAGAACTCTGTCGAATTGCGCCGGTCGCGATGCCATTTCGCCGGGAGGAGGAGCACCTCGCCAAGCTCGTTTCGCCGCGGAGATGATGCGCGTCGCCGATGTTATTTCTCCGTTTAATATCGCATTGGCCACCGGGCGCTCACGGGATTCCTCTTGGTAGGAACAAGTCCTGCTTGATTGGTCGTGTAATCGTGAATGATCCACGCGATTTAGTACTCGTTACATGGGGATTCAGGGCTAATAGCTCGGCCGGCCTGATGAATTGAGGAGTCTGGAAATGGAAAGTCATATCTTGTAGTCCACTCGCCTCGAGAGAATAAGTGTAGCCGCCTCTTTACTATGTAACTATTAGATAGTAAACTGTGTTTACCCGAGCTTTGGCGGCAGCGAGGATGATCTCTCACTAATCTTAACTGCCTATCGTCAGACTTAAGCCAGCCACGTTGCAATCCTAACGATTAGAAATTAGAGGGTTCGGCCCAATTTAATCCCCGGGAAAAATAGCAGAACACGGATAATCCGCCGGTGTAATGTCGGGACTGGCACTGATGTATCTGGCGGCGTCGAACTTTATTTGTCGGTCGTTAAACGGCCGCGGTACACAAGTGTTCTTAGAAGGGCGAACTCTAATCGGAGGGGAAAGTGTCCGCTGCGGGGTGCGAGGATCCCATTAATATTGACATCTTTATTCCGCCTTTGAAACCTGATTGGGCATTTTTCTTTGTTCCGCGTGTTTCGCGCTTATGATGTAAACTGTCTAACAAGTGATTGTTTCCGGTGTGTCGCAGCGCGAAGATGAGTTCCAGAAGGCGGTGAAGCTCACGACGAGGGAGAGGCGATTTATAAAGTTTGCGTCGGTAGAGTACGACGGCCAGTTATACATGACGCCCCAGGACTTCCTCGACAGCGTCGTCGAAGCGGAACCCAGGCGTGAGTATCGAATACACAGACATAGATCTCCGCTGGGAGTAAAGATAGCCTTTCGAGAAATTAGCATAATTTACTTTAAGCGGCTAGTCCGGACTTCCTTATTTGCGCCGATCGCTCAGGGCTCAAATAAAGGGCTTTCTGTCTCCGGTCTGGATTACTCTCCTTGTTTCATTTCACCCCGCCTTCGGGAAACTATCTTTCATACAGTGGGCAAATTGAGCAATTGCTGGCAACCCCTTAGGGCGGGGGATAACTTTCTTTTAAATAAAAATTCAACGTTGGTTCACTTCCATGACACAAACGTTTGAGAATCAAGGTTCCAAGTCCAAAGATACAGAGAATCGAACCTCTGAGAAAATGCTGAAATCTGTGTCACAGTATAAAATAAGAGGGCGAAATGGTCCTAACGCGCCACTACTTTCACACATTCATTTATACCCCAGCCAAAACATAAATCTCACTGGTGTCAATGGTGCGTCGCTCGGTTTATAAATGCGCGGATATCTCATCGGGGATCATTCCTCGGTGGTGATTCAGCTCGTAGAAAGTCAAAGGGTGAGGAGATGCAAGTTTTCCTTGGGCGCTTTGAGGCTCCTTGGATAAACTGATAGTGAAGACACGGCGAAATGACACCCTGCCAGAATAAACAGCGGCCCATTTTCCTGGATATGTTTCAGCGCGGCTCAAGAGGCGCGTACTGACCAAGAAGGAGCTCGAGCTGCTGAGAGACGCCATCCCTTCGTTGCAGCAGGGCAACACGCACATGTTCCGAAATCTGCGGGACAAAGGTAGATCGTGGGTTTTTACAGAGTTTAGAAGATCGGATATTTTGTCCCCTTTGAGGAACTCCCGTCCCAAAGTAGATTAGTTGACTAGTTCCTTAATTAGATGTTAGGCTTTTCCCGCTAGTATACTTTCTTCTATGGTTTTCGAGGTACAGGCGCTCTTTGGGCTTTCGACTAAACATCTCGCACTAATCCGAAAACCATAGAAGCCCCTTGAGTCCTGTAAACCTCCTACTTGTTGTATTATACCGTCCGAGAAAGACCACTGGAGGACCACGCTAGGGAAAAAGCTAGTCGCTAGTCCGAATCGAGTGGGCAGTGAAGAGAGCGAGTACATATCTCAGGGCGATATATACCGATGTCGTGTAAGTGGCGCCAATGTCCGCGCACGTTTGTCATGCTAATGGAAAGGCAAATAATCAGTGGGCCGACAGCCGCGAGTTTCACACTTCCCCTTGTAATAACGAGAGCAGGCGACAGTCTCCCACTTTCTCTTCTCCTCGGAGTGGCCGACGAACGGGAATTCCAGCGGCGCGCCGTCGGGTTTCGAAGTGAGGAGAGCCAGGACACCCTCGACAGGATCAAGCGTGAAGTACGAGGTTCGGCCTCGTGTTACCAATATCGGCGCTCGCCCGTTACTCCCAGCGCCTGCACGCAATTAAGGGGAAGACTTCCTCATTGCCCGGACGGTGCGGTTCGTCCGTAGAGTTTCGCCGACGAGCGCGCGGTAATCTTCGCCGCTCATCTCTCGACGAATGATCAATCAGGATTGGCCGCGGTAACGTTGAACGGCGAAGAGCTCGCCCGGTTTCCTGGAATTAAACTGATTATATAAAAAGCCGGATTAATTGACATCGCGCGGCGGGCCAGCGATTGTTATTCATGGCTCGCGGTGAGTCAGTGATAAATAAAAAGCGGAGGAGCGGAGGAGCGTCATTTCTTTCCACCTCGTAAACTGTTGGCTAACAGTGGAGCGGGCAGGGAGCTAGTTTATGGGGTGGTTATGGCGCGTGAAGACGATTCGACGGGAGATAGAAGCCCGACACCGCGCCAGCCTCATTCTCCGGATTGAGTTTCTCGGGCCGCGCAGGGGTATCCCTTACAGTCGTCTCATTAAAACTTTAAGTTATCGGCCGCTCTCTAGCGGGCCCGCCGAAAATGCCGGCTACCCTATGGCCCGTGGCTAATTTTCATTCGGTGCTACCTTTTCATCTTACCCTCGGATCCTCCTTGGTCCACGTGTCCGCTCGTCCGGGCCTCGGCAAGATATGTATTTCTCCCTTTGGGATGAGCGACGCCTCGCCAAGGATAATCTCGCGAAGGAGGTGGGAAGAGGCCTCGAGAAGTACGGCCTTGGGGGTATTAGTGTAATTATCATGTGTGTAAGGACGCGCCTTAACGCTACTGCTTCTGTTCCTCGCAGGCATCATTTCCTACACGGAGTATCTCTTTCTGCTGTCGATTCTGACAAGTAAGTACCACCAAGCTTAATTGCCCGCCGATTATGGGGAAATGGCAGATATGGGTTTATCTCACGCGGATGCGCCCGGGCTCGACTCTCCTGCGCTCCGCGGCATCTTGACTAATCTCGATAACGAGCTACTCGGCTAAAGAGAACGAAGGCCGAGCTAATTCGCCCGCGCCGGCATACCCTAATCGGGAAGACAAGGGGCGCCGATTAAAAGAACTGGCGATAAACATTCCAGAGCCGAAGACAGGTTTTCGAATCGCCTTCAACATGTTCGACACCGACGGCAACGAGCGCGTGGACAAGACCGAATTCCTCGTGGTAAGATCATTCTTCCCACCGCACACACACACTCTCTCCTTCGAAATCAATCATTCGTTTATTATTCGTCAGTTTATTATCCTTCGTTGTGCTCGCAAGTAAGTCCAGCTTTTGCAATCGGAGCCTCAGCCGGCACTTTGAGATGAGGTACAGCTTTGGTATGCAACCATGACTCGGGGGACTCGTCGCTGAGATGTTGATTCAACTATCCTTCGACTGTAATATACATAGATTCGTCGTTCGAGTTTCGTGATAGATTTAGTGTCCCCGTTAGAGCATGCGCCCGTCACTTACGACCGAATGTCAAGCAACACGCTTTTGGGTATCGTTTAGGAGCATGCACGTGTCCCCCCTTTAGTTTGACTTTGCCAAACTCTCCTTTCATTTGCAAGAGCAATCGACTATCCAATCAATCTAAGCGCTCGCCGTTAAAGAGTCCTCACTAGGAATAAGAGTGTTGGTGCAAGGGGGTTGCTCGAGACCTGCCGGCCGAGGTATACGAAAAGTTTGTTGGGAACTCGCATGGACTCGATGATGATATTTCGCAGATCCGACGTCTTCTCGGCGGTAGCATGAGGAAGCGGAAGCTCGACGACGAGACGAAACGTGCAGTGAGTTACAGTAAATTCATGCAACACACCTCCATTTAGAGCATTGAGAGTCTCCTACGAGCGAAGTACAACAATCCATACACGTGTACTCTCCTCACGCGTCTCGCTATTAAGTACTTAACAAGTTCGCTTTTACAGACTGTGATTAATGTATCTGTGCGAGTGTTCCTCGCAGCAGTCGCCACGCCTCTCACTCTCTCACGATTAATAAAAATCGATTAACCCATCGGACTCGGAATTTCAGCCCATCACGAACTGCCCTCTGACATAACAGTGTACATAAACTTGAGTTCCGCTTTGTCAGCTTGCGTGCGACTGCATATTCCTCGGCAATACGAGCTGGTATTAACTTTCTTGAATTCATTCGGATCATCAGCTGCGCTCCATTATCGTACCGGGCGAGACCTACAGGATCAAACCGAAACTCCGTGGATCCAAGCCTAGTGCGAACACTCACTTCCTCAATACAGACGTAAGTCGATGGATCGGGTGGGAAGATCGTGTGCGGTTTGTTTTCTGTTTGGAGTTAATGGGAGACGTGTTATTGGTGTGACTAGCGCGTGGCATTAGCGAATCCTAATATCCGATGATAATCGAGTCTGTTATCACCCACATCTTTCACCGAGAGTCTCATCGAGGTACTGTTCGCGGGTAAGTACCCCCCACGATAGCAGTGGTGCATCGAACTCGTAAGTACAGGAAGTTCCGAACTAACTCGATTGTCTCTCGCAAAGACATTCATCGCTATGTGTTCTGCATTTTACATACGCACTTGTACGTCCTCCTCATAAATCTACGTAGACCAAGAGAGCCACGGACGCTCTCGAAAGCACGCTCTAACGCATTACTCCTAACACTCGAGGACTTTCTAGCATTCAGCCGCCTCTTTCGCCTTGGTGTTGTTCGAGTGAGCCTAAGTGTCCTCTCAACGGACATTCATTCATCACCGGCTGATTGAATATCGAAGGCTTAAATGCATCTCTTGCGCTGCCGCAGATGGAGAAAATCTTCAGCCACACCTGGAGGGGCCGTCATGGTATAGAGACTGAAGAGGCTCTGCAGGATCTTGTCGACAGGCAGAACACACCCGAGGAAATCCAACTCCAGTACATCGACGATGATCAGGTAAAACTGTTTCAATGATCTGCGTGGAAAAAGAGAGAGTTAAATTCGATTCTGAGAGTCGATGCTTATTCTTAATCTGTGACTTGCAGGGACTGCAAAGACGACACGCGGTGGATACCACGCTTATGACACACTTCTTCGGGAAAGACGGCAACCACGACCTCAAATACGAGGACTTCAAGCTCTTCATGGAGAACCTGCAGCACGAAGTCTTGGAACTCGAGTTTCTCGAGTTCAGCAAGGGACAGGACTCCATCAGTGAATTGGACTTTGCGAAAATCCTACTGCGATACACTTACCTCGACACGGATGAGTAAGTCGGCGAGGATTAGCTAAGTCGGGATTAAGAGGATTAGGTGATTATTGGTGGATTAACTGTGTTTCAGGTACGACAGGTACTTGGATAGGATATTGGACCGCACTCACCTTCAGATAGCGATTTCCTTCCATGAATTTCGACGCTTCTACCAGTTCCTAAATTCCCTCGAAGACTTCGCCATTGCCATGCGAATGTACACCTTGGCCGATCATCCGATATCCAAAGGTAACAGGCTTAACGAATGTTGATATTCCACGACGAAAGAGAGCGACGCAATAACTTTCCTCGAATTTTCCAGATGAGTTCCAGCGCGCTGTCAAGATATGCACGGGACACGTGTTATCCAGTCACATTATCGACACGGTATTCGCCTTGTTCGACGAGGACGGCGACGGCCAGTTGTCTTATAAAGAGTTTATTGCTATAATGAAAGATCGATTGCATAGAGGATTCAAGGTAAACTCGAATAAGTCTTTCTTCCCGACGCCCAGTACGTCAGGTCTGCATAAACCTGCAATTTCTTGTGTTACAGTCTCAACAGCGGCGCGAGGGCTTCCCAGCTTTCAAGTACTGCATCAAGCAGGAGATGAAATCAGTTTGATGACGACTATGCGATAGATGTTCGTGAATGTCAGATTTTACTTCTAAGAATCGTAATGCCATACCTCCGTCATACCTCCATCCTAGTCTTCTCTTTTCAAGTGTTCCGCTTACGCGTGTGATAATCCAAGTTACCATTTTACCAACTAGCATTATTGTTGTTACTCTTGGTTGCACTTAATCAGTATTGATTGTGTTCGATTATTGTACTCGATTATACGAATCGCTCGAACCAGCGGGTATAAAGTGATATACTACCGTGGTGCTCGAGACGTCCTACTACTCGAGCCACGTTGAATGAAATAAAGTCTACAAGCCCTGTTCCCCACAGCGGATTTCATTCCCTACCAACACGGCGAGCATTTATTCGAACGTGTAATGCGAGTCCCATTGGTGGATGGGAGATCATATTAAGATGGAGGAGTGCGCATAATCACTGGGGCCGAGGATGCGTGCGAGCCATTATTTTAATGAGGACGATCAAGACGTGCGTTTTGGAGCCGGGACAGGCTGAAGTACCGCGCGTCCCACGTGCGCCGCCAATGGCCCAGTTCGCTCTTTTTCCCCGCGAACTACTGCGTGTCGCAATTGTTTGTTATCACTCATCACACTGATTGCCGTCTGCTCGCCTGATGAGAGCGCGCGCGCGCCCGACGAAAAAAGACATACCGCTAGGCTGCTCTCGTGCGCCGCCGTCATCCTCCGCAACCAGGCGACGTCGGTCCACGGCTAGCTAGCTAGCGCGGTATCAACGAACCTCGTCAGGGCCAATGATTCCACAAAAAGCTCCCTAGTTCCAGAGGCACAAGCACCGTCTAAGAATGCGCCTTTCCAAATGACATCAAACGACGGCGCTCGACAACAGGAAACGACAGATCCACCCTACTAAACGACCAATTCTCCAACTGGGAAACTCATTAGCTAACGAATCTTTCCTAAACAAGTCACTGCACCCGAGAATTCGAACGCCACATGGGAGATTCGTGCGAGTTTATGAAAATCCGCGAGGTTTGTTTACAAACAAGCGAGCAGTGCCGCTGTGTGATACCCTTTGCCTGGGTAGCTCTTTTTCAGTCACATCCTACGAGTGTAACAAGTACAAGTATACCTTTCACTTCGAATTACTTATACCTCTGCGCTAGCAGCTGTAAACGGCCACGCTATGCCTATCTTATCAGCGCGAATTGATAAGTCGTATTAGTTGAGACAGGGTATGAGAAAAAAGAAGCGTCGACCAATCGCATCCTTTATTAATAATATATTACACCGTTCTAGTAAATATTCATAGCTCTAGGAGTCGAGGTACACGGATATTGCCGGCATAAAAGCTAGATCCCGTAGCCGCGGAGTAGCCCTCGCTCTAGGCAGGCTATGTAACACGACTTTTACTGCGAATTCCAGCATACTTTACGATTGCACCCGTTACGCGGTGGAACCGGAGGTTTGCATCAGTGGCTTCCGGCGCAGCCGGGGCAATGGGTGGGCCTGATTTCAGGTGGGACCTGGAGGAAGCCCGGCATCCTCAGGTGGCCGGGCGCACGTGGTGGGGATGATCGCGCGGTACTCGCGAAACGACCGGCCATCAGAGATGTCAGAAGCAAGTGTCGCGTCGACACGGCCAGTCGCGAGTACAGGCAGTGCGATAGTGGTGCGAACCGGCGAAATTTCAGCGTACACCCGCACGCTACCAGTGTTCTTCTTAGCCGCCAGCTACTGGAAACTCATCACTGGACTCCCGGCGGATGAGCCACGTGCATCATGGGTATGATGGGCATGTTCAAGTGGCTACGAAAGTACGTATTGAAATTTCAATTTCAAATTCACGTAGTGCCTGGTAATTTGAGTTATGCGAATCGCTTTACATTTCGCTTTTACAATTGTACAGTGGGATTGGTGTAATCAGTTGTTAGGATGGTCGATGAGCATAATCTTGCGTGTAACTGATTAAACTGGCGGCTTGTTGACATGCGAGCATAAGGTCGCGCGTGAGCTTTTCCAATTGGCGGTAAGCGGCTTTTTAGCGACTTCTTTTCGTGATAATACTGCTCGAGTCGAGTAACCGGGTGTTACCCTTGGGACATGGTTTAGTGTATCCGTAAATTGCAGCGGCCGAATTTCTTGCGTACATAGGAGCGAGGCTCGTGTTTACAGGCGGCGTCAATGTGTACGTCAAGTTGAACGCTCCCGTGCGAAAGTAGTGCGAGTAGGGTGCTAATTGTGAGACACTTTAGCGAATCGATCGAATACCTTGGCTTCGACCCTTCACCCGATACACAACCGCGAGCTCGCGCGCTCTTAAAATACAGGCTACACTTGGCCAGCCTTTGAAACCCGTGGCTCTTTGAGGCCAGAGGGAATCCAGAATATTCCCGCTTAAATAACGACCGGTTGATAGATTAATTCCTTGGCGAAGGGAGATGGTAGCATTAGAGCTTAACAGAAGACCGTAACTGTGTACTTGCGATGGGGTCACCGACACGTAAACGACCCCGACGGATTGTTAGTACTACAGTTATTACCAGTGTGCCGTCAGAGGCTTACTTTAGACGCTCTCCGACATAATTGCACCGACGACAGACGGTACTTGCGATCGCTGCGCAAAATTAACGAATTCGTGAACACGTGACCGGCCGTAGCGTGCGGCCGCCGACGCGTCTACCGACAGCGGCGGCGGTGGCACGCGTTTCTCGCTACCTAGACAGTAGCGCGAAGAAAAACAAAAGTGACCGACCTTCAACGTGGGAAATAAGTCGCGACGGTACCTCTGCCCGCTGCACTGTGTGTCGCAAAAGTGCGCATTGTTTGCGGAATGGACTCGTTCGTCGAGACTATCGCCAGCGTCTCTGGCACTCTTCTGGACATCATTACCGCGACCGTAACACAGAGACTGCTGACCCTGTAAGTAGCATAAGCCATTACGTTGAATATTAATCAACCTGCTAAAAGAAAGCGTATTAGAATCTACTTTGGCGAGCGCCACTCACCCACTTCCAAAGAGGAACACCTGCCTGCCGCCTGGGCCAGTGTCTAATGACTGCCGTCGAATTTATATACAATTCTCATGATCATTAAAAATCAACGAGCACGCGCACGTTACTATCAGCGTGACACGAACTCCGGTAACCTTCACCTATAACGTAATGCACCGACTCCGATCATTTGTATATTTTATCGGTGGTCTGCGCTGCGATACTCATCCGCAAAAAGCAGGCGGAATCGCGTAAGAAGTAATTAGCGCGTCTCTGCTATCCGCGCTAACAATCGCAACTTACCAACTAACGGCCGGCAGAGGGACATCGGCACAGTTCTAGCCAGGCAGAGCCGGGCAACTTTCTGTTCCGTGAAAATGTCGAAAAAAGAATTTCAAGCGTATCGGAGCCACGGGTTAATTACCAGCGTGAACCGAAAGAATGGGGCCTCCTGCGGTTTGACGGTGAGCATGGGCGAACCGTTAACTAGAGCCAACCCGCCTGTAGCCGTGGCTGACTATAATGATTTCCATTGTAGTCCTCGTCGAAATAAAGCCACGCAGTAGGTCTACGAGCCTGAACTGAAGTCCGTCTCGGAGGGTTGCAGGACAAAGTAACGTCGCTTGCGCGTCACGGGATCGGCTACAATCGTCGTATTGTGACAGTTTTATGGGTTTTACTGCCATTTTACGACGGGGGTTACTTTTCGCGGAAGGAGTGCCGGCCCAATAACAGGGTCGGGTAGATGCTGGATAATCCCTCAATCGTTTCGGCGGAGCTCGACGTATCTCATCATGTCTAAGTCGCAATTGTGTCACTGGTACACTGGCGAGCGATCGCCAATCTCACGAGCACATTACTGCAGGTCAGTTTTTGCTTAGAGAGAAGACAATAAAGGGATGACTTATTCGGCATACTAATGAGCGGCAAGTGTGCTTTCTCTGTTTATGGTGATACTGATTGGAATACAGATCAGTCGAGTCAGTGTGCTGGCACACATCGCGGTGTACAGATTGATTCACTTGGCTTTGATTATCAAACTGTAGAATGACTATCAAGTATCTGATACTTTGAATTATTCGCGAACGTTTCCCAAGTCCTTCTCACTTGACTATTTATCACATATAATAATTGTATTCTACGTTTACTCCTAATATAGCATGGGTGTATAACAGTTTTAATCTCATGGCAAGTGAAACGGCCTGTACACACCTCTCACTGCGCGCCTACATCTTAATCTCGCGCGGGATTCCACCAACTTTTACCATTATTTGTCATACCTTGGATGGCGGGGGGGAAAGACACGCGTGTGTTCTACATACCGAGCGCGTCTTATCTCCGAGCGAAGAAATCGGATGCAGAGACAGCGTGAGCCAGCGCTAATTATCTAATCGAGGCGTCGCTGCCTTTTAAAATGCCCTCCGAGAGTGGATCATATTGGAAACTGATCGAGTGAATAAGGACGAGTCTCGTGCAGTGTATTCAGTGCATCCTGCTTCCAAGTGCGTAACACTTCCGCGCACCGTGTTTCTTCCTGCTTCCCCGCTTTGTAACAATAATTACGGTAACAGTGTGCCGTCGTCGCACTGCAATCCGCTCCTCTCTGTACAGTTTTAATCACCTCTGGGAGAGCCTTTTTCGAGCGCTGCGAACAATCGGCCAATTTCATTGAGGCACGCGGGAATCCGGCGGGATTCACCCTGACGCGCTCGTTAACAGGCGCGCGCTTCTAGTAATTAGACTAGAATGAGCTTAATCACGGAGCTGTACCACTTTTACCTACGGCGGAGCTCGCCGCGGCGAAAGATCGCAGGAAACTCTGCGCTCCCCTCGGCTGCATCGTGCAAGTTATGAATTTGAAGTTAGAGCTTTCGATTTTTCGCCTTTCAGTGCTCTGCGACATTGGAAATTCTGGCCCTTTTCTTGAAATTCCGCGCGAGTAATTATCACGTACAGCCGCCGGCTCGCCAAGAATTCCAGAGTCGTGTCGGGAAAGTCCGCGAGGAAATCCTCTTACCATTGGGAATGGGATTACTCGCGGATTAGGTCTGGCGTTCTCGCTTTTCATTGAGTACAGGTTCCCGTAAAATATCGGCGGGGTGAATAGAACGCACTGTTATGATTACAAGTACTTATTCCGAAAAATGCCGAGGACTATTTGGAGGCTTGGCCCGAGGGCGAATCAGTGCGTGGCTAACTACGAAAGACATCAACCGAGAGAATACTCTTCCGCTCGGTATTGAGTTAATGTTATTAGGCCCAATTCCTGTAGTCCGACTTAAGCATTAAACCGCAGATTAACTGTCTGCTCTGCCAATCGCTTGCAAAGATTCGTGCCGTTTAGCGATTAAATCCAATTGGCGAGATTGCCCTTCGGCTTGAACGGCATCGATTACCAGCGATCCCGCCCGAGAATCATCTTTCCTCTCGGCCCACGAGACCCGCGAGCATCCTCGCTTTTCTCGGCTGAAGCCGCTCGAGCGGCGCAGTGAAAAGTAACAGGACGGAGAAAAGAAGTCGAGCGTCCAGCGGAATAATTAGAGTATTCGGATGTCGTTGCTTCTCGATCCGTGGAATGAGGGTAGCCGGAGAAAGTACCAAGTTTTCGAAGCCGAGTCTACAAAATCCGTGCTCCACGGCTATCCCTCGTTGCTACTAGTTTTTGTGGGTTTCACGCCGCTCCAATGATCTCTCCAATCGCCTTCTCCAAACTTAACTAGATCGAATAACAAAATCTCAATTACAATTACAATACTTCGATGTGAGAAATTAAACCTATTACCGTTCACCTTGTTCCAGGGACGTGCGTAGGGATCGCAATGGATGGCACATGGCGTCCAAGCACTACGGCCTCAACAAGTAAGTAAATAAATCAGAAAGAATAATCCTCGACCGCCAGCGCCCGCCCGTCGCTTCCCTCTTTTCCGCCGAGTTCAACATGTCATGGCGGCTCGAATTCCGGTGCATTGTTATCCGAGCGTCGGACTTGGCCGAGCACAAATAAACGGACGATCATTATCGCCGGCGCACCTCTTTCATGGGACGCCCGCTTTACGCTCTTTTGTAAAATCCCTCTATTACGCATTCGAGAGCCAACTTCAATTCCCACCGAGAAATACATCGATCAACGGAAACATTCCACTTGCCAAAGGTCGTCGAGCGCGGTGCGCTGGTTCTTTTTCCGATTGGCGAATTTGCGTGGTGGTCCTGCCGGATTTCCAGGAAGCACCGAAAAGGCCTCGTGCTTCTTGTTGCGTGCGAGGGGCACTCGCCGGCCCCCGGTAGCCAATGGCGACGCGGCACCTATCTCGCCGGGCCAATGGGGCCCTACTCCAATTACCGAGTAGATCTTACCCTAGCAAAATCGAATTGTCCTTCGCGCTCCAAGAAGAAGCGAGGCACTCGGAAAACTCGGGATTCTTTGTTGGCTGCTCCTTCGATTGAGTTCGATTTCTCGTGGACGATAAGAGATGGGCGAGAGTGAGAAGAAAGGGAGTGGGGCGGTGCAGAAAGCTCCGAGAAAAGCTGTCTCGTAAGTGGGCCTCTCTTTTTTCCAACCAACTCGCTTGTGATAACCATCTTAACCTCTTAACCATATTCGCCTGCTTAAGTCGAAGCAGGCTAATTCGAGGCGACGCTGACGGGGTCCGGTGCACCTAATTCATTCTGTCGCCTCGCATATCTCTCGCTCGTCAGAGCCCTGTCTCTCTCGGCGACTCCAGTGCTTCGCCCCTGCCGGCTTATTCAATTGGAGCTTCCCCAACTTCCTAGTAGTCCAAGTTCCGTTGTTCGAAAAGCCATTCGCCCCTAAAGATTTCGATGCTCGCGTCTGCGATTGCAATCTTCATTTGTATATCTATATCTAATATATAGATATATAATGAACGTTGCAGCGTAGTGGCGAACATCTGAATACTCCTTTAAAGTAGTCGCGTCATTTGTTCGAGTTTCTTGTAATGCTGATTGACTCGATCCGCTTGATTCCAGCGAATCGTATCGCAATGCACTGCAAGCGTTCATAGACCGCAGACGGTTCCCCGAGGACATAACACTGGCGGCGGAGACATCGTGCAGCCCTGAGAAGAAGAGAGCCGAATTACTCGTCAAGAACAATAATAATCAGAACAGCAACAAATGTGATAATGAGTGGAAGAAGCAGGATACGAGAGTGGCGATCCCCGGGGTGCCGCATATTAGGCCCTCGGAGATCTTCGAGATCGGATGGGTCGCCGGTACGGAGGATCGATATCTCGAGCTCATTTTCGCCGAGTGGCAGAACACCCGAGTTTCTTTGAAACGACACACGCACCCCGAGTGCCGCGATGTCGTGAAGGCGGATTTAGATGTTCTTTCGTACGTAGTGATTTATTGCCCTTTTGTCCTCGTAATGCCGTGTTATTAATGTTGAATTACTATCTAATTAATAAGAGTATGAGATTATTAAATTTTGCTCGATGTCCGTTAGGGAGGTTCGCCACCCCAATGTTTTACTGTTGATGGCCACGACACACACCGACGATCATGGTCTCGTCTCGATTTTCGAGTCCGTCGACTGCACACTCTACAATTACATACACGAGCAGGGCGAGCGACTTTGCATCCAAGGCATCGCGAAATGTGGCGGCAAACTATCGGACGCTCTTCGCCACTCTCATATGCGAGGGTACGTGCACGGTGCGATCAGTTCGCACTGCGTTTACCTGGCGTCCAGCGGCGTAGTGAAACTAGGAGGATGGGAACTGGCCGTGCGCTTGAACACCGTAAGTACCATGATGAGCAGGTGATTGATTCGGTTGAATTTATTTGTTTTGATGAATATTGAGAATTCTTGAGAGATCTTAGACACCGCGGTAGCGCGCGCAGTTGGTTCCCGCGTACTAGGTATGTGGAGCATTCAGTCACAATGAAATCGAAGTAGAGTTGGTATTCGAATCCTATTAATCAGGAATGAATGAACGAATCGCAAACTGCTACGGTTTCAGTTAGGGAGTCGACCGATGCAAACGAATCGATCGTGCATCGGTTACTATATCTTCTTGTTACAGCCGAAACCAAGCCGGGAATACGAAGAGCGGCTGCACACCGAGATCTTTCGGTGGCTCGCGCCCGAATTGTATTACGGTGTCGACCCTCGGAAGGAGAGCGATGTATACGGATTAGCATTATTGATTTGGGAGATGTGCACAAGTAAGTCTTTAATCGCAATCGTTCGATTGGTACGAATTGAGAATTAATATTCTATTGTACAAAAGTGCAAGTGCCATGGAGCGGACTCAGTAGGGCAGACGTCGAAAGGCAGTATGTGCAGCGGAAGCGTGGAGTCATAATGGACTTATACGATTTCCCGCCTTTACTTAATAACTTACTCGAAGCTGGCTTGCAACTGGACATAACAAAACGAACATTCGACATGAATAGAATGCGCAGATTCCTCCAAAGACTCGAGGTTCGCCTTTCTGAAACCTTATTTGTCGTAAATTCCCTCGGATATTCCAACCATTCGAAGAATAACATCCAACATACACTCATTTTAGATGCAATACGAAGATGAGCAGCCTGTATATATCGATCAGTATTCCAATAATAATAATAACGAAACCGGCAAGACATATGTAATGCCCGTGAAAAGATCTCCCAGTGTGACGAAACAGAGAAACTCCAAATTAAGAAAAAGCGTATCCGCCAAGCAATTATCCTACAGTTCAAAGACTAGTTTGTCACCTTCCAAGCATTACTTGTGCGGCAAAAGATTCCCGTCCACGCAAAGTACCAACTTGAAGGGAGCGGCGCTTGCTGACCAAATTAACTACTATGACAAGAGTGAAGTTGATAAATCGAAGAATAAAGACGACCTTGAGAAGAACATGGATCTGTTGCGCAGTGTACGCAACAATAAGAAGAGAGTAAACTCGATCTGTTCGGTATTAGACGATTCGGATACTCTTCGCAATGAAGCTCACTGTATGAAATCACTGCCGTGGCGTGGAACTTACAAAAAGATTAATGCGAAACCACAGAGAGATCAGGATTCCAGAAGTACCACTGCCTCTGTCTATTCAGTTACATCGCCAGACTCGACAGATGAGGAATCATACAAAGATGCCCGAACTAGCTTGAAACAATTGAAAGAGGACCTAGCAAATAAGAGGGAACACTTTTTCTATGGTGGCGATTCAGCCGAAAGTTCCCAAGATTCAACAAGTAGGTGTACAATCCCCTAATTTTCCTAGTTTTTACTATTACCCGAATGGACTAACTAATATTTTCGTGCCGCAGGCCCAAAGAGCAAAATCCTCGCGGAGGTGCGAAGCGCAGATTATGAACCGCATAAGCCGGCTAGTCATAGAACAAGTTTGGAACCAAAGTGTAGTAAATCTCCCGGACAATATGATCCGTCATACATGAAGTCGTCGTTCGAGCAGTATTGGAAAGTATGTAAACTCGCGCTATATTGTTTCAGCGCGAATGAAATAACAAAGCGCGTAACGGAACACTTGCAGGAACTCTTAATATATTGTTTTAAATGTAGGTTCCTTATGCACAACGCCCACGCACTATGACCGACAAGTCACAGCAATCCGAAGAACTGGACCCGGAGGCACACAGTTTTTTTGAGTCCTCTCTGTGGAGAAAAGAGAAATTGATTTGTATATCGAAAATGAGGAAATCTCTCGACGATCCAGTAAGATCGCAGTTCTATCATATCTAGACATAATTATAGATAATTATTAATCATTGCCGTAATTGTATTTACAGAGCGCTACGTTTACACGCCATTTAGACGATAACAATGTGCCTGATGCTACATGTAGCAAAGACCCTTCCGTGCGGTCTGATTCTGTGCCCAACAATCATACGTATACAGTACACAGTAACGTAGAAGGTAATTACGAAATACCTAACATTATTAGAACCATTCTTACGTTAACAAATATACAGGGAATCCGGAGACGAGCGAGGAAGAATACACGCATGTGTCTGAAAGCACATACGGCGCCTCGGAAGCTGCGAACTCCCAGACTGTGTCATTACAAGTTTTGAAAGACGCATTAGATCGAGCAACTGAATTGGTACGGTCGGCGACACCGAACACTGATGATTCTTGCCCTTCCCCACCATTTAAATCGTACCAAACATTCGACATAACTGTAGACGATACACAAGGTCGGAAGGCCGCTTTTGAAGACATGTACGATTTAAAAGGCGCAAATCAGAGCGAGAATATCCGAAGTATTGAACGCTACATGTCTGGTAACGGGACATTCGCATTAGTCAAAAAGGAATTCAATACTGACAACAGTACAAAATCGACAGAAGCAGATGAAACTTACTCACACACAACTACAGTAAGCTGTGGAAAATCTAGGCAAACTTCCCACGATGCGAGTTATTCGAGGACTTTCGTTTGTGAGTCCATCGCTGAAGTGTCCAGCGAATTTAATACCTCGTACAGCGATACAACGTCCGACAATAAAACCAAGAATTCGGAAAACGGAGAATCCGCATCGACCCATAAGACTGAGGCAAAGGTTGGAACAAGTCCGACTGAAAAAGGAGCTGTTGTTACGAACTTTGCTTTATTATTAAATGACAACGCAAGACACAAGAATTGTCAATCATGTAACCATAGCGGCTTACCGAGACGCCGCTCCTTGCCGGCGGCACTAGGCCAGCTAAGAGCAATTAACAGCTCAGCCTTAGGAAAATTACCAATACGCAAAGGGGTGAGTGGCAACTTTTACTTTTTTTAAAACTAAACACAACCACGTGGCATCTATAACGATTTACCATTGCTTTCAGGACGTAACAGACAACACAGTAGAGGATTTATATATTGATGACGAATTTGGCGATAGTTTGAACGTCAATATGGTTTTACTAAATGAGGAATTGTCACTCGATGAAGACTTCTTAGCCCACATATCAGAGCTTTAAATCACAAAAAGACAGGAATTCGTACGAGCACTCTGAAATTCTGACAATAATTTATTAACTTATGCTTTTCAAGTGGTAATTTCGTACAATCATTACATAGGTTCCAATGGAATTGGAATGATAGAGATTAGAGGGAAAAATACGCCCACACAAGTATTTTACGTTTGATGAGTGCAAATGTAGCGTTTTGTTTTGCATTTCGACACATGGTCAACTAGACAATACGTACGTGACTGCACATATTAATTTCCTGTAAAGTATGTGAAATAATTTAAAAATAATGTATAAATCATAAACCATTGAATAATATTCCGCAGTTACATATCGCCAGCGTTACAATACATATGTAAATAACATATATATATATATATAATCGTTTCTACTGAAAAAGAAAGAATAAACTTTTTGTATTATGAAACATCGCAACTATGGCATTTTTCTTTGCTACCTAGCTAAAAAATCGCTAGCT
The DNA here is from genome assembly GCA_963675795.1 of Crossocerus cetratus. NCBI lineage: Eukaryota > Metazoa > Arthropoda > Insecta > Hymenoptera > Crabronidae > Crossocerus > Crossocerus cetratus. Next base: position 16,369,963 of record OY776668.1, on the reverse strand, counting down.
CTATTACAAGAAAAAATTAGGCAATATTTTGTTGAAATATCTTTAATTAATCATTAGCTCATATTAATTCTTATACATTTTCAACCTCGCCCAACATCTAAGGGTCCATCCGTTTACCAACATCATCCCGACGTTTGGTATATATCATGACACTTGTTTTATTTTACCCCCATTAAATTAATTATGTTAATTGTGTCCGAAATACCTTGACTCGCGCGTCCCATCGAAGCTACAACAATAAATAAATACGCAGCTGCTGACGAAATGTAAACATTACAGTAGCTTTAAACTAGAATATATTTGCAATAGAAAAATACATTGAATTTGGAAAAGGGAAATTAGAAAGTGCTATGCTGCGAGTGCGTCTTGCCGCGGTAACTGCTCGCGTTACATCTCTATCCCGTTAATAGCCAATCACAATTACTTCCGTAGCCAAGGCGATGCAGGTTTTGATAATGTATTTTTTGGAATCAAGTTTTCAAGTGTCTTAAATCGCGAGACCAAACACAGAGACAATGCAGTACATTGTTTTGTTCTCCCAGCGCACTGTGCAGCTTCCATCAGTAGCATTGTCCCAGTAACATGAACTTGTCGTGTGTAAACCAGCTCCATTCTTTTGCATTATGGTGCACGTAACTGAAACAACAACATATTTCTTATTTCAATAAACAATTACGGATCGGGAGATTATTTTACCAATTTATCCCAAGATGCATATATTTACCAATATATTTGTAAGGTTTTTGTAATTTTGTAAGATTCCCTAAACAGCCCTCGACCACATTTGATGTCCACTGATTCACCTTGTTGTGTTGATATGCATTTCCACCGATGGACACTTCTATTGCTTCCTTAATAATCTTACTCACATCGTCCACCACGAACTGGGTCTGAGAAGAAAATACATTGATATCCAAGCCACACTATGCATGACCTCTTAATCAATCAAGATAACTGTATGGATCTTAAGTCTACGAAAAAGTATACAAACCTCTTCTTGCATATCGTCCATCTTAGCGAGCGATTATAGAAGCACAACAGACGTTATTTATAATACTACCAGAAACTCTTAACAATGTTGCTAATTTCCCCACTTTCTTCGTCAAAATGCTTTAACCAGCGAAATGAAAGGTGACACCTTTTTCATTGAGAAACTCATAGACTGAGGGAAACTATAACAGAAGTTATAGAAACGTTCGTATCTTAATTGTCTTCTTACAGAGAAGAAAGGGATTCCGATACATGTGGATACTCTCAGTAGGCTGGACTTTTCCGAATTGTTTGACAGCTAACCAACATCAGCCAATATGTATTCGGAAAGTTCGGAAACACATAGATACAGGCAATCACAGAGTATTCGCGTAACTCGAGCGCTGCGGTCGTTCTGCCGGCTCCACCATATGTAGGTGATGTAGATATATGTAGATAATCGGCTCCCGAATCGTCCCGACCCTAACCTTTCGGAAAAGATCGGAGAAATGATTATACTCGTCTGCTCGTGCTGTCTGCTCCGGTGTTGTTGTTTGTTAGATTAGCCGATCGAGGGATCGAGCAGTCACTTGATTTTATAGAGAATTCTTGACTGCGGTTAATGACGATGAAAAGAACGCGAGGGTGAGAGGGGAAAGAAAGAATGGAATGGAAGTATGCCAGAGAGTTGTTTGAAGGTTGAAGGTGCGGTGATCGAGATAGGAAATCGCCCTTAGGTTAGGTCTCAATTCTAATTGGAGCTAGAAGAGTAGGTAACAGAGAATGGATCGTGGGAAAATTGGAGTGGCCCGCGGAGCCAAGAGCAAAATAGCTCAGCATCCCGCGGACTTGTTTGCCCTTGGTTCGAAGAGTGCTCGTACCGAGAGCTCCGAGCCCAAGAGACCAGGTGTGATACATCCCAAGCCAAACAGTAGTGGCTCCAATTCTGGTAAATATCTCTCTCCTCGTTTCACCAGTTGCCAGTTGTTTGTTGGAGAAGAATTGAATACAGAAACTTTTGCTATTCGTTCCTCAGGCAATGAGAGGAAGAAGGAATCGCCGTCCGGTTCGCTGCAGACTTTCCAGTTCATACCACAGAAGAAAGCGAAGCTAGCCACTCATTTGCCTGCCCAGCGCGCACCCTTCTCGAGTGCAGAAGCATGGGAATTAGTAGCTATAGATACTGAGTTGGCGGATCTTGTTCCAATGGTACTAGAAGCAAATGACAACGACGAAGGAGATAAAGTTATTGGGATCATATGCGGTGCTATTAAGACGCTTAAGAGCCAAAAATGGAAACCGGATCCGTTGGTTGTGATGAGCCTCCTCTATTTGGCTAAAATAAGACCATCTATATTTTCTAATGATTGTATATTACACGCATTGTCGTCGTTATTGAAACGGGATCAAGCACACACTTTCAAGACCAAAGGAAATCCGTCAGTGGGAGTGCTAGCTGCTAATTTATTGATGAGAGGGTTTCAGGAGAAAAGGAACTGGCCCGAAAGCTTTGTCAAGCTTTACATCGAAGATGCATTGGGTGAACGTATGTGGATAGATCATGAGGAGTGCAAAGGCTTCGTCGAGAATATTTTAACGGGGTTTAATACACGACATCCGCCCAAGAGTGTTCTGCAACCGGAATTATCGGTTCTGACGGCACGCGATTGTCACAGCCCTTCGACTATCGACGACGAAGATGCGGCGTCTTCAGCGGTACAACTTTCCGGTGACAAAGAGAAAGTCGAGTTTCCCGTCACGCCGAGATACACTCATTGTATGGAGAACATTGAAAGTATAGTGCTCGAAGCGACCAAGGAACCACTGAATCGACGCCAACCGGAATCAATAACAAAGAATTTCCTCAAGTTACTCTCTTCCGCCTGCGGCTTTGTCGAGATTAGGAACCTAGCCGTTCCCCGATTAGAAATGTGGCTGCACAATCCGAAACTCATGAGACCCGCGCAAGAACTATTGAGTTACATTTGCTACAATTGTACGACCCATACGCAAAGGGATGTCGAAGTAATAAGCCAACTAGTGAAGATGCGATTAAAGACGAAAGCCGTCATTAATTTGTATCTGAACGGTGTGAAAGAGCTGATCGGATTACATCCTGAAAACTTATCGACCATCTTAAAGCACACGATATACAACGAGCTCTCCAACGCGAGGAATCCAAATAACATGCCAATGTTGGGAGTAATGTTTCAAGCATTACCGGAGCAAGCGGCAAAGTTACTCGCCGAGATTTTCCAAGATCTCCTCATGAATCGCGAGGATTACTTACGGCCACTGCGGACGTTATTGCGGGAGATCGTGCGCGTTTGCCGGCATGATATCAATCTGATCACGTTCGCACGCACCTTAATGTGCGAACGTCAGGACATCGCGCAGCAGCTATTAAGCTTCGAATTTAAAGAACGCGTTTTCATATCAATAGCCGATCTGTTGTGCCTCTCCATGTTCCTTGCCATCAGTCCACAAGTGAAGGAGGCCGCGGCTCTCGCGCAAAGGGGCGACAAGAAAGATATCGCCTTACTCCACCAGTTTCAAAGCCTGGTCGCTACCATACAGTACGAGGCAGTGCTCTGGTTGCAGAATTCGGTTCCGCAGATGTATGGGAGTGGTAAGAATGAATTGCTCCATGCCCTCCACAAAATACTAATGCTCGAATCACCGGAGCAGTATTACAAGTTGGACAATTGGCCAGCCGAATCCGACCGAGTGTTCTATTTGCGCTTGATATCCGACGTGCCCTTACTCCAGAATACCTTGCTGCGACTGCTACTGATTGGTTTCTCCAAGGTGAGTGTCCAATTTCTGGTTTCGCACGGAGCTCGCCAAATGGTAAAATCATCATCTTCCTTCTCTCATAGGAGAATGCAATCAGCCATTCGGAAACATTAGACTTGGTCGATCAGTTAATAAGGCGCGCAGCTATCAATTCATCCGAGAGCTTGCCGACGCTTCAAGCCGATAAGATGGACATAATAGAGCTGATTTTTAATTTATCCATCTACCAGCCGCCCGGAACCATAAATATCCCAGCCGGGTAAGAAGTGAGGAGAGAATAATGATGATGAAAGATGACTCTGATGATTTTCTATGTCTCCCGATCAGCTATGTGCCGCCGACACTCGCGATATCAAATCTATACTGGAAGGGTTGGATAATGCTATTGATTTTAGCTGCCCACAATCCATCGGCGATCGGAGCTATTGCTTGGAAGCGATATCCTATATTACGCACTCTCATGGAAATGTGCATCACCAAGTATGTATATGTACTCGGTAGTGGCCCTCCCTATATGTTAACTAAGCCCATCTCCGAGCGCCAGTACATACAGTAGGTACGTGCAGTAAGATACTCTCTATTTTTCAGCCACTTCTCCTACCCCCCGCCGACCATGGCCCTGCCCGAGGTAATGGAACAAGAGCGCTCGAAAGAATTACAAGTCGAGGCTCTCGAAAAACAAGAGATACTTGAATACGAGTCGTATTTGGCCGCTGCAAGTACCAGGGTGCAAATATCGGAGCAAAATAGTCTGCTGCTTTCCCAGTTAATTACCATGGAACCGACCGGCATTGCGAGAAGACCGCCACCAGCCGTACTCGAGCAACTTCAGTCGCTCAATGTTTCGCACAGATTGGGTCATTTGCTTTGCCGCTCTCGAAAGCCAGATTTTCTCCTTGATATAATTCAAAGGCAGCAGCAAAGTTCGTCCCAGAGTATGCCCTGGCTAGCCGACCTTGTGCAAAATAGCGAGGGTTCCCTAAGCCAATTGCCAGTGCAGTGCCTCTGCGAATTCTTATTGTCGACAAGCACCCAGATAGCGGAGAAGCAACCGCCGCGGCAGCAACAATTGTTGGCTCATCTTCAGACTCTACTCACTGATCCCGATCAGGAGCGGCAGCATGCTTTCGAGGTCTTGGAGTACTTTCTGCGACGATTGAGTAGTCAACAGAGCAGCAGTCGTTTACAGGCGATCACTGGATTGAAGATGGTCCTTGGCTCGATCCCCACCGAGGAGGAACCCATGGATATAGATGGAGAGAGTGACAAGTAAGCTTACAAGATTGATGCTATTCTACGTGCAGGAACCCAAACACCCAACGCCGAAATCTCCCTTTCTTCTAGGGAAACATGGTTGCTCCGCAAACTGCCGTCCATCCCGCATTTCCTGTCGGTACGATCTTTAGTGTCGACAGCTCTCCGAGGCGCCTGCCAAGTGGAGAATAGTCCAGACTTGGTACACGCCTATATATCGTACCTCGCGACCCACACTACGGATGACGATCTTCCCGACTTGACTGACTTGGCCAACGAGATATCGCAGCTGGTAGTTGAGCGGAGCACAATTATCGCTGCAATCTTACCGCAGCCTGAAAGTGACAATCACCAGGCCAAGCAAACCTTGCACGCCTTTATGGCAATCTTCTGCAATTACTTGGAGAAGGCTCGGTCGCCGCGGGGAGAGGGATACACATGGTCCGAAAGTCAAGATCAAATCTTAGTACAATGGAGTACCGGGGAGGAGTGTACGATGCACATATTGGTCGTGCATGCTATGATTATTCTGCTCACGTATGATTCTTCTGCCGACGATGTTCTCTTCAGCGTGTTGCTTGAGACTTGGTTCCCGCTGAATACCGAGCCGCCAAAAGCTTTCCTCGTCGACACGAGCGAGGAAGCATTACTTATTCCTGACTGGCTCAAGCTGCGTATGATTCGAAGTAACGTGCCACGCTTGGTGGATGCTGCGCTCAAGGATTTGGAGCCCCAGCAACTGGTTCTCTTCATTCAGAGCTTCGGCCTCCCCGTGACGTCGATGAGCAAGTTGCTTCACACGATCGATGCCGGTGTACAAATTGATCCAAGCTCGGTCGGGGAGGCCGTCCTCGATAAGACTTATATGGCTCAACTGGTAGAAGTACAACATAGACGAGGGGCTACAGGAGGATTAGTCTTCGTGCAAGTTTTGCAATTGCACGAGCCACAACTACCCGATGAAAATGCAGTGAGCATCGGCCAATTGCAGGAGGCATTGCCATCGAGCGCTATGACTCAAAAGCAATCTGTTATCCAGTGTTCGGTGAAAACGGACGTACCGCATCTTATCAATAGGCTATTCATCGAGAGTATACCGATTAATCATAAGGTCGAGGCGTATCGTCGGCTTCATAAAACCCTTGCGAAGGACCTCCAGAAATGGCCGAAGGAAAGTGGCGCTGTCGTACTAGCAATCCAGCACATTTGCAGCGTCTTGAGCTCAATGCAAGTTAAACAATTCTTATCCTCGCTCGTCCACATGCCCCAGTATTCTTGTACCCTGATGCGTGTCATACTGCTGCCTTTGAAGGAGCCCTCCACGTCGAAGCACGTAATCGAACTGGCGCGAAACATGTGTCTAAATCTGATACAACTAATCGGTGATGTTAAAGCACCGGTCCTATCTATCTTGCGCGACTTTGCCAATGTCCACTTGGCCAAGACACCGCAGCATATGGAACTTTCAAGGCTGATGCAAACGCGTGATGCAGCCTCGATACTCGAAAGCACCGACCCGGTCAACTTGGAGGGAGTTGGTCGTAAGCTACTGGACATCTCGTTGAAGCAACAGAAGAATGATGCCCTTGTCGAAGCGATGGCACGACTGCTGGTCAATGATAGCAGTGAAGCAACTCTTGCGGCACGAACAGGACTGTTCATAGACTGGTTGGCTTCGGTAGAGCCCGAACTAATCGGCACTTGCCCGAACCTACAGATGAAGCTTCTCTTCGGAAAGACCAGATTGGAAATGAAACTCGACAAGAATGTTCTCAATTCGCATTCGTGCAGACCGTACCTCTTGACCTTGCTCACTCACCGAGCCAGTTGGACAACGTTGTACAAGTGTGTCGGACATTTGTTGGACAAGCGTGACGACGGCTACGACCCGAGCGCTGTTTTGGATTTCCTATGGGCATTGACCTGTAATCCGAAGCTTTGGCAAGGCAGAGACAAATGTACACCGAAACATTATGTCCGAGAGAACATTTTACTTTTGCAGGATCAACAATTACTTACGCTTGTTGCGTATATAGTTGCCGAGGCTATTAACATTTCAAGTTATCAAAGTAGGGCCGCGGCACTAGCGCGGATGGAGTACCGATTAGACCTACTTTTACACTCGGTTTCCGCCGATTCCGACTCTCTAATACCCCAGGTCGTCGAATACTTGGCCAATAGAATGATGACTGGTCAAGGGTGAGTCGGCCAAACATTCGATCAAGCCAGACCCAACTTCCCTCGTAAGCTAACTACTTGCAACCCCTCAAACTTGCAGAATCGAAGCTGACATGGCCCATCAGTTTTTGTTACACGTCTACATGAAGATACCCAAAGTAATCTGCTACCTGGACAGTTACGAGGCGAAGAAGTTTCTTGCCGGAGCTAAAATTGCAGACTGGACGGGCTCTCTGTTGGATTGTATGAGCCACTCCCTGCTCACGGCATTGGCAGCTACGCCGCGGCAAAAATCGTGGAATTCCCGATCTCAGGACTTCGAAGTATGTGCCAGAAAAATGGCTGCGGTACATCCCGTCTTAGTTCTGCGGCAGCTGCCGATGTTGGCTTCATCTTTGATGGGGCGATACTATCTGGATTTCGGCCAATTTCGAGCGGGCCATCATCTTAATCTTTTCGTACAAGTAATGGGACTTTTGGAGTTATTGCAACCACATCTCTTCGCCGAGGAACATCAGGCGGCGCTGGAAGACACGCTGGAGAATTACTTCCAATGTTTCCAGGTACACGTTGGCAAATCGCCTTCTTTCACGATCCGCAGAGATTACCGTGCAATTTACTAAAACTAATTGCCTTGCAGAGTTACGCCCCGATAAAGGAGTTTATACCCCTATTGAATAGGCTGGTGGCACTGCTGCAAGCCTATATCTCCTACGATCCACAACGTGCCTTAAAGTACCTCCAGAGGCATGCCCAAGTACTCCAGTAAGTTTCCACTAGAATAGTACTATGTATAGGATTTTTTCATTGTCTTACGTTCGCCTTTCGGTGTTGTGTGCTTTAGTGAGCTTCAGGTCCAGTACTCCAATTTGATGGCCCTAAGAACATTGGTCTCGGGAATACCTATGCCGCGGGAGGGCGATGATATAGAAGAGATATTGGTCACAATACCACCAGCTCCACCCCCACCAGAATCTATCGTTCCCCAGCATTGGTCGTCGCTTTTGGCTACTCTGGCGAAACTGCACGGAGAAGGTACGACGATCGCATCTTATTTTTCCCAGCACCGGTCAAGGCAAGAATACGTTTTCTGATGTGGCTCGACTTGCGCACAGATGTTTTCAGTGCTCTTCAGGAGATCGAGCACCTCTCCTCACGAAAGCCATCAGTCTTGGAGGGCGTAACGGCCAATATCGCCGAATTGTTAATTTCTCCCCAGGGCAACATAAGATCACTAGCCCACACTTTATTAGCGAGAGCGTTGAAACATCGGCCGACATCGAACCCGCACATACTCTCGGCGTTCCAGAGATGCCTCGATAGTCCGAGGGCCGATGTCCTTATGTCAGCTCTCGAGAAGCTTCCCGAGATTGTCTTGTGTATGCAAGGTAATGAAATGACTGCTAAATAATAATTATCGTTCTGTACATTATACATACGGAACCTGTATACTGTATACTGTACCGAATACATACGGAATTATTCATTCCAGAGCACGCCCTACCACTTCTGCAGAAGGTATTTGAACTGGGAGTAAGCGCTAATGTGAATACTATACCTTACATCAATAAGACTATTGCTCTCCTTAATATACAGCAGGGTTGTTAATTCTATACATCGTTATAAGTTTCTATTTTATATAAAATAAAAGTACATCTTTTTCTAAATATATCACATGTTTACTAACAAGTACTTGCATGTAGCTAGGAATTTATTAGGCAGCAATTCACCGAGGACATGAAGCTCCGCCTTGGAGAAACTAGGATTTCCGTTCATTCGAATGCCTGCGGTGGGATGTCGTTTATCGTGTACATCTTCATAAATGTCGTTATTGCATTTCTAATATTCCATTTGGCCTGGTCGAGGAACTTGCAACAGAAGACGGCGTTCATTGTCGTCAGTTCACCCAAAAGTGTAAGGAGCTGCTCCTTTTCGGATGTGCTGAGCACCGTCGGTGTGTACTTGGGCGGTGGTTTGCACTCGAATTTCACATCCATGTTCGGAGTTGTGCTGTCTAAGTAGTACTGATCGTTGATGATACAAAAGGCATTGTCCTCTTTTTCAATCAAGACGAACGTCCGGCTGAAGAGCATCGGCGGGCAGGTTTGGTCTCGATATATAAATATACCTTGAACAGTAAATGCTATGTGATGTTCCCCTTGATGCAATAGATCGACATGGAAAGATTTGAAGCTATGTGTTGTAGGCGGCTGGCGCCTTAGAGCGTTAATTATCCTCTCCGGACCGCGTAACAAAAATTCTTGGCATTTGGCGTAATCGACGAACTTGAGAAGATTCCTGTTGGTGGCAAACGATTTTGTAATCTGCTTGTGTGCATAATTATTCATCGGCCCGAGTGTCATGGAGTAAAATGCATCGCTATCATAAAGGCCGTTCATGATCGACCTATCGTCCTGGTCGTATAAAGTAAAGTAATGTTTTATGAACTGCTTGATGACACCGAGCTTCGATCCATCTCCAAGGAAGTTGTGCTGAATGCTGGGGCCGAATTTGTGCTCCATACCAATCACTACTCCATCCAGTCTCTGTAAATGCGGAAAGACGCTCTTCACCGCTTGCACGTATTCTTGGCAGTCCACGTATTTGGCGCACAAGGGATTTCCGTCTAGCCACAGTTCGTTAATCTTGAATTCGCTGAAGTAATGCAGATATTCGATATCGCTGATCTCGTTGAACCTAAGGTCTAGCTTTGTCAAGTGATAATTGAAGAACTTCTCAAACAAAATAATGGCTGAGATCTTATTGCTCTTTAAGCTTAATTCCCTGATGGGTAATCGTGAGTCGCGATTAATTCCCAGAATTCCCATTCTCGTGCATCTTAGCACAAAATGCAACATCCTAGGCATTGATATTGGACAAAATATTGTCCCCAGAATCTTGTCATTTTCAAAGTCATCTAGGTTCAGGATCTTTTTAGTCGGTTCGTATCTGTTGTAAAGGGCCTGGGCTATGATTCGATTAGGGTTCAACTGTAATTCTTGTACTCCCAGAAATCCCAAGACAATATCTATCTGTATTTCATGGCCAGCACTAACATTAATCCTTAACTCTTGCTTAACCAGATTCTCAATTCCATTTGCTGTGCACTTTGCTAGGAAAGTGCTCTTGTTTTCGCTTTCCAATCGATATGCAACGGGTAGTAATATCTCTGGGTCGCAAGCTGTTACAACCGCTCTCAGTACTTCTTTCCTCGTCAAATCAGCCACATTGTATAATATGAATTTGTGCCAGACATCTTGCCTCCCAGCCAAAGCGCCTTCCTCCTTGGTGAACGATGGCTTGATGTGACTAAGTCTTATAGGCTCCCAATTAATGCAACTTGCGCTCATTGCTACTTCTTCGCTACTTGCCATTTTTTCCTCCTACATTTATTATCCATGCACCCAGAAACCAGAGAGAAGATTCAATGCAAATACACTGTTAAACACGCGCTATCGCGTTGTTCTCTCTATGTATCGCTACATAAATGCTCGGACCAAACATCCATCACGCCCCATGATATTTTACATTACGCTATTGCGACTATAACCAATTTGGTGCGATACTCAATTTATTGGAATTTGCTGAAACTTCTCAATTCGTCAAAGCAGATGTTAACGTAATGCAATATTACTCTATCTATCGATGATTCGATGCAGAAGTGGCGGCTTATTTCTCGAGTGCTTCAATTCCATTCAAGAGACAACAATTGACATAGGATCAACACAGTCAAATAGGAGTCGGTGTCGCATGCCGCCAAGAAGCTAGTCGATGGGGGCGGGGGTGGGGGGCCCAGCACATTCATGACTCACTTGCATCGGTATTGGTGATTGGTCTGTTGCTGGTGTTGTTTGATGGTGTGGGATGGGCGCAGATGGGCGTTGGGAAATGTTGAGATACGGTTTTTAGCTGGTACTATACGCGCAAACAACACAAGTACACAAAACTATCTAATCGCAGCTTCATTCATCGAGAGGACAGAAAGCGGCGTAGTTGTAAGTTTTCGAAGAAAGTCGGGAAAGCAGCGCGAAATCGTCAGGTGCAATGGAAGATCGGTGGCGCATAGTTTTAGTTGTAGTGTGTTTCGCGTGGCAAGGTAAGTTGGACTCGATGACAATCTGATAGAATCAGGGAATTCTTTCTGAATCATAATTACGCAATTGGAGAAATCTTTTTATTGTTTTGGTCCGCAGTGCAATTTTCATCCCAAGAACTCACCGGATGCCAGATACCATTGGTTGTAAGGGGCTCCTGGTTTTCATGGGAAAATGGGAGGAACACACTCGCTGAGATCAATGCGGAAACAATGACTAACAGAGGATACTGCGTGGATATGAAGCAAGAGGGTCTCAGTAATTACACCTTTGTGTTCAAATCGAATGAGTCCTTCTATTGTGTCAAACTTATTGTCAGGACTGTTAATGTGTTAGAGAAACTAGAAGGTGTGTATAGAGGATTTTGGATTGGTTGATATGGCGAGTAAATGAACTTCCAGCGATAGAATGAAACTGAGAGTGTCTTGAATTCTTCCAGGTACCTTTGTTAATTTACCGAATAATGTGGAACCGAGTGTTCAAAATGTATGCAAAGACCTCAAGTCTGATCAACAATTGATAACATTATTCTCCGAGAACTTTGTGCCGGTCAATTGTAGATCATCTCTGGAGGGGGTCTGGCAATTTGGCTACCAGGTAACTCGACCTTCTTGTTCTTCACTGCCATGGATTGCCAAGGAGGATTTTAATAATATGATAATTTGTATGGCTAATTGCAGAATCGGTACAGGTTTAGAGGAGAGTGCAACCATCCAGATGCGCAAATAAGGTCTTGCCAGACAGCTGGTACTCAGTTTCTAATAACCAATCAAAAGTTCAATATTACATATAAGCAGTGTCCTGGGATGAAGGATACTTTCGATGGTTGTAAGTTTAATGATTGTCTTATCCAATTAGTTTGACTGTCATACCCAGATTTTCCAGTTATTCAGAGTACTGTCTTTCAGTGGTCGAATACAATTGCCTTGGCGATTGGTTTGTCGATAAAAATCACTTCTTCGCGGTGGCCAATACCAAGGAATCTCGTAAAGACGAGAAATACCGATGTTTCTTAAAAAATCGCGATGACGATCTTTATATCGGAGTCTCCGACAAGGCTGAGTGCAACAGTTTGAAAACTGCCGAGAAGAGTCCAGTGCGTCTACGAGTGACGCCAGTGAAGGCAGAGACTGTGGAGCCTGGCTGCAGACTGCCGGAAGATATGGGCGGCGATTGGATAAACACCGCCAATATTGACGCCGACATCTTTATCAATGAAACCCATATCATCGAAACTTGGTATCCGGACGAGGGTCGTTATAGGCGAACAATTTACGTCTGTCGGGAGTCGAGGGATTCTCGGGTGATGATGGCGCGTTTAACTGTCGACGGATGGTGAGGGATTCTAAACTGAATAATAAGCTGGATCATATGTAACCAAGCAATATCTTTCACTTTCAGTCAAAAGGACTACGTATGTTTCGACTTTGTTCGTCGTCATCATAATATTATTCGATATCGACGGGGTATTGCGGTGATTAAGGACGATTTCCATACGGTTTGCTCCTGGGTACAGTTCCCCAATTCGGAGGCTTGGAAATACGACTTATTCCTAGGTTGTTCTACTTGAAAAATAATTTCCACACTTTGGATTCTTATCTCTTCTTTGAGCTTCATATCGGAATTTCATTATTTAGCAAAGGACCCAGTCCCAGTTCGCTGTCCTGTAGCTGGCAAGTATATGTTTGAGCAGAAAGGAGATGTTCTGTTCGAGACGAGGATTCTGGGCGGCGTCACTCTTTCTCCCCGACCGAACATATATTGCAAACAGAATATTTCCGACTTGTCAGTCTGTGATACCGATCAAAAAGAGATAGCAATTGACGAAACATATTGTCTCTCTGTAGATCACCTTGGAAGGCCGGTCGATATTTACAGTAAGTTGATATTATTATTATTATTACTATTACCAGTCTCTCCATCTATCCAATGATCGAATAATAATCTGCTCCCTGTACTTAGGCACACCCGACTACAAAATGAAATGCATCGGCTACTGGAAAGAAAATCTCAAGTCGTATTTAATTACGTACGACGAGCTGGACCCGTTCAGCAAGTACCGCTGTTGGGTGTACCAGCGGGCTGATTTAAACAGAGTCCTCATGTCTCAGGCAATCGGACCATTCTGTGATCTCAAGCAAGACGTCACGAGTCGAAATTATACAGAAGGTGCTTCGGTGGCACTCGAATTACAAGTAAGTTCGGCGTCGGTCGGAAAAAGTCGATCTCGAAAATGATAACAGCTTGTAAATACTGAGGCTCTCTGTGGCAGGAATATGAACGAGAACGAGATCAATGCCCAATGCATTTTGACGATGGCAGCAACCCTTGGGTACAAACGGAGAATTTCATCAAAGTCTTCCATTATGGCAGTGGAAGCACAAGGACGCTGTATTCATCACTGACACTTATTATCACATTAGTACTAACTTGTAGAATATCTATAGCCTGATTTGGCCTCACTTGAACTGCTCTACTAGTGACATTGCGATCTCTATAGAAGCAGTCAGTATTAGGTCTGGGTTAGGATACTCTACTAAACACTAATGTTATTTCATCCGTCCATCTAGTGTACATACACCAATCTATTCTAAGAACAGTTTTATCAAACAGTTCCCAAGAAAATTGACGAAAGTGCCTTCTTGTAGGACAATTAATATCTTAGAATAAGTTAAAGAGCTCTCCAGGCTCAGGCTATAAACTCACAAATCCGTCCATTTTTTAAGCCTTAGAATTTATGGTAAGGAAGGCCTACCTTTAGGTAACTATACCAAACATTTATTACATACATTTTATACTTTTTATGCACAACATTTTATGATTTTAGCTTGCGTTTAAATGTAATATAAAGCAGAATGAACGTGTATGACACTGTGTAGTTCAATAAATACAGATAATTTTCAATAGTAATCAATTTATCTATCGTCCTGTCACTTATAACTATATAAAACTGTAAAAATAATGACCTAGCCCACCAATTCTACTTGGTCCAGCTCACTTTGGGTATGTCAAAGTGTTCAGTGAGACTATCCAAATGCCTATTGAATTCTTCGACGCGCTGCTTATGAGTCATCGAGGCTTTTTGTTTGATTCGCTCATTTTGCTGGAAACAATATATGAAAGTAGCCGAGTGATTTATCGTTGGCCTTGCATCGGTGGAAAGCAGTAGAGCTTACCATTTTCTCCTGCATCACTTGGAATGCCATTTCAGCCTTGGTTCGCTTAACTTCCGGAGCTTTCGATTTCTCCTCCTCTATGATCTTCGTCACTTCGACCAGCTTTTTCTTCTTCGCTTCCTTAGTCTTTTTCCTAATAGCAACCGAGGTGACGATAATAAACAAAGGAGCTTCGCACACTCGAACCTCTCGATCGAAACTTAACCTAGAAAATTTTGGCAGACTTACTTTTTGCTCACACTTTCGTCGGTTTTCAATCTCAACGGTCCTTTCGCCGCGAATGTGTAAGGATCCTCCTCACTAGTCGCGGGCATTTTCGATTACGCAGTATCCTCCACTATATCTTCTTAATTCCTGCTCTAGGTGAGCTTTCCTTTCCTCCGCAAAACAAATTCCCTCTGCACGCTTTCACTGTTTGTCAACAACAATCCGCTGATCCACGACGTCACACACTTGATACCACCCAGCCACCCAGTGCCTTTGCCTTCACATTTGCCTTTGAATTCCTATGATGGATATAGGCGGTTAAAAATGTAATAATTATACGGTGTTAAGTAATTCTAATATAAAGGAGTCTTTTCCACGCACTGAGAATTTATTTATAATTTCCAATTGTAGCAATAATGAAAATAATTGGAACTCGAGTTTGAAGGGGATGTTTAAAAGGCAAGTGACGTGACCCTGCACCACGCGAGTATATAGATATACTACATATACATAGATAGATGTACGCGCGTTTTGGTTGGACGCTTGAACAGTACGGGTTTGGTGCGGGGCGAGGGTCGTCCGTACAAATCGGACATCACCCAATTTTTAGCGGTGAAAGTCGCGTGTGTCTCGTGCAACATAAAAGAGGCATTGCTTTTACCAAACAGCGCCGATATATTATTGGAATCAGGCATCATTCATTGCAACATGTGCACCTAATCTTCTCGCTGTGCATGCTTTATGGTAACTAGAATATAATATTGATATGTATGGTCCTTCAAAAGGGTCTAGGTTAATTCTTTTTACTACTGCCCACTACCATATTTATATAAATGTGTATATACGATCAAAAAGAAGTTTGTATTAAACTTTATACTATAATAGTTGGGAGAAATAAGGTTGAAGGGACAACAAATAAGTAAGAAGGCTTGCTAATGTTGGTTTAAATTTGCAGGATTCTTTAGACCGGACGATGAAAGGGCAGGGATGCATTTGCACGGTGATCGGTAAGTCAGTATCATATCCAAGACAATTGATATTCTTAATCGCGGGAAGATGATTGGCTCATCCCCTTTTTTGCTTCTCTGCTCTGTTGATTCCTAAAGTTTTTTTCTACGCTGCGATACCAATTGGTCTGTGTTAGGTTATGCCGAGTCCGTATTCGTTGTTCGGCGGTAGATTGTACATACATATCTCCTTACTTTCGGTCGTGTCTCGAAAGATTCATTGTTTCCTTAGAAATGAGACATGCATCTGACAATAGAAGCCCATCTCTGACTTGTGTGGCGAAAAATTGCCGTTCTCTATTATGTATGTAAAGCTGTATCAGGTGACGGGAGGAGAGGGCGAAAATTGGGATAGCCAAATATATTTTCCGTCTGTTTTATTATCGTATGCCTTCGATGTTACAATTATGAATAGAGTAAGATTACAATGGTATTCTCTACAAGTTAGTTTTGATAAGAAATAAGGGTGATAAAGGCTTGCATCCTTCCGTTTTCGCGAAAACTGGAAGACGAAGAGGTGTACCGAGAGAGTTACTGTTGGTTAATCGGCAGTACGTATGAAATGTACAAAGCAGGCGCACGCCGTCCTGATGCTCGACCGCACCTAGAATTATCTACCCTCTTAGGACTACAGCTTTACGTATAGAGTTAATAATTGTTTCCCACGATAAACGGAGGAGCCGCTCGTGACGCGATTCCGTACGTCTCTCCATAATGCGCTGGAGCTTTCGTCGAGCTCGCATCGCGAGCGGTTTAAGGCGATTTAAGTACTACACGGTTTTGGCACTTAGATTTACGATTGCACTAATTATTAAATGGTACCGCCTGCTTCCGAGAGAAAACGCACCCCTCTGTACGAGTCAGGGCTTCCAATTCAACTTTGTGGGCAGTGTGGACGTTTGAACCTCAAGTGTGCAGCGAGTGGATAGGATTGCTGTGCCTCGGAACGATTTTTCTACACGCATTCTCCCGTATTTTTGACAAGTTTCACGGTTACATACAAATATCACGTTAATTTCGTATAAGAGTTGATTGCATACTTTGGAGATAGTCCTTGCATTTCGAGAATTTGACTGCAGTGGCACTTGTTACGTATTATGAGTCTGCTTCGAAGGCAGTATATGCACTTGCGTATCCCGCCGGGCTTCTCCTATGTCGTTCTTTCTGCTTGGTGCCGAGTAATGCGAATCTTATCTATCTAGCATTCCTTGTTCTCGGTTACTGTTCTCGGAGAATTGTCCGGAGCACATGCAGCAAAACCGCACTATACTTTACCACGTAATCGCCAATCAGGAGTGAGTCATTGAAAGTAAAAAGGTCGGCTTTCTTTCGTTGTCGACCCTCGCAATTTTGAGAATATGATTATCGAGTGCCATACGCCATATAAAGTCGGCACTTGTTCAGGTATAAAACAAGTGTAAAAGAGCTAGACCTACGTTCCATCTTAGGCACGATCGCCAAGAGCGACTTACAATCCCTGGTTTCGGAGAAGCGGGAGGTCTAAAAAGTTGTTGCATTAGACTATCGATTTAGAATTTATGATTTCTCTCATTAAACAATGGCAGAGGATCTCGATACTTGTTCCTACATCGTTCGCGTTATTCCTACGGGGGGCGGGGCACTAGAAAAATTGGCAGTATTGGGGTCTCGACAAAATATTCCATATCTCTCCTTCGGGTAAGGCAATCAGTCAGGCTATCGTACGTGAAGTATTGCTTTAGCAAATCGCTTTAGCTTTGTAAAGCGATGCAAAACTGCCAACGCTACGACCCTATTGTACTCGTTTCCTTGACACTAGGTGAATAAGGGCCGGGTGAGGGAGGTACATACATCAGAGTGGAGGGTATTCTCTCGTGTTCGCTTGTGTGTCCCCAGTGAGCTCAGATACACGCGACACACCGCACGTCTCTTCTTATGATACACACTACGCAGTTAAAAAATAGAATTCTTTGACTCGCGTTTGTCAAGCAGCAGGCTCTAAAAATTCGAGAAACAAGTCAAAAGAACGTGCGCAACTGGTGTGCAAAGTGCTCGGTGTTCTCTGATATCACTGACCAGTCAATGGATCTGTATAAATGGTGTATTAACAAAGTGGGCTTGCTCATCGGGGATTCTGTTATATCGAGCTACTAGATAGATTACAGGCAACTCGGGGTGAGCTAAAAAATACTTTCCGTGGAATGGCTGCCTCTATTGATAGATCGCTAACGAACGTCAAACTGCGTGAGCATACAGAGGATATATTCGCGGTGCGAGAAACAAGAATCAACAGAAACTAGAAAGATGGTGGGGATACGTAGTCACCAATACACCTTGGAAAATGCGAATTTTGCGAATGCTCAGTCGGAAAGATACGAACTAGAGTAACAGGCGTTAGGACTACATTAAACGAGCAACGAAATCTTTAGTCATTGGTAACTATCGAAATATTCCTTAGATGCTTACGCAGTCCACTATTCTTCCTGTGCTACTCGAGCTCTGCGCCTCCTCGCGTCGGGGCGCGGACGATCGCACGGTTCAGTTGAAGCTCGTTACTCTACTTTCTCTGTCGAAGAAGAGATACAATCGGCCGGATGTTTGTCCCTGAAGGTATAGAGTCCCGGTTACCAATGAGCGGAGTTAAACGAGCCCGAAGTCGGTGTGTACCGTGACATCGCAGTTGTTGGGCTTCTCGGCCGCGGCCATGTTCACTTCGACCAAGGTGTCGACGCTGTTAATGGGGCAGCCTTTCAGGATCTTCTGGGCGGCGAGACTGGTGAACTGTACCTGCATGTCGCTTAAGCTCGGGTAAGTGTATAAGTCACCCCTACTGGCTGTCTTGTCCAAATTGGGCTCGGAGCCTTGCGGCGCCCGCTGTTGCTTGGCAGTCTCTAAGTTCTCAATGTAAACGTTATTGAAGGAACCTCCGAAGCCGTCGAAGGACTTGGTGGGGGAGGGTGGGTTCGAGGCGATGTTGTTCTTCGAGCCCGGGCGCAGGAGGTTCCTGTAACTCAGGGCATCCTTCGACAGGGATAAGCTCAACTTTCGTGAATTATTCATGGCGTCATTGGTGTTCTTCATGCTCGAGAGGGTAGCGGGCGAGTGATCGTTGACCAGGGAGTTCTTGTCGATGTTGTTGGTCGAGCCGTCAATCAGGTGCGCCTGACTGTTGTTTAGTCGATTGGTGAGCTTGAGCTTGTTGGGCAGCTCCTCGTCCGCTTTGGGCTTGTTCTCCTTGTCCGATTCCGAGAGGATGCTCGGCTTCGAGTCTTTGGAAGCGTAAAGCGAGGACGGGCGTTCGTGCTTGCTCGACTTGTTCAGTTTCTCCTCGTCGAGCTTCGACTTGAAGAGCTTCTCCTCGTCGATTCTGCCCTTGTAGACTTTCTCGCCGACCAATTCGCGCTCCTGCTTCTCCTTCGAGTCGATCGTCTCCTTGTCGAGCTTTGTCTTGACGGTGCCGTTCTCAAAGGTGATCACCGACCTCATCGGTGAATTGTTCTGGTGGACGTAGATCTTGGTGCCCGGCGATCCGGAAATGGTGGTGGTGCTGCTAGCATTGGACGCCAGTGTCACGCTGTTCTGAATGGCCCGCTGCTCTTGGCTCGGGCTCACTGGCGTCAGATTCGTCGATACTTGGAGGGTTATCGAGTTCTGGGCCTCTTGGAGAGGAGTGAGGGCGCTTTGTTGCACCACTTTCAAGGGGGACGATTTCGCCGGCAGGCTAGACGTCTTCAGAGGCGACGAGCACAGTTTACCACTGGAAATCGACTTCCCACTCGAGTGCGTCGAGTGACCGGAGGACGTTTTCTGCAACACCTGTAACACACAATTGATTGGTTGATTGTAGAGGTCATGTCATACAGCAGATTGGCTCCCAGTCTGTCGAGTGTGTGGAAACCTACTTTATGCTGCGGCGATCCATTGGTCGACTTGGTGCCGCTACCAGTCGAATCGTGACTGGGCCTTCTCGAATTCGATTGCCTCGTGCTCGATCTTCCAAGTGTCGCGGTCTTTGCGGGACTGGCATTCGTCGTCCTGACAGATCCCGAACTACCGCCACTTCTACTCGGCGATGAGTTGGTCGAGTTTTTGCCGTTCTGCACCGGATTGCGACCTTGGTATGGCTCTTGGTTCGCACCAGGCGGGAGGACCGAGGCTCTCGACGTACATCTACTCAGACTGGAACACTTGGACCTGGGTAACGTGGAGCAAGGCGACCGATGTCGCCTCGAACTCCGGGGTGTCGAGTTCGCCAAGAGACTCGAGGAATCGCCACTGGCTTGTCGCCGATGCCTCCTGGGCAGAGTGGCCGACCTTACGGAACTCGAGTCGTCCCAAACTTGAAAACTGGCCTGCGATTGGTCCAAGCCCTCCATCATCTGAAAACAGAGTTACTTTCAATTTCCTACCAAAGTAAACCTCGCAGCGGTTAAACGGATTCAATTGGAACATAGAAATGTTTGTAGTTCCAAGTTCTAATCCATTCTGACCGGCCGCAACTGGCCAGTCTTTGAGTTCCAGAGAGCGAGGGCATTGATGTCGTAATCGGACAATTTGCGGCTTCCCATGTGCGCCTCGGCGCAAGTGGGAAGGCGCATTGTGCAAACGGTAATTTGTATGCGAGGAATAAATTCTGCTTACCGAAGGGCTAGCAGCTCTGGTTTGTGTAGCAACGCTATGCAGATGAACCACACGTGGGTTAAACCACTCGGTAGGAGGATACTGGGCACTGAACGTGCCCATTAGCGGTGCACCCTTCCTCCGCGTGCTGCGCCGGAACAGCCTGGACAGCAGACCTATTTTCTCTGAAAAGATCCCGGAGAAACCTTGAGAACGGAGGTAGCAGCGTTGGATTTCGTTGCGAGAGATCGGGGAATCGAGGAAGGGCTTGCTAGCTAAGGGTGGCTACGAAGCATCGACCTGGATACCCACACAATCAGCCGCCGACCTTCACTCCACCCAAAGCAACCCCAATTTGCCCCCTTTTCTTCCAAGGAATCGAATCAACTCATTTTCAATCAACAATGAGAGTAAGAATTGCAAAAGAACTGGACGTAAATGATCGCCTTTCTGACAAATCACATTAAAGCGGTCCTTTTTTTAAATCTATCCACGCGAAGGCAATTTAAAAAAAATTGAACATCAACATCAGTCTTAAGAAGAAGCCGTCAAATTCGTATTCGAATAAAGCGATCACCCATCACCAAAACAATCCCTTCCCCGACTAGACTCACTGGTTGGGCTGTGAGGTGCGCTGTCCGTGCTCGCGTACTCCGCACTCGACGAAGTATCGCTCCTCTCAGGTCTCCGTGGCAGAGACCGCGAACTTCCGCTCCTGTGGAGTCGTCTGGCCGATCCCCAAAGTCGAAGAGAATGCCTCCTCTCGAGACGGCCTGGCATCGATCGACACCTAGCGAACAGGACCTTGTCGTTCGGATTACCTGGAACCAAAGCCACTTATGAACTTATAGGAAGATGAGGAAACTATGATTAAAAGTCCCATCCGCCCCCGGGGGGATCGAACATAGAGGGCCGCGATAATTGCCCGGAATGCGATAAGCGTGGGAATTTCGGCGTCGGGCCGCGCACGAAAGCGATTAAACGTTACTCTTCCGCCCGGCAATCACGCGAATCGGTCATTAGCCGGCGGCCGGGACCGCCCGAGGAATCCGAGGGACGCGTGTTATCCCGAAAATATGAGTGCGATCTTAATTCCGATCACAGGCCACTCGGTCGGGGTAGACAGCTCGGCATAGCCGTAAACTCGAACCGCGCACTCAAAAAGTGGAACACCCTCATTCCTGATTTTCATCCTGGTACACAGCCAGAGGCGGCGGCGGCGGCGGCGGCGAGCTGGTGACGGGCGAGTGGGTTACCAGCGTGAGAATCACTCGAGGAGCGCGCGCCAGCAAGAGAAAAGTAGGAAGATTATATACGTGGCCCCTGCAATAGAGTGAGCCGCGCGAGCACAGACACACACGTGTGATCCTGGGAGTATGTATAACGGTAGACAATGTCGTGACCAATAGCTAATATATCGGTTGTCTGGCTAAACGCTTTCCAGGCATCCTCCACTTGGCACGGCCCGTGTTTCCCTATTCCACTTGCACTCGATGCGCCTCGCGCCTCCTCTGCCCTCCAATCCTCCATACAATACACACCTAATGCCCCGCCGTGTAAAAGGCGAAAACATGCGAGCCGTGCCCGAGAGCTCTTTCTGTGTCACTGCGCCAGAAAATTCTAGTCTCCCGGCACTCCGAAAATTTAACCGACAGCTTACACGTGCGAGTGTGTGACCTCCGGCTGGCTGGGGGTAGCGTGCGACGCCAGTCGACTATGAAATCCTAGCTGCAACAATATGCCCCAAGACGCACGCGATTCTACACTCGCAGCATGGAAAGCGAGCGATCGATGAGAGTACCTTGGTAAACGGCGGAAGTCGTTATCGGCTCTCGGAAGAAATTGCCGACTGGAATTAGTATGCCAATGTGCCAGAGTTGGACGGCTCGCGGCATTTATTTTCAATAAATTCAAATTCCGCTGGAATTAGTGCGAGTCAGACATGCAACTATATGGAGGGTGTGCTGTATTCGCGAAGCGTAGGAATTCAGGGCCGGGATACGAAGATGGATTTCTCGGGTTAATTCAAGGGACCTCGGCCAAATGCGCTGGGCGATCTTTCGGCTGGAAGCGCGCGGCAGCCAAGGACGACGACAACATAAAGCGTCCATCGAGCAAAAGCAAAGGAGAAAAAGGTCTCGGAGTCTCGGAGTGCAGCCAGCGGGCTCTCCTCTCGCGCGCTCGGGACGATTCCCGAACACGTGCCGAACGGGTTTGCCCGGATCGACCGGTCTCCGCCGGGGCGAGTTCCTCCAGTTTATGAGGGCTCCGTTTCCTGTGCATCCTTTTATGATCCGCGACGAAAGCGAGCTGCCACTTGAGCCTCGACGCGCTGCATATTTCCCGGTTGTTAACCACCTATCCTTTTTTATGTAAGACCGTGCGCGCGGTGAATCGCCGGTGCACTGTCGCCGATGAGCTAATTGGTGTTACTTGACTCGGAACTGGTAACGTGTAAGCGAGGGATCCTTACCTCCGCAAATGACGTCCGCGAGATTCGTCTGCACCGCTTGGTGTGTGACGTCGCCGTCCCTGAGGGTGAGCATCTCGCCGTGCACGAGAGCCATCGCCTCGTCGTTGGACATGAGCATGCTGCCTTGGCCGCGGGAACCGCTCACTTCCCTCGAGCATCTCCGGGAGCCGCCGGAATCGCGCCTGAGCCTCCTGGTCTCGGGCGTCACGACGAAGTAGCCTTGAGACGTATGGTAGATCTTGCGCTCCTGCATCAGTTTGGCGAGTGCGTCGTAGACGAGCTCGCGACTCGGCCTCTGCATCGCTGGAAAGGCGTTCCTGAGGGCCGACCTCAGGGTGTCCAGTGTCGCGGCCTGCCTCTGCGAGGTCAGCTCGAGGATCGCCCAGCACAGGGCTTCCGGCAGCGGAGTAAACTGACCCTGGGACACCGGGGCCACCAGGCAGTCCTCTATATCCCCTGAAACACAAAGCAGAACAGCCGATGCTTAGAGAGGAGGTTCGCGCCTTCCGCAATGAATGTTAACATCCAAGCCACGTTTTCCATCGGTCTATAAACTGCATCCGGCAGAGCTGCTCTCGCGGCCCGGCCGATTTTGCAAGTTTCCATCCTGAACCCTGGCTCTCTCGCCTTGTCTATCCTGGCCCGGCCTCTGCTATGTAAATGGGTCAGGCTCGCTCGTGTAATATGTAAATATGCCCGATGTTAGCTTAAGCGCTAATTAACCATACAGACGAATTGTCTCTACTTAGTGAGATATTTATGCACAGCGGCGCGACGCTTCGTCGCTGTTATCTCGCGACTTGCTCAATGCATCCCGCGGGCTTCTTCGAACGGTCCAACTTCCCTCTCGGTCTTTCACCTCTCGGCGCGAGTAGTACGGGCCCGCGGCATATGCCGGGCCAGGGCTGTGATAGAGGTTGATAGAGTCGCGTGTATCGGGATTCCGACAGCCGAATGGAAATTTATCGCTCTACAAGCCTCGCAGTGGATAGACCTTGCGAAAGTTGCCTCGCTCAGCAACGATCAATCTCCCGGCTGGCGAGCGCATTTCCCCGATCGGCCGGTAATACCCGCACTTTTATCGGCGAACCGCGCGCCGCTCGTATAAATTTCTCGCCGACAGCCTCGATAGCCCGATTTATAAAGTAATACACCGCATTTTCCGGCCCGCTCTCTATAAATAGACGGGGATCGGCTGCTCCGCTTAATCTCGCCCTCTGCCTCTATTATAGCTGAGTGTAAATGCGAGGGAGTGTGCGCTCAGCTGACCTTTCCTGCCAGCTGATCCCTTATAATCTGCGGCGACGTCGTAATACCCGTCGCAGAGCGCGCGCGTTTAATTTCATTTTCAGCGCGCGCCGATGTCGGCCGCGCGGAAAGTATATGGATTCTTATAAATCAGCATTACGCCCGCTCGCATGCAAACCAGCGAGCGAGCGAGCACCAATGCAATTCCATTTACGGAGCCATCTCTCCCAGTCTAGCAGTACTTATCCTGGTTCTCTCCCTCGATCTTGGCCGTGTAAATGCTTATACGCACACGCGCTCGCCGGAGTGGAAAATTGAAAGGCGAGTTTCGAATAATTCGCACGTCATAAATTCCCCGCGGTGTAATAATTAATTGAGACGCTCCAACGACGAGCGTCGGAGACGATCCCCTTTGATTTACAGAGCCCGGGCACGACTGACTTCCGACAAAGAGCTCGGGCATTGGGGGCTGTGCTGGTTGAAAGATGACGCGGGAGCAGGAAGTATGAAGTCGGTGGACGCGGATAATAAAGAGCTGGGACGAGGGAGGACTCGAAGAGGCAAGTCAATTAAAGGGGAATGAAATTTTCAGGAGCTCGAAAAGAGAATCGCACGTCTCCAGCGGAGTAAACTCCCGGGCTCCTTGCTCTTCCGGTCACGTCTTAAGGTGACTTCCCCGAAGCCCCCTGGGCGTTCCCATACATCTGGTCCACGCCCAGGAAAAGACTATGGATTATTCTAAGCTCGCGGCATTGCTGGCTCCCGAAATTCTCGAGGCATATCCTGCTCGGCGTGCTGGGAATACTCGATCAACCTCGGAGACACAATGTGTCGAGGTGGTGGGCTTCGTCACCGCTGCTCGAATCTCGACATCGTACCTTGGATAAGATCGGCTCCCGTGTCCCTCATACATAAAAGATACTTGCTCAATAATTACGTTGTCGCGAAAGCCCCCAGCATCGGGATCATGCTACGCGCGCTATCCTAGATCTGACTCTTAATGACGTTGCCTCCCCGTGTCTCTCCTCGCGACGGTCTGCAGCGAATTAATTACACCGGCCGTGTAATTACAGGACATTGTTTCGGCCTCGGGAGCAGCCCGCAATCCGTTCTACTAGTCGGAGCCGAGCCAAACTATCCCGCTCGTTTGGGCTTAACGCGCGCTCTCACATCGCCTCACCGGCGATACTCGTCGGGATCAGCGAAGGTTGTCGCCGGGTGAGAAGATTCGGCTTCCGTAACGAATGGCGATAATTCCCCATGCCGCTAAACGATCCCGAGGAATATACTAACCCGGCCGGCAAGGACCACACAGAGTGCGGATTCGCATTTCTCGGCGCGCGCTTAAACGCCTCTGATGTGTGATTTCAAGGTTTATAAAACGTCGCCGGGCACAGGATGAATCATAGGCTCTGCGCCGCGGAAAGCCGTGCGCTCCCGGTGCGTCCGGATGACAGGCACTAAATTCACGCCGCTAATTATGGCCTCTCCTTGAAGCACGCGGGCGCGATACGCTCGTAAACGACGACGAGCATCACCGTGAATGCATTTGAGAGTATTATTCTCCCGGTTCCGCCGGGATATTACATCTCGGGGTGCAGATGGCACGTGGAGTCGCGCCGGGGATGGGACTTAACTAGGACTCGTGTCACGGGACACTGGGCGCCGTGGCCGACATAATAAAAGTAATGCGAATACTTTTATTCGTGGATGGAAAGGGCGGGAGGCGGCGCTCGCTGCATTTTAATATATTTTGGACCCTCGCCCCAGTAGTGCGACCATATGCGAAATTGGGAGGGTGGCCCACCCTACCGAGGCCGCGTAGACACGAGCGCGCGGTATCGATCAGCCAACTCTAACTCTAAACGGCGGACACCCGGAGAAACGTTACATGAAGCAATTACGTAAAGGCACGAGAAGGTGCTCCCGTTTAATTAGCCGCGCTGTTTGTTTCTAGTTCCTCGTAGACGCGGCTCCTTTTTCTGCGGCAGCCTCGGCGCGCTCGCTCGCGGCAGGAAAGCGTCTGCGCGCACGGCCCGGTGCAGTCAATTGTGCGCCGAGCGCTAGTTAAATGACTGCCCCAGTGAAACTATGAGACTGGGCTAACGAGTTCGTGCTACTATTAGTGTATCCAGACTTTTCTATGTACGGAATACCTAGGAACAGTCTGGTATACACCTTCACTTTTCAGCCTCGAGTCCCGCACTCCCGGGACGCTCATTCATTCGACTCACGCCGGCCGATTTCTCCGCTTTATAGATTTCGCAGGAACCCCTACGTGAATTCCGCCTAGAATTCGAATGGCACTCTCTCTCTCTCTCGCAAATTCAAATTTCAGCTTCCAAGGAGACTTGAATGTACACAATCAGTCGCTCGGATCTTGGGTCTTGTAATCTTCGACATCAAACGGCGCCGGAACACCGGAACGCAACGTGAGGGCAAATTTAATGCGGCAAACGAGTCGCTCGCACACGCAAACGCAAATCGCTACCTAGAGCGCTCTTTTTCTGCAGGTTTTGCGAGAAAAGAAGACTATGAAATTCAAATTTCCAGGCTCCCCTTTCACGTAGGAGCTTACAATTGCTGCGTCGCGTTTCAACTTCCAAGGCCAGTTTGGTTGGCTGTCGGGGCTCGTATGCTTAAAGAATAGCGAACTATAATTACGCGCTCGCTCGCAATAGAAAACGCGCAGTTAAGCGAACCTATTGAAGGGGGTGTAAGCGGAGCTAGCCTCTGAATGGATCTACGTCATGCACCAATTCCATTGTCGCATTCAGCATACTTCTGCCCCAAGGAATCTTTTGATATCTACCCCACCGGCTTCATCATTAACCGCAGTCTAATCTCAATTCCTGCCAAGTTCTCTGAAAGCTTAGAATCATCGCATTCTCATCGAGGACCACTAACCTCCTCACTCCCGCCTCTAAAAGTAGACGTCCTTGTTACACGAAGATCCAGTTGCCCAGTTTCGCGGCGTTTCGCCGTGCACGCTCCTTGACGGGGCGGCGGCGGGGAAGAAATGTAATTATGCTGAGAGGCAGCCACCCACGCGCGCCGTTTAAGGAGGCATTCGGGCAGACAAGTCGCGGCGGGCGAGAGGAGTCGAGGCCTCGCTGAAAATCGTACTGGGCCGCGACAGGTGCGCCAAGCCGCGCGTCTCGCCGGCCTGTTCATAGGAGAGCGGACATCGGTAGGTACACGTATGCCAACGTACGTGGGCCCCGCGCGCCAGACTTGAGTCTTATATCGGCGTTAACTTACGGCCCGATCGGCCCTCGGCTCTCGCATGTTTGCCCGCCCGGTGAAATATGACTTGCGAAGGGTAATGGCACAATGACTAGAGAGGAGCCGGCGGACCGCCGTCTCCCGTTCTCCTCTCCGAGTATTTATTGTCTTCGAGTTACGAACCGTATAGGTGGATC
The DNA here is from genome assembly GCA_963675795.1 of Crossocerus cetratus. NCBI lineage: Eukaryota > Metazoa > Arthropoda > Insecta > Hymenoptera > Crabronidae > Crossocerus > Crossocerus cetratus. Next base: position 16,342,540 of record OY776668.1, on the reverse strand, counting down.
GACGTGTCCGCCCGCCGTGATGAGAGAGTCTTTAAGTTGCACCCAGTTAGAGAAGCTATGCCGCCGGAGCTCGGAGTTCTCGCGAAAGCGAGCCGGTGCGATCCAATTGCTCCTCGAGCGCGGCTGGCCGCGAGGGTGTGTCTGACCAGCAGCGGGCGCAACTACTCACGCCACTCTACCCGCTGAACCGCATCTCTGCCGATTCCGAGAGCAGGCCATGATGTAGTTATGTAGTAAGAAGAAAAACGGACGAATATCGTCGGACCTCGCCTATAATTTCGCGATAGTTACGGAAAGGTTAATCAAGGATTTCTTCGATTGGAGGGACGAGCACCGCGCAATTGCGCCCGAGCACGCTCTAACAGTTTCCCAAGACCTAGTTTCTCTCTACTAATTATTGCAGTCTTTCGAAGTTGTATTGGAGATCGGGGGAAGATAGATCATTCTATATTGATCGATATTCCGGAGGTTGTAGAACTTGTAGAGCTGCATCAGGGCTCTTTGCGAATCCTTGGAGATCATTGCGCAGTTATTGTTATTGGCGCTCGCGCAGCGGGCTGAATAGAGCAGTGTACCCGGCAAATGGACCACTGCCACGAGAGATTGCCGGCGAGCGTTTGCGTGGGAGAGGCCAGTTTCGATCTCGTTTACCAGATCTTATCTCGCCGCCGCGGAAAAGGAGCGGGAGCGCGCCACGTCGTTACACGGCGAGAGCTGCCAATACTGCCAACTGCCAATGCGAGGATCACGAATAAAAGGGGAAACGTCCGTCTACTCGACTTGCACAATTTTCGAGCCGGGGCCCTGTCGGAGCTGGCGACGAGTGGCAGGGGCACGGGCTGCTTGAAAGACTCTCCTCCAGCGGCTCAAACTCCGCCGGGCAAGAAGGAGCAGTAGGGAGAGGAAGAGAGGCCGGTATGTTGGATCGTGGAACTCGATACGTCAGTTTCTGGGGCGTGGAACGTCGTGTTCCTCGTGAGAATCTTGTCCCGGACGCGTTTTGAATGCTCCCCGCTCCTCTCTCTCTCTCTCTCTCTCTCTCTCTTTCTCTCTTTCTCCTCCGTAGCCTGGTATTGTGTGTAATGTAGCACGCGTACTCCGCGCCTGCTTGAAATAATGATGCACTCTTAACTAAATCGAGCATGACTCGGTCTCTTGTGCGCGGCGCGCCGTTGTAAATAGCGGGAGGGAAAAAACTATTAATATCAGTCTCGTTGCAAAGCTCGGCTCGAGCGCGGAAGAGTCGAGGGGAATTAATACAGCGTCCCGGAGAGAAGAGCGTTACGTTACTCTCGGAGTTCGAAATGGGTGGCTCGCCCGTGTGCTGCGTCGCCCGACAATGATACTAATCACGCGCATTGGCAAACCAAGAGCCAAGACCCAAGAGCCAGGACCCCCTACATGTGCGCGCCGAGCTCGCCGTGGGCTCGGATGGCATTACTATATCAGTTGATTATGCGTTGTATTACGCGCAATCCCATAAAGCAGACTTTTCCGCCGTCAGGTAACAATAGCCGCGCGGTGGACCAGCGATGAACACCTGCCAAGTGGCAGTGCGGTCGGTGCGCGCCGCCGCTATTATTATCGAGGGGGGACCTTTCTATCATTGGGGGGGCTTATTATAATATCGAGCCAGCCCACATGGCCCGAGCGCAGCGAAGTAAGAGGCATTCGTACGATTCGCCCACACGAATATCAGGTCGCAATCGGGTGGCGAGTGGAATCGCCGGGGGAGAACTGGCAGCGGCACCGAGACCGAGAGGGGGAACCGAGAGGGAGTGAGAAGAAGAAAGAGTCCGGCTGGCTGAATGGACCAAGGCAGAGCGCACTTCGAACTTCGAGACACACACGCTCTCCGATCACTTCCGGTGTACTGGTGCGCTAGTACAGTACATGGAGCAGAACACGATGCATATATCGCTATCGCAGTAATCCATCGTGTCGGTCGGCCGACCTCCGTCGCTTTATGGGTCTCCCCATGGGAAATGGCAAAGACCACTTGCAAGGAATCACCTCGTAACAAGGCGACCTTTGAGTCGGCTGGCCTATCCTCGCTCGGCCGGCGATGCTGTTCTATGCAAATCCGAAGGATGCTATTCCGTACCCCCTGGGCATCCGCCCTCCTTTCTATCCACCGCGCCGGCCGGCCGGTCGCCTTCATTCGCGCGGTCCATGCCTTTCCAATTTTGTCGCCACTGACCTGCCTCCCGCTCAAACACTAGCCAAATCATGCGTACAAACATTTCATGCCCCGCGTCCAATAACATATCTCCTCTTTTTATCAGCTTTCTTTGTTATTCTTTCTTTCACGCGCATCGCTGATCTTAATTTCCTATTGACTGTGCCGGGCACATTCGATCGTCCCGCTTTCAACTTGGCTCACTCGTCAGGAAGGTGGTGGTGCTTGAAATCGCATTCGATGAATCGCCTCCCTCCCTCTCTGCACTCGGTCCTTCTCGTGTCAGGTGGAATTAGAAATCGCACGAGTGCCCTTGCGCGTCCCCAAGAGAACCCGGGGGGGGGGGGGGGGGGGGGGTCCACGCACGGAAAGAGCGACGCGCGGTGATTTCTCGCGACGGCAGCCGACGGAACAAAGCGGGGAAGAAGGAAGAACAGGGCGAACGAAACGGGGTGAAACTGGAGAAAGGCGAAGGAGGCGTACGAAGATCGGAGCCCGGAATCGAGATCTCGGGCTTCTCCGCGCAGCAGTCAGCCGCTCCTAGGCTGCGATTCTCTTGAGAAAGGTGTGGTGTTGGTGGCACCTTCGTCGAGATCACGTCTAGTTTCTCGCTCATTCCTGTCGGATTTATGTATTCCTGCCGGCAATCAATACCCCGCCGGGTTAACAGCCGAGCGTTTTGTTATCCGGCCGAGGAATGCAAATACATTGCGTAAAAGGTCTACATCTCGGCTCCCACACTGGTGGCACTGGTGGCACTGGTCTGACCCGCCTCCAATAAGCCTGCTCGAAAAATCATTTTTACGATAGACGCGAGGAGCGCGCGAGGGCTATAATTCTCGAGGAAGACATACTCGATTTGATATGAGCACGGATAACTCGATCCCGTCGGGTTCCCACAGGCTCGCCAAATTGATTTGCCCGCCGAGGCGCCTGTAGAAGCGAATAATATAAACGGCCATTTATTCCCAAACAATGGCTCCTCCGGCCGCCGTGGCGGCCGTGGCGGCCGTGGCGCACGGATGATTGGCACTTCACGCGGAATCGTTTACTCAATTCACAGCCTCCTGTTATGCCTGGCGCACTGACATGCCCACCTACGTAAGAGATCCCAGCCGGGAGATCCTATCTTCGGGAAAACATATCGAGGTACCCACGACCTTTAGCAATGAGTTCGCCAGCGGAAGCAACCCCTGCATCAGGCAAAAGGTCTGTCGCTGCAAATCCCATGCAAATATACACTGGGATCGCGTGAATTCGTCAACTTTCACCTTGCTCATGGGAGCCTGCTGCCTCGCCAATGACAATGGGAATATGTCCCTTCGATCTGACTTCCATGAGAGACGGCAACTACTTCTAATACCAGTATGATTGATAGTTGCCTCGGCGCAGGAAGTACTGATTTCCGGCCTCCTGCCGGTAAACACTGTCGAACTGGTTGGATTCTAGATGAGGAAATATTGAGATTAGTCAACGGAGACACTGGAGCGTCGCTGAGATTCGTCTCACGTTCGGAGGGCCCTCGAGTTCGGATGGAACTACTGACCGACATCAATGCCAGATGCAAATAGGATGCAGCCCGGTTCCACGTAGGTGAGCAACCTTTCAGCAACGACAGTCACGAGGAGTGATGGCGGTCGTGATCCTCCGCCGGGGAATTCTGCGATTGTATCCGGGTCGAGCGGCGTCGACAACACGCGGTCACCGCTCGACCGCGCCGATCTTCGCTTCCTAATGATCGTCTCACCAAAGACACGCTCCCGAACCGTCAGCCGCTCCTGCCGAGACTCTTCTTACAGACCTTATTCCCGATGAAAAGCTCGCATTCTAAACTAGATCGGCCTAGTTCCGATACGTCCACGTGCTCGATCCACACTATCGGGGTCTCGCCACTGCCGGCAATGCTTCGGCCAAGATTTTCAGTCCAAGAAGAATCCAGTGTCGGTAGGTGGGACGGTCGCTTTCAATGCAAATCGTCTCTCGTAACTCGCAATTCTCAGGTCCCGACTATTCACCTCGAGAAAACTCGGCGGACTCTCGCGCGTGTCCGCCGGGTATTTCCATGGCGCGTGCTCCGGTGGGTAGAAGGTGGAACATACACGGCCGATCGAGAATCAAAGTTCTCTTGTAGTCGCTCGAGCCAAAACGCCGGCACGCGAGATGGAAAGAAAAGAAAAACAGGCAGACTGGAGCAATGCATCAGCATTAATGTACGGCTGGGTGGTAGTGGTGTGAAAGGCGGGCGCGATTTTCTTCGCTATTATCTCGAACGGTAAGTGTTTCCAGGTGAGCCGTAGGGCAGCCGGAGAAGGAGGGTAGCGCGCGCACATATCGCTCAGGGAGACGAAAATTTATGGGTCGACCGGTGGCGTAGGTTGCTTTAACTTTAAGCTATCTCCGGCTATCCGAACTGGCCGGCTCGCTCATACCTGCCATTCTGTGCACTCCCACATCGAGTTCCACGCCGCTTGTCTCCCATTCATGTCTCTTTCGGCCCATACCGCGCGCGCGGCAAACTTTCCGCCTCGGATAATAAAACAATTTCCAACTGTTGTATATTGCATCAGTGGCAAGTTCCAGTGGGCTCTCGGCCATCGCCGATCACATTCGCTGGAGGCGCGCGGTGCTTTCTATCCGGGCGGAATCCCGGCGAGAAATGTCACTCGATATTTTTCTGTTTTTCTCTGGCCGTTTCAAATGGTGTCTGGCTTTCGCGGGCCGATTCCACTTGAGTTCTTCTGCCGCCTCCTCGACTCCTCCAACTTTTCCCATCGCCGTCACGAGCGCGGGAGATGGAGTGTCAAGCTAGCTCACTCGGAAGTCGTAAAATTTAATTAAATACGAGTTTATCGGTGAGCCGGATTTTTCGTGGCTCGTAAAGCGAGGCGTACGAGCGGGGCCATGAGAATCAGCTCTTAGCCTCGATCCCGTGGCGCGAGGCTGCCGCGCCGTGTTCACCAGTGCCATTAGTTCTTTCCGATAAGGGCGTAGCCGCTTCCTAGGCTTCTCTCCACTTCCGATATTTTTCCCTTGCCCGACGGATAAGTATAGGCGCGCGCTGCGCTCGCCGAATACGCCCTTCGGTAGGCGCGCACGCGAATTAGCCCGCGCGCCGGCTCGCGCACGCCCGATAAATATCGAGCGGATTCCAGAGATCGAGTAGCTGTAATCGGGCGGCGGCGATCGGTTCCACGTCTCCAGGAAATCCGAGGCGTAAGCCTGAGCCGGCAGGGCAGCTACTCCGGCAGCCGCAGCCTCCTCCTTCCCGGGCCACTCTCTGTGTTTCCTCGCGCAGAATTTGCATATCCTTGTTAGCGCGGTAATTAAACTAGCGGTGTGCGGTTTCCAGGCGTCCGTACGAGCTTGCGTGTACCGGGCCCTGCGTACGTGTGTATGCACACGCTGCTCGACCACCGCGCCTCAATTCTCCTCTAACGGGATTAATTTGTAGTTTTCTTGATCAAGCCGCGGAGATCGCCGACGTAACTCGCTCCAAAGAAACCTCCGGACATGCGCCGCCTTCCACTCGCCCGTCGATATATACTGGACTTTTCTTGCAAAGTTAAACTTGCCGCGACCGGAGACCCTCTCGTATCTCGGGATAGACCGCAAATAACTCGGTGCTTTAGTGATAATTAGCCGCGCCTTTTAGAATCCTTCTTCTCCTTCTCTCTTCTCTTTATCCTCAACACGAGCGCACGACGTTCCCGGTACTTTACTAACTGCCAGGCTATTGTTTCTCACGGCTAATCGTGCCGCACCACCCCGTCGGTTATTGCCTATCGCCGCCGGCTGCTTTATCGCCCGAAACACTTGATTTACTGAATTGGGAATAATCGCTCGATTTGTAATCCGCGCCCGATTGACTTTGTAATTAGAAATCCCCACTTTTCTTTCACGCTCCGAATTAGATTGTATATAGTGCAACCACTCCGTTCGGGAGAGTTTTGTTAGTTTGCTCTGGAGAGTTTCTATGGGCGGATTGCGCTGAGTAATATCGACTGGATTCATGGTCCGGTTGCCGCGGACAATCCAGTAGGGATAATGAAAGGAGCGATAGAGTTGTGGATTATATTAATGCCTGGGTTCGTACCCCCGTGGCGAATTCTCGTCATGTACTATGTAAATCTGCGTCTGGAGGATATGCGCGGCTCAATTTTAATTTTCCAGTGATCGTGTAAGGACTCGCTATATGACCGTAAAGCACTTCGAAGCGTATAATTAATATGACGGCTCTTGTTACTGTCGAACTATCACGGTCAATTCCGCCGGCTAGTATAGTGCAGCTTGCAATTAGACTGTTATCCGATATAGTAAAGGGGCGGATTTAATAAACCCCTTGTCTATCTGTGGAGTAATAGACATGACTTAATAACCACGCTGTAAGTGGTGAAGGAACGTCTTAGTCAGCCAAACTGTACTGTCGCTGGGGACCCTTAAACTTAAACCCAACTGGAATGTGACTGCACTGGCAGAGATCATCTTCCCAGGTCCTACATTTCACGGGTCCGTAAGAAGTTCATCAAGTAATTCAGCGAAAAAAGTCATCGCCACCGAAAAGAAATCGGCGGTCGATTAAAAGATGCCAAGGACGAGGGGACTTTTCGCAGGCTTTCTCCTTTATTGCCGGGGAATTTTATTAATTAAGCGCGCGGAGTAAGTCCCGATCGGGCGCGAGATCCCGTGCGGTTTCCCATCAAAAGTCAGTCCCACGTTCTTGTCAATTGGGCATTAAAGAGTGGGCGATGACGCGGATCATCAATCACATTTCACTCGCACTCGTACGGGGCCCCGACGCTGTCATGCTTTCTTGACATTAGCCTACATATGGCATTAATGGAGCTCGGCTGGGCCACTGCTCGGCTGGGCCACTGCTCGCCTTTACCACGGCCCCGCCACGCCTCACTACCTCACCGACAGGTTCGTACTTGCACTCTGACTGTAATTACTTCTGGTCCTGTGCCATGCTGGGAGCCTGCTCTCCTCTCCCTCTCTCCCGCGTGCGTTCCGCGGGGCTGCCGAAGATGGCTTTTCCACTATATCGTCAAATAGAATTCCGAGCACGTGGCGCGCGTGCGGTAGTTTCTACTGGAGAGTGCGCAGCTTCATTTCCATGGGACGATCTGATTGCGAAAGAGAGAAGTCTCCCAAGTTTCTCCGGGCACTCGAGATTTCCGAGGGAATCTTTAACTAAGGAACGTATCCATCTCAATTTCCAATGAAGACTCGCCCGTAATACAGCCGAGATGGGATCTCACCGCAGGGGAATACGTGGGTGGACGAGACTCGGGCGAAAGACTCCCGAAGCGAAACATAAGTTTGCCTTTAAGATCGTAGGCGTATTAAAGCGCGGGACGAGCGAGCGCCAAGAGCATTACAAGCTATTATAATTCCGTAGCATCGCGACTCTCCGGACCCTCCGTCCGCCTCGACAACTGTCAGCGGCTAAAAATCCCCCCGCCGGATTTGCATAGTGCGAAGTCACTTAAAGCGCACGCTCGGAGCTTGTCCCTCAAACCGCGGCCGCGGTTGCTTCTTTTATCGGCATTATTTTCGTGTCTGCCGTCTCGATTTAAAGGACGTCAGAGAGCGTCCCGGGTGAAAGTAAGCGACATGGAAATCCACTCGCAGAGCCACCTTCGCCGGCGTCTTCCGGAGGAGCGCGCGACGCCGAGTGCCGCCGAGAATACTTGCGCACGATCTTCAGACATTCAAGGACGCGGGGAACTCTATGCAAACAGGTGTTTCGCGGCGGCCGGACCGGCCCGGGGGAAGAAAGTTTATTTGCGACCTTGGTGCGCGCCGTCGCCGCAGTTCTAATTGATTGGAGATTAATAGAGGAAAGTCTCGGAACGTGCGGGCTAGTTCGCCTTCGTCGAGAGCGGTCGCGCACTTGGGATTCACGGCGGGTGCGCGCGACAGACCGAGCTCCTTTCCAGTGTTTCCGATCTCCTTTAATTCCCAGGTGAATCTAGTGCTCCCAGCGCGGAGGTTTATTGCCGCGCGAGTGACACCGTTTCGTTCCTCCAAGTGCACGTCCGATGAATTCTGGCCCGAGCGCGGGGAAAGAAGAGCAGAGAGAATGCGAGGGATATATGCGCGCGATCCTGCGGTGAAAATAGTAAATCATTCGAATCGTCGTGCTTTGAAGAGGCTCGCGCCGCTTCTATTATGCAGCTTCTATTTATCGAGCGGCATTCTGCGAATATCGCCGCCAAAGAAACATCGAGGGAATGACTGCGCATCCCTGAGATCCGTCGACTGACTCGCTCGGCTGATCTATTGTCGGCTTCGATTGATAGCGAAAGTGTGCCTGGCGAGTGTCGACTGTCGACTGTCGACTCGCACCGAACCTTTCCCTTTATCTGATACAATCACGCTACACGTCGGGCTTCAGAAGATCCGCGTTTCTCTCGCGTCTCCAACCAAGCGCTCGGGGGATTTAATGAAATCGCGTATAACAAGGGAACAAAACAAATTGAGGCATTTTTGAGGCGCATTGTTGAAGCACGCGGCGCTGCTCTCCGCCGCTTCCGGCCAAATTACAGAGGCCGCGTAAAAGCCCGCTCGAAAGGAACGCAATTACTGTGCCCGCTCGCACGAAAATATCGGTGTGCAGCGTGAACGGCGACAATTAAAATTAAATACAAAGCGGCCGGGGTTCACTCGTCCTTCCATTGGCCGAGCGCCAGAGCGTTTGGCGAGGAGTCCTCGAGCCGGAACATTCCGCCGGGACGAATCCTCGAAGCAAGGATCACTCGATAGGGACAAGCAATACGCGAGGGTTCGATCATTAATCAGTCGAATGTCGGGCGAGCTATCGGTCATCGGCAGCGAACTTCGGGGTCGTGGATCTGCGATTTAAGCTAGTAGGCCTGCGTGGCAATCTGCGATGGAGCCTCGGCTCGCTATCGGCAAACGAGAAGCAGCACGGGAGTTGGCCTGGCAACCTTATGAATAACAAATATCCATTGCCCCGTAGAAACGTGCTGAGCACTGTATACGAAGAGAGGAGCTCGGGCGCATATCCATGGGAACTGGACCGCGCGAGCGAGTGAGTTCACTCCGGCGGCCGTCTTTCTCTTGGCTTCGTAGTTCCTCCAAGGAGAAATATGTTCCTCCTTCGACGAGGGTAACGCGTTTGTATCCTTTATCAATTGGCTCGATCGTGTACTCGAGGTGGGTCGATGTAGTTCGGGACCTCAAACATACTTCCCCCTTAATGTTCTCTTTCTCTCTCCTCGGCCTTCCCTCTCTTTCTCTCTAGCGCGCCGGTTCCACGTGGTTGCCGCTTCTAATTATTTGATTGACTGCTGCACTATGTTAACCAGTGTTTCCCAATCCAATTGGCTGCCCCTCGCCACGATTTCCTACTCATTTCCGTGGCAGCAAGTGCGCCAATCGCGACGCGCGCTCCACTCGATACCCAACAATTGAACTTTAACACTCTTTCAACACGAGAGCGACCACTTGACTGCAGGCTTCTCCGAGGGGAGCTTATTTCCGGTGGTTTTTTTTACCGAAGCAATATGGCCACTGCCATACAGAGTCGAACTGTCGTGGGAACGGTCTATTATTAAGGCACGATAGCTGTCATAAGTGCTCGCCGTTCTCGCTTTCCTCGGTTTCTCGCGTGCGCCGCGTGCTGAAAATGACCGGCAACAATAAGAGCGTCGCGACGGAGGGTGCTCTTTCGGAAAATTCCCTTGGCCCGAGTGCCGGGAGGAGGTGGCCTGGCGGGGCCTTTTGAAAGCGCACTTTCACTCTCTCTCCAATTACGAATCCGCCGGTAGGCAGGCTCTGAATCGGTGCATAGATCTTCGCGCACTCCTCATCCACGGGCTTTCGCGTAAATATACGCAAAGCGCATTTCCGCTCGGGCCGAGATAGATAGTGGTAGAGGTCGGCACGAAGCTCGCGCCGGTGCTGGGTGTCGCTGGTAATGATCGAAAGGGGCTCGCCGGCATTGGAGCGCGCTGGTGATATAACGAGGAAATTAAGCGGGCAATCTCGCAAAAATAGCAGGGAACATTACCTGCCCCCCGAGTGTATTAATTATCCCGGTGGCCGATCGCGCCGCTGCCGATAAATCACGCGCGAATATCAATGATTAATATAGCCGCGCTATTTTAACAACCGCGTGCATAGTATCAAGCCCGGGGAGTGGACTCGACTCTCTAGAATCGAGGGATCCGATAGCCGCACGAGCTGCCGATGGATTTCTTACGAGCCGCGAAACTCGTTAATGATATTTCGTAATTGGCTAATAAAATAACTCGCGCGTCTCGGCGGAGGGAGAGGGGGAGCGACGCAAATAGCGCAGGAAGTCAGTCCTCTCGGGACACCTTGCACGCTCGGCGCAAGGCCGCCTATCCGCGACACGGCCCCTCTGAAGATTGCCGATTCTCGTTAAGATGCAACGATAACCGTCAGCGCGAGCGCGCGAGCTCTCGAAAGTAAACGGACGTCGTTACACTCGGCGCGCGATAAACCAAGCGCGCACACCACTCTTTGCATCATGTAGCCACTCGACAAACGAGAGACCGTATCCTTTTCCTCGCATTAGCACAGTCAGTGCGCGCTCGCTCTCCCCGCGAGGTGTTCGCATTTCTTTCGCCGGCTCTCCTGAAAATTTATGTCACCGCCACTCTCGCATCTCTCACTCCCCTCCTTTTGCTGGCTTGCACCGGATTTCTACCGCGGCGAGATACACCTCCGCCACCAATTATTTGACTGGCGGCGACGTGTGTGTGTCACATTACTGCCGAGAGCAGCCATCTATCGAGGTGTCCCTATTTCTCAGCGCGCCGCCCCATGGGAAATGCTGGATTCACTTTGCACTTTACAGGTGAAACGCGCTGGTTACGGCGACGCCCTGCTCGAGGAATTCATTGGGTAATGGGAGCGAGACGGATGATAAGGGAAAGACAGACGGACACTTATTCTCCTCGGGTTTCGGAGGTGGCTTTATGTGGGATTCATCGAGAACCGGGAGTTTCCCTTTCGCCGCAAGAATCCCGCGCTCCTCGTTTTTCTGGTCGGCTCGCGCGCTGCGCTATAATTTTCCACTGGTTTCCTCGGCGCATCGTGCCATCATTACACCGACGGCCAGGAGCCGATCGACTCGAGAATACGATCGACCTATTGGAATCCTGACATTCCGATGAATTCGAGTCCCGAGAGCAGGCAGATCGCGAACGCGGTTCGGACGCCGCTCGATTGGCTTCAATCATTTCGCCTACCGCGAGGTTTCGCGATGCCGCGGATAATTGGATTCTGATTTACTTGACGGCGAATAAGACCGAGCAGTGCTCGCTTTGGTATCCTCGATTGTATTGGTGGTTCGATCGAGAGAGGAGACTATTGTTTCTCACACCTCGCGCAGGAGGCCGAGCGCCGCGACAGGAATAAAAGTCTCAATAAGGTGTCGGGCGTGTGTGCTGGCCTTTAAGGGAGTGGACATTAGTATTCCGCCGGCGACAACAATGAGAGGTAGCGCGATCGCAATTGTATTGTTGACGCGTCTGAGCATCGTGTGAGAAAATGCCGCTCGCCACACGCGCATCGTATAACCCTCGCCATTCAGAGCTAGAGTGTGAAAGAGCGGAGGGGGCGGAGGGTTGATTTGCATACATTAATCCAAATTGAAGGGTCAGGAGGCTCGCCGGCCGGTTAAATTAGATTGCGGTAATAAAAGTTATCCCTCCCCGTCGCGCTACGGAACACAGTCCACGTACAACACGGGCTGAGCAGCATAGAACGCACGTGCATATTCCAATGACAAACAAAATTAGCCTGGTTCTTTGTCCGCTAAAAAATCCAGCCATGTTTGCTCATTACTTTTGCATAATGAAAACTGCGTTAGAAATCTCTGCACAAAGGTGATTGGTCTTCCAATTAACCTTGTACTAATTGCACCTGGCGCGGCAGGAAGACTAAATAAAATAAACTCTGTCATTCTATTTGAATCAAAAACGAAAGACGGTTCATAGTCGACGATATAATAGACGATCGCCTGCTTATGCTAAGAGGCAGCCAGTATCCCATAGAAATGTGTCAAGCCATTAGAGTTCTCGCGAATATTCGTACGCACACGCCTTGACCCAAGCGTTCGATTGCGCTCGGGCGTAAGATACTTATTAGAGGATTAGACGACACCACGCGTCCCCCGTGGGCGTGCACCAAGGAGATCCTGGAATAATTTATTAGCCAATGCAATTACCCGTTAGCCAATGCAGCCTCCGTGCATGGATCGTGCTCGGTATCTAGTATGAAGACTCTTTCTCTCTCCCTCTCTCTCTCTCGGTATGCTATCCGACTACATAGTGACTAGACTACGTGATGTTGATTTAAGGCGGCTGCACCGCGCTATCTCAACGAAAGGAACCCGCTACCGGTCTTAAATAATCATTTAATTACGCGCCGATCTTATTAAGCACTCCGCCGGAGCGGCGCTCGGGAGCGGATCTCCGTCAGCAATCGCCGATACAAGATCACAAGGAAACTGTGGCAGACTCTCCCGTGGTCCGCGCTTGCCTCTATCCCAGCGGCTACAGACCGTAATTATACCCGTACATTGTATTACGGTACTCGCAATTAAACTGTAAGCTCAATCGGCCCGGTCGACGGCCAACACCCGGCGCGACCCGGCAGTTGCCGGGGAGTTGCCCTCGACAATCGGTGCTCCCGCAGGGACATCTCCGGGAGATGGCCGATAGAAGACGAAACGGTACTCGCGGCACGGGTGCCTCTCTTAATGTAATCGCCGCTTTAAGAGACGGTGAGAAAGTCGACGCGACCCTGCAGGAAGTGGCCACTATAGAGAGAGAAAAAAAGCGAGGGGGGAGGGGGGAGAAAAAAGAGCAGTCGAGCCGGAGTGATGAACCCATAAACATTTATGCCGCGGCGGATAAATAGCCAGCCGTGACATGCCACTGTCATTTCAGCGACGGTGGTCGCCGAGGGCCCGCGCACTCCAAGTATCGGCCGAGGGGACCGTGGGACCTGCCGACGGTGCTCGGCACACATGCACACTTTACACACACGCGCGGCGCGCGCAGTCTACTCCTTGCGGACAAGCTCGGCGGGCTTATACTACTGCCAATTTACATGAGCGTCCCACGAGGGTCGGCCGCCAGCCTGACAGAACAAATAAATACGCGGCTAGAGGCGATTTGATATAGGCCGATTGGATGTGATCCATGGCTTTCGATCCTCCCTCCCTCCCCTCCCTTCCTCCTTCCACTGGCTGGTATACCTGCAGAGGTACGTGTGTATGTACGCATGCCTCGCGTTTATTCCGAGTTGTAGCACCAGGGCGTTCGCGTAGCATGTGGCATGCTATGCCTGATCTATGCCCCGCGCGGACAAGTACATGAATCAAGCCCTGCTAGTCGGGCCTACTCTTCTCTCTCCTCATTTCTCTCCTTCTTCCTCTCTTCCTCTCCCTGCGCGCGCCTCTTGCGATACTGCTCGTTTGTTTTTCATGAGATTTCCACGAGCCGCCCTATGATCGATAGACACAGAGATACCGCGGCCGGCTATCGGAGCCACGGTGAACCGTTTCACTCGACCGCGATGCACTTTGCCGGTTGCCCTTAAATTTCTCGCGCAAGTTCACCGTGGACGTTAAACGGGTAACGGTGTCGCCTGGGTAATGTATTGCCGGTTCGCCGAGTTCCCGGGCGGAGGCTGATAAGCGCTAATCCGCGAGAGAAGTCTCTCTCGGCAAGGCCGGTGGAGAGCAGCGCGTGAGAACTGGAGGAATTCCCCCTGGCAGCGCGGGAGACTGATACATGCGCGATACCTGCCCTTTCCGTCTAAGTAAGCGAATAATTGCCGAGCCGACTTCCGACAGGCTTCGCGGGGAGATGAGCGCGGGACGGAGATGCGGCCGTGTCAGCCAGACGGATGTCGGATGCTTAATAATACGGAGGGTGAAAAGTTGGCCTCCGCCTGGCAAGAGCGCGGAAAGGTAATCATACGTCGAAGCCTATACCGATCAGGCGAGCAGCAAAATCGTGAGACGATGGACCGCGTAGCGTGAGAGGCTGACCTTATGATTACTTCTAGATAGAGCTGTGGCCCAAGGGCCTCGCCGCAGAGATACACACCGAGCCCTGATCACCCTTCCTTTATCTCCGACCAATTTCCCTTCTGCCGCGAGCGCCCTACCCTCCGCGGGCATCTTAATTTCCCCTTTCGGCGACACTTCTTTCCTGCGGCCACGCATCGCCGGCCGATTACTGTAATCGCCTTGGCGTAACACTTCCACCGAGGGACAGGGGACTGGAGGCTGGCCGAGGCCGGCGAGAGGGTGAAAAAATCGAATCCGAAGCAATCCGGGAAGCGGCCGTGGGGAAAATCTCGATTGGCACCCGCTCGCCCGCTCGCCCGATCCGGCTCGGCGCGCTAGCAAAGACTATTATATGCAAATCCCTGCAAAAAGATAGTGCACCTGTACACTCGCTCGTATATCCCCTTGAAAAAAGGCAAATAAGGCTTTAATGCCATTCAGAATGCGCTCTCTTGTTATTTCTCGGTGGAAATCGGCGTCCTTTAAAGACTGACCTTGTTTACCTTATCACAAAGCAGCGGCTGTTGGGTGTTTTCGATGGGAAACGTGAGTGAAAGTGGCTCGCTTTCCGGCCGAGCTAATTATCAGCCGACAATACTCACCAGCTAATACTCGAGAAACTTTTTGGCCAAGGCTCTACTCCACTCGAAATTTACGATTCCCCGAGTGCTCCAGTTCCAGTGGCGCGCCATACCATACCGCATGCATTATCCATGTCTTAGCGAGGACTCTGAACGAGGTATTAACTTGTCCGCATTAGCATGTGGAATTTCTATTGGCTCCAGCACCACGTGGCTTCGCGCGCCCGCCCGATCCGCGTATCCATCGCGGTACGTAATGCCGCAATCGACATATATCACCGCGGAATGCGCCAATTCCGGCGAGTGCTCGAGCGAAGCGAATCGCAACGCGCGCGCGCGCCCCGGCAATCGTGCCGATATCGGGATACCCATAAACCACTTTCCAACTTGGCTCATTGTTGCACGACAACGCTGAGCCTACCTCTTTGCCAGGTGTCC
Organism: Crossocerus cetratus; assembly: GCA_963675795.1. Lineage (NCBI taxonomy): Eukaryota > Metazoa > Arthropoda > Insecta > Hymenoptera > Crabronidae > Crossocerus > Crossocerus cetratus. The sequence goes on along the minus strand of OY776668.1, from coordinate 16,327,266 downwards.
ATGGCGTCGCGTGTTAATGCCAGCCGGCCCTCTGATCCGAGATTATTTATGGCGAAGCCTATGTTTTCCCCGCTCGAGAGGCCGCCTGGCCTTTCCGGAAGCAGGATCGCCAATCTCCTGGGCGTGAAAGTCGATGTCGCGCCGTTTTCCCTAATCTCTCACCTGCACTTGCAGCAGCGTGCAATCGCGGATAGGTTGGAATGAAGCGTGGTTGAATTTATTGGTAATTGGATGTAAATAGTTCTATTAATAGTGGCTCGAAGGTTTCTAGCAGCGTCGGCGATTAGTTATTAAGGATACAGCGCGGCCTGGATAGCCCAGATAGAGTATCCACATTGTAACACGCTGGGACGCAGCTGGAACGACCACACGGAAGATAGTTGTGCTATCAGTAAAATAAGAAGCTCGCCGCTGTTGGTGCGGATAAGGTTCGGAGGCTCGTAAAGTTGGCCAGTGTCGATTCGTGAGCTGACAGCTAGACATAATGAGGCTTTAGTTCTCACAATTACATACTACCCGAGCGGCCGAGCGGCCGGCAGCGGGACGTGACTCGATCGAGCAAGAACCACGGCAAATAAGCAATGTCGGGATTAAAGCTTATCTCCCGAGCTCGCCGCAGTGTCGGGGAGGAAAAAAGGTGGCAAGGTTATATTACGCTCGGCGGTCATGCATGAATTCAAGGATAGTTCGCGAGCGAGTCTTATCAAACGCTTTATCCGCTCGTCGTTACTTCTTAATACGCGCTTGCTTGCTGCGGAGAGCCTCGAGCCTGCAGAACCCGGCTCGCACGTGCCTGATTTGAATTACAGGACGAAATGTTGCTGCTCCGATTTCGCATTGGGTTAATCGATCGCCGGCGGAATGCGGCCTCGCCGTCTCGGGTCTGCTCGAGCCGATCTATTATCCTAATGTCGTCCACCGCAAGGATTTCAACGGCGCGCGCGCGTGCGGGGGGAAAGGCGGCGGCGCGCTGGATGGCAGGATAACATTTCCAGCGCGCGCGTGCCGACGTCCCTTTCGCCGGGGCATAGCCGCGCATAGATATACGCCGAGGGAAAGAATTCTGGAATGCGGACTACACAATTGGCTCGTTCCCCCCACGGAGTATGACAGGACCGGGTCCATACCGGCGGCGCGCACGCACGCATATCTCGTGCCGGTTGGCCTGCGCCGATAATATTTGTCATTCGCTTATCGCCGATACGTACATAGGTGCACACTACCGATCGCGAATACGATCGCGCCTGTCCTGGGTACAAATGGCATTAGGGTCCCTCGTGCGGGCGCACTCGGCCTTTCCGCCTCTTCGACATGCACTGCGGAGGCAGCCGGTATTCTATGAAGCTATAAGATAACCCGTAATGAATTCGTATTGAACGTCTCGGCGAGGCTTGCTACCACTGGATATCGCCTCGCTCCAAAGGGTATCTTCCTGCCTCTCCACGATAATCCCACGAGTGCGTGCGTCTCTCTACCTGTAAGGCGCTCGCGTGATTCGATGATGCGGAGATATGTGCCTTTACGGCGGCGCTCGCCGATGCGGCTAATCATTGCTTTGTAATATCCTTCCTCGAGGAAAGAGAGTGGAGATACTGTTGGGAGATAGGGAGCACTGGGCCGAGGAGCACTCGCTCCCATAAAATAGAATTTCTGTAACGAGCGACCGAGCCGAGCGCGGTCCAGCATGCAGATCTCGGGGGATAGCTATCCCTTTATTATTGGCATGCCTCGCCGCTCGCGGACCACTCGCTGCTTGGCACGTAATGCGTGTCTTTAATGCGTATCTTTCAGGAAGCACGCGGTACTCGATAACTACCGGCCGGTCATGACGGTCCCACTGCGTTTATGGATCTTTACGCTCTCGCCTCTGTCCTGTCCGCCGATACATGCTACCTGGTAACCCGGGATAAAATGATAGGCCAACTAGCCGCGGGCCAAGGGACAAGTTATGCTCCTACCTCAACTTCATATACACGCGTTCCATTATAAGACTTTTATGTTTTATATACCCGCTCGCGAGGCGAGTAGTTGATGTCTGACTGCGGCGGCTCGCACTACTTGCGCGCGGAATTTTGTCATCCAGACGCTTGTCTTTAAACTTGCTCCCCCTCCCCCCGAGCAATATACGCGGGAATAAGACATTCCGTGCGCTCGTTCTCTAGAGAATCTCCATCTACATGTCAGTCGATTTTATTATCCACCGCTCGGAGAAGGAGCCTCGTTATTTTTATCGCGAGAAGAAACGCGAGTAGAGACAGAGAGCGCGCGGCGGCTCGTCGCGAGCTATAACTTGCGCGTAGCAGGCCGTAAAAATAAGGTCGCACGACAGCCAGATAATATTGAGCAGGCTGGTGCGCCGGTGCGACGGGGATATGCGCGTGCATTAGCATAAGCTTGGAATGCAAGATAGTCGCGGGCGTAGGCGGCGTGTTAGATACGAGTCTGGCTGGTATTAAAAAAGGGGGAATCGGCGCGGAGAGGCAGAAAGAGAGTGAAAAGAAAGCAGTTTAAGAGCGCGGCCTATCGAAAGCGAAAGGTCCTGCCGAGAATAACACGGGGGATCCAGGAGATTTTAAGCGGCTGGTATTTGTGAGGAGGCGCGCTCTGAGTAGCTGCTCGCCACGATTGAAATTACAGACTAATCTCGAGCGGTAAGTGCCTTCTTGATGATCTCGAGCCCCTATCGAGAGACTGGACACGGGCCATTTGTGGAACGGCACAGCCACCGCTAATTTGTACGTACAAGCACCGGCGAGCGAGCGCGACACTAAAATTAGTCAATGCGGCGCATTAATCCGCTAAAGTTATCTGGAGAGGTACAGAAAGGTGGTGTGTATATTACGTGAAGCTGTCAGGGTGCTCGACACTCCCGATGAAAACGCACTAGTTCAATGCATTATGTCCGAATACTGCGCAAACATTTCACGCTCGTCTTTATTCTATGTTCAATCCATCGATAGTATTACTTCTACCCCATTGGGGGCCAAACCGCTCGGGCCTTAATGGGTTGAAGGATCGACGGTGCGCATCCGCAAGCTCGTCCATCGGCGTGCAGCGAGCAGCCAATAACCAGGAGAGCCGCAGCCGCGTAAAAGATAAGGCGGCGCGATAGCGACTTCCCAGGATTTAAGCAGTGCCGGCTCGGCCGGCCTCTCCCCCCGGGGGGGATGGGGGAAAAAGCCGCGTCGACATCGAGCGTCGACACTGTGCGCGCCGCTTGATTTGCATTTTAACCGCGGCGCTTCTTAATGACCCGCGATAAAGCCCGCGCTCGCGCGCGCGCGCACTCTCAATGACCCGCGCGCGCTTTCCGATTCCCGTTCTCGATAGGTAGGCGCGCACCGACCGCCGCCCGACGTCCTTCGTCCTGGCGCACTCGCGCGCATATAGCCTGTCTCGCCTTCCGCACGCCTCGGCATTGTGTTCCCACATAAATCCAGCGGCGATCGCCGCGCGCGGCTTATCGGCAATCTCGCTGCTAAGGGACACGCCTGTGTCGTAGCTTGTAACGACATATTGGTCCGCCTAAATTGGTCCTGGAAAATGCCAACCGAGCCGAGAGCAACGAGTTCCAGCTGTGTGTGCGAGCGTCTATGTGTGTGTGTAGCTGCGCGCTGGAATGCCGAGATCGCCGAGGAGCTCGAGAGCCGCGGGGAGGTGATAGAAAAATTGATAGCCGACGCGGACACCGGCGCGCGGCTTATTACACGCTCCGTCGATTTCGCGGCGACACACGATCAATTTCAGGATTACGACTCGCTCATAAGCGCACTGCCAGCAGCCGCCGTCGCCGCCGCCGATGCTTGACATTCTTATCAGGCCGCCGTGATCCCTCGACGCTTTTGCTGACGCAAGCACGCGCCGCCGTTCCAGCGGCACGATCCCCCTCGCAGCGCCCCTCCGGGACAATGTGAAAATAACTGGGCGCAAAAACAAATTCGCGCGACACCGGGACATATCATTAATTATATGCCGGCCGGAGCGGCGAGCCGGTGCATGTTGGAACGCGGCTCGCATTAGCATAAGCCCGGTATATGCGTCGCGCTGCGCGCCGTGTGGGTGTATACAAGGGCCCCTCCGCAGCCCGAGGAGCCTCGGAGAAAAAGCGAAAAGCGCAGGAAAGGCTCGCGGGAGAAAGGAGAGGAGAGTCCAGGAGTGCCGCTGGAGAATAGAGGAGAGCCCGACGGGGAGCAGAGGGAACAAAAAACGGAAGGCGAAGCAAGTGCTCTCCGGCAGGACGGCAAGAGGGAAGCGTTAAGCGCAGGGCAGCCCTCGTGCAGGACAGTCCGCAGATGCTCTATAATCCGGCGAGATAAGCGATGTAGAACATATCGGGCTATCACGCTGCTCTTCGCTGCGAGGGCCCCGGTAACTAGTGCGTATAGAAACTCGGCCTCTCCGGCAAATACATGCTGGGCACCCTGCTGCGTCCTTAACCATTTTCTATCAGCAGCCCGCTGAATTATGGCTGATAAATCCGGAGTCGTAGAAGCGCGAGGATAAGCTATACGATAGTGCGCCGGCCTAGCTGTTGAGAGAGTGCGTCCCGGCGCGGCTGCGCGCGCTCGAGTATCCTGGAAAGCCCGAGGAGCCAGCCAGGATCCAAGCTGCAACAGCGTGTCGTACAAGGCTTATATCCCACATCGTCATTAGCGCTCGGCGATAGTGCTACAATGAACCCCCGGCTTGACCTATCGCGTTTGGCACCTCCGATACTCGGTACAGCACATACTTTAGCCGAGGCAACGACTCTAAAGTGTTTTATCGCGGTGTAGCTGCGGGAACGATCGCGCTATAAATCTGTACCGGCCGAGTGCAAGTCGAGAGCCGACCACCGCACAGAGTTCTGATCGGAGCGATGGGGATCTCGACTCTCGATATTGTTAATTGCATCCTTACGCCAATCTGCACAGAGTCCCAGTCAATGGCATTAGCATACGCTTGCTATGCGAAATAGGGAATAGGTGGGCGGGGGCTGCAAAAACAGCGAGGCTTTGCCGTCTACGAAAAGAAGCGGCGACAGAGGGGGAAGCCCACTCCCGCCGACTACAATGCGACAGCGGCGGAGACGGAATGCCGGGGTGACTCTGAAAAATGTGATCCACGAATATTCCTGCATAGACATCCCTCGCATTCTGGCCGGCCGCGCGGCGGATTGTTGCCGCGGAGATCGTATCGGCGGCTGGCGCGCGACAGTAGATTCTGCCTTGTGTAGTCAGCCTCTAGGACGGCGCGTCCGCTCGCAAGCAATGCGGCGAAGTAGGTAGGACCGATAGAACGCGAGGGACCCATGCACAGTGCACACACTCGAGTGAAGATAAGGCAGGACGATACGCGCGATTTAGACGCAGGCTGCCGCCGGCTGCCGAGCTGCCTAGTGTCTTTAGTGTCCAGTTCTCGCGGCGACGAGGCCCCGAGCTCGCGCGAGAACTTAATGCCACGACCAATTTGCATTATCATCGTCGGATTTCCCTAATGACTCGCGGTACACGGGGCTGCGTGCGCCGCGATTATGTCCCCCGGCGAACTTTAACTGAGGGAGAGAGCCCTACTGGAACAACTGTCACTTGCCTTTCCGATTTATAGTTTTATACAACCACTTCTTTGGACCCTCTAGCTCCTTTGGACGTACCCTCTCGGGGTTTAATAGTTTTATGAGGTGAGATCGTTTTACAAGTGCAGTCTAGCGGTTCTAAGGGAGGACTGGTTGAAAAGTGAACTTACCGAGACAGGTGATGGCATGGTCGGCGGGTGGTCGCAGGACGTTTCGAGACCAAGCTGCCCTCAAGACCTCGAGGGCACAGGGAGGTCCTCCGACCATTAGTACGCCCGGCGATACGTGACCCTTGTACCTCAGTTGCCGGGTCGCGTCCACCAGGGCTGCGTTCCACCAGCATTTCGAGTTCGCCTCCAAAAAGCCCTGAAACAGATTCAACCACAATAGCGACATTATTCCTCTGACTCGTCTGCTCCCTCCGGGGCCGTTTTTCATTGGCAGCAATAATCACGGGAATCGCTCTTCCTCACCGCGGTGATTCAAGGGGTAAGGGACACAATGGGCCATAAAGCGGAGATCAGCGGGGTGTGATAATTCCTGGAGAAGGCCTCCAGTAGAATATGACAAAGGTGATAAGATATTCTTTATTGCGACGATAAGGATCGCAGCGGAGATAGAATCTTTCGGCTCGTCTCTAAAATACGACGGTGCCACTAAGTGTTTACCGCCATGGGGCTGGTTAGCGCTCACCCTCGCCTCGTAACTCCAAGTGAAACTGTGCCACCCTCGTATTTTCCCCGGGCAACCCCACGCTCCCCATGTACTCCCTGCCAGCACGTATACATGGTATACGGCCGAGAGCCATGATAGGGGTCGAACAAGCCAGACAGTCCTCATAAACGAACGGCCCCGCAGGATTTTCGCCAACTATTGCACTCTTCCCCTATTCCCGCTCTATCTCTCTCCCTCCACCCCCCGTTTTCTCCCTCCGTTCTTTCTAGGCTCGCTCGGGGATCCCTCCTCGTTGGGCCGAACCATGAAATTAGCGGAAAGTGTCCGCATCGATCGGTCCGTCCAACTCAGGTTGATTTATGGTAGTTTTTGTCCGCGGAAAATGGCACACCGCGCCTTTGTACGATTGCTGCTATTGATGGCCACTCGAGATCAAATGGAAGGGACGCCTGCCGAGCTACCACTTGGTTACGCGTAACTAACATATCGCGCGACATAAGCTTCGAAATTTATGGCAGCTGTGTATTAATGATCTCGAATGTATAGATGTACTGTAGATATTCCGAGGGCTCGAGTCTGCAGAGGGGAAAGACTGTAGTGACGGTGAATAGCATTTCACTAATTCGTTGTTACAGGCCTCGAGTTTAATTTCCCGATGCTAATCGACTCCCAAGGGATTGATAAACTCTGCTTATCGATGCATCTCGACCTAGATACTATATTAGCCTTGCCCGCGCGAATCAACGGATCTTGATTGAACCTCGTCTGTTTGTGCAAACATAAATGCATCACGTTATCGCCCGGCGAGATTTATCGTGTTTCTTCGAGTGCGCCTCGTAGTTAGCCTCATTCGTTCTTGCGAGCGTGCGATCATCGGCGCTCGGCGGCATCATCAATTTTCCAGGCTCCTCTATTTATTTATCATGCGGAGCGTGAAATCGTCGCGAGTTTCGCGATCTAGGTTGAACACTCTCGGCGCGCGCGATGACGCAACGGAGACGTCAGTATTAGTTGGTCGCGCGCGTGCGAGCTCGGTGATGTATGGATGCGTGGAGACGCACGCACTGGCGCATCCAGTGGCCGTGGTAGACGCGTTATTACCACATCCGGAGTTATTGATCGCACGGCCAATTTGGCGCAACCAACTATAAAACACTTTTCCTTTTCCTCCTTCCTCGATTTTCGCGCTCGCCCGCCCGCAACTACACTGGCTCAAGGACCCTCGAGAGCCTCCGTCCGCGCCTGTCTGGCTCACTGCACCTGACAGGACATTCTTCACCTCCAGCCGCGATTGAGAACGTCCTTCGGTGACTCCTCCCTGAGGCCTTGCTGCTCACCGCCCGTGACTTTTTAGCTGGGGGGAGCATTGACTCTTTACGCAGCTTTCAATCGCAGCCTACTGAATCTTGAAAAGAAAATTCGGAGCAGCAAGACAGGATTTTTCCTCCCAATTTTCTATGAATCATATTTCTATGGAGCGGTTTCTTCCTTTTGAACAATATTTGAGGTGTGGGGGTCCAAAGTGAGGCTTCACTGGTCATCCCGATATGAAATGCAGAGTGCGGCACTTGGAAGGAGATCTCGCTCGAGTGCACAGGCACAAAATGAGAGAGCGAGCGCTCTCGCGCGGGCTCTGTGCTCCAGATCGATCACGGATATAATTTGCGGCAGCAGCTTCGCCGGGATAACGCGGCCAGCGAGCATTCGGAAGTGCAATCCACTTGGGTGCCTACTATATGGCCGATTTCAATTGGTGAAACTTAAAGACCCCTACTTATTCCATCGCCGGGCTATGAAAAGGTCTTATCTCGGACTTATACTATTCTTATGAGCTGATTGCCACCGCTGATAGCCGATTCCCTGCATTCCAATTGGATCGGCGAAAACTCGAGGCGGGAAAGCGACCGGGGGCTTTTCAAATTTCACCTGCATCGCGATGCATCATATATCCGGCCGGTGGTAATCGTCAAATAAATCCTTCCGCCGTCGCACAATGGCGACTCGTGAGAGAGCACTCCTCTCCCCGGCCCTCGAGTGCTTTCTTAACGGCGTGATGTGGCGTTTTTATTCACGCGAGCGGCCCCTCGTTGCCACATACCGCCGCGAATTTATAGTTTGCAAGAGCCGCTCGATTGCAACAGCTGCACTTTGGCCGAGGGGAATTACAGTAGACTAAGGATCGGGTCTTGTGGTTTTCGGCAGGCGAAACTCTCGATTACGTGAAGCTTCCTGGACCCGGTTTATCCTGTGTGTGCGTAAAACGCTTCGAGTCTCGCCAAGGCCGGCGGTCGTGATCGATTTCACGAGATCGCTCTTTCTCCGACATCTTCCCCCAATCTCGCCACGAGAGCACCATCTTCCGGGCCGGCTCTAATTTTTACTGCTCCAGCGGTCAGACTCGAGCGAAGAAAGTCACTCTCTCGTTGGACAGGTCCTTTCCATCGCGTCTCCCACATCACCAGATGTATGCGAGCGGGCGAACATTGCCCTCTGCAAATTGCACTATCTTCCTCAATGGTCGGTTATCGGGAATATAAATCTCACTATTTCCCCGGCGAGTGCGTGCGGGGACGAAGTTGAGTTCATTGCCAATCGGCTCTATCTCGGCGAGATATCGTACGGCCTCTTCCTCATTCGCGTCTTTTCGAGTGGCGCGCGCGCTGCCGACGCTGACCGATGGACATGAATCAAGCGGACAGCCACTAAATTTCCGCTCACTCGGGAAAAAATCAACGAGCGCGCCGGCAAGCGAGGCCCCCGTGTATACGCGGCACAAGTATACCTACGAGCAACAATGCACTTCCCGTCGCATAAATTCACGAGAGTGGAAAACCGCCGGCGCACGGCGGCGCCCGACGTAACAAAGAAAGTATAGGTGACCGTCGCCCGAGCAGCGCGCAAATCCGATATCGTCTTGCAGTCGGGGGATCAGCCATTACTTACGATCTTTCGCTCACCAGAGAAAGAACCCGACCGCCGAATCGAATGAGCAATGCAGAACTAACAAACGTCACGCAGGAAACGAGGCAGCGAGTAGGCCGAGGGGAGCCGAAAGGAAAACTAGCTCGAAGAAATGGCAAGTGGCGTGGCACTCGCGCTGCGTTGCTAATCGTTTCGCTGCTCCCTCACGCACGTAACGTTCATATTGCCATTTCCACGCGCCGGCAATGAACTTGCGGCAATTCACTTTACCGCCTCCCATGCACGCTCCCGCGCCGGCTGCCCACTAATTATTATGCAATAGGCCAGTCGTGCTCCCTCATGCTTATCCTTTTAAAGCCCGGACTGCCGACCGACCTATACGCTCTCCCGGCACCCTGGGGGATTGAATAATAATTAGCGATCGACTCATGGATTTAATAATCGCGCCTATATTCCCGCCACGATTTTCCATTAATGCGCGCTGTATACATATCGCGCTAACTATCAGAGGGTCATTATGAAGAAGAAAGCCGCGGAAATTGAGCCCATTTATCGTCGGCGCTCTACGGTCGTCCTACGCTTTTTAATCGGCAGCACCCTCCCGAGGAGGCTGGTTCGCGGGCGACCCATGTACGCCGCGGCATAAATCACGATAACATAATTTATATGCTAATACTGCTAGTGTAGCGCGTGCATTCGCGCGCGAACCGCAGCGCCGGGGGAATCTAACTGGGTGTAACTGCCACCGGCCAGCAGAGCGCAGCATTGGCGTCGAGCATTGCGGGCCGATTAATGGCACTGGAGGAACTCTTTCGCCCCGGCACACATTGAAAATTGCGCGACCACCGCACGCCGGCTGGCCCATTTCGATCCTATTCAATTCCCACTGTCCTAGGGCTACTAATGGAAATCGTTTAAAGCGTCGAGAGGGGAATGGTGGGGAGTGTGCGGGGGCCGCAGGGCACCGGAGAGTAGAGACTGGGGATTGGTAAGAAGCGCGAGCGCGCACTTGAGACGGCTGCATCGATGAAGCGAGTAATTACTTAAGGTTGGCTGGGTACGTGCCTCCATAGAGGAGGCGGACGCCTATGGAGCAGGTTGCCCACCAGGACGAAGAGGAGGGTGGAACGACGTCGTTCTATGTCATCGTAAAGCTTCTAGCCTGGGGACCGGCGAGATGGTGCGCGCTGGCAAGCGGGCGCTAAAGGAGACCGCTCGTCCGAGCGCAGGGGCCTCCGAGGGTACCACTCGCGCATTTTTTCGTAATTAAATTGGCGAGCAAATAGAGGAGCTCGCTTGCAATGTGAATGGGCGTCCCGCGGATAAATGGGCATCGGCCTGCCGAGGCCTCCAGTCCCGGCTCTCCTCGGATGCGCACCGCCGTGCTAGGCTGATTTACGAAGTCGAAGCGGACGAGGACGAGCTGGAATCTCGTTCGATCTCGCCGACGCGAGAGACGTCGATGATACCTGCGCCCCGGCACGCTCACTAATCACTCCGCACTTTATCGCATGTTAATTACATCAGGACTCGGTCGGGGGTGCAGGGTCCTCTCCGCGAGGAAGCGGACGATTGGAAAATTTATCAACTCGCGTGTGTAGGGAGGTCATTTATGAAGATGTGAATCCAGGGGATTGATATCGTCGGTCGGCGTGCGGTTACGGGCGGGTAGAGTCGGTGCAAAGTTGCAAAGGATGATGTTTTTGCGGCGGCGCTCTCGTGGCAGGGAGCGAGGACGGTAAACGCGGATGGAAAGTATCCGGACGATTGCCGGCGTCGCCGCCACCGCCGCCGCTGGAGCCTCTTCCAGGCGACATAATCAAGGGACCGTAATAACGGTCATTTAAGCGTTTCGTGACGATACCGAGTCGTCCTCTCGAGGCCGTTCGGGAAGCGCGCAATGAAATTCATCCGGCGCGGCGGGGAAAATCGTTTGGGAGGACTCGCTTGTAATTGGACGAACCGTTGCCAAAGGGATCGGCGTCTAGCCGTGGCGGGAGATACTGTTATTGTACGGTTATGTAGATGAGGTGATAATACTTGCTGGTTATTTTACGATACTATTACGAGCTCCTCGAGCTCGCTTCTCCAGGCGATTGCTTTCGACTCTCGTTATGAAAGTATATCGCGATATCGGCCCATCCCGCCAAGTCCGCCCGGCAATTGGCAGATGTGCGCGCGAGAGAGCTACCCTCCGGGAAAGTTTCCGCAGCGGGAAACTTCTTTACTGTTTGGCAGGCGTTTCTGTTATCCGCTTGAAAGTCTGCCGGGATGATTATGCGAGCGCGATTCAGCAGAAGTATGGGCCCGCGGCGCTAGGTTTCCGTGGTGGTAAGCTGAGAAGGTGGAACGTGTTTGCGCTCTTCCGTATTCCTTGTTTATGAGTGGTGTCGTCGGATACGCTGGGAACGGGACGAGGGCGAGGGCAGGCGGGCGGGAGGGCTCTCGGAGGTCAGAGAGTTCGCAGGGCATCAACAAGGATGAGCGTATCCCCAAGTGCCCTAGGCATCCCGATCCAACCCGGGTAATCCCTCCCGAGCGACTGAATCCCTCCGAAGTCGAAGCCGAGTGGTACAACATGTGCCATAAACTTTCCGCTCGCGGAGGCCCCGGCGCGCGGCTCCGAACAATCGCGAAACGACTCCTCTACCCGCACAGTACATCACGTCAGGTGCCAATAATCTGCCTCCCTATTACCGCGCGCACTAAGAAATCCCCTGATCAATGCCAACAGGTTTCTAAATGATCCCGGCCTATTCCTACGAGTACGTATCTCAGGGAGGTAGTTGCTACCAGCTGAATCGTGTGCGGCAACAAGAAACGAGAAATCCGAGAGCGGGGCCGTATTCTATCTTTACGAGAGTGCAGCGCCGCTGTGACTTAGGATTCCTAGGATTGCCGGACATAGAAACGTACGTGTACGTAAACGCAAGTGCACGTGCGACCGTGTCGTGCACGGACCTTCCACGGCGTCGTGGCCGATACTTGCTCCACCAGTCGCACAGGGATATTATTTCTGAGATCAGGCCGCCCTTTTAAACGGCTCCGTCCTCTTGCCAATTGTCGTATTATCTGCATTCCTTACCCTCGACATGATAGTCATTCACTTTAGCTTCTGCAAGTCGAACGATACATCGAAACTTATTTGCGTACCAAGGCGCCAAGTACATTTCAAATCAAACCTGGTTTGCCCGAGGTGCCTCGGTAATAAACGCTCGCGCTACTTCGATTTCAAAGTGCGGCGGACATTAATATTACGCAAGCGCGTTTGCCTACTCCGTTTCTGTTTACCAGCGCGACTCGGAATCTAGTCGGAGGTATTGTAACACCAGTTATACAACTTTAGTCGGTTTAGCGGCAATTCGCTCATCCGCGGTTTCCGAGCGCCATAATTTTGGATATCAGACTCATCAATCTCTAAACAAGAGCCTTGGCAAGATATCAAGTCTATTATTTTCCGTTGTTCTCTGCTAGTAGATGCGGATGTTTTCGGACGTCGGACGTCGGAGCAGCAGAGTTTTTCGTCCAGTTTAATTTCGCCGAGACACCGCACCGTTACTTGTGCTATTCCTCTGGCGCGTGCATGCATAAACAATGCGGCAAAGCAGTGCGCTTAAATTTCAGGAAGATATTTATCCCCGGGCTGTCTCCCTTGTGCGGCAGCGGGCTCCGCAGGTGTAGGATTACTAATATACCGTGGATTTGCATAGATTGATATCGAGTGCGTTTACAGTTAACTCGGCCAGCTAGTCCGAGTCGGTGCGGACTGCGCCGAGATAACGCGTTCCAGTAGTCATCGTCGCGTGGATTCTTCTGGCAATGTCTCGATCCTCGCGCGCCTAGCTCGTTTGACTAGTGGTATCTGGCGCGTATCGATGTCCCGTTTAGTTTCGATTACGCTCGCCGATTTTCCGCGAGCCCTGCTGATACTGTCTCCCGGGATGAGTTGCGTCCTGGCGGCGACCTGTTAATCGGGAGCTGCCGGCATGGAGCCCATATCAATCAACTTCCTAATCCGTCCACGGGATTAATGCAACTCTCTACTCTGCCGGCTCGGGCTCAGTAATAGTTTCCGCCAAGGAGAGTATCTCTTACATTTATGCAACATTGAAATCACCTTACTTTGCGCCGGCTATGATGACGGGGAGGGGGAGGCTCGTTGATCGCGCGCGACCCCGCGCAATTTCCTCGTCATTTGCGCGAAAACCCACCGCTCAATTGCCGATTACACTCTCATCCCGCATTCTGCCAGTTGGACCGGTTGCTTTATTGCTACTGATGAGGTCCAATTATTATTCATAAGGAGAGAACTGCTCGAGCGACTGGTTTCCGCTTTAATCCAATACGCGCGCGCGCGCGCGAGCGCGATGAAGATATGCGCATACGCAACATGCAAACGACGCTCGCGGATGTCGGAAACAATGTTTGTGAAAGTCTTGTCTGGCGGCCCTGTCTATCGGGCGAGATAAGGCTCGTCTTGTTAAAGAGATACCGATCGCGCGGAACTTATCTCGATTATGGTGACCCTGGGCAAAGGCCTCACTGCAAACGCGAGATTTCGATCCGCCGAAAGGGGAACGAACTCTCACACCCCCTCACTGGGACAGTACTGTACTCGGCCGATCGAGGTTTCCTGATACAGCGGCCTGATAACGAGAACTCGGAATATAAATATATTCACCGAGGCAGATAGAAAAGGCCTTTAGCCCAGGGAAATGGCAGAATATCCCGCTTGCCGCGAAAAATCCTCGTCTTAATGCAACACACATGCGCCGAGGGCCACATATACGGGCAGATAAATATAATACCGTCTTAGAAAGCACTGACTTCCTATTTTCCTTATTTGCATCCGCGATCATAATCATTACGGTAATTCCCCCGCAAATTTATTGGCGTATGTGGTAATAATTCGCGTTGCCGCGCCGCTCGCACTTTCACTGCCTCGGTCAGCTTTGTGCGTATTTTGATTTATCGCCCCCTTTTCACCGCCATTATTAATTGCACCGCGCGCCGATTTGCAGGTGCTAATGGCTAATTTAACCACCCGGATCCGCCGGCTACTGTTATCCGCAGCAGTGCGCGCTCGCTTTGATTTCGGCGGTCGACAATTACGCGCGAGTCTGTTACGATGAATTGCCGAGGTACATTAATTAGAGTACTTATTAAAAGCACCGATCGAGGGAAATTTCTCCAATTTCGTAACTGCTTGCGTTGGAACAGCTGAGATATGGGGATACGCCTGACTCATCGAGGCATCAATTATCGAGTAACCTGATCAATTGGCTATTTTGGGTGTCGTAATCGGCTGAGTTCTCCGCCGAGTTACAATTAAACACCAGCGTTATTTATCAACTAAACTGGGCAGATCAATGGGGCGATGTCCGGAGGAAAGCCGGTAGGAAATTGAGCGTGTAGTATCAGCGGCCGCGTCGGTGGGCAGGACACGGCTTTTATGGCATTTTGATCGCGGCCCGCCGATAACATCGAGAACTTACCGTCCTGCACAATAATTAACGGCGGCAATAAATAAACCGGTCGAGCGCATTGTGAAACGATAACGCCGGGGCTGTAAATACCGCCGGTTTGGTCTCTACGGCGGTTCTAATTGGCTTGACGATTATAGTTAGTTGATCTAATTCGTACTGGGCATCCGGCGGGTCCATTATTACTAGACTCGCTTCGCGCCCACCGTGTCTTTCCCAACGTGCCTGCTCTATTCGCTAATTGGACGCCGAGGCTCACATGCCATTACAATGTTCCAGAGAGGAAAACCGAACGAGGAAACGTTTAATTTGACGTCAGGAAAATGGTTGATGGTGCACTGGCTCGCTTTTGAAATTTGAACAGAGAGGCGAGTAAGAATCAAGAGGTTTGATTTATCGGATCTGAAAAGGAAATAATGGACGATGAGATAGCGGTTCAAGGATAGTCAAGGTAGACTAGAGTTGTTGCATATTCAACGATTCGACTGGCTTTTCCCGTTGACACTAAACGCTAAACTACCACTGGACCGTGCCGTCCGCTCCGTTCAGCTTCACCAGCTCCGCCGGAGGGTGAGCCATGGTTGACTTTCCCCTCGAGGGTGCTCCACCCCCGAGGAAAGTACTCATTGAAACTTAAGGGTGCTCTCCGCTTGAAAGCCGCGTCCCAATTTTATTTCCTTTCCCTGCTGAGCAGGCAAGCTTTGACTTGGCCGGCGCCCGGGGCCAAAGGTTCCAATGCCGCGCCGCGACGCCGGAGAATTTGGACGCTCGATCGAGTGGCCATACATCGTCGCGCGAAATGGGGTTCACCGAACCGTCGATGGACCCGGAAAAGTCTCGGCCGACACTCGAGCTACTCCGAATGGCTCGATATTACACGCGGACTGCACTATAGACTAATGATCGGAGCGATGATCCGGTTTCTTGGAAAAATCGTGCGCGCGGGATTTGCAATAATTCTCGCCTCATTACTGCGGCAAAAGCCGGGAACAAAAACCGGCGAGACGTCCGAGCGAACGGTGAAACATCCGCTGGTTAACTCGTCGTCCCGGCGGCTCGCTTCCTTGCTCGATGGGAAGCGACTTTTGCGGGGATTGCTCGTAATTCATATTGTCTCATTGCGAGGTAACGGTGCATCCAATCAGCACGCTCTTACTGTGCGAGCGCGTTCGCCTGTTCACCACTTCCCGAAAAGGAAGTCAGCACGAGCGCGACACGGCAATAACCGAGACTTTCGAACCCCATCAAAATCAGGTGGCCAGATGTACCTCGGTGCGTAACGAGCCTCCAAATGCGCGCGTAAAAAGAATCTCCTGCCTGATTTCATTTGCACAACTTTCAAGTAATGGCAAGGTGTGAGATCTGGGAAAATGGAGGGGGAGTGGTCTGCGAGGTCTATAGCTGTCTATCGAGAGCGACCCATAAACCGCGTAACCTGTCTCCGCTTGAGAAAAGCGCCGGGCATAATGGAGAAGAGGAGTATGCTCGCACGTTCATCGGGGCGTGCGGATTGTATGGAAAAACGGCCGTGGTAAGAGGTTGCACGGCGAACAAGTGTCTGTATGTGTGTGTGTGTGTGTGTGTGTGTGTCGAGGAGGAGAGCAAGAGTGAGGTACGCTCGCAGGCTAGATAAGCTGCGATAGGAGGTCGACTCACCTGAAACAAATTGTAACCCTTATCGTACATCCACATCTCGTCGGCCGGATGCTCCTTGGGGCTTTCGCGCTGGCCGGCATTCAAGACCTGAGGAGGTGGGCCCCTGGTCAGTTGGATGGCGAGGGAGCGCTGCAGCAGTAACAGGCATCGGGAGGGTCCGGATCCGCCGGGACCCGTTCCCTCACCCAAGATCGAGGCCATTTTTCGAGGCCCGCCGCTAACGATACCGACGACCTGGCGGTGCCATCACCAGACCTGCAAATCACAACACAATCATCATTATTAATCCCACTCTAATCTCACTCGCTTTACACCTATCCAGCCATCCCTTTATCTCACCACCCTCACCACCCTAGAATACTAAAACTGTATCGCTTCAGACTTCAGACTCCTAGACATTCTACTCAAGTTTCTACGACTATGACGTACTCCACCGCTTCTGAACAATATACATTGTTCGCCACAGCCACGGAGGAATAGGGAGCCAGTCTGGCGTCCAACTTTGATTAGAGTTTTGGAAGGAGCATTGCTCGTCAGGATCGCACGCGACGGACTCGTTCTCAGCTCCCAAGTTTCTCGCAATTATCGCTATCTCGTGGCGTGCGCCGCGGGAAAAGATAACGCGAGTTCGTCGTACCGTTATCCTCGTTCGCAAAAGTTTCACGCGTAAGTGCATCGTGCACTCGCGTGCCACGACCGCGCCAGTCGTCTGCGGACGTAGAAGGCGCTCGCCCGGTAGGTGTCGGCGTGCATGAGAACAATCCCCTATCCCTATCCTGCAAAGGCGTCTCTCGCACTTACTTAAGCCGAGCTATTTTTAGAGGACCTGCCGAGGAACCTCGCCGCTGACGCTAGCCGCCGATCATCAGAGTAATTCCTCGCGCGCGATAGAATCCGCCGGGATAATTGGCCGGGCTTTATCAGCACGAGGAGCAATAATGAAGACTGACTGGCAGGCTGGGGAAGGGTGAGGATCCCGGGGAAGATTGAATTTGCGACGGCGGATGCCGGTGGACTGCTTGTTTTCGGGATACACGTTCGATTCGCCCTTAGGTCATCGCGCTTCGCTCCTCGTTTCCTGGGGCGGCCGGTAGGGCACCGTCACGTCCCTCTTTATTGTATCAACAACTACTACTACCACCGCCGCCTAATTGATTTACGCCCCCCTGAGTCAGCCGCAGGGGTGATGAGGCCTGGAGTTGCGAAAGCCACGTGGCCGTGGAATTTCATCGGAAAGGGACTCGAGATAAAAGGAACCTCGAACCAAGACACAGGGATGGGGATAAATTGAATCACGAACCGAGAGAACTTTTTCCATTAAAAATTATACGGGGATATGGATAATAATGGTATCGGGCGAACTTATGAAAGAGACTGGGGACATGTTTTAAAGAATGTAATCCATCGAGTGTATTTCGTTTCTTGAAAGAGTGCCAATGCTCGCGCCAGAGCGCACTTGCCACGAAAATGGAGCGGTGGTAAATTCAAGTTGAAAGCACCGCAATTAAGGTCGCATGGAGCTGTAACGCCGGCGCAAAGAATCAACGATGTAATCCCATAGTGCTGGCATTCGTCCAGGGGATATTGGACCGTGGAAATTGCCTTAATACACTGGCGTATTTACACGATGCGGCGTTCCGGCGTGCGGGGAGAAGACGGTGCAATGCTCTTAAAACGCAATATTCATATCCAAGGTACCTGTTTTCCTGCCGTTTTATTGTTGCTCTTTAAGAGTCACCTTTCCGGGCAGAGCACCATTCGGCCGTCGGCTTTCCATTTATATCTGTATCGGCCGATGCATGCGATCCGACACTCCGTTTATCTTTTTATCTCCGGCGGAGTTGACTTTCTCCTTTATCCCGCGTTCCTACGAAAGCCAGGGACGTAGCCAGCTGCTCTTGTTCCGAGGCTCTGCGCCTCTCGTTTCTCCCGTGGACGCGGAAATCGTAATTGTAAGAAGAGTGTGCCCTGCAATTTCTCCTCGCACAGGTCGACACACATACACACACACGGGCGCGCGCGCGCTCGTCCCGTTGTACATCGTAAATCATGGATATCTGTATTAATAATTGCATAGTTTGCCGGGGCAGGTAGGATTGTCAGTTGGGATTGCGGCACAATAAGGCGGCCGAATTTCCGAGATGATGGAAAGTCTAGTGTGCTCGCGCTATTATTGCCAGACCTCGAGCATAATTAACTCATTATGATGGTCGCGTGCCGGGTTTGCATAATCCAAGGAAACGAGCCTGGCTCCTGGTCCCTCTGTGTGTGTTTGTGTGCGCAAGTGCATTAGCGGAGAAAGAGGGAAGACAATGCCGGCTTTTCCCCAATGACGAGAGTTGAAGAGATAAACGGCCGCTCGGCGCTCGGGCTGTGTATCTCTGTCCTTAACAGGACAATACCGCAACTCTCCCAGCATTCAATTAGAGAACCGTTCGTCATATTTCGTTATCTCGTAGATCGATCTCGCGAGCCTCACGCACGGGAACTCGCAGCGGGTTCCCTGTGCTCGTTCGCGGGATGCAATCGGCCAAATGCTAGGCCTGGGCTCGATTGGCTCGTGGTAAACCAGCTCTCGGAGGTCCCTTTTTCCTTGGCGGTGCGCGCTGCTACTGGCGGCTTCCTCGGATCTCCTTCGTTTTACCTTGTACCAGTTCAACGAGTGGATGCCGGCCGCGCAGACCGTGGAAAAAGGACTTCCTCCCGCGTGGCTCTGAGTCATCGGCACGTCCCCCGACAGTTTTCCAATTATGTTATGTCGAGTGAGTGACTTTCGAAGCGAGCAGTATAGCAAGGTCTGGTCAACCGGGCGTGCGATCAAATCTGCTTCACGGGATCCCATTACCACGAAATTGTCTTTCCAGGCACACTAGACCTCAACCTCGCCGTCCAACTTGGTGTTTCCTCCTTTCCTTAATTGACGTAGAAAGTATGTTACGCCGGAGGAAAACTCTATCACAGCACCACGAGGCTCTTATGGCTCCAGTTTAAATTAAATTAGCCGCAGCCGCGGCGAGAGAGGTATATGTAATTTTCGAGGGCGAGCAGCTCTTCCTGACGCGACATGAGTATTTCGAGTTTCGTAAGCGAGGAATGTATATTCCGGTGTCACTGACTTGATTTCACCTTGTGCTAATTGGACGAGCGGAAGGCATCCGGTGTGTGTCTTGACGAGACTTCCTCTACTCGTGCTGGCCTGACTCATCGTTCGCCAGCTCGACAGTTCATAACGCCGGGAGTTGCGGGCGCCGTTCACCAAACCGGCATCCGTCGAGCGCTTCAACCACTCGACGTGCGCGGATCTCTCTTGGAGTGATGCCGGAAGCGTACCATTCTCAATTGCTACCAATTTTCCCGGCCCTTTTCAGGCATCGACGCTCGCAGAATATCTCCCGCAGCGCATAGGCAAAACATAGATTGCGTAACGCGCCAGAATCATGTTCGCGTTAATCTGATAGGACCAACAGGCGGAATATATATTGGACGTTTCCTCCGAGTAAGTGAGTACATTGTCCGAACTCGTAACATCAGTCTCGCCCTTCCAGAGCCGCAGGAACATATTGCTGCGTTTTCACTGGCTGTCTATGGAGTACTGTTCGCACGTCCCCCTTGACAAGCTTATCAACATAACTTCCTGGCGATACGGCTGCTTTTCCAAACTTGGGTAGAACCACTTATTTAAATGGCGCGTGAGAGCCCTTGTTCCTCGACAATCGGGCGATTTAAATGCATTCCTTATATCAGGCCGCGGTACCTTCTCCTTCTACCAGAGTAAGGTATGTGTGTCGAATGTTATCGGAGCCGGCGGGATTGCTTCATTTCGGAACTGGCTTTCATTGTGATTCAGTGGAGGCCGCGCTTATGTTTGAATGGAGCGTTTTCCTTCTCGAATCAAGTTTCTTCGAGGCTGAAAACGATCCCGGCGGACGGGCCTCGTATTCCAGCTTTTACGTATCGTGGGTGGATCGCCTCGGATCTGCCACGCTACGCTGAAAAAGTAGGACGTGCAGTTCATCTTCGATTCCGAGCTGCACGTGCCTCTCTCGCTCTCTCACCTTGGGAAAAGTGTAATTCCCCTTTCGCCCCTTTCGCCCCTTTCGCCCGTTTCGTCGCGCAGGTGCGTGCGAGTCACGGGCGATTAAGGCGAGCGAATTGACAGAGAAACGGGGGCCCCCGCTATATCGGCGACAGACTCTACGCGTCCTCCTCGGTTTCGACAATTAAACGTGTCCGCGCAGCGCGCGGCGACAGTTTCTCGCGCGAGGCTGGCTGCCGTAAAGCTCGAAATAAGTGGCGGTCGTCTCGATTAGGACGAGATGGACGTCCTTTAGAAAGCACGTCGCTCGTAAACCGGCTAACGGGTACACGCTCGAGTAGCGCGCGGACTAATGGAACGCCAAATAGAGGCAAGACTGTTCTCCTAAGGAGAAATTAGATAATTAAAAGCCCGCGCCAAGTGGATGCTCCCCTCGACAGCCGGCCGCGCGCTGCTAGGCTAGCAGCCAGCCGCCAGCCTTAAAGTGCTTCTTGCTCATTTTGCCGCGGTCGGCGGCGTACGCGCGCTAATAAATGTAATTTCGCGATAAACATAACGATAGGTGGATGTGCATTATCAGCGACTACCACGAGTAATTAAAGACCGTCGGCGGCGGTCGAGGGAATGTGAAACTACTGCAACAATCAAGCGTGTCGACCGCCGCGTTAGCCAGAGATGCGGGTCCCGCGCACTTCACTTTTCATGCGGCCCCGTTAATAAGTCCTGCTCCCCGGGACCAGCGTGCATCGCTACATAATACCCAGCCGCATGTGAGCATGAAGATCCCCGTGATTGGAAATAATGGATCGGAGTGGCGGGCGGGCGACGCGCTTTCGTGATTTATTAAATCGAGCGAGGCACCCGGCGGCGATCGGCAGCCACACGACGCCGAGTATAGACTTCTCTACACGGCGCGCTCATCGATGCAACGTGACTTCATTGTAAGCATTACGAAACCTGACAATGAAGTCGATGCCCGTGCACCTAGCGCGGCCGGTGCCTCCGGAAAGGATCTCCTCGCAGCGGACGCTTCGTGCTCGAGTTTACTGCCGAGAGCAAGCCTCCATTACCGAGAGAGGGTCGCCTCCGCGTAATTATATAATGATCGTCGTCGGAATAAATCTGTAATTACGCGCGCGCCTAGGCTCGCGGGAGGATCGGCTCGAGCAACTACAACTGCACGTGCCCGAGTGTGGGCTTCTCCAAAGGACAAGCCCTGGCTGATACTGTAGAGGCGGCCGCCGCGAGAATATCGGCCCTCGAATTGATACGATCGTATTAAAAGCCTCGGAAAGAGTATCATATCGAGTTGCAGTAACCGGGACGGCCACTTTCGCGGGCGCAGGTCTCCTGGTCTCGGACCCGCGGCCGCCGCGCTCCACCGCGCGTAATAGCGACACTCACGAAAATCAGGTGCGAAAGCTGGTGGGAGGTGGTCACTGGCGTCGAGAGTGAATGAAGCCGAAGAGAACGTTGTGCATGCTCCCTTTGGAGGTTTGGACGGGCGCGGGGGGGCCGGCCGGTCGCACAGGTCTGCGGGTCCGGCGAAGGGGCACGTATACATAATGGATAGCACGCGGTATTATTTTCTGCGGAGCGTGGATAAGCTTATGAATACGTAGCGCCGCGAGCACATATAACTCTCGTGAGCGTACGTAGCTACGTACGGTACGTATCTATCCGGGGACCACCCAGACTCGCGCGTTACATCTCCTCGCCAGCAGCTGGCCATTCGTCCATTACACACCGGGCGGCTCTCCGCTCCCAGCTAGCTATACACAGAGTATACACACACCCTGGGCCCCAGCCGCCCGGACTCGCCGAGACCATAACACTCGTATCTCATTCTCTGTTTCCTCTTTGCGAACCTCCACCGCTCGGGACCGCCGCCGCCGCCCGCCAATCCCCCCGCAACTTTTACTCGGCCGACTCTTATCATCATCGTTCCCCTTGTCCGCCCGTATTCCGCCATCCGATAAACAGGTGCACTGCCCTTTTGAGGAGGCCTCTTTCCCTCCCTCTAATCTGATTCGCCATTCGCCCTCTCTTCCCTTCGGCGAACGGACTCCTCGCACGCTTCCTCTTCTGCCCGATCGACGCGCGCGTCTGGATGTCGACGGTATTCTACTACTGGAGAATAGTGCCGCTGGGATCCTGGGATAGTTTTCAGGTGGATCGGTGAATGGGCGTTTGGGAAAGAGAACTCACACGTATATTTGGATGTTTGCCAGTGTCCTTTTCAATGCTGGTCACATTCTATTAGTGCCATTGACGCTGGACTTGAATTAAAAGAGACTCGCATCAGGTGCCCGAAGAATGTTCTTGTGAGAGAGTCGCACTCGATTTGCGCCGGCAGAACGACCGAGGACAGTTCACTCGAGCGCGGTAGTCCGGCGAGATGAAAGTAAGCTGTTTGCAGATGGCTGCGCAGGGATTAGTGGCTTTTTACGTTGAATTTCGTTCGCAAAGAACTCGGGCATTATCATAGGGCCTTACATAACGCGGCGGCAGCGGCTCGTGCTATAATTGGCTGCTCAGAATTTCATGGAACTGCTCTCGGCGAATTCATGCAATATACATCGGGGGCCGCCGCGCGCGGCTCTGCGTACATTCTTCATTCATTAAATAGAGTGAAAAAGTATCCTAGTCGTCGCTCTTACTACATCCATAATGCATTCACTTTCGTCTCGCTCGCCACGTATTTCTTTATTTCTATCCTTAACGCTCTTGCGCGTAATGGTGCCGCGGGGATGTGTGATGATACCCATCTGGGAAAGTTGGAAACTATTAAACCTAGCCGGCACGGCCGATATAATTAGCTCGCGTTACAACTCGATGAGAAGCTCTATCAATGCCTCCAGCCTGAAACTCCGCCAGGTTGAAACTTCGCCCGGCAATGTCCCCCGGGTACTTGTAAATGTGAGTTGCGATTAGCGGGTTTCTACGAATAGACCAGGAGGAGGTGGCCGAGGGGCCTGCACAACTCAAGATTCCCGAAGGTCTTCGTGTAATGAAGACGGCCGACTAGTTCCAGGACATTCGCACGAGCACGCTAATGCCGAGTGCGAACTCTCCAATATCCACGACTGTAAGCCGAAGGTAACGAGCGCCTAAATAAGTAAATGTATCTCGCCGAGCATTTAGCAAGGTTTCGAATCGGCTCTTACCAGCGCGTTCGATCGTAAAAAGCCGGGAGCAGCGAACGTTTAACGTTCAAGCGCATCTCAAGAGTGGAGGGATCCTTGCGCGTCATATTGCCGCGTTCCTCGGAGAAGGACTCCCAGTATACATACGCCCTCGGGCAGGAAGGAAACACAAGCGCGCTCGGCTCTCTATCGCTCGACGGGAATCTGCACAATTCAGGCGGAGCTGCGCACACGTGTATGTACCTGCTGGCATCTACGCGGCCGGTAGACTTAATCGTGCCGATGGATCGCGCGGAACTCACTGGGGACACTCACGGGCGGAGGTCACGGCAGGCAGAAAGACCGTATATGTATAGATATACGCGTCGCGGCCAGATATCCGTGGATAATGAGAAGCAACGGTAAAACGCGGAGGATGACGCCGGTGACACTGTGACGAGAGCTGATGCACTCTCGACTAAAGGATGTCAATTGCGCCGGAGCCAGCTGGCACGGGTCACCCGATGGGATAATGTTGCTCGATCCTAGAAATTGCACCGCGCGCGTCGAGTACGCGTCGAATATTATCGAGACGGCTGGCTGGGAGTAAAAGGCGGGTGCTCGATCGGCATTCACCAGGGGATTCGCCTCCCGCCTCTCCTTATCGAGAGATGCTCATTCCAGAGAGCTGGAAGCTAGGTATCGTTCTCAACTCCGCGGTAAAAATATGACTCGGGAGGGATATGGCGTTGAGGCAGCTCCTATGCTGAAGACAGTGGGGAGTCGTACGAGGTCGGTCGGTCGTTAATCCCGAATTATGGAATTAGGTCTCGATTAGCGGCAGGCAGAAACTAACGGTACTGTTACGCGTTACGGAGCAGCGCACAGGTTACTGTCCCCCACTCTCCATGCTAATGCGTACTAATTGCCAGCATATGAATGCACCTTTTCTCGGGGGCCGCGCGGCGAGGGAGCCGCGCGGGCGTTTAAATTGAAAGAGGATGTAGAACGAGGAGAGAATAGGAGAGGTATGATACTGCACATCCTGGAAGGAGGCATGGAAATCGATGGAAGTGCTCGCCGAGAGCGGCGTGCTCGCAATGGGCTCGTTTCCGCGGTAGAAAATGTCATCGTGGAAAAGCAGGTTCTGCAACTCACTAACGAGCAGACGTAAATCGAGGAATATGAGGCAAGGATATGGACTCGGCTAAAGGATGTCAACTGCAGTCGAGTGTGACTACCGGTTGTCGCGGCAGTAATACTAGCTGGCAGGATAAATTGCACCGGACATAACGAGAGACGCCGAGGTACCTCGCCGTCGCCGTCGCCGTCGCTGCCGAGCTCCGATGGTGCAACGTTCTCTCTCTCCCAGTTCAACAATCTCTCCGATCGAACGAAAAGCCGAGCACCACCGACCAAAACACCGCTCTCCCCGCGCGCCCGGCACAGTTCCTTTTCTCGAGATCAATTGCGTCATTTCGAGAGAAGTACTTCGATCACAGAGACTCTGCACTGCCTTGTCTCTCAATTGCGAATGGTACTTGGCCCCGACCAAGTCAATTAACAAACAGCTGATTAATTCCAACGACAACGCTCGGCTCCTAAAACTCCAAGCCGATTTATCGAGCGTGCCCGGTTGACTTTTAACGATTTTACGTCGGACGACATAAATCACCATTGCAAGAATGGAGGTTGTCTCAAAGGGCTGGCGCAACCCCGCGAACGTCAAACGAAGAAGCCTGGGGTAACAATGGATTCCGGTGAACTCGAAGAGAATCATCGGCTGATCAGGGCAACAGCCGGAATAATAACCTTCGCGTGACGCGCTCGCGAGGAAGAAAGCTCCTCGAACCCTTGGCACTCTCCTGCTCGGAAGGTCACCGGTTCATCGGCGTCGGGATCTCTGAGGCGTCCTACCGGCGGAAGTACCAGCTCCTTCGTGAAGAAGCGCAGCCGCGCGTGCATTATTAATTACAGGAGTGGATCGCGCGCCGCGGACTCGCGATCATTACACGGCCGAGGGAGGGAAAGCCTTTCTTCGACTGTTGGCTTCCTCGGTGCGCCGATTAGTCGGGCTCTCTCGCCGCTGCACCGGCTAATTGTGTCCACGTGAATCATTATCAGACCGTAGGTGGATGTGTACATAGCTGGCTGGCCTCCTGGCGACCGGTCCCCAGTTCCCCACCGCCTCTGACAGCCACCCGTACATCCCGTGCTAGCACAACTCAGAGCCCGTTTTCACTTTCCATCGCTGGATCCTGTCTACGAGCGTACCCACACTACTTGTCAACACCTGCGCGGTACCGTTGCACTTTTCACGGCAACGATCTTTCGGACGAGCGTCCCACTAGTGCGATATCTAACCCGACTAGTACCGTAAATCGTGTACGGAACCGGATTACGTAAGAAAACCGAAAATGGATTATTATTATTACTTAGGCAGGGCGATGCGTTATGCAAGTGGCGTTTTTGCCGATATTATCCGGCGCTGATGTGCTAATACGAGTGTATTCCAGCCCCGGTGGAAAAGGAGCACGCGAGTTATACAATAATTACCCGGGGGAACGAGAGGAGGCGGTGATCTCGCACGGGAGTTTACAGTGTCGCGTGATACTAATGCATGACTGATGTGCCGTCGCGGCGGCAGCGGCGGCGGTGGCGACGACGGTGCATTGGCTCTCTCGAAAGTCGGTTTTTTCGCGGTGAGCCTCGCCGAGGAAAGTGACGAGGTATACACGCGGTGGAGAAACAATCTTGCTGTATTACTGGCGCACGGTACAATTGAAAAAGGAGCAACGAGCGCGACGCCTTGGCACGGCCGACGCCGCAACATCGGCGATCATTAATATCTCGTTGTAGAGGAATGGGCGAGCGCGGTGCTCGTTAAATCACTCATTCAATTATTATAACCACTGGCAGGGTGTACACTTGCGCACTTGCAGGCCGGGCTTCGATTGAAATTTATCTGCTGGAACCGCGTTGACGTTTCTATCCGAGGAGAGCAGTCGGTCAGGGCGGCCTTTCTCCGGCGCGAGCGCGAGAGAGCCTGATTAGGATTTCGGTTCCGCCGACGTGTCTCGATCGGCGCCGAAAGGTAAAAGTTCATTAGCGGAACCCGTTGAAATTGCACTGACAGCTCTATAAGCTCGAGCGCTGTTGAAACTAATGCCGTTGTGTTGCTGGTCTGCTCGAGCTCCGCGCTGGCGGCACTGGCTGGCATCGATCATCACAATCGAGAGCGGGAGACATACTTGCATTGAAACTTATCGAGCGGAACACTGATACACTTCCAATCTATATCCTCTTGATAGGCGGCCTTTCTTTGTAGTCTGATCGATAGCCATATCGTCTTACAAACTTAGTGATTCCGTCAAATTAGTAGTCTCTTCGTTTAACCAAACTCCGAGGAGTATTTCTGTGTTTGGCTGGCGAGTTGGTTGGTTGGAATCACTCTTCCTTTTAGTCTCACTGTAGGAGAGTAGCTGAAGCCTTTCTCCGATGCTCCGACTCGCCTGTCTCTCCCTTTTCGAATGGACCATCATCATTTAACTGCCTCGACGAAAGCAATCGCCTATTTTTAGACTGCTCTATTCAATCCCGCAGATATGATTTATCATGATTTACCTATAATCGATTAATCATCGGTCCAATTTGAAAATCACTCGCAGCAGCCGTACCGACTCCGCCGAACGGGTATGACTTTCTTCCTTCAATTTCTGTCGATGTACTAATAGGCGGCTGCCAATTGGCCGACAGGCGGAATTGCCCGACGCCTTGGAATCGAATGTTGGCTGGATTCTCGGCGGCGATCCCGCGCGCGTTCCTCGTCGTCTCGAGATGAAAAGCTCGCGCGGGAGAAAACGCAGCTGGGCGAGCGTCGTCGAGGAGAGGAGATGGCCGGGGTAGCGTGCGATTTCCCTCCTTAACGCCAGTGTTTCACGCCCGTCGAGCGCGATTAATGCCGGGCGTGTAATATTCGTCGATTCGCGATTTCTACTAGTTGACTCTCTTGTCGGACGTGCGGTCGCGGCCGGCCTCTCTTGTAACCTTATAGCCGAGAGGCAGCGCTCGCGGCACGGGCACGATCCCCGGTCGGCGGAGACACGAGGCCAGGAACCGGCGAGGACGCGGGATCGGGACGAAGAGCGCGTAGATTAGCGGCTGGCCGCGCCGCCTCGGAGAAAAGTCCCGGAGAAAACGGCCGGTGGCGCTCCTCGTCCCGCGCCACTGTGATCGATCATACGCGAGAGCAAACCCGGGAGAGTAGAGACGGACAGATAGAGCGCTGCTACTCACCGTCCACATCTTACTCGGCAGAGCCTTGCCAGTCGCTACTATCTCCGCGAGCTCTTCACGTCGCCCGACGTATGCATGACCGGGCAAAGGCGAACTTCGATTGATATTCACATCCGAGCAATTTGCTTTCCTTTCAGGAGAGCCACGATTTATCAATAGGACAGCACCGCGCTCGTCGGGGAACCGTCACCGCGACCCACACGCCGATATTTGTCAGAGCGGACTTCTTTCAGTTTCCTTGGGTGTAGGTCTGTAGTTGTCGAGCCGCGGACAGAGAGATCTATGCTTTTTTCGAGTGATGGATCGGCGTATTTTACGAATGATTTCACTGATAGATCGGTGTGACGACGCAGGCCTAAATGCATTGGGGAATGGGTCTTTCCGCTGTGCGGGTAAATGGTCGGAACAAGGCAAAAAGCCCGTCTGCCGGGCTGTTGATGATTCGATCCTTGATCCTCAATGGACTAGACCATTCAATTATGTAGAGCCGCCGTTTAGCACGGCCGTTCAAAGAAACGGTAACGAGCCCTTCCCCCTGACTTCTTGTCTGACCATGAACGCTCATTCCACTGGCGGGGCCGCCTCGCCGCCTCGCCGCCACTCCTCACGCTTTTTGCCGCCCGGCCGCCGCTGTTTATCCCCGTTTCCGTGTGGAAAACAGAAGACACTGCTTCATTCTTGCCCGGCGCCATTTCGCCTCTAATACTCTGCCGAGATGCGATTCAGCCAGTGCGATAATCCTACCGGCCGCGATCCCATCGCCAATTACGCGGATTAGCAGAGCTCGGCCTATTGGATTACTGTCACATCAGATAGGCTAGCTTCCTTCGCGGGGAACGAGCCTCCTAATAGCGCACTTCCACCGATCAATGGGGCGAACTCTGCCTCTCCGCCCGCATAAATTGTCTAGCGCAGTTAGATAAGAGGGATCGTTCGCTGTAAGACAAAAAGCGGCGCGAGGCCGGCGTGGGGATGAAGCTTATCTCCCCGCTGGAATCACATAACGGTGGCGGTGCGGTGGATTCCCTCAAAATTGTAGCACTGCGTCTGGAGGTAAAGAGCGAGCATCGAGGGGTCGAAGGTATTGGCACGGGGCAAATGGGCGTCCAGCAGGAAAAGAGATCGGCGATTCCGGTCGGAAAGAGGAATTCCGGAGGAAGATGTACGCGCCTCTGATTCGACGAGTGATTCCGCTGGAGGGTTCGGGTGTGGTCGATCGTTGGATAATTTCTCTCTCTCGCTCTCGCTGGCGCGAGAAGACGAGCCAGCAGAATACCAAGGAGGAAAGGTCGCGCCTTCTCTCTGTCTTGCCGTCGCGAGATCGATGCCCAACGGCGAGACGGGTTCACCTCTTGTGTACGGCGATGCGCTCGTGCAAGAGGTGCCAGATATCTTGGTCCTGGACCGCTCCTTCCTCCGCCTCATCTCCCGTCCCCTCGGAGCCGAGCCAGCTGTTACTGGCACCTCTTTGTCACCCGCACGCCCGGCACACGTGCGCCCTCGCTGGCTCTCTTCCTTAGATCCCTCGTTACTCCAATAAGCCTGCGGTAGATCGGATGGAATCTTAAACAGCGGAGGTTCTCCGCGCGCACTAGCAATTCCCACTGAGACGCTCAAATCAGTATTCCAAGGTGTGAGCCACTGAATCAGTACCTTCCCGGCTGAAATTCTTCCTTCGGGTTTTAATAAAAGCACGCGGCCACCAACACCGAGGGAAGCTCACCCTTTTCCTGATGGCGCTTTGATCTCCCTCTGTAAAACTATGTTCCCCCGTCCCACGGCTCCACGGCATTCTGCTTGAACGGGTTATAATTTTCCCGCAACACTGGCCGATCCTCGACACATCAGAGGAAACTATTCGCGGCCCTCGCCCCTCCAGCTCGACTTCTCACGGCCATTATCCTGCGATCGGGCGTAGCCGAGGCTGCGAGCGAGCGATGTAATATCCAGGCGAGCCAAGTTGGCCTCGCATCCGCGCGCATCCTCCGCCGGAGTTCCCTTTCAGGCTAGTTCGTCGCGAGGCCTGCTCTTCCCGATCCACTCTTCCGGGAAGAGCGACGCTCCTCTTACGACCACGCGTCTATCCTCGGTCAAACCACTCGCGCCTTAACTTTCAATTTATAGCTACTTCTTACGAGCCGGGGCGGATAGTGCGCCTTTTAAGTGGTGCCGGCATGGCCTGAAAAACCGAACTCCGGCCATTTTTAGAACCGAGAGGAGACCATTCCAGCTTCCTCGCGCTACTCTGCCGTCATCTCGCATGTAACGGAGGCATCGCATTCGAACTTTCGGATCTGGCTATAATTCACGGGACACTTTGATATTGGGAAAGTGGTTTCCCACATAAATCTGTAGAGAGCCTCAATATCCCGGCCGCTAATCGCAGTGACTCTGTAACTGGGTTGAGGGTGTAACACCTGGTTATCCGCCCTTGCGACAATAATTCACTTTACCTCTTGATTTAGGGCAGCACTCGGTACTCCCTCATTACAGGTTCGATCAGAGCCTGGACAAGGGGTGAAAGCGGTGCGAGTCCGGCACAAGTCGGCAAAGGGAACGAGAGCGATCGAGACGTCCTACGCAGAGCCGATCGATGTTCCGATCGCCGCGTTTGATTCGACCCGAACATGAATGATCGATCCGCGGCGCGTGCAGGGAGATCAGATCGATACCGATCTGGAGAACTTGCGAGGGAAGTGTCTGACTTTCGATTTGGCCCCCTTGGAGCCTCTTACGCGAGAGCCGATTAAAACTCGCTCCAGCCGGTACTGCGGGGACTAATTAAATAACAATTACATCGATCTCGTGCACCGCTCGGAAACAATAGCCCCTTTCTCGCGAGGGGGGCTCAGCAGTACCTATCGAGAAAGCAGTATAAAGCAGAATTCGTGAAAGTTGTGGGTGATCCTCGGGGCTTTCGGGCGGAATAAGGAAAGGTGGAAAGCAGCGGCGCGCCGACAACGAATCTGCCGCATTAAGGTAAGGTGGAAAGCGGCAGGAAGCTTCGTGGAGAGCGGAGAGTTCGTGACAATTAGCCGCGAGAAATCCGTGGCCTATAAGGCGAGGCGCTCTTGTCCCATCGCGCGGGTAATATCACAATTAGCCCCGCGTCTTTTTCCCCGTGTCGCGCAGTTAGTTGCGTGCGAGCCTGCGCGGTTGATAGCTGCCTTCCGGCGAATGACACTCGCGTCCACGCCAAATGCACACATAGATCCATGCACTTTCGCCCAAGTAGAGACACGCACTCGAGTCTCGAAGCGAAAGAAATGATAGCGTGTACGCGTAGCAGCAAGTCCAGTAGGTACAGGGGGTTCGCGGGGTCAGCTCTTACCGTCAATCAATCCGCCACCCACGGGGAGCACACACGGACACTGGCCACTTGGCAGACTGAAAAGCCCCTCGGAAGGCTCTCTCGCCATTAAGCGGCGCGTGTATATTAAGAGAGTGCGAGCGAGGGAGCGAGCGGCTGAGAAAAGCGAGATCTCTCGGCGGCAATCACCGGGCAGGAAGGTCGAGAGACGACGAGAGCCTCCTCGTTACTCGGAGCGGCGTCGGCCGTTTCTCCCATATAAGCCCATGCACCGAGCGACTTGGCCCGCGAGCTGAATCCTTCTACGTATGGAGGCGAGGCCGAGCCATCGCGGTCCATACGCGCTCTCTGGCCTATCCTTCCAATTGGCCAAATCTCGGCCGGCCGTGCCCCTTCATTTATTATCTTTTGTTAGAGCCGCCGCGAGAGATGGATGAACCGGCGATTCCTCTTTAGGCCGAGCGGTGCATCCTCGGCATGCGCGCGCCGAGCTATTCACCGGGCGCGGTACAAGTCTCCCGTGGAGGTGTCAGGTATAGAGGAGCCGCTCGACATTGTTCGACATCGATGGCATTGTTTGCCGCGTTACTTTCCTGGCAGGTAGTCTCTTCCGTGGGCAGTACTTTCTATCGATCCTCCGCTCGGCAGCTTGCCCTCGGACGCCGACACGCGAGCGCAACTGCGCTCTCGGCTGCAGAACGTCCGGCTGCTGGGCGAGCGACGCGTGCCTAAATGCAGGAAAGAAAGTCCTTCCAACTGCGGCTCGCTCCAATGGAAATTGGATCGGCCGATCCCTTTCAATCCAACCATTCAGATACCAAAACATCCAAGATCCCACAATTGGAATCAGTCGCGCACCTTCCGCGAGGCTCTTCATTAGCAACACAACTGAATTGATTCTCTCCGAATAAAGTCTCGCTTTTTACCACAAGTCCTTCGTAGGTTTCATCTCGCATAATGGCGAGGTCGCGCGGGAAGGACGAGCGGCGAGATTGATGATCGCTGAAATTCTGCAGGCACGACTTGCTGCCATCTTTTGCGCGTCGAGTACTCCGCACTCGCAGCATATGTTGCGGCGCTCCTCGGCGCACCGCTTGATTGACGAGAGGAGCCCGCGAAGTTCATCAGTCATGGGAAAGAGCGGCGTCTACCGGGATTAGCAGGCATCATTCATTAACCGTGTGCGCAATAGCGCAGTGCAGAAAGTCAGAACGGGCGACAGTCTATCTTGAGGAGCGATCGGAGAGCCCAGGGACATGTCAGATGTGTCAGGTCCTTGACCCACATGTAGACGCGCGCGGATCCAGTCTACAATGTCAAATCGTTTCGGATACATCCGCGCGGACGCGCGGCAATAACCCTGCCGACCAAATCGCTCCAAGTTTCACTCTCGTTGACCTGGAAAGCCATTGGGCTTTGCGCGGCCCTCATTAAATCGTAGAGTCGAGCGGGCCATTTTAATAGCATCCTCTTAGGATCAGATGCACACGAGATTGAGTAAGCCGCACGAGGATCGTCGTGCGTGTACTACACGCCTGTGACAAACATGGAACACAAATGACGGTCCGCTGCGCTCTAAAGCTTGTAAAAAATCGACGATTAATTAATACCTGCCTCCTCGTAGCCAAAAGCGACCGTACCGCGAGGGACGAGGTGCGTTACGTAAAAATGCTCGCAGGCCATAAATGGTGGCGAGGGTAATTCGTACAAAAACCATTCGACCCGAGAGCACTCACTATATAGCACCAGGGAAAATCCCTAGAGCGGTATTTATACAGGCTCGAGCAGGGAGGAGGTTACGCGGTCGGAGCGCGTGCAGTTGTAAAGGTAGGAGGCTAGCGCGGAATCGCTGAATTCCTATTGAATAAGAAAGAACGTAACGGTGTTTACCGGCGATGGCGGAGACCATAAAAGTGAATTCACGGTCAGCAGAGAGGCTGCGGGGCCGTAAGTAATACCACTATTACTGCGCGCGGCGAGTGCGGCATTGTTTTCCGCGTTATGCTACACCGCCGGCGCGGCGTCGACCTAACGAATTCATTGCTCAGTAACAGACCAAGGACAGTAGTGATTCGAGAGGATAAAAAGATACTGCTCATCTTTTTACGATGCTGAATACTGATTGCACCTCGGAGAGTTATCAGAGTGCGCGCGGTGGTGAGGACGGGGCTTCTGAGAGGGCAAACTTTCCAAAGTATGCGGATCCCTGGTGGAGGCGGAGGTCCGTTGGCCAAAATTGGAGAGGCACCTCCGCGATCGGCGGAGAGTGGTCGCTCCCCGCGGGTATCAATTAATAACCAAGAACTTGGTTGTATCGCGTTACAGAGACTCGGGCAAAGGAGAGGTCGTTGACGGAAGGAGAGAGCCGGTTGAGAACCTTCGAGATTCAGGTTCTACACGGTGCGACCCGACAGCGGAGAGTCTTGGGTGGCATGAGAGTGCGGTGGTCGCGCCCTATGCTAACCCAACCTAACAGAGACCTAAGATCGACTCCTCTCGGCTAGATTCTCACCGCTCGAAACCACATCGGCGGACTTGTTTCCATAAGATCGTATAGGTGGGCCCCTTCGAGAGCCGCTGCTACTCCCGAGACGCTGTTCCTGGTGCTCTCCGCCGACTCGGCCGACTCGGGCACCCACCCGTCGCTACTTACAGGGACAGCCAGTCGATTCTCACGAGCTTGCAGTCGCCTGCCTGGTCAGCTACCTGAGCGCCCGATCGAGTTAGGATAGGTTCGGAGTTCCAGGTAAAAGGGACCATTGCGGAAGGCATAGCCGCCTGAATACCATTCACCGATCCTCCCAATAGCTTCCCAACCAATCCCAGATCCTCCCGCGCCGCCCGCCTTCAAAAGGATCTTTCGTCTTTTGGTCTTCTAGCCACCTTGGCATTCACACTCTTCCCTTTGTCCAAGGTTTAACGATGACGTTTGAAAGTTTCCATTCCTCCCGAGCGAAACTACACAACTGCTCGGCGGCCAAGGGCCAAGTTAATCCTTCGGGACGACATATTCGGGGAAATGGCGGTTGAGGGTACCTGTTTCTTACCGGCGCAATTCTCTAATAACGGCTCGATAATGCACCGTGAACAATCCATCGGGGGATTAATCGATTGGCGGCAGTCTCAGCTCCGAGCGGAACGAGTCTGTCGGGAAGGAGCACTCGGACACAGCTGCGAGAGCGGAGGCTCGTGAGTTAAGAAGCCGAGGGTACGAAGAAACTTAACCCATAGATGAACCCGCCGCGGAACTCTTCCCGTGAATCTTCGATCTCCTCTGGTACATCGACCTAATTAACGGTATGCGGGTCAAGCGCGGCAATAATTCAAGAACCGAGTGCAGAGTCGAACATCCTTAAAGACAAACGTTGAGTCACGATCTACGAACGTGTTGATGCGAATCTATTTAACATCGCGCCGCTCCGGGACGTAGATTAGAGCGGCGAGGAGATCCTGCGCCGCCACCGCCAGCTACCACTGACATCCTTCCACGGGAATAAAGTAAATGGGGGCCCCAGCGTGTCCCTAATTATCGCCGATGAAAAAATCCATTCTCCCAAGTGGAGCCCAAGCTGCTGCGCACACGTACACACACACACAGACAGGAAGATGGGGAAGACAGGGGGGTCGATGGAAAAATGTGAGAAAACGATCGGCGAGATCCGGGGCGAAGATCCGCGCCCGATAAACTCGTCTCGGATACACCGCGGGTAACGAGTTATGAAGAGCAATTTGCATGCGACCGAGATTCGCATGCTGGCCCGACATGGCGGCGATCTGATGGCCCATAGGAATGCTCGTTGCGGAGAGACCGCGTCGCTGGGCTGGATTCCTCAGAATTTGAGGACAGCGTCCGGTCCGCCCGGCTCTGTTCGATCATCCTCGCATAACAGAAATTAATTAACGATCGTACGCGCGTCCCTCATCCACGGAAACATGTCGCCGGCTGAATCGTGCACCCGGATGTTCCTTCGAGGACACTCGACCAACTTGTGGTTGACAATGTGCTCGACTAATAGATCCATTTCCTCCAACGCTTAAAGGGAATACATCCCGCAGGCTCAAACTCTCCTTCCACAGAGGATCACTGTCGTCCCCTACAGTACGCTCCAACTGAGGGAAGGGACTCTCCTTAAGGCGCGTGTATAACGAAGGAAGAAATTTAACTCACGATTACTCCCTCGAGCTAAAGCTAACTCAATTAACTCGACGGTAGGAGAGGCTCGCCAGAAAGAAGCCGTCGAGAGAGAGGAGGGGGATATTAGCTTGAGGAGGATTTTCCCGGAAGTTCCGAGGCGCTCGTCCTTTTGCACCGAGGTTCCTTCGTGGGTCTCCCGATTCTCGCGGAGCCTGAGGCACCTCTAAGTAATGCTAGGTCGTGACCCGCGCTTTAATCGTCGATTTATCGCCGAGTCGGGAGAGACAGGACGAGCTTCTCATTCTTCTCCTTCCTCCTTAGCCCCGTCCTCCCCTCCTGCCCCGCGGTCGATCCTTGTGGGAACCCATTTCGCGTCGTGTCCGGCCGAATTGAATGCGGACAGGACGCATCAGCCTCGGCGGCGACCGATCAACGGTCCTTCGACACATTTTCCTCATTCGCTTTCACGATCCGGGAGAAATCACGTTCGACAACCACCCGAATCTCCGCCAAATGCCACCTGCCTCCCGAAAAGACAGTAATGATGGGTTTCGGGCAGAGACTACTCTTTGAGAAATCTGACGTTTGATGATAGAATGACTTAATTCGACCTGCCATGTGTTATGCCAGCAAAACTCGCGGGATAAACTCTAAGCCTCTTTATGAAAAGAATTAATTCCAAGCGCCTTTTCATAGAAAGCGAGGCGGAGAGCGTGTAATGCTGTTTCTAGGATAAACGCGGAAAGGAATAAAGGAAGCGTACGGCGAACGGTACTCCTCTCCTTTGTTTCATCTAGGACAATATGGTAGATTTTCGTAAGAACGCCCATTCCCACCAGCAGCCACGTGTACAGGTGCCACTTAGTTGCACGACACCTCAATCGAGTCTAATGTCTTTCGCAGTTCTTGCGGGATTAGAACTAGAACGGTTTTCCTACCATTGACTCTCTGTCTCTGACGCACACCAGGTAATTGATGTCATCTCGAAATACATAATAAGTTGCGTGGTAATATCACAAATTACAGTGATAATTGTCATGAGCGGCGCAATTAGTCACGCATTGTAACATCCTGTTTGGAAAGTTATATCCCACGCGATACTTCATTATACTCATGTACTCGCGAGGCTTCGCCACGAATTTACGTCTGTCCGCCCGAACTCTTGCAAGACTAAACTCTGATTTCTCTTGTAACATATTAATCCTACCCGAAAGCCGGTGTATATAAAATATACCGTGTTCACCGAGTCCGCGCAACTTGGTACCAGATTTTCGAGTATTCGATTGAGTAACATCCTTTCACGACCTTGTTTGAGCGGCCCATACGTCGTTGCGTAATCAGGCTTTCCACGATAGCGCGCGTACACATTGGCATTACAAACGCGAGGGATTTGGTGTGAACGGCTTGGAGGGTTCTCGATGCATATACCAGATCGAGTTGTCGCGACATGGATATATGTAGGCTATTCCTAGTGAGAGTGAAAACTGCCGAGGATCCGGGGGGGAGAGCTCGCGGAGAGTGTCGGTGAAAATGTTGTCGCGCGAAACCACAGTGTCATCGAAGCCGGAGGGAGGTTTAAATCGCGGCGTGCACCGTTACTCGAATCGGCCTGGAGAGCGTGCGTACAGGTGCAGGTAGCGGCGAGGTGGTGGCGGCGACGCACACGGTGACACACGCTCAAGCGAATATTATCCGAGGCGAGTGCAATTGCGGGCACGACGCGCGAGGACGACGGGGCGCGTCGAGGCGCACCGGAGCAACGGAGAGGAGGAGAGTGGACGCCGACGCGCGCGCACGCTCTCTTACGTGTATGGGAAAATTCTATCGCGGTTCCCGTGCCACTGGCAGAGAGGACGCAGAGGACGTAGGGCGGTCTCGGCAGGACCGTTAGGAGGCTTCAAGGATATCCTGTGTCGCGTGCAAGCGAGCCGCGTGAATTACCTTACGCGAGGAGAGACGGCCTCTTGCTCTCGCACTCCTCGGCAGGACGAGAAAGGATCGCCAAGGATTACCGGTAGTCACTGACCCGGCCGACCGACCGAGCGACCGATCGACCGCCTCCTTCTCCGTGTCACACCGTTCTACACCACC
This sequence comes from Crossocerus cetratus, assembly GCA_963675795.1. Classification (NCBI taxonomy): domain Eukaryota; kingdom Metazoa; phylum Arthropoda; class Insecta; order Hymenoptera; family Crabronidae; genus Crossocerus; species Crossocerus cetratus. The sequence goes on along the minus strand of OY776668.1, from coordinate 16,289,983 downwards.
GTGGCTCTCGATATCCGAGCGCGCCGCGATATTCGCCGGCTGATTTACGACACACTTTTTTCCCCCGCGCCGCCTCCAGCCTGGAACCCCCCTCGACGCTGCGACTAATATGTACTCGATAGCAACGACACACCGAGGAGCAACGGAGCAACAGCATTCGCACCGCTCGCCTCCGCAACTTTTTTACCCCCGGTTATATCGTCCGGCCGAATCTCGTGCTGAGCCTGACAAATCATCGGGAGATTAAGAGGACGCGGCGCGCACTCGAGCGGATTAAAGGTCGGCAGCCGATAATAGAGTATGTCGAGTAATAGTCGAATAATAGCCGCCCGGCGATCTTACACGTTAGGGCACTAGATCCAGCTCCTTTCTTTCCGCGCGTCTTAAATTAAGACTTAATAGATTTTCACCGCTAAAGCCGCATCGGGCACAGTGCCCGCGAGCACAGACTTTAATCACTTTCACCCGATTCGCAGAAATCACCGGGCGTGATGATACAAAGGATGAAACCGAGCCCGCAATTGCGCAGTGCGGTGAGCACGTGTATTATATACTCGCATAATAAGCCCCTTGAAAAGGAGAGTAGTAAAAAAGTCGAAGCAATCTCGATGCGCGTACCAATCATTACTGCGCTCACGGGAAAACAAACTTCGTCCACCGGTTTTGTGCCGGCTGCCCGATCGCGGTTGCTACCTAATGACGACAATGACTTTTTCCTGTCATACATGAGAGGCGTTAAAGCGATAATGTCACGACACCGCGCGGCCGGGTCTCATTTGCATGAATTGTGTAAAAAGTAGATGGAAAGATACCTTTGCTTTATGTAAGTCTGCTAAGAGTCCTTGTACCATTGTGTACTGGGTATATCAAGTCTCCAGGGTCTCCTCCAATTTGGAAGGTATCCCACAGGGAGCTCTAATAAATAGGACGGTCGGTCGGTACTTTAGTGAACCTGCTATTCCTCACATTGTCGGAATACTTGTTAGATATGCATCTCGCCGGGAACAACACTGCAGTCCAAAGAATGCCCTCAGAACACACAATTATTACCATAGCCTATCCATTACCATAGACAGTTATTCCGGAATATCCGATTGCAGGCTCGGCCCCTTAAACGAGGCCACGAATTGCTCCTAATCCTCGTGCTATCCATATCTCAGTGGGGCAAGGCACGCGATCCCCAGATCCATATACGTACATGCATGCAAAAAAGTCCTTCGTTTAATGGAATTCGCGGGTAGAAGAGCAGAGAGGCGCTCGCGCCCCAGGAAAACCCGTACTCGAATATACGCAACCGTGTCAAGTAGAAAACCTGCAATGCGACGTGGATGACGTCAGCTGCAGGAAGGAGCCGCCGCCCGGAAAATGGCAAGGATCAAACGATCCGGTATATAACTGGTGGAATTACCAGGGCCAGCCGGAACAGGTGTACTTAGCCGATATTTAATCACTAATGCACGAAAGCGCCTTACATTAGCCGAGAGCGGACCTAAGGGCTGGCGCTCGCGGCTGTTATCCCTTTGGGCAAGCCAAGTACATAGCGCACAGAGCTCTGAGAGTTTGTTTGTACTCCTGAGAACAGAGCCAACAGAGAGTCGAGCGGGCAAAGGCTGGCATGGACCGCCAGCCAGGGAAGCTTTCCAAGCAAAAAACGCGAATTTCGCCGGCTTCGTTATACAGCGGCTTTTCGCAATTTCGCGCTAGCGAGGCGAGTGCGGGGAACTTTGCTCGGCCGGTGCGCTCGGTGTACAGTCGTTTCTCGTCGGGCAAGTTAGGCGCGCATGGAAAACCAGTCGGCGCTCGTTAAATCGGGACGGCCGTCGGAAATCAGCTAGGAGCTCCTAATCACGGGAGCGTGAGATCCAGCGGCAACGAGGAGGATGACGAGGCGCGGACGAGGACACGGGTGCACAGTGCATGCATACCCCGGCAAACGAACATGTACTCCGCGCGGGATTGGGGGAAAAAAAAGGTAGCGGAAGTTGGAGAGCGGAGCCCGGCCTATTCCCGTCAAATGTCAGATCGGCCGGCCGATCTTGGATTCCGCTTGGCTCGAGGAGAAAGCATGAAATTCGAGAGGAGGCCCCTCGAAAGTCCCCCGTAGCTCGCCGGGACGTGGGTGTCCGCGCGAGCGCACGTCCAAACAAATAACGAAGCGGCGGCGCGTCGCAAATCGCGCGCGCCGCTCTGCTCTTACTTTTCATTGGGGAAACCGGATTTCGAGTCTCTCTGGAAACCGCCTGGCTGCCTCCTCGGCGACGGACGCGCCCGCGAGAGCACCGCGAGAGTGCGAGGGAGAAGCTTTTGCCGCAAAGCTCGCGAATGAGAATCGTGATTGCGAGAGTGCGAGGAGAGGCCGCCGCTTAATGAGAGCGTTGTCTTGGCCCTCGACTATCTGGCTCGGGCGGCGCCTTCTGGAAAAAGGGCCTCGTCACGAATCCAATTTTACGCCGACCAAGGAAGAGAGGACGACGACGACGACGACGACGAAGGTCGCCGGCTGCTGGGAGCCGGTTCACGAGACTCGCTTTAGTAGTAGCAAGTGCCGAGACGCGCCCGACACCTATCTGCAGCCTTGTTCGGGTCCAGACAGCGATATAATGGCGCCAGGGACCTGCGGGAACTTTACACTTACGAGCTTGTCCCGTCAAATCTCCGCCTGCCGCTAAGAAACCTATTAATCGGCGAGCAATCGATCGGCCTTCTCGAAGATTTGCGAAGCTATAAAGCTGTGCTCGTAAATCTCGCGAAATCGCGTGTAAAGCTCTTTCCCTCCCCGCCGGCCCCTCGCCCCTCGGCGAGGGTGAACAGCGTGATTTGTAGCAGTTCTTAACCACAGGGGCTTTCGTGCGACTGCGCCCAATCGTTTATAACTCCGTCGGAGAATGTTTTCACTGTCGCGAGCATACTTCCCTCGCATGTTACGCCGAAATCACGCGAGTGCCACCGTTACTCTCAGCCCCTGCGCTTTAATGACTTCCAATTAGGAAGCTAATAAATCCCACCAACTTGTACTTCCATATCGGCCGACAAGGAAGAGCTCTCGCGAACTCTGCGCGTACTCAAACGGCTATCCGCCTATTCCACACTGACAAATTGAAGTGCGCGAAGTTCCCCGGCGCTTTTCCTTCGAGGAACAAGTGTTTCCGCGCGACCGAGCGCGATGTAAATCACCGAGAGCCGCGCTCGAAGAAGGTTTCCCGTCCCTATGACGGATCTTGTCCTCGCGGCGACGGTTAAGCAGCCCGGCTGATAAAAGGCATCCCGGTAACCTTCGACCCCGTCTCCTTGTTCTTCCCGGTGCTCGGTTAAAGGTAACTACGTGATGAACTTCGCAAGGCCTCGAGTAAATCACCTCGCGGGAGAAGGTGCCGCATGATTTACTGCTTTACGTGTCCTTATAGAAAGTGAGAGAATGCCCCGCAACATGCATGCAAAGAACTCGGCCCGGAGATTGTCGCGAAGCAGCGTCGAGTGCAGCCAGTCGAGAGGAAGTTATTTAGTGGGAAATTGCCTTGGCCGTTGCTTCGTGCTTCGCGTCATGGAAGCTTCGAAAGGCGAGGGGAGAGAGCCCAGCGCCCGTTATACCTTCAACGAAGTTAACTGAAGTAGACTTCCATTAGGAGCATTTGCGCGCAGAGAGCACCAGCCGAGTATCGATTTCGTATTCCTCAGTCTGGCAGCCGGAACAATCAATTCTCCCCGTTTAAATTCACCGAGCCGCTTCCACTGGTTCTACTCGAGAAAAGCCCGGCGAAACCTCGAGATCTCCTGTCGATCCATGTATATCCCTCCCGGCATATCTGCACGAGTGCGTTTCACGCACTTTCCATACGCAGCGGCCGACGGGAATAAAGCGCTCGCGGAATAACGGGCAAAGCACGCGCGCGCTTCTTTCCAGGAGGTCGTGATCGATCGTAACGATGGCCCGTGAAAGTTCGTAAATCACCGCTGATTTACAACTTTGTCGCGGGCCGCTCGAAAAATCGTCTGGCAGTCACCTTAGATGGCCCGGCGATCCGCGCATCCTGATAAGTCCGAGTGGATCCCGCTAATGACGAGTGTACGACGAGGCTTCAAACTTGATTAGCTCGACGCCGGGACACTAGTCTATCTGCCTTACTCCCGCATGCTCCAACACGTAAAGTTCGATAAAATCGAGGATTAATTTATTGCGCGGCCGCGCGGTCGATCGCACGAGCCCGCAGAAGAGCGACGATTCTACTTACTCACGGGGGAGAAGGTGCCGCGCTTAACGAGGCGTACCGTGAATCATAATGGAAAACGTGATATACGTTTCAGAGAAACCACTTGCGCCCGAGACTCATTTCCGCGGCGCTTTTAATTGAAACTTTCAAGTGTTATTCGTCGAATCACATAGTGCTCTTCGATATCTGCACGAGCTTAAACTCCGCGGCCTGAAAAACTTGGCGCGGCTGATTACTGGCATTACGAGTACCAGGTCGGTCGGTAGGAGTTGGAGTGCTACCTCGGAGCGAGGGCGTTCCTATCGGCGGTGATACTCGGCCATGATTTACACTTTCCGTCCAAGTGAGCAGAAATCGAGACGGTTTCAGGAATAATCCAAGCATTTTCAATTAGAACGTCCGAGTGGACGGAAATCGGGCCGTTTATGACAACCGGCAATCAGCCTGGGTAAATCGAGCCGGACGACGTCTTTCCTTTGCGCGGTAACACTGGAAAAAGCGGCTCGCGAACGGCCGGCCAATGATTCGTGTCAATGTCGCATGAAGGCACTTGAAATTATCGTCTATATCAGCGGTTGCATTAGATGCGGCAGCCAGACGCACGCACACGCACACGCACACGCGCACTGGCTGGCGGGGAAAGGTGCGGAGTACAGGGAGGGACAGGTAAGAGGGAGAGAGTTCTTCGACCCATTGCCGCTCGTAACGAGGCTAATGGGAGAACGATCAGCGCGCTCGGCTTTTCGAGCCGGCTCGAGGAGCCGGTAATTTCTCCTACGCTCGATCCCGCGGGAAAAACAGGACCGGTCTCAGGAAGAGGAACGAGGGCCGCGATTCCAGCGGCGAGTGAGTCGCACGCGCGCGTGTGCCATCCTTCCACGACACATAACATCGCCGCGCTCGTCGCTCCGAACATTATCGGCCGCATAAGGCCAAGTCGGCCCGAGACAGACTCGCCTCGAAGAAATCTCGCGCGGACGCTGCCTTCTATCTAGAACCAGATGGACGGCTTAGTCACACACGGAGATCGACTGCGCGCGCGCGCTCCAGCGGATTTTCTAAAGTGATTAGAAATAATTGCGCTCGCCGGCAGCCAGCCAACCTGGCACAGGTATTTAGTGAGAGCGCGGAGAGGGTGAGAGCCTCTCTCTCTTTCTCGCTGGTAAAGCTTGGAAAAGCAGCAATGTCGATGACGACGCCGGCACCGCAACTCTTCTGGGACGGAAGCCCCTACCGATCGCGCGCGATTATATGCGCTTCCTTATTAATCGACTGCGTCTGCTAATTAGCTTAAAACCGACTTTCCTCCCGACGAACACGTGCGATCCGTTTGCCATTTTTCTCCGTCGAAGAGACGCCGGATTATTAATGACTCGCCGAGCCAGCCGCGATCCGGTACCGCGTAAGCAGGCCGCGATCTCTTTCTCTTAGCTGGAACCCATTCAGAAAGGACGGCGATAGGGAGGAAATCGCGGGACTGACATATGCCACGCCGCGACTGGAAATCAATCATATTCTAAACAAGAGCACAATTCTCTATCAGCGTCTCATCGGTACAATTAATCCCCGGGAGCTCGGGGGAGCCGATCGACGCGGACTCCGCTCGAGAGCAATCGACGAGGAAGTTACACAATCACGCGCCTATTTGAAAATCAAATTAGTATGCTTTCACGGAGCGTGATTCACGCGGAGGCTCGGCGGAGCTCGTCCAAAAGTCGGCTCGAAAAAACGGTGGCAAGGCCGTTGAGTGAACTTGGCCGGCGGAGACGGCGGCGACGGCGGCGACCGGAATCGAGCGGCTCCGGAGAAAAAAGAGAGCGAGAGAGGATGACACCCGCGACTGGTTTCCAAGCGCGGCTAACGCGGCTGAAAAGCCCGGGATTTTCTAAACCGATTAGAAGTAATAGCCGCGTCCGCGATCGCCCCGGGGTTGGAAACGTAATGGCATTCGAGATTCGTTCTTGCACTACCGGTGCGCCATATTAATGGCCAGCAGTTGATCGACGGACAAGGGAAACTACCGTATTGTCCTAATTACCGCGATCCTCCTGTCGCATCGTTGCGCGCCGCCAATTATCCGGGAGTCATTAGCGACCTTCAACTGGTACTCTTCCGCGAAATCTCCCCGGCGCGGTCTAACCTTAAGGGAGAGCTCGCAACTCGCAACTCCCAACTCGCCGGATAAAGTTTCCCTCTTTACACATCGAGAGACACTGGCCTCCTAATGGCTCCGTATTTAGAATCCTCGCTGCTAAACACCACCCTCCTTATGGCAGCCGCTCTTTTTCGACTGCTACTTTCCCAGTCCTCAATTGGCCGAGCCTCCTTGGCAACGCGCTAGCGCGCCCGATTCACATAAAACTCAACCTGCCGCTTGCGCGACCAACTTGGAGTGCGAATATGCAGGGAGCAGGGATTGGGCGACCTGTGTACACAGGTAGAGGTACGTAGAGCACGTACATACCTGTAACAAGGCCGTGGCTCGCGAAGGTCGGTCCGTTGGGACGTTCGTTGCGCGCGGCGAGTATATATCGGTCCGAGATCATGTGGCAGCCTCCGCAAGTCCGCAAGCGGTTTCAGCCGCGCTCGCGGGGAACAGGTAGTGTCATGAGATCGCGGGGAGGGCAGTTGCACGGAAGCACGGCCTACCAGGCGCACCTCTCAGCTCTCAATAATTCGAGATTTCATCCAACTTCCTTGAGCGGCCGGTGCTCGCCGGAGTCACCTCGAGCGTAACGAAACACGGACGTTTTCGTATTCCCCGAGATACCGCTGGCAGGATATATACTCCGCGCTCGCCTCGTGACACAAGAGTCATGCAACGCTGCTGACGGAAGGCGCCCGAGGAATATCGGCTCTCATAAATCGAGCGGGGGTAGAGCGAGGAGAAACTGTCTCTTCCAGGATGGTTTGGTCTTGTCTGGTATTAATATTGTTATTAACGATCGGGACCGGGCGTCGTAGGCGAGCGGTATGCATCGATTCATCGAGGTCGAAGATTAGGGCCGCGCTAGGCGATGCCAGTGCGTGGGCCCGCAAGATCATCTCCATCGAGCCGAGGAAAATTGTGCACGCGGCAGAAAACACGACGCCGATCGGGCGCTCGTATGCGAAGGTCGGCCAGCCCGAGCGTAGAATCTGCGCCACGATCTGCGGCGGCAGCAGCTCCTTAGATAGATCGCTAGAGCGCCCGCTCGCTCGCTCGCGTTCACGCCCGAGTTCGCGCGGTTTTTGTGCCTCGGCGAATCACGCCGTGATAACCAGTAACCGGTAATCCCGGATTAACTTACTTTCAGCGGATCCTGCGGCCGCCGGGATTACGGTGCGTCAGGCCTCCACGCGCGCTCCGCGGAGAGACTGCAGCCTTGTAAACAAGGACTTAAACGAGCGGGCGACTAGTGCGCCAACGACCTACTCGCCGCGGCGAGCTATAATTTCCTTTATGCCATCAGCGATACACAGCGAGCGTTTGGCTACCGGTCATCTTTTCGGACGAGCGCCCGGCGACCAGTGTATCGTTAACGATCGGCCTGGCGCTCCTGGCCTCTGGCCGGCTTTCAGCTCTGTCTCGTTGGGAACTGCGCGCCCTAATGGAGACCGCTTGCCATGCAAATCCCTACGGTAAAGCCTCTGCTCGGCCTCGCCGAGCATTCGTGAGCTATCTCCCTTGGCTTGCGCGAGCTTTTCGTCAATTACCCTCACCGACAGCTAATTTGCGATCGCGAAACCTAGCCGCTCGCCTTGCCCCCGAGGTCACTGACCTTTGTGTTTGCTGGCCCGGCTACCAGGCAACTCGGCCCCCCCGGTTCTTCCTCCTCGCGGTATTAGATTCATCTTCCCATCGCGAGGCGTTCGATCATGGGAGAAGCAGCTACAGCTGCACTCGGGCCCTCAAAATGTTTTCAATATTAGCTGTCAGGCTGACAGGCGATATCGGACAATGGAACATTGAGCAATTTTTGCGACTATTGTTTCACCTATGTATCTCGCCTGTCGCTCGAGAGAGCTGCGCGTGTGCTCTCCGAGGGACAGTGTGTGTACGCGGCTTCCCTCGTCGGCTAGTCACCGCTTTTAACTGCGAGAGTGTGCGTGCGCGCGCGCCAATGCCGATGAGAGCACCGGTGCTCATAGGCACGTAGCGAACTCTATCATTTGTATTCGTGATCCGTTTGAAAGATGGATCGTTGATTAGCATGAAATTACAGGCTGGAATTCGCCGGTGCGCCTCGCACGAACTCAACAATGATCGCATTCTTCTGAATTTCAAGCGGAGGAAAGCGGCATGAGAGGAGAAGCAAAGAATTGAGTCGTCTCCCTCGCGAGAAGCGGCCAATTTCCGCCGGATCCATGGCAATTGTATTGTAAATATTTGCCCATCGCGGTTGGTTAACTTTCGTATTCCAGCTGTGTCAGCAGGTGTACGACGCCGCCGACTTTCATCTTATCTCGTGTTTTTGCATCGGCCTTGTGTGTTCCGCGTATGACTGTTGGTACAGCTTTGGCAGAGAACACATGTCCCGTGCGATCTCGATTCAGCATGGTCAATACAGGCTCGCTCACAATGAGGAATGGCTGAAAGCGGCGATCGCCCCAGTAGATTAGACCAGTTTCTCGCAAGACGAGACGCAATCTAGTTGAATCCTAGTCAGCGGACACCGAGTTAATAACTCAGTTAATAGTTGTCCTCCCGCGAGTTCATCTCCTCGGAGGCTCGGCTTCCTCCGCTCGGCCAGTACTATTAATTGGATTTCTCATCTGCAGATCCTTCCTTTGCCCAAACAGGTAGACGCGCACGTTACGTAATGGCTACTCCTATATATACCCACACCTAGTATCACGTATAAGAAGTTGCTCGCGGCATTTATAGCAGGCACGACACTTTAATGCTAAGCAACATTCTTTCGTCAGTTCGCTTTGCTGCCCATCTACCTTCTACCTCGAGCCCCTTTCGTCACGTTAGCTCGCTTCTCTTAAGGATCCTTCGCAGGAATTCCGTATTACATGCTGAGGTCGAGGTCGACGGAGTCGGCCAATTCGCGGTCCATGCAGAAAAGCAGCCGATGTCAGTGACCTCGTGGCGCGGCGCGACTAGGAGCGACCTCACCGGCCAAGAAGTACGGCTCTCCTCGAATTAACGAGAGGGAACGAGAACGATTAGAATCGCAATAATCATAAAGCGATCCCACACTCTTGTCATTTTGCGAATCATAGTCCGCGACGGGCGACTTTAGAGCCTGATAAATCTCCGGCGGAGAGATCGCGGGGAGTCCGAGCTGGACGGGAGGTATTCTCCGGTAATGAAACGTAATTTAGAGGAGGTTGTCGGACAGTTAGGAGGCTGTATCGAGCATCATATGTCGAAAAGTCTATCACTCCGGGCGATCGATGGCCTGCGAAGGAAGTTATGTGGGTCATGCATCAGTCTCTACCGGCAGCCACGATCCAAAGCCCCCCAGTTGACAAGAGGAACAAAGTTGAGGAGCAAGCCAGCGCGAGATCGATCTTCGCCCGCTGTGTGTAATTGAAAGTGTAGACTGTGCCAGCGAGGAGCCCCGGCGAAATTTCTTGCCTTTTGATCGATGTATTTGTGTAAGCCGAGCCGACATAGCGGGCGAGATTCCATCACTATTTGGCACGAGTTCCGCTCTCCGGGTTTCAGTGCAATATGTGCTGGCGCGGACGGTAGCTACTTCCAAGTGGGACTGGTCGATAGCGAGCCGTTCGGATAATGCATCCTTAATACAGGCGTCGCTCAAGCCGCCGGAGACGAAAAGTCACTCGCTCGATTACTGTAATAATATCAAGTGGCCGTCGCGATATCGAAAGCTGCAGTCGAGCACGACTGGCGCAACAACGTCGTGGAAACGTGCAAACGTCTCATTACGCGTTTTGTTGATCATATGCTCGGCTGGACGTCTCGTCTCGGCTCGATATCGTAACCCCATGTAATTCCTCGCAAAAGCGATAGGCCGCATCGCGCTCCGCACGTACACGGCTCCACCCCGACCGAACATCGCCACTCTATCACGATATCATGACTATACTGATCGGCCGATAATCAAAGATCGCGATGCTGACGCCGATAATATCCTAATGCGCTTAGACAAATCTATGATTTTCTCCGATACAACTTTCTACCGGTGCCCGGGAGCGACTCGCTCCGACCAGTGTTCCATGCCAATGATATATCCTGCTGCTGACTGGGCCGCCAGACAAATGAAATCTTTCCTTCGACAGGCGTGCTCTCGTTTCTTACTGATAGAGTTATATGTACCGCGAGAACGCTTAACGGAGAAAATAGCTCGGCCGGCGCTCGCAGATTGCTCTCGCCAGCAACGAATGGGATATGTCGGAGCCGGCGAGCACTGGGGAGGCAACAGAGGAAGAAGTGTCCCGGAGCCATTTCCTCCGGCGAGTGCGCCCGACTGGCGTCGGCCGGTCCTCCTCGGGCAGGACATTAACTTTAACAAACGACCGCGCGCTCGATCGTTCTTCGTCAATTTCGGCTCCCCCTTTTTCCCGCGCTCTTCCCATTAGCATGCATGGCGACGGTGGCTCAGTTCCATGGTATTTGGAGCGACGAGCCCCTGTATCGCTGCGGCGAATCCGAGAGGGTTGCTCCGTCGCTGGGATGCATCAGCATGTATCGCCCCCCAGACCGGCCGCGGCCGTGTGGCAGCGGCGCGATAATGGGAGGATGAAGGATCGGACTGGTAATTTGCCCGGCGAACGGTCAGCGCGCGCGGTCCCCAGGATTTATCATCGAGCGGCGCGAGGAGCACTCACTGCCAGCAGCGAAAGGAGCAGCGACAGGGAAAGAGGGAAGGAGAGGCAGACAGGGGGCCGGGCAAGCGAGAGAGAAAGGGAGAGTCCTAGAACGCGAGGAACCAGTCTACACACGTCGCGACGTAAGCGCGCGCCAGAGAGGTCTGACCGCTCTTGACCCTTGGCTCTCGCAGGGTGCTGGGATTTATCGTTCGCAGGACTCACCTCGCCAACGATGCCCAGAGAGACGCGCGCTCCTTCTATCCTAGGATCGTTGAGATTTCTATCCACAGATTGATGACTTTCCTTCCTTCACAGGGAATATGATCTATCTGTGTGTATAGCGGTGTATGTAGTAGTAGCACTTGTCGGGAAGGACACTCGGAGCCTTCTCTTCACTTATTGTTAATAACCAGAGTCTACCTTCTCAGAGTCCCGTATCCCTGGCGGCTTCACACCTTTAGCACAGTTTACCTACGATCGGATCTTCCGAGCCGGATCCCGCGCCGGAGTAACAAGCACTTGGAGAACACACGAGGTCACGAGTCGCGTCCAGCGGCGAACCGAGTGAAATCGAAGAGGTACGAGCCACTGGGAGTCCTAAGGTCCCCAGGACCTCGGTTTATCGGTTAGTCCTGATTCGTCGATGGGTGTGCGCCGCACTCCGGACGTCCTGTCTTTCAATTGTGATTTGAGGTCGAGGCCGAGCGGACTCGGCGTTCGAGTGGGAAACACGCGAGTCAAGAGCGTTCGAGTGAATCCTGGTTGAGGAGAGGATGATTTTTGTGGAGCGCGTTGATCGGGTCGACAGGTGCAGCGGGTGCAACTGGCACGGTTGTCGGCTTCATACTGAAGAGGCGCCCGGACGCCGGCGGCTCGGCGATGCTCCGAGAAACTGGCTCTACCACTGGCGACGGCACCGAAAACCCAGTGCCAGCGCAGGCTCTCGGCTTCCTCCACGCTTGCTCTCCGCCGCTGTCGCCGTGCTACCTCTCCGCATCGGCTCCCCAAGTGGGGGACTCGCCGAGCGTGTCGAAACGCCCCTTCACCCGCGCCTCTACCCCCCCTCCCTTTCTATCCCCGCCGGTTCGCTCGGCTTGCGAGCGCCGAGCGTCCTTTCCTACCATTTAGTCCTCCGAGTCCTGCTGGTCCTGCGACTCCCGAGAGCCCCCTTCGCCGACCTATCTCCCCCGACTCCCTGGGAGACTCCGATGCTCTCCGGCACTTCGGACTCCTCCGCGATGGATGCTGGCCGCTCGCGAGTTCCATGCGTTCCGGTAGGTCGGTGCCGCCGGAGAACCGGACCGGCTGCAAAAACGATTGCGTTTCGAGATGAGGGAGAAGCCGCTCCGCCGCCGCGGACGCTGCTCGAGGGGGACCTTCCACTCGGCCGGCGAAAAATTCTCCCGGCCTCTGTTATGCGCGAGGCGAGCGCGGCCAACCCTTTCCGCCGCCCGCTCCCGCAATGGCCGACGGGAAAAAGGAGCCCGGTCCGAGCTGGCGAGCTTCCAATATTTTTTCTCGCACATTAAGCCCTTTCGCCCTTTGTTCCAGATTGATTTTTAAAGGCCTGTTGTTTCCTGTCTCGTGAAAGCAGACAGAGCTAGCAGTGATTGCTCGGCGCGCGCTCGCGGATCCGGCGCATTGGAAACGGTAGAAAGTGTTTTTCCATGTCAGTGTCGGTCTCATTGTTGGCGGAATCGTCTATCGGAGCGCCGCGAGCCGCGCGGACGTGCTCTCGCCGAGAGGTAACTTCCTTTAACGAAATCGAAGGGGAAACCAGTGGGTATATCGGAATCAGAGATAGAAAGGGCCACGTTGGGATCGTGCGGCGCGCTTGCACGGCTATAAGGAGCCGAGTGAAACAAGTAGATAAGCCGCCCCGGTCCGGCCTCCACCGATCTACCGTCGACGCGTTTGAATTTCCCGCCGAAAGAACATGGCCGCGGGGCCACTTCCTTCGCAGAACCGGCGCAGCGCTTATCTACTGAAATAAGTTCTCAAAGCGAATAGATTTATCGAGACGCGCGGCCGCCGGTGCTGATATATCGCTGGACCTGTGGAAAGCCGTGGCAGCAGCGCGGTTGACCGGTGCGCTCTCGATCTCGTTCCAGAGGACCGTCCGCGTTCACGTCCGCCGGGGGGGAACAAGTGGGCGAGCAGCGTTCCCCGCTTCTTTCGTGCCACTGCGAATGAGAAGGAAAGTGGAATATCGAAGGTACGCCGACGGCTCTCCCGACAGCTGTTTCCACGCCAAAGAAACGCATAGCGCACCGTTAGATTCCCCGCTAAACTCAACTATCTCCCCGTCGAACTTCCCCAACATGTGGCTGAGATCCCTATACGCGGAGGGGGGAGATGATCTCGTCGAGGGGTCGCGCTACCCTTGAGGGGTCGAGAGCTGATGATCGCCCGTTGAATCAGAGCCCCGGCAGGATTGAAGCCAGGCTCCCGAAAAATCTCTGAAACGATGAAACCTCTCCGGCACGTTTAGCACGTGGAAGGGCTGGCTACTCGAGCCGGCGGAACGATCCACCGGCACCCCGGCATATCCCGGGTATATCCAGCGCACTACATCCATTCTCGCCGGGTACTTTGCATAGCATCGCGATATAGCAGTATCATAAATTCCAAGTGGTAGCGATAGCGCCGCGCTCATAAGAGCGCCGATAAAACATTGGAAATCGGACCAGGAATAACCATAGCTTAGCGGAGAGGTTGGCATACCGGTCATTCGGGGACCACTGCTCCGAACTATATCCGACACGAGAGGCTCGCGCGAAAGAGTACGCTCTGCTCTACGAGGGTTTATAACTTTGGCGTGGAAGTCGAGTGACAGGAGAGGGCCCCGGCTGCGCACTTGTCCTCACGGGGGAACGCCATGAGGATCGACATGGAATTCACGGGGTTCCTGAGCGACATCGTGGCTGGCTGGATCCGGGAGTTCACGCGCACCCTGTCGATACTCTCGCGGCCGAGCGACTTTCCTTCAAATCGCCGGGACGTTTTACGTGGCGTCGGTTGACATTTACAGTGAAATCCTGGGCAGCGGGCGAAGCTGATTACCATTTGGCTGAATGGCGTCTTAAGGATCTACGGTCCCCGGCTGGAACCTGTTTCGCGCTCGGTGTTCCTGCTTTGGCCCGGTATATTTATATCGATTCTCGCACGCACCCACACACCCTGCGCCTACCGTGCATACGTGCATAGGTGCATATGGAGAGGGAGGGGGAGAGATAGAGAGCCGGGCTGAGAGAGGAGGCGCGGAGGCCGCTTGCACAAGAATCGAGTGTCTTACGTGCGAATGCCGGGGGGGAATCGGCCGGTGAATCGCCGGCGAATCCAGCGCGTGTTAAAGGTTATTCCACCTTCTCCTTTTGTGATTCGACAGGCGGGATCGCGAGTGCGCCCTGTCGATTTCTATAAATACCCGGCTGGAATTCGCGGAAGCCTTTGGATTCACCGAGATAATACGAGGCTGATAGCGCGCATCGCTACACGCCACTCTTATAGCAGGCTCGTGCGCTTTCTACACGTTTAATCTGCTACCCCGTGAAATCCTGAGCGGCCGAAACCTTTTACTTGGCGCTCTTTATGCTCACGATTACCGCCTCGAGCACATGTCTACGTACCAGAGGAGCGTGCGCGCACTGTGCGCACCATGTGTCGCCGGGGCGAACGCGACACACGCAACTACGCGAGCTCTAGAGGCTGGCGCAGGTTGCATTTTAATCCGACGCGGATTCGCACGTGTTCGCTCGCGCTGGGTTTCCTGTTCGGCGAGCGGCACGCACTGTAAACCGGAAACGCCGCCAAGGATAATTGCACAGCCGGCGAGTAGAATAGGCTTCGGAAGATCGCGGTTATAGGATTACCCCGATCGGCGACTTGCACAACCAGCCGCGCGCGCGCAAAACACAACACAACTTGTATCCAGCCGAACGCAGCCGGGAGATAAGCATTACATATTCATGAGATCCGCGAGCTATGAAAATAGCTGGGGGACACTCGACTATTTGCGGCCGTGCCCCGTCACTATTCGGGTCAGGCAATTAATGGCCTGACGCAATATGTGTGCTAGCGATGATCGGCTTCTGTCTATGATCTTTCTTTTTTTCTCGGCCACTCGTTGACCCCCATTCGGCAAATATTGCACTGCGCGTGTCAATAGGATTTCTGCGCCTCGCCACATTACGAACCCTCTGCAGCGCCGGCTCGAATCGCTCTACCGAATTTCTGATGGCGACGGGGCACCTGTGCAAACAGGCCTGTCCTATTAATCAGAAAAAGAACCTTGAAGGGCCAGATGTAAATGGCTGTGTGTCCTCAAATATTTGTAGAATCTCACGGGCCTTGAGTATATTCGCTACCGTATGTTCCTCGACGTTCTGGATAATTCATCATTGTCGTGAATCGGGTGAAATTGATCGTGAAATTGGCCTCGCTCTGCATGCATCTAGTCCCGACGATTTCGAGGATGATGACTCGACAATTTCGAGACAGCTTCATTAATGGGATGCCTCAGCCATTATCCAGTTTGCCCGTGGTCATGCGCGAATTATCCCAAGAATTCGCCGAACAGCATTAAAGGGCTGGAAGGGGTGGAATGTGGATTTCCAACAATTCCAGCAGATATTCTTCGCGAAAGTTTTCACCGGCGGAACTCCCCTTCGTCCCAGAACTTTCCAAGTTCTATTGAATCTTCTTCCCAGTCCATCCCTTCCGGGATCTGTGAAAGTGATTCTGCTCTCGACCGTCCCTCTCCGCTCTCAAACGCTCAACTCTACTTCAAATCGAGAGCTGTTCGTAATTCAACTCTCGAAAATCTTCAAAGCGACCGGACGAGCTTTCTCCCCGGCGAACTCTCGGACAATGCGAAACCGTCGATAGATGTCTTAAATTTAACGCGGCGAGTCCGATATGGAAAACGTCCAGGTCTACAAAAATTGCGGCACATTGGAGCGCGAGGGCCGACTCGGTTTTCGTTCCGAATGTGAAGCACGTGTGCAGTACCGTGAACGGAGAGGGACTTAACTCGCTCAACTCGGGGGAACCGGAGGGGGGAGCCGCCTCTGCAGTACAAGTTCGTAAGGAGGTTGTACCTTATTTACCGGGTAATCCAGTGTACGTTTGTTGGAAACGGCCGGGCAGAAAAATTAGCATAAACGCCACGAAACGGCCAGGACACGAAGAGGGCATACGTATGCGCGCGGGCCCCGATGGAAATCTGCCTTAGCTGTTCTCTCGTGTCTAAGCGCCTCGCCTCTCCTCAGACACCGTTCTTTTGCAACGGTGAAACCGACTCTCCGAATAAAGCCCGGAGAATAAATCGCACCTGATAAAGACATTGAGATCTTCTCACTGTCTTCTTGCGCGACTGTTCTCAGCCCTCTCCTCTCCTCTCCTCTCCTCTCCTCTCCTCTCCGTGGGGATGGAGGAAGAGCCGGCCCGATCACGAATCACAAATACACCAACGGATCATGCTTTTCCATTGCGTGTCGGGGATTAGTGAGCATCATCGTCCCGGGAAAGGGGAGGCCTGCCACGAATTAGTCTCGATTCTGTTTGGAGAACGTGCGGGCTATGCACTGAGGCTGGCGGCCGCGCGTGGTACGTACTCTGTTGATTTTCGCGCAAATGATATTTATCTTGCTGTTAGACAGACGAGTGGTTGAGGGCTGCTGCGAGTGACAGAGAGAGGGAGAGAGAGAGAGACTCTCGCCGAGGCCAATTCGCAAGGAATCGAAGTCCGCGGATATGAGCCGAGGCCCCATTTAGACATTTCGCACCTCGGTGAACTCGGTTTCACGTGAACTGGGAGAGTTTGGGATGCTGGAAAGTAAAGTATGTGTACCCAAGTACAACAGTGCTGTCTGCGTAAGAGAGTCGAGCCCGGGAGGCAACGGTATTCCGTTTGACCTCTCCGCTTTCGTGGAGAACTGGGTGTACCTGCATTAGGAGACCCTTTCGAAGCTCTTTCTTTTCCCGCCTACTCGACCCGTGCGCCGGCACTTTGGGAAAACAATTGGATATTTATGTCCCCTATGACGAAAGCACTCCGAGTGGAGCCGAGTGCTGCGAAAGAATTCTCCTGCCACGTCGTCTGAGAGAATTGCCAAGTAGATCCTATCTGCGAGGCTGTCGGACAACTCTAATTTGCAAACTACAAATGAATCCTGGATGGCCGCGCGAGACACATAGTCGACTGGCCGGGCACCTTGTGCAAGAGTAGAATTGTCCTGTAGCCTGCAAGACAGGCGAGTGCGCGCACGGAGAGTTGGCCTGACTCGCGTCTATTTGATTGGAGTGCGTTGACTTGGCCCCGAGGCTCGTGTCTCCACGCTCGAGCGCGCTTCTCCATTCGTTTATACCTTTTGCTCGCTTCTTAGAGGCCGTTGCAAATTTCTCGCAGCAGCAACAGCAGCGACGGCGGCGACGGCGGCCGGGCGGGCATACGTGCCGGGACACGTCCCAGCCACCACTAATAAATTGATACGGACTGCCATGTGGACACGGTGTCCCGGGTGCCGAGAGTGAGAAATCGCCGAGCGATTCTGACTTAAAGGGCTCGAGAGCGCCGAATGCCTCGCATAGCTCCGATCCCCCTCCCCCCTGATAAATGAGGCGAGCGAGAGCACCCGTTACTGCCATTGCACCACGTGCTAAACGGACCAGATGAGACCAATATCCCCGCGTACTATCGACGACTGCGAGTCAAACATATTACCGGCGTGATCCGCTCGTAGCAGAACATGCATGCTTAATGATGAATGATAACACTCCGGACCAACCAGTCGAGAAGTCTCCTCTCTCACCGGCGGGCTCTTGCTCACCGTTACCTCGAGGATGGAAGAGCACCGGCTCTCAAAAACCGCATTCCATTGACGCCGCTTCCTGCCGATTTTTGAATCCTCCCGCCGGGATATGCACTTTTATCCTCGGCCCTCGGAGGCTCGGAGCGGCGGCAGTGTGGTGGGTTGGAGGCGTTCATGCGGTACGCGCGATGCAGCGATAGAGATGAAGGCGATAAATAGCCGCGATAGCAGGACTTGTCGCTGAACACTTAATAAGCCAGCCAGCCAGCCAGTCCGCGCGCCGGCCACTAATAGAAACCGGCGAATTAGCATTTTTATGGCTGGCCCTTTATGTAACCGGGCGACGCCGCGGCGCGCTGCCGGGGCGAGACTTCATTAGCCGGAATTAATAATCGGCGGGGATAATGAGCTCCGTTTGTCGCCGGGGCAAGATATGCAGGAGTCCGCAGCCGCGCGCGGTACACTCTGCTTATCCCTCGAGAAAGTCTCACGGCCGTGCAGCCCCGCGGACAACGACTCGCCACGAGGAAGAAGAGGAGAGTTCACGCGACAAGTTTTGCATCACTCGAAACCGGCCCGGCTGAATCACGCCGATCCATTTATGGCCGAGGGACAGATTGGCATTTAAAATTGCTCCGGACCTCTCGGCCCGGCCACTGCCCGACGCGCGCCCCAGCGGCAGCGCGCTAGCGCCACACCGGATGCGAGCGGAGCTCGATGATTATTCACCAAGTTTACGATACCACCGCTTTATTGCAACACGGCCCTAGTCGAGGGTACTCTTTACCCTTTGGTGGCGAAGCATAATTTTTCATAGATTATCGCGTCCTACGCGCGACGCGACCCGCCTTATCTTCCTCGAGCGACTCTTTGCGCCCGGAGCTCCCGATAACGTGGGCGCTTCTCCCGTTTATCGGGACGAGGCTCGCCCGATGGTCCACTGGCTGGGCTTATCTCCCTATTTCCCACAAGACTTTTAACCGCTGAAAGACCAAATTGAGCGGGCGAGCGCCGCTACGGGTTGAGTGGCGAAAGGTCGCGTGTTCGGGAAGCTCGATATATCTGAAAAGACGCATCCTTCCCAAATAGGATCGCGACCGTTAAGGTCCGCGACCCCGCGGGCGACTCCTCGGCTAAAATCATGCTCCACTTCCACTCGACTTCGATTACTTCGGATATGCATACAAGACTTATCGGCGAGGCGGCCCTTTTAAGTGCGCCGCTAACGGCGCCGTTTTTAGGAAGCGAGAACTCGAACTTTGCCCCTCCATTAACGACGTGCTTCTATCTTGGAACTAGTCTTCATTGGAAAGAGCGTAGTTTCAAGTGTCGGGAGAATGTGTTCCAGTGTTCGACAGTGCGTCTTGGCCACTAACTGACGTGTTTAGCGTCCTTTGTCCGAGACCTTTCGCTGGTCGCACGGCCGCATTTTCCTTGCCCATTATGCTCATTTCGGCAGGTGCGCTCGCCTCGAAGCTCCATTCAGCAGTAAAGCCGAGTCACGCTAGAAACGCACGCTCGAAAACGAGAAAGAGCGTAGAAAGCACGTATTGAATGCGTCGAAAAGTCCGGCCCACCGAGTACGTTTTGACCCTGCGACCGTGAAGCTAGCACTAACCCCGAAGAAAAGCGACGACTTTATCCCAGAGGTACCGACAGTGCGAGGGCTGAGCTCGCGTCTCGGCGGCGCACAAGGAAAAGAGTGCGGTTTCTCAAAGGAGGAGAAGAGGAGAGGAGTCGAGAAATCGTAAGAATGTCGATCGCTGTACTACTTTGGTGGCCGGCATTCTCACTGAAAGTTTCGTTCCTCTGATACATTAGACCACTCTCACGTATCTCTGAAGCTGCTCACCGGGCGTGTAGTGTATCGCGTATAAGACTATTGCGCACTTGACGTAATGTTCGAGCAAGGCTACAGGCAACCTAATCCCGGCCGAGAGAGAGAGTCTCCAGTGAGAATCCTGAACGCTCTACATCCCAATCGTGACAGTGCTCCATGGCGATTGGTCGTAAATTTTCCCTAAATAATCTCGCGCTCTGTGTATCACTTGGAAAAATGCGCACATCTATTTCGCGGCGTGTGCGTCGCGCCCAACTGGGTCGTTTCACTCCGACTTACTAATAGCGCCAATTAGCGATCGTACTCTCGATCGCCCGGCAGCCAAGTGTGACGAAATCGCCGCGCGCTGCCGATGGAAAAAGATCGGCCCCGTCGCAATACATCGCCGCTTCGGGGTTTAATTGATCGGACTGCTCCGACGCCGAGAATGGCCCATTAGTTATTTACGCAAACGCGTGCCATTCCCGGGTGCGCGATGATCGCGCGAATATTTCCTACCGAGGGGCCCCCTGCCACATGCACAGGTACACCGAGCCAGAAAGAAAGTGGAACGTCGAGGAATTCAATCCCAAGGCCCTCGTTCATCGGAGAACGCCGATATCGGGATCGTTCGATTTATACACCTGCGAAGAATCCATCTCGACGCCGACGATTCTCAACGAGTCGCGCGGTGACTCCGAGAGCAAAGTTGGCGCGAAAGGACTTGACGCGAGAGAGCCGCCGCTTTTCCCTGCGAGCGCCGAGAGAAGCCGAGCGAAGAGCAGCCCTCTCGCGAGAACTGCCTCGTGTAATCGCATTCACGGTTTACGTTCCAGGCTTACACGTGACACCGCCGGATTACAAGGTACACGGTGTCCCGTGTAGAAGCGACCTTCGTGACTTCTCAAAGAAAGGCCATAGAGCCGTAGGAGCGGGAAGCGGGCGGTCGGGTCTCTGCGGCGAAAAGTAGAAGAGAGGAGGACCCGGCGGCGATCTTAGCGCGGCGAGCCACCGAACAATGGGGAACAAGTGTTTTCTTCTGGAGCCCCTCGTACTCGAGGTACGCTGGCACGTCATACGTACATTGTGCGCGGCGCACGCTGTCTTTTAACTCGTCCCACCGCAGATGTACTTAAATAGAGGCGACACTCGCTGCCAGCCCCGAGTTTACAATGGGATTTAGGTCGAACGATCCACCGTCCTATCTGCGATCGCCTCGTCGCAAGATACTGTTTTTGAATAAGAAAGTCCGCTTGATAGCGATACCGACTGGCGCGCCGAGACTCGCGGAATAATGGCATCGGAAACGTGTCGGCTGCGAGTCCAATACCATTCCGGATATGGACGTGTATTCAAGAGATCCTTGCGGCTAGACATCCAGACATTGATTCCATGTACACGTTTTCAAAAGATCTGCCAACAATGAAACCGGCGGAAATCGCCTGGCTACATGCGATATTACGTGTCAGAGGACTATAGTCTCCATAATAAATTGAGAATTAATTTCGTCAATTAATCAGACAAACAGGTGTAATTTGGTGCGTCGCGTGGGTTCCGTTTACGCGAGTATGTTTGTCGCGTCATTAATGCTTTATTCAAGCATTTCCATTCACCGGCTGCCGCGGGTTATATAATCACACGACGCTACCGCGGCGCGCGATGAAGAAAAAACGCTTCCGGAGCCTCCCAAGTAGTTTTACGGTTCCATTGAGTCGGCGGAGCCTACTTTTCGGGGCGCGCCTCGTACATTGAACCCTCGCGAGTCGCCCGAGCCGAGTAATTAAACGCGTTGCCGGCAGTTGGATTGGAAGCTCGTCTTGGAATTGCGAGGCTTCGCGCGTAATAGCCTTAGAGGCTCGAGCGATCGTTCGCCGAAGGAAGTTTTAAGCGGCCGATTAGTCACAGTTTCACTAAGCCGTCGCTTACGTGTCATTAATCCGGCGCTCTTGACACCGTTTCCAGGCCGATCCACATACGCGAAAACTTGTGATAGATTGCCGCGCGAGATTTATCGAGCGGGAGCGGAAGGGGAGCATTTTAGTTTTGTGGATCATCCTGAATCATTTCAGCCCGACACTCCTACACCGGGGTCGACCTACATCACCGCAGGGTTCTAGGTCCAATCTAGACTAACTAAAATGAACCGAGTTCCTTCAGGGTGGCTCGGATCGAGCTCGAGTACATAGTTGGACGGCTGGCAGAAGTTCCGCTATTGTATATTGCACTATAAATCCATAAGAGATTCGTTGAACTTTGACATGGAAGACGCCTCCTTCCATTGACACTGTTCTGGTTAGTCCGAAGCGGCCTAGCCTGCGGCCGAGTCCCATATAATCATCACTCCTGTAGCTGTTCTCCACCTTCTCCAGTCAGTTTGCACTGCAAATGTTCTCCCTACGCAGATGGGATAAGGCTGGCGACCTTATTCGGCTTGTTTGGTCTCTACAAGCGCAGCTGGCGCAGGAAATCGGCGGGAAAGGGGTCGACCGGAAAGAGAAACTGTCGGCTAATCATTCCGAGAGAAGAGAGACTCTCCTTAGATACATATAAAGTAATTAAGAGTCACTCGAGTGTTATGATGGAGATAAAATGAAGAGTGGCGTGCGAGGTTGGTCTAATATGTCTACGTACAATTTGTATAATACCATTTAGGGACGGTCGTCTATTCATATGTAGAGTGGACGATGTGCGTGTTCGTTGGGTAATGAGCACCTTCCGCAAAGTGAATTGTAAACGTTGCAAGGTCGTATACATATCCATGCTTTCTCAGGACAGGCGGTTTTTCGTGAGATCGGCGCACGAGTGTGAAAGGATCCTCGCCGCTTTCACGCGCTCGGAGCGGGAAAAGACATCGGCAGAGAGCGCACCCTTGACGTATGTGACGGCCCCGTCACTGACGGGGGCTGCGCTCCGATCAGATTTTCCCGGGCATGTCATCCGGGAACGGAGCTCTAGCCCGGCTCCCTAGGCACCGAGCGGTTCCGTTACATATTGCACGCTCATCAAGCACTTTCTAAACTACACGGATGTACACGGATAATCCCGCGCTAATGAAGCTATCCCGCCGCGCCGGGGGAACAACTCTAGCGAGCGTCCGATGTAAAAGTTAGTTAAACTCACTCTTACGGGCCCGCGCGGAGCCATGTTAATTAAGAGACGGGGTCACCTACATTGACAGGGACGCAGAGCCGCGCTGGAGAAATGTCGGGCGGGCGTTTACTCTTCGATTCATTGGCCTCGCCATCGGAGCCGGTCTCTCTCTCCCAGCTTTGCATCACCTGCTCCGAAACTCTGCTGGTTGCTGTGAAGACGAGCGCGCCGACCCACTTTATGAATATGACGTACTTACGAATTCGTACCAACTTACATAATCGCCCGAGCGCCCACTGGATTACTTTCGTGCTTTTTGTTTTGATCGACGTCCATAAATTAATGATGTTACGACCTTCGCTCCGGCATTCCCGCGGAATTCACTCGGCTCAGCCTGAAAGCAAGTAGACGCTATAATGTCCGACTGTAACTGCTCGTCTCAAGTAAATCACTCGATTATGCAATCGCGCAATTGAGCGGTCGAGCCAGTGTAAATAACGACGTGGAAACCAGTCGTATCTTCCAGGATCGAGCGATACTTGAAACATTGTCGCGGGAGAGCGGCACGAAATAGCAATATCTCCAGCGAGTGCATTAACATTTTTCATGCGAAGCGCCACGCTGGTGTTTCTGCCGCAGTCGCCCTTTCCCAGCGATTGCGAAAGGAGCGCGGCCCCTCAGAAAAGTGAGAGTCTCCGGGACCCACACTCATTAATGATATAATATGAAGCCATCGACATTTCATTATCCTCGGTAGGTATATCCTCAAATTGCACCGGCAATTTCCAGGCAGCGGCGTGTCACGATCGGAAAAATGGCCCGCGCGCTCGAAAACGGCCAGGCCGTGCGTTCTCGACCTATGCCGCGCGGCTCGGCGTGCGCGCGTGCAGCGATACTTCCTGGCTGAGGGAGACACTGGTTGCGTTTTAATTGGAGGTGAGACTTTCGTTGCTAATCGTCGGGGACAGCCGAGCACTGCCGCGTCTCCTATCTCGCGAGGCCATCGCGCCCGCTCGACACGAACCTCGCGTTTATCCTGCGTGACCTTCTCATTCAACCAGTCAGGGAAGAGTCAGTCTCCCTCTCTTGATTTTTCTGTCTCTCTACCCGGCGACCTTCCCCCCTTAACACGCGTGTCTCTACCCGAGCTCTCTATTATTACGAGGGGGGCAAGCGCGAACGTCTCGGCGAAAATCGACGAGTCGAGCTGCACGCCGGGGTCAATTGGAAAGTTCAACGCGGTGCCGGGGGCTACCGGTGAGATACAATAATGTCCTCGCACACTGCGATCGAGTGCATCGGCATTAGGAAGCGCGTCAATGCAAATGTGGAAGTATGTTTTGCCGGCGCATAATTAAGAGGCGCGCCGGATATCAGGGGCTAATTAGAATATGGGGGGCAAGGGGGGCGGCTTTCCCGAGTGTCCGACAAGGGGGCATCCTCGCTAGAAAGGTAGGCTCGGGGTCTCGATCGGTCCAGGATCGGCGAAGCCTCCTCGGCCGATCTAACGGGCGTCGTTGCCGCGGTGACAGTGCAGAGTGCCGTGGCCGGAGAACACACGGGTCACGCCTGCAAGGGCTACGGGATAATGTCAAACGGCCGTAAATTACGGCCGAGGCGAATCCTCGAGCCGAGAGCCGTGTGTATAACGTGGGAGTCGCGAGACACGCCGGGACATAATCGTGCAGGGGATAACTCGTCCGGACTTTCCCCTCGTTTATTATTTTCTCGATTAAACCGAGCGAGAACCCTCCGAGCGAACTGCCGCCACTTGGACCAAAGGTCGAAGGCATCTGCTAGCATCTTCCCCGATATATCGATCGATCCTCCTCTACCCCACAAATTATGCCGAACCGCGTGTGATAGGCAGCCTCGTCAGATCCACGCGTGCACTAATGGCGATAGTGTCGAAAATTGAGATTAAAGCGAAGTTCCTCTCATTGCACTGGCTTCGATTATTTATCTGTGTCCCCAATTGTTAGATTTGATAGCCGTCCGCACGATCGAGATAGACTCTCTCAGATCGGTTAATCGAGATCCCACTCGACATTATAAAAACTCAATTCGCCATTAGACCAATCAAAGGGATATTGGAGCCGACGCTAACGTTACCGTTAACCTCATCGTTTTTTGTAACTACTCTCCGGAAATAACGTCGCCGGCTCGAATTCTCAATGGACTTCGTTCTCCGTGGACCACCAATGCTCCTCCCCACTCACAGTACTAAAACGTTCAGCCCTAAATCCTTCAGCAATCCCCGCCGGCATATATTCGATTCACATCCTCTCCCGCAAAAGTGTTACTCGCTTATCGATTTTGAGTTAGACTAATTAAAGACCGAGATACTCGTTGGCATCGAGGTTCGTCGAAGTATGTGTGCGCTCGAGGAGTCGGCGGCTGTAAGTTGGACCGGTTTCGGCGCGAAAAGTGGTCGAAGCGGTGTAGAAGAGTGGAGACGGGTCATCAGCATGAGAGCTTGAGGCATCCGAGCGAGCCGGCGAAACTGGAGATCCGCCTGGTGGAAATGGGCCCGGCACGTATGCCATTTGGTATCGGGATGCACGATCTGCGTAGCCCGTAGCTCGGCTCTCGAGAATGCGGCGATGAAGTTACCACTTGGCAGAAGGAGCCTGCGATCCAGCCACCTATATACCTACTTGCTCCCATACGAGGGCCGTCGCCGTCGCTCCTCCTGGAGGAGAAACGCGCTAGAGCATAATCGCGAAACGGCATTACGGCGGGAGGACGTCGCATTCCTCGGAGGGCGACGGGCCCAATTCTTGGTAGGCCGTCGCCGGTACCTGAAATGCATTCCACCGAGGACGACGGGCTCTCCTGCACACGCTCGCGCGCTCTCTGCCGCGTCTACCACACCGGCAAACCTGCCCGCCCCGCATGTATATGCGCCTGGTACCCACGTATGTACTTGCTTACTCCTGGCGGCGGCGGCGAAATGCCCTGCGTCTGCACATTGAGAAAACTCGAGTGCGCCGCCACGCTCATAATTGGCGAGAAGTCTGTCTACATTGTGGCCTGGCATACCAACCGACTCGAGTCCCCAGGCAGAAGTTTGTACTCGGAAAATGTCAAGCCCGCCGCATCCTGGGCGGAGGACTCCAACTGATCAACGTGCGGGTAACGTGTGCGCCGACGATCTCGAGTCCACCGATTTCCAGCAGCGACGAGTTGATCGATTACATTCCCAATCCCGATCACGTCGCTATGTCTGTCGTAACACCTGACAATGCTCCTTTACGTGCACCGCTAATCCAATGGAAATCCGGGGAATGCTAGCGCGCCCGTGGATTGTTAGGGAGCACCGTAGAAGCCGAAGGACCGACTTCCTGTCACTGAATTACTGCAGAAGCACACGCGTAATGAGGATTGCGCAATCCCTCGGTAAGAAACGGGGGATTTTTAAGCCGCCTCCTGCGGCGTTACGTGAGGGGAAAATTAAATTAGTACGAATTCGTACGGGGAGCCGTAAGGACTCTGTGGGAATTATGCAATTGCCGTAGACCACCCAGTAACAGGACGAACGAGGTCCTTGCTCACTCTCTGCCAATAGGCATTGCGAAACTCAATTTAATGATTGCAACGACCCACTCGGGATTCCTCGATTTAAAGAAATAACATGGCACTCAAGTTCCATGGGAATGCTGCCCCACTAGCCGAATTTCCCACACGGTCTCCGACAGCCCGACGCTGGTGACTTTCATCCGGGATTTATAGCGCGCCTGACAAATCACCGTCGCTAGTCGCTGCGCCAATGCAGCCTGTCCCGACGAGAGAGAACTCGCGGGCGAACTTCCGTGCACTCGCGCCAGATAAAAAGCCGCGGGGTAATTGTGCGCCGGAGAAAGCTAATTAGTAAACTCCAATTAGCTGCGGCGTGTCACTGCGAGGAGCCTGGCGACTCTGTCCTGCGATTTCCAGGGACTAATACTCGCGAGGCATGCGCCTTTTGATTTCCTCGCCCTGCGAACAATTAGTCCGTGGATCCGTCGTTGACACGTAGTGGCCGCGTCGTCATTTCCGCCTCTTTCTTCTTTACTGGCCGGCAGTCCGCACGCACGTCTGCCTCCACACGCGTTCATCCTTGACAGCAGAGGAATCGCTGATCCTCCAATCGCAGCTAGCAATTAGAGCGAGCGGCCTATGGAAAAGAAGTGGAAGATCGGTTAGTGGAGAGAGACGCGTGTTGCGGCAGACAAAGTGCGGACGTAGCGTGTGCCGTTACCGGCAATCTTTTTGCCCTTCGCCGGCATCACTTTGATCGATGTCTCGATTATTTTTTGCCCCTTCGCCGCGACACCTCCTACGAGAGCGCCGGACGTTACGCGGGGTGGATCCCGGCTCATTTGCGTAGATGACATTTGCATTTTCTCCGCTCGTCAGCCTCGTCGACGCGCGAGCCTCGCCGTGTTTTACCAGGTAGGAGCGAGACACGTCACGGGAGAGTGCCTCCGGGAATCGGTGAACCGGTGTTCTCCTAATGTCTTAACGGCTTAATCAGATAATCGGAGAAAGCACTAGTCTTCCCTTGTCTCCCGATTACGCCTACATTGTCCTAACATTTTCTAGTCGCACGTGCAATTCATTTCCATCCTCCTCCTTCTTTTGAGATCGGCTAGTCACGACATATATATATAAATTTCGACGTCGTCTTCCAGCCGAGGGGGAAAAGGAGCTTTGTGCGCCGAGGAATTTCGTGGCGAATGCGCCAAGGCAATGACTCGACGAAAACGATCTCGTCCGGTATGCGCGATCGCGTTAATTAGTATCCCGGCGCAGATGAACACCGGCCTGTGTAATGTAGATCAGTCTACTACCCATCCGGATAATTTGCCTCGGCGTTCCCGGTTAGTCGACCACTTTCTCCAACGTCGTACGTACGTAGCTAATTCGCTGGATGCATGCGTGCATGCTGGCTTCGGTGGTCATACTTGGCATTCCTTTTATATCACTTTTCTCATGCTGCTAAGCTTGCGCCGACAGTTTCATCAGGAGAGAAATGAATGCCAGTGTGTTTCTTTATTCACATTGAACTTGGAAGCTCGACGGTATACACTTGTCTAGTTTAATTCTGGTAATAGTTGTTCTTGAAGAGCCTGATTCTCCGAAATCATCATTCTCCCCCGAGACGAGAAACTTGCAGGGCGATTGCTTGGGCGCAGGCGACGACGGCGACGACGGCGACGGCTGGAATTGTTGCCGCGAGAAAGAAAGCGCCGAGGGGTAATTCCTGACTGGCTTGAATGCGCGTGGCTGACACAAAGGTCGCGAAGTATGTCGTAAAGCGTGACGAGCGTAGAGTCACTTTGTCGTCGTCGTCGCCGTCGACAGGAGAAAAAGGTGTACGAGGAAGCCGGGAAGCGGGCATCGCACTCGACCTGCCCGTCTTCCCTTTCCGGCCCCTTGGATTCCGGCGCTCCTCGCTAGACCGCGTGAAATTCCGTGTGGGATCTACGCGCAGTTTAACACATTATTAGGGAGGGAGGAACTCTGCAAGATGACCTGGCCTGCTCGACTAGCAGGGGTGAACGCACACCGCAAGGCTTCCGCTTGCGAGCCTTGCTTAATTCAGGATTCACTTGAAACATACCGCCAGTCCCAAACCCTCCCCAAACTACAATTCGGTTGGAGATATATTCTGGCGAGATATTCCTATGATGTGATGCAAATGGACATCTCGTAACCATACACGCCACTCTAATTGACGGCCTGTAACGCACCGCTCGACCGAATCAATACACAGGATTCGCGCGGGAGGCCAACAGAGAGTGTTTATTCGAACGAGCCGGAAAGTGACCAATGCCAAGGTTCGCCGCAATTACGTTCACGCAATTCAAACTACCGACGCACGAATCAACATCGAGGCTCTGCGGCTGCTTCCTATGCTCGCGCAATCACCAAGTTTCTCTCCAACGAACAAAAACCATTTTCCTTTTATTCAGTAACCCATTTTGGTCATCACAGAGCACACCAACTATAATCCAATTAATTCCAAAGTAAATAAAAAAACACTAAACGGCTCAGTACACTGACATCCGTAATTAGGTAATCAAGTTGACATTCATCCGCAGTCGCTTTGTTGTTCGCCGAGTATAGGAATCCCCACGACCTTGGGTCGCTCGGTCGAATTAAGTAGGTACTAATTAGAGAGTGGTGCAGAAGGTGGAAGTCTTGCACTTGGCTTGCGACAGGGCAGCGCTGGTGCGTACTGGTGGCGCAGGGGCCATTGTGTGGGAAAGCGAGGGACCGGAAGTTTCGTATTCAGCGTAGCGTGGATCGGCTCCCCTTATTATAACCGGGTGGTACCACTCGTTACACTGCCTTATCCGGCTGCCAGGCTACAGGTGGTTTCGCGCGCGGCTTTCCTCCGCTTCCAGGCTTCCCCCCGGTTGTAAACAAAGCGGACACTCGTCGTCCCGACGGACGCCGCGGCGCTCCTAGCTGGCCTGCGCAGGAACACAGGTAGAGAAGTGCGTGTGTGCGCCGCTGGCTCGTAGGATGTGCTTGCCCTAAACGCACCACTGTCGCTTGATATAACGACACGAGATTGTCGCTTCCCCCGGGAACAATGAGTGCGCGCCGTTTCGGTAGCCAGATAAATCTCCGGCCTGTTCTCAGGCCGAGCCGAGACTTTTTCAATTACGCCGCGTGTCCCGAGGAATCTGCCGTAAACAATGCGCGGCCCGCACGAGAGAGCGCGGCCGGCGTCAGCGAGCTAGCAATAAAGTAGCCTGGCTTTATGGGGACGCTGCATGTGCAATCTGCGAGGGATACGCACGGGAGAGTGCATACGTGTCCGCGGGCAAGGCGGGACGATAGGCGGCTCACGTGCGTGCGTCGCTTTGTTTAGAAATACGAAATTTTCAAGACGGTTCCCACGTGGCGCGAGGGTTCATCAGCGTGTCACATCGAGGGGACGACGACGACGTCCGAGAGCGTGAGAGCTCGCATTCCCTGCCCGAGGAAACCGCAATGTACCAGCCCGCGAGCTCACGTCGTCCAAATGTTGTTTTGAATGACAATACGCCTACTCGCTGGCGCGGGGAAAAGCGCATGACGGACGAGTGATTTTTCAAGCCGCTGAAAGGAGAGACCGCCACGCGGATGTACAGTTATTTGGACGTTGGAGAAAGAAGCGTCTGCGGTTGGGAATGGAGAGATCCACTTGAGTGTTAGTCTTTTGGAGGACGCACTGTCATATTTCATATCTGGTTAGAATTTCTTCTGTTTTGAGGCCGAGTTTTTCTTGAGGTACCCACTTGATTAATCCAGTTATTACCAAGTTCATGCCGGCAAGGGGGCAGCCGATAAATTAAGTTCATAGCGACGATTAATCTCGAGTACGAGCTCGTGCTCGCCTCTGCCTTCCGGAATGGATACCGTCGTCACGAGAGGCTCCGTTTCTTTTCCTGCCGAAAGCACGGGTCGACTTTCCACGCTCTGCATGTAACCCGTGACTACAACACGAGAAGCTGAACTGGGTCCTCGCAGCTTCCCGGTAATCCGCCGCGAACAATACACTTTCCTGGCTCTCGACACCGCAATGAATCCCGCCGGCTCTTGTCGCCCGCTCGTTTCAGGCGAAAGTATCATTCATGCGGAATTTTGCCATCCCAATTTCACTTCTACGCCGCGCCGGGCAGATGAGCGTCTCAGCGCCTATCGCTCGAGAGAGGCATCGTGTGTCCCTCTTCAACGGCACGTCCGGCCAATTTTCGGTGCGCGTTTAGCGCGAATCGAGTAATTGCCCGGATTTTACTCGCGCCCGCTTATCGGAAACGCGATACGCGTCGCGGGCCTTTGGCGGCGAGGATCCACGCGTCACGGAGAAAACGACGTCCAATCGGCGATAAGACGATGCGAGAATTTTAAGCGCCCGGTGAAAAAGGAGCGGTGAAAGGTGATGCGATCCTCAGAGCCGTCAGGAAACGGATACATCGGAGGAGAATCGATTTTCCAACTGGAGAGCGGCGAGTCCCCTCGAGAGGGAAACCTCGCCGACAATGCGCCGCGGCGTGTACTCGTATCATCGTGAGGAAGGCTAGTCGACGTCGAGTGCGGACTCGAGTCTTTTTTCTTCCTCGATCCGCGTCTTTCTCGCATGCTGATCTTTACGTAATTACTTTCACTGCAGCGATCGTCGTTTGGCTTTGGCGAGCAGCTATCCCATCCCGCCTAATGAATCAAGTCCGTCCGCCCTGCCGCGCTCGATTGTCCTCTTTTCCCGAGGATCTTCCTGTGCGGGTGCGAGCGAGCGAGCCGGCTTCCTTTCCGCCGCGGCTTTTACCCTTTGTTTCGCTCGTGAAAAGGCAACAAGGTCGCTTACGATTGTTCGATGATGTTACTCTATGATGGATGATTGGCCATTTACACGGCAACACTCGTTCCCCGTAAACGGCCAGGCATTCTTGCCTCCTTTCAATGCCCCGAGCCTTTTTGCGGCTCCGTAATACAGCGCATATCTCCTGGCAAATAGAACTACCGGCTTTACGGTTATAAGTGCAATCATTCGAGCTATAACCATTACCTTTTTATCGGACCTTATTGACGCGGGTAATGCCCACCGAACCACTCCATTAATTCACCGCAAGTGCAAACAGCCATTCCGGAAAAGTCTCTATTCCAGTACATAAACGATGCCGTTCCGAGCACGCTAATTGGCGGCGCACAATTCTTGGCTGGAGAATGA
Source organism: Crossocerus cetratus (assembly GCA_963675795.1). NCBI lineage: Eukaryota > Metazoa > Arthropoda > Insecta > Hymenoptera > Crabronidae > Crossocerus > Crossocerus cetratus. Next base: position 16,258,582 of record OY776668.1, on the reverse strand, counting down.
TTTCGGTCATACGTGGCACGAGAGCGCGGCCCACTGAGAAGCAGGTTTCGTCGAGGTGTGGCGTCTTTTTCGTTGCCCGTGGAGGATTACAAAGGACGGGGGGAGAGAGGTATCGTGTAGGCGATCGCGGACCAATAAAGTATCGCTCGAACGGCTATATCCGCTCGAACTGGTGCTGTCTTATCGCTATAATCGGCCTCGCCACTTTCACTAATGCACCGTTTACGACGGACACGAGTTATGCTCGTGTCCCATTACCCTCCTCCGTCCGTGATATGCACATCTATTTTGCAAAGTCCACTGGAATCCAATTGTCTTTTTCGAAGCCCCGAGTCCAGTCGAAATGCCAGTCTGACTCGCGGGTTTCTTCGATTCGACTACGAATTCCATGAAGCGTCGCCGGCATAGCTCTGTAATGGCGGGATGTCGTTCCATTATTCATTCACAATAGTTCAAACGGGAGGCTGAAAAAGACTCGGAACATAGTTAACGACCCTCTCTGCCCGAGCTAGTCGGGCACACCTTTCGAGCGGTATGCGCGACCACTCAAGGATAACGCCTACCGCGCTAAAATTAAATATCATTGCACCTGTACCGAGAGCCGCTCGTAACAGGCTTAAAATACAACTTCTTCGCTACCCGCTCGATTCTTCCTACGACGGGAACACCTGCCCGATTAAATCGCCTAGCGAATTGGCCGGCCGTTGTTCCAGCCCACTCCAATACGCCAAGCTCGTTTTCCAGCAGAAACGCGAACGCTTGTATTTCACAGGATTCATAATAAAAGTCCTTATGGGTAGCCCAATTATTCCGGGCCGATGCGTGTGGGTCGTTGCAGCGTGAAAGTTCGCCTCGTTCGCCGGAGAGTAGTAATTACCGAATCAGGCGTGACAGTGCGTTTCTCGCGAGCGCCTTTGTATAGCACGTCTGTTGCGGCGAAAAATTCTATCTGTGTTAATTAATCAGCGATGCACTCGAATCTGCGGAGATACGCGCTTTTGTGATATAAAATGTGAACCAGTTATACCCAGAGAAACCAGGTATACACGCGCTCTATGATCACCACGGAAATACTAGCTTTTCTCTGACCTTATGACACGAAATACTCTGAGGCGGCGGACTAATAAAATCTCTCAGCTGCAAGTCTGTTCTCCGGGGAAGTAGGCCGCCCGAAGGAGAGTGTACCAATTAATACTTCATAACGGACACGCGGCGCATTATTAATTAAAAGTCGATAAGATGAGATATTACTCACATGCTCACTGCTCCTTTTATTTGACGCGCGATATATACCGAGATCACGAAACCCCATTTAATCGAGATATGTATTTATGTGTGAAATTTATTGCTCTAATCTTTCAAGAGCGCTTTTGCGAGATAACCGGCTCTGGGAATTAAAGCTGCGCTGGGGAGTTTTCGATTTATCATTTTGCAGAAAGAGATTTGGTAGAAATTGACTGTTGAAGAAAGAGAAGGGCATTTGGTGTAAAGTTACTCCCAATGAGGAGAAGGGCACGATTAGTGTCTCTCAAACGTTTCCGTATTGTTGGCTGATATTATCTTGGCGAAAATGAGATTGTCTCATCTCGAAACCTGCTCCTGTCGCTTTCCATTGTTACCCGGTCGTATTTTAGAAAGGGAAAGAGCGGTGCTTACTATCATCACGATAGATTATGTTAATGCACAGAAGGCACGTGTCGGCTAATCGGCCGGCCGGCTGCGCACATGCGTCGCTGCTGGAGAGTAATTTATGCAATTAATAACTTAACCTTCCCTGTCTGGCGCGCTTTTCCAGCGGGAGCTCGCGCGCAAGTTTCACTGGTTTCTGTCAGCCGGCACACGCACGTTTTACCTTCACTCGCCGTATCTCATTTCCGCATCTTGTAATGTGACGCACGCCGTTTCCCTCGCGCGAGAGCGAACGCCGCTCCAAGGGAGCAGTGGGTGCACTCGTTAATTTCCTGTGTAAGCGACACACTGACGAACAAGTTGCGCCAATGCCCACTGATAATTCATAACACGGCTCCAGCATTCGGTGCCCCGTTTACTCAGCAATCGAGGCAACGAGTTGTCCGACCATGACGGTCCGATTCCACTTCTCACCGCGACCCAAGTATTTTGCGAAATTCTCAATCCGCCGACACTAATCGCTCTTTCGCAGCGACAAAGTCTTCAAAATTACTTCCCAATTCGCCCGATAATAACAACATTACATAACTCTGACGACGAGGGGAAATCTATTTTATGCGGAGGCCTGTCATCTCGATGTCTGTACTGAGCCCATCGAATGATTGAGGCGGTCGCTCACGCTAATTACGGCGAGCGCCGAGGTTCCTAACGGGTGGAATCGGCGATGACGCCAGCCAATCGCCGGGGCATAATTAGATTTACAAACTGAGAAGTCCGGGTGGCAGTGGCGAAAGAGCGAGCGCGCAAAGTTAACCAGGGAAATCCGGAATTCGCAACGGCCGTTGCGGCCGACGCCGCCGCCGCTTGCGCAAGGGTGTGAGGTCGCCGTCGCGAGATGGGAGGAGGTGAGAAGATGAGGTGGGTGCGCTGCGACGTAACGTTTAGTAATTACCATGCTTTCCATCGACAATGGAGCCAGCGAGATGAGATCAGGGGAGAGAGAGAAAGGGTTTCCACGACAGGCCTCCTCTGTATGGACACGAGCGGCGGCGAGCAGCGCGTTACGTCATTACGAAAATAATGATCGGACTGCTGGATATACGCGCGATTGCTATGTAAATAGCGTGCATCTCTACTCCGGCGATGACTCGGTAACATTCTCTACCGATCGGTAGCCGCCTGCATAGTCATTCCAATACGCTCAAGGCTTTGTCTGCGCCTTAAACGCCGCGCTCTCCACCAATTATCACCTGCCTACTCGCCGGATTCCTCGTCAATCTTTAACATAGTGATTAATTCAAATTCGAGAGCGGATGGTCCGCAATGGACGCTCCTTCGATCCCCCTTGGACTTGACTCTCTTGGATTCCCTCGAAGGTTCCGTCGAGAGGGACGCCCGGGTCAATCTCACACGCATGTGTATAAGGTCACGAGTGAAAAGAAGCCAGGGTGGGCGGACACCGTAAGAAAGAATTCGTTGTGAAACCAGCGGATCATCACACAGGCAGCCTCGACCAAGATGCTCTCGCAATGCATTGCATTGGCGCCAGTGTCTTAACGAAACAATGACGATGTACGTGTCCGCGCGAGCAGATAACCCGATATCGTAAATTTCGTGGCGAACACGACCACGCGACATTACCGGACGGTCCTTTGTCGAATCTCGATTTCGCGCACTCGATAAACATACGTGTTGGCCCGGCGAGCCGATAAGCTGTTCTCGAATCCTGTTGGTACCAGGTATTACAATTCATTACGTGGCCTCGCCACGGACAAACGCGCCTGTTGAAGGTGTCGCCGATCCCAGGAGATTTCACTCCTCGGAATCAATAGGTGGTTCGTTAATCAGACAGCGTCAGTCCAACTGGCATAAAGGTGGAATCCAGTGAGTGGGCTCGCGGTCAAGGCACCTTCATAAAAGGAAACGCCGGTGGAGCTGTAATTACAAGTGCACACGATGCACTGGCCCCATGGAAATAGTAATTTATCGGAAGAAATTACACCTGCCGCGGTTAATTTCGCCGGCTGTAAACGGCAGCGAGCGGCGCTCACTGCCGCTCGAGGGCAACCGCAGCATCTTCCGCCGGGGCCGTTTCACCGGCGCCCATTGTTAGCCCCTGCGTTTATCATTACGCACGTCGCCACGCCAGCGTCGATCCACCTTCGCACAATCCCGGTAATTGCCGTTAATCAGAGGAAAGTTTGCGCATTCAATTAGCTGACTTTTAACCGGCAATTTCGGCGCTGCAGCGCCGAGCAGGAGAAAGTTGGCGTATGGGCCCATGTGTGCCGTTCGTAAAGAAGCCGCTTTCAACGACACCTTTCGTTTCCGGCGGCGGAGGGACGCGGCGATTGATTGGTCCAATGAGATCCCGCGCGCATTTCGGCCGCATTTCTCGTTGATAATGGGAAAAGCCGGGTGGTCCGCGGTGGAAGAGTGCGCGCGGTTGCACTTTGACAGTGCGATCGCCGGGCGCTTGTGCAGAGCTGGCAGAATGCGATCTCATCAGCTGGTGTGTTTGCGTAAGCCGGATTCGCGGCGGTCGCTGATGGCTATTGCTTTCAAGAGCGCTCTCATTACCCTTGAGATTGGACAGATGCTCTTACCAGCTCCCTCGCTCTCCGGCTCTCTTTCACTCTTCGCCGAGTGTATGCAATTTCGTAAGGTGCCGCGCGCGCGCGCGCTGGCCTCATGCGATTCCCCTTGCCAATTAGAACAGAGAGACTAGCACACTTGCCGCTGCGCCGCTGCGCCGCGCGCTATCAGGTATCGCGCTCCGTAATAACTCATAATTGCCGGCGGGTGATAACAGGCGCAAAGGATCGCGCGGCCGCAATTATATCCGTGGCTCTCGGCATCTCGATCGAGTAAAGTGTCTGTAATTGCTTGGACGGATGGAGAGCTCTTGGTGGCACGGTGGCAGCCTTCCCTCGAGAGTAAAAGCAGCCCGAACAGATTGCCAATCGGCCTGAGGGAGTCTCTCGCGAATCAATCAAGCGCGCGCTTTGTATTCCACGGTCTACGAATAATTCCGCGCGAATTCCGGCTCGCGCGCGCCAGAGAGAACCGAGCGTGTTGCGATGGGCGCATTGGACAAAGCCGCGAGTGAAGGGTCCGCGAAGCAGAGGAAACTTAATAAAGGGAACACGATGATGTCGTACTCGGGTGAAAGTCTCATCGCCGTGAAAATGATACGGGCCAGCACGCCGCCACGAGGAATGTGGAGAACAGCGCACGGCACTAATTCTCACGGCCGAGCAACTCACAGCTTTGCCTAAAAAGCACCGGCGGGGGCCACCGGATGAATACACGCGCGAGCTGTACGTGCCTGATGCTGTACTCTTACAGCTGCTTTCCACATGGATCTCAGTCATATTTTATACTTCCCTTCCGGGAACCGATAACACCGATCGTCGCCGGTTCCGACGCCTACCTGCGGGGTGCACCCCCAATAAACTCACCCTCGATCGCTAGCTCTTTCGCGGAACCGACCAGCCGAGCATCTGGAGGTTGCCGATTACCTGCGCCTCGCACCTTCGCACCCCCCAATGGACTTTCCAGCTACCTCATCGGCGACTACCAAAATATCCCAAGTGAGCTCCCTGAGCCTCGTCCGTTTCGATTTTCTTGTATCTGATTGGTTCGCCGGTAACATCACATTTTAGTACTTAAGCTGCGTCAACGAACCCACTTTGTGACTAACACCATCGACCGGTGAAGTGAGTGGACGTACTACATACTGTACCAATCAGCTCTTTTAAGAGCTATTACTTCTCAAATACACTCACTCATCGAAAAATCACCACTGGATCCACATAACACTAAACTCAGCGGACTCTTCGAATTACAACGAAAGCTGTGGCCTTACAACCCACAGTATAGTCCCTAACATTTGGTCCTTCGAGCCGGATTCAGCAACCAAGCTCTCCGGGAGGCAAGAAGCATTAGTGATCAGTGAGCGCCATAACATATAGTGGACGCTCAAATAACACAATCATCAGTCCAAGAGTGGCAACGAAGAACCACGTCAAGGACAATTAGAGCAGAGGCTCTAACGAAACAGCATTGGATCCAGCAAGCAAGCTCTCCAAGATTAGGAGACAGTGTCTAGTGAGCACCACGACAGGCAGTGGTTGCAAAATAACACAATCATCAGTCCAAGAGGGTGGCAACGAAAAACCATCATCCGAGGATTCTGGAGTAGAACAGAGATTCTAACGAAACTCAAATCCAACATCAGTGAAGTGAATCAGTGTTCCACAACGTGCAAAGGAAACTGATTAATACATTAATCGCTGGGAACCGGCAACGTGTAACCGGCCAGTGATCCAACGAGAGGAATCTTTCTTCAAACAACACATCAACACTCATTATACGAGTCGAGGATCATCATTCAAGGATATCACAGCGGATCAATCCCGCATTCGGTGGACGAAGAAGAGCTGCGGTTCAGCAGCATCATCCGCAACAGCAACAGCAGCAATTTCAAGAACATCGCAAACGTAAGTCGTATTAGTACAAGTTTCATCACCAATCCCACCAAGCTCCTATGTCACTCGTGCATTCTCCTGTAAAACCCAGTACCATGGCGACCCACCAGGCTACCGGTCATAGCGGTAGTAGCGAACACAATGTGAAGGATTTGATACGCAAACGTGCGACGATCAAGGGCAAATTAACGACATTCACTAAAACACTAGAAAATGTTGAGTCAAATCCACAGTCGAATCTAGCAAGTTTTAAAGCACGAATAGCAGGTATAGAAACCGATTTTACACAATTCGATGTGATTCAATCGGAACTCGAGAGATTAGCTTCCGATGAAGAATACGACACGCGTTTCAGAGAACGTACCGATTTCGAAGAAACCTATTACGATATTATAGGACGAGCGCGTGCAATAACAGATTCGCATACTGTACAGAATATCGAGCCACAATTTTCAACCCAGCATCGATTCTCTCCTACAAATTCAAATGCGCAATTTTCAACCAGCCCACTAGAACTTCAAGTACGTCTTCCGACTCTTAATCTTCCAAGCTTCAGCGGATCGTACGAAGCATGGCCAAGTTTTGCAGACACTTTCAAATCAATAGTTCATGACAATATCAATTTCAAACAAGTGCAGAAATTAATGTATTTAAAATCATGCTTAACCGGCAGAGCAGCAGAGAAAGTTGAAGCACTCGAAATCACAGCAGATAACTACTCAATTGCGTGGGAAATATTACAGAAATCATATGACGATCCTATGGCTGTAATCAACAATCGAATCAAGGCTTTATTTGATATTCCGTCAATTCAGAAATCGAACACTGCTGCGTTAGGATCATTGGCAGATAGTGCCATGAAACATTACCGCGCTTTGGAAGCACTCAACAAACCCTTCTTAGAAGCATTTCCAATTTACACGATTGTCTCAAAGTTGGACGATCAGACACGCATTAAATGGAAGGAACAATTAAAACCGACAACACAACCTACCATGAATCAATTGTTAGATTTCTTGCATCATAGACACCGAGTTTTAGAAGATTCAAAACCAGAAGGATCAGGAAAACCTAGCCAACAAATTCCTTCTTCATCTCGCGTATTGCGTAGTGCTACGCGACAGGGTCAAACACAGGCCAACTGCAACTATTTATCGCAAACCAATAATGACTCAAGTAAGATCAAGTGTAGTTTCTGCAAGGGTAGTCACTATGCGCAATATTGTGAAGCATTTGTCAAAGCTGACCAACCCATCCGACAATTAATGGTCAAGAATGCAGCACTTTGCTTTAATTGTCTTCGAGCAAATCATACCGTACAAAACTGTCTTGGTGGAAATTGTAAGAAATGCAACGGAAAGCACCATAGCATGCTACATAAAGATCGAGAGACATCGACGTTACCTACTTCAATCAATCTAGCGCACTTAACTGCAAATCTCGAATCGCAAGTCTTATTGCCAACAGCGATAATTCGTATTCGCGACAATAATGGAACTTGGCAGAACTGCCGTGTAATTTTAGATGGAGGTTCACAGTCACATTTTATAACACAAACAATGGCGCGTAAATTAAATCTAGATGTGAAATCCACCAACATTCCAGTCACCGGTATCAGTAGGGCCGAAGCAACAATCACCTCCTTTATTAACACGCAGTTCGGTTCACGCATCAACACTTTTACGGCTGAGGCAACATTCCTCATATTGCCGGAAATAACGGTACCATTGCCGTCCCGAGCATTCGGCAAAGGACTATTAAATGTACCGAAATCACTGAAACTAGCTGATCCCGATTTCAATAAGACGGCTCCCATTGAGGGATTGATAGGTGCTCAATACTTCTTACGCTTATTATTGAATGGTCAAATTGAAATCACAAATCAGGATGCGATATTGCAAAACACAGTCCTCGGTTGGATCGTATCAGGGACTATCTCAAAACACATCGCACCTTTGAGTCCATCTCTGGTGTCTACGGGGCAGTTGCACAACTTGTTAGAACGTTTTTGGAACATTGAGGAGAACTTCGACGAAGTTATTCTTTCAACTGAGGAGTCAGCTTGTGAGAAGCATTACACCGATAATGTCATTCATGATCCGCGCACTCATAAATACACAGTAAAGTTACCATTTCGAGGCAATCATGACTTATTGGGCGACTCACACACAATGGCACTAAGACGCTTCTACTCTTTGGAACGCTCACTCGATCGACGTCCTGATCTTAAGGAGCAATACATAGCTTTTATGCGGGAATACCTAGCACTAAAACACATGGAGGAAACCAAAATCACAGACCCAACCAAGGGTTTCTTTCTACCACATCACGCGGTGCTAAAGGAAGGAAGTTTGACTACTAAATTACGGGTTGTATTTGACGCATCGGCCAAAACGACCACGGGAATCTCGTTAAATCAAGTGTTAATGGTCGGTCCTACTATACAGGACGATTTATTTTCAATTCTATTACGTTTCCGTACTCATGCTTGCGCTGACATCGAGAAGATGTACAGGCAAATTTTGGTAGACAAAAAAGATCGCATATATCAACAGATTTTATGGAGAGATAAGGTCAAACCAACCTTTCCAAATTACAAAATGGGGGATCTTCCCTCGCCTCGAGTTAAGCTTAAAAGACCATTTTACAACACTGGAGTTGACTATTGTGGGCCGATATTCATAAAGGAGAAAGTCCATCGCAATCAACGCAAAATTAAGGTTTTCATAGCTGTCTTCGTGTGCTTAGCTACCAGAGCAGTACACTTAGAGTTGGTAGGAGATTTAACAACAGATGCGTTTCTCGCATCTCTGCGACGTTTCTTTGCCAGGCGCGGAAAATGCTTAAATTTATACTCCGATAACGGATCCAATTTCGTAGGCGCTAAACGTGAGATTAAGGAACTCTATACATTTATTAATGATCCTGATCATAATCATGCGGTTCAATCGTCATTGGCGAATGACGAAATTACGTGGCATTTGATTCCACCACGAGCGCCCCATTTCGGCGGAATATGGGAAGCCGCCGTTAAGGCTTTAAACGCCATTTCATCCGTATCATCGGTGACACATTACTTTCCTATGAAGCGTTACTCACATACATGATTCAGATAGAGGGTATCCTAAATTCCCGTCCTTTAATACCACTTTCTTCCGATCCAAACGATTTGTCTACACTAACCCCTGCACACTTCCTAATTGGTGATGAAATAACTTGTATGCCAGAATACGACTTGCGTGATATGAAACCTGGCCGTCTTTCCCACTGGCAGCATGTCCAGTACATGAAACAACATTATTGGGACCGTTGGTCTAAGGACTATTTACATGGATTAACTGTCCGACAAAAGTGGCACAATGGACCTGCTACCAACATTAAAATTGGCCAACTGGTTTTAGTGAAGGACGATCAATGTCCTTCGTTTACATGGCAACTTGGCCGTATCGCTGAAATACATCCAGGTGCCGACCAAATCGTCAGAGTCGCGACAGTGAAGACCAATCGCGGCACATATAAGCGCAGCGTGAAATCTCTAGCCCCATTACCTTATTCCGACGACGAGCCTTCAGCTAATTAGTGTATTCATATTTCAGTGTAGGCATTTATGTCCAATGTCATTATGTATGCGTCTATTTTCTTTCCGTCTATTGTCAAGTTTATATCACTTTTATTGCCTTTCACCTTCAATCTTTGTTGAACGTAGTCGTTCAAGGCGGGCGGAATGTACGTGCCTGATGCTGTACTCTTACAGCTGCTTTCCACATGGATCTCAGTCATATTTTATACTTCCCTTCCGGGAACCGATAACACCGATCGTCGCCGGTTCCGACGCCTACCTGCGGGGTGCACCCCCAATAAACTCACCCTCGATCGCTAGCTCTTTCGCGGAACCGACCAGCCGAGCATCTGGAGGTTGCCGATTACCTGCGCCTCGCACCTTCGCACCCCCCAATGGACTTTCCAGCTACCTCATCGGCGACTACCAAAATATCCCAAGTGAGCTCCCTGAGCCTCGTCCGTTTCGATTTTCTTGTATCTGATTGGTTCGCCGGTAACATCACATTTTAGTACTTAAGCTGCGTCAACGAACCCACTTTGTGACTAACACCATCGACCGGTGAAGTGAGTGGACGTACTACATACTGTACCAATCAGCTCTTTTAAGAGCTATTACTTCTCAAATACACTCACTCATCGAAAAATCACCACTGGATCCACATAACACTAAACTCAGCGGACTCTTCGAATTACAACGAAAGCTGTGGCCTTACAACCCACAGTATAGTCCCTAACACGAGCTTGGATTAGCTATTTGCATAAGTCTCGGAAACACCCGGACTTGCCGCGAGAAGCATAATCCACCGGATGGCGAGTCTAATGTACGGAAATTATTAAATTGCCGAGTGCGTAGGGTAGTCTTTAGACTCCATTTCTGTGCTAACCGTGTCGGCTACCGGAGGTACTTGCAAGAATGAAGTAAAGAACTTTCGAGCCCCGCGAGTGAGCCTACCAATAGAAGAGATCGTTGCTTAATCCTGGAGAGTCACACTTAGCCTAGCTCGCTTTTAGACAAATAGAAGGTACGGGGATCCTGTCACTCCCACAATCCCCAGTGACTAAAAGGCATGCATTCAAGGCGAGGTTGCGGCCGAGAGGTGGCTCGCGAAGAATGCTGGAAGTGAGTTCTGCGTTTCTCACGGCCGAATCTCTAGTCGCAATCCACCGGAGGGTGTAACAGAGAGAGGGAGAGAGTGTGGGGCGAGGAGGTGGAGGCGCGAGCCTGGCGGCACTTAGAAATCTGAGAAACGGCACCAAGGCGAGATGCACAGACCAGGATGCTGTATGCAAATCGCCCAGTAGTTTCATCCGGGACACACGCTGTGCAGTTTCGCGGGGTTTTCCGTGGCCGGTGCGTGAAGGAAGCCCCGTTACCGCGGCCCATGCAGCATTACGATCCCCGGGACCGCCATTGTCGCCTTTATTTATCTGCGCGCCCGGCCGTCCGATGTTTTATGCGCGCGGAATGCGTGGGCTAACACTTGTTGCGTCGCGCGAGCACTATCGCGCGCACCGGGCGATCGTGCCGGGGGCTACCTTCACCCATTTTAGTGCCACCTACACGATATTACGCACCGCCGAGTGAGCCCGAGCCTGAGAGCGCGCGGTCCGGGTTACTCGATGAATTACACGTCGTCGAACCCTCTCCCGAGCGGCCACCTCCTTCCCATCGATGATGATTCACCTCCCCCCCGATGGAATTAAGATTTTTTTCGGCCAACCGAAAGATCCCAGTCGGCGCGAGAGCGAGTGGGAAAGAGCGCTCGCGTGGAAGGCGAGTACACGAGGTTCGCAGTGCCGTCGCAAGGACCATTCGAGCCGCTCGGGTTCGTTGAACTTGAACTGCGCGCTCCGCGCACGCACGCACCGTCCTCGTCCTCTCGGCGTACCCTATCCCGGCGAGTCCAGTGGCCGGCTCGAAAGTGCCCGATAAATTATATCGAACGGCTGCCGAGGCGAGAAGAATCCAGAGCGAGCGAGCGAGCGAGCACGGAGAATACTTTCACCTAGCGCGGAATATTCGCGCGCGCGAGAAATTCGCGCTCTCCTTTATTCCTCTTAATGATACACGCTCGGCAGTAGCACGCTAGCTGCCGGAGGGACACCGAAGGATATCGCACTGCTCCCATCGGCCGGCCGTATGCAAGGACATTTTTTTCCCCAGAGCCATAGACTCGCTCGTCCCGTTCCTTTCTCCTCGCCTGGCCGAGAGCTATCTCTCAAGCCGGCGCGCACCAGTCGCGCTTGCCCCTTTAACGTTTAACGTGTAAATCCAACCCGAGCCGCCGGGGTTTCGACGCTGCCCGATCTTTCCTCGAAAGTAAAATCTCCGGGATTAACTTTCGATTGCGCGGCCCCGGCCGGCCGCGGGATATATCGCGTGCGGCGCCGGCACGCCACTTGCCACCGGCCGCGCCGAATAGTCATCAAAGTGTTTTCATTATTTCCATCGAGCCAGTTTAATCTGGCCTAATTACGAGCGCGCCGAGCCTCGGCTACGGGGCCTCGTCGCCAAAGCCAAATAATTAGTTTCTCTGCTGGCAGCGCGCGCGCGATCGCCTGGAAAGTAAATTACAGGAGTGCTTAGCGGAGATTAGGTCGCGGCGGCGGATCGCAGGTACTCGTGGGTCGCGATAAATCGTCGAAGTGTCCTGGCGGCAGTCCGATCTCCGCGAGCCAGCCGATATAGCCGGTGGAAGGACTAATCGTGGCTAACAATCGCATTATTATTTAGTGTGCTCCAGAGTTATCTAGAGGGTTGTTACCCCAAGTGGGCGAGGGCCGAGCCGAACGGTTCCGTGGGCCGGCGAGATAAACGAGCGAACGAAAATAGAGCCGTGGGCTAACACCTGGTGCACCATTAGAGAACCAGGTACCTACTAGTATCCTGGATCTCTCCTGTGGTCATACTCACTTACTATAAATAAATCAAGCCCCGCCCTTCTATAAAATCCACACTGTCTGCTAATCTGCCAATTTCCTTGGAGCGCCTATCAAACTTCCAGCAGCGATTCATCAGTCTCAACAGTTCTCGACGCCATGGGTTTTTCGAGCGGGCGAGATTGTCTCTCGGGAGAAAGAGAAAAGTGCGATTGGCCGCAAGAGAGTTGGTAAAAACATGACATTCCAGCGGTCGCTTTAAATAGATAGGTGACTAAGGGAGTCGGGCCGAAGGAAGTGAGGCTAGTGTTCGGCAAACAAAACGCCATAGAATTTCAACAGAGGAATTCCTAGTAGCTACTGATAGCCCGGGCGAGGAGGAAGGTAAGCCTGGTCACCGGTGGCGTCACTTGCCGATGTAACCGGAGGGTACTTATGTAAGCGGCACTGAATAATAATGCGGAGACAGTGGCGCGGCGTGAAAGCCGCGCGAAACTGGCACTGGCCTCTCCTCTTTTTCAAGCGCTACCCGCGCGACACCGGGGGCAAGGTTGAACACACGGTGTCAGGCCAGTTAAAGTATGCCTCGACTTACCGTCGCTGTAGCCGCGAATTTATCATCGACTCGTAAAAGAAAGCCGCGCACACCGAACGGCGGCCGCACCAATGTACCCGCGTGCGCGCACCTCCTCACCTCCTCACCTCCTCGCCGGGGATATGCCAGCTTCCGAGCGAAAGAAGTACTTTTCCAAATATCGAGGCATTTCGTATTAATGTATTCCGCGATTTAAATATGGTTAGTGTGCTTTCCTCGCGGGAGGAAAGGCCCCTGGGATATCCCGCTAGCCGTGAATTCGCAACTCCGAGCAGAGACTGCTTTGTGTCGGCTCGTACATCAAACCGGCTGCGATCCTCTTTGCATAGAACCGCTCAAAAGTTGGCTCACCGCGGTGGTTTCAATGTGGCAGACTGCGCGGGAGCTTGCTGGACTTTTGATGTTGCAAGTCTGTTTGCATTTTTATTAGGCGCGCTTCCCCTTTCTCGTGTTTTGGTTCCTCGTGATGTATTCTTCCCGGCGCACGGGAGCCTCAGTGAGATGTCCGTGTGCCGCGGGTACTCGGATTGAACATTTTTCTCGGGGCCCCTTGAGTTATGAAGTCATTGCGGCGCCGACTTAAGGGGAGATATGTTTAATCGAAAGTTCGTTGTACCCGCGGCTCACGGAGAGTCGGCGGGAGAGATACGCGCGGCACTTGGAGTTGGAATCAGTGAGCGGCGCCAATTCGGGCAAAAAAAGCCGCGGACGACGAGGACGACGCGCCACTGCTCGGCACGGGTTTGGCCAAGTATTTTTAAAACTCGTCTGACTACCCGAGCCGCAAACTTGGACCATCCTGGAATCTCGATTCGACGAACCAATCCCCTGGCTGCATCTCCGTTATAGAAATTTGTAACCTTGGGACTGCGGCGCCGACGGATCGCGAGCGAGCATCGAGTCGCTACGGAATCCTAGCCAGCCTTGACTAGCCACTGCTTTAAACTTTAAATAGTGTCGCACTCTCGAGAGCTGCCAATCCGCGATAAATAACCTTGTAAAGAAAATGTTGAGCATTGGTCGTTGGCTGAGTAGACCCTTAACCTTGGCTGACCATAGCGGGGCGAGTCTACTGATTTCTCGAGCTCCCTCGAAAGCCGAGCATCCCCGGACGAATTTACGAGTGGCCTTCGCATATTCTTACGCATGTAAGCCATAGCGTGCATCGCCGCCCGATAATAAGTATCCGCCGCGGCTGGAATTCTTTTTACGGCCTTCTCGTAAAAGCGAGTACTCCTCTCGACCGAAATTCCCAGGGCGAGGGCGCCCTGGGAAGGAGTAGGAGTGGTGCATGCGCTTCCAGCGCAATACACACAGGAAACATTTAGTTCTCTCCGGGAGGATTTAGATGCTAGAGCGAATTGCCCGGAAGATTCGCGCGACATTCTAACTCCTGGTAAGGTTCAGCTCGCGTAAAACTTTATGCCCGAGGCATCGCGCGATATGCCGGGGACTTTCGTCGAAATCGTCGATATCGCAGCGGAGGCTGAGCGTCGAGGCGAGTCGCTCGAAGGAACCCTGCCTGGTCGGCGTGTGTTCCTCGTCAGGCGTCGTAAAGCGCCCTGCCTCGTAAAGGGAGTTTTACTGTTCACCATAAATACGCGTGAGCTCGAACGCATCCACTTCCACCGGCAACACCGAGATTGCTTAACGAACGCACGCCCCTTTGTCGTCTCTTATCGCGGCAGTACACTTTTGCGAATTCCACCCGATCATCGCCACACGCAAATGATAGGAAGTGGGCATGCGAGATTGCTTAGAAAGGAGACGCAACATGTCCTATTGTCTAAGGAGGAAACGAGTGTAATGTAGAGGATCGACCAGTGGCGCGTTATAGTTTTAGATGTTTCGACATTTTCCCGACTGGCCCGAATGCTTGACTTTTCTTCAGTGCAAGTGATTACATTTTTGTGGTATAAAATAAGGACCCCTAATGGTCCCACTAGTATCGAGACTTTTCTCGAGAGCAGAGAGCTCGTTTCCCATAGAAGCATCGTTGCGAGAGTGCAGATATCGTATCAGGAAGAGAAGCAAGAACGATATCCAGAGCGATCTAGTTTGTCTAGATCGCGAGAGGCGTCCGGGCTGCCGCAATGCATCATTCCGCAGCGGGAGGGCCGGGAGGGCCGGGAGGGCGAGTTCCTTCTCCACGCAGAGAGACATCTCAGACGCAGACGTCGGCCCATTCACGGACTCACTCGCCAGGATCAATATGAGAAAGTTTCAGGACGCCGAGATCCTCGACATTTCCGCGAAACTGGCGGCGTCCTCCCGTCCCTATCGCCCCCGTCCGCTCTTTTCCGCCCTTTTCATCGGGTGGCCTTTGCTTTTTCGACAGAGCGGGCCGCCCGCCCCCGGGGACGCCAGCGCCCAGAGTTCCTGCGCCACCGAGAGAATTCTAAAGAGAACTTCCCTACTTCCGGAGGCCCCGATATCGCCAAGTTGCGCTCCGGCCTCCGAGAGAACGCCGCTCGCCCCGGAGGGAGAAGGAGGACACGGCCGCGGAGAGGAGAAGAGCGAGAGGAGGAACTCGTGGCGAATCGATCTTAAACAAAGGCATTCGGGAAAGTCGCTCTCTCGTTCCTGTTCGCAAGGCTACTCAATCACTGTCTAATGAAGGCCCCGTGAAAGTAATTAAAACGCGTCTTCGGCGAACGCGCCGATCCATTATTGCATTGTCGCGTTACACACGGCCAGCCTCGGCTTCGACTCGCCTTCTCTTACTGCTGGTACTCGGTCCCGAGGTATCCTGTGTATGGAAGCCTCGACGAGCATCAGCGACGATCGCATCACGATGTCTGCGTACAAAGGGCGTGCACGCAATTACGGAGTCGCCGTCCAGAGATAAATATACTCGATGGGTAGACATTACGGGTACACGGGACAGAGGAGAGGCGCGCTTGCAAAATCCTCCTGAAATTCCTCGAGGTGAGGTCGAGTTCATTGCGAGACGACGAGTGGCGAGCGGAAATTAGGCTAAATCCCTATAAGGCCCGATTCGAGCGAGCCCGCTGCCACTTTTCCCTCGCGCGCCTCCACCTTCTGCTACCTTCGCCGCTAGACACTCGGCGAGTAGTTGGATCGATTTCCAAACGGCAATCGGAAACAGCCGAGCTTAATTGACTCTCGCCGCTCTCCCAAGGATAATTGTTATTCGAGCGCCGACCCTGTCGTTCCACTAGGGAACAAGTCTACTTTACACTTGCCAAGTGGGCCAGCAAAGAGCGAAGAGCGAAGAGCACGGGGAAGTCTGCACTTCGATTTAACCAAGTGGCGCGCTCGCTTTATTTCGAGTGTGAACTCGTTCCTTCCCTCGAATTGTACTCCCTGCTGGTGCACCAACATGTATGTCGCTGTGTCAGTGTCTGTGTGTGTAACACCCGCTGACAAAGTGATCCGACGCCGTCGAGTTGCTACAAAGGAAGAGTGGATAAGATGCTCCCATTCTTCTTCAACACGGTTTCACTTTTACGGACCCCTCGTACGTGCGAATCTCGCGTGCTGTGCAAGCGCACCGCGAATGCTCGCTCGGCACCTCGCCGGAGGAAACTCGTTGACATGTTCGAGCACGGCCGCGCATACAAATGCATTATGCCCAATTATGCGGGCCCGCGTTATTTATAAAGGACCGAGGTCCTCGCGGATTTGCGCCGGAGAAGCGAGCGGAAAGGGCGCGAGGGATCGAGGGACCCTCGAAAATCTCGGATGAAAAGCCGGAGGGTGAAGCCTCGTAAATGATGCACTCGTGCCTTTCAACGGCCGGGCTCGAGAGCCCGGAAACGTACGCGGCCGTACGAGCGATTTAAGACTATACTCGAGAGCACTCGCCAAGTGAAACACTAATTCTTTTATGACTACGCACGTGGATCGGAGGCTCGCTCTTCGAGACAGGATACACTCCACTTCTTTCGAGGTATCTTTATATCACCGGTAATCGTCCAAGTTCATCATAGGTTTATATAAGTAATTTAGACTTTTGGAAAGAGTGCCGGCCACTTTCGGCGCCGCCACCGAGGAAGCAAATCACGATGATGCAACCACACGCAGCCGTTCATCAAACGTAATGACCCGCTATGCCGACCGCAGAACTAAATGAAACTCGTTCCACGGTGTGTCGTTCGGCGAGAGAATCGCTGGCTATACGATTTCTCGTAAATCCTCTCTCAAAAGACGCTTCGTCCTGGCACGCGGTAATATCAGAATCCGCAGTTATGAAGACGACACTTTTACGTCTGGCCCGGAGCAAATACATCATCCCAATCTTTCTATCATCATTGCGTTCAGTTGATCCAACGACCGCCGATATTATTGAGGCAACGATCTGCAGTTCGTTCCTTGCTCTATAAGTGGTAGTTGCACCAAGACATTTGATACATGATGCATCGAGAGGGGAAAGGGACTTTTACTTATTCGATGAATATGATGGATTACACGTGGAATCGCTTGGGACCGGATTCATAATGTACCGCGGGCAAGTGGCAGCGTGACAAATTGGAAGCAATACATCTTGAGATCGAGAAGCGTCAGTGACAAATTCAGGAACTCCTGTATTGACTACCGTAAAGGATACCAGACACCCAAAACGTACACAGAGTGAACAGAGGTCGGGTGTGAAGGTGTGTTCTACCCCTAGTTTTCATTCTGCAAACGAGTTGTAGAGATTCACGCCCAGGCGGGATTTCGAGTGAGGATTGAGTTATCTCCCGCGGCGACAAACCATTCCGTCGATCGATCGAGCAGTGCAATTTTGGAGATAGTATTATTTCCGACGGCTAATAGAGCTATCAGCCAGTCGGGTCGAACTTCATTAACGGGCATTCGGCCGAGTCTACTGCTACGCTGGCGTCTACCTGTCGAGTAATCGCCCGCATCGTTTTTCCAGTGCAATATTTCTCGTGATTCTCGGTATAATTCTCCTCTACTCGTTTAATTCACTTTCGAAGGCCATGCGCGACAGCCAGGCTAGGAGGGATCGTTTTGTCGTGGAAAACGGTGGACAGGTTGTCTGCCGGTTTTATTAATTGCTGGAGCGTGTTCAGAGCTTTCCCGAAGAGTGAGAAATCCGGCGGGGCGAGCCGTCAATCTCTCACCTGTTGCAGTTTTAAGTGAAATAACTGTGCTCATTAGCCTCGACACCCGCGGTATAAATTAACAAATTGTCACTGGCGATGTATTATACAAATGAGTGTACATCGCGCGCCGATCGCTCCGATCGCCGCTCCGCTCGGCCCATATTAGGCAGGAGAGATCAAGTGAACGTACGAAAATCATATTAATCAAAAAGCGAGCGTGCACTTTCTTCTCCGATCGGACGTCCAATTAACATATCGAGCCCGCGCACACCGCGCACCATAGAAACCCGCGTCCAGCCTGCATAACAAATTATCTTATTCACATCATTTTCACCGTACAGCCGTTAATTGGTCGATTGGCATTGCGACGCCGCGCCGAGGCTGTAGGAAACGGAAAGTATGCTGAAAATGAACCCACCGCACTTACGTAAAGCAGATCCTCGTACACTCGGCGTGTACATTTTGCAATATACTTGTTTCCATTCGGGACTAATTAAGACGAACACTCTCGACACTGATCCGACGAGGCTCATAGCTGCGTACGGCGACTGCGACTAGGACTGTTAGTCGGCAGCACATCCGTCGCAATAGTTATTCCCGGAATGAGAGAAAAACTCGCTCTCCTTGTCCCGAGGTAGCCAATTACGCTAGATTCCTTACTTTCGCGAGAAACTCATGCGTAAGTGGTGAGCAGAGTCCTCCTGAGCCGGCTATCCCGCAATACCTCGTTCAATGAGTTTGGTGGGTCTCTAGGCGAGGCGGCTCGATCTCGACCTGTTCCTCGCACTCCTTTCAATTGCGCCTTGTCAACGGGGAGAAATTGTAATAACCGCTGCGCTACCGCGCAGATTGGTCCCTCGGTGATTTGACGGATTTTAATGGCGCCGTATTCTCCGGCTGATTGACGTTAATTAGGAGCGCGCCATGTCCGCAACGCGCCAACTGCCTCCCACTGCCAACGGAGGCATCCTACTACAGTAAATATAAGGAGCATCGTGCTGACCTCGATGTACCTGCTGGGCACAATCAGGAAAGCAGGCGGCATGCAAAAAGCGACGGGTTCAAAGCTGCACTGGGTCAAGCGGTGGGATTACCGAGCTGGCAGTGGAAAAAAGGCGAGTAAAGAGGAGTAAACGGGACTCGTCGCGCTCCCACAACCAACTTCCGTCGCTTTCGGCTTTAAGGTGGATTAAGCGCTTTTTCCTCGGCGCGACCTTAACCCCGCGGTATTACCGCTCTATGAAAGGCTCGAGGACTCTCTGGACTCGGGACGAGTCTCGCCAAGCCATCAGAAAGTCTGGCAGAGGCGATGGGAGCGGTTCGAGTGCGCTCGCCCGGGTCCTAACTGGAAGGGAGGCAAGGCGAGAGGGAATTTGGCGCGCCACTGGGATGATAGCGCGGTGGCAGGGCAGGCAGAGGTGCCTGTGCTTGTGCATTTCGAGAGACCGTTCTCGGCCTTATGAGAAGCGGCGCGGCGGCGGCGGCAGTGGAGACTGGTATGAAAGTGTGCACTCGGCCGGATTGGCTTAAGCCAGGGGAATATCGGTCATTCCCAACGCGTCAAATCCGATTGCAAATACGTTCTCGTTAGCGACCCCGTTTCCCGAGCGCCGCGCCGCCCGGCATAATGCGAGAGGAGAGGTCGTGCGAGAGTATAACGCGAGGAAGACGGGAACGTCGGATTCCGGTATATCCTCGGTGTGGTGTGTATGAATTTCAGGTCGGCCCGCAGCGATCGCGCTCCGTTCACTGCGGGCGACACCGAGAGAAGAAACTATCCGGCACTCGAGATTCCCAGTTTCTCCCTGTCCTACGTGCGCGCGCTCGTCCTCTCCGTCCTCTCGAGCCTCGGCATCTGGCGTCCTCCTCTGTCGCGCGGGTCCTGGTCCTGGCTTCCTCGTTGAGAGGCGAGCGCCGCTTAAAGATATTCCTCCTCTCATCGCGGTTACTAGGCTCGAGAGTGCCGCAAGGTCGGGCCTCGAGTGAACCGGCCCGATCCCACGGCCTTGATTCCACGCCGCAACGTCGCTACGTGTAACGAGAGTAATAAGCTCCCAATAACACACCAAGCTCACTTCCGCGAGTCTCCTCTCTCTTTCTCTTTCTCTTTCTCCCGGCTCGCTGACTCGCCGATAATTGAACAAGTCATTTAACTTGATCCGAAGGAAACGGCATCTCGCGTGTCTCTCGGCGAGATGTCCTCTCCCAAATATGGACCATCCTCCTCGCCGCGGAGATCCTTTAAGCCCGCGTGTCACCCGCGCTTTCTCGATCGATAAACTTCTGACGGACTAGCTCGTTTAAAGAGTTTCCCCGCGGAGAAACATTCTCTCGTTTAGAGCGGCTTTTCTCTAAATAAATGACTAGGGTGCGAAGGAGAACTCTGCGAGGCGAGAACTCCAGTGGCGCGCGCAGAGTCGCGACCAGTCCCGGGAGAGTGAATCGCTGATCAGTCGCAGTTGGTTCGATTTATTTCATTGATACGGGTAATTGCCTCGAGGAAATTCGTCTCAGGCTAACAAGTCAAGTTTCTCTTGAAGCTACAATGACGCCATTCCTCCGCTAACCTACCTTCCCATCCCCCTCCCTGCTCGCCGGATCCTACACTCTTCTCGAATGCAGAACTGCGTAGTCCACTGTTCTTTGTCTCATTCACCGCTTATGTGGTTTCTAATTTTAAGACTCTTTTAATAATTACCGTTTTTTCGGGAATTTCGCTTAAAAGTTCTTTAGGGCTTGGGAATCTTAGTTTGATTTGTGCTTTCGCCAGGGGCGACTGGTGAAGGCATTGTGTTTCGATGGGGCTGTATACGCTGGATCATTTTAAGCACGAGTTAACAAAGAGAGCAGGTCACAGGTCGCCACGTTCGTTAAGTACCAACTACGATATGACAATTACGGTATCGGGCAAGGGACGATGACACTGCCAACCTACACAATAAAACCCCCGAAATCAAGTATTACTCGGAGGTTCGGCTGCGGGAACAAAGATCAGAGATCAAGGTGGCCTCTCATTAAGGGGAGCGTGCGATTTCGCGATCACGGCTAGGATAATGCGGCCACCGATCACTTTTGTTCTTGAGACCGTCGCGTATCTTGCGGGAGATCTTCGATGATTGTCCTGCAAATTTTTAACTACTAATACAGGATGATGCGGACACAGACTATCTGGTCTGTGAGATTACTAACGGACACAAGGCTCTTAATTGCCGACGGTTATCAATAAATCGATGAATCGATATAATTCGATGGTCAAAGGGTGATTCCTGGTAATCCGCATCTATGTGAACGTAATCTCTGAAAGCTACAAGTCCCGTTAGTTTATCGGGTGGAATTGCAAGTATGTTTAAACATTACCTCTTTCGCAGGAAGAAGCTTACAGCAGCGCCTTTAGGTGTTTGTGCGAGTTCCGTTTAGTGCCATGGAGTAAGTGACCAATTGGAGGTCAGCAAGACCTTCACTTGGAAAGCAAACTGCCATTCGTCTATCGTTGCCCAACTGAACTGATCAATGCAGGGACGGCAGCTCAAGGGTAATGTTACCTTCACTTATGCGAACAGCTCAACGCAGTTCCGATAAAGTCTGCCTGGCGCTAGCTCCTAAGTCCCGTCCACAGCCCTGAAATATTTTCACCGACGACTAGTAATACTACCTTTGCTTCCGCCGGTATTTCAGTTTGAACAATGGGAGCTTTATTTAACTTAATAATACTGTATTTCGAAACTCGCATTTCAAAGTCGGCTAAACATAGTTTACAACTATTGTTGTCTTGCAATCTTTATTTTTCGAATGCCTGCAAAATTATAATTATTGGGAATATAGTTATAAATTATCCGCCAACACAGTTTAAACCATCTTTAATGACTGCAATAAAACAACCTCGTATGTAAAAGTCAATCCGTCATCCACTGAAAGTTTAAGCTGCGGAAAAAAGCAGTCCCTATTTCAAGGTGTACTCTACTAGATGGAACCAGCGCATTCCTAATAGAGGCGGGTAAATAATTCAGACTTCTCCTTTTCCAGAGATTTTTCACAGTCTTGTTTCGTGGCGTGTCATATCGCACGTTCAGGCTCGTGTGAATTATTCTCGAAACGGTAAAGGCTATCTCGAAGCGTACGACAGGAGTTGAATTTGTAAAATAAGGATAGCGCTACTTGTCTTCTCCACAGTGCTCGATCTTCCATTCCTTCTTGTGCCACTGGTGAATATTGTACATTTACGCGAGTTACCAAGTAAGAATTTGATGGGAGTAATTGCACTGATCTCAGGTACAAGTTTCTTGTGCAAAGGTCCACTCGATTCACTTACAGACTGAACTGAAGATGTCTGAGCAGGAATATCTTAATCTACTAAGTTCTTGATCGAGTCAGCCTTGCGCAATAAAAAATCGGCAACTGCTCGAGTACTCGAGTTTCGAGTAGATACATACATGGAGGAGGTATGGCGATATCAATAGGAGAGAGAACAAGGGGAATCGAGTGATAAGACTGGCAGAACGGTATTTCTGTTAAACTGGAGTGGCAACAAGGCGGATACCAGGTCGGAGGAGCAAGAGTCGCTCCACTAATTGGATGCACCCTTTCGTCGTGCCCGGCAGGAGTAAGGGGTTGATTTAGATTGGAAGAGAGCAACGGCGGATGCTGGCTACGACAGATCGGGTTACACAAAGGCAGCTTTTTAATTGGATAACGTCATATCGACGTGTTCGCACGCGTGTCCTAACTTTTCCCATCGATTTGTCGGCTTCGCCAGAGGCCAGCTCTCTCGCCTCTCCGCGAGAGAGTTCCATGCAGCGAGAGGATCGGCCCTCCACTGTTGCGTCCTTTCTTCCTGCATCCCCTCGTCACCTTGTCCAGCAGCAGCATCCTCTCTTCTCGCTCTCCGACTCTCCACGGCCCCCGTCCCCCACCCCCCAACCCACCCACCTACCTTCGTTTTCATCGGCATCGATACACTACGCGCGAACTCGTTAGCCGTTCACAGTCGAGTTTCGTAGTACGAAACGCGAAATGAAAAAATGCGATATCCTCTCGCCTAGCTCGCCCGCTCGCCGAGCCGGGGCGCACGCCTATCAAAGAACGCGATTGTATTTCCAATTTTCAATCAGTCCCGCCGTTTGTAATGGCCGGCAAGGGGTGACGGCACCCTTGCACCGGCTAACAAAGAAGCGATATTCGCCTACACATTGTGTTCGCACCTTCCGCCGATAGCAAAAAAATATCCAATCTGTACTTCATTTTTCGCGAGTGGGACACCAGTGAGATTTCCCGCTTGGTGGTTCGCCCTCTCTCTCTCCCTCTCCCTCCCGCGGATAGACGCGGACCGTACCCGTATCCTCGAGTGATCCTCAAGTGCGACTGATGGAACGCCCGCCTCTCCTTCTTTACCCAGCCGATCCAGCGGAGCATTGAAATTGACTCGAGTGCC
Organism: Crossocerus cetratus; assembly: GCA_963675795.1. Classification (NCBI taxonomy): domain Eukaryota; kingdom Metazoa; phylum Arthropoda; class Insecta; order Hymenoptera; family Crabronidae; genus Crossocerus; species Crossocerus cetratus. The sequence continues at coordinate 16,234,927 of OY776668.1, read as the reverse complement.
GCTACTGAATACTGAATGCGATGGAGCATCATTCCGGAGAATTACATTTACAGCGTGGCAGGGCCGAGAGGCCTTAACAATTATTTATAACCAATTAGAGATTTCAAGATATTGCCATCGCGACTATTAGAGGATACGGTGGCCGGAGTAATTTACTAATGTAGAACCCGCCCTGCTGGTATCACTCTACTCTCAAAGTTCACCTTTTACCTCCGACGCTCATCCTTGTTCCGCAGACGCCATCCGCCGAACCACTTCTCGCTCTTCGCTACCCCCGGGGCTTTTCTTTCTGCCCTGCAACCACCAACCCATCTCTCTCCCTCTGCCGCCCCCGCCTCCTGCCCGGAGAGAGCGTTATCTATCCACTTGGAGCGAGCTATTACGCGATTGTATCTTAAATAAAATATCACCGGCGCCCCGTCGGCAACCACTCAAAATAATAATTGCCCGCCAGGTGTCAACCCCCCTCGCCCTGCGAGCTGAACACCTTCCGCCTGAAAGAAGAGTCGCGGATAATTCTAGAGCCACATGGAATCCAGTACATAGTACTCGTGGGCCAGAAAGTCCTGGGTGATCGTGTCCGCAGTTCATATTGATAATTTTTCTAATTCGTGAGAATGCGATTTGAGAAAACCTCCAAAATGGTATCAAATTTGAAGGAAAGTACAAAATTGTACACGAAATATCTGTAGTATCAGAACAAAGTGTATGAACGCCCAGAGCGATTGTTATAGTCAGAGCTAATAGGATGTCATTGGACGCACTCGATTGGCAGGTTTAAGGGGCCAGCACTGCTTCGACGCTGGAATAATTGTTGTACCGGAGGAGGGTCGAGGCACATGGCCGCGATAAAATCCCGGGCAGAAGGACCAACTAGCGAGCCTTATTTACGTGGAGTTGCTCGGTACCCCTGACACGGGGGAAACACAGCAACGGCACACAGCTACCTGCGCTAATTAGAGCCACTCCGCCGGAATAATTAGAAATTAGACCGAACGGACTAGCGTCTCGCGCGTTAGAGGGGTCGCTCTTAATACATTTCTTTTATTCGCCGGGCACACAGCTGTGTTTCGAGAAGTCACTGCCGAGGTACGCGCACCTACACGTTTCGCGTCTTCGGCGGACGATCGACCACTTGTCTCGCAATTAATCACTTCGGGAAGAAAGCCTACGTCGGCTAGCTTCCTCCGGGTCCACGATGCAATTAATCATGCGGTTGGTAGCAGCGTGCGCTGCGATGAAACGCTATGGAAAAAGGCGGAGATCTTTAGAATAATAGGATGATGGAGATCGAAATAAGAGACATGTACAGTTGTGCTACAGAGAATCCGGCGGGAGAGCGTGCGAGGCAGATGGGATGGAAATTCCTCAAGTTCGGGGGAAAAAGGGGGGAGCAGCACGGTGGAGTGGAGTCGCGGAATGTTTGATATCATTGCGATGCGAAGTGGTGGAAGGGAGAGAGAGAGAGCGAGAGAGAGGGCGAGAGGGGGGGCTATTACCGGATATAGAATTGCATCGCGAACACTCGGCCCTGTCAGTCGCAGGGCCGATGAAGAACCAGAAACCATCAATAACTGGCGGGACCGGTGTGCTCGGCTAACTCTAACGAAGGACGATTTCTAACGATCCCCTCGCCAACGTCCAACTTCTGGACGTAATTAATTCCCCGGCTAACCCGGAATGCTATAATTAATTGCCGGTGGCTGATGAGGGGCAGAAGGGTGGGTGCAACAATATGTAGGTACCCGGGCTTCGATTAGAAGCGCCCGGACCTCCGTGCAGTTATGCAATTAATTAAATTCAGTTTGTTATGCGCGCGCGCGCGCGCGCGGGCGCACGCGAGCGCCCGGCCGCCGCCGATTGTTAATTACCGTCGAAGTTCGAGAAACGCGGCTAACGTCGAATTACACCGCCTCGAAAGACTCTGTTACACCCTGGCCTGCTGGCAAGACACTAATGATTCTACTCGGTTCCCCACTGTGTTTGTGTTCCTCCACCACTCCCCATCCCTCACTCTACCTCACCCTCTCTCTATTGACGAGCCAGTTTAATTAACAATTTACTTCAGCCATGCGCCCCGACAATAACAATTTACCTCTGCAAATCCAGAAATTCAGTGGCTTTCCGTCTGCAGATATATATACTCATTCAGGAAGAAAACTGCCGGTGACAATGTTCCTTTTTTCCTTCGGTGATATCATGGAATTTTCATGTACCCGTCAGCCGGGCATTACGACTGACCGATCGACCTTAAGCATCGAGCAGGCGACTAAGGATAAATGACAGTACGTAGTCTAATTGCAATAATTAGCAGTCGCAGCGCGTGCCGTCTGTGCACTGCTCTCGCGGTAATTGGCTGTCCGGGGTACTTCAGTCGCTCTCTCCCCCGCCCCCTCGCTCACTCTGCCTTGATAAATTAATAAAAGCAGCTGGAGGGGGAAAAGATTCCGAAGAACTGACTTCCTATTATTAGAAGTTGAGCTCGCGATCATTAGAGAGATACCGCGGACGTCTCTAACAAGTACGGTTTTCACTCTTCACTGTCTCGGCCTGTCGTATCGCTTTTCGGAAAGGTATCCTGTGAATATCGTCGGCTATTTATACAATTTTATTTCGAGTGTTACATGTACGCACAAATATAATAGGTGTGCCATTCTTGGTGGGTCGAGCGAGAGAGTGGGAGTGAGCGAGGAGACGGAAGATCGGGAGGGAATAGGGCCCGCTTCTCGCCGAGATTCCCAGCAGCAGTCGAGGAGGCATTTAACGGACGTGCACGTGTTCGACCATATTGCATTTGTGTCGTTCGATAAATAGGTGGGTAAGCAACTCCAACGGAAACCCGTGTTAATTAACGTTGAGTTTCAGGACTGATTTACGTGGCGTCTAATTAGCGGCCCTGCCGGCGACGTAGTAGGCATTTTGATTGGCCACTCCGCGAATAGAGCACGGGCCGATCGGCCTTGCTTTCCTGTTCCCCGACGGTATCGATTGTTTTCGTTTCTTCTTCTCCTACCCGGCCCCTAGCTCTTGTTCCCTCTCACACTAGGGCCGGCTCTCCTTCTGCTCTTGCTCTCTTTTTCCCCTTCCGAGAAACAAAGCGCGGATGGCCGCTCGCTCCTCCGCCGCTCTCAAAGGGATACCGTCGCAAGAAGTGTCGCCTCGAAAATAATGTATTACCCGGAGTCGCGACAACGAACTACTCCGGGACTTTCTCTGCCATTATTGCGGTTTTATTCCGCTGCTGTCCCGGGAAGTGGCCTGGAAAAAATCATACCCGGCGAACTGCGGCTCGCCGACCCCCCCGGATCTTTCGATCTTAACTTGCCAATCTTTGTAATATGAGAAAGGCGCACGCACTTGATGGCGGGACTATAGCTTATATGCTACTCTCAAAACTCGAGGGGAGCTTATAATATTAATATTAGGATATTTTAGTACGTACCTTGTCAAGCGGATGGTGGAGGGTGGTGCATGTAAGAAATATTGCAAGGCTCTTTTTTTCTAAAAACTTGTGATTTTATTAATTAATAAACGTGTTTGTATGTGTCCGTGTATCTGTATTTTACAAGAGGCCGCGAAACCACTTACAGATGTCGGGTCTCGGTTAAGAAGTCGAGATAAATCAAATAACAAAATTAACTAGACGCGTGAGATCGTACTGATCCGATCGCGTGTTCGCTCAACTGAGGACGTCTCTTACGTAGTCCAATACCACTGGATCTAGCCCGCAGTTGGATGTTCCCCTTTCAATTTCGTGCTTCCAATTGAGTCAGTCAAAATTTTGGCTGGCGAATTCGAGGAGGCAAGCGGGGCGCACAAGTCTCGCCTTTCAATCGCTGAGTGAAGAAGTAGCTTACGGACTATGCGAGCTCGATTCTTGCTCGTGGCAGAGAGGACACTGTTATCGGGAAATGAGGGGCACACTTTAATGAGCGAGGAAAGCGAGTGCTGACGAGGAAAGCTGATCGCTGTTGGATACATCCAGTGGTACTAGTCCTCAGAAATCGTCGGTGGGGCGGCGAATCCTTCCATCATTCGGGCCTAGCCCGTATTCGCCGCCCTCTAATAGTAAATACATAACCATTTATATCACACAAACTTTTAACAATATACAAAATGTACCCTATGTACAAGATTAAATTACACGATCCATTTGGCGCGACTGTTCTTCCGCTATACTTCTTTCCCTCGCGTCTTCCACCTCCCCTTTTGTCGTTTTGTTTCGGAGTCGCCATGTGTGCGCGAAGATCGGGGCCTGCGAATTGAGTATCGAATGCGCATCTCTGTCCGCGTGGTCTTCGAGAAAATTCCGCAGGCCGGGATCGCCGCGCCGTCATTCTCGGTGTCGGGACATTGTCACCGCACGTTCTCATTCTACTTCCGGAACCCTCGCAAGCGCGCTGGCCCGATTGAGACAAAAGTTTCCTAAGAACGAGACGGGTAAACGAGTAACGATGAGTTGGCTCGCACGGGGTCCTCCTCAATTCACGTCCAGACAACAAGAAACTCCCCTCGCCCTATCGGTTCCCCTAAGGAATGTCCGGAATTACAACAAATGCGCTCGCTGAAGATCCCCAAACCTGATGAGCTCAACTTCAATTGTACATGAGCAATGGTTAACCCTGACGGACTTGAGGACAACAACCCCGTACGAATTACATCCAAACTTTGTTTTTAGTTTCGCATTGAGCTTCGAACTTGCCCGTATCAATGCCGTTCGCCAGGATTTCTCATCCCACTGTCCATTAAGCCAGGCCTAGTCCCTTAATGCAGGCGTATTGACGGTTTCTGTGCTTTGTACAACCTGTGAGCAACGGCGGTTCACACTCTTCCTGAACGGCATCGATCTCAGGCGTAAGTATATACTTCGTAACGTATTCACGATTGTACATTTACGTTAAATTTATTGCGGATGCTGTATCCCTGCCACTTAGAAAAGTATGTATATTTATCTTTGCTTTTAAACGGCACCGTCCTTGGACTTTGTATCACGGGAGCTTGCGACTTTCCCCGCTCTTGATTGACACCCTTGTCACACACGCTCGCACACGAGCAATGATTTTCTACCCAAAAATATTAATTTCATCGACGAACGACATGACTTATTGCAGTCGAATGTATACTGATATAATATCTCATGCAGTTTTTCAATCGTGTGAAAAGTTCCACTTGCAAGACGCATGATCGGTGGCTTAGTGTAACAAGAGACGAGCGGGAACGTCGCTAGACGAGCATGCCATCCATATTGGCTCTTGTAAATTTTGGATTGCACTGGCTTACTACCCCTCAGGAATTCCTATCGTACGCCGACCGCGCTTTCGAGCGCTTTCTTTTGCTTTTCTACATTCACAGCCGTTACTTGAAGGCAGCTAACGAGAACACCCCTCTGTCATCTGCGTGATAAAGCGATTGCCTCCAAAGAAACCAAGTCCAGAGAGCAGGTGCTTGTATAATTACACGCAGACTTTTGAAAAGTTCTTTTCGAAAAAGAAAAATTATCGAAAAAGATGCCGAAAAAAATGAATTAACAGACTTCTGAGCGAGCTTCGCATATAACCGAAGGACTCCTCGTTAGCGCTGCCATCGGCAATAACTTGCACGTGACGCGTGCACGAGACGTTTCTCGATTTTCCATGATTGAGCAAAGATTACTTATTAAGGGAGATAGGAAGCTAGGTCCGATGTCTAGGGTCATGGATTCGTGCGCGTTCATCTGCGAACAGCAGTCTGACCAAGGTACTTTCTCGACGGCTCGTGCGATGCCTGGCCATCCCGGCTCCAGTCTCGTCGACCAGAGGGAAACCACCCCAGTACACATGACAATCGAATCAAGTCACAATTGTGTCTCGATCGGACACCGAAGCACCGCTCTCATCACTAGAGACCAACGGAGGCGACTCTGCTGCTCCTTGGTTCCATCGGGAATTTCGAGAGGTCGCGGACGGTCCACACTCTGCGCGACACACTTTGAGGCCGACGGTACGTTCAGACGCACATTTTCAAGTTTATCGATGCACGCACGCACGCACGTTTGCTTTGTCATAGTTCGCAATGAGGCGGGCTCCGTGGACAGGCTTTGATGTGAACTTGCGAAGCTACCCTCAGCGACTAAAGCGAGTGCGGCCGGTGTAACAGTTCCTGATCTCAGACCGGCCGAGCTTTCGCGCATTCGGGGTAGTCGGGTTCGGTTCAATCGCAGGTGTCCGGAGCCCATGGAGACCAATCCTGATAGGTGGACGCCTGGACTTGCGTCTGCGGAGCCGCCACTCCCGGATGCACGAGGCCCATCTGATGGTGATGGTGATGGTGATGATGATGATGATGGTAGTGCTGATGACCCGGCGGCGGCGGCGAATAGGGATTCTCTCCGACGGCGACGTCCACCACGTCGACCTGGGGCGGTACGACGGCGGGCGTCGGCTGTGGAGAGGCTTGTACCTTCTTCGGGCGACCGACCGGGTTGCCACCTCATTCGCGGCTCCTCCGAGGCCTACCGACCTTACCTTTCCTCACGGGTGCTCCGCTGTTCCCGGCCGCTGCTGCCGCGGCAGCGGCCGCCACGCTCGAGGACTTCATTATTTTGTGCCAGTCCGTCTCGCAAACCGGTGATCCCGACAGCAAGTAGTACCTGCGCACAAGATCATAATTCCACAATCAGAACATGTTCAAGTCGAATTCGCAATTAGAAGCAATTGATACTATATTTCATCCCCGTGGAATACAACTTTCGAACTGAAAACCGAACTGAAGCCGTGCACTTTTTAAATTAAGCGTTCAAACGCCAGCATTTTCCTTGCCAGTCTTTTGTTCCGGGCATAATTATGCCCGCGCTCGTTTATTTCTCCGTTTCAGGAACTCGGCGGTAATTAATTAGCGGACTCTGCGCGGCGGAGGTCTGCGTTTACTTGTGCGGAGCGGGGAATTTTTGTGTACTGCTTTTCACCTCGAAACGGGGTCGATCTTTACCGGCGTTGTTCGGGTGCGCCCGGCTATGGCCACTCGGACCTTTTTACGGCGCATTGTTTTCCCGCCCGAAGTTAGTTTCGTTTTAATTAACGGAGGGCCTGGTTCTTACCTGTCGCCGGAGACGAGTTGGCTACCGCACTTGTTGCAGGTGAAGCATTTCTGATGGAACGCCGATCTACCCATTCTCATCACCATCTCGCTGGCAGGTATCGCATTCCCGCAGCCTGCGCAAGCCCCGCTCCCAAACATCCTGCAACAATAGAATTAACAAGCACGGTCACTCACAAAGTTCGCCAATCAATATCAAAACAATATGCTTATTCGCTATTCATACAATGTTCGTCCACAAGACGGTATCCACTATGTATCACGGATCAAGGCAGAAATAATCACGAGTAAAAGATTCGAAGCGGAGATATTGCTCTCGAGCAGAATAGGTCAATCCACCCAGCAATCGACGCATAAGTCAATTAACAAACGTCCTCTAATTTATTTACGCTGGCGAAGATTCCCCGAAATTATGAGAAGGTCCTCTGTCGTGAAATTCAGCGGCTAGAATAGCGAGGGGACTCGGCGCGCAAATTTATCGCGCGCGCGGGCGCGGGCAGGCGCGGGCGGGCGCGCAAGGGTGAGAGAGTGCTCGCACCCCCATTGTATCGTTGGAAAATCCCGGCGGCCGCTTGGATGAAGCGAGAAAGACGACCAATTACGGCGAGGCGAGGGCTCAGAGGATGACATTCTCCGACCCGTTTCAACGCGAGCCAACGATAGACATGAGGCGTTTCCAATTAAATCTTGCACCGGTCTCGTCGCGCAAACACTTTCTAACTAAATGAGGTTAGGGCAGTGAAGGGAGATTGCGCGAGCGAGCCGTACGCCACGTAGACTTTTGCATTCATCCCAGCCGTTCCTTCTTGTTTCCTTTATTATAATATCTCCTCCCGGCGCTCTCCACCCGCTTTAAACGCCGGCGCCGATTATAATAAGCCGGCGTAATTGTCACCACGCTCGCCCCATCAAGCCTGCGTAAATACGCGTGTCGTACCCTTCGGCCCCGAGATACTTTTTCCCTTCGCGGCAGCTACTCCCGCGGAAAAGAAACCATTGCTAACACTGCTAAAATCCACCGTCGTCACTTCTCAATGAAGCTTCCCCGATTAAATTGATCTGATTAATTGTGACGAACGGTATAGTGGTCATTAAAACGTGCCGCTCCGAGGAAGGAGACGTAACGAGGGGAAAGGTCTCGACGGGCGTGCGGTTGAGCCGCGCTATCGGCACGCAGCGCCCGATCGGAGTTCATAATTTATGCTTTTTAAGGCAACTGCTTCCGACTGTTGGTTGTTAGGCCTTAATTAGCCGCTTTTAGATCGAGCGGTTCTGTTTGCCCGCTGCTCTCGGCTTCTCCCTCTCTATCCACCGGAGCCTTGGCGACCCCTGTACCGAGCAGCGGCAGCTCTCCCTCGTCCCGAGAGGTAAAAGGAGAGCCGCGTGATCAGGAGGAAATGCGAGAATGGACTTATGCCATTGTGCTAAACTCCGAGACGCAGCAATTTAGCTGTATTTGGTAATCGTCTCGTCTAACTGCCGGTGAGAACGCGTATTCCGTGAAATTCGACCAAGCCAGAGAGGTGGGGAACAAGAGAAAAACGTAAGCCTTTCGAAATCCTAGATACACAGCTCTTAGCCTTGAATTTCGTTGGGCGCACAAGTCAACGAAATCGTCAAGAGCTATGTATTGGCGGGCTCGAGATACTAAGTAATCCGCTTTACAAAATGTCCCGTGCTTCATATTCCGAGCGCAGCTTTATAGATCTATCTTTATAATCTTTAAATGCACGTTTTTGCCATCCGTCCAGTGAGGACGACGCATCGGGACGCTCTGGCTTGGAGCGTAATTAAAATTCCTCTGAGTGCCTTACGGATGCAGTGTGCGACGTACGGAGCTATTAGCCAGGAGACGGCGGGGGGAAATGAGGTAATAATTAATGTAAGCCTTGCTAGGTATTCGCCCGTAAATCCGGATGGCCGGCGAGCACGTGCACGTGCATTAGTCTAGCAGGCACGCGGCGAACTCGAAAGGTAGGAGGTAGCAGGTCCCCGTCGATTTTTCCAATTATCTCCTTGGCAAAACGTCCATCGAGTAAAAAGTGTCGGATCATCCGATGAGCGTGGACATAAACAGCGGATTATCGACAGTGTAATCGGCGCCTCATTTGCGAATTATTAGTACACGCATCGTTTAAGACATCAGATTACCGAAAAGTGACTGCATCGTATAGACTGAAGATAAGCGGCGCTATTATTCGCCGCCGGGAGAATTAATGCTCGGAGAATCGACATTTCTGTTATCGATGTTATCGCGGGGACGAGGCGGATGGGATAGCGGCGTTTCAGGTGTTCAATTGCGTACGAGGATTTTAACGTTTTCGGCTCCATCTCTTGGTTGACACGCGGATCTCCCGGTGGAGAGCCGCGCATCAATACGGAGGAGGCCCGTATCTTCGTTAATGGGAGCTCAGGTTTGCGGAGCGTCGCTTGTCCGCTGTGTAGCATTGCCTCGTAAACTCTGGTGTTTATGTTGCAATTAGCCGTATAACGATGCGCAGGTATGTCGAATCAAGAGCCGATGTGAGCGCGCTTTCCTGTAAGGCCTGTCTTTGGATATCGTTTTCGGGATTCCTCGGTTACCGATCGAAGAATACCAAGATCCTTCGAGATTCGCCAGCTCGCCGCACGGCAACTCCCCATCAGCATTATCGCGCTTGAGCGCTGATCAAATCATCGGTGAATAAGTTGTATACCTCACTGCTCAATTGCAGATTGCTATCGCGCACTTTTCAGTAGAGTTTACTTCGGGTTTCAAGTTCCTCGAACCCTTTGACGCACTTGCTCGTGGAATTGTTGCATCGTCGAGAGAGAACGAGGAAGTGGGAACCAGGAAAAAGTCCAAAGGGAAAATAAGCTCTTGCACATAGTGTAGTAATGTTGGATCAATTCCGTATTGCAATAGCGTCCGGCGCGTGTATATATCCCGCTTGGCTTACATGCAAATTGTCGTTGAGCAATGCGACCGCATTGATTTTACGGCCAATCATCGTAGAGCCAGAGAGAAATCGACTCTAGCTCATTTCCCCGACAGGCCTTTTTTCGCCCCGCTCTCGTCCGATTATCCAGTTCAATTACGCCAAAAAGAAGCAGCCGATATTATTAAAATAGAGTTTTTAAAAGAGCGCGCCAGTGCTGGACAGCGCGCGAACGAATTCTCTCCGGAATGTGAAAGGCCGGTCTCCCACATTTACATTCCGCTGGTTTGTGTGGGGCCTGTAGACCTAGGTAAAACTATACGCGCCACATTCTCAACGGTACAGGTAGAAATATTGCGTCCCGGGAAACTTATCGGGAGCCGATCGAACTTTCGTTATCGCGCCAATTGTTTTCCAATCGCGCCCGATGAAACATTGCCGATTAATTAAGAGGCTCTTCTCTCCAATTATCCTCTTTTCATTGTCGCACTCATTATGTGCCAAGCTGACAACAACTACCAATGTCGCGGACGTCATCGGATCGAGTGCTGCTAAATATTTTCCAATCCTCCCAGTAACACATGTTTCATTTTCCCTCAATACGCGTGGCTTTTCCTTGATACTCGCGGGCTTGCACTCTGTGAAACGTAACAGCCACTCGGACACAGATAGTGCACACCTGTGCGTACATGCTGCGGACATGCCTCGATACTTTACCGATACGTCCACTATACAATCGCTCAGCTACAGCGAAACTCAAATCGCCATCTTGTCTCCGCGGAAATCAACACACATCCACGGCCAGTGTAAATCGTTTCATAGTCACGTTTTGCTAACACGCGAATCGATTAAACCATGAGCTCGATTAACGCGCTTTCGAGTCTTGCGCTTAAAGTCCTGGGAAGAAAAGTGGCAGGGAGAGCAGTTGGTCCACTAGTCAGAGCGAATGAAATCCGTCGGTCCGTCAGTCTCGCGACACTGCCGAGTGCGTCAGAGTCGGGCGGGTTTAATTGATCCAGGGAGAAAAGGGAAGGAGAAAATTGTGTCTCTCGGCTTCTTTTGAAGCGTCCCGTAGGGAGTTGTATGCGCGCATATTGATAACTACATCGGACTACTGGCGGGAGCGCGCGAAAGGTTGCTACGACGGATCGGATTGGATTCGAGGTTTCTCGTTATTAATTTAATTACCGGCTGACAGTTCTATAATTAAATTGCTAATTTATCTGTCCGGGATCGTGCGCACCGGCCGGCTCGATGATTGCTCGCGGAATGACGTTTCAATTCTTCCTCCAATTTTTTTATATCTCCACTCGAGCGAGCTGGGCGCCTCTCTGCCCCTCGCCACTCGTCCTCCTCCCGCTCGCGGCACACTCTGCCCATCGTTTCTCTTTCGTTCGCTTTTTCACTTACTCTCTCGGCCCGCGCCCGTCACCTCCGCCGCCAGCAGGCCAGAACTCTTCCGCTTTTTCCGCTGTTTCTCTTCGAGCACTCACTCGACTGCACACACCGCTGATATAAATACTCGATTCAACTGAGAAGGAGAGAGCGAGCGCGGCCGCGGCACTGATTTTCATTCTCGGTTTCAGACACCGTAGAATCTCGAGCACGCTGCTGCGCTAGCGCGTCTGAGTAGGATGGGCTTGGTACCACTTAGGGGACACCCGCTCTTCATTGAATCCTGCGGAATAACGGGGCCACTTGTACGTCGATCGAAAATCCTCGGAAATTTATCTGGAAAGTGCTTGTTGATCGGCTCGACCGACAATGGACCCCGTAATTTTCTATACACGTTCGCTGCGACCCCATTAGCATTTGCGTGAAACTACTCCTCTCGAAAGTGGTACAGGTGGGGCGTGCGCGCGCACACACACACGCGCAAACCATTGTTACGCTATTCCTCATTCCGGCGTTTTTATCCTCGCTATTCGCGTCGGGCAATTATACTTTCTCCGAGCGGCTCCTCCGCCTCCCCGTTCGGATTTCGCCTGCTTACATAATTAAACGCGCAATCTCGCGATGCAACGCTCATGAGCGAGCGAGCGTGTGCCTGTGTGTGTGTGTCTGTGCGAGGAAGAGAGAAGCGATACACACGTTCCTCGGTATCTATCATCGCTGAAGGAATTAGCGAGACATCACGGCCCAACACTTTATCCACGGATGAATTATGAATTCGACTAATACCTGACCCAACACCCTAACGGGTCCCGGTAATTCCCGGGCACCGTTAGAACCCGTCGTCGAAGCGTTGATAGCCGCCACGTCGACCGGTAATTAATTGTGTTACGATGTAATGAGCACCGAGAAAAAAGCCACTTACCAGGCCCACGTGGACCTCGTTCTATTAGCTCTTCGGGGCAGATTTTTCCTCGCCTCTCTGGTCCCTATAATTATGGCGCGTTCGTCGGAGGCGCGATTGTTAGAGAGATTGTGCGAGCTGCGAATTCCTCGGGAGGCTAATGCTTGTCCCCCGATCGGGTCGACCTACGCCGAGGAAAGGACTCGACGCTCGCGGCGAGCAGCCGCGTCGAGCCGCGCCGAGTTATTTAGCGGAAGACGGAATATCGTCGTTAACGAAGGCCCCGGACAAATTGATTAATCGGAACTGCACGCGGGGCCTCGGGAATTTACTCGTCACCGCGCGTGCATCCACTTGGTGCGTGCATCAGGCTTAAATGCAGATAGGATAGGCGAGAGAAGGTGAGTGGGAGCTAGTGCGCGCGTGTGAGGGAGAGAGATCTTGCCGAAACGAACGTTTAATAATTTTAATGAGGAAAGTTCAGCGCGGCTTACTTAAGGAAGTAATTGGTGATTACACTCGGCCCCCGATCTTTAACGAGGAATCTGCGCTATTTCTAATTAGTTGATTCCACTAATAATACGGCGATTCGCCGAGCCGCCGGCCCGCCTCCCCTCGAGCCCACCGCCTCAACATCACCTCCCATCCTATTCGCCGAGCTAGTGGTATATAGCTCGGCTTCATCTTAATTATACGTCGCGTGTCAATCTTCCGGGACCGCTAACGAGAATTTACGCCGCCATGCCGAGAGCGGCTTGTCACGTGTTGTGCGCCGCTAATTAATGCAAGTCGCTTGCGCACAATCCCCGCCTTTTAAATCTAGCACGGTCCATTTTCTAGGGGAACAAAGGAGCCCCAGACGAGTGGCGGCCTCGAGCCGCAAGTAAGTGGAGTTATATAAATTACAGGCTACATTTATAGAGGCAGATCTTTGAGGGAATGTTAATAAGAGCCGAGGCAATTGCTCTGGAATTGAATCTAGAGTCGGAGGTAAAGCGCAATCGAATGCTTTGGCCGAGAGCTGGCATCTCGAAATTAAATCGCAACAAAAGTCGCGCACGCCACTCTTGCCGAGGTGGCCTGTGTGTTCCGCCGGCTGAATCCAATCTATTCCTCGTTCCCGAAGAGAGGCAGGGCATCGAGATCGGACGATTACGCGATCTGCAATGGCCGTAATTACGCGGCCGAGGGACCCCATCTGCCGCATACTCGCGCTCGCGCGCGAGACAATTAATAATCTAATCAGCCGGCAGTGATTAACACATTAGATACGGACGAATGCAGCGAGCCGCCGGGGAGAAACCGGGGTGGATAAGAAGCCGAGCCACCCGTGAGATGTGAGATCCTCTCCTCCTCGTCTATCTCTCACCTCGGCCGCCGCGCCGTAAGGGAAGACGCTCTGGAATCTCTCCACTCGACCTCCGCGCCGAGACTCTTGAAAACCAGAGGAAAAATCCCCTCGGCACTCGCTCTGTCCCATCATGCCAACACAATTACACCGGCTCTAATGTCAATTTGCCCTCGAGTAATTAGAGAATATGAATTACACTCGCACTTGCTTCGCGCGGCTATAAATATTTACTGGCGCGGTGCGAGCGTCATCATAATGCATGTAACAAATAGTCAATTTAATTTGGCGCAAAGCGCGACATACTAGAAGCGCGTTGATTGTATGTGCCGGCGGGTGCGGGTGGTGGCCGGAGAGCTGTGCGGCCGTGCGGCCACGTGAGCGCCGGTGAATCATGACTGACGCAGAGTCGGAGAACCACCGAGCAAGAAACCCTTGGAAAACCTGATTTATAGAGAGCGCGCCACGGCCAGTCACGAGCAGCCAAGATAATTAGGGGAAAAAGAAGGGAAAAAAGAGGTCACGAGCACTGGAAAGGGCGCAGGCAGGTGGAAATCGTCGGAAAAACTGTGGGTGGCACGTGTGATCGTTCGCCATTCATTCTGGACATTTTTCGTTACGTCTCCGCGGGACAAACGAGCGTCGCTGCCGATCGATGGCCGAACGGTCAGCCACTAATTACTAATTACGGAGAGCAATTGGAAAATAGAACGATTCGGTCAAACGGCTGGTGTGCTTCCGCTCATTACCACGTCGCGGAAGACTCCGCCAGGATCCGCCCGGCCAAGACTACGACTGTGATAAGGACCGAGCAATTAAAACTTACCACGTCGATTCATTTACGAGAAGTCTGACGCGCGCGCGCTCTTCCCCTGGAATCCCCGGAACTTCATCGCACCGAGACCTTGAGTGCCCTCTTCGATTAGGACTCGGCAAGAAGTTATCGCAATACTACAAATAACGCACCACCAGTGGAAAGCACACCGATCGAACCGCATTGTCGAGCAGAAGCTCCGAAGAAATATTGGTGGGGATCGTTTCAAGAATCTCGCAGGCAGAGTACGTGCGAGAAGCTTTGTTTGGAAAGGCGTCTCCTAATTGTCAGTCGGCGTCGGGAACAACTCTCGGGGACGGTAAAGGGCCGAAAGTGCACTCTCGCACGCACGATAATGGAGCGTTCGTTAAACCTATATGTAAATCGCAGTGCGTCTCTCCAACGGATGTTGGCTGACGAGAGGAAAAAACGAGAGGTTCTCTCCCCCTCGGAGGTTCGAATCACCGATGTCGGCTGGTCACAAAGACGAATCGAAAGGTCTCGCGCGACGAAGTCGGAATCAAACGACGAAACAGAGCGAGAGTAGTTGGGAGCGCGCGCGCGCGCGCGCGCGGGGACGAGTATAGTCGGGCGCGCGCATATTCATTAACCCAACATATTCCATAACGAGCGGGCGGCAGGGACGGAGGGCGAGCGGCGGGATGGTGTATCCCCCTTAAAATCGAGCCGCGAAAGCAAATTGGACAAGGTCATAAAGGCAGCGTGACGTTAGCGAGAGAGCTGGCGCGCGCGCGCGCGCTCGGGTGGATGAGAGCGAGCGGGGGCTCGGGTGCCGAGGCCCGGATTTTTAATCGCACAAAGCACTAACGAATCTATTTAGACGCCGGTCCCGGAAGGATGAAAAGTCGGGCCGAGCGACGGGTCGATGGGGGGCAGGGAAGGGGGTCGGGCGGCACCTACCCCTGCGCTCAGAGCGACCACGCTCGATACTGGCATCTTGGATAAACGGACAAACGAACCAAATAATTACGCTAATTAAAGCCGCCCAATTTGCGCTTTAGACAATTAAAGTGGCGAGGGTAAGGTGGTCCAACTCATTAACAGGCGGGCTTTCCTGTGTGCACACGTGTGCGCCTTGGGAATACGTGTGTGAATACCCGCTCATTTCAACGCGACCACCACCCGCGCGCCGGCTCCTTTCCTCTCGCTCCCCCGGCGCCCCCGCGGCCCCGCGCCCTTTCTGCCCCCTCGCTATGCCATGTCAGCTTTATGTGCCTCGCTCTTATTCGCTCTTGTTAGCGCTGGGAGACTCATTGGACCAAGCAAGGAAGGACGTGCACTTGGGGCCGGCGACGAATGGACGAATGGACCAAAGGACTACGCAGAGGAGCAGAGCGGCAGGAGAGTGCCCGGCAGAAAGACGATATAAGTCGGGGCTTGTTTAGCTCGAGCCTCCATTTCAGAGGAGCGTCGAAATTAATGAGGAGCTTCTCTTTGACGGCGGCGACAGCTCCGAGTCGCCTTGCATTAATGGGTTAAACGATGTCAGATCGCCAATCGTGATGGTTTTATTGATCACTCTCCCCCTTCCCCCTTCCCCCGCCCCCCGCCCCCCTTACGCCCCTTCCTCTCTGTCCTACCTACGCTTGTTAATCTGGTCGGCTGAATCCTCGTTGTGTCGAGGAAATCACCCGGGGATCGCCGGATTCACTACCAATAGTAAAACCCGGCTCGTTCGGCCGGCTGATTGAATTCCGGACGTGTAAACGTAATTGCGTTATATAAATTTTGATCGCGCGGCAAGAAGCCGGCGGCTGTAATTCACTTAATCTGCATATAATTGGTACGCGGGTGTAGAACGCCCGGACGAGAATATCCGAGAGCCGATATTTCTATTGTACGGCGGCGAGCGGCCGAGCGTTTTGCAACAAGGCCCAACAATAGCAACAACATCGTGGCCGTTAATAGGGAGAGTGTTGGCCGCCGGCTACACCGATGCACCGCGCTAGATTGATCGAGGGAAAAGTAATTAATAGATAAAAAACGAGAGCGCGCGCGCGCGCGTCGAGGAAGGCGAAAATCGGTGAAAGCGGCCGAGCGAGAAAGAAGGAAGTTGGATGTTTCCCTCTCAGCCTCCTCGTTCGAGCAACAGCCTGCTGCCGCTGCTTTCTCGCGCATTAATCCAATTACCGCCGTACGAAATTCCCGAATCGGCTATCATGATAATAAAGCAAACGCCACCGGCTAAATAAACCGGCGATCGGCCGGTGATTAAATAAAAGCAACACAGCATTGAAAAAAGCGAAAGGGGCCACGGACGCCGAGTCGAGCAGGCCGAACGAAAGAGAAGGAAACGCAAGCGAAGCCGCATTACTACTGCGGCGCAGGAGCGAGCAGCGCCGCGCCGTTCGTGAGAAAGAGTGTGTAGACCGCCGAGAGAAGGAGGCGGATAATAGCAACGAGGAAATTAAATGCCTCGGAATTGCAGTGCCGCTAATTTAACTACAGAAAATTACACCGTCAATTCAGCCAGTCGCATTCGTTCCAATATTGCTAAACAAACGTTCGAGGAAGGAGCGCACGTATGACACACATACGCGCAGCCAGAGCAATACCAACAGTACACACGTGCACACGTACGCCGATGGAGAGAGAGCGCGGGGAGGCATATCTTACAATGGGACGACCACCGGCTGGCTTATTGCACACGCTCCTATAGCCGAGGCAATCTTTGAGAGACACGTGTCCCCCGCGCGGTTTTCATTTTTCCGGATAATAACGATTAATCGGCGACAGCGAAAGGTTTCCCGTTTAATTAAAAAGCCCGCCGGACGTATGACGGGCCGACCTGTCCTGCTTTCACCAAACGACGGGTGGGGGTGCGGGGGTGGGGGGCGACTGCTAAATTAAATTGAGATCGGCTAGCTCTGGTAATGAGGTGGTCCTCGGGCCCAGCCTCCCCGGGCATCAACCGGTGTGCGCCCCGGCAAATGAGTTTCGACTTAACAACAAATTGCCTCGGTGAACTTCTTTCCGCCACCTCCACACCTGGCACCCTTCTCCTACTCCTCTCGGTTCTCTCGACTCCCATACCCATACCGCTCTCCTCGGACACAATCCATTGGGTTCAGCCGACCCCGTTTTATTCATCTACCTGCTGCCCGCCCCCGAAACCTTTTGCCCGCCGCTCATCAGCTCTCCCTAGTTCACTCTTTCCCCTTCGCCCGACAATCCGGCCCTAATAAACCTAATCGATATAAAAAGCCCGAATTTCCAATAACTATTTAATGCAGTCAATCAAAATTCCTGTTAGCTCCCTAGCGTAATTTGGCCGGATATACCGAACACCGCGCTCATATTAGAAGTTGCCTGAGATATTGGATGGGCCTAGCGATGGCTGCGAGTCGGATGTGAGTCCGGCTTGATTCCCTCTCTATCAGTAACAGCCTACTGACTCCAATTCCTCTAGCAAACATTCATTCATAATAAAAGTTCTTTGTTTCATAGAAGAAATAGAATATTTCAATGCAGGTCGCACTGGTCTATTATAACACAACCTAATTGGGAAAGAATAGGGTCGCATTATTTTCCGGCTGTTTGTTAGATGTAATTAAGCTATCGATGAACGTATTCGATTTTTCCTTATCAAGTAGAAGCTGCTCGCGATGCGCTTCCTTTCATTTCAGCTCGACGGAACAATTTCAGCCAAAGTGATAGAGTGCACATGGTCCAAGCGTAGTTCATATTGTTTCAATTGGGGGTTCGAGGCCATCGTCAGGCAATTCTGATTGGTCTGATCTTCGACTCATTTTAATGTAATTAACGTTTTGATTGCATGCTTTGTTTCCTCGTCTAGCTTGCCTCTCCCTCGTTCGTCGACTCGTGCTCGCTCGGCCCCCCACCGACCGGCGTCCAGTCCACCCCCGTAACGAGGCGACTGCCGCCGCCGCCTCCGCCTCCACCTCCACCGCCTCCGCCGTGCACTAGGAGCATCGATCAGTCGTGACTGGCACTCAGGCCATGTGCGCCTCTCACACATACATCAAGCCGATATACCCTCCAGTCTCGTCCGCCGCCCCTTTCGCATGTCCGACTACGAAATTCACCTTGAAAAATCCTTCGCGACGCGCCACGACCTCGCCGAGACCCGGTCAACAACTGCGCGACGAACGATTAATTTCTAGGAGGGATTGTCGCTCGCTTTTAAGCGAGGCCCCTTGGAAATTGATAAGTCGGAGCGCATTCAGCCATTGACTGCAGAGGCTGCGCCTTGGAGTGACATTAATTGCTGTATTCGTTTGCCGACTCGTCTTGGATTTCTCCTGCGGAGGAGGCGGAGGGAGCAGCTCTCAACTAGACGCGGCGCGCACGCCAGCGGCAAAAGGAACAAGCTTCCGGTGGGAGGAAGTACCTAATTTAAACAGATTAATTAAGTTGGATCGGTGGTCCCTTTCGGCCTCGCTCTCGGGACGCAGTGGCGCTTCACCAAGTCGGCAATTATTGCCGGCACAGGACATCTGCCGCTCTACGATCCCACAGGGCACGATTATATACCCTGCGCCACGCCGGAAAGAACCAACGACGGGGGGGAGAAAGCGATCGCGCAACTAAAACCCCCGCACTATCCCAGTGGCGCCATAGGGAAAAAAAGTGCGGCTTGTTTTGGTCGCGTTCGAGCCGGGCGCTGAACAAAGCTGATAATAGCATTTCTGACATCGGATTCCATTTAATATCGTGAGAGCGATACGTTCTAATCTCCTCCACCCCCGCGGGCTGCGCCGGTCGCCCGGTCAACAACACTATTCACTCGTTAAACGGAGTGACCGGAGATTGCGCAAACCCGTTAACTGATTTGTAATAACGCTCGGAGCAATCGTCCGGCGCTCGAGACGGGGATATAAATGAAACACCGTGCAATTAATATGTCTTGATTAGTTCTTAACGAAGTGCTCTTTTTGCTTTTAATCACCACGCCCAGTTTCCCTGGCTGGTGCGCTCCGGTTCCAGTGGCCAGTGCTCCGGAGCATTGAAGCCTGGCGCAGCGTAAGAGCGCCAGCCTCCGAGCTCGATACTCCCTGCTGCCCATTTAGTTATTACCAATAAGTAATTATATTGTTCCGCTCGAGGCGGAAAGCTACCGTTGTACTTTTCCCCGACGACGTCTGCCGGCTTATTGCCCCTTTCCACCCGGCAAATAATCGTGGATCACCGCTTCCTTCTGCAGACCTCGTAGGAAGAAGCCTGTCCTGCCGAGAGAGAAAAGAGGGACGAGCGTTTCTTGGAGAGAAATGAACGACGACGTTACGTCACGCTTGATTGCCCGGGATTCTCTCCCCCCTTCTCTCTCTCCCTCTCTCCCTTTTACAAGACGCACTTATCGTGATAAGAATTAAACTGATAATGCAATAATTAACCTTATCTACCGAAATGGATCTCGGCGCTGCGCCGAGATAAACACCGGCAGATAAATACATTACACACGGCGACGCACGCGGCACGCAATGACGATGCGAAGATTCCGTAATTACACGGAGATCAAGCCGATACTTCTCCTTCTCCTCTGTCCCTCCAGCCGTATTCCCTGCCTTACGGCATTTCAATCACGTAACAAATGAGTGGTCGAAATGAGGCTCGCCCCGATGCCTTATCGCGCCAGCAAATTTACCTGGCGGGGATCGCTGCGCTCGAGAAGAAGTTGAAGTATGTCAGCTTGCCAAGATGAAGTGAACCGTTGATGCGGCAAATTAAATCATGTTCCCTTAAGTCCCCGGCGATTACAATGTTTATAAGTGGCTGGTGTATGAATACATTGAGCCGGGGTACACGCCGGTTTAAAGTCTGGATTTGCGATCGGTATACCTGCTCATGACTTGTCCCTTACACTTTCATATTCTCGTGGGCATCGCGACATTACACCAGCGGTGGTCACACAGTCAAACTGGTTCTCGATAAGTATCACTAAGCTAGAGGAAATAAGTCCCGTGTTTATAGCGGTCGTGTCGGCTTAATATTTAAAGGACTCGTTAATAACTAAACGCTCGGGAGGGGGGAAAGCCCACGCGCGAAACCTCCGCTCGAGGGGATCGATTTTTTGTTTCCATTCGAGCAACACAATCGAGCGGCCAGTAAATTTAGGCGTTCGATGTTTCCACTCTTTCACGACTTCCATTCACCACGAGCGAGAGAGAGAGAGAGGGAGAGGGGGGAGAGAATAAAGTGCTAATCAGGGCCCGCCGGTGGAAGTGGGAGCTTCGGAAACGAATAAATGCATTCTATATTCTGCGGAGGCGGAGCGAGTGAGAGTGTCCTGGGCCAAGTGTATCGCGTATACAAAGGAGCTTTTTATTCCGGCCGGAGGCCGGCAAGACAAAAACACGCGAACTTCGGACACTGATCCCCTTCTATTAAGTGAATTTCCCCATAAAGCCCCACCCCAGTCGGCAGTCGATCCCGAAGGCAATCGGGAAGTCGTGTAGCTTTCGCAGGATTTGATGGGCCACGGGCAGAAAAGAGCAAAGGCCGGCGTGCGTCCGGGAGATCCGGGTCAATAAGCTCCGGCCGGCATGAGTAATCCACGTCGCACTCAGCAATACAATGAAACCCTGTTATCTCCGACTCCTTACACCCATCCACATCAATCTCCTAAACATGCATCCGAAACTCAAGCCGCTAATTGTTACAACTTTCGAGTACACCACTATATCATCCATCGTACGAGGAAGGCTCGAATGCTCGCAAGTAAAACGTTGGGGGGCCGCTCGACGTTCAGGTGCATTTTAACGAGTGGACGCAAAGTTTCATCCGAGCTCGGCCGCAAAGTGAGAGCCAGCCTCCGTGAGCCGCGCAGTTAAACCTACGACGCGGAGGGGGCGGGAGAGAGGGAGAGTGTGTGAGAGAGCAAGTGACTCTCTTTGCATATAAACAACCTGTCCAGCAGTGCGCTCGATACCGTAAAGCGTCGGGCGAGCCAGCGAGCAACTTGTGCGACTTGAGCCAATAAATTCGAGCCGTAAGAACTGAAATCCCTGGGACAAACGGTGTTATAGGCGGACTAGGCAGGAATTCTTGCAGGCGCGAAAAGCCTGCCCACCACTGCCAGGGTGCAGGATAGCCGGTTACAGACAGATGTAGGTGAGGTCGGCGGGTGGCCGGGTTGTCAGTGGGTGGAGGGGCCGACAGGGAGATAGGTAGGTAGGTATCCATCGCGGGCAACAAAAGTTTGTAAACGGTACGGTAATAACAATAATAACTTTTGTAACTCCAGCGACGGAGAGGCGGGTGGCGGGTGGCGGGCGGACATCCGTGTTTCCCAGACACGCACATAGTCGAGAGAGAATGGGAGACGTGGAAGCCGAGGTCTCCTACGGCCCGGCAGAGAGCGAGAGAGCTCTCCGACGCGTAAATTGAACGTCCAACTTGTATTTATATGATAATAAGCGCGTTTAAGTATACCCAGTGTACCTAAACTCGCTACTTAAATATCGGACGATTACCGGGACTCTGCGGCTTTCCTTCTCGCTGGCGGCGCCGCACTGGCCTCTCCGCTCCCTTCCTTCCCGCCGGGATATGTACGCGTGCATGTACAAGTAATAACATCCAGTAGCCTCATATTTACATATTTACAGAGGCCACAGCTTCGCATAAGTTTCAGTTAAACCTGCCTTTATCCGGACGGAAAGTATCTCTTCTTCCTGCACTTCCAGTCCCTTACGCGCGAACCCTCCCTCTTCTTTCGGGGCGCTACACCCTGCCGGCGATTTGACTGGTAATGGAGATAGTTTAGAAGTATGATAGCCCGGTAAACAGGTCCTGGTTAAGCCTCCATCCATAATCTTGGCCCCGCGCAACGAGGAATACTAGCCTGCCCTTTGTACCCCACCCGCTTACCAGCCAACTTTTCTACAATCAGTCCCGCTCCCGGATATCGCCATTCTACCCGCACACGCAATTTCCCACCGCCAACTAATTTCAACGCACATTCGGGATTGCTGTTTCACAAGAGCCCGCCGCGAGGACCCCTGGAGAAAGAAATTGTTGCCGGCGAGAACGAACCCACGAAATAGAGAAGGTTCGATCCGACGCACGTACAACTACCGAGAACTAGTTACACCGGTGGTAGGCATCGTCTGCCGCAGAAACCACCCTCGAGCTATACGTGCTCCTTAAAAGCGAGGGGTAAGAGGAGCCACGGGGGCGCAAGATACGTGCCGCAGGACTCTTCTGACCTCATCAGGGTCCGATTAAGCGGACAAATCAGCCCGGAAGCTCGCGGGGAGCCCGTTGCTCCGAAGAGAGCGGGAGAGGGAAGGGCGCGCAGACAGAGAGATGATAGGAATGCTGCGTGCCGGTCGGGGGTGTCGATATGCTGAAGCGGGGCGAGTGACAACGAGACACTGATAGTGCAAAAGAGGCGAGCATGAGGCGGGTGGGCAGGGGTGGCGGAGGGTACCGTGCCGAGCGATGGAGAACCGGCCTGGTGATACAGGAGGTTGGTTATAATTTTAATGACGGCGTGTCCGCGCGCAGACTATTAAGAATACGCGTCGCTAGAAACTTTTAACGAGACGCTGCCTACCCTCTCCTCTCTCGCGCGCTCACCCCTTCCCTCCTGCCACTCGCCCTCTATCTCCCTCTATCTCGGCGTCTATCTCGGCGGCTCTGCTCTTCTGGCGTGCGAGCTCCAAGAGAGGATGCTTGCCGGCGGAGCCAGAGGCAGGAACCACTGGCGCGGCCTCGAACCCCCTAGCCTCTTCCGAGAGGAAACGAGAAGGAAAGTAGCGAGCGGGGAGCTCGGAGAGTAGGGGCTGCAAACGCGGCTAGGAAAGAGAGCGAGGGACAGAGAGGGAGAGAAGCCGGGTAGTAGGAGACTCGGCATTATGTATTTTATAATGATCTCACAACAAAATTGCAATTTGCAGCGGGCGATGTCGCGCCCCCCGCACACGCTCGTTTTCTCTGCTCGGCACCTCCCTCCTCTTATAGCCCGCTTTTCCTCTCTCTCTCGCCCCGTACTAACCGCTTTTTCCTCTCCGTCCGCCCCGTCGCGCGCGACTCTAGTCCGCCGCGTCTCCTTTCCTCTCTCGCCGAGAACTCGAGTCTCACGCTTCGCGCATCACCCGACACACCTGCAAACCTTACCTCCGACACAAAAGAGAGACCTCCTTTTCTTCCAGCAGGGCGTCCTTCTCCCGCCGCGCCACTGTCACCCCTTTCGCCACATCCTTTCCCTCTCGGTCCCGCTGACTTTCTTTCGTCAGTCATACACCCCTCCGTCCCCGAGTCCCTACACTCCTAGCGTAGTTTTACGCTGGCTACAGCGCTTTCTCGCTCGTCACCCTGCGCGCCCTTACCCTCCCTCCACTTCCACTGTCTTTCTCCCCGTAATGCCTCGCCCCTTGCTGCTTTTTCCCCCGAAAGTCGTTATCTACTCGTTTAACTCGTGCACTCGCGCCGCCCGATTTGGATCAACCGCCGCGCCGTGTCGAGCTCTTGACGAACTTGTACTACCGCGCGATTACTTCCCGGCGAGTGAACGCCGCCGAGGATTGGGGATATGGAGTAATGAATAGCAGTATGGGGTCCCCGAAGAAATAACGTGACTAATCGATTGTGGATGCTGATTCGGATCTGTAATTAGTGGCGGCGACTCGTATGATTATTTCGGGTAATGAAGCGGTGGGTGAAGCAGTTTGTGAGTAATAGTTGTTGGGAAAGCTATTGGAGAGATGTGCGCCACGCGATACTTTGGTGCGATGAGACACCCGGTAGGTTGGATCCGCAAGGTGTACTTCCCATATTGTTCGCGGTTGTGGAGGAGAGACGCTCGCCGTCCGGGAATGAACGCCAGGCTAAATGAAGGTTGTGAGACAAAAGTGCGTTGTCAGTACGCGTCATTACGGGGACATTTGCATGATGTTAACAGTTCTCTCCTACTAAACAGAGCTAGGTGACATTAATTACTCGGCGCATCGCAATTACCGCGCGCGGTTACGCTCGTGAAACGGGTCCGCCGACCGCGGGAATGGCGATATTATTAATGTTTTTAATTGATTCCCAGCGAACGAACTGCCATTGATCGCTCGCGAAATCAGACCCAATTAAACGTCGGAGTGCCGGCGCAGTCGGTCGATTCTTCCCTTTAAACAACACGAGAGTGAGAGAGAAAGAGAGTGCGATACCTATACGCGCTACTGATTCGCTATAGGCTATTCTCGTCAATCGCTCGTAAAGATTCGAAAATCACCGCGGTTGCTGGAAACTTACGGATTATAAATTAATTAATTGCAGTGCTTATCGTCGTCCGAGGAACGGCGCCAGTAAACCTGGTCCGGCGCAAAAACTCCCGCAGGAGAGGAGAGGAGAGGAGAGGCAGCCGCTAGGAGATCTTTCATCGCCAGTAGACATTATGTCACACGTACGGGGCCAGACACAAGATGAAGCAAAAAAGCCGGCGTTAATTAAGGCCTCGTGAATCGGCAGTCTGGTGAAAACGGGGAAAACGCTGGCCGCGCCGCGGCATAATTTGCATTACAACTGTAATTATGTTAGGAAAGGAGGCGCAGGAAGAAAAGAATGCCTTATTGGTAAGTTCTCGTCGGTGGCCTCTGCGAACTGCCCTTTCAAAAATCCGTCGCCTCTTTCAATTTGTTATCGCTCTAAAAGTAAAGCCGCGAGGCGCGCTGGTTACATATTCGTATGACATCATCAACTGGTGCCCGAGGGCGCGAGCCATTACGATTCTCAACCCTTAAGCAAGATTCTTCGAGCCTGCCAGTCCCCGGGAGCGCATCATTGCCGCCGTCCCACCCCCGCCCCTCTACCTCGTCGTTGCAATCCCTAACCGAGATAACGATTCCGCTTTATCTCGGGCGGCAGCCGCTCGGCATAATACTCACTCGACGCCCGCTATTATACGAATAAACGTGCGCGCACCACCAGCGCCGCGCCAGCACACGAATCTAGACTGATATGTCGTTGCCACCGCGACATTTCTTTTTCTAGGCGCCACCGGAGCCCCCTCCCCCCCACCTCCCCGAGCGGCGATAATTCACCGAGATAATCACACGCCAGAGTACATACACCCATACCAACAGAGCGCGCCAGACGCGAGCGTTTTCAGGAGAGAGAGAGAGAGAGAGAGGATCGCGCGCGCGTGCGGCGCACACGCGTGCATTCTGATTTCCTTCGTTTCCCTCGCAGCTCATCAGAGCCCGCAGCCCGGCGAGCAGCGCCCGCTTTTTGCGCTACCTGTAAACGCCCTGATATTTTTTGCCTCCGCCTCTAAAGGCTGGCGCTTGGTGCGCGACGCGCACGTGCATTCAACTTGTAACTTTTCATCAGGCACCTAGAGAGAGGGCCTCAGCTATTTCCCGAGGTAAGCTGTATCCGGCAGACTTGCCGGGCGCGTCTGTTCTTCTCGTTTTTTCCCGAGCGGGGCTGCTCATCGATTCCGTCGAGCATGTCCGGCAAGGGTGGAGAGAGAGAGAGAGAGAGAGAGCTCTCCTCTATCATTGCCAGGACGCAGCAGCGTGTGCTATCTTCCTGCCGGTTGTTAGTCCTGGCTGGCCGGCTACGCCAATGCGCGGGTGGGAAGTGGTGGAGGGTGGAGAGGACGGGGATAAAAGGAGGGTTGGTAGGCTCGAAAGCGAGCCCAGCCAAGGGAAGAAGGGTGCTCTCTCGTCGGGACCACGGTAATGAGGGAATGCGTGCCACCCTCCTGATAAGGGGGTATATCTCCCGGCGGCGGCGTTGCACTCGTGTTTACATCGCGACCCACCCACCCGGCCCCCCTTTACGCAATTGCGGTAACCCTGTTTTTCTCCCGCTCCTCCTGGCCCTCCCCCCCCGTCTTTTGATCAATTTCGGTTTGATCAGCACTCTCCCCCTTCCCGCCCCCAACCATCTACGCTCGGAACGCTTGTTACATTTCGAAAGCATCTGCGTCCGAATCTACACGGGACAGTTCGAAGGATATTTCTGTAATAATCGCGCTAGAGAACAAGACACCAGAGTTTATAAAAAGGCAGTTTTAGAATTGGGACGAAGTCGTTTGCTCGCTTCGCGAAGACAATGCCGTATAATGCACCGTCATTAGAGCTTGAATTGTAGGTTTAAGTACACCTGTAAATACGATGACCCGCGATAATGAAAAAACAGACGCGGGCGCAATGCGTTCTCTCCGCTGCGGTTGTGCACTGGCAGGTTCTCATTTATCGTAATTAGTCGCCATTAGTTTCTCGGAATCGCTAGAGCGTTATTAGGTAAAACGCGCCGTAATTCCGGCCTGCTTGCGGAAACGTTTTTCCCGGGGAAGACAATGAGCTACCTAATACTTGGGCCGTGGAAAGAAACTTGCCGCAGTAGAGTAAAAGGAGTATTAGCGGAGCTGTACTTTCCCATTCTCTAGTGGGCTTTGGATGCGAGTCGTTAACAAAGGCGAAATCGACTGACAAATCGTATCACAGTCACTATGGATATCCATCTGCCGTGCACGTAACGGTAATATTATCGAGCATTATTAATCTCTAATACAGGCTCGAGCCTGGTCTCCTCCGTGCGAGCGTCAGTTGGTAGAAGTATGACGAAAAAGGAGACAGCATTGCCTGTACGTCAAGCTGAAAGGTAATGTTTGTGCTTTCACGGTAGCTCGAGCGACGAATCGCCGTTACGTCTTCGAGGCGTGCGATGAAGTATGCGCGCGTAACTGCAAGAAACAAAGTGATTTGCATCGCACGGGAGTTATGATCCAAGTGGCGCAATAACAGAGGCGACGGGCCGCGTAAAATATTACGATGCAAGTATTTCCCCGCAGATAGAGGCCGAGGCTTTACTGGCCAATGAATCTCGAATAAAACGCGCCTAATTCCCAGCTCACGAAAGGGAGCGAGTGCCACTGGCGTATTGATCCTCCGACGTTAAAGTCTCGCGCGGGAATTTCCTCGGGATGAAAGGAATCGTCTAATTAATATTGGGCAATAAGTACTCGGGAGTCGCCGCTGGCAATTGGCACAGAAAGATTTAAGTCCCGGCAATGGCGGACCATTCACTCGACTTTTCCGCGGCCATGTAAAAAGTGCAATTAATGATTACCAACTACGCTTTAATTAATTGCGGGCGCACTCGCGCGCTCCTAGAAATTTCCACGGGCATCGCAATGCGTTATCGCCATATAAGAGCACGCGCGCTGGGCCCGACCCCAATCATATAATTTACGCCAGCGGCGCTCGAGGACGTCAATGTCACCGTGGTATTTATATTCCATTAGCTTTTTTCCCGGCGACGCGGCAGAAACAGTCACGAACCGAGAGAGCGCCATGTTTTCCGATCGAATCTGGCGTGTACGAACTCGAGAGAATGCATGCATCGAGAGATAGAGAATACGGTATAGGAACAAGCGTTCCAACAGAGAAAGAATTAAATTCACGAGGCAAATAGTCGATCCTTTAATCCCGACCTACCCTTCACCCCGATTTTCCGAGCGAGGCTATATCGGCTCCAATTAACTTTGCCCCGGTATCTATTACGACCATACGTCCAAGCTCATATAAATTACTACATAGTAGTACACGTATGTATCAGTGGACAGTGGCGGGCGCACGCGATCTCGCTTAAAAATCCGAGTGGCAAATAAAGTAGGGAAGGACGCGTCGGTTTGCGCGTGGGAGCTGTGAGGGGCGCATTAATATATCGCGGCGGCATTATTTATGCCGACTGCTGTACCAACCACTACATAGTAGCGAGTCCCCTCCTTAGAGCGTTCCCCAGCGCGCACCGGCTGTCACGGAACCGCTGCAAATCGTACCGGAGTCCGGAGAGTGTAGGAGCAGGGTGGCCACGTAGGAGTAGGGTACAATTGGGAGGAGGAGGGCAAATGGAAAAAAGAGAGAGTGCGCGCGGGCGAGGGGCAGGGGGGAGGAGGGAAAATTGTAAAAATCGGGAGGAGGCCGAGGCTCGCGCATCGCCGAAAATCAATTCGGCGTAGTGAGCAGTGGCTTTTACGAGGGCCCGGCCGGGGCCGGGCCGGGTGCATATACCGGGGCTCGATATCGTCCACCGACGCGGCCGGTTTCTACCTTTTTCCCTGCTGCCTCCTTTCTGCCGTTCTTCCGCCGCGAGGCAATTATCCTTAATTCGGTCCTGCGGTCCGTCCCCCTTGCCGCGCCCTGCCGCCGATGTCCTGCCGGCCTCATGGCACCTCCCCCGACCCCGAAACCCGCCGTGTCTCTACGAAAGCGCACACACTCTTACCTTGGCTCGGCTCAGCCGCTCCGTGTCCACACACACCGAGAAAGCTAGTCTCGGGTGCCCGACGCGCGCGATAGAACTCCCCATCGCCATGCCACGCTCTCCGAGTAAAAGGGGACGCGCGGACGCCGGCCGGCCGAACGAGAAGAAATGTCGTTCAATCTACATAATCATTAACAGAAAGGAAATTTATTTAATCCCGCGGGCGAAGGACTCGTTATTTCCCCTCGATCTAATTTGAATACATTTCGCCCGCGGATGCTAAATTAGAATCCAATTTCGGCGTAATTTCGTGCTATTAAACGCGACGGGGCACCGCCGTGCCCCGTAAGCCTGTCTGCCTGGCCAGGCCTGCTCTACTCTCGCCTGGACTGGACTCTCTGCCTTCCACTGAACCTCGCTGTCTTTTCGACGGCTAACGATTCGACCTGCCCTTCCACTCTTCTCCTGTCTCTTTCTTGATTGGATTGGTAGCTCGGTCCACTGCTAGTTCTTTCCCTCCTTCCCCTTCTCTGTCTTAAGCCTGTTGTACCAGTCGGACGCGGCTTTTAATTTTGAGTGCCGTTAACGCTGAAATTTTCCTAGAATCATTGCGAGCCGCATTGCCATATTGACGACCGTTTTATGGTTTCTTTTATCACCTCTCAATCATTAAAGAGCGCTGAATGCAAATTGACGCCAAGCAAGGCTAGGCGTGAATTGGCGTCGTGGTCATAATTTCGCAGACTTGGGTCAAAAGAGAATAGAAGTATGTCGCAGGTGAGATGGAGCGCACCGCATCACGAGGTAGG
This sequence comes from Crossocerus cetratus, assembly GCA_963675795.1. Classification (NCBI taxonomy): domain Eukaryota; kingdom Metazoa; phylum Arthropoda; class Insecta; order Hymenoptera; family Crabronidae; genus Crossocerus; species Crossocerus cetratus. Next base: position 16,205,481 of record OY776668.1, on the reverse strand, counting down.
TATCCTGCACGCACCATGTCGAATATAACGGAGGCTTCCCGACAAGGTATTAAATAATCGTCCAATCAACGTTCGGAGCAACTCCCAAAGTCTTTAAAGGGCAATCTGCATGTTAAGAGGCTGTTAATACCGTTTTGCCTAGCTCTCGGCTGCCCACCGTTCAAGCGATTTTCTACCAGCCACATATAAAAGGACGCGTTACATCGTCCAATATGAAACAACCACACCAACTCATTTGCAACACCTGTAACATCGTCCACCTCAATCCCGAACACTGCACAGGAAGCAGGCTATTTTCATTTAGGAAGACATTTTTTTCTTCCTATAACGATTGAAATTCCCTTTCAGGCGACGTCGCGAGAGGACCTGAGGAAGCGGAGGGTGCAGAGGTCCAATGCACTAACGAAGCGGCCACGATGTTCCCGGAACGGGAGACTCACCGAGTGGCGATGCATCCCGCTGGAAGAAAATCCCCGATCCAAATATAATCGGGGCGGCGTGTGGAAAATTTGAGGGTCCGCGGGATGAGACACTTGGCAACCACCTGTGGCACGGCGTTTCGAGAGGAGTTCGAACCTTGTGCTCGTCTCTCCTAGCCGGTTGCGCGCGCTAGCTCTGTTATCGAATTTTCACCGTCAGATCGAAAGTCTCGGGACACCGGCCCTTGGGATCCTCCGTGCACGGGGATCCGCACTACGGCCACTGCATACAAAGACCATTGTATTCAGCCGAGCCGAGCGCCAGTGTATACGAAGAAAGAAACTGGAATAAAGTGGAATAAAGTGCGAGTTCATTAATTCAGGCCAACGTGCCCGGACACTTGGAGCAATTCGAGTGCTCGGTGTCCCATGTGTGTTAATAAGTCAGTTATAGCCGGCTGGTGAATGCGCGAAATGCCGCGGAGCTTATGCATGGAATACTCCGATTCAAGGGTGCCGATATTATTGGAGCACTGATTACCCTGTAATTTAATAAGATATCAAGCCGCTGGCTTTTCCGGCTGGCCCGCTTCCACGTAAAATGCATTCATGCCGGTGCGTCCGTTGGAAATTACTCTGTCGTTTTCACCCTCAATTAAACCGGGCGATAATCACTCGCGGGGTAATTAAATTCGCCGATCAATGATTCGCATATCCGCTACGCGCCAATGGGTAATTTTGCAAGTGCCACTGCTGCCATTTGGCACGATCTGGGAGAGATCGAGCTCCGCTGCAAGATGCGTGTATGTACACCTGCCAGGGCGAACTTTGCAAACGAGCATTTCCCTTCACTCGACGCCGGCTGCTGAGCAAATCGAGTAAATCAAACATAATTTATTGGAAGTATCGTGTGTACTCTCACATATCCTCTCAACAAATCCCACAATCTCTATCAGAATGTTGTGCTTTGAGAAGCTTTCCATGTTAATCTCGAATTCCTACTATCGTACTCCTTTGACTTTGCTACTCGGCCACTCGGGTGACCCTTGTGGCAGATCTACTCTCCGCCCCTCTCTCTCTTTCTCACTCTTGAGAATCTCGAAACTCTGCTCTTACGATTTTCTCGTCTGTCTCGCAGCTTTCTCTCCAGATCTCACCGGCATTCTCTCCCGCGCACACTCGGGCCCGGCTCTACGGCTACACAGATGCGTCTCGTTTCATCCCTGGTAATTGCTTATTAAATTCCTGAGGGTTGGGGGAGCAGCCCCGCGCGGGCCTCGGCTCATCCTCCCCCGTCGTCTAACCTAGCAACGACACGTTTCTCCGTCTATCCACCCAGCGGGCACGAAACGTCCGACCGGATTGTTTTCCCGTTACCGTGAAAATATGCCGTAGGGCAGATCTCGCCGTGTAATTGGATTATTAATTACATTGTTAATGAGACAGATTCCCCGTGAAAAGGGAGCCCCGAGAGCCCACTCGCCGCGCGCTTCACTCGCTCGGCCGCGAATCGATCCCGCGAAATTCGGTTAGCGTGTCTCCGATGATATAGTGATTCGATGATACTCATTCAATTATCAAGTTTCGCGTCTATCAGCACGTCAGCTATGCCACATAATACATCCCGCGCTATTAGCCGATAGGAGACAACGGATTCCTCGTGCCGGGAGGAGTGAATGAAGCTGACGAGAAGTACGGAAGAAGAAGACAGGGCGTCGATAATGAGGGCGAGCGCGCGCCTTGATCATCTATTCGGCGATCATCCAGCCCGACATAATTCGGCTATTAACGATGACTCGGCGGCGGGTGGCTCGTTTCTCCTGGTTCGCGGACGGCTTACCCCTAAAACCGGCGGCATCAACGCGCGCGACACTCCACTTAATGGTAATGAGGCCGGTCAGCAAAACAATTATCCCCCGTCCAATTACGCGCTCGTCGATATAGACGAGCAAACGGGCCAGTCCGTGCAAAGCCTCGCTTTGAGATCAACCGGGCGAAAGATAAAGAGATCGGGGGCCAAAGCCCGCCCGGAAATACAGACTCTCCGGCGCGCACGGCAACCAGTCCGTTTTCGTGGCTAATTGACCCCGCGCCGCCGCTTTCCCCTTCGCTCAATCCCTTTCTCAGTGCGCGTGGATCTAGCAGCGTGCAACGAGTCCTCGGCCAACTAAACGCGTTCGTATCTGCGAGTGCAGAGCGATCAGCATCTTTTACACTGGAAATATCGCCTTGGGATCTGTCACCGGGTGAAAGCGCGCACGCAAACAGCTATGCGAACAAGCTCCGATTACCATTAGCTCAATTTGATCGCGCTCACATCGTGTAACCTCCGTTGGAGCTTCATTTGCGTCGACTAATTTCGTCAAATGACGCGGTGCAATCGATGATCCTGCCCGCCAATGCACCGTTAGCTTCTACTCGGGCTTGATCGTGTTATTCGGAGAATAGTTGGGAGGGCACCAGGGACCTTCCAACATTTCCGACTGGCTGAATGGAGCTTGCGGCGGAGGAGAGCAAGGAAGATCGGTCAGGACTAACGAGCAATTGTAATGTAAAGATACCGGCAGCGCCAGCGGTAGAGGCGCCCGGGCAAAAAGAGACCCCGAAATTCGGGGCGAGGGATCTCGTTAGCGAAATCGTTTCGAGCCTCCAAGTGCCTCGGAATACCGGCGACATTAATCATGACGACCTCCTCTTTGATTTACTAATTCATTAAATAATTCATGCGTCCTCCTGTCTGTCGCGCGTGCTTTATGTAAAATTACGAATTCCCCCCGCGCGCTCGCGGGGGGAAACCTGATGTCCTGGTGCACCGGAATGCAATGCGATGGTTGAAACTTGCGCGCAATGATAAAACTTGTCGAATGCCGCCCGGCAACTTTATCCAATAGTTAATCAATAATAATCGGCGACTCGCCGAGCCGGCGGATATGATCACGACACGCTGCACAATAAATCGTAACCCATTATAAAGGCGTAAACTATTTCTAGCGGCCCTGTTGGCGGTAATAATTAAATTGAACAGCTAAGGGGCAGCCGATGCGACGATCCGCTAACAACACGCCTTGACGGAAAATAGGAAACGAGGGGGGAAGTCTGGGCAAGGTAGGGAAAGAAAGTTTTAATGGCAGACTAGAAGAAATCCGTATAAACGAGTGGAGATTATGGAGACGGACATCGGGAGAGAATCAGACTGCGCAGCGGGGGCCGACTCTCGATATTCAGGCGAAGCTCGAAAACGGGCATGGCTGACATCCAGGAATTCTCTCCCAACCGCGCCAGCCTCTTTCTGTCTCTGGTGCGGTGGTGGTGGTTTGTCATTCAAGGCACGCCGCCATAATTTGATATATTAGGTACACATAAGCGACGGCTGATCGCGGTTATTAGGTTGGGTACACGGTACAACCGCCGCCCCCCAACCCCCATCGGAACGACCCCTGACCTGTGCGCCATCCCAACCGCCCCTTGCACTCTCTCACGTCCTTCTCGCTGCACGTACACCTACCGTACTAACTCCCTTACCCGCTCTCGCCTCTGCTCTCTGCTCTCTTACCTCCCAACTATATCGCCCTACCAACTTCCATCTCGCTCGGCCAACAGCATCCTGACAATACGCCCAAGGATTCGACGCTTCTTTCTCTCTTGGCTCCCATCCCTCCCGCCCCTCGCCGCGCCCCACAGACATTTGCACTTGGTAGGAGCGTCGTCGTCGTTGCCGGCAAACTTGCCCCTCTCAGCCTAGAAATTCACATCGCGAGGCTATTTGCTATGCGGCTCGTATCTACGAAATAGGATTATTATTATAGCGGCGCGTAACCACTGGCGCCGCGTCGTTCGCTCGGCCAGCCCCGCGCCCTCATCGACGCAACTGTTATGACGGGAATTTTAAGGATTACTAATTCGAACCGCCGGAATTTCGAGCCAATCGAATTTATGGAGGATTCCATTGGCCGCGTTGCTTCTTGGCGCGAGAACGAAGCGCAAGGTCGAGGCTTAAATTCGCGGAATCGACGAATAACGACCGGCGTCGATCCATGGAACGTAAAGAAAAATCAACACGAATTTGCACAAGACCGAGAGCAGCGTTAATGAAACAGCGCGGCCGAAAAAGAGGGGACGACGGAAAAACGAGCCGACCGCTCTTTCCGTGACAGCAAAGAGAGGCGGCCGCGGAACGGCAGAGAGAGAATATCGCCTAGCGCGGATTAAGAGTAGCGACTGAACGTTAATTCGGCCCGGCAGTATTTCCCAAATTGCTGTTAGGCGACCACTATTTTTACAAGCAAATGAAACCAGCGTGCGATCACACTTTCCCAGCCATTGGCCTTCTCGAGCATCGGCGGTTGGCTGTGTGGCATGCGTGTCCTGTGTCCACCTGGCGTTGCTTTGACAGCGCGCTCGGGCTGCGTGTGTACTCACTCTGCGTGCGAGCACCCTCGAGAGGAAGCGCGCGTAAAATTGATCGCGGCAAATTATCCTCGACTAAATCCCCGGAATCTTTCGCGATCTTTCACGCGAATGCGGCGAGTGGAGCGGGCAAGGAAGAGCCATCGGAAAATGCGAAAAGGTCTGCATTCCAGCGAGCGAGCTCGCGATGAGGGAATTGAAGGGTCGAGCGCAGTATCGCTCGACAAATTGATCGCGCCAGGTGGGGTAAAAAGTACCCGAGAACCCATTGTAAAGGAACAAACTCCACGGTAGCTCGTCGAAAACCGACTGTTTTTACCGAGCCCCTCTCGCCCCGTGTTCCTTTTCTCTTCTCCGGTTGTTACCAACTGCGCCGTGGTGCTTCCATGAATTTTAATTCCTCCCGCCGTATCCGACGAGCCAGGAGGAAAAGAAACATCGGCAAAATTTTTTCAAGCGGCCCGCCCGAATAAAGAAAATAAAGCCTGACATCGCGTGGCGGCAAACGAGAGTGGACTGGCGATAGCCTGGCTGCCATTGCCCGGTTCGCTCGCTCGCTCGATCGTGGTTAGCAAGTACTAGTGGCCGGGGGGATCATGGTCAGACAGTAATGCCCCCCCCGAAACGTTTGCGACCAACTCTGTTACCTCTGTCGATCGCGCTCCGTTTACCATTCGACATTCGGCCATGCAGAGCCATTCCCCATCTCCGCAAGGCGAAATAACGTCGCCGGTGTAAATGGAGTTTGGAGAAAGAGCGAGCGACTGTATCCAACACGGGTACACAGGCAGTGTATAAAATCTATCAAGCTTAATTAGAGGGAGCCTTCTCGCAAGGTGTGTGCCCCGATGGCGCTCGCGCCGGAGAAACTTTCTGCGGGGAGTCAAATACATCTCTGGTTCGTTTGGGCGAGGTGAAAGGTCGGCCGTAACTTGGGCGGAGGCCTTCCTAATTGCTCCCCCCCGGGCGAAGTGGCGTCGATGGTGTTCCAGGTAAACCAGCTAGAAAACGATCGGCACGTGGAAAATCGGCGCAAACGAGCCGAGCGGTGCGCCAAGCCGCGCCAAGCCGCGCTCCTCTATACTTGCCTTTCCGAGCCTCTTAAAGCGCGCCCAGTTCGCTATCCGGCTAATCTCCGACGCGAAGAATCTCGTCTGGGATGCTGCTACCGTTAAAGTCACTCCACGGGACCGTTACTTCGATTATCCCGAGCAATTAGCGAACTTCACTCCGCCGCGAAACGGCCGCTGCTTTAATCTCTTCGCCGTCAGCCTTTACAATTTGCCCGCCATTAACGGATATCGATCCGCACGCGGCGAACGTGATCGGGGTAACCGAGGGACAGTAAGAAACTTAAAAGCCCCCCATGCAAATTCCACGCGCCAGCTCTCACCGCCTCGGAGACTGTATGTACCTGCTGCTTCTGTCTACCACTCCGCCCGCCCCCGTCCACCGCCACTTTCCAACATCGAACTTTAGCCCGAGTAGTCAATAATGAGAAAAATTCTCTCTACGAGAAACCTCTTAGGAGGTATTCGCAGTTGCGACAGGTATCGCCGAGTTTTATGAACTCTCGAGAATCTCGTAAAACCGACCACGAGGAAATCCTGAGGAATGCACACATACCCGAGTACAATTAGATGGTGACGATGATTCGCCTGTTGCTAGCCAGCCGACATCTCAGTCGACTGGTTCTCTCGCGCAATTCAAGCCAAAGAGGGAGGAATGCCCGATTGAAATAGAAGCTCCCTCCGCCTTTCGGCAGAGAGTAATGCCACAAAGTGGTGGAAGAGAGAATTAAGAAAGAAATTCCGGCCAACTGTTTCGTGCTTGCGAGCGGGCGAAACTTCCAACCGCTCCCGATACAAGTCGACATCCGACTGAGCCGCAAATCACTTGGAAAAGCAGAGATTTGTCGGGGTCACAATTTAATTTGGCCAGGGATTAAGAGGGCTCGGCTAGTTTCGTTTTCCGAGCCGATCCTCGGGTTAGCTTGGATTTGCGATACGCGTTCGCGTGTACCTTTCGCCAAGTAATAAATCAAAGCAAATAAATACAAATACGAATAAAGTGAATATTACTTTGGAAAAACTTTCGTCTGCTCGACTAGAGTGTTTCGCTCCCTTCAATTGCACACTCGTGCCTCGGGGGCTGCGTGGCGCGGCGCTCAACTTCGAAATCGCGAAAATCTAATTAATCGCATGCAGGAAACTGCGGCGGATGTATGGTGTAATACCCAGTAACTAATTAACCTTCGTCAATCCATCATCCGGCGAGCCCGGCTGCTGCCGGTGTGTAACGGTTCCCAGCAATTCGCATGGAAAGGCAGCAGTTGCGCGCGCGCTCACGCCGCCAGAATGAATACTAGAGAAAATCCACTATTGATCATTGCACATTGAATCGCTCGCGGGCCCCATATCGTTTTCCCATTTACACTAATAAATCGCGCCCGCGCAGAAGACGGTGGAAAAAGAATTGGAGCGTTAACGAGATCCCGGCGAGGAAATCGGCCCGTAACCGGCGAGGCTACGGAGATATGATTACACGCGTGGTACCGGGGCGCCGAGCGATTTTGAGGGAGGTCCTGTATGCTAGCACCGTGTATACTATCCAAATATCATTACTCCGTTTGAGCGCGAGGCCAGCGCGATATTTGAATCATCCGCTGGTTAAATATCCGGGGAAATTAGTCAGCGGCACCTTCCACGTCTGACGGGAATCCAGCGCAAACATTGCTTCGGCTACGCTACCGGTCAACACGTCCGGTTCCGGCTATATTACACTCGTGTAACCACTCTCCGCGTCCTCTTAATTTCCCCCTCAAATCGCCAACTCCGATCTTCATTAAAAGCCGTCCTCCGTGGTTACTACCGCGGACTCGACGAAAATTTCGCGAGCAAGTTCACTGACTCGCCCGGGAACTTTTTAGTGACAAGAAAGAGAGAGAGAAAGAGTTTTACCCTTAGTGTTGCGGGTATCGTTTTCCAGGAAACCGGTTCTCCGGGTCTAAGGCTCGGCTATTTCGTGACTCAAAGAATACTCTCGACCGAGCGTCCACCTTCTCCCCTTCTGCGACGCTCGCCTCTCTTTTTTCTCTCGGCAATAAGTCCGTGGTTTTCGAGGACCACGGAAACCGGCGCGCGGTGCCTCGTCGCTAATAAGAAATTTTTTACTCCCGGCGTTCTCGAGGTTCTCTCCCGACTGGTGGTATGAACCCGCTCGGCGCGCACGACACCGGCCGGTGCTTTGCCGTGTCCGAGAGGGGTGTGTGCATGATGCGGCGATGTTCCGCACACGCCGCGGCATATTAATCGTTCAGCGAAAGTGCCCTCCTTATTCTCGGCCCGCGAGCCGCATAAACAGCGGCAATTTCGCTCGTTAACGCGCCGACGCCCGCGCCATGTTTCACCGCTCGCGGATAACCCGCGGACCATCGTAATTAACACTACCAATAAATTACTCCGCCGCCTCTTTTAAATGATGCGCTTGGAATCTGACCAAGCGCGAGCGGAGCGCGCTCGCTTCCCTTTGAGCCCTGTTACTGCAGGCTCACTGCACAGAGCGAGCTTTTATATACTTCCCAGGCGCGCAGAGAACACGCTGTCACGTTTGTCATCGGCGCGATATTAGCCGGCACTTACGGATGGTCCCGGCGCTGACAGCCCACCTCCCTTTGAGGTTAATAATAGTGCCAGGGGCTAAACGCGTTCTTAATATTTCAGTAATCACCCTGCGCCCCGCGGACCCTTGACTTCTAACTTATGCCTTTACGCACCCAATTCTCCGGGCACCTTTCTACGGCTGATAATGAGTCGGCGAGGACCTTTCCCGGCGCGACCGCGCGGTCGCACATTTGCCCCCAGAAAGTGCGAAGGCAATAGCTCATTAGAATGTCTCGGGGAATGCGCTGACAAAGAAGACGTTAAGCGTTCGGAATCCTTGGGATATCTGTGTCTCGATTGTGAGCGGGCGACGCGCACGGCAGCCGGCTATGAAAACAGATGACGAGAATTCTACCGGGAGTTGCTGATTGACGGAGGCGAGCCTCTCTGTGTAGCTATGCAAATCGACGTGTCTCGATCATTAAGGTATGCACATAGTTCCCACGGAACACGAATGAATCGTCTATTACTCTATTCCCTGCTATTACATGCATTCGGCATACACGCCGAAAAAAAGTTCCCTCGGCAACACGGCCCCTTCCATAATTCATGGAGGCCGCGCGCCAGCCATTTCGTTGAATTTCTATTCTTACGTGAAACCAGCGCTCCTTTCTGCCGCACACTCCAAACAGCCGGCGACTGGATAGCTCGAGAAAAAATACTCGCATTCCGCGACCAATGCGAGTTTTAATCGCTTTTGGACCGCGGCGTTTGGGAAAAGCTGCGAGTTATAACTCGGCTCGTTCGGATGCTCGAGCAAATACAGAATGGAGTTCTATTACTGTTCTAGTGTAAGTTGCGAGGTGTGTTCGCTGTTCGCCCGCAACACTTCTCGCATCCGGCAGCGAACAATCGGCTTGAGATTCATGCCGGCGGCGAGATTTTAATTTGAGATTAACCTTAATATTTAGACCTATTCTCCGGAGGACATTTACCGCGGCCGAAGATTAAAGTAGGGAAGGCTCTTCCGGGCGTTCCTCCCTCGCCCTTCTATTCTACATTCTAGCAGGAGGGCGACGGGAACACGCTCGATATCTAGTCGCGTCCCAACCTAGAGCCTACTATTTTCAATTAGGACTCATGCATATGGAAAAATTCGCGCGATACCATCAACACCTGCCACCAGGCTCCTCCCCTATTTCTTCGCCGCTTTAATCCCGTTCTGGCCATGTTCCCACTGATTTCTAGTACGCGCGTACTTCGCCGGTTGATCGCGACCGGCACACACGCGTTCACATACGGAGAAAGGGAGGAAAATTTTCGTGGCGACATTCGCCGGAGTACTCGGGTCGTTAGGTTCGCATTGATTATTCCCCGAATCAATTCCAAGTGAGCCGTCCTGCCGCGGTGGGACGAGTGTGCACAAGCGAGGCACAGCCAGGTTGGCTGGCTGGCTCTTGCATGCTCGCGAAAAAACCTAATCGTTAAAGTAAAGCCCACATTACGTTCCCGGGGACGTTTACCTATGATCGAGCTACACACACAAGCACACACGCGACAGGGCGGACCCTTTCGAGCCACTGAATAATAAATGGTGCGATCGTCGTCTGTCCCTCGAAACGTATTTGTCCCGAGGCACACTGCTCGAGCGCCTTTGACAAGGGCACTCGATAGATACCGTCGATCCTACACTCACGCAGCCACGCGAGCCACGACTAATTCGCCAAAGTAAACCGAATGAAAGTGTCGTGGAAAGGAATGTTTCGGCATATTCTATCGACGACTCGCAACGTCCCTAATTCCTGCTGAATGAAATTCTTTTAAAACACAGGCTATCGGAGACGTCAGGGGAACAGCTTGTCGTTCTCGTCAAAGGTACTGCAATAATCCTGCATTTGTTGTACCGCGTCTTTATTACTCTCGGGCAGGCGCAGTCGCCGAAATTTCGACCGAATTACCACCAGGAATTCCAACGGCCCCAGCGCCAAATGCCCGCTAATATCGGGTTATTGCGCTATACCGAAATATCCGATGTTTTAATAATAACAGAGTTAATAGATTACTCGGCGCGCGGCCCCCTCGACAGCCGGCGGCAGCAGCGGCGGGGTTGAAAGAAACTTTTCAAAGGCCGCAATATCAGGTATTATTGCTGCCAGGCGTTATTACCAGCTCGACCGATGCTCGATTTTCCAAAGTCGACGCCAGCGTCGTGGATTATTAGTAATCAGTCAGCCGGGAAAACTGATGCTCGAGCTAAGGCGAATTCCTGCCCCTAATTAAGTGAACACTAATTGCGAACTACGAACGACAGCTCTCCCACACCTCCGAGGCAAAGTTCCGGGGACAAAGTGGAAGACCGCTGCTACAAAGACAATAGAAAATTGAATCAGCTGTACGCACTATATATAGGCAGACAGATCGCCGCTCGCTCAGCTAGCTGACAATTCCAACTGGATACGATTGCAATATTCCGGCGTGGGTGGAAGACGTATATCGGGAGTCAGAAATTACGAAGAACATACATGCATAGGGATCGAGCCAAGTGAGTGAAGCCTTGCTGACCAAGAACAGGAAATTCGCCGCCAGAGCGGTGGTAACCCAGCCTGGTCGAATGCGGTGTGTGTGTATGTGTGCCCGGGTACATACTGGGAATCAGTGCGGGGGTGGGGGTTGAAAATTTCAGGCCGTCGCCACCGGTGGCTCGAATTAAGCGTCTAATTGTAAGGGCGACACGTGCGGTGCGGAAAGTGTGGCGATCGAAACGATGTCGTGAGAGAGGGAAATTGCAAATGTGAGAGCGAGAAAGACATGACTAGTGGGAGAGGGGGGAAGGGAGTAAGGGAAGTATGGAAGGTCGAGCGACGGGGGGTGGCGTGTTGGCGAGGCAAGGGTCGAGAGGGGCGCTCGCTAGTGGATGTAGGTAGGTCGGAGGTGAGAAGGCGGTGGAGGTGGAGGTAGCAATTAACTTCTCCTCGCGAGATTAGAGCGAGATATTACGAGATATCGAGCGACTTAACGGCAACACGCGAGAGACTTCAAAGGCAGTAATAAACTGCCTCTAATGAACCCCTTATCGCTGGTGCCGCCACCCTCCGCCGCCTCCTTGAGCGACCCACTCCCGGCGCCACCCCCACGCCAACATACATGTCCGCCACCCTTTAACCGAACCTGATGCGGCCTCAATTGAGCCCTGAAAATACATCAGCCTCTTTCTCTGCTGCCTCCTCCTCCGCCTCCTCCGCCTCCTCTACACCCACCGTAGACTACACGATCACACTTTCTCCCTCGCTCTGTCACTGGTCCCTTTCCACCGCATACCTGCCACGCTCTCCAGCTCCCTCCTCGCTCTGTCTTTTTCCTGCAGGGGCGCGACCTCCTAGACTTTTTACCCGCCGGCCACCCGCCGTCGTTTTCTTCCACTTTGGTACGTCGTATGTCACGCGGATCGTGATAAGCCGCTATTACCACATCGATCGCGATCCCTGCCACGCGGAAAACTCGCCCCCACCTCCACCTCCTGTGATCGCGTGCCCCGGTCCATTACCGGTCGGTACAGTAAATATTTTCCGTGACCCCTGGCCCGATGGATATGACGACCTTTCGCCGGCCACGTCGCCGGCCGATTTCGTCGCTGGCGTGCGCGGCTGGTATGTAATTGATTCGGCGAGAAGTCGAGCTCTCCGCGGGGGTTGGCCGGTTAAAAGTGGTGCCCCCGTCAGGAGGATTGTAGGGGATTGGAGGGAGGGACTGGAGCCGCGGTGTTAGAAGAGGCTTATTCCCGCTGGAGAGTAGCGAAGGAGTAAAAAATCCTTCTAAGAGCTGGCCATTTCTTCCATCGAGCTCCAAGTGACAGCGCGAAGGAGACTGCGGGCCCTCCGCGTCTCCTCCTAATGGAATTACAACCTACAAACCGGTCCATCCACGAAAGGGTTACGAACTTCTCCCGGCGGGATCCGGCCGCTCTCAGTGTCTTGTAGCCATGGGGGCAGAGAGGGAGAGGGAGAGAGAGAGAGAGAGAGAGAGAGAGAGAGTGTGTCTCGGAGTCGCAAGCGGTGCCATTCGAGGACGAGTCGGTGCGAGAGGAGAGCAGCACCCTGTCGCCGAGTCCCGTCAAGCCCAATCATGTTGATTCAACAAAGTACCCACCTACCAAATTGCTGGAATTTGGTATTCGGCCAGAAAGATGGAGAGGCATAGAGACGGAAGACGAGGATGACGAAGAGGAAGAGCCCGGCGACACACATACACACGCGGCCTCACACAAAGGAACAGATAGAAAGAGAGCGAGAGGAGCGGTTGGAGGAGCAAGTGCGAACAGTGGAAAAGAGAGGCAAGAGAGCCAGAGGTACAGCAGGAGAGGAGAGAGGTACATACATACTCTGAAGGGGTCTGATTGCACATCTAGGCCAAACCAGCACTACGACGACGTCGCTCCAGCGGAAAGCCGAGCGATGATTGGCCGCTCTCTTCGCTCACTCCGCAACCCCTATCCCCCCGGGCAGCCACCCTCCGTACACCTTCAATCCCTTCAGTCCTCGTCCGTGCACCCGAAACCCGATGGCGTTGGAGGCTGGGGGTGATTGGACGCATCTCGGTGATTGTGGCACCCGCCACCCTCCCTTCCTACCGAAACCACCCGCAACCCCTGCCGCCTCCACCCGCCACACTGGCCCAACCGAACCCATACCTATACTACTGCCACATCACCACCACCCCCTTGAAAGCCTTCTCTCCTGCCCCCCCCTCTCTCTCACTCTCTCTCTCTCTCTTTCTTCCCCCCACACACTTGCTATCTCTTACTCCCTCCCCCTTACTCTCGTGCACCCACGTCCCGCACCCCTCCTACACGCCTGTAAATCGAGTTTACCCTCTTGCCGTGGCTCAGCCCTTCAATCAAACTGATTGAAACATTCCTTGAATCCAAAAGAAACGAACCACTACCCCCCTATCCCCGTCGCGCCGGCAGGCTGCCTCCTCACTCTACCAGCCAGCCAGCCAGCCTGGCTGCCTGCGTGGCTTGCTTGCCTTCCCGCTGTGTCTCTCCCTTCTTAACCAAAGCTCTTCCCTCCCGGCTCCTCTTTTCGAACGTGCACCACCTCTCATTCACTCAGCCGAATCGCTCGCTCTGTCCTTCCCGCTCTTAGTGCCTCTTTATCAGTAGATGTGCGCTAGCCACCCCCGCAAGCTTTCGCGCTCGATCTGCTTTGGCCAGCTTCTCTCTCCCTCTCTCCTACACACTTTCTCTTCAAGAAACATGCGCGCGATCTCTCTCTCTCTTTCTCTCGCAGTGCAAGACCCAACCTGCAAGCGTAATACCGATGTGCTTCCACGGCGGCGCGACACTCCACCGACTCGAGTACCACTTCTTTCGATTGCGGTTCTTGTTGTTGCCGATGCGTTGTTCTTCCGCGGCTCTCCGGACAAATTTTTCGGCGGCAGGAGGAGGAGGAGGAGGGAAGAAAAAAAGAGCGGCGGTTTCGAGCGAGTATTTTCCGGTTCGCCTTACTTATCGCTCTCGGGGCGACGGGGTGGGAGAGTGCTGGATGGAGTATGAAGTAAGACGGCGTTTACGAGTGCTCCACTCGAGGGTCTTTATGGAGTAAAAGTGCCTCGGGATTAGGCGCACCGAGCCTGAATTATGGCTCTCGTACTCGGCGTCACTCAAACTTTTGCCTGGATTGCCGGGATTACGCAAGTAGTTTGATAAGGGGAAGCGCGAAAAAAAATTGTTCCGCTCGCTAGCGCCGGTCGACGGGCTAGTACATGCTCGCCGAGTGGAAAAGGGGGATGGAGAGAGGGGCTAGTGGTTGCGGAAACAGAAATCATTTCGTTAATGGAACGCAATTTCGACTGGATCGTCAGTGCGATCTCCCTCAGGCTTGATGAAATCTGACTTACGGAAGTAGGAAGGAATTGGAGTGGTGGACGCTAGGATGGACCATCTCATCCTCCGGATGGTAGCATGCGGGACGGAGACGCCTCGTAATCAAATATTGATACTACGCTAGACTAAATCGTTCGACTGTGCTAACAGATTAGGAGGTACGTGTACTGCAAGAAAGAGCGAGATAGCAGTCCACGGAGAGAGAGAGAGAGAGAGAGAGAGAGAGAGAGAGAGAGAGAGGGAAAGGCTGGTCCACCGAGCGTACGATGAGAAAAAGGATCCAAGGAATACAAATGCCAGCGGATTCTGATAATTCGGACGATCCCCCGGTAATCGAAATGCTCGTGACCAACATTAAAGATTCCCTCGGGTGACTAGGAATGGATTCAATTTAGCAGTGAAAGACCACTTCGTTAGCGGGCCAGTGGAAGAGGCTTCTAATCACATCGCTCGTAAATACATGTCTAATGTAATAAGCTCGCCACTATTCTCGACGACGGCTGGCTCAGATCTATGCCCGCCAGCCGGCCATCGAGTTAATTAAAGAATGTAAGAAGCCTCATTATCTCACGCGCTGCGCGTATAACAGGTCAGCGGGAAAAAAGAAATACGAGCGGATCCATTAGAATCCATGCGCGTGTCTGGCTGCCAGAGGAAGACAGCGCGAGCGGGTCGGATTGTGTGTTGGTCTATTTTAAGAGAACTAACTAAGTTCACCGTCTGTTTCTCATTAAATTGCGTTGTGACCTCGAAACCTCTAAATTTGGAACAGTCGTCGCCGATTAGCTAGATATATCCATCGGGCAGAGCTACGAGCCACGAAAATTCCCACTTTTTCGCACTTGAATTCACCTGGCAGCCTCTTTAATACACACGTATTAACTCTGGTCTCTAGTGTGAGAGAAGATGTGGCGCGAAGTCTGTCAAAGATGGCTAATATAATTATGCAGTCGGGAGAGGAGAGCTCGATCGGCCGAGAAACCAGTTGTTCGCCCAATTAATGCAGGCTATTTCTTTCCGAGTTATTTTTACTTGGCGCGCTCATGCCGAAATCTGCGATCTTGATGGATGACGAGAGCCGGCGCGCCGCTCCGACTGCGGACAGCCGCTCTCATCGAAAGGCAGAAAAGCGTGGATAATCGGCCGATAAATGTCACCGGTGAGGCGAGAGCTTCCCAGATTGCGGCTATTCTGCCGGGGCGCGGAATTTTGATTGGCCCGATACTCGGCGCCAACAAGTCTTCGGCCCGAAATCATGCGTGCCGGAAGTGGCCGGGCGAATAAATTAGTTGGCATTAAGCGCGATTACCACGCTCGCCGTGGTAGCAGTGAGGCGAAAAAATTGTCTCACTATTAACTTCCACGACTTTTTTCTGCCTCTCGCTCTCTTGCTCGCTCTCTCGGCGCCGAGCCCCACGTCCGGCACGTACTCCGATCCCGATAAAATCAGGCCGCCCGAGAATTGTCTCCGGCCGAAGAGAGTACGTAAGCGTGTCGACGCAGTTAATTGCGCCGGCCTAAACGAAACCCGTAAGAGATGACCACCGAGAATGTGCGCGCGGTTAATCGCCGTTCTGATTTATCGGTCAATTTCAATTAAGCGTTCTCATGCCGGCCGCGCCGTCGACTCACCAAACCCACTCAATCCCCCGGGGGGCTACTAGATAAATATAACAGTGACTTTGCCTTCCTAAAAACAGACAATTACCATAGCCGCGCGCCCGCGCAAGCCTTAATTAACTGCGCAACACTCGGCGCGGCGATTGCGCTACCGATTCAGCGCGTTCCTTGGCCGGTGGGGCGCGGGAAGCGCGGGAAGCGCGACCGCCGCGAAAAGAGGCGTAAAATTGTTTCCTCCCAGCGGTCGTCGTCGGGCAGCCTCGCGACCGCCACTATTTTCAAAGGCTGGCGCACACCGAGACCCCGCGATTTTCCTATCTGACGTGCTTATCTCCTCTAATGCCTACGACACATCCGGCGCAATTAAGCCTCAATTAAATCGCCGGCCTATCTGCTGGAGGTTCACTTAGGGGGAAGTAATCGTAGCCAGGGCTCCTTACCTTCTGTAGTCGTCTTTGCAGAGGATCATGCCGCTCCTGGTGTAGCACGAGTGGCCGATCTCCGCAAGTGCCGCGCCGCAATACGAGCACTTGAGGCAACCGTTATGCCAATACCGATCCATCGCGGATAAAAACCATCTCTCCACTATTTGTCCGCCGCAGCCGGCGCACTGTTGGATGCCCGCGGGCCCGCTGGGACCTCCTTCTTGCTGTAACATACAAAAGAAATCCCAAATTTAGCCAGATCCAATACCGACCTCCACCACCCTTACACATACTATGTATATCTCGCGAACGCGCCTATCACCCGCAACTTTCCCTGAAAACTTTTCAAATCGAGAACACTTCCCTTACGCATCCAATTATCGGCCCTCGATCGTCCTCTACTTATACATGTACTACGCGAGCAAAGTCTGATGGATTTTTAAAGGGTTCGAATTTAAACGCAGCGCCCCAGTTAGTCGAGTGCCCGATAGTCGGAGGACAGGAAATATTTTCCAGCGTTATCGGCGGCAACTGGGCCTCCTTCTCCCTCCTTCTCGCACTGGCTCTCTTACCCGACCAACTGCGAAACTAGGGCGAAGCAGGCTGAAATTTTGTAACGCGCGTGCACTTTCCCATTGTGCAAGGGAGACAGTTGACAATAGTCGTACCAGCAGCCGGTCTGCTTTCAGTTGCAGCTTCAAATGACGAAAGAGACTCCTCTCCTTCTCCCCGTCCCGCAATGCCTTGCTGTCTGGATACCGGTGGAGACGCCGGCGAGTGTAGGTATAATTAATATTAGATCGAAACCGATTTCCTGGCAATAAATCACCGCGCAATCAGGCTAATTACATGTTACGGCAGTTGTTGAATGCACCTAAGCGAACACTGTATAGTTTGTAGACGCATATGGCTAATAATTTATTACTGAAAATGGCAAGTCTATAAGGAGAGAAACACTTGTATTACGGATATTATTAAGATGCCGAGGAAAAACGTTGGACCACACAGCGGACTTGCTGAAAAATACTTGACTATCCTGGACAATGGTTGTAAGAAGCTGTCGGAGAGCAAACAGGCGAGCAGACGGTGCGCCGGCGTTTCTCGTTTTGCAAACTTTGCGAGGAAGGGCTTCTTGTGACTGGCGAGCGAGTGCTGCTGCTGCTGCACTAGCTCCGAGTGCACACGCGCGCTCTACTCCACAGGTACTTAACATTCTATCAGTCGCGCCGCGATTTTGCAACATTCGTCCGCGGTGATTAAGACGTGGATGGAAGTGACTCGCGCGATATTACATGTATGAAAAATCGCCCCGATATGATTGCCATCGGCTGGCTCGATGTAAAAAGCTGCCAGAGATTTCTCTCTCTCTCGCTTCCTCTTTTTCTCCTTCTCTCTGTTTGTATCTTTTGCGTATGGATAACTGGTTGTATAATATGCCACGAGATAAGAAACTACTGACGTAACGAAGTCGCTTCCGTGGCTAAACTCTGGTTATGAAAATAATGTCGGTATGCAACGAGGACAAACATTGAAATCACTCGCAAAAGTATTATTGCACGTCGGCCGAATGCGCCCCGAAAACATCTGGATTATATTTAGGACCTACAAGTGAAAATTGGTGTTCCATTGCACTGGCAGACTCTTGCACTTATACACTGGGTGCCCCGGGAAAAATAATCTCGCGACACACACACACGCGCACGCACACTCGCCCCCAGGGACAATTTATCAACGCGGAATGTTTAGCGGGAGAAACGCGTGCCCGCTGAAATTGCTGTCGTGTCGCCAAGTCAATTTTCGTGTTGCAAGAAACCGCACTCCCGTCGCCGACGACCACGTGTCCGCGCGGTGTGTGTCTCACTCGAGGCTCCACTTAATGACATACCGCCTGCACAATTATCCCGCACATTATTAATTTCCGCCGCGGCACTAATGAGAATTGACGGGAATCCTGTCCGGCGGGTGGCTATGTTCTCGAAATCGAATGACCGAAGCGCTTCAATTTCGTTCTTACTGCCGTCTCGGTGTTTCCCAAGAGCTAGAGGATTAGTTCCCGTGACTAATAGCACCATTTGCAATTGGCTCCGATAACATTCGCGCGACACAGCGATCGGGTTCAATCGTCCACCGAGACAAATCAAGCCGATCGAAACTGGCGGTGTAGTCGTTTAAGGAATTCACTCTCGCCCGGAGCTAAAGCCGATAGTCGTCCAGTGGTGTCGGCTGATAATAGTACAACTTTCCCAGTGCGCGGTGAAATTCTCATGATATGCGCCGGGAAAACGCCACCAAATGGATCCGAGGACCGAGAGACACGCACGTGTGCCTGGTCGGCCGTGAGATAAATTGTCTCCCAGTGAAATTCTCGCCAAAAAATCTCGGAACACGTTTCGGCTCTCTCCCTTTCTCTCCGCGTGTTTCAACTCCTAGTTGAAAAGTGTGTGTAACATAATCCCGAAGTAATTGAGTGAAAGTAGCTTATAAACTTGGCGTCCCGTGCTGCCGCCAGAGCAGAGTACAACTCTCCAAAAACCTAGCGCGGCTCTCCGGCTGCTCTCAAAGGATGATTAGCAATCACGATAAATCGTGAAAAATATCCGGAGGACGCTCGCGGCCAGCACCGCTTGCTACATAACGACGCTGTTGCAACTGTATTAACGCTCGGCGGAAATGCGAGCTAATGATTTCCATTAATGATACCGGCCTGCGGTGGTACGACTTTCACGTTACTCCCACGTAAAGCATATTCCCTTATATCCAACACTGATCAATAGTGTACCCGAGGGAACACTTGTGCGCCCTATTGTTTCCGCAACTGGTTCCCGTGGCGGCGGCGGAGGAGCGCGGGCGCGCGGGCGCGAAATACGCGGCGCTGCACACGTATTGGTGTGTCTGTCTCCCTGTCGCAAAAAGTGTGTCACGAAGGGTGCGAAATGCTTACAATTTTGTCTCCGGGGAAGCATTTCATCTGGTTCATGCGGGACGCAATGGCGCCGTAATGATGCGCGTGCACCTCCATGGTGACCGGAGCGAATCCTCGAAAAGTGTGGAGGGAGTCTGGCCTCCTGGTGAACGTGCGAGAGCGAGTGGCGAAAAAAGCCTCTGGCTCAGCACCGGGACAAGAGATACAACACTGAGAGTCGTAGTCGCGGGGAGCACACACCGGGACCCCGGGGATTCACTTGGCCAATGATATCATTCGTCCTCGAGGAAATATTCCTGGCGACACACTCACTTGCCCCCACTGCGCGCGTTCCACCTTGCACCGAACCACCAGGATCTAGTCGTGGCAACGACGGCGGCGGCGGCGGCGTCGGCGGCGCGGTAACAGGACACGAAGTGTATGGACAACAACACGAGATCCAGCGATTCCTCCCTGGAAGTCTCTCCTTGCTCACTTGCCAGTCCGACCTCTTTCCGAGGCGAAGTATATGCCCTCCTGGAGGGCCGTACTACGTGAAATTCGGGCAGACAGTTCACATCGCCGTCGGCAGTGCAAGCAATTCCGGCGGGCGCGGGCGCGATTATCGCGTGGACCAAATACTGCGGGCGAACCGTGCACCGAAAAGCAGAGGAGGCACAAGAATAATCGTCCGGAATCGTGGCACCGCGCTGCTATCTGACACTATTGCACCAGATCCGACCAAGCGGGTAGCGCCGTCGTCGGGAGGACGGAACACAACAGTGAAAGAACGAGGAGGCCAGAGCAGAACAAGACGGGAGGAGAGAGGAAAGAGCAGAGGAGAGAGCGGCGCGGCGGTGAGTGGGATATTTCGCTGGCGACGCGAGCAAGCACGCGCCGCGAGATCAACAAGAAGCGAACCGGTCCCGACCGAAGTCAGAACTCAACTGACTGGTCCGACGATGCTTTGGGCCCCTGAATGCCTCGCGGGCCCCCGGGTTCAGGTACCCCGGCCAGCCAGTCGAGAGAACGGGCCCAAGTGGGGGGAATAAAAAGGTGAGCCTAGAAAGGCCCTAACTAACGCTGAAAGGGGACGGGGCCCATCCATAGCTATAGTGAGATGCCCCGGTGGAAGGGAGAGGAGAGGAGCGGTGCGAGCGAGAGGCCACTTTTACCGTCGGCTTCGAGCGAGCGAGACCGACTCCGACAGGGTCCACGGTAAAGGGGCACGGGGCGACGGGGCTTTCCTCCACGCCGTCCCCTCCGCCCCTATTCAATTATATTTCTCCATAGTAAATGCCTATATTGTTACGTTTGTCAATGGCGAGGTAAGTGAGGGTCACGTAGACGGATAATGCCCGGCGAATTTTAGCCTGCGACCCTACAACATTGCGCTTTCTCGCTGTCGCCCCGATCATCCTCACTACTCGAGCCTCGACTATCCTCTCAGTGTGCATCCTAACATTTGCACTCCGACCACCTGTACGTCACGGGGATTTTGACGATTGTAACGCTAGTCGACCGAGTCCATTTGTTGGTGTAAACGCAATCATCTTCCGGAGTGCGATCGGCGCTTGCGAAACTCTGAGAGTGAACGGCGTGCGCCAGACTGTGTACTCGGTAGAACAGGTACTAGAAAGAAATATAGAACGCCGATGCGATCGGTTATCGTTAATTAAATAATTCCAGGCTAGTGATAGACGGGAATTGTTTCGACGAGTGATGCGAGCGCGAAGTGCACTTGCGTAATACATAGATTGCTGGCGTTGCGGGTATTACATAAATAATGCGGTACCATTTATTTGCTCCAAGTGCTTCCGGCCGGGAACTTTTTCCCGTGAGCATCCTCGCGCGACGAGGAGCGCGCGAGCGAACGAGCGCGCCTAGAAAGTGCATTTTAATCACGCCCATACGTGAAGGACCACTCGCTCTACAAAATACATTCCAACTACGGCGACGGCCTTACGCGCGGGACAATAGCAAATTACGCCAATTGTAGCGAGTCATTAACTTGGAATTTTTTCTTCACGCCCGGCAGCCGCCGACTGAATATAATAAAGCAAACAAGAGAATCAAATTATGTCTACTCACTTGCTAACGAAGCCTACAGTCCCTCGCCCTTCGGAAGCCCTTCCTCCAACTCAACCCGTGTAATCCGAGTGCTCTTCCCAACTATTCTTAATCCAATATACCCTAATCGAACGCGGCTGGGCCATTTCAATTTATGCCGCAGTTACAAAATCAACGAAAGGCTGAAATCCGAATCGTTGACGAGAACAGCGAAATAAGAAGAGATCGGGTTGATCCTTACCTTGAATGTACAATTGTTATTATGATTGACCGGTGGGTAGGCTGGGTGGCCTGGTAGGTGCGGATGCGGATGACCCTGGTGATGTGGATGATCCGTCATCATACCACCCGCATTATGATGATGCCCATTAGCGCCCATACCCTGTCCAGGCTGCATGGAACCGTACGGGGTTGCAGGGTCGATGGAGGGCCCGTGAGGCGGCGAGTGTGGGCTGGGTAAGTCGGGGGTGGTTGTGGTGCCGCCACCGCCGCCTCCACCCCCAGTATTGTAGCCGTGATGAGGCCCCCCGGGCCCAGTGTGGTGGGGGCTGCTCGAGAGCGAGGGATGATGGGGGTAGGCTGCTGAGTGGCCCGGATGGTGGGGGTTCATACCAGCGGTTAGAGCGCTCGCCAGCTTGACCGATGAGAGGGTGGGCCCAAGGAGCCCACCGACAGCTTCCCACGACGAAAAACAAAAGCTTTCGGCCTGACGCTAACTGGAAGCTTACTCGGACCCGGCTCTCTTGGAACCGGCTCGCTTCTTCTTCCGGCTCTCGGCTGATATCTGCAACAAAGGAAAGAGACGCATAGGGTCAGTTGGGGATCGCTAGCGCCTTGCTGTACTTCCCGGGATTCACCTGTTGGCCCCCGGCCGGCCGCTCTTTGACAGATGTCTCCCGTGAAATACAGCCAATTTAACGGAGTCACGGGAACCACCGGATTTCGGGGACTATCCAACTAATTCCACTACCTAATCTCTCTGTTTTTCCCTTCGGCCGCCGATCCAACTGTCCGCTCTCGGCCCGGCCGACCACTGCGGGGTCAGCCGACTTGGTAACTGCTCTTATGAACGGGGACGCCGGGACATCTCCAAGATTACAATATTTTGTTAGCGCAGCGCTCGGAACAGGTCGTAAATGCGACCGCGACATGGGATGCTCGGATGAAACAGTGCCGGCGATATTAATTTCGCCGCCAGCCGGGGTTCCGCACGATTTTATAGCTCCTTAAGACGGCGCGCAACGATTTCATAATGCCGGCAATCCCAATGGAATACAGCAGTTCGCAGGAGAGGGCTCGCGCGGATGCGAGGATGGGCTGCGTTTACGACTGAGCAATTCGTGAAAGAGTTCGTCAGCCGAAGAAATATTTAAATTCAATCGGGACGCCGGGGCAGTAAAGCACTGCGAATCACGAGCGAGAGCCTTCGCCGAGGTAGTTCGGGGTGGCGAACGCTCACGACCCTTGCCTTCCTTCCTCCTTTCCATGTTTGTCTTCCCCACTCTTTTGTTCTCGGCCCCCCGGCCCGGATGTTTGTCGGAGGAACGTCCACCGTCTAAGAAGTCCTCGCTCGCAAGGACATTGATGAGAGGGAAAGGATGTTGCCACGGTTGTGTCAGTAAATTTCAATCAAAAACACCCAACTTCCAGGAAGCCCTGCACTATGTGCCCACGAGCTTCTAATGTCGTTCGCGCGTTGGTATTTAATGAGTTCATGTGGGAAGATTACTTCCTCTAACCAAGGAGCGCGACCCAGGCCGAGAGAGAGAGCGAGAGAGGAGAGAGAATTTACGTTTCCTCGAGAACGTTCCAATTTTTTGTGGGATACGTAGGCGTGACGACATCAAAGGTCTAATTTTCCTGCCGCTAATTTGATTCCGAGTGGGCTGCCCTTTCGGACTGGTTGGCTGCCGGATGAGATTGATAGTGAAGATCACCATCTTCCCAATCGTCCTGATGAATCGGAGCGAGCCGTACTCCGGAAACCAAGAGCGCACGCTCTCCCACTGATGAACAAAGCCCACTCTAATTACTCCTTTATGATCTCTTCCGGCATCCAATCAGCCCTCGGCCGCTTTCCTCGCCCTCAGCAACGTAATCTCACTCACCCCGCTAGGATTGCACGCTGGTGGATTCGACATGCGCCGCAGCAGGGGAAAGTGAGCGTGCATCTGTCGCTTGCTCAAGCAATACCAACTTTTTCTGCCGCCAGCGCGGCAACTTTTAATTACAATGTAAATATACCAATTGATCGGGAGCGCAGCGGCGCTTTGAATTGATGGCCGGCTTATTAAAATCTGGGGACACGCGTTCCGCGGTTGGGTCCGAGCGGGGAGCGACTGAATAGCAGAACTAATTACATTAGGAGCGAGAGCGGGAGAGCGGGCACGGTGGAAGATCGTCGATAGAGCAAAAGTGGTGCCGGTGGGCAGAGAGCGCGCGGCGGGCAGAAATGCAAATGCGGAGAAATTTCGTCAACCCTCGAATGCCGAGTGGCATTAGGATTCATAAAACGGTCTGACCTGTCCCTTCGTTAAGGGCCGTGAAACCGGCGTGCGACCTGCCCGACACGCCCACCTTAATTAACAATAATCGTCCTTCCTGGTAGCTCAGCGGGTGCCGGTTGGGACACGATCGCCGATCTATTCGAAACTTCTGTCTTTTTGTCCGGCACGGTAACGAGTACCTTTTCTTCGAGGGCACCGTGTCGCCTCGTTTCCAAGGGAGCCGGGTATTAGGAACTCTATGGACATAACGGTCCCTCCGACTGACCAGCTTCGGAGGAAAACTGCGGACGACGGGAATGTACCCTCGGGCCCGACCCGCCACCAGGTACCCACCAACTATATCCACTTTATCGCGTTATGCTCTCCCCCTATTTGTTTTCGGGCCCGAACCTCACTTTCTTATGTTCTGTGGCCACTCTCGCCACCGTTATTCCCCGGACGCCTCTTGGCTTTGCATGAATTTTACGGTACACGGCAGCCTACGCCTGGTGTATAACGAACTGGTGCGTTCATTATAAAGACTCCGGGACGCGTTGTAAAGTAATCAAACCGACGTGCCGGAACAGTTCGGCAGTAAAAATATCCCCCGGTCACTTCTCGGGCCACTTCAACGAGAGACTTTCTTCGCCCCCGGTTGCCCTCGCCTTCAGCCTCGGCGGCTTCGAAGACTTTATCCCGAGAGGAGGTGAAAAAGAAATTGAAAAAGCCACTGTCGAAAATCGCTCGGCCAACCAGCCCACTGCAACCAGCTTACCACCGAAGCCCGCCGAGTCTACCACCTGCTGGCAGTTGCGTCCAATTAAAACTGCCGGTGTAATGCGCTAATTTTGCTCTTAATTGTTAACCGTTAATTATTAATTACGCGAGGCCCGCCTTATCGGGAACATCTGGACGACAAGGCTGATCGGGCCACCGCCGTCGACGTCGAGAGCATCGCTCGTTCGATGGAAATTCAAAAGAGAGCACCCGTTTCATTACTGGAAGCAGCGACGACGACGATTCGAGAAGCGTGGGGACCCGCCGCCGGAACGAGAGAGAGAGAGCGAGACACAGAGGCAAGGGAGAGTGAGAAAGCGAGGGCAAAAGGAACGGAGGCATACGGAGGCAGGAGAGCGGGAGAGATTGAATGTGCCCCAACGAGAGACGAGGCACCAAGGGAGAAAGCGAGAGGCACGATATTAATTAGGGAGAGAGAAACGTGTTTTCCGTGGATTAGTGCCTGCCGGTTTTGCTGTGTACGCCTGAATCATTATGCAGATTGTTGCGGGGCAACGATATTAATTGCGAAGAAATGTGCCGCGACTACACAAATTGTGCCTACCACCACTGGCAGTGCTACCCCGCCCAAGGGGAGCCGCCCGCGTTCAATCTGTTTCAATTAGTCGGCCGAGTTTGTTAGGCAGATTCAATGATTGCGCTAAGTATATGGATAAGGTGAGCGCGCCAGCAGTACGTAACGGCGACATTCTCATGCCCGAGATATATTCTCTCCCTCTCTCTCATGCCGCTTATACGTGAAATTACGTTGCCCGCGCGCTAATGATAACCCATTGTATTCGGCGGGAGAAAGAAGGGAATTAACAAAAACTAGCTCTGCCAGCGGTATATCGTTAAGAGAATCGAGAAGCTCGCGGCGCATTCGGAGCCGGAGTCGCCCGGGGAAGGAATCCCGCTCAAACGGCTCACGTCCAAATTACACGGCATCGCTGACCAAAGGATATTAATTTCCCTGCGAAGGGAGTCTCAGCCGTACGCTATACTTAAACTCAAATCAAACTACATATTAGCCAAATTCCAGCAGATTAAGTGTCTTCGACTGCTTCTCTCCGATTTCATCTCACTTGCCTCTCTCCTGGAATCGTCGATACTAATTGACGGTTTCTCGATGAAAGTTTGAGATGAACCGGGCTAAGCAAATGCAGCTTACACGCCCTTCCCATCCCTTCTCCCACACACAGCCAGTCGGCAGATTGGAATCAATTCGGATCGCCGGCAATAAAAGTCGGTCTGGCTCAGGACCTTTAATCAAAATTCCATTGCGAAACTAGCGGTAGCTATCGGAAAAGTTCAGGTCCTCGGCAATTTTGAGAGTTTAACGGCGACGGGATTCGCGAGTCCTCCGGATTAGGAAAAACATGCCGGCTTACCATCGGCAGGTTGCCAATGGCATTGTGAGGGTTATTTGCGAGGCATGAGCACCGATCTCTCGAGATTAAAGCCTGGTTCCTTACGGAAGTGCGACAGTCAGGCGATAACAAGATGATAACGAGGGAATACACCGGTCATTACCAGAATGATAATGACGAGGAGCGCGTAGAGGATGAGAAGGACAAGGGCTCGAGGACGAGGGGTCGCGGGGTAGATAGTGGGGAGGGGGGAAAGGGGGGGGACAAGGATAGGCTACGAGAAGACCAAGCGTTGGAGGAGGAGATGGAGGAGGGAGGAAGAGGTGAAGGCAGTGAAGAGGAGGACGATCAGCTGCGATAGGGATAATTAACGATCGCAATCGTACGAAAATGAGGACGGGGCGAGTGCGACGACGACGATAACGAGCGGTCCAGCGATCTTATTAGCGATAAGCGACGATAACGAGGACGCCTCGTTTCATACGATAACGACGACGTTCCGATGCCTGTAGTCTACCGGGGGAGAGGAAACAGCCCTTAAAGATTCGTAAGAATAACTGGTCGGGTTTATTGGGTTACCGGCCTATTATCCACCGGGCGTCCGCTTCCCTCTCACTTTTGTTGGGCGCGACCAAACTTTCCCCCGATCCTCCGCCGAGGCTTCTTGCACGCATTTCCAGAACAAAGAGGTCCCTGACCATAAAAGAAGCGATCGCGTAATGAGGCGAAAGAAAATGAATACCGCGAAACCCCCGGGAGTGTGTTTTGTCGTGGGGTCGTCCTGATCGGACGCTTTCGCTCTTCAAAGAAGAGTGCGTGGTCGCGTGAATGCGCGAGGGACGGCCTCGCCAGTGCGGCCACTCGAGCATTAGTATGCCGGGTCCGTGGAGCTTGCGCCTTCTTCGTCGAGGATTAAGAAGCTCGGGGGAAGAGGCGCGCGCTCCGGCAAGAAGTACACCCGTACGCCCGATCGAGTACAGTACATACATAAAGTGAGTCAGTGCGGTATCATCAAATAACACGTCCCAGGAGTGATCATTTCGGACTTGTTGCATTCAAGGCATAGCCGGGGCCTCCGGCCGATCAGGGAAGCAAAGCCTCTCTGCCCTCTCCCTCGCTCTGTCTCTCTCGGGCTTTCTTCCGCCGCCGGGATTCCTACATAATTGCATGCCGGGAACGTGGTCTCCAGGCCACGTCGTCGTTCCAGCAGCTCGCTCTCTCCCTCCCTCCCTCTCGATGCCTGTGCGGCTCTGTCTCGAGGGCACGCGGTTCCTCGAAAAAGGAGCCCCGTAGGAGTGTACACCTTTTCATTTGAGCGACTGCCCCTCATAGGTAGAGAAGAGCAAGAGAGCGAGAGCGAGAGAGCCGTGGCCGGTAATAGATGGGCCGCGTGCGGGACGAGCCTTGGAGAGAAGAACCATTTCCAAGTGGGACCGCGCTGGATCGGCCGATCCTCCGGGCCACGAGTGCCGCGTCTAATTACTATGATCGTCCTCTCCTAATAATTAGATTATTTTCAGTGTCTTCGAGCAGGCGCGGAGCCGTCCGGCCATTATACCTCGGTCCAACTTATCATTATATCTGCGGGCCAAGCGGGAGCGAGCGGCCTCCTTGCGACTCTGAGCGACTGCGCCTCCGCCTCCTTTGCTCTGCATCTCGTTTCGTCGGCTGTCCGGGTGCTTTTTGTCGCGGGATTCCTCGTTCCTTCTGGGTTTGCATCGCCCCTTTCGGCCCGAGCACCATCCTCGATTTGGTCCGCCGCGAATGCGTTATTAGCTCCGCGTCCTCCCCAGGATTCCCTCTCGCTGCGGATAAGGAGCGTGTGCGCGTCCGGCGCACAACCCTTTGTCCCGCTGCCGTACGCCTCCGCTCCCTTTCTCTCCCCCGTGCCCCGTTCCCCCCGAGCCTGCTTTCCTTGGAATTCGGTGCACGCACGGGAACAAGCGTTTATTGCGGAAAACAAATCTCACGAGAGCGCCGAGTACCGGCCGCTACATCGGGATACTAATATGTTAGTGCGTCGCGGTTCTAGCGAATGCTCGGCCCGGAGCACCAGGAGTGTGTGTACCATCGCCAAAGAGGGAGAGTCGGCCTCAAGAATGAGGCACCGAGTGGACCACCAGGTATGGTAGGAAGAATGGACTCCAGCATCATTACGAACACTTTCCTCAATCACACGCACCCCAGGGTAATCAGCAACTATCGCTGAATGAAACCTGGCATTCCTGCGCCTAATGCATTCGGCCAATAAACCTCTCGTATCTCGAAGCCGCGTAGCCACCGGGTATACGTGATTTTCTTAGCCAAAAGCACCTCGGCCATCCCCCTTGAATTTATGTCATGGTGATCCTGCTTATTGGTCGCGCGGCGGAGAGGTTGAAAAAAGTAATTACCCGAAAACGGCGGGCGCGGAGAGCACGGCACCTTGGGGTCGCGCGTATGGGTGAACATACATTAACCGCGCGATACGGGCGTACATCGGTACATCGGAACACACTCAGGACCTTAATACGTATTTAATTAAGTATGCCGCGGTAGGACGTAGGACAGGGTTGCTGGCGGCGGGCGGTGCGCAGGGCAGGCTTTATAGTGGATATCAGTATGGGCCACCATAACTCTTGCGCCTCCACCAGCATCACCACTCGCGATCTCTCTCTCGCTCTCTCCATCTCGCTTTCGCCTTCTCGCACTGTCTCCCTGTGTCTGGGAGAGTGCAAGCGAACCAGGCACCGGGCAACGGCACACACCACTTATACGCGCACCTACCGCGATGGAATTTCATCCTCGCCGTTACGACATAAATCTCCGGCGCATTAATGCCCTCGGAGGGCCCCGGCCTCGGCGCTACGGTGTGGTGGGCCCCTTAATACGGTCACTTATAACGCGCACCACACTGCCCACCCCCTTTATCGATGGCCAGTCGGAGGCCACCCTTCCTCGCTTCACTCGCTTCCTCTGCCTCCGGCCTTCCTCCGATGCTTTTTACTCCCGTGTTTGTTATGGCCCCGGCTATTCCACTTGACACCTGACCCGCCAAACGAAATTCGGGGGTGTGCTCCGTTACCTTGACGAATAGCTCCACTCTCCGGCTTAGAGGGTCATCTCCTACACCTCTCTCATACTTGTTCGACTCTCGGGTAATTGTTGGCGAATAGTTGAGGTATAGGTAATAAAATATTGCGAGTATTGGCGAGGAATCGAATGGCCATACGCGGGAGATTATATCCGATATTCTGTCAATAAATGGCATTCATTGGGAGATAAATGGGTGCGAAGCCGGGACGATTCGGTCAGATAGAGTGAACCCCCACTGTCAGTATTTTGTCAATGGTGCATTGAGTCCGCAGGCATTTAAAAAATCCGCCGCATCACTTGGGTCCGCGGGAGGGCGGAGGGGTTTTATGCGATATACACAACCTACGAATCCCCGGGCTCCGTTCGCAGCCCTTGTGGTCCATTAATCTTGCAATTCAAAAATTCCCGTTACGGCGTCATCGCCGTGCGACCTTGCGCAGGGTCGCCCAATACGAACACTCGACGTCGAGAGTCCCGTTGTCAAAGATGAGAACAGTTTGTCGAAATGCCATAAATCACGGGCGGCCGGTGCCGCGCGTTCCGAGGGTTCCGCAGGATAGGAATGTGCCCGTGAGAAGCTGGAGCATTGATGTTCGAGGAAAGAAGCGGCCAACGCAAGCCGGGCACCAACTTCCGCGAGTCTAAAGAGTACGTATGCACACGCGGCGTTAAGGATAAAGCGCAAGACTGTTATTTCTGCGGCTGGCCTCTGCCTCACGTTGCAAACTGCCTCTACGTACAGGGTGATACAGAGTTCGACCCCTGACGGCCCCCATAAATATCCAACGGTGGCAGCTTGTTACACCACACCATGCGAACTTCAAACCGACCACAACACTCAATACCTCTCTCCACTCCACTCATCCGTCGCCGATCACCTCACCGTCCAATTACCGGCTGCCCTATAAAGCATTTATCCATCCTCGCGCCGCAAACCCGTTGCTGATTAATTCCCGTGACACCGCGATTAAATCTGCCAATGTTCGCGCGCGCGCATTTTCTCGTCTGAAAGAAATCCTGTAAAGAATCGTCGGGAGATGTGACCGAGGGAGTCGTTACTGCGATACGATAGGACTGGTTTCTAAAGTCGCCCGGGCGATAGCAATGGCAATAATGGCCGGGGCCCGCCTAGCCGGCCCTTATTTATTAATATCGCCGCCGGCAGGGAGATTTGCCCGGAGTGACGAATGGAGAAACTTGTGGAATGCAAGTGCATAAGTTACGAGGGTGGACGGGTCAACGATAATGGAGCACTTCGATGGGGCGAGAGTGTGCGCGCATATGCATGTACCGAGGCAGAACTGCGAAGTGCTTCTGGGATGAAGGATACGAGCTCTTTCCCGAAGGCACTCGTACGCACCCGCTATGTAGCAATCCTCGGGCGAACCGAGCCCTTAAAAAATTCCCTCTCACGCTAATTAACACGCCGCGGCTATGTTAGTCCGGGAAACAAGCAGGGCCGGGCCAAGTGGAATAGCGATATCGCCCTGTACACTCAATATCATTCTCGAATCGGCTGTTTGCTTCCGGTGAAGTCATAATGCAGGATGGCCATTGTTGGCTCCGGAACCCAACCAAATCATCCGGCGGAATAGCGTCCGCCGGCCGTCCCGGCCATTCGAGGATCTATAATTTGCGCGATCCGGCTGCCGCCGCCCGCTCCGCTTAGAGCAGGGACGGCCGGATGTTTAATAAGAAAATATTTAAACCGCAGCCCGGTGGTTCCGCAGTGCGCAATGTGCCGCGAAATTAGGAGGAAGCGTCTATCGGTCAAGGTAAATGCGGTGCACATTAGACGAGTGGCTGCGAGCTGCTTGCTAGATGGGCGAATGGAGCGAGGGGGAGGGGGCGCGAGAGAAGGAGGGAGTGCTAGTGTAGCTTTCGAAAGGGTGAGAGACGGGAGCAGGAGAGGTTGGCAGTGAGGCAGAGGGTGGTTGGGCGGCCATGAGGGCGGCGAGCGGGCGGTAGGAGCCTAATTGGTCGAAATTAGCAAGTTTAGTCATTAGTGGAGTTTCCGGCGGTGGCGGTGGGTCCACTTGACTCCACTTCCTGGGAAAGGAAGGACGGAAGGAAGGTGTGTACACATACCATCGGTTACGCATTGCCTGTGTATGCGAGTATGCCCGGCCGCGCATGTAAATGCATACACGGAAGCGAGCGGGGCCGTCTACGGCCCTGTGTGGGTGACAGTAGCGCGTTTTGCTTCTACATATATACGTGCATGTACGGCCACGGCCGCGGCCGCGCGCACCGCCTCTCGCCAGCTCGTGCGCGCCGGAATACGTCACGAAGTACTTCGTGACCGCAAATAACTGTTTCCATTGGAATCCTGCGGTTTTACACCTTACCACCGGGCGCGATATCAACGCCTTAACGTGTCGCATTTAAACCGTATTACCACAGTTTCGAGCGGGTCACTCCTTCGATAGAATAACCAGCAGAACCACCCTTCGATCGCGACAATTACACCACCCTGTCTCCTCCAACTACTTTAATTACCGGAGACTGAAAGCACACAGGCTACCCCGCTCTAATGTACGATAGTAACGGCCAGGATACTCAAAGTCCTAATGCGCTCCACCTACATCGTATTACTCCACCCAAATAGGTCAGGATTCAAACGAATGTGTCCTCGATCCTGCTATTTACTATGAAAACCCCCGCTCGACTTTTGGAACGGTGCCCACCCTGATAAGAATGTTCCACTATTATAATGCTCGGCGTGCTCCACTTTATTGTATTACATACAGAGTTCCGACAACAAAAATTGGCGTGTGCGAGAACCGACAAGCCCGTCCTAGCCGGCGGCCTCTGCGATCTTGTGTGATCATCTGGCTGTATCTTGGCTATTGAGCCGATGCGAATGGGTTTAAACACAGGGTGACGGGCGACGGGTGATGGGCCGTACGGGCCTCTGTATGTATTTTGAAATAATCATTCCGGTCCATAGCCGGAGGCCACTTTTCCGAAGGCATTAAATTCCGTTGGAATCCAGATCGATCCATTAATTCCCCGGTGACCCCATTGTGCGCTGGTAGGCTGGTAGCGCACCCCATGTGCGAAGAATACGCTCCGTTTGCGTGGCTGGCTATGTACGTATCCACGTTACCCCTGCGCATTCAATGTCGGACATACGCGCTCACTTTCTTTCCGTGCGTGCGTGCACACGCATGAGCTGGTGCGAGCGTGATAGTGGCCTGCCGGTATTAAAGCACAGAGAAGCGAGTGCGCGAGCAGCACGCGTTGCGAGCGGGAGAAAGAGCACACACACCCAGACAATGTAAACATATATCGTTGGACGGCACTCGGCGGAGAGCGAGAGCAAGGGCATCAGCTGCCGCACGAGGGCCCTTAATTATTCTATTAAACAGGCCGCGGACTTATTGTAATGTGTGTGTGTGTGCGCGCATGTGTGCGGGCATGTGTGCTCGAGGCCGAGGGAGAAATGAGACTAGGCTCGAGAGAGGGATGGAGCGAGGGAAATAAGTACGGCTGCTGAATGGAACCATAAATTTATTGTGTCGAAGAGGAGATTGTCGGGGTGCCGTAGAGGGGGCGACCCAAAGAAAGCTGTTCCGTACGATTGTATGCGAGTTGCGGTATTGTGCGCTCGAATGGAACGCTAGATCAATTCGTGCGGATGCTCTTTTTTCTAGGGTCGCCGACTCGCTTCGCCCGCGTCGCTTTATGTTAAAGGGGTATTGATCTAGTTCTCTCGGCGACTTGGGATCGCTACTTTCAATTAGATACGAGTTCATTCGCCCTGAGTGGCGATCCAAGTGAAAATAGTCCGAGCCTGGTTCGACTGGAACCAGTCGTGTGTTTACCGCTAGCATGACTAGGGCGCAGTGGACATAAAGCGAAAAAGTTTGCCAGAAATGTCACGGGCAAGCAGAAATAAATTAATTCGCACTCGTAACGCTGCTGATAGTTATTTTACGAGTGTCGTAAAGCCGGGGTTATACGTAATTCGAGCGCGCTCCCGAAATTGATCCAATTGGGCGCGCGCACCCCAATTTGAAGCGTCCAATTTAGGAAACCGTATTACAGATTTCTTATCGCGGATGTTTGAAAGGGGAATTATTGCAAATGGGATTGAATGAGTGCAGCCGAGTTTATAATCCCGGGTCGAGCGCAAACTGCGCCGGCATTTTAACGGGGCGGACATTGGTCGATCGCCTGGGCACATCCGCACACACACAGACACACACACAGGGATCCACACACCGCCCAATATACCAGTTCGTTAAAATGCCAACAGTACCCGGCGATTGCTGGAACCGTTCCAAAACAACTCTGACAAGACACTCGCCGCGTGCACCTCTCCCCGGCCCTGCCATCCCGTCGCCCCTCACAAAGTCCCCAAAACTCAAATGCACCAAGATAGCAATGCATCATAAACGGCCCACATATTGCTACTCAAAGCGAGACCTCTAATTGAAAGCCTAAGCGATCAACCTCCCTGCGAATTCTACGAAAATAGGATGAACCGCCAGTGGGAGAAGAAGGAGAGCTAGAGCTAGCTAATAGCGGCACTCTGAAATGGAACGTCCAGGCCGAAGTTTAAGATCACAGGTCAGATTTGGAAGAGGCCGATGGGAATGCGGTGCTTCGGTGCTTGGGAGAAGCGAAGCAAAGGGGTCGAAACAGGAAGAAGCGTTTTACGGGGGCATTTCGAGAGTGCCGGGGCAAAATCGCCGGGCAATTTTCCTTCCGCGAGAGGATCCGCGAGGGGGTGCTGCCAGACTGAAGGGCACACTGGCAGTGAAACGCCGAGAAGGTTCTTCGACCACGTGATTGCTCGTAAACGCCAAAAATATGCGCCGATTTGCCGGGCGTCCGGCAAAGCTTTATGGCGGAGCGCGCTGCTATGCCGGCGAGGTTTTATGGCTAATTTTTGCAATTTTGTAATTGCTTGGTGGGTGCAACGGCTCTGCACCTTGCTTCTTTGTTCGTCCCACCCAGGCTAGCTACTACAGACGGAGGGAGCTGCTGCTTAGAGTTTTCAGCGGGCTCGATCTACGAGCCGACGAATTTCTATTTTTGCCGGGCAGTAATCAGTGAAAGTCAGCGACAGCAAGGGGTTCAATGAGTCTTTGTTGCGACAGAGAGTGCACCGGCACACAGGCGGCGTATCTGATCGATAGCAAGAGAACGCGGCAACGTGCATTACTCGGCGCAACTGTGAGCGGAGCGC
Organism: Crossocerus cetratus; assembly: GCA_963675795.1. NCBI lineage: Eukaryota > Metazoa > Arthropoda > Insecta > Hymenoptera > Crabronidae > Crossocerus > Crossocerus cetratus. The sequence continues at coordinate 16,171,247 of OY776668.1, read as the reverse complement.
GCCAGATAGACATCTCGATGGAATGGATTCAATGCGCGGGTATAATCTTCCACGAGATAATTCGAGCGATAGGATCTCGTAAAAATATCGCATCAGTCATTGAGGCACTCCTCTCTCTGTTCCTCGATGCGCTCGTCACATTGAAACAATGCGCGGACTCGATCGAAATCTCGGTGGCAGCCAGGCAGCCCGGGCTGTGCCAGCCGTGCACTCTCTACCAGGACGCTTTATGTTTTTGTCCACGCGCATTTCTAAATTACCTGCTTTCAATTACTCTCATGCGAGCGAGCGCGCGCGCGCCCGCGCACGCTGCTGCAGAGCCGCAATTTATTAAGAAGTATTCCAATGTACACAGCCACTTTCAGAAATTGCACTCGTGTCCGATGGAATCGATTGCAGAAAGAGGGGGCGAGTGAGAAACAGCGCGAAAGGGGAGGTTGCCTGGAGGGGTGGCTGCACGGCCGAGGGAGAGTTTCAGCCACATACATACCTCATAGTATGTGCTTCCTCGACTAATCAAGAAATTACGGGAAACTCGGAAAAACAGCGATAAAACCGAACAATTCCGAGAGGTCACTCTCGCAAGGATTCCCGAATTATTCCGGCTTGTCACTCCCGTGAAGCGTCAGATCAGAGAGTCCCAATCAATTGCCCAAAGTATAGCTGGAGTGTATGAAGGATTTTTAAAAAAAGGAACCTTCTATTGGGATCCGCCGGGTGTAGCCAATTTTGTCGGTGCGCCCGTAAAGTAATGATTTCAATTTCGCGAGATCGCTGCCGCTAGCTTCGAAGGGTTTCCCCCCTCTAGCTCCTCTCCGCATCCCCGCGTACTCTCCCACCCCTGCGCTTGTCCTACTTGCTCGTGCTCGAGGATTTGGATTAAGCGACTAAGGAAATTCAATATCAGTGGCTGAGATGGGCACATAAAATTACTGACTGCCACTTCGCCTTAATTTGCGCAGTAAAGTTCCCCCGGCCGCCGGAAGCTAGCTCGACCACCACCCCTAAGTGGGGGATGGGCGGGCCACCCCGCATCGGCCACAGCACTTGGTCGAGCCGCGCTTTCCTGTAAAACTAAGGGATTATGATTGGGTTATTGGCTTCCGGCACATTTCACGGCGTAATTCCCCCGAAATTTGCAGGGCGACCCCCCTGCACCCTCAACTACCCCAGCCGTCCGCTGCCGCTTGATGAAATACGAGGCTCATATTACAATTCGCCGCTCGCACCTAGTCCAACTTCCCCGAAATGAGAGCCGCCACCGGCCCCTCCCACCGGTCCCTACGTTTTTCCTCTGCCCACCAACACCTTTCCTTGTAAGGAGTACGACTTATTGATTGCAAATTGCAACCTGGGATATACCTTGCCGGCGCGGCGGGTCGGCCGGCTTAGGAGCCGGGTTATACTATAAGTTGTCAGCTGTAAGTTGGGAAAAGCCCCGATTGAAAATATGACGAGACGCAACGATAGGAAGTGGATAACGACCGCAATAAAGTTTGTCACAATCTGTCGGTAGTATTACTCGAATTCCAGCAAGGCCCGGGGAGTCCGGGCGTCCCGAGGCAGGGTGCGCCGTAAGAAGCGGCCGGCGAGACTAGGGAAATCCATCCATAAATCCAAATTTATAAGGGAATATCCCGCAAACATTGCACGTGAAGCTAACAGCGTACAAAATTGAAAGTACCGACTGGGTCGGCTACCGAACCTCATAGAGGAGAGAGTCTCAGGCACACGGAGCTCCAGAATTCGCAATATACTCTCGCTCTTCCCTACCAGCCCCCTACCACCCCCCGCCATTCCTCTTCCGCACGGTGTACATATACACACACGCACCTATACTCGCATCGCGAAATATTGGCGTGGAAAGTGGAGTCGGACTCACGGGGGTGGTGGTTTGCTCCCGACACACCCCACTTTCGCCACAGTCCCGGCGTGTGTCGCTACTATCAGTTTATCAGATGCTGAGGGCGGCTGCGACAGCTGTTACCCCGAGATATGGTAATTTCGAAAGAAAGGAGAGAGACGAGCCGCGGCCACGGCCGGAAGCGTGACTGCGGGGGACACTCGTGCGAGCGAGTGAGAGAGCTCACGCGTAAATAGGGACTGGTGAACTGTTGTCGGAGGAGGAAGGCTGCTCTACGTCGCCGACGGAGAGAAAGACGAACGGCGAGACGACCAATATCTGTCAAACACATATTTTTTCAGATTTATCACAATCTCCTTCGGCGGGCAGACCCAATTTAATTTTCGCACCGCAGCCCGGCCACCCTCCCAGCCGATCAGCTGCTCTCTCTCTTTCTCCACCCTCCTTTCTAGTACACTCGCTCCGACTTCTCTCCAGCCGTGATCGGAGAGCCCGAGTGAATTCGGATTATACGCCGGAGATATTACGGATTTCGGCTCGATATTACAGACACGTGTAAATGATATGTTTCACGGGATCGGGGTGGTTCTGCGTGGCGACCGAACGAACGAACGGCAAACGCTCGATACCGAGTGGTACATACATATAATCCGCTCAGCCGAGCGCGCCACAATTTCCCGGTTTGTTTCGGCGCCGCCTGAAAGCCCCCGATTTCGCTGGAGCGGTGCATCTTTTCACGATTTAACGTCGCGCCAATCGCCTCACGGTGTATTAATTAATTCGTCGGTGCGCCGTGAATCGGCCATAGAGAGCAAGCAGCTTCGGGCTCATCTCTCTCGAGCGCGTTGAAAAAGCAACCAATTCCCCAAGCATCGCTCATCCTCCTCCACCTCCTCGCTCGGCGGCGTAGGTGCATTGTTCCCCCGGGCGCGTTATTATTTATTGAAAATGTCGAAGATCAACTAAATCACTCCCAATTACGAAGCGCCGACTGAATCCAACTAGAACTAATTAGAGCCCGCCGCCTCTAATAAACCCGCAGCTCGCACTAATTGCAAGCCCCTTCAAAGACGCGCTAGTTGTAAATCCCTATAACGACTCGGGCTAGTGAATTCACGTCATCACCCCCGGCGGAAAAAAAATCCTCTCTCCGTCCGGCGTCCTCCCTCTCGCTCGCTTCCACTCGCGTCTTCCACCCTTCCGCCCTTTTTCCCTTTCTCGGCGGAGCTCGACGTCTTTCTCTGCCCCCGCGAGGGCACGCGAGGTGAGGTGACGTCGACTACTGAGAGATCCTTAACGTGCCTTCATCCTTCATCGAATTAATTTGCCCGGCGACGACAAAGGGTCCAAGTCCTTAAAGAGTGAGCACTTCCTCTTCCTCGGCCTCTCCTTCTACTAGCCCGGTCGCTTCCTTGCTTGCCCCTGCGCCCTCTCGCTGGATCCTATTTCCACTTTTTCTCCCTCTCACACATCCACAGACACGCATCTGCCTGTTCGGTAATAATGAGAGAAGAAACGCCGGCTTTCATCGTACGCAATCCGGCGTGACGCCGCTTCTTAGCCGCGCGCGGCGTCCGACATTTGTTCGTTCTCAGCTTACCTATGTAAGTATAGTTGCGGTTTGTCCGTGAATGGACTGTCGGGCCTTCTGCCGCTCCCCCCGCATATGTGTGTATGAGCGACGGCTGCTGTGCACTCTCACGTGTACACTCGTGAAACGTCGACGAGCATCAACACGCGGTGGGGTGATTCTCATGACGGCATATACATACATACATATATGTACACGGGTAGAAGAAGGAAAGTGGAAGAGATGAGTCCACGGGACGAAAAATTCGCTGGGTTAGGGCTGAAAGTGTCTCTGTAATTGGAAGTGGCTTTACTCTTCCGCGCAAGGTGAAGCGACCTCTCCGAGGACTAAATCGTCCATATGTTACGTACATGGGGGCTCGGGCGGATGGAACGCTTCCCTTAATGTAATATTTTGATGACGGCTTATATCAGCTTTATTAGATCTTACACTCCGATATAATGAAGCAGAGGGGGAGCCTCACGGAACAGGAAATAATGGCGCATTAACGGCGGCAGCTGCACTGTTACCCTGGATTGAACTGTTATTCAAAAGCACCCCGGGAAAAGTGGGGGTTCGGGGGCACCCTCGGCTCCGCGAGGGTCGCAGGACCTCCAGTCCTCGACACTATTTCATTGCAGGAAAACCGAGTTAATCGCGACAATTTGTCATCGCGCCGGAGCTCGAGTGGGAGAGGCCATCTACCTTTTATCTCCTCCACCTGACTAATATCCGATCCTCCTGATAACATTATCGAGCTGTGACCAGCTTGGAATTATACGAGCTATCCCCCGCCCTCGCGCAAAAAGAGTAATTTGCCTTACTCGACTACCTTTTATCTCACGATTCCCGGTAATTGATCTGGCATGGACGCAATCTAGTTACGAGGGGGGTGGTTCTGTCCAGAGAACACCGGGGATAGTTGGGAGTTCGGCGTTGGCTAATTAGTTGGAGTCGCCTGGGAAAAAATGATTCTTGTTTGTACAATGGGCAAAGAGAGAGGGGGCTAGGCCTTGGCTCAAGTTCGGCCGGTGGCGGCGGCCAAAATTTTAATTAATCCGGAGAGCTTATTAGTTGGAGTGCCGGCCAGGAGTAGTTGAAACGTGGGGCGATCCGGAACAATTCAACGGGTCGAGAGATTGGGATGAAAGGGGCCTTCCTCCCACCCGACGGGCGTAATCGCTCCTGGCCAAATAAGGGCAATGATCATCGTTAGAGAACATTTCTCCCTGATTGCACAAATGCTCGCAAAGAAAATTCAAATACCACACGCGTCAATCCGCGCAGACTTTGTAGAGAAAATAAGCTTGGCATTATTGTATCCTCCGATCGCAACCATCAAGTCTCGGGCAACACTACAGTGGAGTTCATTGATGGGATAAACTGGCCTTGGCTTGGTGCACGTAAGTCTCGGCAAAATGTGAGACTCGTTAAGCACGACAAGAGCGCGCGGCGCGACGTGAAATGCAATCGCATTTACGCTTTTTTCCAAGCTCCAATCCATTGGCCACGGCGAGTATCTCCAGCCTACTGAATAGCTAGGATATTTCGATGCTATCTCTTAGCCCGGAGGATTTACAGCCGGCGGGTACATAAGCGGAAAGGATTTTAATTGAACGCGCGCGAACAGGTATAGAGGCAATGCGGCGTGCACTCCAGACGGCGTAAAAGGAAGTAAACAAGCTCCGGGAAAATGCGCAGAAAACGTGGCTGGCAGTGTCGCAGCGGCGACAAAGTCGTGGAAAATCTTGGCCGGCGACGGATGACGAAAGGTAAAGATAGATCGAGGAGCGGAGAGCCGGGCGGGAAAAGGAAGGCGAGAGAGCCGGCGATTAATGAGCGTCACATTCGTCAAACCGTGCCCAGAGCCACCGCGCGATACGTGTAACGAGCTAATTAACTTAATTTATCGCCGTTTGACGGAGATCCAATCGCAGATGCGCGGCACGTTAATTGTACGTCCATTAGCTGCCGATACGATCGTATATACCGTGGCCCGTACTCTCTAACGATCGCTTTGCAGCTCGTTTCGCCGGTCTCTGCAGCCCGCTCCAAGAAACCTCGCAGGCACGCTTTCCGATTTTTCGAAGACTCCTCGACCTCTCCCTCTCCCTCTCCCTTTCCCTCCCGCCGCCCATACACTCGGCTCTCAGTTAACTAGGATCGTTTGATACTTGGGCTCTGTGATTAAACACCATCCAACTCTACCCGGCAATACTGTGCGAGCGCGCTCCACGCACTGAATCACCATTCAATGATGTTATGGCAGAGTTTAATATCAGGGGCGAGCTCGAGTATTTGTACAGGTGGTTCCGCCGGTACGCTTAAGCTAAGCTCGACGCGATAATACCGGAGGAGAAGTAATGTGCTCGGTCGTGACTGGAGAAGCTTGAGACGTCAACCGGCCGTCCATCGAGCTATTCTTCGAGCGGCGGTGTGTCCACCCGATCCTGAAAACGTGTCGGTGCTCACGATAGGATTACCAATTACCCGGGGCATCCAATTGCAATGGGGCCAGTAGGGCCGATCTTAGGGCCAACCGACTACCGACTGTCGAAAATCCCCGCCGATTTCCGGGCGTTTTTACTCCCGACGGGAAGGTGGGTTGAGCGTTTTCACGCAGTGGCATCGGTACCCCTCTCAAGAAAGGCTCAGCAGGTGTCCGGATGGCTAGGCTCAGTCCTCACGGTGAGTACCTGAGGGGCCGGGGACGGGGGCGCTTCGCACAGACAGGTACTTAAATTCCAAGTAACGAGGGATCGGCGGAGAAAGGGGCAGGGCATGGCCAAGAGCGGGAGAGAGAGAGAGAGAGACCTCCCGATAGAAGATTGAGAGAGGATGAGAGGAGAGAGTTTATAGCCCGGCCGGAGGAGGAGAACTAGTGACGGAATGAGGGGGAACGCGGGAGTGAGAGGAGCCGAGGGACGGGGCGGAGGGACACCCGCAATTTCGTGATTGCTTTTCAGACGACACTTTGTACACCCATGGACAGCACCAACCAACTCATTACGGTAATGACACGTGTGCATCAATTCGCATTAATATTCTAATGGACGTCGGGGAGGGAGTGCGCGCCGCGCGCGCTCCGCGGTGTGAGAGGACCGTGGCAGAGACGCCCGCCGGGGTGGGATGCAGATACTCTCGAGTGGGAGGCACACAGAGAGCAAGCAACACAGGGCCACCAAAGGAACGGGAGGAAGAGAGCGCGCGCGAGAATGCAGAAGGAGCGAATTCAAAGGGTGAGAAAGTGAGCGGGAACGAGACAGCCGGCGAGACGCGGGAGGGGCTCCAGCGGGAAAGAGAGAAGACGCGGATGAGAAGTGGAGGAAAAGGGAAGGAGGCCTAGAAAGGAGCCAACGAGATGAAGGGAGACTACGACGCTAGCTTGCGCATAATGCCAATTAATTAATGGATACTGTAGCCCGACTCGATATTATGTAACCGGTGCCTAGGACGGCTGCTATCGATCTACCCTTTCGTTATTAAGGGAAGCCCGAGATTCCCTCGCTCCTCGTTACGCCGATCGTTTTACGGCTATTAATGCTTACCCGGATAATTACAGACTGTCGCTCGATTAGTGCTAAGAACTCTGCCTTTATACCCTGCTGGGTTCGGCCTTTTTTTCTTCGAGACTTACTGACTACATACATACATAGTTAGTGTCTAGTTGCTCGTAGACGAGTGGGCTATCCACATCGTGCTCGGTCCAGCGGCTAGAAAAGCGTGCGTCACGGCTCTGCAGGAATGATGAGATTTCCACGAGAGGCGACGGGGCACGACGCGGATCTGCCAATGCGCACGGGGGAATCTCTCATTGAGACGCGCTAACAAGGTTAAGGCGAGCGCCGGGAATCTCACGCAAAATGATGCACGTCATCGGGCGTAATGACCGATTACGCGGGGACGAGTGTCATCGTCACGCTACTCGCTCGTGACGATGACATCGCGGCGCGCAGTGTTACGGCCAAACGGCGCGTGTGGGATTGCCTATTGAATTATAGCCGATGCCCGTAATCGAATGATCATTAAGCCCGGTTAACGAGCCGGCGAACTCGGCCCCCTCCCCCTCTGCCCCAAAAGGGGCAGGAAGACTGCTCGCACGGAAGGAAATAAACGCCGGCCGCATTTTCGTGCCATTGTTCCGCGTTTACGTAACCCCGCGCTAATCGATTGACTGCCCCTCGACCAAGCCACCCCGAGCCTCCATCATTCCTAGCCGATCATTGTCTATGATTATCAACACAACGCACTTGGCTCTTCATTAAACGAAACTCTCCCCCTCTCTCTCTCTCTATCTATCTATCTATCTCTGTGTCTCCGCGGCTCTCTCTCTCTCTCTCTCTGTTAACGGAAGATTGAACGATAAACATAATTAACTCAACGGGGACCATAAAATCGCCGGGATCCTCGGGAGCGGATGTGTGAGGTCGAAGCACGAAATTCCAAGCTTCTTTCTGATTAAACACCGCGTGTGCTTGGGTTACGACGGCGAGCAAACATCGTGGAATGGATGGTTAGCGGGAAAACAGACCGCTATACAAGGTGGCCCACACATAACCGTCGTAAAATTTACTAGCCCCGGTGAAAAATGAGTCAAACATACATCGATTGACTCCAGTTATAAACACTAAACGCTTTGTACTCGAGTAATAATAAAATGGGGGGGATATGAAAGGCTCGTAAAATAGTCGTCGGTATGCGAGGACCACCCTGTATACCTCGTGGAGATCCTGCCTTTTCATCCACTTCCTAACGTCACCTTCCTTTCAGTCCCTTTTGCTTTGATGATTCTCCTGTCTATCATTCGGAATCCTCTCTCTCTCTCTCTCTCTCTCTCTTTCCCTCTGCTCAATAACAGTTATTGCCGAGTCATCGTTATTACTGAAAATACGTAAAGGGCCATTACGATGCAGGCAGGTTCTCGTGGAACTCGACTGTTCTCGAGTGCGGCATCGGGAGGAAAGCACTCCTGCCGGTTCGAGGTTGAAGAGTTCCCGATTAGAGGGTGGGAATGTACTGGCCGTACTGTTCTGTTATTTCGGTTAATAAAAAATAACATTTTTACTCATAATTCGCGGCGATAAGAGGTGGATTTATTCAGGCTGATGTAAGGCCTGGTTGTTTTTCCGGGCCGGAAAAGGTAGAAAAAGTAGCGGGTCGTATGAGAGGGAGAGGCGGCGAAACGGGTCGAGAGTGTTCGGACGGGCATTGTAAGCGGGTTAAGTAAGTGGGTACGCGAATCAGCTTTTATCTGAAACGTACTGTACCAGGGAGGAAATAATTAAAACATTGCGGGCGGGACTCGTGAAACAATCACTCCACACACCGAGCTACATACTCGTTACATTTTATTTCGGCCTTTCGACCGGGACACTCGACAAACTCGCCGTAACAGGACGCATCCGTCAAGCAGGAAGAAAGTACGAGTGGCTAAGAGCCGGATAATGAATGGGCCGCGATAGAGCGTGGGCCACTCTTTCAATTTTATCGTCACGCAATAATGAATCCCGAAACACTAATCGCCCTCCCATATTTAATCCTACTTTCAGTGCCACTTACTTCTCGCATTCGACCGAGGAGTATCGAACTCGCACAGTGCGCTCCTACAAACAACGCTACGCCCTGGAAAACAAGCCACACCAGCCACCAATCGAAGCCAGGCTCCCTTTAAACCGCGCTCGCAAATCGGAGTAAGGCGTGCCATTAACTCAGCCTAATTACCGTGATACCGGGCGGAGAGTACATCGTGGAATGCGACCAGGCTTTTTCGGCTACGGGGCCCGAGGGCAACGGGCGCAGAAATGCCCATTAGATTTCAATCGGGCAGGAACGCTGTTCTCAGGCGATCCTTGAGCGAGCGAGTGAGCGAGTGAGCGCGCGCGCGGTCGCCTAATCTCCCTGCAGGATCTTCGTGAGATGTCTTAAGAGCACGGAATCAATTACCGCGACTTTCACCGCGTGGGCGCGCCGGCCGCATCTGGTGTGTCCGGCTCTCCCACGTCCGCCGGTTTATATGGCATCTCTGCTGCTCGCTCTCTCCCCCCCGCCTCCCTTTCTCCATGTACCTGTAGGTATCCGCAGGCATATATGCGTGTATGTAGGCACTGTGTGCACATCGGCAAGAAGTGTGGGTAATCGACGGCGTACACCGTAACGCGGAATTAACGACGACGAGGACACGGGCCATCGACGAGGGCCGTTAACGCGACTCCCGAAAGGAATCCGTTGGAAACTCAATGGATTTCACCGTACAGCCGATAATCCTGGCATCACTCGCTCTCCCGCGCTCCCTCTCTCTCTATCCCCCTCTCTCTTTCTCTTTGTCTGTCTCTCGTTCCCAACCACTCACTGCATCTTCCTGGGCTCACTCTGCGTGGCTGTGTCTCTCGCGATTAAAACTAGAATTTATCGCACGCGTCATTTTGCCCATTGATACAGAGTCCGCTTGCCCGAAAAGCAGAGTCCGTGTGCTAAAATGGGAAGAGAAGCGGATTTGATTGCAACGAATAATGCCAGTCGGCGAACTCGACTGCCGCTGCTGGCGGACGGCTCTCTCGGGCGAGCGGCGCGGTAATTCGCGCCGATATTTTCGGAGTGGCGTGTGTTTTTGAAAGAATATCGCCCATCTCTCATTGTAAACGGGCGGGCTCGCGCGTTTTATTAAACGGCCCCAGCTGCTATTCGGATCGGTTATTTGTTGTAGGTAGAAGAGCGCATTCTCTGGGCCGGCTGAAAAATCAAGTATATTAAGCGGAAGTGGCTTCGTTAGAGCCGCGCGCCGTTTACGCAAGGCGAGACCGCGTAAACGCTTTATTCTTCCCCGGCCCCAATATCTCTGCGCCCCGCGAACGGATATATCCGCGAGGGGGGGAATTTAATGTTCCGAAAAATTCGGCCAGAAATGCGCTCACCGCTCACGGCTTCAGCCGCGCTGATATACACCGCGCGGAAAGTAAATCGGTTTACGCCAGCCGTATGAATGCGAGAGTGTATGAAATCTCTGTGTACGATTCGCCCCGCGGCTCACTAGGCTTGTTATTCGATAAGAGCCGGCGAAAACTTTTATTTCACCAGGCAGCTCGCGCACGCCAAACAATAATAGCTTAATTGCGGAAAAGCGTTTCGCCTTATATGCGCGATATCGGTTGAAATCGCGGTACTTTCCTCGCTGGCGTACTGGCTGCCGGTCTATCAGGCCGCGCTAGACAAGCGCCGGATAGAGAGGGAGGTGGTGGTCCGTGCGAACCCGCGTAAACTACTTCCTGCAACAATGCCTAGATATGCGCTAACAATAAGATTATCTTATAGAGACTGGCGAATGGTGTTATCTAAGTGGAAACTGGTCCGGGGACGAGACACGATAAACCTATTCCGAGAGCGGCCGAAATCCGCTGGGAACCGCAACAGGTTTAATGGCGAAGGTACGTATCTCTCCATAATGCACGATCAAAATTTGCACTACCACCTTGACCATAAGACAATAAAAGCCTAAGTGCCGCTGCCGCCGCTGCCGCCGCCACCGCTGCCGATGCATGCATTTTACGACCCTGGAGTACCGTGATTCACGCGCGTACTAAGTGTTCGGGCCGGAGCTATTTTAAATTCAGTACCATAAAACGAGATCATTTCGATCGGGATCTCCCCCTGGCTCACCTAGCACGCGTGAATCTAGATAGCCCTTACAGTCATCCGGTACACGTGTTCCGTAAAACACTGCGGGAATTCCGCGAGTGAATACGTCCGCGCTACTCGAGCGGAGTTCCAGATCGTTAATAGATGGGAGATTTCGCAGGGATTCTACGCGTCTACGCTGCTAGAGTGGTGGCGTCTATGGTCAGTCTCCGGGGATCGATCAAACATTCATACGTGTAAATGCGGATACAGAGCTCGCACTCGATGTCCTCAGACCTGGTGTGTTTGAGCTCCAGTACCTGTGTTACCGCGGCAGACTCGCTCGGCACGGTACCGTGTCAACGACCACGCACTTTCAACCGGCGTGCACGAGTACACAGACTTCCTACAGGCGGACACGTTTCTCCCTCTGTTCCCGTGATGACCGACGCCTTAAAAACTGATGTATTGTAGGGGGAGCGGCCCCGTCGATTTTCGGAATAATAAAAAGGACCGACCGATCCATCCTTGGTCTGGCTGGCGAATATGAGCACCTCAAGCTCATCAGACCGAATGGATGTTCGAGTCGAAAAACGGTGTCTATACGCAATCAGGCGTGGCGGCCGCCGGGAGGTACATATAGTTTTGAAGGTATCGATGTCTGACCTCGGGTGATAATCAGCCGTGATGCTTCGCTTGTAGTAGGAGGCATAATGCCCGCTCAGGAGTAACATCTCGCTATCTCGATCGCAGATTAATCGAAAGAGCGCGGCCTCCGCAGGCCCTCTCGCTCTTCTTCCGCTCCGCTGCTGCGATCCGTCCTCGTTCTCTCCGCGCGAATGAAGCTCTTGCGCTCTCGGCAGAGAGGTGCCAGGCCATCGATAATCATTACGATCGATAATTCGATCCCTTCCCATCCTACACCCGGGCCACACAACACCGGCTATTACCCATTGCGTAATGCCAATAATTGCCGCTATACTACTCTCCTCCGTCCCCATAATTGAATGTTCCCCCGGCACCAGCCTGCCGCGGTAACCGCACAATTTTCTCCGGCAAGACATGCGGGCATATAGGCGGCGGCGGCGGCGGCCGCGACACTCAAAAAACTGTCTACGGGCCTTCTTGCCAGGGCTCGAGATGACAAGGTTCACCTGACGCGCTTCCCTTATACTCCGCCACGCACTAGACACACCGGAGCGTGAATTTAATTGAGTTAAACAAGTCGAGGGGTTTTTATGAGGCCGTCGAATTACCGACTGGGTGAGCTCTGCTCGACTGCTCATCGACATTCCACGTGGCTTTTCAACTGCACCGTCCATAATTGGCGTCGTCTGTTATCGATCCCCCTCCCATGTGAGATCAAGGCCTGGTTCCCCAGCGGCGGCTTCGAATGCGGAGTAACATCCACTTTGCGGCGAGGCATGCAAAGGTATTTCGGCAATTTCCACGGACTCGTTTGTCAGGGGCGGAGGGAGAAAGCGGGAGCGCAAAGCCGAGTGAGTGAGTAAGCCGGAGGCGCTTGATCGGAATAAGCCAATTTTCCGAGCAATTTCTTATCGGTCGCGCTGATCGGGCCCAAACGATCCCCTCGTTCTTACAGCCTGGCCGACAGCAGGAAAGAGTGGAAATTCGAGTCGTCACACGTCGCTTCACTAGCCCGCCGGAGAGAGAATCCTCTTCATTTTCCTTTTTGCCCGAATGCTTAAACGAGCGCGTTAAGGATTGGAATTACGCGGCGAACCAGCGTCTCTCGATTTTCATGGAACTTGTATAGCAGCTCCCCGCAACACTGCCAGCGGCACTGAAATCTCGCCCGGGCTAATGAGTCTCCGCCTAATAACACTCAGAGCTCATAATGCTCGAATTTCAGACACGCAACGATACAGCATACGATAAGTCCACCATTAAGGGTGCTCGGAGCTCGCTTCTAATGCAGCTGCACTATATTTTCAGCTGGTGGAACCGGCCCCCATTATGCGATTGCGTTATACGATCTCGCGCCGATCGTCCCACGGATAAAGTGGCCCGGTCTCCCGCGTAATATAAAAATTAATTTACTCAGTTCTGCATGAGGATTACCTACAAATTGAAGCGGGGGGACCAGATGGTCGAAATCAGATGCTTACCGGCCTGACTATTCCGACCCTCGCGGCCCTCGGGAGGCCGCGAAACATCTGCGCGGCCTTACCAAAATTGTTTTATTCCCACACCTTGTCCCGCACTCCTATCGAGTACTCGAAATAAACTACCCCAACTTTCATCGGCCCAATATCCCAATATATATTCAACAGACGAGAAATACCAACAAACTCTTTTACAATCGCCTACTTGGATTAATTGTCGTCTTCCCATACCCACTGAAAATATGGAAGCTTCTTTGCCCTCTTATGAAATACATCCCGACAGCATCCCAGAATTCGGAGTATTCGCCGGGGCAGAAGTACTTAAACGCGGGAGTCCTTTAAAGAGTCGGATTACACGCGAAGGAGAGAAAAAAAGTAGGAGGGAGAGAGCAGAACGGAGAGTGGAGCAGATTCCTCGATGTAAGGAATGGGACTTCCACTCGGTTGGCCCTGAATACTCCCAAACCGAGGGGCCTACGGCCCTCCCTGCATTCGAGAAAAAACAACAAAGGCTCCCTCTTCGTCACAATACCGGGGCCTCAGCCCCCCCTTCCCCAACGTTTCTTTCGACGTTTATCGAGAATGCCGAACCTCCCGGAGGTCCGTGCACCGCTTTATGAATAATCGAGCAGTAGAATCGATCTATGACTCATATAACTCTGCCGGAAAGTAACTATGCTCGGTAACTATGCTGCGAACTGCGTTCTATCATGACCCAACTCCAAAGTTCAAGTGGCTATTCTCAAACGAGCCACCCTCCGAGTGCATCTAGCCAATTAGTCCGCTGGCAAACCGCCGATTGCAAAGGGGCTAATTTGATTAGAGAGGAAAAAATGAGATCCCCCGGGGATGGCTGCTCCAATTTTGTGGCCCGCCGCACAATGGACAAAGCCGCGCGTCATCGGACGTCAGGCTAAGAGAAGCATCGGGGGCTAGTTCATCTGTCAGATCACGTGTTGGCCACCGTACCACACCGGTAGCTCTCTCCTCAAGAGCAGCTCCCCTGTTCAGCCTAATTGAAATTAGTGGTAGGTAACGCCGGAAAAACGAGGGGCCTCAATCGAAAGGCAAACGGCATGAAAATAGGCAAATACAGGGCCCCTTTTCGTTGAGGCGTTCGTTCATTGGCGGGGATGACTGGCGAATATCTTTCTTCAATTTGGCTGGAGCGAGCCCTTCTCTACCTGACCGAATGACTGGTTCCGATATAATAAATGAATGGTATTACGACGTCAAGAACGATGACGGGGTGTCCTGGCAAGTTAGCCGCGGCCTCCACTTACAGCAAAGGGTGGTCAGGTATAAGAGGAGATCGGTATCATCCTCTCCTCTTTGACCGGCGGCCGAGCGATCCCATTCGGTCTCTAGAGTGACATCAATACGATTCTTTACGCTTCGAGCCAGAAGAACGGCCTAACAAGACAGTTAATTATAGACAGAGCCGTACGCCGCTGACTAGTCTGTTTTGGAGTACTAAAACACCGGCTATAATCCAGAGCTTCCCTCCAAGCCGATCCACTAGACATGTTCAGCTTCCTGTTGCCCCGGTGACAGCCTCGGCAAGAACTGTGTTTTAGTAGCCGGGCGTGTCATTTACTTTCATTTAGCGCGGCTCTACTCTTTCCGGACGGCCGGCCATAAACAAGCGTAAATAGTCATATCTAACATTTATCAGGCGACATGCTCGCACTCGAGCCCCGTCAAGATCCATTTGCCGACTAGGATGAGGCGAACAGCATTAGCGCGTCGTCATGTCAAATTGTACTAACGATGGGGCGCGAATGGTGTCATTACGGATACGGACGTAGCTTGTAGTGGCGGGTTGCGCTCGCCCACCGCCTCTCTAACAACCGTATTTCTCCGTAGCAGGACACGGGACACCGAGTATGTGCCGGTGCAAACAGGTTGATAGATCTTGATGAACCGGCGAGGTGCGCTATGCTTAATAATCATGAGGTCCGATTAGCCGGCGCCATTCAATCTCCAGCGGGAGAAAAAGCTCTCTTAATGCGCCCAAGGCTAAAGCAGATTTTTCGAGGAGTCCCATTCACTCGGATCTCTTTTGCCCCCAATGTTAGCACGAGCCGGAGTACTATCAATTTAGAGGGGAACCGGCTTATCAGAGGGAAGCGGTAGCGTGGAGCATCTCGCTGCGTCGCTCTCTCGCTCGGTCTCAGGCTCGGCTAAGGGGGTGGCGGCTGCGGCGGTAGTGGTAGTCGGGCAAGAGCCGGGCAAGAAAGATGCAGAAGGAGGAGGGGAAAAAAAGCAAAGGGAAGAAGAAGAAGGAGAGAGTGTCTGCGGAGGAGTTGCGGAGGTGGTGTGCGCGCCGGGTTGCCGAGGGGGGTGGCTAAGACGTTGTCCTGCCAACAGGTGGTAGCAACCTCACACCACCGAGCCCGGTACCACCGCATCGCCGAACCAACCCCTTTTTCACCGTCCGTGGCGGCAACCACGACGATAACCCGCGGCGACACCCGATAAAACGGGCCGTAGAGAGAGGGTTGGAGGTCTTCCACGATGCCGGGATAAGTGGGTCGTGCTCCCCGGCACGGAGAGCGGAAAAGAAAAACACCGGAGGGATTATCGGCCTTGGATACAGCCGCCGAGGAGGACGGCGACGGCGGCGACAGTTTCTTCGGCGCAGCGCCCCTTTAACTAAAGAAACTCTTGCTCTTGCTCTCCGCTATCTAGCACGTGCGCCCAATGTATAACGCGAGCGAGCTCGCCACTCTTCCGCTCTAAGACACTGGGACACCCCGAGCATGAGGATACTCACGATTCTCCGGTGAGAGGGCCACCTTTTCCTTTGCCCCGCACGGATTAAACCCGCTCACCTCCGTTCACGTCTCGCGGAGATTTCCAGATTTACCCCTTGAACGGCGAGAGGCCCACTTGCCACCTTCACATGCCACTTGTGGCGAAGCTGCGCTCCCAAGTGATGTATGTAGGTGCTAGTGATTGTCGGGGGAATTCGGACGAGCCTCAACCATCTCACGGCTTTACGAGCGCATAATGAGGAGGTTGTGGAATGGACGCCGCACTCGAGAGTGGCTATCGGCGCTTAATTAACTGCCGCCTCTTTAATTCGAGGCGACTTTCTAACGGAAACCTGAGCGAGAGAGACTCGCTCGGAGGAATTAACGGCGGGCTATACCAGAGGAACGAGATACCGGCTGACTTCATTTTCTCAGCTCGATGAAGAGCTCTTGAAAAATTCGGTTATACGCCGCCATGCGAGAGGAGGGATCGACGTGGTACACTTTCGCCGGGAGCGCGCGCGGGTTTCCCGGATGCGAGCCTGGTGGAACAAGTCAAGCAACACCTTGCGACTAAGCAGGCAGATTTCGATTGACTAAGCCTCGATTCTTAAGGGAACTTAACTTGGTTCGCACTCTTTCCAATGCGAAAGTATCCAACTGCAGCCTTTCCTTTGAGGCAGTATAGTCTTTACGACATTCACAGCCTGCTGCCGGAAAGGAACTTTAGTCTCCGCGCAGCCAAGAAGATCTGATAGTGTTGTTCTTGCGCCGCGGCCAACTTCTCTCGGCTGTTCCGCGGTGATTTTAACGAAGACGCCATTAAATTAGGAGGGATGAGCCGATCTAAAAGATTCGGTCGACTAAAGGGAAAACCTTAACAAGGGAGAACAATGAACCCATGTGAATTACTACTCGACACAAAGCGACTGGGGCTCCCGTCCTTTTAATAAAGCAGCCAACGAATTAAGCCGGCAATGGTTTATCGTTAACGACGAAGCACCCAGCTCTCCCGCCGAATTTTACTGGAATCGTTCATCAAGCCTCGAAAAAAATCTTTAAATAAATGAATCATAGGTGCTTGAATCAATGAATAAACCATCCGAAGATTTCCAAGAGTTAATACGTTGGTAGTTCAAGTGGGACGAGTGGGAAGGCTAAACAAATAATGAAATCCGTTTGCAAAAGCTCGAGGCTTCGATCTCAGTGGTAGTCCCCCTCTTGCGATGGACAAAGGCCCGTTTGTTGGGTCCAGACTCACAAAGGGTTCCATTGCCGGTGCGCGACCGAGTAAAACGAGGCCTATGAACCTCCTTTCTTCCGCTCTTTCTTCGAACACGTGGGTTTCACCGGGTAGAAAAATTCCTTACGCCAGCTCAACTCTTAACGCTTTAACTGACTCGAATAGAGAGCCAACGTCGTCGCAGTCGCTCTGATTTTCCCTCCGTATTTCCCTGGGCCCTTTGAGAGATTGGTTAAATGACTCGCTCCTTACTGCTCCGGGCTCGCGCGGCCTCGAGGAGCAACGAGTCGAGCGAATTCCGGCTCTGTGTATATGTGGACAGAACAGGTGGCTCGTAGAGGAGCTTGATGAATTTCGAAAGAACTACATATACTATAATCCTTCCCCCTTGTTTCTAGGCCGGTTACGTGCGTGGCATGATAGGACGCGAGCGCGCGGCTCGCTTCTCGGGTCGAGTTCAAGGGTTTCGAGGTGAAAACGGGACCGTGATTCCAAGCACAAACTGGATCGACGGGTTCCTGACTTGACGGAGCCCTCGACCTCCGACCTCCTCCGCGTGGAGGAGGTCGGGATGAAGTTGCCGGATCGTATATCGCCAGTTCACTTGCAGTAGACCAAACTCACTCACTCTCTCTCTCTCTCTCGCTCCCTCTTCCTCCCCGTCTTTCTCTTCCCACCAGTCTCTCCTCTCGCGCTCTCTCCTTTCTCTCACTCCGGCACCCCTACAGTTTACATGACTCCCTTTTCGCCCCCGCGGCTTTCGCTTCCATCACCCCCTCCGCAGCCTGTATCGATCTTGGCGAGGAAGTTTAGAGCGGAAGACAGCGCGATTGGCCAATTTCAAGGAAAGTTTGTCGAACCTACCTATCTCCCGCGGCCCACCTTTGTTCCCGCGTCCGAAAGGAAAAGTGGATTTGTACTTAAGTGCTCCAATTTCGCCAAGTAACGAGCCGCCCAACACCCCCCGCCAAGTCCCAAAGACAAACCAGTTTGTCTCCGAAAAGAAACAACATCGTACATACACACATCGTAGAGATCTCGCGGCGACGGTGGCGACGGCAGCGGCGGATGAGATCGGTAAGTGGATGTTAAAACATAAGTTTCGCCTTTCCAAGTGGAAAGGAGGAGTAAGAGCAAGTTTTGCACTCCTCTTATTGTGCCGTTAGAAGGACGCTTTAGGTTCCCAGACGGCGGGACGTCCCGATGCCGATGGACCAGCGGCACGAAAATTCGCAAGCGTCCCTATTTCGAGGCGGAGGAGAGAGGAGAGCGGGGCTGGTCCGTAGTAGAGTGCTCGTCTGCCGCTCGGCAAGGAGGACGGACAGATCCAAATTGAAATGTAATGTATACCCCTCCGGCCTCCCCCTGACCGATCGGGCGCACCCCGTGCCATCAACGCTCTTACTCTTCCTCTCCCTGAATCCCCGATGTCCTTTCCTCTTCCAGGCAGCCTCGCCTCCTAGCCAAAGATGGCTCGACTCGGTACTCTCGCCGGCGAAAGAGGGTCCGCCACCGCTATAAGTGCAGCTGATTTACTGCTTCGGGCTTAATGGAGGCTGTTTACTGCTAATTAAAACGAAGCCCCATTTATACCATATACCGTACCGAAAACCGATTCCGTGGAATCGTGTCGCCGCCGACGCCGCCGCCGCCGCCGCCACTGCTCTCCCTCGCGCTAACAATGTTTCCCTCCCTTTGGAGCTGGTGCGCCACTCTCGGGAAAGGAAACCGAGTCCGAGTGGCTGTCTCTCCGAGCGGACCACCTGCTTGACACGTCGTGGACACTCAAGTGGACCAGCTACTATCTACTCTCCATCTCAATCCTGATGTAGAATCAGTGTAACCCTAATGGACCCTTCCCCGGGATGCCCCCCTCTCGCACTCTCCCGGCGAATTCGAAAGGATCACTCTGCAAAAACGAAGAGCTTATTCAAACCTCTAGGTCTGCTGCAATGCTCGCTAATAGTATTCGGTAACAGCATTAAGGCATCAACGTTCGGTGCGCAGTTAGGGGAAATTGAATTGCGCTCTGGCTGCCTGCGTGTGTGCACGCGTACGTGTGTGTGCTACGCACTTGCGTGGTGAGTTGGCCGTGGCCGGCTGATGAGTCCTCGGTCAGACTAGCCGGGGAAAAGGTTGCTTCTCATTCTCGACGAGAAGCCACTCTCTCTCCCTCTCTCTCTCGCTCTCCCGCTCTCATCCCGCTCGCTCTTCCTCTCTTTTCCACTCGCGGCCTCACTTTCCTCGCTTCTCTGTGTCTCTCGAGTCCGGGACTCGTAAATAGCGATTCGTTGGGCCAACTTTCCTCATCATCACCTACTTCCACGAGCCATTAACCCAGATATCGGGAAACGCCTGGCGCTCGCCGAAACAAAACATCGAAGTCGGCGCACCGCGCCCTGTTGTGCCGGCGCTGGCGCGCCCGAGAAAATGCCGCTGAAAAACCGGGTCCACCTTCGGACAGGTTCCCTTTTTCCTCGGCTTTGTGACGGAGGTCGCATCTCCGCAGGAAATATCTCCGAGGATAATTACTATTCTCCCGGTATAACTGGCGCTGCGGCGGCGGCGGCGGCGGCGGCGGCGGCGTCGGACACAAGAAAGCTCGTCTTCCAAGGGGGCTGACACGCGTCAATCCCCCTGCGTCCCGGGAGACGGTAAACAATCGTTCGAGCCGGCGTAGTTACTCCAATTAGCAGCGGGGGTCCCGAATAATACTGAGCTCTCTGTATTTATAACGCAGTGATCTTGTCCTCCTCCCTCGCCCTCTGTTCGACCGATCCAACGAGAGAAACCGTCGGCCCCCGCCGGCGCCTCTCTCGCATGTGCTCCTCTCCTCTTCCCAATTAAACTACAGCAGGTTGCAGCCTCGCCTCCGAAGCGAGAGAGCTGCCGAGCGGCCGAGCGGCCGAGCGAGAGAGAGCCGAGAACAAAGAGAGGAGCCGGCGCGTACTGGCTGCTACACCAATATCAATTACCCAGCCAAGTGACACGATGCGCGGCTCGCAGCCTCTGCGACGATTAAAAGAGGAAACTCCGCGGCAGAAAAGGACGCTCGGCGCCGAGCCGGAGGAGTACACGTACACGCACGTACACACGGACAAGGTGCGTCGAAAGGAGGGGCGGCGAAGATCGGGGACATCGCTGGCGAAGGTGGAGGCGGCAGAAAAAAAGGAGCGGAGGAAGAAGTGTGGAGGTATAATGAGAAAGAAGCCTGTTGGGACCTTAACGAGCAGCCACTGCCGATCGCGTATGTACTCTACGTACATAGACGCACGGACACCGGGCAACGCCGACTCCCGGTGATAATGCTCGCTGGAGATAAACAGTACAAGGACATAAATAGCTCGCTGTCATTCGAGCCCGGCTCTTTCGAGGAAATGACGTTTACGTGCCAGCCTGATCGAAACATCCCCCGACATCCTGCCCAAGCACCCTTCGTAGGAGTGGAATGTAAGTACTTAAGGCTACGATTACGGATCATCATCTCAACGAGTGACAGTGTACTTAAAGGCCACTGATTGCGATTAATTAATAAAAATGTTATGAATCACTGGCTGCAGCTTTTAATAAAGTTTTAATAACGAATATGCGCCACTGGGGAACAAACTCTACTGAATACATACCGCGTCTCCTCGAGTCCTGATTAAATCTTATCAGCTCTTTCAGCATTGAGAGATGGAGAAAGAGAGAGGGAGAGAGAGAGGGGGGGATAGCATCGGGGAGTAGGTGTCCTCTGATGCCTCCACTTTGAAAAGTACGTATTTACTGGAGTACAGTTTTCAATCTCTTATCCCCGGGTGCGCACTGATACAACTCCGCCGATCGATCAGGGGATATCAATTTGGAGGAGTATCTTAATTGATATGTGGCAAAGCAGCAGGGCGGCCGGGGGGAAAGTATGATTTTGCTGCGATCGGTCATTTAATTACTTAAGTGGCGGGAGGGCAAACATTAGGTCCGACGAGTATAAAGGGGAGATAGTCCATGAGGTCAATGCGAGAGTGAAATCCTTACAAAGTTCCACGTAGTAGAGAAGTGCGTCGAAGGGTACTCGCCGGCGGAGCAGTGGAAATGGAGCTTTTATACGAAAGTACTCCATATCACTTTATTTAAGATTTACCCTCTCACTCGCCCCTTTCAACCCCCAACAAGACTCGTCCATTTCGCCGGTTCCCTCTGCTCCACCTCAGCCCTGCGCTCTCCGACTTTCTCCTCTTTCCCTCGAGCCCTCTTCCTCTTTCCCGTGCACTCTTCTTCTCACTCCGGCCCGGTCGTTCACTACTATTCTCAAGCTCGAGCGTCCTTCTGTATCGACGTCTTTCCTCCGCTCTTTCCGGCGCTCTTACGTCTTGTTTGTTTATGCTTCTCAGCCTCCTTAACATCATCTACCTGCTTGATATTCCAGCTTACTCGACCCTCTCAGCAACATCTAGCAAATTGAAGGAACGCTTTCCACCATCGATTCGAGCCGCTCATAAGCTCATTATCTCGGCCAAAGTCGGCGTCGTTGTCGCCCAACGCGGCCCATCGACCAGTTGATTAAATCTTTTGTCTCGGCTCTTGTTCCCCTATTTACTACTGGGAAATAAGGGTATCTCTACCCGGTGTAATATCCAGGGTGGAAGATGAATGCAGCGAAAACGAGGAAGAGCGTCTAAACTGCTAGAACGAGCGTCCTGTTTGCGCCAGTGCGACGCTTCTGTCGCCAGGTAATAAAAATGAACTCGATACATAACTGCACTGTCCGCAACGCGCTCCTTTCGTTACTGGACGTCTGTTTGGAGATGTATTCGCGTCCCTCTGTGTACCATCTTGATATACATACACAAACACAGGCAGGATATGGAAAGGAAAATAACAGCAAGGAGGAGGAGCGAGAGCGAAGCGCAGGGACGAAGGGCTGGAAACTCGCGTCCCTCCTCTCCAGACATCTCCCGAGGATCCCTCTTTCATCCCCTACTTGGCATTTATTTTTATATTTTACATTGGCTCCTTCAAGCCTGCCTCCTTAAACCGGCTCTTCCACTCTTTTTCCCGACCTTAATGTTTCCTTTTTTTGCCCGACCACCACCTTCTCCGGGATCTTCAATTATACTCCGCGTAAAGCCAACTCGCGAGATTCACTTGCACCGCTAGCCCCGACAGAAAACCAACTAGAGTTGTAGGAGGAATGGCGCAATGCGAGCGAGTGTGTTAGGTGTGTAAGTGGTAAAACCGGAGAGGACCACACAGGCCAAGATGATCCATTTCTTAAATCCATCGGGCGTGCTCGCTGCTAACCCTCTGGAACAACAGCTCTCGCTGCTTTATGTACCGACACGTGAGATCGCTCACAATCGACTCTTGGCCCCGGTTCCTTCGGAAGAGAGAGGCCTACGAGTCTGGCACACCTCCGGCCCTCTCGCTCTCGCAGGAAGGGTAAAAGGCGTTCTGGGATCTCGAGCCATGTAAACCGGTCGGTCTGGTCGCTCCTGCCCCACCAGGCCGACCACCTGCTCGCCTAGTGAGGCCCGAAGGGCCTCCTCAACCCGACACGAAGCCCTGCTATTAAATTTATTCGAATCCTATCGATACTCCGCCGAAAAGGAGTCGCCATCTTTACTCCGCGCACCTTCGCCAAACTCGCCTTTAATTTTCTCTAATCGCCAATCACCTGATTCCCTCGAACCACTGCGGAAATTAATACTTCAAATCGTGTACATATAAGCTATTTAAATAAAGATAGTATCGGAAATGGTGGTTGGTTCGAGTTTTCTTTAGGTCTGAAGTGGCGTGCCGCGTTATACGACACTGGAAAGACTATCTGATATTTCTGCGCTGTCGCTAACGAGGCTGCCGCTTGCTCCAGTTTCTAAAAAGCGCGTGTTATTGCACGTAATTACTTGAGGAATATTTTAATAAAGGAAGCGAGCGAGGGGGCGCGCGCGCGCGCCCGGGGAATGGATTCATTAAAAGTCGGGCGTGCTATTATGTTTTGGAAAGCTCGGACGGGCCACGACCTCCCTCGACAGTCAGCCAGTCAGCCAGCTTGCGAAGGGGTTGGGGCGCCGAGCGTGCCAACCAATGACTCATGAAAGTTTTCTTCTCCGCCGCTAATTATTTTATTATTAATTGTTAATTATAATTAATTACGAGACCGCGCGCGCCGGGTTAGACTAATTGACATTGATTTACGGGTTTAATTAAAGGTGCCGACGGGCGCGCCCGCGCTGTTTTACACACTCCGAGGGAGGTTTTAACAACACCTTTTAAGAGAATCCCGCTTTGTATAACAGCCTTTAGACGAAGCTGCTTCTTCCGAGGACTATGCTGGGGTCACCGGCGGGCTCGCCTCGATCGAAACTCCGCTCGCCCGACATTTTTCAGGCGAGAAGCGGACGAGACGTTAAATTAAATGTACGCTAAATCTTGTTACCCACTCGGCCCCCCTTTGACGAACGGCATAATTGAAAGAAGAACAATATCACGACGCGCGAGGGGGAACCGCTCCCCGTGATAATTTAACGATTAAATCCCGTCGGATTAATATGATATATTTGCCTTCTAGTGAGTGCGTACCTCTGCATCCTAATAAGCCCACCATGTTTCATGCAGCAGAACAGACGCGGGAAACTGGTTTTGCGCTTTATTAGTTTATGCTCGAGAGCGCGAGAGCACTCCGAATCGAGAGATCGTTCCTAAAATACACTACGATAACCTGTTCCTCAGACAACGTATTTGACGTCGCGTCGGTTCCGCAAAGCGTTAATGCGACCCAATTAGAATGGCTTTCGATTAGGGATTTTTAGATTCTCCTATCTTGTCACACCTGAGAGCACCTGCACGATATACTTTAAAACAGTCTTTGTGGATTATGCGGCTCGATTAAATTCCGCCTGGCATAATAATCATAATGTTAACAAGAACAAGAGAGGCGAAGCGTCGTTCCGGCGCGTTGCCAGTCCGACATCAGAGAAGATTTAATGCCGACTTCCTGACCCCCCCGCCCGGCTGCAGAGATTCCTCGCGGGCCGTGGGGCAAGAAAGACAGGGGGGAGGCGTATCTCTTTAACTCGCCAAGATAACCACGAATAACCCCGCCGTCCCACCAGCCCGGCGACCCTTCTGTACTACCCTTCTTTCGGCCTCTAAATGGCCCGGGCAGACTTCCACGTCGCGTGGGAGCAATGAGGACTCCGCGAGACTCGACTGAATTCATTAAGTCCCTGATTTACCGGCACCTTCCGGTGCAAAGGGATTTACGGCGAGGCGAGCGGTGACCCCCCGAGCCCTGCGGAAAAGTGAGAGTATCGATCAACACCTGCCCAGACAAATTCCACCGGCGCAGTCTCCGCCAGATCCCAACATCTCACTAGCAAGTGTAGGGCCTGTGCCAACTTATTAGAGCGGCGATGAGTAATGCCGGCCGCCTTAATGAGACCAGTGCTCTACCTGCTCTACCTCCATGCTTACAAATTGGCAGCAATACGCCTGATAATAAATGAAAGGGGATAACAGGTGTAATCGATTAGCGAAATTATCAGAGCATTCGTTTAGCCGATTAACCCATTTCGCGGCAGTCGAATTAACGATGCCGCTATGCTGGCTGGCACGGCGCTCGGGACGCGCCGCCCGATACACCTGTAATACGACCATTAAGTTCCATTAACTTTCGCGAGTGCACGGTCACAGGTATTCCCTGTTTTTTTCCGGCCCGTCATATTTACTTAACGGACGAGCATCAGCGGCGCGCTCGTCCTCGTCCGCAGCTGATAAATCGAACAGCGATCGAAGGGCCGGTCGGTGGCGGCGGCAATGGGGGTTGTCAGTGCGCGCGAGGAGCGCAGTGTGCAAAAAAGCAGCGGCGGATCCGATAAATTAGCGAATCAACAGCGTTACATAATCGAATTGTCCGATCAGACGCGTTAACGAATAGAGCCAATTAATCGGCAAAATCGCACCGCTCGACCAGCGGACACCATTGGGCCGGACGGAATTATACGACCCATGAATTTCGTGCGGCCGGCGGTCCGATGGAAAAAAATAAAAAATCGCCGGGCTAATTAATCGGCCGACTCGGTTAACCGGCTAATTTCGTCAGGCGATTTTGACTGATCGATCCCGGTGCTTCGAATGTGGCGGCCGTCTACATACAGTCACATACCGGCGCACCGACTGCATTTCCAGCGCGTAGCAATCGCGGTCGACGAGCAAACACGGCCTGGCTGCTAAATTGGCGATAATCGAAGTGTTCTTGTTCACCCGTGCCGTCGGCCCGCGGCTCTCCCTCTTTTGGGAGACGCGTGTCTCGAGGAACCGGCGGCCGCGCCGGAATATCAGCTGGCCGACGACGACGGAGCTGCTTGATGTATTAAGCCTCGGTGAAACCGCGCGCTCGGTGGTGTTGGGTTCGTTAAGACCATTAGTACGAAAGGACACACGAGGCGCAAGAGAATCCACAAAGGGCGTCGCGTCGCTCTTCTTCCTTGCTAATGACGACGCTATCGCCGTGGGAAGGAGAGCGGCCGACAACTCCAACGAAATACTCGCTTAACAAACCCCGCCTGAGATGCGCCCGGGCTAACTGGATACGTCACCTCTCTTAGGCTGACTTATAAATGGTACTCCGTCCGACTTTTTATTCCCCACCCATCTGGAAATCCCCGCGCGACGGACGGACCTCTGCCTGCGCCACAGGAATATCCATTTCTCCTTTCCTCCAAGGACGTTTCCTGCACTCTCAAAAATCCACGACGTCCGGCCAAGAGATGTCTGACCGCGACTGCCACTTTCCCCTCACTGCCAGCCCATATCTGTTTATCGAAGAATCTCGGATGCTTCTACCGTACAGACTTTACATAAGAACCATCCCGAGTCTTGTGTTTACTTAGAGCTCCGCCCCACCCCAAGCTCTCCGAAATTTATAGGGGATATCCTGGAATCTAATTGCTGCGGCTCTGCCGATAAAGCGGCGTTTCCCGGGCGATTTAAGTCAGCGCGCTCATCCCGCTTTTAAAACAGAGCGGTCCGAGTCTGGGGGGTTGCACGTGTACCCGAAGAAAGAAAATCCTGTGCCGGCTGGGTTAACGAATCGCTCGAGAGACGCGGCGACAAATCCTTTAAGCAGGTTTTATCTCTTTCTCCGGGCGGACGAGAGCGGAGCGTTCCTTGCCCGGCCCCGGTGAGCGGTAATGACACTTTTACACGCGGATAATGGGGCTGCAAAGGCACGCACAATGTGGCACAAAGCACGAGTGGAGGGCCGCACCGGGCGTAAAAACACACGCGTGCATGCGAGACGAGGAGGCGAGCCCGCAAGAAGAAGCCTCCTCCGAGCCTCAAGATGAAAGGCCGCCAGGAAGATGAAGGAAGGATAACAACGTGGCAGGAGGGACAAGGAGAAAGCACAAGTGCGAGGGAAGCCATGGTTCAAGGAAGAATCGCGCACGCGAAGACACCTACCTAAACGGCGGAGGTGTGCGACCTCTTTCTCTCTATGTGCGCATACGTGTGTGGGAGTGTGCGTGTATGCGCGGAAAAAGGCCGATGGAGAAAGAGGGAGAGAAAAAGGGCAAGTGGATGGTGAAGGTGCCGAAAAAGGAGCAACGCGATGCCCGAGCAAAAAGGAACTAAACTCATTTCCGAGGCATTAACCAATTACTTTTTGCGAAAGGGTGTCGGTTACCTTTAACTTTCCTCTCGCCGCCTTAGCGCGCCTTCAACCCCCGGCTACCCTCCCGCCGACCAGCCCCCCCTCACTCTCTCTTTCTCTCTTGCTCTTTCCACCTCCCTCCCTCAGCCAACCTTTCTCTTCAACCCTCCTCCAGTCCGTCATTCGTTAACTAACTTACCCCTGGCAACCACCCGACCGAGAGTCTCCGCCGGGCGAATACACTAATGAAGAAAAATATAAACTGCTGACACGTCTCGCCGTGTGCAACCTATCCATGAATCGGTATTTCCGGGCCATCCCGAAAAGGACAGACAGGTTGACGTGCAATTTTTAATATAGCTAGACCATATCCTGTCGGCCAAATGGATCTGCACAGGCTGCTTTATCCATGGATGTTTTGGGGAGGGGTAGTTATTGCGGATTAGCAGAGGAGACTGCGTAATTATGTTTTGGCGAATAGTACGGGTTAAGACAATGATCGGAGTTAGAGGATACAGAGGGCTGGCGCGCATTACATTAGTCAAAGCGTGCGCACCGAAATCGACAATAATGAATCAATTTTGACCGACCGACTTGGTGCATTCATGATTAATCTCCCCGGCCTTTAATTGCTATTAGGGATGGAGGCGAATATTCGACAACTATTCGCCAGGCATATTTGCTAAATCTGCCGAAATTGCCGAATATTCAGCGTGCCTAAATACTTAGCAGCGCTTAGCCCAAGCATTTGACGCGAGACTTTTCCGCCGAAACATTCCACCGACAGCTCCTAATCCTCCAATTAATTAGCGACGAGATGCGACGATACGAATTATTCGATAAATTGCGCGGCATCGCCTAGGCAATATCGGCAATACCGCAAATCAGGCAAATCAAGTAACATCTCCCGCTTTCTCTCCATCGATTTCTCTTCAATATTGAATGTGTGGCCTCGCGCTGCGAGAGCGTCCAGAGAAAAAAAAACCACCGCTAATCTTTCGCATGAGCGATTCAATTAGCTTATTGCATTGTACGAGCAGCCGCGCGTAGCCACGTGGGAGGCTCAGAAATATTTCAGGCCGATCCAATATTTTTACTATCCCGTACATATAAACGGCGACTGCAACGAGCCAACCCTCCGAGCAAAAGCCTGGCAGGCGGGCAGGCGAGCAGCGTTCGCTCTGCCGTGCTCTAAGACAGCATATTCATATGGGCAGCTCCACGGCATCAAGATATTACACATTCAAGCGTTTGCAGTAGGCTTTGTATACGTATAACCAGCCAGGCTACGAGGAGTAGGGAAGCAGGCAGACTGGCAAGTCCGGAGGTACAGAGAGGAGGAGGCGAGCAAGGGGAGGGAGAGAGCTCGGTCCCCGATCTAATATCTCAGGGCGGCACGGTGGGACGGAGCACATATCATATTGTTAATCTCAAAACCGCGTCTATAAGAATCCACTTAATGAAATTTCCGCCGTGGCTGGACGTCCGTGCGAGCACCAATTGGCGAGGCTCCGAGGGAGACTCGCACCCCTCGCTCGGCACCGCGGTGCCTGCACGCCACTGGCATTGTGGAGCAATTAATAATGTCATATTGCACCCCCTCGCTCTGTTACTACCACACCGGCGTCGAGCTACTGCCACTGGAGAATGTACACATCGAGTGAACCAGCCCCACACACACTGCGCCTCCACCAGCAGAGCCGGCAGAGCCGGCAGGGGTGAGTCGTCCTGCACCCTCCCGCAGCATCCTCTCCGGATCTCCAGCTCTCGTCCACACTGGCAACGACATCACCTCGCCAGCAGCAGAGCCGCACGATCGTCAGTGTCAGACGGGGCGCGCGCGCGCGCGCGTATCGCCCTGGCTAAAAGGGCCGCACCACTACCAAACAAGCTACTTCGGGATATCAGCAGAACGAGGCCTCTGCCTATGGTTATAGGGCGCGAGCGATAGAATCGAGGGGCGGGGGGAGGCGGCACTCACCACAATCGCAGGTGTACTGTGGTGGTAAGGTATAGCGGGAAAGCTTTATGAGGATCAGCGTTACGTGCACGAGCACCGGCGATGGAACGGCTAGGGGGTGGTGGTGGTGGAGGTGGGTTGTACGGGGAGGAGAGGACGGCAAGTAGTGCGGTGAGGGGGCGAACAAGCGAGGGGTGGGCACCCTGACTGCCTGCTCGGATATAGGCTGTTGTGAATATTACATTCCCCGTGTATATAGACACCACAGCCAACCTCTCTCTCCCTCTCTCTCTCTCTCCGCATGACGCTTCGAGCAGCGGGCCGCAGCACAATAAGACGGCGCGCGCAATTAATTTTCAGGCTTTTGCTAATTAAATTTTTGGCTGTACCGCCCTCCCACCGCCGCCTTGCCATTGTCCCGGAGCTGTTCTTCGCGACGAGAGCCTCCTCCTTCCTGTATTGTCCCACTGATCTCGCGAGGGTCCTCCAAAACTTTTTGCCCGCGGATATATATCCGCGGCTGATTGCTCCGCTCCCCGCGGCAGACACCCTCGCGGCCACACTCTCCCGAACTTTGCCCGGCCGTTTCTTCGCCGGTTTATTCGCCCAACACGTCTTTCTACAGCTCGCTGTCGTTATGGATTTCCGCTAGGCCTTAAGTGGCCAGAGCGATAAAATTGTTGCGAGGTGCAGCAGTTACATTAATGTCCGGCGAGCCGCCGCCGCGTAAAACAGCCACATCGGCCAGATAAGGTAAGCGGCCTACACGACTGAAAATGATAACGACAAATGACCTGCCGAGTGGAATTCATGCTCTTGACGTATCTTCCGGCTTGCGTGCTTGCCGCAAAAGCGAGCGTATTCCTAAGTGCACTGTACGCTTTACTTTGCCTGTGGCCGAAGGTGGAGAGGCTGCGTAATGAGCATAGGAATATCAGCCGTTAGCCGGCTCGCCGAATTAAAGCGATCGTCGGGCCGTTTTCAGAGGCGTCAAGTGCCCCGACGATTTTCCTCCGATTGCCTCCGTATGTGTCTTGAAGCGAGGCCGGCTGTTCCCGCGTGGGATTCATAATAGGATTCCCCGAGGATCTCTAAAACTTCTTGAAACCGTGGCCTCTCGAGCGTGATACGGTAACGAGGGAGTTCAAGGTTAAGAGTGATGGAGGCGGAACTGAAAGAGATGGAGAAGTGCAAAACAGAGAAGAGGCCCGAGGAAAGGAGGTAGTGCTGGGGACAAAGAGAGAGAGAGAGGGAGAGAAAGAGGAGATTGCTCCGAGGCCAACCTGGCAAACGGTTAGAGTGAACTGGACGCCTCGAGATTAGGATCGTAATAACAGCATTAGAATAATACGATTTGTGCCGGTGCTGTAATAATATGATCGCCGCCATTAATGGGCTAACCGTAATATCGTAATGATTGTAATAAGTAAAGCATTCGGAGCGGGCCATGCTCGCCTCTAATAATACGGCCAATAATCGGAAGTAACAGGCCAGCTGTTTCGAAACATATGAGCGGCTAATGACGCCCGGATCAATAGCACTCAAGTTAATGGGAAAAACATACGAGCACATTGCTGAAGTGGCCGAGGAAAAGCCGGGCGTTGCATAGGGTGATCGATAATTTAGAAATCAAAATTTCCCACCGCCCCAAGAGAATGGAGAATAAGGATAATCTGCGAAGAGCAAGGATTACATCCTGTAATCTTCGACAAGTATCGAACGAGGATAAAAGGGCCGGCGGAACCGCCCGCGCCGACTTAATCGAATTTCACGTAATTAAAGACCATCCACCGAGAAAGAAGAAGCGTGCGGCGCCACAATATAATTACGGCCTCAGGTGTTCCTTTGTGTCAATGGCCGCGTTACACCTGTATCCGCTTGTAGTTACCCGGGCAAATACACGGGGGAGCCCATCGACAGTGTGGCGTCGAGTGTAGCTGGAGGTCCGAAGGAAACTCGAGCGAGCAGTCGAAGGGCAGACAGATAAGGGCAACAAGAAGAAGTTAAAATACTGATAGAGAGGAAGCGAAGCCACCAGAAGAAGCGGTCGAGGCACATCCGGCCGATGAGAATGACAGGAATAGACTGAGAGATCGAAGGGAGAAGAGTCGCTGTCGGCGGCGGAAATACGAAAGGTCTTAAAAGGCCCTAGAAGCAAATTGCCGTAAATCTCGAGACACAGGTGGAGAGAGGCTGGTGGCCGCGAACGAGCAAGGAAGGGGTCATATGGGCCACGGGGCCCGATTCTCTTCGGCTGTAAACGACTCCGCCACCTCTGTGCTCCCTTTCCTGCCCGACAAACCACATCTCGGCCTCTCGTAAAAACCTCACCTCGTCCGCCCGCTAATCGGTAACGAACACATTGTCTTTGTATTGTTGCGCCACCACCTAACCCCGTCCGCCCGTTCGCCCGTTCGCCCGTCCCCCGGCGACCAGCAGCCTCAGCCCACCAGGTTTCTTTATCCCTCGACCACAGACCTTTGTTTCTTCTTTCGCCTTCGTATCGCATATCATCCCTGGGCCGCATCGGCCCATTCTTCTCTCCTCTAATAATTATCGCTCTCCGCCGCCAGGCCGTGAGTGTGAATCGGTTCTGTGCGCGAGGTCTACAGGGCAGTTACGCACTTACACGTTGCGAGAAGGGGCCCTGGAAGAACGCAGTGTCCGGCAGTGGGCAGCCACCGTGGAAAGGTGTGGACATGTCACGGTTGGTCCGCAATGCCGCGGGTGAGCCTTTGCTCTGTGTGTGTGTGTGTGGCTGTGCGAGGAAGAACAACGATGCCTCTCGATGGTAGGTGTGTGTTAGTGAGGTAGTGCATAGTGTGGCGCGCACTGGATGGGTAGAGGAGGTAGGAGAGGAACGAGAGAGCACTGGCACCGGCACCGCATAGTTTTCCGTGGCGACGGGAGCGAGGGAGCGAGGGAGCGAGGGAGCGCCGACTGAAGCCAGCGACGAGGAGGACGGGGCGTAGGAGAGAGAGCCCGGCTAATTAAAACCGCGGATGGTAATTAATTAAGCAGACGTCAGAGGAGATCTTAGGATTCTGCGCGGCCAGGGGTTCTCCAATCTCACGGAAATCACCGGGAAATCGATATCGAGCCGAGCAATCTCTGGCCGGGCTACTCTTCTCGCGGCGGCGGCGGCGGTGGCGCTGGCGGGGGAAAACAGTCTAGTTCATCGAACACGACAAATAAGTTGGCGTCACCTCCCGCCTCTCCCGGCGAGACCGTAGTTCACTAATTAGCAATCCCGTTTGATTCGCCCTGAGAGAAAGAGGAGGAGAAGGGGAGAGAGGGGGGAACGAAGAATGCGAGTGATTCGCGAATGAAATGTTAATCCCGCTGCATTAAGAGGAATTAATGTATATGGGGTCCTGTGTGCGTGTGTACGTGTGTACACATGGGGTATGCACCTCGCAGGGAAACTCGGTATTCCCATTTTGCGCTATGATCCATCGTTAAAGCCAGCCCTCCCGCCGCGGAATTAGTGGAATCCTCTCGAATCGGAGTGGCCTGAGAGAGGTCCCTAGCCCCTTAGAGTTCCATTAGTATACATAATAATAAACAACAATCGTACAGTTACGCGTAAAATTAGCATCCTCTTTGCAAAACACGTCGGAAAGTGGTGGGGCGGCTGGCCGCTCGACCGGACTTTCCCCGACTACTATTCCCTGGGAACGTCTGAAAGCCACTACACATCCTTATTGCCGTGAGCGGGCGCGCGCGCACGCGCCCGCACTTCTTTCTTAGTTTCGAGGCGCGTTAATATTCGCCGCGGTAGAGCTTAAAAGCTAAGTAGCCCGGCTGACATTCGTATGTGTTTGAGTGGCCGCACCGCGAGAGCTAACAATTTTTGCTTCCATTACTGGTGAGCTCATACCCCTCTACACACATACACACACACACACACTGACGGACTCTACTTCTGCGCGTGTGGCAAGAGTGGGCGAATTGCGCGAGCTTCAGAAGCACAGGGATCCAATTTAATCGGGAGTGCCGCATGTTTCAACGCTAATCAATAGAATACCAAGTGGCTGCCGCAATCCCCAAATATTACTGTACTTTGTCATCGCGGCCGGCAGTAGGCACGAATAAAAACCAGCAGCTTCTGTGATACACTTCTGCCTTGACTTTTAATGGGCCCTTGATGTTTTAATCGCTAATTGGATGAAAGTTGGAATACTGTGGCGGGCTCGTTACCTACTCTCTCCCCCCGAGCAGTCCATTCTCTCTTAAGGTCATCCATCCACGTCCCGTTACTGACCACCGCCACACACTATCTCTGCCTTCCTGGCTCTCGGCATAGCGGCGTTCCAAAAATTCATCGCGAGCGCCTTCGCGTCACGCTCCCACGCGCGGATTCCATGGTTAATCGATTCCGCATAAGATAGCCGAGGATCTCTTTCAAGGAGCTACCGTTAGGAGTCTCTCTCGACTCGTCCCGACCAGCCCACCTGTCCGGGGTCAAGGAGTGTCGCTTCTCAATCCATGGCTATCTGACTGGCCCATGTTGTACATGGCAATGGGACACCCTTAACCCGCGATATTTTCCTGCCGGTACTAAAGGTGACTGTTTGCACGCAGCGTACGATGGAGAATGGAGGGGTGGTGGCGAGCTGGTGAATGAGAGCCCGGAGAGCGGACGAGCGAGGGAGAAGGAGGAGTCCGGTGACAAAGAGAATGAATGAGGCCAGGAGAAAGAGAGAAAGGGAGAGAAAGATCGAGCGAGATGGATGTACGGCGCGACGAGGCTCGTCGGAATGGGGAGGGTAGAGCACTGAGTACAAGAGTAGAGGAGCAGCGCGAGGGTTGCTCGCCGCGGTGGGAGAGGCCGAGAGGGACAAAGTTGGAGGGAGGGAATGAGACGGCGAGAGCGAGAGACAAACGGACGGTGCGAGAGGGGCAGAAAGTAAGGGAGAGCACGCAAGCGCGCGCGAGTATGTTACGGGGATGGCCAGAGGGCAGCTAACGTTTATAATATTAACGCTAATGGACTACCTTATACCTTATATACCATCCGACCCCAAGCCGGCCCGAGCCCTCCCCTGCGTCTCCAGACACCCTTCTCAGCCCTGGCCAAAGCACGGGATAATATTCATGGATGTATTCACGCTAATGCACCGAGGCCCTCTTTCGGCTGCCAGCCACTCCGAGAGAGCCCAGCGAAAGAGAGGGCACTGACTTGTTAATGTGAAAGTAAAACCTGTAGATTAGCCCGGCGACTTTAGTTTAAATTGCTCGCCTCGAGACGTTTGCCGATGACGTGTGTGTGTGACTCCAGCCCCATCTCCCCCCCGCCAGCTGCATCGAATAGGGAAACTTTTTCCATGTCATTTTATGCCGCCGCTATCGCAATCCTAGCTCGCGACTTTCCATTAGATTTATTCGAGTGACCTCCACCTGCGGTTTTTTCATTAGCGCGGCGAGTGAGATTGACAGGTATGCCGGCGAGCTCTGCCTCTGCGTAATTAGTGGAGTATCAGGGAGTATACTATAGTAAGTATAAATGATGAGGAGGAACGGAGGGGTCGGTACGCTCGATGCCGTTTTCATTTTTGCCCCGATAATCAGGCTTCGACAGAAAGGTAAATTAAGTTTTTTCCCGTCATCAATTGTGTTGTCGTGGTCGTTGTGGAAAGTAAGCGAGTGAACGAGCGTGCTCGAGGACGATATGCTAACTGCTACGGTTTTTCGTAATGCCCGTCGTGCCTCCTCTCTCGTTCTCTCCTGTGACGGCGGTATTAATTTAGAATCGGACGGTTTCATTGAATAAACATCGGCCTTCGGGGAGGAAGGTAGGGGCTGGCAAAAAAGGCAATTGATTAAAAGGCAAGGGATTTGCTCGACCTGGTGGCTCGATTCCACGGGTTCAAAATTCAAACCCAAGTCAATTATTATGTCCGTGGCTTGTCGGCTCGGAACAGACGACGTACTAAATAAATAATTTTCACTTCGTAAACCGATCGTTAAGTTCCCGCGCGGGACTATGCGACTGACTTGGAACGATTGGCCTGGCGCATTGTCGAGGGACATCCTTGATCCTTGATAAAACATTAACAAACGCGAGTCGCGCGGGGCTCGTTATGCAAGAAGCACACGCATGTTGATTGTTCAGCCGCGTCTCATAAATACGAGGCCATTAAAAACGTTAATAACCTCGGCCGACACGTTCAAATGGATCCAATCAGTCCCATATCAGTTCTATTAATATGGTAATCCGTAGACGGACGCATCTGAAATATTAGAAATAATAAAGCGCATTGCAGAGTAGCGCGGCTTGCTGCCCGGGGATCCGGCTGGCTCATCAATATACCGAGTAATATTCATAATGTAATGGGAGTACCGTAATGTAAGCTAATGCATCCTGCAATTTCTTGAAAGCATTCGAATAATTCAATCTAGGGGGGCTGAGAGAGGGAGAGAGAGAGAGAGGGGGGGCGAAAGCATCAGAGTTAGGGAACGAGAAAGAGAAAGCCACAGTGTGTTCTTACTTCACTTCGAAATTTCTGCCAAGTATCGAATTCGCTCTGAAATTGTGACCGTGCACTTCCCGCCAGCCTCTTCGGCGGCGCTCCTCGCATAAATGTATAGAGAATAAACGCATCTCTCTCTTAATGAACCTCGGCCAGGGAGAATTTCGATTCGCTAATACATCGGAAAGCACGAGCTCTATCGACGCGAAAGTCGTGCGTTGCTGTCTTTTTTTG
The DNA here is from genome assembly GCA_963675795.1 of Crossocerus cetratus. NCBI lineage: Eukaryota > Metazoa > Arthropoda > Insecta > Hymenoptera > Crabronidae > Crossocerus > Crossocerus cetratus. The sequence goes on along the minus strand of OY776668.1, from coordinate 16,135,779 downwards.
GCCAACCTTATGGATTCTGCGGAGACTTCCTGTAATTTCACGGGAAATTCAAGCGAGGCTGCTGGTTAATGCGCGCCGCGTTAATATGCCGAGTGCATTAATGGAAGAGCGACGCGATGTAGGTAATATTACTTTGCGAAGGCGAGACCCTCGAAGGCATCAGGACTTTCGCCATGCGAAGCTCGCCGACTCCCTCCCTCCCTCCTTCCCACCCTTTCTCCCTGTCTCCCTCTACGTTCGGCAATCATGGCGTGAGCGCGATCCATTAATCACTAAGAGGATTTATTACTTAAAGCTAATAGATAAATATTACGGCCGAGGTTAATACCTAAATGGTACCATCAGCGCGCATTATCGACGTACGTATCCCACCACCACTACCACCAGAGGCCAGCCGGCCGCCAGGGAACATTTTCCGAAACCTGTCCAATAAAACGCGCCTCGCATTTCCAATCGACATTATCCGGCGGCTTTTCTGAAGGATTCATTAAAAATAATGGATATTCATTAAAAATAATGAAAGAGCCGGTCGCGCCCGCCTGCCCAGGACATTCAGGATATTAGCTTGATTATTTATTTGCGTCGCAATTAATACAATTAAAAGGTTTCATTATTTTTCGAGATGTGTGTAGGTAGGCGCGCGCGGCCCTCTCGGGGGAGGCGCGGTCGGCACACACACTCAGAAACGGAAACCCAGAGAGAGAAAGAGAGAGAGAGAGCGGCACGAATCCATCGCGAAACAAATGCATAAATCCATCTTATTCGTGGGAGGGCTTGACGCGTCGGAAATTATATTTCTGCATCCGCGACAATTTGCGATAAATGAAGTAATTCATTTACGTGCATCGTAACTTTGATTCGTTAAATTTGTAGCCCGGCAGCAGCCGCTCCCGTTGCCTGCCTGCCTGTCTGGCTGCCTCACGGGATTTCGTTTTAATTAACGCGCCGAATCAGTTTAAGAGAATGAAATCCGTTCGAACGAAAAACATCTGAGATAATTGGAACGCTCTCCGTTGTGTTTCGCGACCGCTCGAATCCACGAGTGAGGGATGGGGCCGGCCGGACGACGAGCCGCGCCACGGGAAAAACTGTCTAATCGATGTAAATAAACACCGGGGGAAAAGAGGCCACCGCACGCACCGGCCACTATAATTGTAGAAAATGAAATTTTTTCCCGGACGACGACGCCCGCGCGTCTAAAACATGAGGCATAACTCGATATAAATCTCATTCACCGCCGCGAAATGAGATTCCCTTTGTCGGGCGGTAATGAAAATTTATGGAAAGTTCAACTATTTTCTAATTACTTTCCTAATTCAATTAAAGTTTCGACTGCCACTCTCCGCCGCCACTCGCCACGGCATACATTAGGTGCGCAATTTTATATCGTCGTCCGAGCGAGGCGCATTTTAATATCGCCGCATTCGCAACTACAGCTTTTAGGCGCTCCACTTCTCGGGCGCCCCGGCCCCGGCGCGCAGCCAACTGGAATTAACCAAGAACGCCGGTAAACATTATTAGCCTTAGCTAGTGCCTATTTACACGTGAGTAGTGCAACCGCTGATACATGCAACGAGAGGGGAGGCCGAACGAGCGAACGTGCTCATCACTAAGGACAAACATAATCATCATTTGCCCTATGATTTAAAGAGCCACTTGCTCCCGCGTCTCCTGGTCTTTCCAGGAGATGACAGGAAGCCCGGTGGCAACGGCGGCTGTGTGTCGGTGGTCCGCGTCGGCGCGCCAAGATATACTTAACTTTTAATTACTATCATATAACTAATTAGCCCCGGCGGGTCGGGGGTTTTGTATATTAATTTAATTTTCAATCTCACAGGGTAATTCTTGGCGCAACGTTAGTTTTAATCAACCAGCCATGCCCCCTTCCCTCCACCCTCTCTCTATTTCTCTCTCGTCCTGGCTTTCCACCCCCCGCGCGCGCCAACGGGTAAGACAGAAACAGCCGGCGAACTCGGGGAAGCCTGCACGAGAGAGATGAAGCGATGAAGGGTGGATGAGGTGGAGCTGGATAAAAAGAGATGGATACAGAGCGAGAGCGGGAGCGGGAGCAGGGCCAGAATGGAGTACACCTACTCAGCTAATAAAAACCGGCAATAAAAACCACCCCTTAGGACCACCACCAGCGAGTTACCCATGCTCTCTTTTTCTCTCTCCCGCATTCTCTCCTAACTCTCTCTCTCTCTCTCTCTCGTTCTCCGGCTACCCTTCCGCAAACCGAGCAAAGTTGGTACACTAGGATCCGCTGCAGCCGCCTCGTCCCTTTCTTTCTCGCACTTGGTGCCAGCCAGGTTTATTCACCTGGCCGGGATTAACTTTAATCAAGTATTTACATTTTAATTCGCTGCCATGTACGCGGCGCGGGCCCGAAGCGAGCTACAGGCCGTTTACGATAACATCGTCGTTTAATTGCGAACTGCCACTTCGCCCGGACAAGACGTCTGGCGATGGGTTCGGCGCCCTATGGTACCTCGGCACTCGAGCCTGAGAGACGATTGGGAGGAAGAGAAACGGCACTATCGAGAGTAATAAGTCGGAGCGCAGCCGAAGAGCACCCGGTGAGAATGCGGTTTCGTGTAAAAGTGTGTGCTGGCTTGTGCAGCAATGGGACGCGCGCGAGGACGGAACAATCGTCTGGCGTGTTGGGACGTTCGCGCGCGGAAAAGGCCATCTCCCGCCGGCGATTCCAGGCTCTCGTCCTATCTCGTACATATACTCTGTTGCGGCCTGCTGGGCTACCTCTAACAAATAGGTCTCCTCCTCGACTGGCATCGACGGGGCTCGGGATATCCGACGGCCGGCGCATTTAATTAGGCCGGATAATAACGAGAGGGTTGGTAGGAGGCGAGCGCGCCCGCGCGCGCTGAGAAATTGCGCGTGCTAATGAACCGGGCCTCGGTAATTGCGTTATCCGTAAGTAATGCTTCTAAGAAGGCGTATATTACTAAATCGCGGTGATAGATGCGCCCGGCTCGCCACCAGTTGGAAAGTACGGTTTGTCATGCGTGACAGCTGCTCCGGGCCGGTGTGCGTTTAGCCTGTATCTCTAATTGGATATAATTGGGAGACCTTTTTAGAAATGAGCGCCGAGTGATTCACCGATGCTCAGACTTATGGACACTCTACCAAATTAAGTTGGAAAACAAGCGGAGAGAGAGCCGGATATGTATATGTATAGTGTGAGAGAGAGAAGGCGGGGGGAAAGGATGGGATTCGCGGATCCCCTTTTGCCACAGAAAACTTTGGGCGACATCGATAAGCACTCCTGCCGATCGGAATACTTTCCTCGATGGTATTAGATTGCGCGATGCTGTGGAGGGGAGCTTTTTGGCAGGCGCTCACTCGCAATTTGCGGAATAACGCCGACCTTGGCCCAATTTTCATAGCGACCCGACATTATGACTATGTACAATGAAAAATCCTACTCGAATTCTTACCCCTCGGATAATAAAAGATCCTTTACGACCAAAAGTAGCAGCGATCATTTTATTATCGGGGTCCTCTTAATTCCCTGGTCCATTAGTCGATGGCTGTGGAATTGAACCGAGTGCATAATAGATCTGACTTGGGGCAAATGGACGAATGTAAAAACGTTCCGGAACAAGAATTCCTGGCAGCCCGGAGCCAGACCGAGACGAAACTGCTTACGTCTCTAAAGTATTTGGGTCGACCATTTGACAGGTTGTAGAGGCTGGTTATAGGTTCCGAGGTGGTCAAGGACCGAATTTCTTATTTTACGATCTGTAGGTCGGGTTGTACGCTGACTATTTTCGCACCCCTCTCTTCCACCTAGATGCACACTTTTACGATCTCGAAATATAGGCAGCAAACCCCAAAAGGGGGAGCGTCAGGTACGTAGTATGTACTAACTTTGCATTCGCCCCGACGAAAGCTATCTCTGCGGAAATGAGTACGAAGCCGCGATCCGTCACAGCGGCGTGGCTTTCGAGATCAAGAGTGCGTCTGAGATGAGGTATCTTTAAAAATAGAATACACAAGTGGAAGGAAAACGAACCCGCTCTTGTGATCCTCCCTGTCTGACCAAGCGCGTCCATAATCCACTCAAGATTTACAAGTCGCCCGGGACGTTTTCAATATCCCCGAATGTCTAAGAACCTAGTCGAACACACATACATACTTTATAAGCCTTGGCTCGCTGCCCACGAATTAAATACTGAGAGGGCCGCGATAGCCAATAATCCTACTTCCAGACATAATCCCGACTGCACGATACAGAAACTAATGCAATAGCGGGACTCGTTCGCACCGCCTGTCTCGCCTGCAGACTGCTCTCCGAAAGGAGGAAGATTGTTTCCCTCGCCTTACCGGCTGGCCTCTGATAAGAGCAGTAACATGTTGGGAAAGAGCTATTCCGCCGGCACGTGTTTCCTATTATTCGGCCAAGATTAACTGCAAATTGACACAGCCCACGTTCCCGCGGCGCGCGTCAATAAATAGCCGGCCGCCGCCGCCGCCGCAGCTTCGTTCTTTTCGGGCGCGTGATCTTCCCGATTCACCGGCCCCGTGTACCACCTTGCATTTCGAAGCCGAGCGTACTCTCTCCCCTGGATCCTACTCAAGGCGTGTCTGTCCCGCATGGAAGCCGGGCATTGCAGAATCCCGCGATTCCGCTTGGATCAGGACCCAATTTTTGGAGATGCGGCCGGGTCAGCGCGAAAGGGTTAATTGGACGGGTCGAGGGTTGCAATGAGCGCGGGGAAGGAGGGCGGTTGGAGTCCCGGAGGCGAGGTAAAAGAGAGGAGTACGCGGAAGCGGCGCGCAACATAATCGCCGGGGAAAAGGGAGATCGAAAGGCAACTTCAAACTTGGTGGCTCTCTCGCTGGCCGACTGCCAGCTTGCTCACGTAACTACTTGTTTCGCCGAGCTGCGCCTCCGCCGCCGCCACCCCCGCCGTCTCCTCCGGGGGCGCGCGCCTATGTGTGTGCCTGTCGCGCGCACTCGGTGCTCCTGGCAACGTGCGCTACTCGATTTTCGAAAAAGGTTAACACCTCGCACCGCCGCTCGGCATTCGACCACGTGGCGACGGACGCGCCTGCGTGCCCCGCGCTCCCCGAGACCTTACACGGAAATTTCTTCTGCCAGTGCTCGCCGTGCCAACCGCTTGGCACGCTATCTCGCCACCGGCCGAAGAATGCGTTTAATCACTGCCCAAACGGACGGCGGGACTTGGCCGAGTGAATGACGGATTCGCATCTCGGCGGCACTCGAGGGGGGAACGAGCCTCTCTGACAGTGAGAGACGCGCTCTCTCGGAATGAGCTGCACCCCCCGATAATAGCCGATAACGACACCGATCGACGCTCGTATTTTTCGAGTGCGCCACTCGAGAGTGCTATCTGGCATCTCCGATAGGAATCCATCAATGGAGATGTACGCGAGGAGATAAGAGCCACTTGGTAGCAGAACACGGCTGTCGCTCGATCGCGATAAAGATCGGGCTTACCTCAATCCACGGCATGCGTAGGCTGTTCCCGGGTCGACGGTGTTAATACGCTCGAAAGTCGAGCTGCTCCAGGCTGCGGCAGGTGAGGAACAAACACTCTCTGGCACAATGTGAGGGACGATGATTACCGTGGTGGCGGTGTCGCACTGTTGTCACGAGTCGCAGCTGATCAGCGCGCGCTTAAAGCCGACGGTCTATAGAGTGCGAGTGCGGCGGAACGAGAGTCGCCGGCTGCTGCGTCTAAAGGCAGGTGTCAACATACCGGAATCGGCGGGGATGGACCGTGTTTACCGCATCCGGTGAGTTCCTCTCACCCTTCCAGAGAGAGTGTCCCCGAACGTTGCCACGCACTCGACAAGCCGCCTCTTCCTCGCGAAACTATTGATCTTAAGCCGCGCTTCCTACGAAACAGGAGAAAGCCAGTGGTATGACTGCGGTGTGATCTCAGACTGAAGATCTCCGCTCCAAAGTGTGTCTTGCAAGGTTCAGTCCTGGCAGCCCTTAGACCACCTCACAGTCCTCTAAGGACCAAGTGTCATTGGTAGCGAGTCTCGTGGCCGAGCTGTCCTTCCAGTGACAGTCACCCCCTTGGCGTTCTACCCTCGCACCCTTGGGTCTCCGGCAGGTCCCAATGCACATTCCACCCCCGAGCGATGCGGCACCGTAACAATTCCACTTGGAGTTCGCCGCTCTCGCTCTCTCTCTCTCCACGCACTGTTCGGAGCACTCCGGGGCCAACTGCTCTCCGTATCACTGATTGCAATGAGGAGGGCGAATGCCGAAAAGCAGGAGCAAGCGGCAAGGAGGGTAGGTGGCGAATGGCAGGGGAGAGGCGAGCACGAGCACACCGCGAGTCGCGATCAGCAGAGAGAAGCCGCACTGTGCGACGAAGCGCTCGGCACGACGGCAGACGAGTGAGTGGGTGCAAGCGGGGCTCCCGAGGCTTCCCCCACCAGGACGGCCGGTGGCCGACGCGGGACACGGAGAGCGCGCTGGGACCCAGGGCGAACGAGCGAGCGAGGCGACCGACGTACCGAGCGAAAGCGCCGCGAGGGCGAGCAAGGTGGCCGAGCGGCGACGGCGGCGGCAGCGGCGGCGGCGGCAGCGGCGGTGGATGTGGCGGAAACTCGGCAGGGTGCGAGGGGCAGCGTGGGTGAAGGGCGCGCGAGGAGCGGTCGCTATTGCCGCCACCGCCGCCGACGTAGCCCGAAGGAGGGGAATGGAATCGCGCTCGGCGGGGAAGAGAGTGGGCGAGAAGGAGGCAGACGCCGAGAGAGAAAACGAGAGGCAGAGAGAGAGAGAGTGAGAGAGCAAGGAGAAGCATCGAGGGGAGGGATGCCGAGGCACGGCGATCTTCGAAAGGCCGTTATGGCAGTGGGGGGGCAGCGGGATAGATGGACGTCAGGGGCGTGAGTGAAGGAGGGGCATCGATATCTCCCTCCGAGCACCCCCCACCTCATCCCCAACGACTGCACCGACGAGGCGCACTCCACACTCTCCACGCGACTTTGCGAGTGAAACATTTCGCGGGTTTCGCGGACCCACTACCTACGTGCGCTGAGGTGGCCGGGAGTGGGGTGCAGAGTAGGGTGAAGTGAGGTGGGGTGGTCGGAGGAAGGGGGCTGCGGGCGCCGAGTAAGAGAAGGTGAGTAGTGGCTGGGCGAAAGGGGTGAGCGAGACCGCTGGCAGTGGGGGTGGCTCGAGGGGACGGGGACAGGCGGGAGGGAAACGTAGTGAGGGAAGACAACAGTATTCCCGTTAATTGAACGACTCGCGGAGAGCGAGAGGGGTAGCACTCGCACAAGTAGGTAGGGTGCAGGGCGCCGGGGACCTGCGGGGACAGGATTACTCGCAGTAATTACTTATTTTTATTACGCTCCGCCTCCCCGCGCCTCTCGCCGCTCGCCCCTCTCCTTATCCACGGTGCACCAACACCACCGCGCCACGCCGAGGTGTACCAAGCCTACGACGCGGCCGACGATGACGAAGACGACGTCGCCGGCAATGACGAGGGGTTGCGTCGCCGTCCGCGACGACTGATCCCCCTCCCCTTTCTTGTTGGCGGTCAGCGTCACTTTTTCGCATTCGATCTGTAATGCACTCGCTACCAACCACGCGGAGTAAGTCGATCGCTTCCGTGCGATTACTCGTGGCCCGAGCCCACTTCCCCCGGACTCCACTCTCGGCTGGAGGGGTGAGGGCGAGGGCGGCCGATATAATTGCATTTCACTCGGAGGTTAATTGCGTAGGAAACTGGTAGGAAACTGTTAAAGCACGAAATAACGAATTCCATTTGGTTTATAGATCGAGGGAGGGAGAGGGAGAGAGTGGCGGTGCTAGTACTTCCGAGTCGCTTTTGGGAGTATGAATTTCTAAAGATTGCGAACAATGGTTGCCGCGGTAACTGGCCCGTAGAAGTAAAAGAACACTTTCAGCTAATTGAACGACTACGGTCGCCCGGGAATCTAGAATGGTGGGCGATTACTCCGAGTAATTACTTATTTTTATTACTTTCAGCCTCTTTGTCCCACCCACCGGCCGAGCCGTGTCACTTATCGCCGGCCAACCACGGCCACCGCGCTCTTCCTTTTTCAGGGCGACCATATTTCGCCCGTAAAGACTGCAATCCCTCTATGCGGACCCCCCACTTTTATAATGCCCGGAATCACACTAACCCTTTAATTAGTTGGATCAAAAAAATATAGGCGAAGCGCACGAATACCAGGCTGGCGCAAAGGCTTCCGCATATCTCGGCGAGCGGAGACTCAACAGCCCGAATAATCCAATCCCCTCGCCATTTACGACTTGATCGATGCATCTCGGGCGTCGTCACGCCGGGAGGACAAATCATCGGTGCCCGGCGGAGATGAGGAGTCGAATTCGGGATCGGCGAGTCTCGCCGCAAATGGCAGATCGTTCTCGCGGCGATGGGACGTATCCTAATCGGGCGAACCGGGCACTCGAGGCTATGCGACGGCCAAGCGAACCGGTAACGGAGCCCGATGGAGGATGGAGAGCGTCGCCGTCTCGGATCGGCGGCAAGTCGGTATGCGCGATCGGCGCATCGGTTTTCCGAGCGATTACGTGGAAACAGGACGCGCACCATTACGGCGATCCACTGTGCTTTTTGCTGCGCCCCCTCGTCACCCCTACGGACAATTTAAGGTCGCCACTCAACTCACTTGCCAGCTCTAACTCTAACGCGTTACGTGTAACCAATTCCATTCATCCCGAGACAGCTGGCGCACTCGACATGAATGTTTGACCGATCACTCTGATCAGTTGGCCCACCGGCCCACAGGCTTACGCACCCTCCGACTTCCCTCTTCCGGGCGCGCGTCTCCATTTGTCGGGAACGAGATGTTCGCTAAAGACGATTTAACGCGCGGCTTGGCGGCTTGGCGCACACGTAGAGTCACAGTGCAGCCACTCAGTGGACGCACACTCGAACCAGGAGAGAGCCTGACTGCTTCGCGTAATGTATCTCGGGCTAAAAGGGAACGGGCACCGAGCCCGGGAATAACCAAGAGTTTTTTCATTAGCAAATAGACGAGGTCCGCGTGGGGTAATGACTGTTTGAGCGAAAGCCACGCGTTACAATGGGAAGTTATTCTCGCGTTATTGCTGGGAGCCGAGTACATACGAAGCGATGTTGGCTATACTGGTCGCAGCCGGTATCTGCATACCAACCCTATCCCGGATGGCGGATAGTTCTCATTAATTCGCTTCAGTCGCAAATGCGGAGAGAAAGGGCCATTATTGCCGGGCGCGATCCATTGAATACATTTCATTGTTTAACTATTAATCATTCTATTAATTGCAATCACGCTCCAGTTATTACGGGGGAGAGAGAGAGCTGTTGCCTGAAAGACGCGGGGCGAAAGGCGGCGGGAGAGCAGCCCTGCGATTGTCACGGCGCGCTTTTAATCATTAACGTCATAAATATACTCGCAAATGTATTACCCCGAGCGCGTGCCCGATACAATTAAATGTAACAACCTGGCCTGCTCTTACGCTTTGAACAAATATTGCGCTCGAAATCGCGCTGGGTAAGTAAGCTCCCGAGCCCTTTGATTCTATTTTGCCAGGTTCTCGCCGGCTTTAGCAGTAATTACACTCTGGGTGGAATAATATTTTTTCGCACCGAGGCTGCTATCTGTCGAATCTCGTGGCCGCCGGCTGGATAGCTGGGCGGCTAATAATTTATTAGTGCGAGAGTAAGCGTGGCGGAATACGTAGGCAGGCAGAAGGGGCGGCCGGGCGCACTTGTCAAAACTTTTATCCGAACTCGAATCTAGCAGCGGCTGGCTGGGACCGGGAGAGAAAAACAGCGGAGCGGCGAGCGCGCCAATACCTGAGAGGAGACGGGATGGTGGCGGCGAGCGCCGTTTCATGCCGGAGACAATGGCGAGGCCTCCAAGGGGGAGTTGAGGGAGTGAAGGAAAAAACAATAACGCGAACAGGCTCACGATGGTTTCGGATAATTGCAGCGGATAGCTCGAAAAGGTGCCGACCGACTAAGGACCGGCACGCTTGTCAGGAGGCATTAGGGTATCTATCGGACGCGCGCGCGCCCGCGCCACCGCGACGATCTCCTCCGATCGGCTGCACTCGTTAGGAGGATTTAGGATTGTTTCTTGGTAATCCAATAAGGATAAGATTGCCGACTAGATGGAAAGACGAGCACCGCCACCGCGCGCTCTCGCTCCTCGAATTGTCTTACGAACTTCGCGCGCGCACTCCGCTTCTCCAACAAGTATTTGTCCGTCTTGAGAAACTTCCTCAGAGCACATTCGAATCCTTCTTCTACTCCTTTTACCTCGCACAACATTACCGCCACTATTTTCCCATGGGGTTCTCTCGTCGCCGACCCTCTGCGTATGCTCACGCGAGTTTGGTGTTGGAAAAGGGATTATTTTTGTACTCGATACGAATTGATTATTTGGATCTGTTATTGATTATTGGTTAATACGAGTGCCAGGCTAAAGCCGACATAACTCGGGGATGTCCTCCGGGGCTGGGCCACACGGCCCTATGCATTTCTTGCTGAACCTTTTTTCCGCAAACTTCCGAAGATCATTATGAAGCGCTCGAGAGCGCTGGAGGCTCGTAAAGGCTCCTCGTAAAAATCGCCAAAATACACGCACCTTACATGGTAGCTCGGCGTGGGCGGGTGTCATATCCTGGTAAAATCATTGCCACTAAAAATCAGGGGTTTCCGCGAGAAATTTACAGCGGTCGTATTCGACGTGTGCGAGCAGAGCCCTTCTCGAGATCCATACCGAGGTGTTAAATGCTTTTTTCCCCGCACTCGTCACGCAACCGCCTCTTTCAACGCGGGAGAATTAGCATCGCAAAATATGATAATCATCGATACTGCTTAAATCAAATTTCCCATACGCTTTTCACTATTAGCTTTCACCTTGAAGGACTGAATGTTAATCTCGCAAGCGAATCGCGAGGTGGCAGATCCCGTGAAGGTGAGGAGATTTTTGGCACGCGTTTGCCCGCGCTGGTCAGTTTCAAATTAGGGATGCTCTCCATTTGCCTGACGTGTGCTCCGCCCCGGAGCGGCTCCTACGGTAGCCACGTGTTCGAGTTCCAAACCGACCTGTCCGAGGAACCCACCGTCTTCGCGTGAGGTCCCGTCAACCTCCACCAACACACGCTGGCCCTCTTCTCCATTCACCCTTCTTTAATATTTATTTCAAATCGAACTATCGCTAGGACTACCTGATATGAGGCCTCTACAAGCATACACCCAAACAGAGGATAGTACGGGAACCTGAACAGGTTCGTCCAGGGAGACTCCAAAGCCGAGTAATTGCCGGTCCAAGAGGTTGGGAAAGAGTGAGCATGATCGAAGAACGACGTCATTGAAATGGTAGCGAGACTAGGGACCGAAAGAGTATAAGGAGGTCCCGGGGTCACGCAGTGGAGAAGGTCGAATCGGCGTGTATCGTGCTCACGGGGGAGGAGAGGGCATGCAGAGGAGAATAAGGGAAGTCCAAGCGGGTGCGGCCGTGCTCACGCTCCGGGAATATATTGAAAAGCGGTTCCACGAACGGAGCTCGCGATCAAGAGGGCCAATTACCCCGGGGGCGGAGGGACCACCCCCGTCTATAGGTGCGCTGCCACGACGAGCATATTTTTCCTAGGTTGCTTGCGCGAGCGGCCCAAGTGTACTCGAGGCAACCGCGAATGCTCGCGTATGTGAGCGCATGTATGAGGGGATATTTGAGCTCGCACTTGCGCCCGCGCTGCACATTTGTGGCCGCGCAGGAGCGAGGAGCTCCTCTTCGAGGAGCAAGGCACACATAATGCCGCGGCCGCCTGCCAGCCAACCACGTATCCACCTATGCATCGGGGCACATTGTGCGCCGCAAATCGACCGATTGCCAGGGAACGAACAACTTGCGGATCGAGCTTAGGGGGGTTCGCTAATAAACTGGGGCTAGCTTGCGAATCAAAGACCTTTCTGGCTTGATCGAGCGAACCTCCAAGAAACTTTCAACCCCTACGGTAAGTGGTAGAGGCGAAATGTCAATCCCTGGCTTAGGCCTGTATGTACTATTCCTGTCCCGTATCGCACACTTGGCTCAAGCACCCGTTGGCGCTTCATTACTGCCGATTTCTCGAATAACATCGGGAGTAATGAGAAACATGCCGGGGCGCCATGCCGTCCCGAAGCGGCGGCCGCTCGCCAAATTAATTTTTGCTGCAATTAATTTTTCAACGAATTAACCATACGGACACAGAAGCAGGAGGGGGCCCGATACCGCTTTGCCGGCTGCCGGGGGATCCAATGAAGCATCTCTCGAATCCCCGCTCGCCAGTAATAAAAAATATGAGGCTTTAATTAAAATCAGACCTTAATTAATTGGCGCGGCATTCGCGGGATGTTTACGCGATGCATTGTAATTCTAAAGGGAACGCTACACGCCCGAGAGAGGGAGAAAGCGAGAGAGAGGGAGAGAGAGGGAGAGAGATGACGAATGAATGGGAGTGGGTGAGAAAGGGTGCGAGGGAGAAGGGAGAGAGAGGATCTCATTCGGTCGCGGCGGGAGATTAAATTGGCCAGTGGTGCAATCTTACCGGATGGAGCCACTGAAATCTTAATTCAAGCTGGCGCGCCATTGGATAGGGGCTGCCCTTTCAAAAGCGGCTGGTTTTCCAGAGAACCTTATGATTGTTGTTCCACCGCTCCGGCGACGGCTTACAAACACGTTACACACACAGTTAGGTAATTATATTTACCTTCGCGGTTCTATTATTTATGAGTGCGAGCGCGAGCGCGAGCGGCCTCGCTCGATCCCCCGACTCACCTGCTCTTTACCCTACGCCCGGAAGCCGCCACTGTGCGTTGTTTAATGGCCGAAGCTTACGCTTATCGGCGATGATTGCCGCGGCGAGGGAGCCCACTAATTGATAACGATGTATGCCATCTATCGAACCTCTTTCCGAAAATAACTATTGGCGCTGAAACGCTTCCCGGTTTGCCCAGCCTGACTTATGCACACGCCCAATTCCCCGCTTCTATCATCCGCCACGTTTACTAGTGGGGCCCTAGTGGCAAGTTTTCGAGCACGGGAAGGTTAAAGGGAAGGCAAGGGTTGGTAGTAATTCGTAAAAACTCTTGTGTTTGCGCAGGCTTGAACACGTAGGAAATAATGAGGCCGCCAGATTAATCGGCAGCTTAATAGGGTCCCGCTACCTCTGGCCAAGTTTCGCACGCACCAATGTAACCTATGAGGCGCCTGCGTAGATACCACCCGTTATTTTCCGACATCAAAGGGGTTAATTAAACCATTTCTTTGCAGGCTCCCATTACACGGCTGTCGAATCTATAGTTTGAAGTCGGGCTGAGCGTTACTACAAAGTGGCGCTCCCGCCCATCCTCCTGCTTTCGACAGGTCACACACGTGCAGATTTGAGCCTTTCGAGAAGTGCCTCCTCAATTTTCATTATTAACCCGGGAGCCGCCGCTCTTCCCGGCTGCTCGACTGCCTAAGTAGCTGAAGTTTCATGGTGCACGGCTGCCGCAAGAGGCATTCTCATTTAGCTTGAAAAACCGACTTTAAATCATCAAGCTTTCGGTGCAAAGTCCCCGGAACTTTCAAGGGTTTACTATTAATTGAAAATTGATATACATACAGTGTGTAACATGAAACCTTATGCTAAAGCCAAGGGAACCTCATACAATTTAAACGACGCAACTACATACTTCGCAGGTGTAACTCTTGCTTTGAAAATTAGCTGGAAATCCAAAGGTGTACGGGTTGTCCTATAAACAAGGGGTTGTATGTCTGATTATGATGACCAATGCCACCGACCATCCCCGTGTGATGTAGCCGTGCGAGTCAAGTTAATGATAATAGAACGGACGAAGACCGCCTTGTAAACTGGAGAAAGAACGGATGCGCCGCTGTTATGAGGCACAGGAGTCCGCGGCAGGAGTTGCGGGAGAACGCGTCCCGCCATTTCGCATAGTGGGATGACATTCGAACACGAGGCAAACAATACTAGGACCGGTAGGAGCGTAACACAATATCGCGAATGGATATGCGTATCATTATCCAGCGGTCGTTATCGCATCCGGAACACAGAAGTACCGCGGGCGGGCTCTCACCGGGCCTGAAAAAAATCATCTCGCGTTCCGAGGCCGCCGTTATTGTCGTCGCACCTCTCCAAACCCTGACAGGATGGAGATCATTCGCGGATAAGGGTTAATTTCGCGCTCCTCTCGCCTTCCAGTCGCCGCCGCGTAGAAGAACGATAACCGTGAACGACCGTGAAGTTGGCTAGTAGACTGGTTTTGCTTCAATAGTTTTATGGATCAGCGGTAATAGTTATAACTGGACCACGTCAGACGCTAAGTAAGTCTTGACCGTAAATGGACCTTTTTTAGTGGAACTCGCACAACAAGAAGGCAATTCACCGCTTTGTCAACCAACCGAGAGTGTACCGGTGTCTGCCAATTAACTCGCGGAATTCTTAAAGTACTCAGTTTTTGGATCACTTCTTCTAATATCCGTTAGTTCTTGCAAAAAATCCGTGTAGCTGTGTAATAAGTTCTATTACTCCTTTCTAGAACGAAATGCTTCAATAAAAAAAAGAGCCAATCAACAATGTGTTGACATGGTAAATCTGTGATTCTACAGGCTACGCGGTGGAAGCGTACCCTTTCAGCGAAGGCAAAGTTTTTTTCGACGCAGGGAGGGGGATGGGGGTCTATCGAATTTTCATGTGAGTGTGCACTTTCCCATAGGCAGGCGCACCTGGTATACGCACGCAGGTATGTCGTACGAGGAGGAGGAGGACTGTCGGAAGAAAGGGAGTAGTATAGTAGTTGCGCGAGAGGCCACTCTCGCCATGACTATTATTCGAGGTTTCCCAAGTTTTTCGTGGAAGAACTTACTGCGGTCGGCGAGTTCCGGCTGTCAGCGATCGTTTCGCTCAAATTGACCGCGTTCCATTTTCAATGGCGGTGGTGGCGGCAGGCCGATTGTCAAAGTCCAGCGGACTGTGAAAGACATGGGGCGAGATATTCCATGGGAATTTCATTGGGCCGGGCGGGGGCCCTCCGAGTCGATTGAGCGGCTCGTACTGCCAGGAGCAGCGGCACGAGAGTAACCAACTAGCGGATCAACAAGACGCTTGATTAGCCGAAAAAAGCCGGCCTCTGCTGGTTTCTCGCCAGATTTTTCAGTGGCATTGGCCCGTTCCACTTGGTTGGATATTCGTTACATATTAGGCCTCTGCGGAGAAGAATTGGTGGCGTGGCTTGGAGGCAAAAGTGGCCCTGCGGTTCGTGGCAGCACGCGAGCTTAAATAAGCGAACGGGCGAACGCTGATAGAGAGGACGACGAGATTCTACTAGTCCGTGGGACGGATGTGACGTCGCAGGCACCGGC
The DNA here is from genome assembly GCA_963675795.1 of Crossocerus cetratus. Classification (NCBI taxonomy): domain Eukaryota; kingdom Metazoa; phylum Arthropoda; class Insecta; order Hymenoptera; family Crabronidae; genus Crossocerus; species Crossocerus cetratus. The sequence goes on along the minus strand of OY776668.1, from coordinate 16,120,383 downwards.
GGAAATTCGTACTGGAAATTCCGATGGGTTCGAGAGGTCGAGGAAGGGAGAAGAGGGCAACAATCAGGCTAGACCCGGCATTACGCCCCATTCATCCCCTGCTGGCGCCCCCTTACCACTCTCCAGCCGTATTTGGCTGACAATTCTTCATTTGCGTACAGCAAACTCTCGACAGTGCGCCCTGGCATAGCGAGAGCTTTAAACGGCGCGCGGAATACCGGCAAATTTCGCCGACCATTTCCACCCAAGGGCTCGCCGCCACATCGGACTCCCAGCTAGAATCAGCCGGGGCCTTTTTCTTCCCAAAGAGAATGCTATTTGTTAAACTCGCCCCGCCACCCCCACATCGCCCTATTACCGCCAGTACGCCAGATGCGATTACAGCCGGGACTTGTGCATGTTTTCGGCCTGCGGGCGAAAAACAGTGATGCGGACCACGCAACTGATGACCGTGCGTAGACGAGAGTCCGTGATGGACGGTTTGGTAACGGAAGATGTGAAAGAGTGGCTGGGCTGAGCGAGGGCTTGTTTGACTCGAGATTCTGCGGCGCGTTTAAAGACATTGCTACAATAGGGTCAGGCGGACATTTCGTATGGCACAGTTAGGTGTACATAGTACATACATACATACGCAGACGTCACTTGGGCGGTATTGTCAGAAGCTGACTAGCCTACCAACCGGGAATACGAAATTTGGTGATTCCGTGATGTTTCTCCACGACTTACAGTTACCAGTCACATACGCGCCCTTTAAGAACGCCTAAAGTATACAACCGCACATTTTCACCCCTCCGTAGCAATGGCATGTTGCTGCAATGCCTAATGAGGTCATTATACTGCTTATAGATTGCAGGGACTTACAGCTAGTTGTAGGTGCAGGCCTCCTTTAGCTTCTACCCCTTGTCAATTGTCTTCTGTCGGATGTACAATTCTTCTGCAACATAAATAGGCAATCGATATAGAACGGCTGTACTCTGAGATTGGGGAAAATGCACTCTTGTCGCAACCCTAGGCCAACCTCCGAAAAGTTAAGTCAGGTGAACTTCGCCCTTCGAAGTTCGCGGAGACTTGCAAGTTCGAGGGTAAACTGCCTCAAAAGCCGTGCGACGGATTAAGCCAGGCGTAACAAGTCGCATCAGCATTGGTTTTAGCATGCAAGCGCAATGCAAGGCTCCCTTCTAGGAGTCTGTTCGGGACCATCTCGTGTCCTGGATCGTAAAGACGCCCCTTTAAGTATCGACAGCCAACAGGTAACGCGGCGGGACATTAAACGGTCTGTGTAAGTATCTCATTGATCAGGTGGTCCAATTTGAGTGGATGGCCGGATGAAAAAGGAGGCATTGGAGGCTAAAGAGAGCGCGGAACAGTCGGACCAGACAAGAGACAAGGGTGTGATGAGGAGGAAGAGAAGGAGGAGGGCTCGCGCGCGAGCGGGCTGGACGTCAAATTGATCCATATTAATAAGAACCGAGATTCGCGTTGGCGGATTTTTGCATAAATTTGAATCGGCCGGCCCCGCGCCGCGCCGGCAAGGGTTGCGAATTTGAATAATCGAGAATAATTCCGAAGTTTTCTCCGTGTAAACGCGCCGCGTGACGTAATCAGGCCGGGCCGTTTCGAAGCGTTTCATGATGTAACGCTTCCTGCAGATGTACGGCTAATTAAGCGCACACACGGCGCCCACTGCCGGCGCCGCCGTCGCGCGGGATTCGGAAAAATACAGGCCTCGGCTTTAGAATTTTTTTCCCGCCCGCTTTTTTCGGCGCGCGGGCGCTCGCGCGCGCTGCCGCGGGTGAACGAGACCTGTCGTGTTTGCGATTTTAATGAATCTTAACTACGCGATGCATCGTTCCCTCTCGCTTTCCATCTCCCGCTTTCTCTTTCCCCCGCGCTTTTTCTGTCCGGCGAACGTTTTCAGGCGACTCGCCGCGAAATGGCTGCACGGGCAATGGTATTTTCGCCGGCTTATTAGAACGTTTCCACCCTGCAAAAGGGCCGGCATATTCCTCACGCGGGAATATCTCTCTATTTCCCGTGCGATATCTCAGGCGCGGCGCCTATTATTTCTTGGGGACGCGCTTCAATCTGCCGTCTGTAATGGATGAATTGATCGAGCTTTATGAATTCCGAGAAGCGAATGAAAGGAGGCCAGCCGCCGCTAACGAAACAGAGAAAGAGAGTGAGAATTGCTGCGGGTCTCTCTCGCGCAAGGATGAATCCCGGCCCGAAGCGGGCGCCTTAATTAAACGCGATAATGTTTGTTCCACGGTTAATGAACTACATATTCACGGTGGCCCAGAAACCGAGTGCAATTTAGCGAATTAAGAATCAGGCCCTATTCACTAATGGTCCTTTCGATCCGGCACCAGCAAGGAGAAGGGCCACCGCGCGACGAGCTCCTTTTTTCCAGCTCACACCTCGACAAGTAAGCGTGATTTCGCCGTAATTTTACAGCCACCCCTTGCCTTCTTTTCCCTCCGCTCCACCCTTCCCCTCTTCCTTTCTTCTCCCCAGCTATCTCGAATCGGTCGCCCGGGGACCGCACTTTATACGTCAAAATCCCGTTGCTCCGAAAAACAGGCCTTTTTCTTTCCACTCTACAACTACGAGGTTTGACCGCTAATTTCGAGATTGACCGAGTTGTCCATGCAGCACGTAGAGTCATACAATTTCCGCGGGGAGACGCTCTTTCAAGTCGAGCGCTTCAATTTTGATCAGTGCTCCTTCGGCAATTTATGAAAAATACTCGGCCGCGAGCAATCGATGCCGCTGCGACGCTGCCAGACTGGCGCCGCGATGCGATTCAATATCGCCGAATGCCACCGATTCAATTTGTACCTTGGCGTAAAGTGCCACTTTTTCCGGGAGGCGTGCGGCCGCCGCCGCCGCCGCCGTCGCCGCCTCGCCTTCGCCGCTGTAAGCTCTCCCTGCGCTGATAGCGACGTACTCGGAGGGCACTGTCCTTGGTGTAACGATATGCGAGAGAGCTCTCGTGGCTTTTCGGTTCATCTTGTCCCATCAACTTGGCCGGATTAAAGTCAATCTCGGTATATCGAATGACGGGATCGTGTGATCAATCAGAAAAACACAGAGGCGAACGGTATCGGTGGCCCTCTAATGCCAGACGCGCAGGAGGACGAGGGTACTCGCTGGTGGAAGAGGCCACCCGTCGTGCACGAGGAATGTGGAGCTGTACCGACGGCGGAGCCTGCCCGGCTTATTCGCTCTCCGAACAGCCCTCTTTGCCGCCCATTCACCGTATAGGCCCCGCTGTAACAGCTCTTTCAAGGAGAAGAATAGAGCTGCGATCTTTTTACCGACCTACTCCTCGCGGGAGGAAGCGCGGATAAAGGTCGATTCAGATTGCACGTCACCGGACACGATAGGATCGTCGATCGGGGGGGGAAGGGGGTGGGAGGGAAAGTGGCGAGGTCAGGCAGGAATTGTCGCGAATTCCCAATCGAATTGTGTAATGGTGGCGCGGCTGGAACCCGCCGCGGGATATACACGTGTCGGGAACAGGGATACATATCAATCCTTTGATTTCTCGGCGAAATGAAATTCTTCCCTCGCCGAAATCCCGCTGGCTCTGGGACTCCCTCGAGCTCTTCCACGGGCCGTGCTCTCCCGGCCTGTTATGGTCTATCCCATTAGAATTCCGAGCATGCACGCTCTCTCGTCGTCGTCGCCGTCGTCGTCCGCACGTCCTCCCGAGAGATGGAAGAGTGTAAAACGTCGGACACCTGGGCAGAGAGTTTAGCCGGGTATTGTCAGGAGACAAATATGAGTTAATACGTCATCCAGGGACCTATTCAGGATCCTTCGTCCGCCGAGAATGGTCATCACGAATTGGCTGCGGCTCTATAAATGTGTTTTAATTGTTCTCCGCACCCCCTCGATCTCCCCCCTCGTCGGGGATACACACTCTAGCTGCTGGCTGGTGTCGACGTTCGTTCTTCTCGTGATCTTTCTCGATGCGAGGCGACCCAACCTGGAGAGGCCAGGCCGGGGCTAAGATGTGAGACAGAATAAGAGACGCGGCGCAAAAGATTTTCCATTATCTTATTGTTCAGCGGGTTGGTCCTTTGTCGGCCGTTATATATACGAGCTTAACTTTAACGACGCCGCGATGCCCCTTCCTTCCTTCCTTCCTTGAAAGTTACTAATGAAAGCTCGTTTCGGTGGAAGGCTCGCGCATGTCTGCTTTCGTGCTCTCGTTTGTCCGCGACTGACTCGGCGCTCAGCCGCCTCGCCGCGGCGACGACACCATGCCAATGCGATGCGTCCCACGGTGGTTCGTTTGCCGGCGAGTCGCCGGTAATTGTTGCTAAGTGGAGAGTGTCGTTGTCGGAATTTCATTGTTCCACTGGGTCACAATGAGGCGCAGACGCTCGACTCTGGATGTCGGTGTGTTAAGGTGCCGATTTCATTCTGCGCCGATTCCTATGGCGGCGCAGGAAAGATGACATCAGGCGAATGTGCAAATTGGAATCGCGCGCGTTCTAATGATCGTTTGTCGTCCCGTCGGGTAGAAGGTTCAATAGCCGTCGGGCGTTTTCTTCAAATGTTCTAATTAAATGTCACCGTGGCCCGTTTGAAATTGGAATACACGTGGATTCGTGGTGCTCGTGCTCCAATCATGTGGTTCGGCTCTCAAATTGAGGCATATTGATGATTGTCGTCGTGCGCCTGTATACAATGAATAGAAAGTATGAGTTGCAGGAATTTCTCTATTGGGCAGTAACCGAAAAGACAATTTAATAATTGCACTTTTTAAAAAAACTAGCTGCGTGAACTCCTAAGTTATCATTAAAAATTCCGAGTCAATGACAATTAATAATCGATGATAATGCGCGTATTATTCCCCCAGCAAGGTATGTACGTGGGCATCTCGTGCGAGCGCCATCTCCCCGGCGTGGCCGGCGGTTCGAATAAAATTCCCGGCTAGATGGATAATTATTAATATCCGATGAATAAAATTCGTAATGAAACTCATAATTGTACGACCTAAAAATATTACGAGTGCAATACAGCATTCCAAAATTGGTCGATGGCACCGAATTACCAACCCACCGTCCATCCCTCTTGCGTAATATGCGAGAGGAGTTTTAATATCGCGCCGACATCAGCCGGCGGCCCGGAGCCATAAAGATTTTACATTTCATTTTCATAAAACCAAATGAAAATTATTAACGTTCCGATGAGCGATGCCCGTTTCATTGGGCAGCATTCTGTTTCAATTCAATTGCAGCGTAATACGTGTGTGGCATCGGTCAAAGGGACGCCCTCAAAAAACGCCGTCGTAACAATATCGCACTAATAATACGCCAATGATATAAAGCGACCAACGATATAAACGGGGCGAGCTTCCGTTAAAAATCCATCGCCGTCATTTACGAGTCGTGTCGATTCGAACATGAGAAGTGTTCGTGCAGTGCCGACTTAAAGCATAGGATATTTTGCTTCCATTTATTATAAGTGCAGCCTGGCACATGCCAGGGATCCAGAGGCTTTGCGAGGCATCGAGATAGGCCGAGATCGATATCCATCAGGACTTGTAAACAGTCGTAATGAGGGCTTGGTGGTTTCGAGCTGGGCCAAAGAATTCCGTGAGCGACGCCTATGCCTCTCGGCGAGTCTTTACGTATGCACGTGTTCCTGCAGTGTATACACGCACGTAGGTACTCAGAAATGCATGTCCGGGGCACACAGCGACCTAAGATATACGTCGGCCCCGTTGTCAGTGCCGTATCTTTGCATTGACATGATGGACGGTCGACGTGAAATTAACAATCTTATCCGGTCATTAATCCCCGGCTGCATGTATAATGCAGCCGAGCGGTGCCTATTAATTAAATTAGGTCTATCTAGTCTCTTTCAGATGGGCCCACTGTATGCATCTGGCCGCGCGAGCACCTCTTATTATTCTTCCGCTCTCATTCTCCTCGACCCCCTCCCTTCGCCCCTCCTTAACGCGCTCTTTCTCTCGATGATAAGATGCGCGCCGACACTGGAAAGTCATCAATTTTTGAACGAGATAAGCGTAAACTGGGACGCATCCGGCCGGCCACGCTCCTCCTTCTTTTTCTCCTTCTTTGCAAAGCAAATCGCTCGACCTGGAATTCGCAGCTACCTCCCAGATGAATGTGCGGCTGGCGATCGGCCGGCTTGGTTCATCACCTCCAATCTGAATTTAATAGTTGAGTGGTTTGGTGTGCGCGGTTCTGTTTAAGTAGTTTGAACAAGGACGGTCGGCTTTGTCCCGAAATGCGAAGATCCCTTGCCGGAAGATGGGCGTAAGTGATGCCCTTGAGAGGAGTAGACTGGAGGATGGCCCTGATCGCATCGGATCAGTCGATTCCGCCGGACTGGCTCAAAGGATGAGGGGAAAAAAAGGGTATAACAATAACGCCGGTGTAAAAGGTGGTAATGGGTAGGAAACTAGCACCCCCGTGAAAATAATCTCGGGGAGATTAGGTGAGTCGCTTAGTGGGACGGCGAGCCCCATTCACATGCAAATGTCTGTCAACAGGTACACCGTGCCCTCTCGCTCCCTCTCTGTCAGCCGGCTCTGTACTTACGCTGCGAGACACGCTCTTTTGAGAGTCCGCCGCGCCGCGCCGCGCCGCGCCACGCCGCCTCTCCTGCTCTCTCACGTGTTGGAAATTTTAAAAACGATTAACCCTTGTAATGCTAAGAGAGTTTTTTTACACGGAAAGAATTCTAATTCGCCCGGGCGGCCAGCCGGCGCGGACGTATAGGCCACCTTGGGACACGCCGCCATTAATCTCGCAGCGCTGTTTTGTGACTGTTTTATTCAGGCCAGCAGTAAATTTCGAGGGACGAGCGCGTCCTCGTCATAGTCGCCTGTTGGCTTTGAGCTTGAAACCTTGGCCGGAAAGAGTAATTTGACGCTTTAAACTGATATCATAACTCACGAAATCCCCGCTGGGATCTAATCGAAATCCCACTCTCACTCGCCACGCGGTCCCGCGAGCGCGTGGCTAACTTTTAAATTCGCCTTGCATACCCGCCGGCTTCGGGCAAGACTTAATTTTAACTCAATGCACCCTCAATCGGAATGACTGAATCTAATAAACCGACGGGGAGGAAACCGAACGAATTTCTAACGTGTCGTGGATCCATTTAAGTTCCGGGTTCATTCCCATGCGAGAGAGCCTCTCCTCGCATTGCTGTTACTCCACTTGCATTTCGGCAGACTGGTCCGGACGAAGATGAAATCTCCAATTTCTATGAAAGGGACTACATTCCTCCGCGACCAACTTTCTCAGCGGAGTTTGAGCGGGATTCCTTGTACATATTTGGCAGTGTTGGTCGTCCTCCACTTTCATGATTGTTCTCGCACGCGGCATTTCCGAGAAAGCTGATGAAAATCTTCGGCCAAATGCAAACCAGTCGCGTCGTCCTTGCTACATACTACGGCACTGACGATGCGTGTCTCAGCGGCCGGAGTTGCTCGTTCGCATTCGCTCGCTTCTCGCAGCTTCAGAGATGCTATCGTCCCGCATAGTCTGTAGGGACGGACTAAAGGGCCAGCTAACGCGTCCTGACGGCTTCTAACGAATCCGCCATCGAGTTTAAAGGAATCCGATGGTGGCCCTTATTCATCGGCATTGACCCAGTCAGCCGAACTGATCTGCTCAGTGGAGGAGCCAAGGAGCGAAACCCCGCTTGCCAGGAGAGTGTGCCGAAAGACTCTCGGACTAAGATGCCAGCTGAATTGGAAAGCGGTTTGAGCAGGGAGAGATTTAGGAGTGGATCGCCGGTGGTGCGGCTCAGGTGTGACTTCTCTCAAGTTCAATGACACTTTGATTAACGCGGTGTTGATATTGCCGCGGTAGGATCATCGGCCTCTGGCCTTGGCGAAGTTTGGAAGTATAATTTCTCGGGCGACCTCGAGATAGGCGAGGGGAGCGTGCCGGAGAGGAGAGCGAGCAGGTATTTACGATGGCACTCGACCAGTGACATGGGTTTCTCAGACCAATGAATTTTAATTCCTTTTCGCCTGGGCCCCATTCTCCGGGACGGTGGTGCCCGTGGCAGCCCCGCTGTGACACCAGGACGATGATTTAATATTTTAAGAAAATGAGGGGTCCACCCTTAATTTAAGCTCGCCGTAGATGGGACCGTGTTCCTGGCAGCGGGAGACCTAGAAAGCCATTACCCAGATATTCGATTCGACAGTTGGACGATCCTCTCCTCTATACTCTCTCTCTCCTCCCTCTCCTTCCTCCCCGTTCCCTCGCTCGCCGTTCGCCGCCTCGTTTTCTTCCCTTTTCAATAATCCCTCTTCACAGGGCTTACGCTTACGATGCACCGGACGCGCGATCAAGATTCGTAGATTTCGTGCACGCCGATCGACCGTATTAAGGAAGTTAAGTACATCCAAAGAAGGAAGTATCGGCCTTTACGGGATGTATCGCATTCCGCCCGCCCAAATAGGATTTGCCTGTAATACGAGCCATAATATGATACGATTGTAACACGAAAATAGAGCAGACACGTCCAGTGAAAATATGAAACTGCAAAAATTCAAGAATTATTTCGTTCCCAGCGCGGAGGAAACTCACTCCCGTCGCTATAAATTGCGGACTGTCAAGCTTCGAATAGGCACGGCGTCGAAAATTCCCGGCTCTCTCCGTGATTATTAGCCGGCGGAGTCTCAGGGAACGGCGCAGTGTCATCAGAAATTCGTTTAATTAAAAGTCGTTACCCGGGGGCCATAGAGGAGCGCGCGAGGAATGGCGCGGCCGAATGAAAAATCGCCCGGTCCGCAGCGGAGTGCCGAAAATGTAGAGATGGCCGGGCAATAGGCCCGGAGACCGGTAGAAGCACGCATTCCACGCACGTGAAGGGCCCGAACGGGCCTTAGGAGTGGACTCGGCGTGGCGGTGCTCTCTGCGCCAGAGAGGAGAGGGTGAACGGAGGCGAAGGAGGAGAGGACCGCGACAAAGGACATTCTAGGGGGCGATTCCTCCCTCCCCTGCCATCTTTCCGAGGGCTTTTTTATCCCTTTTTCTCCTTACCTGAGAGACCGCGGGACCGCAGCCTCCCGGCGTTGCCGGTTCGACGACTTTGGCTCCTCTTCCCTGCACCTACTGCCTCGGGCCTCACCTTGGGGGCCCACGCAATCCCCGTCATACTAGTCCGTCTCTCACCGGTCAACTGTTTGCGCCCAACTTATGCTTCTTTGATATATTGCCCCGAGAAATGCTGAGGGACTTAGAGAGAAAAGTGAGTTCCCCGAGCTTTGAAAAGTGAGGGTGTACGCGTTGCCTCGGTTTGAAGCTGAATGAGTCGGGGAAGAGGGCCCCTGTGTCAAAGGTACACTTTTATCTGGCGGCTCGGCGGAGATAAATTTCACGGGAGACTCCGTCATTCTCCTCGGAGAGGGCGAACTACATCGATCATGCTAAGGAGAACCGGTAGCCGCAATGACGCGTCATAAACGACAAACCCAATTTACTAGTAAATAGTGACTACATACATCGCCTAATACGAGCTTAACGAGTGGTGCCTTTTGAAGGGACCGAGAACTCGATGTAGCATCGGAGCCGAGGTGGCTCTCGGGCATAGATACACCCAATTCCTGACCGATGTAATTGAAACGTAACCCTATTGTTAAGGCGTAATTGACTGACACCGTGGAGGCCCCCGGCTCGGCGGCCGTGCTGACTCGATCGGATCGAGCTTACAGCAAAAACACCAATCAGGCTAGCACCGACAAAAAAGAGGCCGGCCAGCCTCGACTACTCGACTAGCTTCCTTCTAAGCCACCTCGGCCTTACTCCTCTACTCGCCTATTCCACGGATAACCTCTTACCGAAAGAGGAAAATGATCGTCTCCTCGGACACGACAAAACCGTTCCATTCTTTTCTTCCGCCTGCTTCTCTCCCGTACTTCCATCTCTCGCCCTCGGGAGACTCTCTTGACTCTCGATAGCCGCGAAATGCCGGACTCGATTTGTCAACTCGACTCCAGCGGCGCACACTCTGTCCTTCCTCACTACCTTTCTCTCGCTCTCCTCCGTCTTTCTGCCTCTCAGGGGGACTTATCGGCTCGCAGCCGAGTGTCCGGGATAGGTCAGGTAAAAAGTAATCGTTATCGAGATCGCGCGGAAAAAGTTGCGTTACCGTTACACCGCGGTGGAGCGAACAGGTTTCGCCGCGAAATAGAGAAGGTCCCGAGGATCGAAAGCAAGAGAGACAGAGAGAGCGCGGGATCGACTGGATGCCGATAAGCGCGAGAGTAGGAAGAAAGTGTCATCTCGGAGTAATAAGAAAACGATCAAGCGCTATTAACGATCAAGTTCACGGCGGCGCGGAAAAACGGGGAACACGATCGAGCCCATTACTATCGGGACTCCTCCGCCACAAGAAAAACAGCCGCGCGCTCTCTGCCAGTAATTAAGATAGGCAGTGCATATCTGCGGTCTAGCAGGTCATGGAAAATTTAGGAAGCAGATAATGGGATGGCTGCTACCAGAGCTAGAGAGAGAGAGCGAGTGAGAGCGCGTGCTTAAAGGACCAAGATTTGGAAAGCGGAGGATGGTAATGGAGTACCGAGTACGCTGGAGGGGATTTCCCTGGCAGGTATCTCTGGCGGACAGACGGACGGCGAGATGGGGTTGAGAATGGAAGCGAGAGACGATGTACCGGCTAACGGGAGGGGGGGAGTGGGGGATTAATTAATAACGGCGGTAATTGGACTCCGTTCGATCTAAGATAGCTTCTATGGCCCCTTCCTAGCCTTGCACACCGCGGGGGATATGTGCCGCATGCTCCAATACACCCCACGACACTCGCTCGCCTGCTTCTAACCACTGGATAACCAACTTCTTATTAGTCCTCGATCCACAACCCCGTATTATTACATCTGACATCGGTTTCTTCAACGTCCGACACTTTTACCTTTGCGAGCGATTGCGCACGTGTGACACGTCTATCTATTCTAATGCGGAGCGCATGGTCGCAGTCCGCTCGCCTTTTGAGGGAGCGAAGAGAGAGAGAGAGGGTGATGAAGTCTCTCGGTAACGTCGCTTTTAATTACGCTAATATAACGTGTCAATCGGGGGGACGGCGGCTGAATGAAGGTGATCCCCGTACATAATGATTATCGGGGCGCCGCAGCTCTCCGCCCCGCGCTATCTTCGTCTCGTCATCGTCATTATCGTTGTCCTCCTCCTCGTCGTGACGGCGGCGGTGCACGTATACATATAAGGGAGAGCCATGGTGCGTTTATACGAGGTAAACAGTGCGTGGACGTGATTTAATTGAAACCCGAGGTGGCTCGGCGGTGCACCTCCGCCGGCGGAGGTATATACCACCGGCGCTCGTTGCATGACTCAGAGTGCTCACTCAAGAAGTCCATTGACTTGTGCCGAGTGACGTAAGCAATTAGTGCGCTGTTTTGTTTGCGCGAGTACACACGGCTTAAAGTTGTTTGAGTTCGAGTTCGAGTGGTGCACGGTTAGGCTCGCGGTGACTCGCTCGGAACACCCTTCTCCTCCTCTCCAGCCTCCAGCCACCACCTCCTCCTCCTCCTCCTCCTCCTCCTCCTCCTCCTTGGAAAGCCGACAACTTACTCCCCCACCTTCGGGACAACTTCCAGCCTCATTCTCCTTCTTTCGCCTGACGCTCGTCTTATTCTTATTCCGTACTCTTACTCTTATTCTTATTTTTCCCGAGCGCCCCTGCTCTTCCCCCGCCCTCTTTCCATCCGCTCTCTTCTCGCTGCTCTCCCTCTCTCAGCCGACTGCTCACCTGGACCTTTCAGGTTCCATCGCGGGATCTCGTTGTTCCACGAGCCTCGGCTTTGTTCCTCGAACTCCGAAAGGTCGGCTTATTCCCCGCCGCGGCTCGCATAATTGCGAGCGAGTGTCAAGCTGGATACTAGTCCCGAGTAATGACCGCGTCGCCGCTGGTCAGCCTCGCTTTCGATCGGGAATGCCACTGGAAGAGGCTGGCTGGCGGCGCCCTCGAAAAAGCGGAGGCGCGAGCGACCGAGCGCCGATACCTTTTTCGGCTGACGTTGACGTGCACGAGCCTGATACATTTTTAATGGGGGATATTAGTGAAGTTTGGCCGCACTCCTTTTTGCCAGGCCAGTGACTCAGCGCCGCTTTCCGTCTCGCGCGCGCTCGCCTCTCCCAGTCGCACACGTCGCCGCCTTTGTAATCATACACCTGGGAGTTTAAAGTTTGGACTCCTCGCTCTGCAATTCGAATGAGCATACACACCGATCATTAGGATTGACGGTTGAAAGAGCGGGGCGAGTTCTGCTTGGGAATCGAAAGGCGCCTCGGACCTGTTGAATCCTATAATATAATCCTGGCTCGTAGTGAGCGCGTCGGTCGCGTCGTTATCGTTGCACCTCCGAAAACAGAGCAAGTCGGCAAGTCGGCAAGTCGGCAGTACTCCTCTCATCTAGCGGCACGTTTTGAGAGGCGCGATTCGGCCGATTCGTAAGGGCGCGACTTTCCACGTTTCCGAGAAGAAGTTTGCACGTTAAACAGGCCCCTCGGCCTTAAACGGCTTGCTCCGACGTCCTGCTTGACAACTTCCTGAGATAAGCCGGCACGATAGAGGCGTAAGCTCTACTCCTGGCACCTCGGCCCTCCGCGCGAGCGCGCGCGTCCTCTTCTCCTGCAATGGCCTTGCTCGCTCGAGCCAGCCCTGTCCTCATCGAGGGCCCTATCTTATCTAACTACAAACAAGAATTACGTCTGCCGTGTAATCTCCTGCCGTCCGGGATTTATTGCGCCGACTCTGCGACTCGGCTTGGCCCTCGCGAAATCGGCTGATCGCGTGTGCCCCTCACGAGTGACCCTCTCCCCAAAATCTCGCCCTTTCGTACCGCGCCGACCAATTTCGCGAAACTCCTGTCCTTCCTGCCGGAAACACTCAGCTGCGAGCATGTACAAGTCGCCGAGGTCGAGCGTGTCCAACTAACGCGGCCGCGCTCCACTGCACATTGTTATGACATATTGTCATACGCGATTAACACTTACAGATACAAATCTAAACTATGTACAAGTGTAAAGAGTCAATATGGAGATTCATAGACCCCAGACTTGCGGTAAATCGAGTCCCGCCGAAGTGAGTTAAGAAGCAGCGCGGGTTCGAAATCCACGAGCGAAGTAATTCCCGATTTATTTGTCCGCTTGGACACCAGCGGCTGTCGGGGCTAGAGGGGACTCGTAAAAAAATCCAACGAGAAGTCGCGAAGCCAGTCGCAAGCGGAGGGGAACACATCGAGTCTTCTTTTACCCCGTCCACCTTTTCTTGTCGGAGTGGTGCGCGCGCCTGTGCCTCCGAGGGCACACACACACACACACGCACATCTACACATTGGCACGTCCTCCTCGCGGCGCACACACGCTCTCACCCCGCGAGAGAGCGTTGACGGCCCATGGTAATTCTCATTCCAGCTCATTCCCCAAGGGGTTAGTTTTCACGCGGGTTAGGCGAGTAATATGAGCTGCCACTCAAGGGCCGTCCCGTATTACTGGCCGAGTAATTATGGCAAAGCCTCGCGCGGACGTGCCACCGGGCTGACGAAACGCCGAATACTATGTAGCTACATTGTATGTGTGCTGCCTTACGCCCCGCTTCCGCTGCTGAAATTGCTCGCCAAAGTTTTTCTCCCGACACCTCTCCGGACAACTTAACGGCCGACGTTTACTTAATGAGATGAATAAACGTTCCACTGCACAGCGCTCGGACGAGCGTCAGTCAGCTATGCCGATTTTGCACCTTGCGCGTATAATTATTTCTCTCGTATCACCTGCGCACCTGTGTAGCGTTGCGCTTAGAGCGAGAGATGGATTGTTGCCTCGACATACCACGAGTGTATCGGCATCTGGCCACTACGATCATACTATCCTCGAATTTCTATTATACTATTACTCTGTAATCGAATTCGCCAATGGGCGCAGTAGGAGGGCGCAGTAGGAGGGCGCAGTAGTTGGATTTGCGATGTCGGCCAGCTGGCAATCACCAGCGGCATCGCGGCTCTAATAAGGCTGATTAGAGTAAAATTTCGAGTGATTAATTCGAACGCAGCACTGCCGGATGCGCGGCCCACCGTGGCCCAGCGAGGTATAAAATTTAACTACACGCTCGGTGATCCGGCGAATATTGTTGTTGATGGTAACGATCGCCGTATCAAATGTTGCTCGGGCAAATTGCGATCGGGTGGGCGCATTATCGTTAACGCCAGGATTCGCAGGTGGCGTGGGAGCGCGTGGAAAAGCCCGCGGATATTCCGCGCCACCGAAAAACTTGGCCATTGCGCGCCGGGAGACAATTTCACGGGTACGCTTAATGGAAGATTTCATTGGATCGATCCAAGGAAAAATAAAAATTTACGAGCTGCTGGTACCTTTAATGCGAGAGGCTCGCCGAGTTTCGTGGCAACAAGAAATAAATGTCGGCGGGAGAGATACGCGCCGGAACAGGGCATAAGAAGGAACTTAACTTACCACAATCCTAGGGAGCACTTTACCTTAAGTGAATATTACGTTCAGATATCTTGGGCTGTAGCGCTTCTGGTGCGCCTCGCGGCTCCCGCTCCCCTGTACACCCTCACGCTCCCACCCACTCCTTCTCTCCCTTTTCCTCTCGCCAGTGTTACAATAAGGAACAGTCCAACCTGTCAGGCACACTCCCGTCGACTAAATACAAGTATATCAGCCCTGTCAAACGCATTCTCATCGACTTAGCGAAAGAATACGCGAAATGTATCAAGCCGCTCCAATAAAACTCTAAGTCACCCCCTGCCGCGCTGCAACGTCTCTAGGCGTCTCTTCTACTCAGGACCCAATCCTCCAAAGCCAGCTAATCGCACGCGTACAATCCCCTCGCACACAATTCTTCGCCACTCTAAATCTTGGCCCTGGATGATTTAATCAGTGCAGTAGTTCTGCCTCGGCGAAAACCCGGTAAAATATGTATCGGCGTGGTGAGTGCCGGTGTCATTCATCGAGGGCTTTTCCGGCTGTTTATCGCCGATAGTCTGGCGCACGGGAAGTCGACACAATGGTGGACATTGCGAAACAAAGCGAGCCGAGCTGGCCAGGTATCGCAGCCGTAACGTCGTTCGCGAGAGAAGGGTGCAGTTGATAAAGAGGAGAGCGCGAGCGGTCCAGGGGAGCCGGGGAAATATGAGGAAGGGCTCGGTGCTCGAGTGCGATTCACGCGCTACATTCATCGGGCGATCTCGAAAAAGCTCCAACTATATTTCTGTCCGCGGCACACTCGGAAGTTGGCAGGAATTAGAGTTGAGAGTTAGTCGGGGGAAATGAGATTCAAAATGGGGAGTGTGTGGAGTGTCGGACAAGCGATCGGCACGAGAGGATACTGGATAAAGGAGAATAGAGATTTCCTCGGGTCTAAGGCTATCTGAAGCGCCTCGGTGGTACAGCTTGGCAATCGACTTGGCGGCGGGAAGGATCCAGGGCTATCGGAGGATCGCGCTAGAAATATCTTAAGCGTATCTGAACGCGATATCTTTAATCGGCTGGATCAATACAATGGAGCGCGCGGCCGGCGTGTGGGCGATTTACAATCGCCGGTGCGAGGGAGATCGCCGCCGAAAGCGAAATTTATTACCGCCGCTGGATTCGTTCCGCCGCGCCGATTAGACTCTGCTCAAGTTACCCTGTAATTGCGCGATAAATAAGAATTTGCCAGAACGCCCTGTTACACCCCATAACCGGAGTACAACATAATCCTTCGCCGGAGATATTCACGCGAGCAAAATATCCCCCAGGAATCGAATACATAGGAATATTACTCTGACCGAGTGACGATGCAGAGAATACCCAAGATTCCAGCTCGTTACCCATCTACCATTACTCTATTCGTACTGTACCAGTGACACAGCTTACAAGAAAACCAATGGCAATCATCAGGCATGAAATCCCTCCGCGTTCTCGATTGCTCGGCCCTCCCGTCGCACGAGATCTCGTCTCGTGCACGTCACATTCACAGGCGCCGGAAAGACACACGGACGCCAGGCGGGAATCTATAATGATAATGCAGCGGAGGCTCGCGCCCGCGAGAAAATAATGTGAGAACGATTTCTTGCCGGACGCATCATTATCTCCCTCTTTTCTCTCTCGCCGAGGCGATCGATCTGTCGAGCCGATTTCGAGCTGGGCCCGGACAACCCTGCAATTACTATCTATTATCTCCTCGCGTGGGTGTAGGTATAATCTCGCGATCGTGTCGAGAGCCACTCTGCTCTCTTCGTCCTTTGCCGAGGCTTCGTCTTCTCTTTTTCTCCCTCCGCCAGTTAAGCCCTATTCCACTTACAGCTATCTCTCACTTTCGAGGAAGAGAGAGAGAGAGAGAGGAGGAGCGAGAGGAAGTATTCGTGAAGGCCGGGATCAGCAAAGAATACAATAAGAGGTAGCCCCGTATCAAATGTACTATACAGGCCTCACTATTCACATATTCAAACACCATTAATAGCGATGCTTTTGCACCTTAGACGGCGATAAACAGGTATATAACTGTTAAGAGGAGCCTGTTTCCGAGTTTCCTGCTTGTGCTCTGAAGGTTCGCACTTGATTAGCATAGGTAAATACGGGGGGAAAGAGGGTCAAGCTCATTTATGTATTTTTTGTCGGGAGGCTTTTCTCTGGCCCCTAATCCCAAGGGTTCGCTTTGCCCGCGGATCTATTTTTACGACGATCCAACTTGATTTACACCATGCTTTCCGATAAAACTGTCGGGCGCAATATTTCTTGGGAAGATTCTTACGATAGAGAAGAGGAGCACAGAGCAAACATGTGATCGGGAGGCCAGAAGAATTGTGCATGCAAAGCGCGCACGCGCGCACGAGGTAATTAATGAAGAACACGTGAATAGATGACCTCGATTCAAAGGCGGAAGGTTAAATAAATTGACGAGCAGCAGGAGAGCGACGTGTATATACACTCTATCCATTAAATACGGCGAGATGACACTCGAGCGGGGTTTCAATTTCTCGATTTAATGATAACATTTCAAAGCATCCTGATGAAAACGGTTTATTAGCCTTAAAGCTCTCTGTTCCGCGGTCTATCGAAACCGAGCTCTCGAGGAGCTCCACTCCTAGCTGGGTGAATGTTAACTGCAACGATTACTAATTGGATACCATTT
Source organism: Crossocerus cetratus (assembly GCA_963675795.1). Classification (NCBI taxonomy): domain Eukaryota; kingdom Metazoa; phylum Arthropoda; class Insecta; order Hymenoptera; family Crabronidae; genus Crossocerus; species Crossocerus cetratus. The sequence continues at coordinate 16,103,214 of OY776668.1, read as the reverse complement.
CCCGGTTATCATAATGGGTCGTTTTATATTATTAGTCTCCATCAGCCGGCCCCGGCGAGGCAAGTGGACTGGCGCTGAATTAAATCATTCTGCTTTCTTTACACCGGCGAGCGTCACACACTCTGCCGCGATTTCTTGCCGCATTTTTCTACCGGTTTCCCAGCTATGTCGCGGCGCACGCTACTAGAAAGAAACATACATATAGACGACAATAACCGGTTTTATCTAAACTGCGTTGTATCACTGATTAGTCCTCTCGTTTTTTTCCCTTCGATCGGCATGAAGTCTCTGTTTACAGGCGGCTCGCGTTACACTAGAGAGAAGAGACTCGGCCACGACAGTCCGCCGCGCCGGTATCCTACGAATAATGATATGGAGTCAGTTGGATCATCGCCGTTTCATTGCCATAGCTGCATTCCGGCGACGCGTGGGCCATCAAATTTTATAGACCGTCCGTCGCTCTCCAAGTTCGGCATTAACCGACCGTCGAAAAATCTGCCCGTAGGAATTCGGGCTTCCCCTTGGACGTCTGCTTCTTGTTTGCCGGGCGTCGCGTCGCTCTTAATTAACGCCTCGATGCCGATTAGGTCACTTATAGTAATCGCGAATCGCGCCTGACACCCCATATATCACAATTTTAATGATCCCATAAAAAGGAGGCAGCCAGTGGTAGGAAGCGTGAGAGAGGGAGGTGAATCTTTCCTCTCTGAAGCCACGGGGGGACAGGTGAAAGAGGATGCTGATGACCGCACTACATGTCACCCAATCAGCCGGTCGCCCCTGGCGTAGCGAATGTAATATAATTTATGAAAATGAGCCCGGCCGAACATTCCTACCGTCACTTCGTCCCACTCGTCTCCCCGAGCTCGAGCTCATAAGAATCCCAGCGATAGTCCGCCAATCTTTATCGCTTTGATTATGTCTCGAATTCATTTCGAACCCGCCTTAAACTATTCTCTTATTTTTCTCCCCTTAATCAGAATTCCTGCCACCGGTGGTATTACTCAGCCGAGTAAGATGTTAGCTGCGCATGTGGCAGTAACGCGTGTCGCCAGCTGCATATTTGTTGAAAACTAGTTCGCGGAGGAAGTGCGGCCAGTGAGTGGCACGCATGAGCAAGCTGGCTTTGCTGATTAGCCGATTGGCCACATCATTTTTAGTCCTCTTTCCTTGTCGGGCACCGGCATGAAAATCTACCTCGGTTATACGCACGCATGTATCCTTTTTGCAAGCTATATTTTCCACCAATTACACCTGACAGAACCAAGTTGAGTGGTATCAGTCGAAAAACTGTCAAACGCGAGGGAATTTGCCTTCGAGGACTTTTCTACTGTAAGTTTTCAGCGGTGCTCTACATATCGGCGAACACGGGTTCCGTAAATGATAATGGTGGAGTTATCGCAGCATTTGCAAGTAACAGCCTTGTACGAGCAAGCGTACAATTTTTCCGAAGATAGTAAGTGGAGCGTACGGCTTCGGGCCGAAATAAAACCCGCTCGCTGCCACGCAGCCGCTTAACACGGGGCGGCGCGCGAGCTGCAAGTTTTTACATAAAATTCGAAACAATTGATTAAACTTTCCCGGGGAGGGCGACAGGTAAAGTTTGACTTTGCTCCTGGAGCGCGCGCAAGCGCAAGCGCGCCAGCGCACACACTGCTCTCGGTGGGTACAACTGGTTATGAGGGAAGTTTGCGAGGCACTCGGAAAATAAATGAGAGGTGCAGTAATCGCGCGACATTATTGTCCGCCGAGACTTTCTTAAACGCTCTCGAGCGAGCGGCGAGCGGAGCCTGGCCGAGGGAACTTTGCAATAACAGGTAGCCTGAATATTTTAAGGCAGCCTTCATCGAACTCCCGCGCTCTGCCAAACAGTATTCCACCGATTAAAGCAGGTGGATTCAGCGAGGGCGAAAGAGTCCGGCATATACACATTACAAACAATCACCGTATCGGCGGGGGCGGAGAGTTAATAAACTTCTTTGTGGACTCACCGAAGTTGGTGGAGTCGTGTGCCGGCGTAGCTGGCCGCGCTCTGCAACAAAGGGGAAACATGCATCATGAGATAGTCGGTTCGGCGAATAATGAACGCAGTGCGCGCCGGTACACGAGGCTCGATGCTTTCACAAGAAACCTGAAATGTCGGGACGAATCGCTGTAAATTAAATTAACAATCAGCCAGTTTCATCACATGCTCTCGGGATCTCTCGCTCTTTCTCTCGGCTCCTTTCTCCCTGTGGCTCGGTGGCTGGTCCCTCGAGGAGGCGAGCGTACGCCGGGCTATCTATCGCTGTTCATTACTAACCGCGACACGTAACAGCTATTAATGATCTCGCGTTGCAGAGGCAGCGTGTCGAAGGGTTCCGGGCGCGGGGCGCGTCTTACGGCCGCACCTCGTGGCACTTTGTGGGCCATCGGCTGTCGTAAAGTACGCATTTACACCGGCACGTCCGGCCCAAGCCACTTTAGATAGGAATCTCGCCGCTGGACGGAGAACGCATAAAAATTAATTTGGTGAACACGTGGTGAGAGGAGCGGGCGGGCACCTATCGGTTCTCTCCGAGTGCCACGTGTCCTTACGCTTCCCCTTAAGTATCCGCGTGCAGGAGGAGGACCGAGCGCACCTGATGATTGACTGATTTCGGTGTACCCAGTACATACATTCTCTGCCACATTGCCCGGCCCATCGCAGCCTAATAATCTGTTAATACGCTGCTCGGGCCCCCTTTTGCTGTTAAGAGAGCCTGGCTTTACCATACTCCTGTAAGTGGCAGTTTCGAGCGTCCTTTCGAGTCCGTACGTCTTCCGCGCGACGAATTATGTAGTCCGCAGATTAAATCGATGCGCATATCTGCTCAGCCTCTAAGTCCGAATCCATGATCCGCGCTCAATGAATTATTCATAATCGTTAATCATCGGACGCGCGCATCAGCGGTAATGTATTAAACTTGTTAATGAATTAATAGGGCATAGTTATACCGTCTATCGGACAATGGTAATTAATCATTCCTTTGTGCGAATGCTCCCTGTACATTCTCGATGGGTCGCCACCGCTGCAGATATTATTCGCTGACGCCGCTCATTCGCCTGGTAATTTTGACAAACGTTCACCTCCAATATGCTGGTATTACTGCTTTCGTCACAATAGCTATGCCAATTAGCATCATAGAGAATAACAAGCACGATCGTCTAAATCCGTAGCTAATGTCGGCCGACGTAAGAATCATGAAAAAGGACTGCGTATAGCCAAGGGGAGTCGCAGCACGGGAAGAGGAAAACGTTTGTCTCCCGTGCGCTCGCGGCATTATTAATTGCATCATTATCCCGCATCCGGCCGCGGTCCAAACAAATGCTAATAGGCCACACGTTCTATTACGGGACGCGCGCGCCGATTATCACGGCAAGTCGATTCAGCCCGGCGAGTGCTTCAATTTCCACCACTTACTCGGCGAACAATGAATCAAGCTAAATTAGCCGAGCGATTCCTTTCAGCGATTTTGCCGGATGCTAATTACATCGACACGTGTGCTCGTGACTTGCGATTTGTTTCATGGGACAGCGCGCGCGCATCTCATCTCTCGCTCAATGCGGAACTCTCGAAGCGCCGAGACTCCTCTGTCTGGCCCGGCGACGACTGAAAGCGTTCAATTTCATTGGGAACTAAAGTGAACTCCGGCGCCTAATACTCAACCCGGCAGGCCGAGGGAGAACTGCTTCGAGTTACCGGGGGTGAGTTGAGGGAGTATATATCCGCAGCAAAAAATCAGGGACGGAATACCGCGCGACCGGCGCGGAAGTACTTGAAATTAACTGGAGCGAAAATGGGTTAAGCACACCGGGGCTCTGCGCACGGATACTTTAAATATTCTACGCTGACAAGCACGCGCCGGGGATTATCCATGAAATTTTTCGCGTTCCGCCGACTGTGGCGTTTATCACTAATTAAAATTAATTAGCCGTCGGCCGAAGGCCACCGCGCATAATCGACATACTGGGGGAAGGGGTGCATTGATCCTCTTTGGAAAAAGGAAAAGGAACCGCTCAACCATCAGCCCACTCTGGAACGCGCTCCTGGCGACCTAAGTCCGCGAGGAATGTATACATCAGGGTGAGGAGAAGGGTGAAAAACTAGATCAGAGGATATGACAGTTTGGCCGGGCGACTCGGCGCGGTAACAGTTGCAAATGGCCACTAAAAGTGAAACTCGGGAATAATTGATTGGATGGGGCAGGTTCCCGGCGATCGTCGTGGGGGAGCAACGAGATTGGATCTCGAAAGCTGGGCCTCGATAAGGCCCCCGTACCACTTACATAGCGTTATAGGCCCGGTCCCAGACACCTTCTAAGGATGAATAACAGGCATATTTTCTCAAGAGCCCGCTCGAATGTACCTGTTGATGTGATCTCTCGCTCTCACCGGCAGCTTGCAGCTTTCTAGCTAAGGCCAGCTGCGCGCGCGCGGGCCTACAAGTTAATTATTTTTTCCGCTGACCCCATAAATACATCCGGCCAAGAAGAGAGATACTGACCACAAAGGGCGAGGTGTCCCATGCGTAACGGAAACTATTTACATAGTAATAAGCTGGACGTGTAATCATTTTTAAAAGGTCGCTATCAAAAGCCACGTCCACCGGTCGCCCGGGCGTGGTAGGGACCCGCGTGCATGCCACTTTATACTTTATAGTACCTTCTTGGCGAATTAAATGCATCGTGTCTAATTGGGCTTTAATTGGGCGAATGTAAATTATATATTAATGTCGCCTGAACATTTAAGGCCGCCGGTGGAAGCGTGCGTTGGCTCGACGCGGCGGCGTGGCCCAGCGGGAGCCGTGGGGCAGAATTTTTTCAAAAGCCCTCGTAAATGCCAAGCCGGGGCTTCAGTACCTTTTGATAGTTCCTGATATTCGCGCAGCTCTTTTTAATCATAATCGCGGGACTCGCCCGGCCTTCCAAGATTTACGCTTCCAATTAGCCGTACTTTATGGCTCCGACGAATTTACATTCGTCCCTGGGCCATAAATTAATCATGATCGCGCGATCCAAATGGTCACCTTAAATCTTGCCCGCGCAAAGATAATGCTCCTCATCGCGATACCCTTCCTAATTAAGTTGCGTTCCACCGGTACTGGATTCCGCCCTTCCAGCAGACGGAGACAGTAGTCGGAGAGCGAGAGAGCGAAGGAAAGAGAGGGGAATTGTCTACCGGTCGGGGAAGACTGGTACAAGAAATAGTTTGGCCAAGAAGGTGGAAGGGCATCGATCGTTGAGCATGATTAACGGCAAGTGGCGAGCAACGATTCGCAAGAAGTATCACTAAATGCCAAGGTTACAAATTTCTCTCTGAGCGGAACGCATTATATCCGGCCCCTCCACACATATATGCCGGTCATTCTCGTATTTGGATCGCATCCAAAGTGACGGGGGATGAGACATGGCCGTCTAATGTGCTTTTTCAAATAAAGCTAGTTACATAAAAGACGGAAATATAAACGGGCAATGTGGCTCGCCCACTGGCTAAGAGCCGTCTCTATCGAGCGGCCCCTTCCGCTCCCTCACACTAATAGGACACAACCTCTCCCCGCCGTGCAATGATGGTAATGCTTTCGGGAGACAATTATTACGATGTACGTGACAAGAATTGGCAACGGGACCGCGGCTCCCGTATACTGCTATCGATTCTCGTTGTTCGACATATTAATCACATTAGTTCTTGGTTCTGGCGGAGGAAGTCCCAGCACGGGTAACGGCGCTCTCCGGTCTCCCACCCGCACCCTCTGACAGTCGCGCGCTCCCGGCCGAAATTCGATCGACTGATTCGCCGGGAGACGTCCGAATGCTGATTATGCAGCGACATTAACTCACCGCGCTAATAAATCCCGGCCGGTTACCGCGTTACGCAGCCGGCAAATTAACAGGCTGAAATCGCTCCCCGTTACAATAGCGGGGAGGGGGGGGGAGGGGGCGCATTAGATGGGCCGGATTGGAGGAGTGTGGAGCGTGAGAACGGTAAAGAGGTGCAGCGGCGTGCTGCCGGGCGAGTAATAGTAGAAACGAGGGAAATGGGATAAGAGTCGGCTGAAAGGCTGTTGGGCTGTTGTCCCGCAGAAGGAAGGAGGTGCGCACGCGGCCACGCGGCTAAGGTAAGTAGAAGGAAGTGCAGCGAGAGGAGCCGAGAGAAAAACGTAGGTCGCCGGGCATCATCGCCGGGTCCAGCAAGGCGAGGGTCGCGTACACCGAGTCTGCACCGTGGAAACCTGTCCCTAATTGATAGGAAATTCCTGCGCGCCGCACGGATTTTTCAAGGCCCGTAACAGGTTGGAACTGGATACCACCGGGCGATTTGTAATCCGCGCAAATCCTCTCGCGCCGCTCTCTCTCTCCCTTCCTCTTCCTCTTTCTCTGTCCTCCTGCTGCTGCCGGCCTCTACATACGTAGACACATGCATACGTAGAGAGAGAGAGAGAGGGAGAGGGAGAGTGTGCGCGCCTCGCCGCTTGATGTATCAAGCATTAGCCCCGACGAAAGGAGGAGGGTCCTTATTCCCACGCGCGACGATAAATCCTTCGGTAAGTGAGTATAGCCCGTGGCCGGCTCGCCCGCTGCCTGATGAGAGAGACTCTTGACACTGTAATGCACTCTCGTTCGCTGGACCGACAGGCCGGATGCGAGCGCGAGATCGCGACACCGATCGGGACGAGGCTCGCCTCGTGATTCACCATCGAGATTTCGTTGCGATGCCGATAGCATCGGCTGACTCGGAGCCACTCGCTCCGAGCATGTACCCCGATAAAATAGTTACTTTGCGATCGGGCCGAGAGCGACCGTCCCGATCGGCACCGCGCGATCCTGTTACATCTTAACCCCTTGTGAACTATATTTCCTCCCCGGTCCTAAGTGATTACCTGAAAGCTCCGCTGCAGAGACCCCGTTCGATCCAACTTGACGCGTTTCTAGCACAGTCCAGAAAGAGAACTATGATTAGAAGCGTAACAGTGCTTCGGTTACAGTTGGCCAACTGCGCCGAGTTTCGAATGCGGAACTCTCGTAAATTTATCGGCATAAGGCGTCTCGGCGATATCGGTTAATTCCGAGGCGAAACCCCGTCGCCTGGCAGCGTACTTACGTAGGTGCGTGCGCAATTAACGACAAGGAGCCTGGTATAATGAAGACTGGTCGGGCACTGTCCGGCAACAGCTGCGAACGAAAGAGAACAGTAGGTTGCCATGTCGTGTCCGAGAAAGACGAGAGAGACCAGTTCATTAGCGACACTCGCAACCAGCCCCGGAGACATCTATTTTATTTATTCCCTTATTTTTCACTTCCACCGCGACCGGGTGTTGGCAGCAACGTGCTCCGGCTCCCCTCCCCCGCCCCCTCGTCTGCTTCGAGCCTTTCTTTCTCACTCGCTCGCCAGCTCCACCAATAGCCCGGCTCTCAACTTAAAGGATCTATGATAACCATGCCCTCGTTCTACGCCCTGCTACAACTCCTGCATCGAGCACCGCCACGCTCTTCTTATTTTCAACGTCTTAAACCTGACCAGTGCAATCTGTCTGCCGAGAGGCAGATAACCAGATAAGCGCAAAGCATCAACTTCGGGAAGGCGAGGGAGAGAGACTGTCTCGCGAGGTAACGAAGTAATAGGAAGCATACACTGCGAGTCAGTTAAATTAGCAACACGCAACCTGTCGCAAGCCTAGAGAACATCAGATAAGAAATCGGAAAAGCTGGGGAATGCCAAACGCCGGAATGCATCGAGCCTCAGAAGGTCAGTAGTGACAAGCTCGCATTCGGATCAGCGGGTAGAAGCAGGTGGGGGGTGGAAGAGGAGATGTGGTCGGCGGAAAACAAATTTAGAGGCGCGCAGTGTGCTGTGCCACGGATGGCCACCGCAAAACCGCCAATTTTCCCGATCGCCGTGCGTGGTGCGGGTGCGGGTGAGGATGCGGGCGCGACAACAGGTTGAATTAATTGACAAAGATAGCGTTTTCCGCACGGACGTGCCCGCCTAAACGCAAATATTCGATGGTGGTCGGCGTGTCTGGCGGCAAGGGGGGGTGGGTGAGTGGATCCTCTGTAGGTGATGGGAGGGTTGGAAGGGCAAGAGCAGGAGGAAAGAGATGCGGTGCGGGGCGATGCGGGGAGGAATGGCAGGAGAGCGCGGATCAGTTCAGGCGGTGGCAGAGACAGAGGATAGAAGCGATGGATAGTAGAGCGAACGGGGGCTAGGCGAACACGACGGCCGAGTAGTAGGGGGTGGGCCCGCGGTTCGGTTGATCGAACACATTTTAATCAATTCCATTAGTCCAGCCTGTAACCGTCCACACGGATATTTGGCGGTGGCCGTGATGGTGCGCGTCGGCAGAGCAGGGCAGGGCAGGTCCGGCGAGCAGGGCAGTGGCGGCAGGGCAGGGCCGAGCGGACTGTGCGCCGCGCTTCCCTACGAGTGCACTGCCAGCAGGTAGACCGATAGGTAGCCCAATGGGTCCCTCGGACGGTTTACGGACGGCGAGGGCGTCGGTCGTTGGTTCACCAGCGACGTCATCGTTTCGGTTTACACGCGCCAATCATCGGCCGACTAATTGGTCGGTACTCCGCGACCGATTCCGCGCTCCATCGATTCCCGGCGCGCTTTACTACTGCCCGTTGCCTCCTACCTCCTACCTCCTCCTCCTCCTCCTCCCCACACCCCCCGCCTTTATTTCCCTCTCACTCGGACTCTGCTTCCCTCTCTTTCCGTCCGCATACCCCTCGCAGCTGCTGGACCGTGGACCACCGAGAACTGCTTCACCTGCGTCCGCCCGTTCCCCCGAAATGACACGCGTTTTCGTCGGAATTAATGGCACCGATGCCGACTACCGCACCGTTTATCCCGAGATTTGGCACGCTTTTCAAAAGAGTCTACCTGATACCATGGCGCTTGCTCGGCTCGGACTTTCCAATGCCCTGCTGATAACGTCACTTTCAATCAAGAGAAACCCGGTCCTTGTTTTATTATTCCTTGTAGAACGGCGACTGGTCTACGTACACTTAGCAAATAACTGATCAAGTTCGGGACAAGAATTCCAAGGCGATCCGTTCAGGACTAGAGGCAAACAAAGTAGAAAGATCGTAAAATTTTCATAAGACACTTCGTGGGACGATCGATCTTACAGAACGCTTGGTGCATACATAGTTTCAAAACAAGGAAGTGCTTGGGGTTCTATTTCTCGCTTTGTCCATAAAAGCAGCGATAAATTGAACCGGCCAAAATATTCCTATAACATCGCTCCACTTTTTCAATTGGTGATCGATGCGATCTTATTGCCGGACGGAGCCGTGGCATGCGGGACTGTGTGCAGGGCTGATGTGCGATCCACAGGAGAGTACCAACTGGACGAGGATCGTGGATTCAAACTTTCGAAATTTACGTTGGATTATTACCACAATTGGATCCATCTCGCACGGCAAACCTGATTGGTTTAAACGTATTTAATACAACCTGGAACGTGCAGCCGATCTGGCTAGCCCTTTGTCAATTCTGCTTATCACATTCTCGGATCACATTTTGGCAGAATCCAACCCCCAAACCAAAATCCATGATGTGGAATTGGAAAAGTTCTTACCGCATGTCCATTAGCCAAGATGGACAATGGAGTGGATGCATGCATAAATTGAATTGTTGCGGGTGCCGGGGGCTTCTTTATTAATAATTAGGAGAACGCATAGGCCTCGTGAAATAACCAGAGTTAACCTTTTAGGCCAATATGAGATATAGCCGGGCCCGCGAACCGCACGGCCTCACCGCAACGGCGGTTCGATATACATGGACGGCGGCGCTTTGTGCAGCATGATGGAAACTTTACGTTACGCGCGTTCGTTACACGCTACTATTGATGCCCAAGCAAACTGGATGCACCCGGACGGTCCGGGGCTGAGCGTTAAACCTAGTTCCAGCATAATACGGACATTAGAGATTTATTTGTGTGGGCCTGGCTGACCAGCCGATTTAGTAGACACCGCCACCCGCACACTCTGCCACCGCCACCGCATCAACGGACTGCCGATTTTGCCGATCGATTCTCATTAGGCCGCCTGGAATTACTCTCATCGGATAACACCGTGTGCCCACACAACCAAACTCGTCCCCGATACTTTTCTCTCATTTTCCTTCTCCTCAGCCGCTCGGGCTTGTATAATCTTAACATTAAGATTTGCCCGGAGTGGTTGGTGGGCCGCACGCGGACACGCGCCCTATCACTCGGATTACCCGAGAAAGTTATCGGGAGTTCGATTAGAGTATTAGAGCAACTTGCCAGCTGGCAAGCGCGCACTCTCGCAGAAATGAGATCCACGGGATAAATCAAACTTTAAAATCGTGGTAGAGATCATTCGCCGCCGACCGTAAAACTTTCGCGCGCGCAATTATTCAAAGTTCCAGGTGAACTCAGCGCACCAAATGAGATGGAATTCGAGCGCTGACAATGGAGGTGCGGCCGACCGACCACCCTTGCGCTACTGTACCGCCGCACAGTGGGCCAAATGCCAATTCTAGCGAATAAAAAATCAAATTGAGCAGGAAAATTTTTCTGGAACTAGTATTTATCACGAAAAACATATAAACAGGTATTTACAATTGCAACAATACCAAAAATAAATAATTTAAAAAAAAATTGAAATTAAAAAAAAATCATACATCCTAATTGTTATCAGAGTTCTGGAAACTGTCGTCTAGAAGCGCCAAGCTTCCACTTTAATAGCTTCAGATCACAATTTTTCCAACGATAATTTTTCTTCTATATAATCGCAAAAGTTTGATGCTCCCTTTTGCCTTTCGAAATTTCATAACTTCAAAAAACTCTATGGAGCTTCTAGATTTTTCTCTCAGATTTCCATTAACAGGCCCTTGTAGAGCGAAGCTTCCTCTTTACAAAGAGCTACGAAAAGTTGTTTTACGATTTTTTAAACCATTTTATTGCAACCTGAATCAAAAGTGTGCTCTCTTGTGTAACTGCACACTTTTGATTCAGGTTGCAATAAAATGGTTTAAAAAATCGTAAAACAACTTTTCGTAGCTCTTTGTAAAGAGGAAGCTTCGCTCTACAAGGGCCTGTTAATGGAAATCTGAGAGAAAAATCTAGAAGCTCCATAGAGTTTTTTGAAGTTATGAAATTTCGAAAGGCAAAAGGGAGCATCAAACTTTTGCGATTATATAGAAGAAAAATTATCGTTGGAAAAATTGTGATCTGAAGCTATTAAAGTAGAAGCTTGGCGCTTCACAATGAGCATATGCACGCTATTGTACGATTTTTTTCCACGAACTTACAGCTGCTCAAACATTGGCCATTTTTGGACGAAATAAAGTGATCCGCTAATTTTGTGGAGCAGTATATTTTTTTTAGGCAGACTTAGGCAGTTGAATTTAGTCTAGAAAAATGTGGGGGGAACTAGAAAGTTAGAAAAAAATTAAACCAAAGCAAATCCGGTCAAATCCTTGAATTGCGGAACGTTTTGAGTTTCAGGCTATGATTACCATTGATATTGGTCAAATAGTGACCACTTTTCTCAGGTTTATAATGAATTTTATGGAAAACCCTTGCACTATGGCGCTATTTGGCGATAGTTACACAGTAATTAGCAACTTGACACTTATCTCACACCAAAATATATCATTTTAAAGATACAAAAATTTCGAATTATTATTCGCTAGAATTGGCATTTGGCCCACTGTGCGCCGCGGCGGCTAGGTTTGATTCTCTGTCGGACTCTGGGGTTCATGAAATTATTCCGAATGCGTCCGCGCGCTTTCGTGAATGCGCGAGCATCAATTCCGTGGAGTTTGCCATTCTTTCATTCCCGGCCAAATAATTAATAGCGATAAATCTTTTCCGAGTCACCTATTACGTGTGGCCGGGAGTGCGGGCAGGAAATGTCGTTCTCATCAGAGGAGTCGGGGACTGTGCCAGTCAGCCTGTAGGTGGCCTTTCTGAAACACTGGTTGACATGAGGAATGGATCGTACGTGTGTACATGTGGCTGGGAAACACAATAGGCCGACAGAAGGTGGGCAGGGAACATATCAAGAATTTCATTGGTACCGGTCGCGAGATATAGCGTATATAGCCTTGTAAACACGAGACCCCCGGCGTGTAATTAGTTGGTGCGTCCGGTTTAATAAATTTATTTATTTAATTGCGCCCAATTAATGATGAGTCGCCTCTAATTAATGGCAAATACCGGCGTGATTGGTAATTGCAAATTAATTTAGTGAGGAGGCGCACTGCATTACGACTATAATTCGAAATTAATTACTATATGATCCGCAATTTAAATTTGTAATATCTCTCGGTCACCACCATAATTTCCTCACTTATTAGCCGTTATTACCCTAATTTCAAGCGCCGGCTGACTACCGCGCTTAGTCTGGTTCAGAGTGCTCGTGTCAAATTTGGAAATTGGTTGAAACGTGGAGCTTATGATCTGTGTGCATCTCCAATTACGACCGGGGTTACGCACGATTAGCTCAACCTTATTGAAACATTATACAAACTCTCGGGTTATTCGTTAACAGTTAGATCAGCGTGAGACAGGGCGTGAGACAGTGGGACAGGGCGTTAAAACCAGCAGTGTTCGAAGCCTATGATTTTTTACATGGGCACAGGTCACTCTATGAATGTCTGAGTGGGGCCGCCAGTAGACGCAAGTAATAACGATTACCCATGTATTTCCCATGTGCCATCAGGTGACTACTGTATGTGTCCGGGTGTCTCATCAATCCGTGGAAAGTGATCAGGTTGAGACTGATGACAAGGGCAGAAAGGGAATCCACTGGTCACCAAGAGAAACCGATCCTCAGTTCATCCGTTGGCTCGCTCGCTCGCTCGCGCGCCAGCTCGCGGGATTAACATATAAATTAGGTCCGCTCCCAGAGATCCTCCTTTTGGTTACAGCGATCTGGAGGCATTCCCAATCTGGACCTCGTTCGTCCGGTATACCGATCAATTGAGAGTACGTCGCGAGCTTACACTGGAGAATAATATAGTCATTGGCAGAAGCGCGTGCTAGACGAACTTTCCCTAGTAGAACACCGTTGCCAAGCTCTCGAAATGCGAATAATTTCGTTAATTGTGGGGAGAAGAAGTTATCGGAATAGTGAATTGCAGGCGTGTAGTATTTAGCGGCCAGAAGCCGTAGTAGCGTGATTCGAGAATTCATAAAACAGGGCAAGTCCGAATGCAATTAAAAGGTTCAGCGTACATATTATGCTTGTCCAGTAGTTCACTGACCGAAAGCCAAAGGTACACCTGCACTTTGTTCACCGCTTTACTTCTCTCTTTCACCCGTTCGCTTTTTTACGCCCACTACTTTTCCTTGTTTTCTTTCTGTTCCAGGTATTTTTGTGGAAGCGAGCAGCCATCGCGTGATTTCCCGGCCAATCTTTCTTTCGTTCCGTTGTTTTCCGCATTTATGAGGGTCCAATAATGCTGCAGTTAATTTCATTTGCATTTAAAAAAGGGGTGGGCGGGAGGGTCGGGACGATTGTAAACACATCGCGCATCCAGACGAATAATAAATTTAACGATTACTAGAAACACCGTTACCGGCGCGGCGTGCGCCCGCCAATGTATACGGGCTATTTTTAAAATTCAATCGCGATAATAAACATCGAGGGAGCCGACCTGGCTGCGAGCGAAAGCTCGCATAATTGGGATGATTAATTTTTAATGATGGCACACACAATATTTTTCATGCGCTGGCTGCATTGTTTTTCCGCATTGTTACCCGCTCGCCAGCTTAATTAATACCACCGTAGCCGTACTTCAATTAACGCCGATTATTTTTCCAACGGGCCAATCCTTTTTTTTAAAATTCGCCCGGCCGCAATGAAAAGCCAACCGTGCCACTTTTTATCAGAGTGTTAATGTTTTTTTTAATATGGCATTCGGACCATATTTAGAGATACGTCGAGCCATAGCTATTGGATATTTGGTTAAATATGAAACCGATATTGCAACATCGGCGTGAACTGGTTTTTACGAAACGCGGTTAGCTCACTAATTATGTATCACAATTTAATCGTATTTTTCCCTCACGCATATATGCGTGTCAAACAATTGAGTAAAACATCGGAATAAAAATAGCCGGTCTTTTTAAACCAATGGGGAATGATGAAGAATGCAGAAAGAATACGGGCTGCACATGTTTACTGTTATGAAGGGTCCTGTCGAGGAGGAGGACCGGTCTAGCGAACTGCAGAACTGAGTAAAGATCGGTCAATTTATGCAGGAGCCACGAAGCGAAATGCACGAGCGACGTATCAGTACAGCCATTTGTATACGGAAGTCCTAAATAATCCTGGAAGATCCCGAGGAAAAAAGAGCGACCGCAGGATCCCCGGAGTTACCTCGGCTAGCAGCATATCCCGCTCAGATCACATCAGCGAACGGAATCGCTCGCAGAACTCCGAGAGCAGAGCGTAACCTCCCTCGAAAAATCCTCTGGGTCCGTATTCCTTGGACGATAAAGACTCCGGTGATAAACTACCGAAAGGCACCCTTCTTTCCCGAAAAATGGTCCTCCCCCCGGCCGGCGAAGAGAAAAGGGGAGATTCTGGTGGTGGTGGCGCGCGGCCACGGTAGGTGCCAGTAGTACCGGCACCTAATCAAGCAATAACTATTTGTCAGTTCCCCGGGCAACCTAAATCCAAGCTAATTCGACATCCGTGTCGGACACAGATTCGCTATCGGGTATCTCTTTCTATCTGGACGACAGCATATTCGCATTAGCCAGCCCCGCAACCCACGCTCGATCGACTCTCTCGACCACCGTCAGCAGTCTCTCTCTTCGGCTCGCTTTCGCCCTCTCCCTCCCGCTTTAACCCTCTCGCCGGCACTCAGCATGGCCCATTCCCTCTCGCTCGCTCTTCCTACTCCTACTCCTTCCCGCTGGCTGATACCGCCACCCCCGGCCCGCTGATACTCCTTCCACCATTCCAAGTCTCATTCACTCGGATCGTCCTTTCGTCTCCCTCGCGGTAATATGTATCCTTCGAAGCTTTCTCGCTTGTGTGTTCCTGCACCCCGACCCACCGGACACCACCACCGCACACTCTCTTTCCGTTTCGAGCTTCTCCCTATCTTGCTCCTCCCACCCCCGCCACCGCTCTCTCACCCTCTCTCTCTATCTCTGCCTCTCTTGATCTTTCGTCGCTCGCCTCTTGGTTCGCCTATGGTTGAGACCGGGCCCGCTTCTCCTCGTTCTCGTCCTCATCCTCGCGATCCTGCTTCCCGGCTAAGTACGCCGTATACCGACGTGCATCACACCATCCGAGCAGATCTCGACACGATTAGGGCGGTACTCAATCCGACGTTTCGTCGATTCGGTTCTTCTTTCTTTTCCCGAACGATCTCTCCACCTTTATACCGAATCCGCTATCCCGGCCGTACGTTTTTCCTGATCGAGCCACCAGCAGCAGCGGGATGCCACGCCACGAGAAGAAGCGGGGAGCGCGCCGTAAATGTGACAACCCTTCTCGTGTGAGAGCGGAAACTGCCATTCGAAGGAGATTTTGTCCGGGGAGCGGCTGGATCCTGGATCCCAGACCGAATGGCTTTCGACGCGGCCGCTTTTTTTAATGCGCTTGATGAAGCTCCGCCACCACACACGCCCCTCTCGAGCTCCCTCCACTCTGCACTGGCCTCTGTTATTCCAGAGAATCCCGCGCGGTGATTTCGTTTTATGAGGGCGCCGAGGGGTCGAAGTCGGGAGTGACAGAATGACGGGCGGGGGATGATGAGGCCGTCGGCCAATTCTCAAGGAATTGTTCGCGATCGACGCTAAAAAATGGCACTCGATAAAACGCTATTTGCCGTATAGACAGGAACAGTGAATTACAATAGCTCGTTCGTCGCTCGGCTCTCGCTTTGTCAAGGTTTGCTCCACTTTAAACAGGGCGCAGCTGCTCGACAGCAAATGAAATTCCTGCAATGAAACAGCGCGCCGTATTACTCGCATCAGTTATTGTTGCATTTTAGAGATTATCCGTTATCCGAGAATTTCATAGCAGATTTTAAACTTGCCGTTTGGTATTCCGGTCGCACCTCCATCACGAAATACCACCGCCACATCGCAATCCTGAACTTTCTAGCAAGAGAATCTGCCGCAAGCCTGGTCCCCGTAGAACCGTAGCTTCAAACCATTTTAACAGTTTAGTATTTTTAGTCTGGAATTAGCTCGTTTAATGCGCGCAAAGTCTCATTATATCCTTGGTTCACTCGATCCTGACGATGCGACCTTTCGAGCGCATTATCTAAAGTGGTTCTCGCTTCTGAAAGATTGGTGGGAGGATCGAATGGCGAATTTCGGGCGGGTGCAGGCAACGACACGGAGAAAGCCGTGAATGGGAGATATAACGAGGATTATAAATACTGCCGAAGAGACTATCGCTCAATTAGCACTGGGTATCTAGCCCTTATCTTGGAACGCACGCGATCCACGGGTGGACCTCTCCGTGTTCGTGTGTAAAGCTGGAGTGCTGAATGGGGGCTTTCACGGAGGATCCATTTAACATTTAAATGCGGAATCGGGTCTTCCAGCGGGCGGCGGTGGCCGCTGCTGCATCCAATTTGTACAACAAAACCTTCATCGACCGCGGTCGATATCCACGCGTGTTTTTCTCCGGGGGGCGCATGATGCGAGCATGATGAGGATGGATTCGCCCTTAAAATTCGGCCCGAACCTACTCTATTTGAGGTACGGAAGCCCGCTGGACGGCCGAGAGAAATGGAAAAAATGGCCAGCTGGAATTCAGAAGCAATATATCAAGTCTCGCGCGCGGCGGCAAGTCGATGCCCGCCGGAGAAAGTTGCATTTATTTTCGCATTCTGCAGCCATTGCCCACGCGCCCGAGTGAAATGGACATGGCAAAATGACCAGTCCGTCGGCGCGAGCCCCGCGCCGCGCCGGAGCCGGGAAAATTCTCGAAAGGCAAGGGGATTATCATGCTCGTTAATCATCCCTGCCGGTCCATCCACGTAAGCCCAGTGAGGGATCTTACGTCGAGCGAGACTAGTCGAGAAAAATCCTACCACGTCGATCGCTCTCTACAGGTGTCACATACATTAATCGCACCCCCAGTCAATTAAAGGCTGCGAGTTCTTCGACATTATTCCTAATGACAATACAATTCTGAAGGATCGCATTTAAAGTCTTACAGTGTGGCAAACCAGATAACCCAACTGAAAAGTTGAGGGGGACCGAAGAACTGATCAAGAAGCCAACCTATCGCTGGAGTATTGGGGCGCTTTGACAAGCGCTAAATGGAAAGCACAATTGCGAAAGGAGGACGTCGGGCATAGGTCAGAGGGTGACTGGCAGGGCAAGGATCAGAAATGTGCCGTGGCTGTGTGCGCACGAGGTGAACCGGCACACATCACAGACGAATGCACGGGCGAATATAAATAGACGGCTACCTACGTAGACGTCGGTGGATGTCCTGGGTGGGTTCAATTAAGGCCCCATTACACTTTTACACGGGCCGGCATTAAAGCTCGCAGCTGGTCGCGAAGTCAGATATTATTTATCGGTTGACTTGCGCCGAGCTCATTTGCCCGGCAAAAGGAGTAAGCGGAGAAAAAGGAGTCCGAGCACTTACGGCCTGCGCGGCCGCTCTCCCTCTCTCTCGCTCTCTCGCTCTCTCTCCTTCGACCGGCGATTCCATTGGCCGATCTCAGGTAAATCTCGAAGGTGGTTGGCCGTAGGTGCCGGTCGGAGCAGCGTCTCACGAAACAGCCGGGGCACCGCCGACACGACGAGAGATGATAGAATATCTTATTAGTCGGACAATGGGCAATCAGAGACGCCATACAGCCTCTCTGTTAGCGGTCCAGTCTCTCAGTCGGGCGTGCGTCCGTTTGTCCTGCGAGCGGTTCGTGGCCATTCAAGGTCGCCTGGATCAGACTTTTAGCCCGGCTACCCCGCGAGCTATAACACAGGCCCTTCCTACCAAATCAACGCTCCCAAGAACAATAAATTGGTACCACCGCGCCGGCCCCACCAACTGCCCGGGCCCCGAGAGAAATTTCATTCCGACCCTGATTAAGCTTCCTCGAGGATTAGTCACTCCAATTAGAAGCGGTGGCCGGCGCAGACCTGCTCGAATGCCTATTGTTGCAATCGCGCCGATCATAGGCGCGCGGCACCGGCATTCTTAAGTGAGACAATACTAGCCGTTACTCAATAGCGCTTTTTTCCACCGCGGAGCTACAGCGGCGGGGAGGAGGATAGGAAGGCGTACGCAGACACTCGCCAGTCGGGGACGAGTGCGCGAATTCCGAGCTCTGGTGGACCTTAAAAATCGATGCGCCGAGGAACAATCGGTCGATATGGTATAACGCGCATCAGGAACAAATTTATTTCGCAGATACACGGGAGGACCGTCGCTGTCGGAACAATTGGCGTCTGGGTAACAAGGATCGGTGTTCCATGGATCGTTACCGGGGACACGGATTGCCCGCTCCCATTGTTGCGCTCTCGAATAGTTAGAACCGCCGCTGTTCTTCTCGCGACATGTGAAGTTTTTGTCCGCGGCGCGCACACACAATAACTCATAGACGAGACGACCCCAAATCATTTTGCGTTATTCGCCTATCGTTCATTCGGACGCCTTCTGAACCTTCTACGATAAAGATGACCGACCTCACTCTCTACTCAAATGGGCAAGAGCAGCTCTGCCGCAACTTGCGGCGGAATCGGTGAGTAACTGGTAGCCCAAACGACGCACCATACGAACTGCACGATTCGTAATCTCTGGGACCAGAGGAGAAACCAGGAATCAGATAGACCTGTCGGTCGTACAGTTGGTGGGATGGGGGAGGAGGAAATCTACTGCGAATCTTGATAATTGGCCTGAGCACGGATAACAAGAGTGTCCCTGACTTTCCCCCGGCGTTCTTGGTGGTAGGATAAAAAACGATGGGAGCCTGTGATTCAGCGGGGAAAGCCAGAAATCCCGGGGACGTTTGGCGCGAAGATCCTGGTCGGATAAAAAAGCGCAGAGGGGGTAGTGTCGGTTGGTTCGACGGGTGAGTGGTAGTCTGAAATACGTCCATCTGTCTGCGGCTCCGTCCGGAGCCCAGTAGCTTTCGGCCACGTAGCCTATCAGCCTTAGGAAGGATCCGATCGCGGCAATAACGATAACTCGGCCGCGCACACTCGGACAGTGTCCGGCCGAGCTACTCTTTCTCCCTCATCTCCCTCTGTTGAGGTGGTGTTCGGTGGATGGTGTTCGGTGGGGCCCCGCTCCAAGTTGAGTCCGGTGCGATTTACTCGCTCGGTGAGGAATCTCCCCGGGTTCAGAGGGCAGTGCCCTTGCTGCGCGTTAACTCTCCCCTGCTGGGTCCACGGACATGCGATGCGCTACGGGGTTGATGAATGGGCACCGGGTGCTGATGCTCGCGCGCGCGCGCGCGCTATCGTGGAACGCGGCCGGGCAGACACTTTTCGAATTCGAAGCTCCTGCTCTATTCGCTCCTATCGGGGGGAATCAGAGCTTCAGCGATCAGGCATTAAGCCCACGACGACAAGCTTGCCGATTTGCCGTAATGCACCCGAACGCACTCTACCCGTACCTAGTGCCGCTCGAGGGTTTCCTGATCCCGGACAAGCGTGCGCGACAGATTTGCATGCGCAAAGTGGATTACAGTGAGACAGCGGGCTTCGCCATTTTCCTAACGATTGACGCTCCCTCATCTTTGTCCCCGATAATAAATTCGTGACACACGTCTGTCGACAAATCCGTGCCCTCCCCCCCCCCCCCCCCCCCCCCCCACTTTCCGCACTTCGCACCGGCGATTTATATTTTTGGAAGATAATTTTTGGAGAGCGCGATTTTTGCGGGCTGCCGATGTCGCCGCATTACGAGTCGCGGCGGAATAAAAATTAATTAGTCATTCGCTCGCCGATAAGCCGATTAATATCGGGCGCGTCCTGCTAATGAACATTTCATCAAACAGCATTCGCGCATTCGGCGCTCCTATTTGCCGCTGATTATCCTGAAAAAGGGGAAACAGCCTCGCTGGGCCAGCTGATCTACTCGGCGCGCGCGGTCGAAATCGAAATATGAAATTACAAATTGGATGGCGAGCGCCTCGTGATTTATTAATTCGATTAAAGCCCGCAAGAAAGAGCCGCGCCAGAGGAAGGGGAGTATTGGCTTAATACCGCGACAGGTATCTGGATCGTTATGGCAGGATTTCTAATGCGGTATAATAATCGGCCGATGTTTATGAAGGATAAAGCCGGGACGCGCGCGCGTTAATTGTACACGGAGTGCGCGAGGGTAATAGTGAATAATTAGCGAGAGCCTTGGTTGGGCCATTTTTTCTCCGGGCCGATACTGTTATAGCGTGGCGGCTCGGGCCGGGCCGAGTCGGCTCGATTAAAATTATAAATAGGATTATTATGTTTCACTATATTGAGCCAATTAAGGTAATGCCCTCCTTTAGGTCCGCGCCGACATCACCGGTTGCGCGGCTAAACTCGCAAATAAGGAGTTCCCTCGATTTTACGGCTTCACTCGTGCCTTAATAAAATTGATCGCACCACTGACAGATAATGCGAATAAACGATCGGCCGGCGGTGAAAGAGAGAAAGTATTAAAGAGCGAGTGCTGGAGAAGGAGCGAAGGGCCCGTATTGCGCTATCTCCTTTTCCGGGAACGAACAAGCGATAAATAAAATGCATCGAAAGATACACAGCGGCGAATACTTATTTATACTGGGGCGATACGGCAAACCGGCGCACTTGGCTCGAGGTGGAGCGACAGAGGGAGAAGGAGAATGAAACTGATTTAATCCGCCGTGCCATTTTGCATAACTGCCGCGTATAATAAATCCGGCTGAATTATATTTTGCTGTCGAGAGGATAAATTCCAGTGACAAATGGTGAGTATAATGCTGGGATTATTAACCGATCAAGATAGTGACGATCGCCTTCGAACTTGGGCCGTGTGCTCTCGCCGTGTGCCCTCGCCGTGCTCTGAGGCGAGCGAGAGTCCGCCTCCTCAGGGGCGCTGCCGCTCTTTTACTTTCGGCTCAGATTAACTGTGAAATCGGCAGGACGACTTCCGATTACGGCGCGATTCATTTGCTGCCACCTCGAGCGGCAACGCCACTTCCCGAATCTCTTTCTGTCCTCGCGCCTCTCGTCATTCACTCTCTTTCTCCTCATTGCCACCAGCTGTCGCGAGCGCTCCGCACGGGGGACCTCAGCCACTCGAAACCTCCTGATCCAACTTGTCCGTACACTTGTCCCACTATCATCCCGGAATGGCACGAATGAGAGAATCGAATTACCTGCAATTTACTGCGAGGGGGAGTGCTTTACACTTTACATTGCGTTAAGTCCAATCTCACACCCTTTCCCGCGCCACCGCCGAGTTACGGTGGGGCCGAAAGCTTGGGGCCGTAATTGCTCGGTTGTAAGTGGTACCTTTAAGATAGCGGCACATAACCGTAAGATTTTCAATTTCCTCGTTATCCTCAGGAGGGCCACCTCGGGGCAGCGCGCGAGCGCGCTCGCGCCACTATATCGCGCCGACCACCCCCCTGCCACCATCCCCCGCCGCCCCTCGTGTCAGCGGCCGGCCGCCGGCGTCCGCTGCATTCATTAACGTAACACGATTTATCAATTAGCGTAAAAGGCAGCGATAGATAGTCGTTCTGATATGTTGCCCCGTTCCATCTACGCGCGACGCCCTTCCACCGGTGCGGGCCCTCCCCTCCACTCTTCGACGCTCTACCACTTTGCTTGGCTTGATGTCCGCGCGCGCGCGCGCGCACGCACGCACTCACGGCCTACACACTCGTAGCTACGAAAGTATATGAAAGTGCAGGGTGGCATCGATAGGATCGCGGCATGCTGGCGTCCCAGTATTTTCGTCGTGAGACGAGTGCGAATGAATGCAGTCGAGCCAAAGAAATATGAAGGAAAGCTAGTGCAAATGTATATGACAACTCACTTGGCAGTGTGTGGGTGGATGTGTCGAAAGATCGGTAAAGGGAGGATTGTCGGTGTCGGTCTGGAGTTATTGGTTTGCAGGAGTTTGTAACCGATTGAATAGTAAAGGTGGGGAGTTTCTTTTAGCAGTTTTAATGCGACATTAATGATCGGCGACTGTCGATTGCGAAGTGTGGAGTGGGCGAAGAGCAGTGTGTCTGTGTAGCAGGGGTATCGGGCGTAGGCAAGGTAAGCCTACACGAGAGCGAGCCGGGCGAGGGCAAATGGGTTCGCCAAAAAATCCGCTTGTTGATCGACAAGGTCGAGACCAGAGCGCAGCGATGCTGTGTGCGCGCACACAATTTAACAGCGATACAGCTGTAGAGCATCGGACACAGAAGCGCGGACACCGATGCGAGGGTTTTCCCATTCTGGTAAAGCCGTGAGTAGGCCGTGCGAAGGGTGCGGAGCTGGCCGAGGGAGCAGCAAACGCTCCTAACTACCAAGGGTTGCACACGGTTTCATTAATGGAAAAGTGGCATTTCGGATTTTAAGTGCATATCCCGGTCGAGGCATACCGTTTGCGCTGCCGCCACCGCCGCCGCCACAGCAGCCGCTTCCTTCAATGGATGCTACGAAAACAGATCGATGTTTCGCCCTATACAACATTCCATCGACTGCCACTGCCCGCAATAAGATGTCGAGAGTTTATTTCATTGTACAACGCGCGCCAACACAGGGACAATGCGTTAATACTCGAATGGCCGTGTTAACAACTTCTTCTCACTGTTGTTCGCAATTTCTATGTGGGATTACCGAATATAATGAAGCGCGAGTCCGCTCGGAGGCTCTCTCTCTCGCTCGCTCTCTCTCGCTCGCTGTCTGCCGGTTGCGTGGGATAAAATTATACTCGGCTTTCATTGGGCAAAATTTATATGGAAGTGTTACTCCAAAAGTTTTATTCGTAGTTTTACAGCGGCTCGTTGATTGCCGGCAGCTTGTTAGTTGCGTTAGCCGCGTTAAAAACACCCCCGAACAAAGTTTCCCCATTATGAAATTAGCGTAAGTAGAAAGTTCATTTGTAGATCAGACTTCCGCAGCGCTTCAGCACCACCAGTCCGCCCGCTCGCTCGCTCCGTGCTTCCAGTCGTATTTGGATCTATAAAAGCACGGATATTTATCGTTTCCTTGCGCAAAACAAGATGAACTTTATCCTGCGGTATTAAAATGTTCCACAGGAAAACCGAGGAAAAGCACGCGGCGTAGCGCTCAACTTTATTTTGCGTCGCAATAAACGAGGCACTCGCGGTATCATGTGAACCGATCTATTAGCAGTGAAAACAAGTTCACCAATGCAGACCGGTAGTCAATTGACGTAAATGTATTGCTCTTCCACTCATTTAGCTTATCGGCTCGCTTACGAATGCGTTGATTTAATTTTATCAGCGACAGGCATTTTTCCCAATCTCGTCATTGACACCTGCGAATGTAAAACATTCTTTTTTTTCCCCACGCACCACCGCGCCGTCGTATTTATGGAAATAGAACGTCGGTGAAATGGATTTTCAATTACCGGGACTAAATATAAGCGGGCGTTTTAATGTAAATTATACGGCGCGCGCGGACGGAGAACAATACGCGAGTACGAATATATACATAAGTTGATTCGATTCTCTATTAACTCGTTCGCTTACAGCGAACGCCCATTAATGCTGCAGCCTGCTAACCTACTTACTTGCTAATGGTGTTTTATTTAAACAAAATTTCCCTCCGAATACGATGGAAACCGCATTTTCTCCGTAAGGGAGCGATCAATCAGAATGCATTGTTGCAATTATACAGCAAGCCTGTTATACGGTAATGGATGATTTTCTGTTCATCGATGCTCAGCACATCATCGCTACTAATTGATTAATCATGTAGCCTCATAATTATAGCTTGCCAATAAGCTGGTTTCAGCGGATTTCCGCCTGGAGTATCCCCTTTCTGAGATATCGACGAAAATGTTGTTCGCCATACACATCGAAGTTATATGCTGTGTCTACGACCGAGTAGCCGGAGAAATTAGTTTATGTTAATATCATTAGAGCAATTCGTAGTTACGTAAGCATCGGTGGACGAGCGAACGCAATGCGTGTAAGGCTGGTATTAGTTTAGATAGCTCTCCATTTGCAATACTGCGAGAACCGAATGATATTATGATAACAAGACCGTTCCCGGTTTCCTCGGCCGTGCCCAGAGGTATTACACGCCCGCTTAAAACAACTGTAATTTCGTTGCTCGAGCTACGTCGGGCCTTAAGTGCATCATTAGCGAATCAAATTAGGGCGAGCGCAAGGTATACACCCTCAGCGACGCTTGTTCATTGGCTAAAGACAACAGCCACTCGAACAATCATATGATTCATTTCATTTTCATCTCCATAAAAAGAGGAAAATCTCCGATTTCTAAATGTAACTCACTGCTGGCCTGACAAGTACGATCTGACCCTCACAAACTAACAAGACTAATGCGACTTATTACCAAGAGTTTAATTAAATTTCCGCTCGCGTCATAAACCTTGGGCGCACTTCGGGATCGATTTTCATCACCCGCTTGGGTCAGTCTCGTCGGGGGGCCAGAGCGTGTGGTTTGGTAGATCGGAATCGGACCGGAAACAGTAAAGGGAAAGGGTGCCCGAGCGCCGGCAGACGTCGGCGAAGAAGAAGGACGCACGGCCGGGAGAAATCGGCCGGCGAATTAATATCTTCTTCAATAACAGTTTCGCGCCTCGCTGCCCACGGAATACGAGATGGCTCTCGCGCGGTCGGCGGCACCCACTTTTCCCAGGCAGCATTCCGAAACCGCCACCGTGCCGCCGGAAGTGGCCGCGGCCTCTCGAAAAAGCAAAGCGAGCCCTCACACAGGAAGGAAGGGCCCTCTCTCAATGTGCGCGCGACACAAAAAATCGGCCCATGCTCTCATTAACTCGACTGGCGAAGCGTCGCGCCGATAAATCTTAAATCTGCGCTTCCACATCTGACCAATTCCCATTAGGCCTGACTGCTGTAATCCGATGGGGCAGAGGGGGCAGAGGGAGGGGGGTGTTAAATCCGACTGAGGAATCAATTAAGCCGAGGGATACTGTCTCGAGTGTAAGTGGCGAATGCCTAGTCAAAAGAGCAAGCCGAGCGAGTGACAACTATATTCGCACGGCGTCGGCGTCGGCGCCGGCCGAGAGAGATATCTGGACTTGTAATCGACGTCCGAGCGATGCACTTCTTAGGGCCGTTTCAATTAAGCGGAATCATGTAATCCGGGGCCGGTGTGTTCACGGCGCACATCCACGCGAGCGATCCTCCGGCTACGCTCGACAGGAATGCGAATAGCAGGGGCGTGTCGACGATTTGCAAGAAGGATCGAGACATCGCGATGCGGCCGGGCAAAGTCAGCGGGCCCACGGATCCACACCAAGCCAGAACCAGAGAGAGAGGGACAAAGCCCACAACCCACAAAGGGAAACGGAGAGCGAGAGTCGAGTGAGCCCCGGGAGTGGCGAGCAAAAATTGTACGAGAGAAAGATCGGCGAGATTGGAAAAGGACACGAGGATCGAGAATGAAAGAGTCCTGGGATAAAGGGAGGGGGGAGGTCGAGGCGAGCTGGAAGATTCGCCTCTCCGCTCGGTACCTGTACTGGCTGGTAATGAAGGTGTTATTAAATAGATTGAGATTAATTGCGTGATTAGTGCTTTATGTGTAATTGGATAGCGAACCGAGGGGGCTCGAGGAGGCGGAATTAAATTGGCGTTCGTATACGTGTTTATATCCTGGCTCTTCTTCTTCTATTTCCCCCGGCAACCCTCGCTCTCTCACTTCCTCCGTGAGAAATCAACGCATCTTCGATTTTTACACGCACTCCCCTGATTAAGCAAACCAGATTTCCGCCCTGATCGTTGAGAGATGGACGGACTTGCCGTTACCATTCCCTTTCGACATGGAAAACTTATTCCTGATGGCCTAGGTTTATTCATCGGACGGTAGTAAAAGATTCTGATGGGAAGATATAAGAAAGTCAAATTGGCCGTGGTAAGAGGATGCATGAGAAGAGGTTACAATACGAAGAGAGAAGACGTGGAAAGACGAGGGAGTCGGGGAGAGGTTGAAGGATGAAGTGAAACGAAGAGGGGGCGGATGGGGAGGGGAACGGGTTAGCAGTTTATCGAATTAAGGCAATTAGCGGTACAACCGCTCTCGAGGCCTGCCACTTAACCGACTATCTCCGTGGACACTCGAAAGCTTTTCGGTTTCCAGTATGCCAGATAACTCGACACTCTTAGGCACCATTCACGCGTACCTTCATTACATGGCAGCTGGCGAACATTGCTTGGATACCAGCGTATACCGATTCCTTGTTCAACCAGGCCCTCATAATGCCGAAACAAGGAGAGAAGCCTGAGTTCATGATGCCTGTTGAATACCAGAACATGCAGCTCTCCTCTCCTCTCCTCCCTGTCCACACCAACTGTTTCGAGATCTAAGCGGAGAGCATAGAGATAGAGACTGGCTGGCCTGGCAAAGCTATTTTTGTCAAGCCAGCAGCTTCAGTTGACGCCGCACCGCCGAGTTAATGGGGGAATTGCTCCCAATTAAATCATGAATCCCGTGGGTGTCGGACTGATTAAGGCCGGCTGCGAGGCGATGAGGTGCAGTTGCACTAGGTGCAATTGACAGAACTAACCTTCTCGCTTCCATTCTCCGCTCGTCCCGGTGAATGATTAGCAGCGAATGAAGTCGACAGGGATTCGGCGGGCGAGGGTGCCGATTTCTTTCGCCCGAGGCTCATCACTCGCGGCGGCTGCGAACGCTTCTCCCGTTACACATATCCGACAGATCGTAAAGCAGCCTATAAAAATTCGCCATGGCTGTCTGTCCTAGGCGCGCGCTCGGGGAAAAAAGCCGGCAGCCCGACACACCCGGCGGACGATTTAATTTCAACAGCTCGGCCCCCGGGGCGACGGCGATTATCCGCCGCAACAAAAACCCCGCACCGTTTAACCCCGCTGATTTTTCGATCCGCCCTTTAATATGTTATTGTGTAATATGTCCGCGACCGGCGTATATTGCGACAAAAAAATATTGACTGCAACATCGTGGAACGCCCGCGCGCGCGCGCCCGCCACAGACCAATATTTTCGGCCTGCTATTTGTTTTATAGTCGCCACGTGTCAATTGGATTTGAGGGCGAACGATGCGTGATTTTCCGCGGCCGTCCGCGCTTTGTGCGCTCGCCTAATGTTATTAAAGTAAGGCATCGCAGGTTAAATTAGTTCCTCTCACTGCTCCGCTGTACCATTTTACAAGATGACGACGACGTGTGGCTCTCGAGTCGGAACATTTTACACGTGACGGCCGAATGTTCTGTATGTTAAGCATTCGCGTAATCCAGTCGATGATAGAATAAGTTATAGAACGTCGGAGCGATTCTTGTGCTCTCTCTTGCAAGAGGAGGATCTGAGATCAAAGGGAGAAAGGGGTGGCTTTGCAGGTATGCCTGTAACTAAATACACTGTACGAAGGTAAGTCAGAGGGAGAGGGAGGGTGTGTGTGTGAGAGAGGGCGAAGCTCCTCTAGCACGAAGCTCGACGGTGGATGAACTAATGAGGATTCCGAGAAAGAACTAATTCCTCGGGCTGGGAGAGAGCGATGTACGTCATTGTTGGAGGATATCTGGCTAGGGATTCCCGGCGAGAGTAGTAGTCGGCCCGTCTCAAAACCCGGAAAGCCGTCGTGCGCCCTACGATCCGCGGGGCCTCCGTCGCCCTCAAGTGGAAGTTAGGTAAATCGAAAATCCGCCGGCAGAAAGTCCGAGAGAATCCGGCCTGCGACAAAGGGCCGACTTCTGGCGATTTTCGCATTTCGCGCACGTTTCGTACGGCGCGCACCGCGCCCGCTCTATCCTGTGTCTGTGCCGGTCGCTCGGCCTCGCTGCCAGGCGTGCCGTCCGGAAACTCTCTTTTAATTTTCCGCCAAAATTCGAATAAAGTTGCGGGTCCAAGCAGAGTATTAGGCCCGGAGCCGTCCTCCACGTCCAGCGGCAACATTTTAAACTCGCATTTGACGGGCTTGAGCCCTAACTTTATCCACTGGCGACGGTTTTTTGAAGCCCCGCAATGCGACACAACCCTGTACCGCCAACCGCCAAAACGAGATTCCGATGGTCGCTATGGACTCTGGACGCCCATAGGTTCTCCGGAGACGGAAAAGTTTAGCTGGGTAGCTCCCTTTTCGTAGGAACCGCTGCTCATTCTCAAACTGGCATTACAATTCGCCCTCATCCCTTCCTCTCTTTCTCCATCCGATACATTCGGGGGAAGTTGACTTTTACATCCGCAAAGAGCTGAAATATCATTGGACCCGGTACTCTTTAATCGTTCCTGATCTTCCTGGTGCAAGACTGCACCGTTCGTGTTATCCTATCAACTCATCGTATTAAAAGAGCGAGGTGAGAGCGTTTTGAAAAAACGTTTTCCCTTATCAGAAATTTCTACAAGAATATTGAACCATAACATTAAATTCTCCCTCTCCCCTTCCTACACTTTTCTACTCTGCGACGCAGTTACATAAACCCGCGGAATGGAAGCTGGTAAACATGACGGAGTGCCTAAGCTTTTACCCAGCAAATATAGTCCGACCCACGCGCCGGGGAAGGAGAGAAGAACGTGTGTGTGTGCGTCAGTACAAACTGCGTGAAAATCTCTCTCTCGTGCCGGTGGAGCCCGCTGCCCGCTTTTAATCACGTCTTTCTCGTTACGAAAACGCCGCCAAGAAGAACATTTTTTTCCGGATGTTTCGCGCGGATTCAATATTTGCTCCTTTTTCCGCGGTGGCTCGCGCCCTCGCGACCTGACTGCTGCTGACTGCCGCCCTAATGAAAACTACTGTGATAATCATAATTACTCCTCAGAATGCGCCACTTCCGGCATCGTAATTAATTAGAGGAGGGATGAAGTTTCCCTGCTCGCAAGTCGCCCTACCTCCAGCTAGCATGCCAAACAATGCCTTGTGTTACCGAGCTACCTTCTACTCTCCCTTGGTAACAAACTTCATAAGAGAAGGTGAACAGCTTTTTTCTACCATTCCTTCTACATCAACCTTCTTGCCTGGTCTTTCAATAATATATTTTTCCACGCAATTAAGACATACCGTCTTATGGATATACGCGGTGGATATTTCCCTCGGCTATATCGACGATATGTTTCTCTAAACAAGCAATATCCGAAGCCGAGGGTCTGATCACTTAAGGGATATCCAGCATGACCGCGCGCAATGTCTTCGTCACGGAAGTTAAGCCGAACTGATTACTCAATTAATTAAGTTAGAGTCACCGGCTCTCGAACATTAGAGGCGCCGGTGTCTGTTGAATGGCAATCACGGCATCCCCCCGCTTGCAAAAAGTACATACTCCCTGAGATACCAGAGCTCCCCTCCGCCCTCTGTCATCATCCCGGTGGCGACGGTGCGGCTACAAAGAAAACATTTACCCTGCCTAACGACACGAGTCTTCCAGGGCGGCGGCGGCGGTGAGCGAGGGAGGTCCGATGCCCGGCGATTACTTGGCAATTCCTGCTTTCTTCGGTTTAATCGACATCGGCGCGAGCGGCCGCTTCCAGATCACGGTCCGCTTCGTGTCAAACGGTAACCACGAAATCAGCGTGTTGCTCGAGCTGGCGACGCCGCTCGTCGCCGCCGTCCTTTCGAAGGCAGAAAGGGATGCGCGCCGTCAAGCGAGTCGCCAAGAAGACGAGACAAGAAGAAAGGGGGAGGAAAAACGAACGGGAGGAGCCGCCAAGAGAAAAGACGAAGGGACACACAGAGACGCGTATACACGCGAAGGAGAAGGAAGGAGAGAGAGAGAGGGAGAGTGAGAGAGACAGATAGGGTCCCTTCTCGGCCCTATTAAAAAGCCCGTTTCTGCCTCCGTTTCTGAAAGCCTCTTACGGCACTCGAGGCAACTGCGAAAGCACTTGAAAGCTCCTGAAAAGCCCGACAACACTTCCCTGGTTGAGTGCCGCGTCCCGCCAGGAGGCTGCTGCGACTTCGCACCCCGTCACCGAGACACGGAGCTCCTACGATCCTACTCTGCCGCTTCCCCATCTCACTCTCTCTTTCACCTTTCCCTCCCTACCACTACCACCTCCCCCTCTCTCTCTCTTTCTCTTTCTCTGCACCGTAATATCAGCTCTATCCCATGTATTAAACATTGAGTGATCCTCTCTCTCTCTCCCCCTCTCTTTGTTCCTCGGGCCTGCATCTACCCTCGGAGCGAGAGGGGATATCTCCGCGGACATCCCCTCGCCGAGTTAAGGCACGTTCCCGTTGAAGAACGCGGGGTCACTAACGAGAGCACAGGACCGTTCTGCCCTAACTACCCGTGCACCGATCTGACGAGAATGCCACTGCTACTACCGAGAATATACGCCGAGTATTGTCGCCCGTTCTTAAGATGAACATCGCCACCCGAGCTATTGGCAGTCTTAGCGGAGCGTGTACTGAATCGGTGGGAGCTAATAAATTGATTAAGTCCGCAGCCCCAACATCCGGCTGCATTGGACGCCGCCGCCGCCGTCGCCGCCGGCCGGTTTCAACACCGGGCGTGCTCGCCATTTCTCTCCCCTTCAAGAATAAGAAGGTCCCCTATCTAATTCTAATTACAAACAGGATCATAAATCGTGCGGTATCCGGGGCTGTGGGAAACAATCGGACAATGGAGGCCGGCGGGTACTAATCTCGAGCGTGTTTAGCAACGCGGAGCGAGTGTATCGGGAATCTCGGGGCGGCGGAGTCGAGCAGGAGGGAATGGCCGAGAGAGAAGGAGAGGGAGAGAGAGGGAGAGTTCTCCCTTGGATTTCCTCCGAGGAAAGGAAGCGGCCGGCGATATTGCGAGAGCGGCGCACTTCCGGCGGCCGCGGCAAGGGGTTGAAATTAGTGGTAGGCGACACTCCCACCCGATAAGTCTGCATCGGGCCATTCTTCTTCGCCGAGACCACTAACGAGAGAACGAACCCATGTGAACATCGAGCTCGAACCAAGCGGAGGGAGCCAGACCGCGAAAGAGGGACGAGGAAGAGGAACGGAGAGTGGACTCTGCTCCTCCGCTCGACGAAAGTCGAGGAGGAAGTAGAAGGAACGCGGGGCGAGATAGAGCCCGAGGTGAGCAGAGCGACTGGCTAGAGGCCGAGAAAGGTGAGAAAGCAGAGGACAGAAGGTGCTGGTAATCTGCGTGTTGAAGTGCTCTCGACCGGAGATAACGGGAACATACATAATGCAGTGTTTCTTCTTGCAGGAGACCAATCGTCGGGCGTCTTAAGCGAAAATGGGCCAATGCCTTCTCGCGCGAGAGGCTTTTCCCCTCGAACCTTATTACAATACATTAGAATATCGTCGTGCTCGCCCGACTTCGCTCGTGCGCGGGATAGAAAGCCAAGGGAAGCGTGCTCCTGCAGAGATTCGCCCGCTCCTACAGGAACACCCAATGTCTCTCCCACTTCTTCACTCTTGACTCTTCTTCCTTTTCGGTCGACAGGCGATCTTGCCCGCTCGCGCATAATTGTGCATTAGAAACCCCATTCTTTCGGAATGCACACCGTTATTACGAGGCGGCGTGCACGGTGAAATCGGGCGTAACTTTCACTCCACTTCTTCCCCGATGGCTATCGGTATCAGTGCATTAAACATCAGCGCGCGCGCGACCATCTGGTATCCAGCGTGGGCCGCGCTATCGCGATCCAAGATAAACACCTCATAAATAGCCGACCCACTCGATACCCTTTCTCATTAGGGGAATTAGTTATTCCAGCGAAAAGGCAAGATTGCGCGAACCCTGCTCCAATCTCGCTTCAAGGCTCAAGGTAGAACTTTCCCAGTCCGCGGAAATCATCGGGATCGCCGATCTAATTCCCATCCAACTACCGTTGCCCACTATACTGGCCTCGCTCAAAAAGAAGCCGAGGAAGGACAAGGCGAGGCACTCCTCCAACATTTCCAATCGAAGCAACGAGCGTGAGCGCGCGTAAAACCCGGAAGAGCAGGTTGCTTCCTTCAAAAGGGGCCGCCCCGTACGAGGAGAGCCACGGCACCAGCAACAACAGAACAACAACCGAGCGCGGCCAGCAGCTGCGCGGAGGGAGAGGGCAGGGGCGATAGAGAGAAGGTCGGGCTCTTCGCAGCTAAATGAAACAATTCCTGGAATTCTTCGTGACTTGGCTGGCAGGCTTCCTGGGAGGCAGAGGAGGCCAGTGGGGTCGGTTAATTTCTGGACACCGAGCGAGGGGGTGGCGCGGCTCTAGTTGCGCCGGCGGGGCTCTGTGTGTCTGAGCGGGTGGCAGGGCCCCGCTTAATCTGGTGCAGTTTAGACAATTTAGCGCGGTTACCCGGTTAGCGTCAAACATAAGCTCGCCACTCGGCCGGGTGTAAAGAATGGCGGGCGTAATGTCGGTCCACGCGCACGGACCTCGCCGCCCCAGGAGGGCCGAGAAAGATAGCCACGCTTCCAGAGGAAACGAAAGACTACGGTGGATGCATGCGGCCAAACAGAGAGAGGGAGAGGGAGAGAGTAAGCTTACCAGTCGCCGAAGCCGAAGGGCAAGAGAAGAGGGGTTGCTACTCGCCGCCGGAATAACCTAGCTCTTTAATTTAAAGCCGCCGGACAGTAATTAAAATAACCACCCCCGACACATAGCCCCCGGAGCGGTGCCCAACTCGCTCAAGAACCTCGCCTCCCGCACGTGGGATTCGCTTGTCGAGCTCTAACAAAAGAACGGACTTGTTTCTACAACTAGTTCTCCTTGGTATAAAAGTCTCTGTCTCTTTTATCAGTAATCCACCCCTCAATTTAGCAGCTCGAAGGCTCGGACACTCTTTCTGCCAATTATTTTCGTGCGAAAGTCTCGCTGCAATATCACTACGTGATTAAAGTTGAATGATAGATGGTCTTATGAATAAATTACTGGCCTTGGCGTTAAAGTGTGGTGCATGGGATTCGATGAAGGCTAAACTCGTTGAGTACCACCTTCGTCTTTCGCAGCTACCACGCTCAAAATTACAACACGGGAACTGGCGTTGGGGCGACCGTGCTTTGTAAGATTGAAAATCTCATTTAATCCATCAGGTGCGCTGCCCTTAGTAATTCTCTTATTGTGAAAGCGTCGTGGCATTCATAAAGGAGTCCCGCGCCCACTTGCGCGCTCCATGTTTTTACTAGTAGTCAAACCTAGCGGTTTCGATTTAATCACGACACTGAACGAATGCCCTTTCCACCGTGGCTAATGTAACACGCTGATTTTCTAATAGTAGCCCCAGGCCTTAAATTACCTCCATTACTTGGCAACTGTAGCGCTGATGGCTGTGTACTTCGGCATCGAATAACAGCTAATCACGGAAATAAGACCATTCCCAAGATACGGATTAAAACGTCGAGCAGTAATAAGCAGGTGCTCCTCCGCGATATCGTTCAATAATTTACTTAAACGCGCTTGTTTGAACTCGTATGGGAACCGGTTCCCCCAGCCAGGCCTCCCTCCCCCCTGATCACTCTGTCCCTCTTTCTCGCCATTTGCCTCGGAAGATAGAGTAATCGAGAGCACTGGTGCACAACCCAGATCGACTTTAACCGATCGGCACTGGCGTCCTAATAAAATATCGGCAGGATCCCCGACTGACCTGTAAGCCGTATGATGGAATTGGCGAATGTGTATGGGGAAGTGGTGGTAGGAAGCCGCAGCAGGCACGCCGTGCAATCGTTGCTGCCCGGCGTCGATATAACGTAGGCACTCAAGGGCCACGGCGTGCTCGAGTTTCGATATACCAGGTGTTACGATAAATTTAAACGATATTTTATTCAGGCGGGCCGATCGCTAGTTTTCAATTTGCCGGCTCGTATATATTTCGCGAAGGTCCGTCGTGGAATGGAAGACGTAGGGGGTGGCTGGCTGTCGGCCTTGGAGATGCAATTTCTCGGGACGCCCGTACGTCTGGACCCTCAGTAGGGTCCTCCCCGCTCCCTCCGAACCTT
The DNA here is from genome assembly GCA_963675795.1 of Crossocerus cetratus. Taxonomy (NCBI): domain Eukaryota; kingdom Metazoa; phylum Arthropoda; class Insecta; order Hymenoptera; family Crabronidae; genus Crossocerus; species Crossocerus cetratus. The sequence goes on along the minus strand of OY776668.1, from coordinate 16,069,195 downwards.
GATGAAAAAATAATAATCCCGTGGGAACGGTCAGTTATGGCGAATAAAATCATCCCGCTACAACCACTATCCAATTGAAAAGCTATTCCTGCCTTGTCTTGCCCCGGAGAACATCCCTCTTTGTATCCAAACCAAACAGACTGCGAACTTATAACCAGCGTGTTGGCGATTAGCACTTGAGCCGAGATGAAGATCTTGATAAGTCATTGTTGGCTAATTACAGATCCGGACGCCGATAATTGGTGAGGAAGTTCCAACTGACCAGATCAGTCAAAGTTGATATGTCTCATTTTAAGTAGATAATGACGGTGAGTAGTCAGACGCGATAGCCCCTCGGTGGAGGACGGATTATCGTTCAAGTTTTAATGCAATTTCCCACAATCGGGTTCGCTTGCTCCAGGCAGATTTAACCTTTCAAATCGAGCGGATCGGCGAAACGAGTGCAACTTTAGGAAGAGTAATCCAGCCGTAATCTATCGAGGGAACGGTACACACTTTACGCTATCAATAAAACCGAAGCATAAAAGAAGGCTTCCCTCCAGGCGGAGCGGGGCTGGAAGGGATGGGAGGGGATTGGACGGTCGATACAATTACCGGCGGGTTTAATCACAGAAACGCTATCCGGGCGGATCACGCGACGTGCCGTTAAATTCTCCCAAAAGACAATGGGGAAGCCAGTGCTGGCGGGGGGGCAGAGGAGTGCGCGCGTCCTCGCAAACAGGCTTGCAATTAGTAGGTGTCAGTCGAAGGGTCAGGTGTAGCCGGAGAGTAGTGCAGGTATTTAAGCCAGCGAACAGGCGTATAAAGGGGAGTTCAAGCGGGGGTGGAAGACGGGGGTGGGTGCTAGAAGGGCCGAGCCGGCCAGGTACAGAACTTGTAGATGTTTGGCTTCTACTGAAATTAAAAATATCGATTCCCATTCGCACGCCGGGCTTCATAAGAGCTCAATTCGTTTCTCTCCTGCAAGACAATACCTATTCTTCCCGCGGACAGTAAGAGGTACAAATTGCAGTTGCATCCCCCCGGTGCGCCCTCGGTCCCTCGATTCCTCGCTGCGCAGGAATCCCAAACACAAAGGCTCTTTTTCATTTGGTTTTTCCTTCCCCGCTCCACGCCCTCGCCCTCGCCCTCGCCCCTACCATCGACTCTGTGCTCGCCACCCCCGGGAGCAGGCCGGCGCCCCACGCGACCAAGAGAGCCGAGTAGCCCTTCACCTCGGAGCAGTTCACCCAATGCTGCCGCGCCAGTGTTTGCGCTTCTTCGTCCAGTGGCAGGGCGACCTATCCAAATCTATGGAAACCTAATGGTATACATAATTGACTAATCCAATGGATTACTCGGGAAAGAGCTGCAGGCCGGAGCGCCGCGCTGCGCCGCGCCACTGGGATTGAGGGGCCTCGGCCAAAAGCGTGCTTTCTAATCGATCGCAATGACGCTACGGCCAATCAGCCCGATTGGAAAGCAAGCTTGCCGGCTCTCTGATTCGCAGCCGCTCGATCCTGATTGAATCGAATGATGCCTCGGAAAATCGCGGCCAGTCATTTCTGTTAATTGAATGGCTGACGTACTATGCCGCGGCTTTATCCCTCCTCCTGCAGCCCCTCCCCCCAAGCCTCATCGACTGACTCACTCCAGGTCTCCTGGCGGGCCGTGAATCGACCACCGTTACCATTTTAATTCGCCCGCTGCTCCACCGCTCGAGTGTCGGAGAGACGTTCCACGATGAGATTCCTTTCGGCACTTGCTTATTGAGGGGGAGCGCCGAGTGCTGCTTTTATCAGGTCGAAGACTGCACTTAAGGATCATCCTATTTCCGATATTGATGTTTCGGGGCCCTGGCTGGCAAACGTCGCATTCCCTATTCCCTGTCCCGGCGTGGCGGTGGCGTCGCGTCGCGCGTCCCGTCGCCCTTAAATTTGCACTTTTGAAGAGGTGGGCCGAATTGATCGGGCAGGATTGATCGAGGGAAATCGTTCGTGCGGTCGATCGGAGCCGGAACGTCACCTGCACGGGTGGGTGGCTTTGCAATTTCGGAGGGGTTTCAACGACGCGAGTGCGCAGCGACTGCTACCCTCTTCGGCTACGAGCCTTGATTAGGCTTCCGGTTAATTAATAACCTCTCGTGCACACATAGCCGTGGCCCACGTATGAATATGCATGCGGCCTGTTGTGCGTTTCGCGGTGTGAGACTGCCGAGTGTATTCACCGGGACCGAGAGAGATGGAGTGCGGGTGTGCGAGGGAGAGGGGCATCGGGAAGGTCGGGCGAATAGAGAGCGAGAGAGAGAGAGAGAGAGGAGGATGCTGCGCGACGAGAGGGTGTTCTAGCACGAGAGACGCGGGCAATGCTGGCAATGCGTTCGAGGGAATCGGAGCTATAAAGCGTGCCGGTGGAAAGAGCGGGATGGATGGTAGAGTGAAGGGGGAGGGTAAAGAGGGCGAAGTGGAGAGGGCGAGGGTGAGAGCAAGGGTGAACGAAGGCGAGGGGGCACGACTGGTGGAGGGCTACTTATTTGCATTCGGAAAACAAAGGGTGTGGGCCGTGCGCCTCTATGCTTGCCCCTCATCTCGCGTAACGAAGGACGAAGGGGGCCGCCGATCAAAAGTCTTTTCCCGCCTTCTTCGTTGTACGCCCAGGCTGAATCGCGAGGTTTGTGCCTGAGATTTTAATTAGTACCGCACTCCATCGCCACGCGGCCGCAGTTTAAGAGCTATATCGTTGAATTAATATGATTATTCGCGGCTTATTTTTCCTTCCTCCTCCGTGCCGGCATCCGCTACCGAGTGGAAGCATGCCCCGCGCCTGGACTCCCTTGCTTCCTGTATTTCTTTTTCCCCGTCCCAGAGAGAGAGAGAGAGAGAGAGGGGAATAAAGGAGAGTGAGATTCTTTTGTAATAACGATATTTTTGCGGATTGCCGAGGAGTTCTGTTTTCGAGCGCTTCCTCTTTCAATACACTTTTGTAGAGCAGATTGTACTTCCGTTTTGTAGCCGGATGGCCTCTTCTGCTCGATTTATGTATACTTTCGCACCGGGACTAACCCGTGCCGACCTCCATTCCCAGCGCTCTCGAGCGGCGGGGGAAATTAAAAAATACCCGAGATTATTGTGCGGCCCGTATTTCATTAGTACGTCAAATTCCGAGAGAGTGGTGTTTTATGGAATTACGAAATCTTCATAAAACCTAATTGATCCACGAGAACTAATTTCGCCTGCCATCCGTATGCTACTTGAAGGGTTCGGAGTTTAATAAAAGTCGATTAGTAATTTATATCAGTAGTCCCTTTGCCAATGGTGATTTATAGCGCGATGAACTGAGAACCCCTGAGAGGGGACTATTCTCGTATCAGGGTAAAAACGCTGGAAATGAATTAACTTTTTGCCGAGCGGCCCGGCGAGCAGGACTGGAGTCACATTCTGAGCCATTGTCGAGTGTGTGCGCTTGAAGCGTGTCACGTGGGGTCCCATGATGCCCCGGCATCAGAAATTAACTAGCCGTGTTCCCTCGATGGACATTGGGCCTGACCTCGAGGAGATTGGCCGGACGAAAGGAGCGGACGGACGCGCCGTCGTCCCCGTCGTCCTCGTCGTTGCGGCCTTAATCGAGGTCGCGCCTCCGAGAGACTTTTGCTTCTTACGCTCGAGCGCCGCCACCGAGCATGACGGTTTCTTCCCTCGGCCGCATATTTCCGACAAATACGCCACTCTTACTACCAAGGCCGAGAGACTCATCCGACGCTGATAGCCCGTGTGCTTTCGCACGGATTTCAATCTAGCCGCGATTCCTAGCTTTCTCTCTCTCTCCCTCGACCTCGCAGCGGCCGCTGCGCTCCGCCAAGTGAGAATGCTCATGACAAGAGTTCCTCGACCGGAGACGAACGAAAGCACGGGCGCCGATCGCCGCCGAGAATTTACCGATTGTTTGCCCAGCGAAATGCCAGCCTCTACATAGCTGCGCCTGAATACACGACGAGTGTTATTGCGCACGCCGCGCCGTCGGCTGGATCGAGCCGAAGCCGGGAGGCAGCGGGCCGAGCCCCGCTCTCTGTCCTTCTCTCTACGGCATGATTCGCTCGATTTAGATTTAGTCAATGTAAATTAGACGTAATTGGAGCCGAAGCTAATGCTACTCCGCTTGGTATTAGATATTAGCGCGCGGCTGCTAATGCTCCGTGTATATCTTCATCTTCGGGTAACCCACTAATTCAGAAGCTACACTCGCCGGCTGCCTACCTGATGTGTGTACATTCGAGTTTTCCTCCTGAATTCACCCGCTTGAAAGCCCGCAGCCCCCACTTTCCCGGGAGCGCGCATTATTGATGTACTGTACTTAATCATTAAACGCTTACCGCTAACTACCAGTAGCCGTGATCGGACAGGGATGGCTCTTTCTTTGTAAAGTACTATCCGACGAACGGCGATGCCGCTTAACTGATATTTAAAGTTTCGGCTTGATTATGCTGCGCGCGTCCATTAACGTCTCAGACTTTCACGAGGCAGGCTTACAGTATACACGCGTTAACAAGCCGCACGACGACGGAGGGCAAAACTTTCCAAGCGAGCTATGACGTAAAGCCCCTTTAAATGTATGTATGTATGTCGAAACTGCAAGTGAAATTACTTGCCATCCCGAAAGAATGTCTTCCTAAGTGCAATCCTATCTCGCGGGAATCTCCAAGTCTCGTCGAAAATCTTGGGATCTTGGTGTAGAGTAAAATGTCGATGGACCGAACTCGAATCGATATCGATCAGCATTCCCGTCGAGATTACTCTGTCCGATCGTCGTCTCTTCTGAGAAATTGATACATCGCGCTACGTCGACGGGCCATATATACACTGATGGATATGTACAGATATATAAATATGTATGTATCCACGGAGGCCGAGACTCGGGTGTGATACCTTAGCAAGGGCTAAGCCCACGTAGACCGACAATCTCGCGCCATTACGATCGCATAATGATCGTTATTCGAGAGCACAAAGGGTCCGGCCAGTGGTGCTCAGATGGGAGAGGGCATGTTTATCCTGAGGATCTGCAACGCATCACACCTCGCTTCAATTATCACTCGGGCTTCTTGCTCGGGGTGGAAGGTGCGAGAGGGACAGCACTGAAATAAGATCATCGGGGGATAATCATCGCGGTCAGAGTGGCGCGAGTGTAATTTATATTTAAATAAGCTGCGATGGAAACCGCAAGGTAAATACGACGCTTGGACCAACCGACTCGATGCGGATGGCTCCCACTTTGCGCCGGCTATCGAGGACCGCGCGCTCTTCGATCGGTTGCGGTCGTGTGTTCTCCCTGTTGATATCTCCGCAAAGTGTTGATAATTTCACGTCCGCCAGTTTCACAACTATCCACTCACGAGTACATCCCGCTTTCCCCCGACACTTTTCTGGGCTCTGCTCTGCTAGCGAGAGCTAAACACGCACGCTTGTAATATGCCAAGCTCGCGGGCGTGCGCCGGAGTCTAATAAAATATATCGTGAAACAATAAAGGGTGGTTATCGCAGAGGCGGGCGGGCGCGGGCGCGAGCGCGCGGCTCAGCCGGTACGATATTGTATCCTCGGGTGGAGGAATGGCGGAGAGAGGTTGGCGGAGGCTGGGCACACAGAGAGTACGGATAGCAGTGATATGAGAAGGCGATGCCGACGGTAGGAAGGGGTGGCTCGGGTCAGTTGTCTAATATATGTGATAATAACTTCGGCCCGGGGAATCGAAGCCGTCGACGTGCGAATCTCAGATCTGCATATATGGATTGCTCGGGCCCGAGCCTCTCGCTCTCGCACCCGCACCCTCTTTCCGAGCCGCAGCCGCCTAAATATACATCCCTTCGCCCTCTCACTCACTTCCTCCCACTCGGCCTCCCCTCTCTCTTTCCAGGTACACCCTCCTTATGTACACGTATCCACGTTCGACGGTAATTCGTGTGTTCCCGTACGTCCGCATGTTTCCGTGTACCTGTCGGCCGCGGCGAAGGTGTGAGAGTCTCCACACTCTCGGCCGCCTGCATCCACGGAGCCCCCAGGTCCATTCGACCTGTGTGTGCTTTGGATATTTCCTCGAGCCGAGACTCCCCGAGTGTGCGGCCACACTCGTACAAGACGCGCACCCATACGCCGGCCCCGGCATCAGTCCTAGCGTATTTACAGGTGCACACTGTGTGCAGTGGACCTGCAGCGTCTGGCTGTGTGTGCTTTTGGACTGAGGGTGTGTGCACGCCCGTGCGTCGCCGCGTCGATGCAAGAGCTCGGCCCTGTGTGAACTTGACTTATGCCTGTCTCTGTGTATGCCAACTGAACCCTGCTCCCCCCACTCGCCATCCCTTCCGCTCTCCTTCTCTCCTGGCCTGTTCGTGTGTATGTTTTAGATATGAGTTCCTTGGCCGAGCCGTACGTAGCCGTGGAGAGCGGCGCGTATAAGGAAGGGGGCCGCAGCCACGTCCCGGGGCCGGGAGTAGCGGGTGGGAATTTCAAGATTGAAATTTGAAATATGGAAATAACAGAAAACGATCTCGAACCACCTTTCCTACTCCAACCCTCCGCGTGGGGGTTCGGGTGGTGTGCGGAAATTTGTGTCGATGCGCAGGTATACGCATTGCTATACACAGGTTGATGGCGAGAGTGCGGCAAGAAGGGCACGTTTTACCCATAATCTCGATTCATCTCGATTATTGTCGACCACTTGAAATATTATTAATTCATACTGGCTCTTCCGTTCTTTCAATTCCTCCATGAAAGAATCTCTTTGAACCTTTCGGCCCAATCATGTCCGAGTGCCGGCGCTAGCGTCGAGTACCCGTTATACAATAATTCGATTTGGCTCTTTTAGACTCTTCAGATTTGAGATAGAAATTACTTCACATATAATTACATATAAACGTAGGTAAATGGTGGGAAAGCTGGGTATCATTAAAAGGTCTAAAAGAATTGATTGAAATTCCGGAGACGCTGAAAGCCCATCATTACTTTATCGGGCCTCTAAGACTTACAGAATTTGCAAGAAACGCGGAATGCGGGGTGCACGAAAAAAAGTGCAGGCCTGTCTGGGTGAGAAGCCTGACGGAAAATATTACATGCTAATGCCGGATGAGCTCGCGAAGGAAGGTGGAGGAGCCTTTGACCTCTCTCTTAGCATGGAACACTGTTCGCCAGGCGTGCGCGCTCCTCGCCGTGTCATTCCCCTCGAGTGCCGGCTTTCCATATGGTCTCTGCTTTTGGTCTTTCGGCTGTGCGCGCCGGCCCAATGGGATAGCGCCGGGCTGCATTATATTACGTTACGTCACATTATGCACCTAGGCCGCCGTGCAAGCCGGAACATTACGACGTTCTCTCTGTTATGCTGGCTGCTTGGTTAATGTTCTGTGGCTGAATTCCAGCCGGTCCAGGTCTTCCCGAAACAAAGACTTTGTTTACCCTGCTAGAAGTAGCGAGCCGACTATCGGCCGCAATTCACAATTTACATTCAACCCCCCTACCCTTTCCCTCCCTCCTATGTCTATGTGCATACGTGCCACGGGGCAGCCAGGAAGCGCTGCCCCGGGAGGAAGTAATGCCTCCGAATGGGATGTGGAAGGTAAAATCCACCACAATGAGCGGGCAGCCTCCACCAAGATTATTATATTAGGCATTTATGTCCGCCCGCGCGATTTACGGTCCCGCTGCACGCTTCGCCCACCCCACAAGCTTCCTCCCGCAAAGCCGGCGCGAGCTTCCTTCCCCGGGATCTTTTCTGCAAGTTAAATCCCGGCCCCGCTCCCCCCGCTCGATGATCGTTATGGCTCTCCAGCGTGGAAAGAGAGAGGAGGGCACGAGCCCACGAGCCCACGAGCCACCAAGTGTGCGCGCGATATAATTGTTCCGCGCGGCGACTTGTACCAGTGTGCCCGAAAGGGTTTAATAAAGTGGGGAAGCCTAATAATGCCGCTCGGCCGCCTCCTTCGGCCGGGAGCAATCGAGAAAGAGAGGGAAGAAGGAAGAGAAAAGGAGAATGGGAAAGAGGGAGTGGGGGAGTCCGGCGGAAAAATCCGCGGGCGCACCAGTTCCCACAAGATCGCGAACAAAAAACCTCCGCAGTCCCGGGATCTGAGAATTCACGAAGGTATAACGAGCATTTTCACGCATCTCCGCATAGAGGAGTGGCTCGCCCGTTGGAATTATTAATTAAGCACACTAATTAAGCGCGTTCATCGTGCTCGCCCGGAGGGGTCAACCAAGCGCAGAAGGAGAGGGTGAGTGGCTGAAAGAGAGACAGAGGCAAGCAGCCAGCCAGGGAGGGAGAGGGCTGGAGGCTGACTAGCAGTCGGAGGGAGGGAGCGAGCCCGAGTAGTAGATGAGGAAAGGGAGAAACAGAGCGAGAGCCAGAGGGTCCAAAGGAGAGGAGGAACTCTCGGCAAATTCTCAGCCGAGAAAGAGAAACTATCGCGCGCGCACGGGAGAGAAGGGAGAATACACGCTGCGGAGCCGGCACGCGATTACAAGGGCGATCGATAATAAATTAGCTTTAAGCTAGAAACGGCGGCGCACCATTCCGCTCTCGTCCGGCCATTAGAAGTCGTTGTTCCTGACCGTTTATTAGAGGTCCGAGCTTACGTGTGTCCCGCGCGAGAGAGCGTATCTTAACGGCCGAGTAATTATGCCCCAACGATGCCGCGGTGCTTCGGGGCGCGAGAAAAGGAGCCTCCGGAGGCGTGAGGGGGTCGCCTCGCCTCACCTCGCATCGCCACCAACACTCCCAGAGAAAGCGGCCCACCATATCCTCTAATGAATGCATGGGATTAACGAGGAATAAATAACGAGGGATTGTTAATAATGTCGCACAAACCCCGCGAACCCCCCTCAACCTGAGTAAAGTGACCTCTCCTTACGAAGCGGAGTCCGCGACGGTTCGACGAACGGGGTCACTACGCGGTAATAGTAAGGCGCGCGTCTCCGATATATTGCAAGTGCCGCAAGGATTCCGGGCCATGAGATTTTTCTCCCGGCGAGAGAGTGCGAGGAGCGAGGAGCGAGGAGCGGTAGAGTTCATTAAGGATGAAGAAGACCTTTAAAGAGTGGGACGGACGGCGATACCTCGGCAAACGTTTAAGCGCTTAAACGCTTAGAAAGCTGGGCCGCGCGCGCGAGAGTGTGTTACACTGTGTGCGCCATACATTCGAGTCCATTCCCTTTCTCTGGTTGGTGGGAAGAAAGGAAAGAGAAGGAGAGTCTGATGCCTGGAGGATTAAAGAACGTAGAGTAGGCGAATGAAGGAAGGTGGAAGGCCGAGAATCCAGCGAAAGCAGAAAAGGCCGCCGGGGAAAGAAGACAGAAGGAGAAGAAGAAGTAAGAGTGGAGAGTCGAGAGTCCGAAGACGGAGGGGGCGAGGGTAAGGCACTAATGAGCAAATAAGGCGAAAAAAGGTGAAAATTCATTAGCAGTCAGCTAGCAATGGACGACGCGGGGAAAGGGTTACCGAGAATCGGCGTAACTCCCTTCCTGGTAAAGGGCTCGAAGGCTCGACAAAGGACTCTAAAAATAAATACACAATTAAACGTCGTGATAATTAACTTCTTTATGCCGGCGCGGCCGCGCTGGCGCGCCTAAGCGACCCTCTGCCAACGGACCCACCCACGCCGGTCGTCCTCGTATGCACAATGCACACACACTCTGGGCGCATCCCGCAAGAATTGTCCCACGAAATTTCGTAAATTCCCTGGTAATTATGTCCCATTATTCCTGCTGGCCGTACCATGACAAATGACAGTACTTCGCCGCCACTAATTATACCAGACGAGACCAATTAGGCCCGCGGTGGGAAATTCTTGAAGCGGCGCGCGAAAAGAGTCACCAAGATTTCCCGGCGGCGAATTAGCGGCGCGCGCCGAGCCATTCGATATTAATGCCTGATTGGGATAGGCCATTGAATAGGAGCGTATAATGCTACCCGGTGTATTGCATCGCGCATCGTATTAAAACAATACAGTGAAGGACCCGGTGTGTGGGGCGGGAACACAATTACGCCGGTGACCAGATCCTGGCCAGCCTTTTGCGGCTGGGATGGGCCCGGGAAAATCCGTCCGATTTGGCTGAAACGCGCACTGATCGAGTCGGCCGCGGATCAACCGAATCCACTCTAATTTAGACATTTTCGCTCGGGCCGGCTTCGCTCGGTCTGCCACTCTCCCTCTGCTCCCGCCGACCGCCGCCCTCCTATATTTGTTATATTTTCACTCGAATCATTATTACGCGGCATCGCACGCCAACCATACCAAGGGATTACCGCGCTTAATCCGGTACGCTATAAATTGGGCGGAATCGCATCTCATGCCTGTCCGTCCCTCTTCTATCCATACTCTTCTTCGCCCACTCGCTGCCCCGACACTTTCTCCGTCATATACCCACTCTACCCACTCTACCCTCGACCGCCGCCACCCTGTCCCCCCAGCAAGAGGCTTTGCTCGCGAGGGACAGGGCCGACTGTTTCGTTTTTCTCCACGCAAGATCCGCGGCGGCTGCTGCCTCTCCCTTCCGGCTGCATGCGGGGAAAAGGGTTACGGCGTCCGGTGAAACGAAGGAGACAGACGGGAAGCGGAAGGGCGAGCGGGCGGCTCTGCTTGGGCCCCGAAAACGACAAGCACCGCGCGTCGAAGGCTCGTATGAAGCTGGATCGAGTGAAAGAAAAAACGCTGGAGGAAGCGAAGGAACGAAATGCAGGAAAATCGTGGCGGAGCCGCGTGGAAGGAGAGGCCAGCCAGCCAGCGAGCCAGCCGGGTCTACGTATACGCGGAGCAAAACGAGAGTCGAATCGCGGCAAAGAAATATCGTTGGTCAACGGAGAAAATCCGTATCCTGGCAGTAACGACCAGGATGGCCGCGATAGGGGAAGTGCAGGCAAAGTAAAGGGAAAGAGAAGAGACAGGCCAACGAGCGAAGAGAGCGGGTGAGAGGGAGAGAGAGAGAGAGAGTGAGTGAGTGGCGGAGAAAGCAAGATCCAGGAGAAAGGAGACTGACTATGCCAGGAGGAAGGAGGAAGGAGGAAAAGGTACCCTTAGCTGGGTTTCCCTCAGGAGGTTTTATAATGGCGTCCAGTTATTACCGCAGGACCTCGGGCCACGAACACGATACGATCCTCCGACAAGGGACGAAGGCCGATTTAACAAGTGGTCAAATATACGGGCACGAGTGGTCTGAGCATCCTGAACGCCGCTGCACATCGCGATCCTTGCCGAATGGTACCGTACAGCGCGCGATAACGATGATTTCGATGATAAAAGGGACGGACATGTTATTCACCGCACTACCTTAGGGAACGGCCGAGCAATGACTCTAGCTCTGGCTAGTCGCATTTATTATCTCGAATTTCCAAACTCCGCGTGGTACGCTCTGCCGTCCGATAACGATGTCGCTCGACTGGTAAATAAAAATCTTTGTCCATAATTATACGCTTGAGGGCGTAAACGAAACAACAAACGTATCGTATTACCAATTATGTGTTCTGTTTCTGATAGAAGGAAGCGGCACGCTGCGAGAGGGGCGATCCAATCTGTCTGATTCTCCGGCTCGGCCTGGCAGAAAATTGGAATTTTTAATGGGGCGTTTCTGAAAGGATGACATCTATGAAATCCAATCTAAATCTGTCTAAGCATAATGGACCGCGGCCACTGTTCTCAATCATAATCAAACGTTAAGAGGCCACTATTCACACTGGCAAACAGAAAGTTCGCTTGTAAAGCGGCCCAGTCAGCATGGGGGTTTTGATTTACGCTCGACACGGTTCCGAATTCAAAGCGACAAAAGTCGACTAGGCTGCGGAATCTCTTCCGCGTGGCTTTCGTGCCAAAATTCCGTGAATTTCGCCCGCGAGCCGTCTAATCTCGGCCTCGTACTCCAAGGCGGCCGCTGCCTCGCTCTCCTCTAAGACGCCGAGCACTATACTTCTCTCTGATATACGAGATGTCAATTTAATTACGTCCACAAAGTGCTCGCGCGCCTCGCACAGTAGTTCCTTGCTCGCACAGGGATTAAATTAGACAGCGCCTGGCACTCTTCTCTCGAGGGACCCCAGAGAGAGAGAGAGAGAGAGAGAAAGGGAGTAGGTTGAGTAATTTCGATGACTCCGTGTCATTCGAAGGCGAAGCCAGGTGGCCTTGAAGCGCAAATCACAATGGTTCCTGCTTATTTCAAGTACACTTGCCGCTAGAAGAATGAAGATTGACAGAAAACAACAAATGGCCTTTCGTCGAGGAAGCCAGTAATTTGAAAGGCGAGGAGAGTTAAAGTCGTCCGATAATTAACACAAAGCCAATGTACCCACCACTCGCTGAAGAGTGGCCGTGTGTAACGTAAACCCGTAAACAAAGCCCGTTTAATTAAGCAGCCGGCCAAAAACTCGGGAAACTTTAAGCGCCCTCGGTAAAGCAAGGTAGAAGGGGAAAGGGGGGTTAACGAAGATAAGGCAAATATTTTATTTTGCCGTCGCAGTCGAGGAGTCGCGAGATCGCAAAAAGGCACTCGTCGAGAGGGTGGGCTGTCGCACGGACAAGAAATCATAATTTCCATTTGTCTTCCTTTCGCAAATACTTCGGGATTGCCAAAGTCCCATCAAAAGTCCCTTGAACTTCCCTAATTACGGCGGCTCGCGAGACGGGCAAACCAGGCTACGTAAATACTTCGTTATACTTGCACCGAGAGCACGCGCCACTCTCCCGTCCTCACTCTTTCCCCCCCTCTCCCTCTCTCTCTCCCTCTCTCATCACCACTTCGGGACTGCGTGAAAATTGTTAAATCCGAATCGCTCATTATAAACCCCAATGCACGGCTGGCCGGGCCGCGCGCGCTGTCCGTTCTCCCGGGTTCCTTGGCGAGTAAAAAAGTGCGCTCCTCGGCACAAAGCGACGGGAGGAGCGCGAGCGCGATGGGAATGGGGCGGCGGGCTCTGTGGGGTGGATCTAATTGAAAGCAAATCCGGATGATAATTGCGAGCGCGGCGCGCGTTCGCGTAATCAAAGGGCTAACGTTAGCCCCGCGCGGTAATAAGCAGGAGTTTGCGAAGGGTGGCTTTCGGGGGAGTGAGGGGGGTGTCGATCGTGCAGGTTGTAGGTAGCAGGCAGCCGTGGCTGCGCGCCGTGGAGAGACCGGCAAAGAGCGGCACACTTGAGCACCAACTGGAGGAGAGTCGCAGCTCTCGGGCCAAGATCGAGGTTGGCAGGACGGAAGGAAGGAAGGAAGGAAGGAAGGGCAGGAGTAGCGATCTCATCGGGGCATTTTTTCACCAGCTGAAAGTACGTAGCCGAGGTACGTGGGCCTGAGCTGCTTAAGGGCCAGCGGCGGGGTGGGCCAATGTTAGAAATAACGCGCTGACGATAAGGATCGAAAATAAGAGCGGTAAGAGCGCGCGCGCTCTCTCGGCGTTGCTGGCGAGGGTGGCTAAGCGGGCGGCGAGCCGGCTGGCCCTGTTCCCCATTAGAGTGTCTCCGCAGGCGTTTAATCACCCAATTAAGGGGATTTTCACGTATGTTAATTAGTCGAAACACATGCAAAACGTCCTCTGCCCGCTACCATATCTATCTCCACCTCCCTCTGCCTGTATCTTTCTCATCCGAGGCTCCCGGCCTGTGTGTCTATCTCCGTCGCTTTGGTTGCTCTACCTATGGCGTACCCCCGGTTTTCCTCTCGAGGCTCCGGTGGTGCTTGAAGCCCGCAGGAACGTGGAACGTGGGCCTCGATTGCACTCGAGGGCTAAAAAGAGATCAAAAGAAGGCACCCGCGTTGCAAGAAATACCCACATGCAAGCACTGTGCCTACCGGTCCGCCTGCTTGGCCTCCCTTTTCCTGCTTCTTCCCTGACTGTTCTTCCTGACTAACGTACCCTTATAGAGCCCGCCCGCCCTATGCCTCTATACCGCCGTCACCGCCGCCCGCTCGTCCACTCGTCAGCCGGCAGACGCGTTTTGCCACTTAATTGAATCAAACCAGAGCACATACACACTTTCAAACGGCTGTGTTTATCAGATTAGCCCCGGGCCGGAATGAGTTCTTGAGGGCCGTATGAAAACAGGCGGTTTTTCGTGGTTCCTTGGGGAAAGGAGGCGCAAAAAACAGCGGCGACCAGCACATGGCGGTCCCGACTAACGAAGGAAAATCGAAGAAGGGGCCGGCATAAGAACCGGCCGTGCTATCTATTCAATTATCGCCTTGAAACAGCAGCATACGTACGAACAGGTAATCCCATTTCACGACTTCCGGCCATTCTCAGGGCTTTGAGCGACGTGTCCTGTGACGTCAGGCCCGCTGGCATCCTCGAACGATCGTAATTTGCAGTTTGTGTTTCGCCGAGAGGCTTTAATACCGAAACTCTATATGCAGATTGCCCTCTCATGTCATTTAAGAGCTTGATACACCGACAAGTCCGTGCGTAAATGTTAAACGTACATACAAGAGTCTACCTCTCCGCGTACTGGTGTATACAGAATGGAAGAGGTTTCGGAGACAATGAAAATTTCAGTATCCATTTAACTTCCTGATAACTAGATCTCTCCACGCTCTTTAACGAACCGAAGAGTCTTTGGAATTGTATGGCGTTTACACGATTTTTTCCTCTCTTCGCCAAGTGGGAAAAGTGGGTACTAAATAATCACAAATTTCCAGAGCTTTCCCGTTTCGAGGAGAGCGACGTAATTGAGCCTTTGTGTGTGGCGCCCGGGACGTCAAGTGTCGAGGGTGGAACCTTTCACATTGAAAAAAGGAACTGCGAAGCTCGCGCGCTCGGCAGCCTGTTTTCATAAAACTTGTAAAAGAAACAGTGGGACATAATGAAAAGTGGCGGGTGAAGTTAATTTCCGGCTATTACGGCCACCTTTCGCTGGTGAACCAGGTAAATATCCAGCGGCGTAGCTGCGCCAGGGTGCAAGGGATCCCGCGCTCCCAATTTCGACGTGCGTGCGCCGCGGAACATTTTATTAGGTTCGAGCTGTCGCTGTATCGCCCACTAATTACAATTATTCTTCGCAGTGCGCGGTGCGGACATAACACGGGCGGGCGGTGTCCCGCTGAAATCGTTTACCACGCCGGCGAAAATATAACAGCCGCAATGCCGATTAAAACGGTAAACCTCAAATCTCTGCCATACGCCACATTCACATCAGCTAAAACCGAAGTCGCAGCGAGAGAGCATTGCCGGGCGAGGAGGGCTTGCGCGGAATTTCGGATGGTAATTCAGTCTAAATTCCGGAATCTACTCATCCATTCAACTCCCCCCCGCCCGGGGGGAGGACCGTAATGGCACAAATTTGCCTAATTTCGTACTTATTACCAACTGCTTGTCGCAGCATTTGTAATCGGCTGGCCCGATGAAATGAAATTAATAGTCCGCTGAATGCAGCCGTCGAGCGACATTAATGTGCGGTATTAATTCAATAAGGCCACCGAGAGCGCATTCCAGCCTATAAAACTAGTCTAATAAACCGTTTTGCCTCTAAGACATTGTATCTACTGATAAAGTGACAAACGGCGGACAGTAGTGTGCGCCAGCTAAATAAAGGAGAGCCCGGCCGGACATTTAAACGGCTTGTGAAATATGGGTTTGGCACATCTTGCATTCAGCCGGTGAGTATAAATCATTTCTACTAACTCCGCGCACTGCTTCTAAATTTAAATGGCAGTGCACGCGTACGACCATTGGTTAAACGGCGATACGCCGCGGCTTCTTCTTCCCGAAGAATAAAAATGCCAGTAATTCTCTGAAGATAAAACACCCTCTGGCGTCGTTTACTTACCGTGCAATCTTCACGCGCGTTCTCATATGAGGATGTAACTTTTCGATTAATTATACGCGGTTAATTTTCCCCGTGGGGAAATTCAATGCACGCCCCGAATGATTATGCGTCCTGCCTTTCCGATGCATTGTAGAGGAAGTCGAAGAAATTAGCATTTACCTCCAATTTGCACGGGATTTTGCTTGCAAGAAAATCGTGGAAAAGCGTGTGTAGTGCGCGCGTCGGTTAATAAAGTGCCTCGGCTCCATCGCGGGGAATTATCATTTTTACGGGTAATAACCGAGTAGCAAAAAAACAGAAGCCGACCGGTGAGAAAGAGAGGGAGAGTGTAACGAGTTCTTCCACTTGAGTGTGTCTGACCACGCGGCCGAATCTACTTACGGCAATACTCCTCGCGTCCACTTACCCCAGTGCGTAGCACGTGTGCCTGAGTGCGTTTGGTTTCGATGTATTGGCGTGCACCAGGCGCGTTTTGCATTCGCGCTAAACGCGCGCGTAGGTGCCGGGGAACACGTGGATTTACAGTGGCCGGCCTTGTGTGGGAAAGTGGCTCTTTGTTTTGAGAGCAGCCGGAGAGTCGGGCGGCGGGCGGGCGGCCCGGCGTGGCCTGGTCTCCTCCGGCAGGCCGACAGTCAGGCTGGCGGAGGCGACGCGTGTGCGTGCACCAATGCACGCCGCGGCCCCTACGTAGCTGTATACGTGCATACCCACCCAGGTAGATACTTGGCGGAGATAACGGGGAGATACGGTTTGGTTTAAGGAAGCGGTTAATTACCCGAAGATAGAGGATCGCCGGTGGCACGGTCTCGTGCTCCGTGCGGAGCCGAAAGAACCGATTCCTACAGCCCGATCGAGACCGCTTCCCGGCTAATAGTCTTTCAAACGCTCAAGGCTGAATATTTTACTTCCAACAATCCGGCAGCCACTCTTCCATACCGCAAAGAGATGGAAAAACCTTTCCTTAATGCAACCTCTTTATGAGACTGAAACATACACACAGGCCGCTCCGCCGATCCCCTTCGTTTATTCCCTTTGACACTCCCACTCGACTCATGAAAATTCCACTCCAACTCTCGGGGCACAAAGATATCGCGCTGTGTACGGAGTGACAAGTTCGCGCGGCAACCGCGCCAAGTGGATTTTCCAAATGCAGCATAGCTGCGATGGAAATGCGAGCGGCGGAAAGCACGGCAATTGTAGTCCGAGGTGCGAAGTGCCTACACAGGCTGCACGGAGGCGAAGTTCGATGAAGTGCTAACAGCAACAGAACAAACAAACTCGCCGCACCAAGAGATGTAGACCTATCACAGGAACGAGCCCCGCACAAACGGGCGCGCGTACCATGTGGCATTAGCGTTCTAATCATACAGGCTAATAATCAAAGATCAAGCAGCATAAGGCGGCGCATTTCGGGCAATTAATTTAGCAGAATCGCCGATTACGTCGCCGGTCGTCGCGACGTCGGCCGACGCGCCGAAGGCGAAGGTGTCGGGTGGGAAAGTTCCCCGATTGTTTTGAGACGAGAGTAAATTTAATTTACCGGCTAATTATCGCCCGCGCAAAGTTCCGAATTAAACTTGTAATTGGCTTTCCCTTGATTCCAAGAAACTGTACTGAGCTCGTTGTCCCTCTCCGTCTCTCGGCATCCCTCTCTCGATCCTTGGCGCTCCCTCTCGTCAGCCCTATCGCGCCCTGCCGGCTCTCTGCGAGCGAGAGACTTTCCCGTGTAATCCACTGCGTGCGCGTGTGCGCGCGCGGGCCGAGCGTTCACGCGTGCACCGCCCGATAAAACGAGCCTGTGCTCCTCCAGCCAAACAATCACGATCGTGCCTGCGCTTCTGTAGTTATGCCAATTTCCCGCGGGCGTGCCCCTTGCGCGCATTGTAAGTACCTTTATTTTCGTAATGGTACTTTCCATTTCTGCCCCTCCCACTCGTCCCCGCGCCTTCCTTCGTTTCCGCATCTCGTAAAACCGCCAGCCTCTATTGCCCCTGTGTGTCTCTCGGTATGCGCACTCTGCTGGGCGAGGCCAAACCCTCCTTCACTCTTCCGCGAGCCCATCGAATCCGTTGCTCTTTGCCACCACTGAGAAATGAATACTGCTGACGGTGCCGGCAGTCCCCCTACCTCCACACTACTACAATGTATTTACCTGGAAAGCTTGACGGGACACCAGGCCAATTGTCGCGCGGTAAAACGATTGTACTCTTCCTAACTGGCGCGCGTTTAAGTTCATTGTACTCTCGGCTGTCAGCAGGCTGTCTGCGAGGTTGCGTTGTATCGGAGGAATCTGCATGATTCAGGCTGTTTCGGGCGAGGTTAATGTCGATCAGCCGTACACACATATACAATCGCGTCTTCGATCGGGCGGAGTTGGTTCGTTAAGCCGGTTAATAATGCGCCGATCGGAATCGGCCAAATGCGTCGATTAAATATGTATCGGCCGCTCGGTAATGCAGCTTACCGCCTCGGGCCAGACGGCACAATTAAATATTATCGGCCCTCGTACCTGGCACTCGCGCCTATTTAGGCCCATCGATCTCTCGAGCGAGGGAGACAGAGGCATGCGTGTCTAGCGGTCGTTAGCGGGGAACATTCGTGTGCCGACAAATGTGTCATCGGCGACGAAAAAAACCGCGAGAAAGAGAGAGAAGGAGAGAGGAGAGAAAAAACGGCCGGAGAAAACATCTCCTGGCGAGGAGCAGTGCCGCTTTTGGTTTTCGCGGGGACCGATCAATACCCGCGCGATTAATTCCCCGCCGAGAATGCATGTATACTCGCGCGATCGAGTAATTACCGTTCCGGGAATACAAACGCCGAGGTTCCTACGGCATATTATTGGCCTGTCTCGCTCGCACGATGCCGGCCCGTCCAGGGCTTGCACCAGTCATTCGTTTCCCCGGCTAATTGTTGCGAGCTTAATTGTTTCGTCTAACGAAGTTATTAGTGCGTCACCCTAAGGATTCGGATGGGGGGAGCAGCATCGCTATCCGGGTGTATTAATACCTGGTTGGTATTGGGTAACAAGTCCGAGCGGAAGATTTCCCCCTTTTTCCCTTTGTAATATTACGCGAACAACTTGGGTAAATGTAAGCGAGCTAATTACGTGCGGCAAATAATAATGCCGGTCTCGCAGTTAAAGCTCGTTGTTGATCTAAGAGCGTTCCCGTTGCTCGGAAGAAATACGATTCTCCCGCAGCTATCAAATGCGGCTAATTACAAGCCCGCAAAAATGGCTTAACTAAGTGGCACGCATCGCGGCTAATTACGCTACGAAAAATTACAGCCCCCGGGGGCAAGCGAGTGTGGCGCATTATTACGTGCGCGGCTCTCATTCTCGATCAAAGTTAATAAGTGAAACGCTTCCGTGGTTTCCGTGGCCAGACGCACACCCTCGCCGATCGACACGCTGCTACTGTTGCCGCCGCTGCCCGCGCAAATGAGCTCGCCGCCCCAGAAACAATAGGATGCCGACAACAATCTATACCTTCTATCAATTCCTCGGCACGCCGGGAATTAATACTGCGTGAATGCGCATATACTTAACGAGATACTGATTGGTTGTTACAGCTAAAGCCGAGGGAATGCAGAGCTCGTCGACCCTGTAAAAAGGGGGAGCGCGTTACGCTGGATAGCGCGTGTTACGTTTCTAAAGTCCTGCGGTACATATGTATACTCTGATATATGTATGTATTGTGAGGTGGGGATAGTTAAGGGGGGAGCGGTAAAAAGCAAAGTGAGGAAAGAAGCGGACGAAAAAGTTTCGCAAAGTGACAACGGCGTGTATCGCGTGACCGAGCGTCGGCCAAACTGCCGGCGAGAAGAAGGGATGTGGAATTTCAATGGCGCATAAAAATGAGATGTTTAGATGAAAACAAGGAGATAAGCCGCGCCGGGGGAACGGACGGTGGCCATTTAAATTGTAATTTTCAGTACGAGCCTCTCCGTACCGAGGGATCGCGTGTCCGTAATGTATGCGCATCTCAAGACGCGGAGCGTTCCACCTTTGCACGGCAGCAATACTGCGTAACCTCCTTACTAGTTTGTTGCCACGAGGACGCCGAGGCACCTCCGCAGTTCACGCTGTCGAACGCTGCCGGGAAGGATTTCATCTGCAAGCGGGCGTTAAAAATGGAACTCCGATTCTTTGAAAGTAAGAGAGCGCAGCGCGCGCGCGTTAAGTAGAACGGGACAGTCGTGGCCCGACGGCCTGCTGAAAAATTAAAGAGGCGTAGTTCGTTCGTCGAAGTCGTCAGTTTTAGTTTATGTCTGTCGGCCGTCGTGAGCCCGGCTCAAGTCAGTGGGATCAGACCCTGGAGTGCCATTTGGCAAGGAGTATGTTTCTTTAAAAGAGACGCCAAGCGAAAAGTTCTGCGTGTCCAACGTCCAACCCTCGCTGCAGTGTCCTTCATTTTACATGTCCTCTCGCTCTCGCAACTTGTCACGTCTCAATGCGCCGGATGGAACGTCGCAATCATAAAAATGAAATTGCGCCCTATTAGAGAACGTGGAAAGGTGGAGCGCGGTGATAGGAGCACTCGAGTGACGTGGGGATTTTAATATCGGGAGCGGGAAGACCGCGATCGTTGGCCAATCATTCCGAAAACAGGGGGAGAACGGAGCACGAGTTACACAACTCCAATAGAATTCGTTTTTCCAAACACACATTGGGAACGGTATTCCGATATTTATGGGCTGGCTCATTTCGGGCAAAATCGACGGGGCCAATTTACATTCTATTTCTTTCCGCGCGATTTTTTGATATTGCTTCGCGCGTATCAAAGGGACCAACGCCGCTCGCCCGGCCAAAAATCAGAAATATTATTCCCGCACCGCTTATTATTTCAAGCATTATCGACCGCGCTTATCTCGCATCGCAATTTTACGAGCTTTCTCTGCCTGTGTAGGTACGTCTCTACCACCTACGCCAGCCGTTCCGAACTTTATTGGATGTTGCAATTTGTGGATATAATATTGCTGGCCCGCGCGCGTTAACGTCCGAACAATTTGAGTGGCGGCAGAGGACTGAAGAGAGAAAACAAGAACACAAGAAGGCCAGAAGAATCAGGGGCGAATATTGAAAATACCGAAGCGCGTCATCGCTTTGTGCTTTAACTTCCAAATGAAATTTATACGTCGGCCCTGTCGCCACGCAAATTGCTCGCATTCGCCCCGTGCGAACCCTACGAATTCATTAGGTCGAGAAGCATGGGCATAATGGGTCCTCGAGCGCCCACCATAATGGAATTCATTTCGTCATGTATCTATAAAATTATTAACCGGCCGACATTTACAAATACGCGTCCTCGCGTTCGGCAGCCGCCCATTATAGCCTGCCAGTGTACAGCACGTTCAATTACAGGTTGTCAAATACAGGACACCCCACCGCCACCTTCCGCCCAACTACACACGTCCGGCGTCATAGAGGGTTGTGGCAGCCGGTAGATAGCTATACCCGAGGAGATACGGTCTGTTTACAGACTCTAATAATACGACCCGCCGATTTCCACGATAAATTCTCGCCACCTCGTGAAATGTGTCCGCGCCGCTGACTAAACAGCGTTCAATACTCCTTGAATTATGAGTGGATGGACAACATTCGAAACGATCGAATGAAAAAAGAACTCTCCTGCCACTCATCCGTCGACGGATTACAATCCAACTGATAGACGCAGAGGCGCGGAGTCATTTACGGAAGAGCTGCGCGGATCACGTGGACCTAGAAACAAGGGAAAAAGTCTGCGGCAGCGCTTGCGTCTCTAACAACGTCCGAGGGAGGGGAAGGGTGGAGGAGAGTTGCCGAGGGTCTACGGAAGGCAGTGTAAATCAAGCTGGTAGCAAGGCAGGCGGTAGACGCAGAGCGTAAACGCGAGGGCTGGCTAAAGAGTGCGTGGGGACGCAGGGCGGCAGAGAGAGAGAGAGAGGGAGAGAGTAGGGCCAGCTAAATGATCTCATTAGCACATTCCTGGCCGGTCGCCTTCGCCATGTGTCAACCGAACTCGGCTTACCCTACGAAACAGTTCGGAACGACTTAACTGTCATGTAAATAATCTCCTGCTTAGTAGCTCTAACGAACGCCAGTCTACGCCCTCGAGCCAAGTCTACCCTCGATACACACTGCCGATAAACTTTTTCCCGTTAATCGTGACTCTTCCGTCTCCCGGCGGCCGCTTTTTAGTATCAATGGCTCTCCCACCCTCGAGCCGCTGCACTTCCGCACGCTTATTCCGCGCTAATAAGCGCACCGATCCCTCGAATCAATGAGAGGGACCCCTTAACCGGGACCGCGTCTCGGCTTCCTTTCCCTTTGAAATTCTCCTGCTGCCATCGATGAGCGCTAAGTAATCCCGCTAGTTTCGACCCTAAAGAAAGGGAGAAAGCTAAATGATGCTCGGCGAAATTGTTTAAGTCCCTGACAAAAGGACGGCTAGCAAGTTATCACGGCGCTCTCTTTTTTCAAAGGTCGTGCGGGGCAATGCAGAAACATAGTGCCGCGACTATCTATCTAGCTTCATAGAATATTAGTGAAAAATTTGAGCGGAAGCTGCTCGCGCACGTTCGACATAAATAACGGGGTAATAATTCTTAAACGCACAGGTCGCCCATTGCTAGTATCGCAGGAGTGTCACTAAATCAAAGAGGCAGTCGAGAGAGTAGCAAGCGCGTCACGATTCCACCTGCGATAACTTACAATTTAGTTATCGAAATGTTACATAATCGTACGTCATCGGATCCCCGTAAATCTTATTTACAACGCTAACAAACGGCGGCGGCGGCGGGGGCGCGCGCGAGGTAGGGTCCATTTGAAAAAATAATATTTCACATGGAGGTTTAGTCGAAAGCGAATTTGCAAAAAGCGCGACGGTGGGACGGTGGGGCGCGCGGTCCTAAATCATGCAACTTTTATCCGGCAGCATTTTTTTTTTCCATTGCAGCATCGGCCGGCGATCGACTACGGGTTACAATAGATAGTACAGGTGGAGCGGTCGAGTGTACACTGGCGTACCTACCTGGCGCACTCGCGCCTCGAATCGTGACTATATTTTATTCAGCGGGCATAAGTTTTCATGCATTTTGCCGCGCTGCCCCGTGGTAAACACCGAATGCATCGAAGGGCCCCGAATTTATATTCCTCTTTGCCGCCGCGCGCAATCCGATCGCATGGCGACACTGGCCACGGGCGACTATGCTCGCTCACGGGTGAGTCAACTTGACAATGTAGAGATCGCTAATCCTTTTTCCGCCCCATCCATAAAAGATACGAGACTCCGCCGCCATAGATGAAGTTGTGTACGCCGCGTTGAATAAAACCTGACGCAACACACCTGCTCACTGATTTAGGGAGAGAATTCAGCAAGATATTTGCAATACGCCTAGTGCAAACGCGCCCACTTTTGTCCGGAAGGTGTCAGGCGAATAAAGAGAATTTGAAGAATTCAAATTGATACCAGGAGGAATGCGTAAAGAATTCAATATCCAAGTTGCATCCTCCATGACTCCTGAGTCATGCAATCCCGTCGACGACCACTCGCACGCACCGAGCTTGTCCTACGAATTCAAATGGTTAACGATACCAGGCGGTACGAGTGGAGGGAATGCTTAAGGGATTAAACTTTTATTTTATCAAATTAATTGGACAAAAACGGGAGTAAAAAGTAAAATCCATTACACGGGACTGCGAGCGGAGAAGTCGTGGAGAAGTAGGTATGGGTCGGACAAGCTACGCCGAGTAATTGGTCCCGTATTACATTCTTGGTGACCCCGGAGAGTCGACACTCCGGGGAAAGACAAGGCGTTGCTTTGTGCTCTTTTATTGCCAGTGGCGAACGGAGTCGACTGCACTGATCCCGTTCGGCCGAAAAGGCGAAAAAAGAATTCGCCGGCGAGCATGTAGAGACCCGAAGGAAACGGAACTGAAAACCTCAGGGCGCAGCGCGCGGCGCGGCGTCCCCGCTATGATATTCAAGAGACGAGCGCTCCGCCCAACTTACCCTTTAATCCCCTGGCCTTGCCGACTCCACCTTACTCCATATCGGACGATACTCTTCTCCATTTAAATCTCTCCTTATAAGCATCCCGTTCCTACGAAACCACAGCAGTGAACGCTTGAAAATTATACGCTTGAATCCTGCAGGGAGCGCGAGCGGGCGAAAAAAAAGGTGGGGGCCCGGAAGGAATCGAGAACTCCAGTTTCCCAGCGGAGAGTGTCTGTTTAAGGGGTCATATATGCCAGGCACGTCATGAAATAAGTAAAGGTTTGTTAATTTATTGTTCTATTAATACATCCTGTTATTAAGTTTCTATCATGTGTCCGTTATTGTACATACTTTAAAGTATTTTCTCCGAAAAATACAAATAAATAACTAGGTTATGTACAACGTAACTGGCATCGTCTTAATTCAAATTGCAACATGCGGTGGTCAATGTATCTTGGTCAATTGTTATCTAAAAAAAATATAAAAAATTGAGCGTGAACTAGACACAGAAAACTAGTCCTCAACGAGCCAGAATATTTTTTTTCTTTTTTTTCACAAAGTTACACGCGAAAATGTCATTATTTCTAAGTGTTCCTACGAAATTGGTGACTATTTCGCGTGTAACTTTGTGAAAAAAAAGAAAAAAAATATTCTGGCTCGTTGAGGACTAGTTTTCTGTGTCTAGTTCACGCTCAATTTTTTATATTTTTTTTAGATAACAATTGACCAAGATACATTGACCACCGCATGTTGCAATTTGAATTAAGACGATGCCAGTTACGTCGTACATAACCTAGTTATTTATTTGTATTTTTCGGAGAAAATACTTCAAAGTATGTACAATAACGGACACATGATAGAAACTTAATAACAGGATGTATTAATAGGACAATAAATTAACAAACCTTTACTTATTTCATGACGTGCCTGGCATATATGACCCCTTAAGAGAGCACATGGGACACGGGGTTTTCCCGGCTGGGAGCCTTGGCAAAGGTCTCCAGGTTGACAGTGTATCGGTGTCTATGTGTGTGTTTCGCAATATAGCGGTAGACGCCGGTGCACACAGCAAGCTGTGTCGAGCTGGGGCACACGTACACAGCGCGTAACAACCGGCTTCCTTCGACAATTTTGTCTGCAGGGATACTAATTTCGTAACGTCTTCGTCTAATCATCCTAAAGGTCTCGCGGTGTGGGAGCGCGTGTCTCGTCGGTGCGCAGCTACCAACACCAAACTAAGAATGGGCGCGGGTCGCTGGGACTGCGGGAAACAGAGAGGGAGAGAGAGAGCGAGAGAGAGAGGCGGAAGTAGCAGAGGGAGGAGGATCGGTGGCGAGGGGGTTGGTTGGGGGAGGCTTCGAGGACGGCTGGAAGCGGAGGGTGGATGTGCAACTAGCGAGAGAGCCCGGTATAATTAAAACAGCGCCGAGGAGAGTCTGCGAGAGGAGACAGACACCGTGCTGATTTCATTAAACGTCTTACCTCAGCGCAGTGCCCGCTTTCTGTGTTTAGTTCGGGCCCGAGGAGCTTTCATTTCGTTTTCCCAGTCCCGCTGGGGGAAAAACTCGAAAGCGTAGGCAGCCAGGCAGCCAGCATGCACCGTCCGCCGCGCTCGCCCTTCCTGCCTACCTTCCCTCCCGTGAATGGAGCGAGTGACCCCGTTTCCCTCCAAGAAATGCCCGACCAAAAGGCGAGCGTGTTTTTCGAAGTGAGTAATCTCCTGGGCACTGGACTATCGCGCGTGTAATGCTCGCCAGGCCTCGGCGAAGCCTCCCCCTGCGCTCCTGTACTGGACGCGCGCACGCGCGCGCGCGCGCCGTTTATGTTCATGAGTAATTAAGCCACTCAGGACTAGACACTTTTCTGCCGGCGGAAGCTGTCGCGTTGCTCTGCGATTTAGTGACGGCGACACCGTTTAGAAAGACGAGTGGACACGCGATTCTAAGAATGCCGGCGGGAACGTGCGCTGCGAGGGGACGACGTCTAAGTCTAAACGATGTTGACTCTATGGAATACCTGATGGTCGTTTATATACTTTCGGTGGGACGTAAGGACGCCAAGAGCACCCTGCGAGAACACTTGGCCCGCGAGGCTAGAATAATATCTCGGGGATACGAGGGCGCGCATGCGAGCATGAAGTGCGCGTATGGCGAGGACGCTGGAGCAGAAAACTTTAAGGGTGAGCAGAGTGTGCAGGCAGCCAAAATAAGTGGGTGTCCGATACTCCTCAGGATCTCCTACTGAATCCGAAAAGTTCTCGGGACGCGTCCCCGCCGTCCGGCTTGGATTAAAACCTCTCGCCCGCTATACCCAGTCGAATAAATGGCACATTCAGGAATTATTGGCGCGCGTTTCCCGGCCGTAATGAATGCGGCAAATGGGACGCGAAGGTAAAGAGTAATTTCGAAGTCACTTCCAGCGTGGGACCTGCAAAGGAAACTCGTTTCTCCGACTCTCGCTTTTTTCTATTCGTTAAATGAAGTCCGAGATCTCATCATGGTAGATCTCGCATTGGCCTCATTAATAAAATTACTCTTAGTACCCCTTTCCTAACTCCCTTTCCTCCCTCAGGCTCTCATTTACTGCTCGCTTTCTGCAGTAAATTACTGTTTAAAAGGGACACACCTCCACCCTCTACACATCCAATTTGCATCCTCTCCGATTTCTGATGCCGGTGGTACTCGAGCGGCGAGTAGTAGATGTTACAACAAGAAGGCGTAGGGCTTCTTGCTTAGCCCTTTCGAAAAATGCGGGCAGTCGCCCCCTGCGAACTTAGCCTCCTTCTATTGGAAACGCAACGCGTGGAACTAGTTTACGGAGGGCGCGGAGGCCGGAGCCGGGCCAAGGGAGGACATAATCGATAACGAAAACTTAAGAGGGTCTGGGTAAACTTAATACCCGTGACGTTAATAAACCACAAAACACGTTTAATATCCTTCCCTCAGCCAGCGGCCTTTCTGCCCTTCCTTTCCCCCACGTTTTCTCGTATTAAATTAATGTTTGAAATAGATACTCTTCATCCGCAAAACATATCCGGAGTGCCTTTTCTTGAGTTCTCTGGCAGGTTGGCGCGAACAGGGCCCGCGCGTTCCGCGCCCAGGGAAACGGAGAGCGAAGACCTGGAAGCAGACTAGACGGAGGAAGGGAAGCAGCAGCGAGCAGTGCAATCGAGGAAGAGGGAAAGAAAGGGTGAGAGACGGAGAGGTCGAGCAAGAGCAGATCCGTGGAAAGCGCAAGACACACTCGAGTATCTCCGCGTGTGCTCTTGAAATAAGTCCGCACACGTACGCGGGAAACATTCAGCGTTCTATAGCGGCGCTAGGCGGATTTAATCCTAGCAAATTAATTCCATTTTCTCGGAGCATCGCGCATTCTCTGTGTTTCGTCCTTCATCAGCTCGGCTATGCGAAGCTACCCCTTCCCCCCTCCCTGGCAGCCGCCTCATGGTCTACCCCTGAGCCACCCAGCCACCCAGTTCAACCCCCAACCGGTGCCACCTTCGCCTACAGCCAGCTCGAACGTCGTTCTGGCTCCGTGCCTTACTAAACCACCCTGCTCTCCGTACCCCTTCTCAAGTCTCCCGCTCGCACCGCGGCACCCTTCTTCCCGGGCCATCCCGACAACCCCCCTCTCGTCGCCCACTACCACTGGCCCGAACCCCCTGCCGCAGCCGCTGCCACCCCTTTCGCCCCCCACCATCGCCAGCGCCACCCTCGAAAAGCTATACTCGAGCCGGTCTACAAGGAATTGTTAATTGCTCGTGCAGCGCCAATTTGCATAAATCAATTTTAAATCAACCCTCGAGAGCCGGCGAAGAGTGCGCGCCGCGCCTCCAACGATACAAGTGCACACCGGCGAGCAGCCAGCCTCTACACCTGAACGAGAGACCTCCTGCATACTACGCCGCCCCGTCTTCCTTCACCTGCTGCCTTATACCCAGCGCACCCTCGCTTTCTCTTCGCCCAGTTCGCGGCGTTCGCGCTGGCCGCCGCTGCCTTTTTCCACGCGCCGGCATACTCTGCGCTCGCCCCTGCCTCTGAGAACGCGCTCTACACGTATATACAGTGATTAACCCTGCTGCTAGAGTTATCCCCGAGAGCAGCAGCCCGCCGAGATTATGCTCGCGGTTGTATTGTGCACCGGCTGGAATAAGAGTGCTGGCGAAACGCTCTGCTCCCGCTACTCCTGTTGCTCTACCGCTCGCCCGGACCTCCCGGCCGCTCCGGATCCCGCTAGGCAAATTGAGCCAGAGAGGAAGC
This sequence comes from Crossocerus cetratus, assembly GCA_963675795.1. Classification (NCBI taxonomy): domain Eukaryota; kingdom Metazoa; phylum Arthropoda; class Insecta; order Hymenoptera; family Crabronidae; genus Crossocerus; species Crossocerus cetratus. The sequence continues at coordinate 16,041,205 of OY776668.1, read as the reverse complement.
GAGCCTGGGACAGGGTAAAACCAAGAGGCAGAGAGAATGCATCGCGCGCTCACTGATTTCATCCTCCAGCTCTCGAATTTTCGCGAAACACGCCGCGCGCTTCGTCGAGATATTTGCCGATTACTCTCCTGCCCGATCGCTCCTCTTTCATCCGGACCAGATCGTAAATGTTGCAGCACTATTTAAATCCGCAGAATTAAAAATAGCACTGTGGTGGTGGTGGGTTTCATCAGCGAGAAATTTGCTCGGCCCGATCTTTGATGCCGAGGCATTGGGGGCTACATAGGCCACTGGGGATCCCGAATACCTGAATGAAAGACGCGGTACACTGCGAGAAACCGGCCTGAATGCCGGCGATCGCCAAGTGCACGACTTTATCTCTTCGCTCTTAGAATTTGAAGAGGTCCGTGTAGGAGTTACGATTTCCGGCGGCTAGCATTAGCGATGCTTGTTGAGGTCTTCTGGTGTATGATTTTGTAAGAGCGGAATCGATGAGTATTGCTCACGCACTGATCAAGTCGTGAGCTCAATTGATGGGAAGGTTGGGATAGCGAACACGATGTAGGACAAGGGTGCAGCCAGCGAACGCCTTGCTCCCGTGAGCGTTGTGCCTCGGCGGGTGTAATTCAGGGGATCCGGCTCGATTTCACAGGCCCCAGTGATGCAGCTGGCATTTAGCAGGCATTCTATTAAATATTGATCCCAGCTCCGTTTAGTGGCGGTAAACAATTATGCGCGCTAATTAATGCTCTCGAGCGTTGTCGGGGCATTTCAAACCCTATCGTCCTCCTGTGCCGAATCCTGGCCTAATGTGCTCTGGATCATCGATCCTCGGGGCTTTACCGTCACGAGCACGCGATTTACAGCCCTCACTACATCCTCAAGTAATTTGCACTCGGAAAAATGACAGACCGATTACCGTAAATAGTTGCCGGGAACGTCTGCACTTATGCATACTTGAAATTAATAGTCCGTGTGCTTCGACCCGGCCGATTTATTCGCCGACGAAAATGCCCGCTCGACTGTACTCCGATTAATGCTACCCTCTCGAATTCCCGACCAATTAATTCGGCGCTCTCGATACTTTTAATACTAATAGCATATTTCCGCGAAACCTGCGCCGGTGGGGTATCCCCGCGGCGTGCTTCGCGCGATTAGCGGATTACCCTGAAATTCCACTTTAAAGCTCGCGAGAATGCCGACGAAGCCCTGCAATACCTTTCCGATAGCCCCCGTCACGCCAATTAGCGCCAACACTGCTGGCCCAAAAATCGAGCCCGGCCAGCAGTTTTAACGCAAACTTCCCCCGTACCAATTAATATTGCCTCTCGCTTTCTCTTACCGGGCAAACTAGATCGGCGTGCCTCTCGTGCCTGTTTATTCGGTTACGCTCCTCGTGTAACGCGCGCGAGCGGCGGCGCAGCTCGAGCGCAAATAAATAGGAAGGAAGGCGAAAAATGCGTAAGAGAGGTGGCGCGCAGCCCGGGGAAACGCGATCGCGCAACTAATGTCATTTCTAAATATACAGAGTGGCATCGATGTGTGGTAGGGATCGCGCGGACGCACACACAATATACTATTTTCCAGGAGTGGTGCGGCTCGGCGTGGCGTGGGGAGCGCGGGAGTGCGTCCCGATGGCGTACCTGGCCTGCGCTTTAACTATCCCTCGATCTAAATGCACTCTAATGGACTGCATTAAACAGAGAGTAGAGAGAGGCCGGCGGAAAGGGGTTGAGGTGAAGGGAGCTCAGGCCTGCCATCGAGCCGACGGCAGCACGGGCCGCACGGGCCGCACGGGATGTGCAGCCTGGATTGGGGTGGCTGCCACCGCTCTCGCTATGGGTCAGAACGAGATGGGAGCCCATGCACCTCCAACTGCTGACCAACCATCGACTCTCCACGAGTGCCGCCGCTCGGGGACACCTCATTCGTAGGATTCTTTCAGTGAAACCTTCCGAAAATTGTCCGATATCTCACTTAATACATATGTGCCTTGAGTAATAAAGAATGTAATAAGAAGTCATAAATAAAGTTGGAAAATAAAAAGGATTACGATGCCTGGAATACATCGGAATGAGATTGAGTTACTCCCAATATCGCTGGCGAAAGTATCGCATCAATCATACTCCGTGAATGGCTTCCCACCGTATAAAGGCCGCGGCGTATCGATATTATTAAAAAGTTGATCAAACGAATTAGACGCGGTCTGCTGCACGTGCTCCTATATGAAACCCTCTCTCGGCCTGTATGGCTACCATACTTCTATGATTCTGATTTCAGAGGGCTCGGGCACAGACGAAATTAAGAGTCCGGCGCGGCCTCCGAGCAGACGAAAACATCGATCCATCATTACTAATTCCTCTTCTGGCCAAGGGAAGCTTGTAACAAAGTCAATTGGAAAATTAATTGAATATTACTGAGACAAGACGAAAGTTCGCACGGCGGTGATATGACGTGAGTGTGTGTGGCTGCGATCGATCGTTGCGAGACTAACATTGAGTTGTTGCTCACGAAGCATTCAATGCAGGCTGTAGGTACGTACGTCCCGCTCGCGTGCGAACGGTTTGGCAATCAAGGATCGTTCGCACGCAGCATTTACAATAATTATAAACCGGCTGAGGGAAAGGCGAGGCTGAGCCAAGTGGCGCGCATTATGCGCCTTATTATAGAGCCCAGATAAAGGCCCCTTCTCTGCGGATGATTTCGGAAATTTCTCCGGCGCCGCCCACTTTTCGCAGGCGATCGCTTTGTCGGAAGCGCATGTGGCACCAGTTGGCCCAGCTGTAATGCACGACTTCTTTTTGCGCTGGTCGCTCGAGGACGAGGACCGAGGAAACATTCGCAGCTACCTCGGACGATGGTGTACGACTGGCGACAGTGAACTGAAGATGAAGCTACGCTTGAAATTCTACTGGAAAAGTCAAAGGGAAGGGATGCCGTGTGCGCTCGCATTGGCCAGTTACGACTGCGAAACAATTCTTTCCCCTTGTATATTCGCCGGCGGCCGCGCTAGCCACAACCGCTCGGGGGACGCGATATGTAACTCGAGATTAATCTACTTCGCGTTCGTGCATAATGAACCTTACTTCAGAGGCGACCGCCGTATTGTTCCGGAAATGACCGCAGTCTGCGGGATTCCTTTTATCGTGCGTCTAAGTAATCGGATTAGGTGGAAAGGAGATTACGGGCTTTTAAAAATCTTTGACAAAATAATAACAAGACTAGAGTGGCTGAGTTGAACCGAATAGAACGGCGGCGGAGGCAGTGTTTGCGTGCTTTAATTTCCTAAGCCGAGCCCTTCGCGTAATTAATCGCGGTGGAGGATAATAATTAAGCATTATCGATTGGCAGGCAAATGGGCTGCCTTTCAGTTCCGACTAATATCTTCGCGGTAATACAAACAGCTATTCACGAATCCGTCTCGGCATCCACTGCTATTAATTTGGCTGATGTACGATCAAATTACAATGTTGATACAAAGCTGACTATTACTTGCGCGCTGTACCGCTTGATACAGCACACGTTCCCTTTTTGCTACTATTAAGGTGCATGGTACGAAATTAATCCAAGGTTTCATCGGCCATGTTCACATGCAACCACTGTGCCTCGAGGCGTAAGGGAGGGAGGGCCGGCAATTAACTGAACGAAAGACATTTTCCTAGCCCGAGTAATTAGCAAGAAGAATTGCGCGACGGCACGAAAATAAAGGTCGCATAAATACATAATACCATTACCAAGTCCATTTCGCCCTTATCTGCCTTTCTTGAATTCTTTCTACTTTGCTTAATCGAATGAGTGATAACGCCCGTGCTGCATTAGCGCAACCGAGGCCACTTGCATACTCCACTCATCCACTTAGACGAGGCCGATCCTGAATTAATCAATCGAACAACAGTTCACAGATATTCAGACCGACTTCTTAAAGCGAGTTTTGCCGAGCGACAACCAGAAAAATGTCCGTATTCGCAGAACAGCTGTCGAGTGTCGGAAGGGAGGAAAGGCCGATAAAGGAACAGCCGTGAAAGGTAGTATTCGCGCAAGTGGTCGCCGAGCGTTGAAGGGCATCAAACGATAAACAGTGTCATTGTAATAATCCCACCAGGTAGAAAGATCAGCTGGACCGGGTGGAAACAAGGGAGTGAAGGGGAAACGGAGCCAGCGGGAGATGTCGGGATAAGAGGTGGATTACTGGGCCAAGTTATTTCGCTGCAAAGATAACGCAATGACAAAGGGCCGGTGTACTCGGCCAAGGGGAGGATGAGGGGCAGAAGAGAGGGTGAGACAAAGACGCAGTGGAAGGGTGAGGTGGAGAGAGAGAGAAAGAAAGAAAGGGAATCCACTACGCGTTTTGCGATAGCGATCGCGTGCTGGTGCACTTGGTGGCGCAATTAACCCGCGACAATTCAAAGATGCAACTTGCCACTACGATGACGACGACTCCTGGCCCGATCGTTATCCGGGCGAGCATGTAAATTGCCGGCCGCGAGGGGAGCGCTGAGTGGGCTTAATAATACGCTTATAAATATTTAAGTTCGGCCAGAAGCACTCGCGCTCGTGGTGGCTAGGGTCACCGCTGCACTCGCACAGCACAATTCTCGAAATAATTAACCCAGATCGATACCGATCATTGGGGCGCCACGTGTAATTGGAGCGACGGCACGGACTGCCAGGGGTTCCTCGTGAGGCCAGGATACATATGCTACTTACACGTGTAACGGCTGCTTCTCCGAACTTCGTGACGAAAATAACAGAAGAATGAAGAAGAGACCTCAGATGCTCGTGAAAAACTTACGACCATCGATTTCCCACTTTTCGAATAACAGCCGAGAATATCTCCCGAGGTCCAAGTCGAATACTAAATAGGTAATGAATTTACAAGACATTATTGTTGCAAGTAATCTGGATCTTAAAAATAAGCCGTGCGAGCCGATGAGCAAAGTAATCGGCGCGTGGAAGCGAAAAGAATAGCCGCAGTAAAGATATCAAGCGTTAGAGCGAGCCAGAGAGCCAGAGAGGCAAAGAGAAAGAGCGGAAGTGCGGGGCCGAAGCCCTTCCGAAGTGGTAGGTGAAAATAGCCATGGCGAGCGTGAGCACTCGGGCACTCCGGTGGCGCTACTTAACTAAATGAATTCAATATCTCGGAATAAATACATTGATAAATCAGCCACTCCGCTAAAAGCTTACTTTACTTTGGCCGGCTCCCGCGCGCAAACAAGGCGCGCGCGCTTGCGCCCGCATCCACGGGCCAACACACGAACGCCACGAACGCAGTAACCACCGACAAACTCGCCAGCCTGCCTCTCGCTCTCGTACGAGAGACCAGAGGCCGTAGTTGTTACACGGACTAGCATCGAGCGAGAACCGGCGGATGACAGACTGAGCCCAAGTGGAACGGGGCTGCTGGTAGTCAGACGCCCGGCACACATGTACCAGCACTTACTTTCGCACGAGAGATAGTCGCGGCCAAACAGCCCCGCATTCGAGCTTAATCAAATCGCCGTAAAGTATCCAGTAGTCTATAAGGCCGTACACTATATATACATAAGGCTGACTGTAGCTCACATTGACTGGATTCCAGGAAGAAAAGGGTTGGAAGATCAGTAAAGTAAGTTTGCACACATCAGCCGGGGTGTTCCACTCCAGAAAAAGAGCGCGTGGAGGGGAGTGTTAGTGCGAGGGTGTACTTATGGAAGAGTGGTTTGCTCCGTCTATAAAGAATCTTGTTTGTCTCTGGCCGATGGATATCGAAGAAAAACTATTTGCTTTCGGGATTTAGAGTGTTTCGCGAACCTTCGAGCGGCAGAATCGAGAGAAGTCGCTAGCATCGCTGGTCTGCTGGTATCAGCGCACTCTCCAAGTCAGTATAGTATACAATCGGCGCCGCCACTACCACCAGAAAAGTCCCAGCACGAGAACACCATCGCACGAAGAGTAATACACGAGGCAAATAAAACTTCATTCTTGCCGATTGTCCATCGACCTATACCACCACCACCACGAACCAATCGGCCAGATGGACAGGGAATGAGGGATCGATCGATCCTGCAGCGTGCGCCACATTTAAATCACTGGGAAAGCGGCCAGCCAAGGAGAGTTGCTTGCCCGTCCTCACTTTGCGCGAGTGCTGAGTGCTTTTTATAGCAAGCCACCAGCTTGTACCTCTTATCTACTTCTGTCGATGCATTATCTTATTCTCCGAGAAACATAAACAAAAGTTAAAATACCTCAAACTTGTTGTTTCTTATTGCTGAGCCACGCCATCAGATTGATCGGACGAGACTTTGGCAGGTTCCCATCTTCATCGTGACCTGCAACAGACCCGTTAAACTGTAAAACTGTTATTGGTAAATGCTGGGAAGATTCTTGAGGGGAACGGGTCGTTTAAGAAATTCCGCAAACGGCTGCTGTCTGTAAGGATCGGCAGTAATCCCTGAGACAAGATGAACTCTCGAGGAAAGGGGTGGCGAGCTCGTAAAAAGAGGATGATCCGACGAATCTTTTCATCTGCATAAACAGGCCGCATTGGCCCGCGGCATAATTCGAGTAAGTGGCGGAGCCGCTTGCAGAACGATAGAGATAGAGGCGGCGGCGGCGACGGGGGGTGGGCGGTGTGGGGAGAATAAGAGAGTAGGGGGAGGATAGAGCGAGGGTGCAGGTTAGCCTGATTAAAGAAAAATCCGCAACTTGTTGAACGTCTTAAATATTCATCTACCAATGTAGCATCTACTTAATAACCGGTGTTGCCGGCGTCCCTCGGAGCAACGGGCGCGCAGCCACCACCGCCTCTTTTTCTCACCCTTTTGCGCGGCCCCGAACCCTTCTCGCCCCCGCTGGCGGCGCGGCGGCTTCCACGGTGCCTTGGAGGAACGCGCGAGCGAACGGGACGAGAGGGAGATAGAGATTCATCGTCTCAGAATCCCCGCTACGAACACCGCGGCGACGGGCAAATGAAATCCGCTAAAACGTTTTCTTAACGGTATCGCCCGGGCTAAAAGCTAAAAGCGCTTTTAAATTCCGCCAACTCTTCCCTGCCTCGGCAGCCCCGAGCGACGTCCTTGTCCCACGAACGACACAGTGTCGAGTGGGCTCCCGCGAAAATGCAGCCGCGCGCGCGCCCGCCGTGTACATCTGCCAAATTTCTCGCGCACGCCGACTGTTGCGAGCTGCGAATCGCCGAGGGATCTACCTACTCAGTAGAAAGCAGCAACTGAGCGTGCGAAATGAAAAATTTGCAAAGACGAACAGCTGCACCTCTCGTTCGTCAGGCGGGTGGGCAGTGAGAGGGAAGTGCGGGTGAAAGGTAGAGAGAAATGTCTGATGTTCTATGGAGGAGAGAAAGAGGTGTGGTGAGTTCGAAAGAAAGGCTGAAGCCGGCTGTAGTGAAAGAGCGAGAGTGCATGAGTGAAGAACTAAACCCGAAAGAGAAGGAGAGGGGGGAAGGAGAGAGAGAGAGGAGAGAGAGGAGAAGACCGAGGGGCTAGAAGGAGAAAGAAGTTAAGTGGATGCACCTACGCCGGGTAAAACGGAGCGGTCTCCGAATTGAACCTGGCAGCGGTCCAGCCTAATGGAGACTCTTAGCGTAATTAAACGTAAACACATTCGAGGCGTCACGCTAATCTGAATGCTTATCGAGGTCCGCCGGTGTTGCCTCAGGGCCGTGTCTACCTGGCGCGTTCATCCTTGGGAATAAGGGCTCCGCGTCCGGCTGAGACCGCGCCGAACTCCCGCACCGCCGCTCTCTCCTGTCTCCGCCGCTATCAATATTATTAAGCAAAGGATGTTTCTATTATCCTTTGGTATATTTGCTCGCACCCGAGATAACGCGGACGCTTTCCTCCTAAGAAGCTTAGCCCTAACGTCCGGCATTACTGCCACTTAGTGTTGATCACCGTGGCAATCGGGATTCCGCTTGTGGCTTTACTCAGCCAAGAGATTCAATATCCACATGATTCAACTTTGAAAACTTCCTTCACCGGGACGCACGTCCAACCCGTATGACCCGACACCCTTGTCAATCCGATCCAAATAAACTTGTACATCTGCTTTTACTGTCTAACTTCGTAGAGCCCGAATCTCGGCGGACATTAAACTTGGAAGGTACTCTGGCAATCTAGAAAAAAAATGTTGGAGCTTTGATTGGAGTAGGTAGGGTCGGTTTGAATGGGGCTGTGTCGCTGTCAAGGCTGAATCGGGTTGCCGGTGTACACGCACGCTGTCAAATACGTATACATAGGTAGAAGGCGGGAGCGAGAGCGGGTGCACCTGCGAGTGTCGCATAATTTAACGAGCGCGGCCTCCAGCCGATGAAAATAAAAAGCCACTTAACCCCCGCCGGCAGGGATTGCCAATTAATTTGCGCGAAAGTGAACCGCGATGTTAAGGGAACGGCGCTATACACCAGGCACTCGCCCGATCGAATTTATACACGTAGACGGTGTGCGCCGTGCAGGCGGCAGACCCTCCCTAATGAAAATATCTTAGCGCGGCGAACGACAGCTCTTAAATCGCCGCCTCCCGTACTCTCTAATCTTAAACCTATGTTAACCACTTAACCGCGACACTCTAACCGATTGACAAGCACGCACCAACGACCTCCTCCACTCGAGCGCGCTCTCCCTCTCTCCGGCGCTGTGCTCGCACTTGACTCCTCGTCGCGTCGTCTTCAATATCCCTGGAAGTACAGATCACCGGTAGGAGCGGCCGAATAAATTCGATCCTCACGCCGGGAATTAGCCCCATTGAATTCTTCAGTCTGCCGCGAGTGGTTGCTCGAGCCCCGGGGGTTAGTGGATTCTCCTCAAGGTAAGAATCGCTCGCTGACCATCTAAGTGGATGGCGCCCCTGTGAAATGGAGCGGTCCACCTTACAAGGTGTACTGTGCACGCTTACTTGTACACTTGCAGCTGTATCAGCCTAAGTGCATTCTCTGAATGGGACTTCGCGCTCTTTTGATACGCGCTGCTTCAAGATGAAAGAGGAATTGGTCGGAGCTGAGTGGGAGGAAAGGGAAACGGGCCGGAGCAATAGTCAAAGTAGTCGCCTCGCCGGCCAATCGGCCTGATAGAAGAAGCCAGGACAGGGTCAGGCGATTCAAAGTGGCGGCGACTTGAATCCACGATGCTAATCGGGACTTCGGAGCACCTTCGGGGGGAGAGTATCGATAGAAAACAAACCCGGCCGCCAGTACCGCAAGGGCTATCCCTCTTAAGATCGAGACAGGGACCGGCTGTCCAAACAAATGAAAGCTAATGGAAGGTGCGGGGCCCACTGTGTCCACCCGATCGAGCCGCTGCCGATCGATTGGGGCTATCGGTCCTTCAGGAATACGCCAATACTCCCCTTTTAAGGCTCCGCCGAATATAAACGCGCCCCGAAGAATGGCAACCCCCGTCCACCGATCCATCGGAAAGGCTCAGACCCAATGTTTTAAGCACCGCTTCGTTAATCGCCAGCAGCTATCGGCAATAGATAGTACCTGCTAACGCTGCCGGGGCAAAGTTATTCACGGCGTCGGGAACACCGATCCCCCGAAACTGATGAACTGTTTTTAAGAAAGGCCTACTCTCGCACAAATGAGGAAGCAACCATCTACCCAAATCGGAGTGTCTGAGTTGAAAATGCGGCAATTCCTCATATAGAAATCGCACCGGCGTGTATCCATAGTTGGTTACCCACTCACATCCATAGTTGCGCGAATGCCTGGCCCTAGAAAAATGTAGGAACGCTGCGCCTCCCCGTGAAATATGTCACTAGTTTATTAGCATTTACAGCGAGCACTGCCGCCTCACCGCTCCCGGGATACTCTCCTTCCTTCCGTACGAATTTCCAATGGCGCAAATAATACAGGGAAATGCATTACCAGAAAGGAGGGTGGAAGACGCGGTCGCGGGACACGCGCGTGCCGCATAAACTTTCTCAAAAATTTAAAGGCCCGCCCGCTAAAATATAAATAAGGAGTTCGAGCTCGCGTGCTCGGTGCAAGGGAGCGCAAGGCTCGACTGCCTAAAGAAATAATGAGGCCATCCACTTGAGATGTAATACAGCCTGCTATGCCCGCTTGATTTAAAGGCTGGGACCGAAAACGGCCGAAGATCACGGGAACCAGAGCGAGGACGATAGACAGCGCGAGAGTGCTGCTGGCGAACGTAGTTCGTTATTATTTTATTACCGAGCTATTAGCGAGAGTTCCTGCCAGTTATGTATAAAAAAAGAAGTGGTGGCTGACTGACTCATTAATGCCCAGTTCGTAACATTCGACCTAGAAGCGTGAAATTTGGGAAAAAATAACAGAAAACAGTTGATCACTCCCGGGGCGACCGAAAAGATCAAGCGCCTTTAGTGAGTTTCTCGTAAGATCGAGACGACTTACTAATCGATAACTATTACTTGGAGGCTCTAATAGCTGCGCTGGCTGGGTAATAGCTCCCCGTTTCCCGGGGGCCTTAACACCGCGATGTGTGAAGCCTAATGGACGTTTTTCATTATGCAGATCGGAGCAGGTGAGGGCCTCCGAATGCTTTTAAGATCCCGATTGCCTGGTTCCTCGACCTCGACGACTCCGAGAGAGAGAGAGAGGGAAAGAAAGAGAGAGAGAGTGAGCGTGCGGGCAACCGCGGCTGATTACCCATGTTTAATTGGCGCGCTCCCTCAATGACGTATTCTTTCAATATTTTGACGCCGGGGGGCACACGATAGGCGTGCTCTCCGATGATCGTCCCTGGGTTAAATGGTCGCGCGTTATACGAACCAGGTGGCTCCGAAACTTTCGCCATAAATTCCGATCAGCCGGCGGGGTCGGGACGGCGGGGCCGCGACGTCGTTAAGTTATTGCACAACTTTTAATGCAACATTAAAGGCCTCGGTCGAAAAATGAACGCCCGGCCCGGACGGTCGCTCTCGGCAGCGGGATGTTTACGGTAATTGACCGGTTACTTACTGCCACGGCGAAGCGAACGATTTCTATTGTTATAGCACTTGCCATCTTGGCAGAACGTCAAAGTGTCTTTTCGCGCCTGGCAGCCGAAGCGGAACTCGATAGCTCGCTAATGTTATCGGCCGATCCCTCCCGTTAACATTTGCCCGCTGCTCCCGAAATAATCAGGGAATCTGAACAATATCGTACGAGGCGCACGCCAAACCTACTCCCCCGATAGAACCGTTGGCATGTCAATTTATTACTTGTAATGGACAAGCCCGCGCGCGCGGCTCCGACAAATAAAGCAGGACGCGAGAGCACCGCAATTCCAAGACGATGTATGCAGACATTTTTAGCCGGCCGACCACAAAGTAATTGAATGTCCGTCAGAACTTAATGTCCCCTGCCGGCCGAGCTTGGTCCCGCACTATTTGTATGACGTGCCTATAGTGCTTCTGACGTTCGGCTGATAAATGACCGCACGGGGGGTCACTGTCGCTCCACTCGGACCCCCAGCCTTCGAGATTTGCGCTTCTACTCGCGGCAGAAGTACGGAGGAATAATTTATGTGATTGAAGGAATTCAATGAGAAGGCACTGGTTGGAGGAGTTATGGAATAGTGGTTAATCAAGGCAATTAAATTTGCAAATGAAGCACTCGCGGTTGCGTTACACGCCGGAGAGGGAGAGAGAGAGGGGGGGGGGGGGGTGGGAGAGTGGCGGGCTGAAGTAGCCGGTGGAGTTTTGAGTAGGTATGTATAATACAGGCAACTATCAGGGAGTTCAGGGCTCGCAGAAGGAAGGTTTGGTCGACACTCTGCGCGAGTTGAGGGCTGCCTTTGACTGGTCGTTGTAATACAACGGCAATTAGCAGTAAACCCAACCCCTTCCTACGGAGCTTGTACCCCGCATATTTCATAGTGTTTACGCCGTCTTGTCAACGGGGGCACATGAAGGGGTTTCTGCATTGCCCTATCCAGCGCATTGTGCCCCAAGCAATTTCCCTAATGTCGAGCCTATTATTTAAGCGGTGGCTACGTCAATCTAATTTTGTTCCCAGCAAGACCGACTACATATAGCTAGTGAAATCGTAATCCTGCGAATTATTTTAGCCGATGCGCCAACCTCGCGACATCTCCTTCCATTTGGCTTAACCGGTCATCACTCGATCCCGTACTAATTAGAGGGTCGTCTAATGGCAGTGAAAGCCTGTCCTTACTCGAGCCAGCCGGCACATGGGAGATTGGAGAGACGCGACATAATGGGGAAAAATTGCCGCTTACGGCCGAATTTTTGTTGGCGAACGCTGCGCGTTAATCGCCCGTAATGCCGCGTATAATAGGTCGTTAGTCGTCGGATTTATTTCTTGACGGCGAGCTCCCTCGCTCCGAGAGGGAGAAAGAGCCGAGAGCGGAGGAGAGGAGGAGAGGAGGAGAGTGCGCACAATGTAGTCAGGTAGGGTACTACCTGCCAGTCGCCTTCGATTTCGAGTGGCCTGCAAAAAGCTTATTAACGTTTCTGCCAGGGGCGCACGGTAAATCAAGGTAAAGGAGGAATAAGAACGCCCATTTCGGTATGTGCCTCTGCCGCGCGCTGGTGACAAAAATACTCGGCAGTCCGCGGTCTACTTCACCGACGACGACGACGACGACGACGACGGCGAGGTGGAGAAGAAAAATTCTGGACTCCCGGTTTCCGCTGGCTGGTTTTCCAACTTTTTGCAGTGCATTTTTTTCCGCCGAATTCTTGGTGCTCTCCTCCCTCGGTCGCGTGCGCTCACTACACCCGGTACACCGGGCGTTATTAACGTCGAAAGGTAAAGCCGGGGTGCGCGCGCGCGCGTGCAGGAATCGTCATAATTCGTCCCCGCGACTCATTACGCTTTCATCTGGACCAGCGGGCTCCGCCACGCGCGCGCATGCGCCCGCGAATCTATTAACGCGCTAATGAAAATAAAGCGAATTTTAAAATGTGCCTCGCAGCACCGAAAATCAAATATATTTATAATGGCGTGCCTCGAGAGTACGGCACTCGCAAAATCCATCATGGCCCGCGTGCCGCGCGCCCCTCAAAAGCACTCATACTCACGGCAATGCACAAACGAGAGGAAGGGAGGCACTGCAAACCAGTGCACTCACTTAATTAAACTTCGAGATCCATTTTTATATTATAGCTTGCATAATGCACTCGCCGAGATCAAGCGTATTATTTGCGACGCGTCGCCGCTCGGCGACATTATTTTTGCGCCCGACTCGATGGAAAAGTTGCGAGTAAATGGTGGGCGGATGAACGACGGGGGGGGGGGGGGGTGGAAGACGTGCGCTCTTTCTCCCCGACGGCGGCGGCGGCGGCGGCGGGCGAAAGAAGCGGCGGTAGATATATCGGTGATTGCCGCCCGCTCGTCGTAAGGGAATCCCGGGAACAGAGAATCGGGAGATGGAAGACGAGGGGGAAGTCCGTTCGGCTATTTACTAAACAGGGCGACATGGAACAGGCGCGTCGATCCATACATCAGTGTCCTTCTTTATCGAAAGCTTGCCATGAAAGCAACGCTGGCAGCAGCAGCAGCAGAACCCGTCCTCTCTCCTTCTCTCTGTTTCCCATTCTCTCCCTCCCTCCCTCTATCGTCACGGAAGCATCGCTTTTAAAGCGAGAGTGTTTACTCGCGCTCGCATTTCACCCTCTTATTTGCGCGGCGTAAACACTTTTTATCTTCTCGCCCACTCCCACCCTTACCGCCACCCCTAATATTAATTTGCGTTCGGCTATCGATACTACCACCATCCCCGCTCCTCGGTCCCGTAATACTAATCACCCTGTCGCACACATTAAGACTCCAAAATCGTCCATTGAACGCTAAGAAGATTAGTAGTAGGAACAAGTATAGGAACGCGAACAAGTTGTGTGCGAGTGGGAATTGTTTGTGGGCTGTTGCCCGCTTCAGCATTACAAGAGCTGTCGATTGAAATATCATTGGAATCGGGATCGGGCACAGAGAGAATGGCTGTTAATTATGCTGGCTGGGATTATTCTTCACGGACGGACGGTCAGCCAATGACAGACGGGAGCTGCGCAACAAATGCCTACTTGAAACTAATAATGATATCGAATAATGATCCTTCATCGCGCGATATACAAGCACTTACTAAAATAAAGCTATTACTTGGCCAATCTCGAGCGAATGGCCCTCTGGCCACTGTGTATTATGACGACAACTATCAACGGCGTTATTAATTCGATCAATAACTAAGCAATATTACACGCTGATATTGCGATGAACATTTTCAGAGAACGAAAACTGGCTTGTGCAGAAATTGCATTGTGAAGGAAATGGGATCGAAAACCGCAAGCTGCGCAATCAGCGAGAAAACAGAGGAGAGATCAGCGTGGAAGAGGTAAACTCGAAATTCGATTCGTACGGTAAAGCTTAGTGAGCCACACTCCAAGGGTAAGGCAACATTTACACTTTTCGACCATCAACACGCATCATTACATCTAATCCGTGCCCTCTCCTCAATAAAGCACTCTCGAGATCTCCGAGCACCCTTATCAACCGCGATTATCCCCTGGCTGTAGAACGCGGAACCCTAGGCAATCCTAGGCAACGGCAACCCGCCCCAACGACCGACATTTCTCACGCTGCTGAGCCAGCGAAGTCGAAAGGTATCAGCGTACAAAGTACACCTATCACTCTCTTATATCGCGAACTAAGCGATTCCGAATGCCAGCCGTGCGCAAACCGCCTCCCCTCAACCCCCCCGCGATGGGGACCTGTTGATCGGGCAAATACAATGATTACTTTGACTACGACTCGCCTCCGACCAAACTTTACTGACGCATTAAGCTGAATTGTGCTCTCTCACTCTCTCTGTGAGTGTCACTTCTTCATAAGAGGAAAAATATATGCTCGCTCGGATCGCAGTGAGAGCTCTTAACAGGAGCATAAAGGGTTGTCGAGGAGAAGAGGAGGAGGAGGCGAAGGGAAGAAGAAGAAAATGGATGGAGAAGCGGGGAAAGCGAATGTCGGGCGGGAAGTGGTGATCTAAATAGAAACCTCTTTAGGGGCATAACTCGGAGGACACCGTGTGTGAAAGACACGCGGTGTCCAGGAGGTGGGACTGCTCGTTGGGACGTTGGTGCGTGCGAGGCGTCGGTGTCTCGGTAATCGGGTCTGACGGATAGCGCCGGAAATAGCGGAAAGGACGGATGGGAAGGCACCCGGGGATACACCGGTGCCCGCGCGAAACGCGAGCCACCATCGAAGGTTAGCTGCCGAGCCGTCTGGGAATCCGGGTGTCACTCGGAGCCCACCGCACGGCACTTCATCAGCTCCTTTCAACTTTCAATTTGGGGGCCGGAGCGGGCGAACGCGGGCGCGCGCGCGCGCGCGCGCGACAAGTTTCGCTAACGATGCGCGCGTGAGACCGCGATCGAACTGGGACTGCCTTCGTTAGTAACTCCGGCTGAAAATTGCTTCCGCTTCAACTGCTACTCCAAAAAGGCCTCGATCCGCCGCGCCGCAACATCTCTCCCACTACTTTTTCCCTTCTCGTTAATCATTATTTTTATAACCATGCGTGCCATCCTCACATAATAAATCCCCCCATAAACGAGGTCAATTTTCGACTGAGATGCACATTTCGAAATCAAATAGCCGAAACCTGATCGGCTGATTCGAGCTGCCTCAGGATTCCCGTCGGATACTCCTAATTTCGGATACAGGGAGAATCTGGTTGGCTGGGTTCTGTAAATTTTTCGAAGGTCTGCTCATTTCGGTAAATTAAGCCGGCGAATTTCGCGAAATAAACGCGGAATTAAAACGAGGGGTCAGTGAAACCAAGTATCCACGTCCGACGGATGTAAAAGTCGGCGGCGGGCCTGCGCTGGGCGAACGAAAAACAAAAAAAATTGCCGAGTTGTTCGGCATACTCTCTTCCTCTCTTTCTCTCCGTCCCCCGCCCCCCGCTCCGGCTCATCTCGAGTGCCATAATACTGCCATTGGTGCACTCAACTTCGCTTATTTCGCCGGGGCTAATGCGAAATGAATCGCGCGCTGCCTTGCGACATTCTGGAATTACATTGTGCCTGACACTATTGCCGATATGTGGCCGTATCTTCTCGTCGGGCACATCCATCTACCGCGTGGAAAGGACACGCATTATCCGCGCACTTGTACTTCGTGCATTAGCGGGGACAGAGTGCTAATGCAGAAATCTGGTATCGGTTAATTAATAACCGTAAAACTCGTTCCTACCGCGATCCCCATCGCGCTCGTCGCACACCACGCGCGCGTTATTTGATTTCCTCGAGATACGGCCGCTTCCTCCGCCGACACACATACACATATCCAGGCACGCAAGCGCTCTGAAACGCGATGCTTTAAAACTTGCCGGAACAATAGCTTTATTTCCCAGTTTCGCGTAATAATTAACCCCCGTTTTTGCTCCGTTATCAAGGCCGATACACACGCATATCCTCTAATTAACTCACTCTTCCTCCGCTCGTCGCCGAGGAAACTTCATTCTCTCGAATACCCAAAAGGTGTCTCTCTGACAACAACAAAAATGAACGGCAAACTCTTTTTTATCTCAAGGTGCAGGAAGAATGTGGGCCGGAGTGGACGGATCATTAACAAGCCCTACTCGACCACTGACTCACGGTCGGTGACATGGATCGAATCGAATCTATCGAAGAAAGTCGATTAACGAGGGCGCGTTAATAACCGGAAAATTGTAGAAAGAAACATAGAAGGCAAAGAGAATGAAAGGCAGGTGGGGAGTGGATGGGTAGTGGAGGGAGGTTAGGCAGAGAGAAGTCGAAGAGAGAAAGGGGAGAGAGAAAGAGAGTGGGTGGAGTGGGAAAGAGGGTTAGGCGGAAGGTTAGGTGGTGCGACGTGGAATGGGGTGGAATAGGGTGGTATGAGTTGTGCGGTGAAGTAGTGTGGTGGTGGTGCGTAGTGGTGTGTGGCACGCACGTATGTACGAGGACAGGCAGGCCGACTCTCTCGGTCGGTGGCGCGCGCGAGAGAGCGTAACCCTCGCCTCGGGCTGCGGAGGAGCCTCGCAATTTAACCGGTTCGACATTCGCCTCGAGCTCGTAATTGGCAGGACGAATGAAAGAGCCCCGCGGACGAGAACGAGTGGCCGGGATTAACGATGGCGAATGGATCAGAAATTCTCCGCGAAAATAAAGTAGGTAGCTCGGGCTTGGTGTAGGTATAGTCCGCGGCCGTAGGTACGAGCCTTTGTTTGTCGTTCGCTCCAATTACCTCCGGCCTCTCCCGGTAGCTTCATAATTAACTCCCACTCATTTAACAAACTTTACTTTTAATGTTTTAAAAATAGTAATTAGCAGTGGCGGCAAGAGAAGAAGAAGGAAGAGGGCGAAAGGGCGAGAGGGTGAGACCGCGAGCCCGACAGAGATCGCATTCGAGAGAGACAGGGAAAACGGGGCAGAAGAGGGGCGAGAGGGAGCTGCTTGCGCGCGCGCGCAAGCAGTCAAGCGAGAGGAAGAGAGAACGAGAATGAGAGCGCGAACGCGAGTGAGGAGGAGGGCGCGAGTAGGATCAGGTGGAGGATGAAGAGGAGGAAGCAGAGGGTGCCGCTGCCACCGTCGTTCCCGGTGGTGGAGGAGCTCCGCGAGGAAGAGGACGAGGCGGAGGTGCACCGAGTGAGGAGTCCACGGGGCCAGGGGGTGCCAAGAGGGTAGCTCACTGAAGAGGAGGTGTGCAAGGGGAAGCCGGGGCGCAGAGGGGGACCGTGAGCCGTGTAGATGGTGGAGGTAGGCCAGATGGAAGAGAGAAAGAGGCAGAGCGCGCCAGAGAGCGAGAGAGGGCAGTGTAGGTGGCAGTCGGTGGTAGCGGCGAGGGTGGTGGTGGGTAATGCTGGTGGTGGTGATGCGGGGGAGTGTAGAGGGGGTGTAATTAACTATCATGCAACCCCTTCCCAACAGCAGCAGCCGGCGTAGCAAGGAGGTAATTGGACCGGAGTCTTATACGTGTGGAGCTCCGCTCGAGGGAGGAGGACGGAGGGGTTGGAAGAGGCTGCCAGGATAAAGGGTTGCTTAAAATTGCACACAGTGCTGCATTATGGAACCTCTGACGAGCTTCCAGGGAACGACCGTACGGATGGCGGCGTGGAAATCCATTAACCCCCCCACACCCACATCCACCCTCTCCGCCGTCCCACACCCGCGCGCTCTCTTGCCCCCTTCCCCCTCCCTCGACCTGCTCTCCAGTCGCGAATTAATTGCGATCGTCTAAGGGCGAGTCTTTGTCGGTGTCTGCCGTCGACTACCTGTATGGCCGAAGTCGCGATTCAATTTTCGGCTCACGCTCCTACGATCCAAAGTAGATCCTTTCAACCATCGAAAAACCAAGCTACTATGCCGCCAGGGAAGTACGTAACTCCCAGTGATTCCGGATGATGAACGTACTCATTGTCCCGAATGCGATGCCCGAAAACTGCTGGGGTTCATATGTCCCCGGGTCGCTCGGAGCTCACTGTGACTCGGAAAGGATGACTTGCCGCGATCGGTGGGGTTGGCGGGGCGGGGAGGGGGTGGGTGACGGACACGTTCGACGAATTACAGGAACGTAATAATCCTGGAATGGCCTTATCAAAGGGATTATGACGTTGGCAGGAGAGTTCAGACTGTGTTAATCAGGACTTAAAGGCCTTCCGTGGGTTGAGGGTACGCGGTGTCGTAAGGGCTTCCCCATGGGGAAGAGAAACCCCAACGGTGCTGCCAACTAATCAGCACCAAGACGCCAATCTACGTCCTCCCCTCTCGCTCGCTCCTTTTGCTCTTTGCCCCTCACTCGCTCTCTCTCTCTCTCTCTCCCTCTTTCTCCGTGACGTCCACACACAGTTATACAAACACGTACGTGCATAGGTGGACCCAAGTAGGGAGGCATTGTACGGAATTTGTTCTCACTTAGGACAATGCAACGGGCGCGCGCGCGTGCGTGCACGCCCGAGATTTATAAGGCAGCTCCGCACGTACGCCTGCCAATTACGCGCGGTCGAGAAAAGTCGGGGGATAAGAGGGCCGCGATACATCGAAGCTCGTAATTAATACGACGATATTAATATGACGGGCTTCCAATTACTTCCTCCAACCTACTTCGACTGAGGGTAACGAGCGCCATGCCGCCCCGCGAAACACTATTCTAATAAGCAGTCTAATGCATAAATAGAGAGTAAAACACGCGCTTCGCGCAACTAGGTCAACTGCCGCCGTGAACGCTTCGCTAATTTGCTGTGCTTGCTGCGAGGCTGCTCTATGGATTTGTAAGTTCAGAACAGTCGGTTATTTTATTCGGCGTTTATTTCATTCCGGTGAAATCAATCGCCGATGGATAACCCGCTGACAATTAGGAAGGCTCGTTATCCCTCTGACGAGGCTAATTTTATAACGCTCTCTCCCTCCCCCCAACCACGGGTGGCCGCTGTGGTTCTTTAATCGCGAAAAACCGTAAAATTTAATTAAATTCAGGAAGGCGAGATTGAAGGAGGACGGATGGAAGGGCGAGGACGATGGTGGTCGATGCTAATAACGTTCTTGTCGTGCCATGAAGGTATTAAACCGCAGTGCAGTAACGCTCTGCCAGATTATCACGTTGCTCCGCGCACGTAGAATCTCAGAATCTTCGAGGTATTTCCGATCGGCCAGATTGAACGATGATATTTCACCTACTATGTCTCATTCCTATCGCGCGATACCTAAAATTTCATGATCTCCCATAATTCGACTTTCCTATTAATCAGAATAGGAATAAATGGAAAAATAAAAAAATAAAAGCCGCTGGTGCACTCGAATTCATTGGTAATAAAGGAAACCGCTCGCGAGAATGGCAATGATATTCTGAAAAGATGTGGCTCGCCTGAAAGGAATTCTGCTTACTACCAGGGATGCATGACAAGTATGCTACTGCGAGAAGTAATATCAATACCTTGTATACAAGTTACGATGTTATAACACGCGCATGGAATCCAATAATTTCAGCCAGCTTATTGCTTCATAAGGAAGATTGCTGTTAAGGGAGTAGAGACGCCCTTCGAACTGTTATTAATTTCAATCCAGGTCAATGACCCAAATACTCTTCTAAGCCAATCTACTTGTTTATAGATCAGTTTTGACGCATTCCATTTTGTTTGAAACATATTAGATAATATAATCATCGAGAACCATACTATCGGGTTAATTCAACGGTTTCACGGTTAAATAGGATCCCTGGGGAGAGAAAGTGTGAAAGGTAGAGAGTGGGAGAGCGGCCGAAATATTTGCAGTGGCCTAACATTTTCTTCTCGCCAGGCATCGTTTAAGAGGTTGCAATACCAACAGTGCCAGTATAATGTTCGGTCGATTTTGCTCTTATTGGGATGCCATCGAGTCGTTCCACTGGTCGTCTCTCTCGGTTCCTAGCAGGCCGGGAGTACGCCCCCACCTCTCGGCCATCTCATTCCATCCACGTCGGGTGAGTGGCTCTCCCGCTTTCGCATCGTGTCTTTCCTTGGCCAGCTGTATCTTGCGAGTGACGCTCTCCGTCCCGCTCGGCTTCGCGGAGCGCCGGACACCGTTGTCCTTCTCGTGGCCCTCGGCGATCCTTCCGCGACAAGGACATTTTATCCTTCTCGCCGGTGAGACGTCCCGAGGACTCGCCGAGGAGAGCCGTGTGTCCCTGCTTCGTAGTTCTCACCCTCGCTCGCGCACAAGTTTCCGTGCTCTCCTCTCCTCCTCTCCTCGTGGTGCTGCTATTGCCGCTCCGCTCCGCTCTCTCTCTCTCTCGCGCGCGCGCGCTCCTTGTTCTCGAGCTCGCGTGTGTATGTCACCACACAATTACAGAAACGACTCTGTTAACTCTCGTGCCCTTTTGCCTCGTCCCTCCGCTTCCTCCGTGGGCAAGCATTAACCTAACGTAACCTCGGCGGGCCGGGATTTCCTCCTGGCAACGGGAGCGAGAAAGAGAGGGCGGGAGGGGGAGGGAGAGATTGAAGGAGGTAGCCAAGGGGAGAGTATTTTGGTCGTGATAAAATTCCTTTCTCCGCTACGTATTTCTTTAGGGTTAATTCAATTGCGGGTGGCACGCTCACGATTGTTACTTGTCCTTTTTCAACCGCGTCCGACCCAATTCGCCCACTCCGCCTTCTTCCCCCCCAGGTTCCCTTCCGGGAAGGCTTGGAATCTTATCCAGGGCTGGTGTCACCGCGGTCGGATAATCACGCTCGTTTCGATTAAGGAGGTGCTAGACACGCGAGACACAGATTGGTATCGACTCGCCGGCGAAATCCGGATAGCAGTCCTCTGGGTAATCAGACGTACAACTGCTCCGGCTCCGGCTCCGCTCGCACCCTGCGCCGAAAACAGCCTCGCTTAAACATCCCCGGCACTCCAATTGGCCGCGTATCAAAAAGAGAATACTAATGAGAGCGAACGTCGAAGGGAACGATGAGCAGAGTCGCCGGCTAGTCCAAGTTCAGGGGGTAACAGATTAATAGTAAGAAGCGCTGGAATCAGCCGTGCTAAATGTGCTTGGCCGAAGAGGTCGTTACTAAAAAATCAATTTTGCTTCGGATCTGCCGGTGCACAATCAGTCGAACGGAAATTATTAATGAAGATACATTTGGAAGGTGGTTCGTGCTGCGAGTTTACATTCAGCGAACAGAGCGGGAGGAGAGGGTGGAGGAGGAGGAGGATGCACGCTTTCCGAGCATCTCCCTCGCACACAGATATCCAGGTCTGTAGTTTTACGTGGAGATACATAAGCGGAGAAGCTTGCCCGGGATACACCGCCGCCAGCAGAGATACATGCCTCGCGTCATAAGATCGGACTTCCACGAAGCCGCGTTTCCTAATTAATTAAAGTAATTAAGACCCGGCCGAGTTATTGCTCGGGCGTCCGCGCGGTACCACATCACGGTCGCATTATAAACCACGTAACGAACGCGAACCTGTCTTCAAGTATACTGGGTGTATCGCTTAATTCGATAGCGAGGCCACTCTTAACCTCGGGGGAAATAATCTTTCTCGATGCAGATGCATTCTGATCTAATAACACTGACTGGCAATTATATTCGGACGTTTATTAGACTTTCCGCGCGAGATACCAAGAGAATTGTCCTGTCAAGAATAAACCATCTTAGTAGTTATTTCGCGCAAGAAAAATGTCTTGCAACGGGGAGGTAAAACGCGATCTAAACTTCAACTCATATTTCGAAGTTGAGCAGCGCGCGCGGCTGCAAAGGGAAAAAACACAGAGTTGACACAGCTGTCTATGAAGGGGAAACACTTTTAGTTAATTGTTCAAGTATTCAGGTGGCGCGACAATGGCAGTGGAAGGAATGGCGAGAAGCGAAACACCCAGTATGCATAGCTCGGACCCCGGTACAGCGAAATGCCGGTGCCGGAGTGAGTACGCTCTTCAACTAATTGTGAGCGGAAGAGGAAAATGTTTTTGCGAAAGCGTTTCTTCTCGTTTTCCTCGCCTTTTCGTTAGCCTGGAAACCTTGGTCACAGAGGCGCATGGCCGCGCTCCTAAGTCGCCGGACGTTATTAAGTTTGAGGAACAATACTCGCACGCATTCCTCGTCCCCCGCCCGTCGTAGCCCTTTTGCAGCCACGGCTCGAGTAAATGCATGTGCATAATTATCGCCGGTGGCATGGCAACGTCTTTACGCCGCGAAGAAGAACGCACGCCTCCCAAGACGACGGTGAATTAAAATTTTTCTAACTACTGCGCTTTACGTCCGATTGTAGCCTCTCTCTCTCTCTCTCTCTCTCCCTCTCTACGTCTCTCAAACACAGCGGCTCGCCGTTGGAAAATCCTTTAGCCAGAAATAGTCCTCGAGTTGCGCGTATTTTAAAAACAGCGGGACCGTCCTTATTTTTTGTTCCGCCTCGTACAAGCGCGCCGTTTCGAATCGCTTAACATTGTTCGCCGCTGAATAACGTCCGAGAAACCCGCCACGATTTTTCTCTCTCTGTCTGGCCGAGCGGGGTTGAGCCGCTGCTACATACATGCAGACTGGCCGCCCTTAATCACCATTTGAAGCGGGCCAGTACGACCGAATGGCTTCGGCATTACCCTCGAGCTCTGCCCGCGCGTCCAGCTAATACCCCAAAAAATATCCCGATTCCGTTCTTCGCCGGCGAATGCCCACGGTATTATTATTATATCCGCGCTCCTCGTCGAGGCTGATCTGACGAGGCACGTGCGCCCTCGCATGCACAGGTAGCTACGGTGGCGGGGTTCCGAGTTCCGAGTCGAGTGGGCTTAACAGCTCGACTCGCCGGGAGAGACAGTACGCGGCCCGCGCGGATATATGGGCACGTATGTAAAGGAAAGAAGTTACGGGTCCCCGGTACATACGTGCCCACCCGCGCTCGGCCGACGTCCTCGCTCCAGCTAGTGGCGCTGGTACGTAGGTCGTCGGATGCTGCGCGCCTTCAATATTTGAGAGGATTTAAATTCGGACGTTGGACGTCCGGACGAATTTCAGTTGGATCGTTTAAAGGCGCGCCCGCCGTCAGGCCCTCGTGAATGATTAAAGGAGCTTCCTCCTGGAGCGGAGTGCGCGTGAGAAACGGCCGAGCGAGAGAGACGCCGCGGCGCGGCGGACGCTGCGTCTTGGCGAGAGCCTTTCCCGAATTGTCTACGTGCGAGTCCTACCACCGGGCGAAATATCGGCGTGGCCGACGCCGCTCCCCACCTGTACCCGTCTCCGCGTATAAATAGAGAATTTTTTTACCTAACCCGCCCGAATAAAACGCGACCATCGTAGCCCGCCTTAGTTTACTGCCAAGAGACTGCAAATTCGTGCGCCCTTCAACCACCGAGCGAACCTCACAGCCACCCGTGTCCCACCTCCTTCGACGCGCGCGCCAGCTTTTACGAGACAACTTTTCTTCGGGACCAGTGTGCTCTCCCCAACCTGTGAATAAACGCTCCAACTCCGATTAAGTCGTGTTTCAGTTCATGATTTAGTATCCTTTCGAGCGCCCTCGGACAGGAAATCTTATGTACCAGATCCCGCTTTAATCGCAAGCGCCAATATATATCACGCTCAATAGTCTCGATGATGTAACAGCTGATACTACAAGCGATGATTTATTGGCTTACTGCCGTAGAGAAATGTGTAATTGATCAGGTAGAACAGAGGCAGGGAGTGTTCCTCTCAACTGGGAGTGATTTGTTTACGTAAATATTGAATATTTGCGAAGTAGTAGATCACGCACGATGATAAGGTGACGAGGTCGTGTTACCATTAGCAATTTCCAATTACCACGCACGCAATTCTCGATAAACATTTTGGCTTGATAAAATATGTAAGGCAAATACATTTTTCCATGAGTACGTTTATCATGATATAATAATAATAACTAAAGCCGATTGATTGCTTGGATAAATTGCAGACATAGAAATAAAAATGCAGGAGACAGGAAGGCAAGCCGGAGCTCTTGTCCAAACCCGAATGACCCCACACTTATATTCTTCCGTCGGATCTCGCCGGCGAATCAAGCCATTACGACAGCAGCGACGCGTAAAAAATTCATGCGAGATAGCGGAGATTAGGGAAGGCCGGCATTTTGTACGTACATCACGCCAGGCTAAATGCAGCAGGCCGAGGATCGGCAAACAACGCGTCAGATGCGAGCGCGATTAGAGGCCGACGCCGAGTGAGCGAGGAAGAGCGAAGCAAGAATGCCGAGTATCCGGGGGTCCACGGGATTCACCTTCGGGGAAGAAGACAACCTACCCAAATTCTTCCTCTCCTTGGTAAACTGATGCGCTTCGCTCGATAAGTCGCACGCCAAAATAATGGACAATCGGCTCTCGAGCTGCATGGCAAACTTGCTGCCTGTTGATTTTTTTCACGCGCCTATGACTACAATATTCAAATTCGAAACGCTCACGAATGGCTTGTTACCAATCGGAGCTCTGGTTCCTTCTTTTAAACAACAGAAATGTGGAACTCGAGTGAAAGGACAATGAAATTAATCACTCACGAGAATCGAGTAAGTTATTGGCCAGGTGACAGGTACGATTGCACCCTTCTCTCCTATCTGCGAGCCTCTCCAGCTGTCGAGGGCATAACGCGTCAAAACTTTGTCCTCGTCGACTTCTGGAAAATTCGCCTGTCTCTCTGTCGCGCGAGTATTGCAGCTTCTTTCCTCTTTTTCGGGGCGCGCGGTGCCGCGAGGCCGTTTCTCTCGGGCGACAGGCGCACGCGATCGGACAACACACACAGTGCATATTTTTCAATTAATTTAAATTACAAAACATCGCGGTAACGGCCTGCCCCGCGACCCCGGCTTCCGTGGCCACTCTCCCTCTCTCTCTCGCCGCGGCCCAATATCTGTACGGACTCACATAAACGCTATACTCGTTCCCTCCGTCTCACTCTCTCGCTGGATGGCAGTGCCCTCGCCACTGCCACGCAGCGCACGTACATCCACCACCGCGGGTACGTAATCATTTTTATTTTCGCGCGTGTCGCTGGCATTTTTTTCCACCGGCGTCGCACCCTCGCCCCCTCCTACCTTTTCGGGCCTCCTTCTATCTCTGTCAGTCTCCGTTCTCCCGCTCCGCGGCCGTACGTCTCTGTCGCCCTTGTGCAAACCCGCCCCCTGCAGCCCGCGACCCTAGCAGGACTCGATCCCACTCTGGCAAGGGCCAGTTGATCGTCCGTCCTGGTTCGAGGGCGATGCGATCTCTCTCCATCCGTATCGCCGGGCGCGTGCGATTGTGTGGGTGTTTTTTTTCATCATCCGTAGGTGGCGGCGATCGTAAATTCGTGACACGGCCTGATACCTTCGAGCGTTAACGCCCCGGCCACGATTCCGATTTCGATCGGCGCTAGCGCGTCCGCGCGCGATCGCCTAAAGAGCGCCAGGCGGGATTTGCATATGGAATAACTAATTCATTGTGTGCTCAACGAGGCCCGTCATTAGTTCCTTGCGTTTTTCCATCGGCGAGAGCCGACCAGGCCGTTGCCACCCCTCGCACTCGCTAATGGGCCGCGCACACCGTTCCCTCCGCGCTCTTTGAACTGGCGCTCACGTGCCGCCACTCAGTATCCGATTGGTTATTTTCTCTGTCGCATGGATCCCACGACGAATGACGACGAGCACGTGACGCGCGACTCCAATTCCCAGCCATTAATTGGCATCTTCACTCTTGGCCCGCTGATGCGATGCCAATTGAATGGGGATCCTCATTACAGGCCGACTTGCATTCTTCCTGCGTGTATCGATGACAGAACTAGAGAAGGTTGAACTCGAGTTACCTCTCCAGTGTGTTTCCTCACTGAACCTTAGACTACAGACCTAACGTCATATACCTCGCACACGCCACACCAAATTTTTCACTATACCCCTTTTATGAGCCAATCAACTTCCTAGACAAAGCCTGACGTGCTTTGACTTCAAGGAATACGTGACTTCATTTCCTCAGTATTTCCAGTTGCGGTCTACCTGCTTTTCTATTATCTATTATTAGAAACGTCGTTCGTTTTAAAATGATGAGACAAATAACAGCATCGATAACTACGCTACTTGGCTCTCGTTTTGGAAGGTGGCGAGTGTTCGTAAATAACTTTATCAGCAAAACGAGGCGACAAACTCCGCGTGAAAATTCTGCGGTCCCGGCGTGGGCCTGGTACAACGTTAGTTTTTACGGCCGGGCAAAAAGACAATGGCATCAGGAACATCCCTCGCTGGGGAGCTCGTTAAATCCTTACTTTCAAGCGTCCCGATGAACTCTGAAGTACCCACGATGTGCCGGTGGAATCATATCGGTGGCTGTTAGATGAAAACAGTGGGGATAGGGCGATTACGATCCTCATAGTAGTGCATTAGCATAGACGAAAAACAGACTCGTAAAACAACCCGCCACCGCGCCACTTCTGTTTCCATGGAAATCGCACGTTGCGTGTTTCTGACACTTCCTGCTCAATGGCTCCGGCGACCAGAGAGCGAGCGCGCGCGAGAGAGAGAGGGATATGGAAAAAATGAAATGGCATTCGTACCACAAAAAAATGAGTCCACTGGCATCCTCCAAAGTAAAGTTTGAATTAACACTGTAGCGAGTCAACGGGAATGCGTGAGATCCGAGTTCTGATGCTTGAAAATAGCGCAGTTCGCAGAAAAAAGTAAACGTGTTAAAAGATGTCGGACGAATAGGGATCTTGAAATTAGTCGAGTGAGATGGATAAATCTTTAAATTCACCCCGTCCATGCACTAAGGTAACTTGAACAAAGATGAAATCGAATTATCGTGCAAATGTTTCCAGCAGCTCTCACGGAATAACCATTTCTACTTCAGCGAGACACCCGTTAATAATCTCTACAAATTTTAAATAAGGCCTTTGTTCGTACGTGCGCGCATTCGGCCGAAGAGAGGAAGAAGCAGAGAGGGAGAGAGAGCGCGAGCAGAGCGTTGAGTTATGCCCACGTGCACTGCTCATTTCTCTTAATTACGATATTACTTATATGCCAGGAGCGGGAAGACAAAGAGCACCGAAAGCATTCAGGGAATTTTCAAAAATGAGGTTAAAATTTAAAGCCCCAGCAGTCGTAATTAAACGACTGCGCGAACCACTGCACCGCTGCACCGCTGCACCGCTGCCCTCCACCCGGCACCATGCACGCGCCAGTATAACCCCGCAAAACAAGCATCCATTATTAATACACGACTGGCGCATCCCCAGCGGGAGAAAGTATTTGCCTGATTACCGCATTCCCGCAAACAACACTCCTAATCGCTTCCACCGGAATGCGGTGAAACTGAGAGGTAAAAGCACCGCAGGCATTCCCGTTCTCGGAAAACTACCAGCGAACGGCAATCCTCCTCTTCTTTGTCGACCGCGCTTTGTCGTCATAGAATAAAAGGGTGATCGAGCTTGAACCTCGTGGTTTCCGATAATTCAGCTGTATCTTCGGAGGCCGAGTTGGATGACTCGAGAAGGCAGGCAGGCGAGAGGTTTCATCGGCTGCGGGGGGTTGCTGGGTGGCTGGCGGAGGGTTGATGGGCCGTAGCGGCCGGGAGCTCGCGTCCCGTGGGCGGAAGTCAAAAAATCGTCCCCACAAATCACCGCGCACAATGGCCCCGATTGTGTACGGCACTGCGTGTGCGGGCCCCCCGCTCCTCTCCAGCCCCCTAACTAACTATGCCGTGGCTGTAGCCACGCAGTTGGAGCGAGCGAGCGAGAGAGAGGAGAGCCAAGTGAAGCGAGCTCTCGGGCGGCAAGGGTGGCAAGGGCTCTTGCTCTCGCTCTCCCTATCCCGCCCTAGCAGGAGGAAATCTATTGCCGGAAGTGAGTATATTCACCGGCGGTCTGCGGTGCGTGTATGGAAATTCGAGACCGCCTTCCTCCGCAGGGTCCTTCCCGAAACCCAAAGGGAATCCGCACGCGACGACAATTTGGCGGACCCACCCGCAAAGAGGGTGAGGCTAGCAGAGGGGGACGTGTGTGACCGAGAGGGAAGAATCCCCGAAAGAACACTAGCCCCACCACGCAAGACTGAGATGGATACACGGGATAAAAAAGCCGGAAGAGGAACTCGTGCTGCGCTCTGCAATTCCGGCGATCGGAAAGACCACGACGGTACAGCGCCGCTTCCTTCGTTCTAGTTTGATTAACGATTGATTTGTGGCGGAGCGACTGACTGCCGCTGATGGAGAATGAGTCCGGGGCGGGTACCGAGATTGCTCAGGGCGAAGGGACTCTGCGAGAATCGCCAATATAGAGGAAAGAAAGGGACTTCTCTTCCAGGACATGGAAAAATCCAGCGAACGTGTACCACCATATTCTGGGTCAGCTATTCTTTAGCTATAACATAAGGTATCTCGAAAAGTCGGGTACTGGGCCCGGAATGATCATAACCGATCACGCAGCGTCGGTGAAGTATCACTTGTCCGTGGATCAAGCAGGATCATCGATCTCCCCAGCGATTCTTTCCATATCCCAATCGAGAAGTCTTATCTCCGGCTTGGGGGATCGATCATCGTGGCGTGATCGACTAAGCCGAACGACTTTTCAGCGGCATTATCCGGCACCGAATCAAAGCGGAGAGTTCAAGGGCACCGCGCGTGCCGCCCGGCGGTGCTCTTGCGTGCGAAAAAACGCGTCCTCTTGGTCTCACGGCGTGCAATAATCGGCGGGGCCTCCTGGCACAGTGCTCATGCGAGGTAATTCCAATCAGAAATTAAGTGCGGCCCTATCAGAGATTGCAAAGATGGATAGCGTTCTCTTTCCACCGCGCAACATTCTCAACATCATTCTGCCTTCTCCCTCTCTTTCTCTCTCCCACTTGTTCTATTCTTCGTCCGGAGCATTCGTCGATCTTACTTGGAGCCGGTGTAGTCGAAGGCGCGCAGCCTCTGGCAGGATCGAGGTCCAGAGGTGTGCCGAGAGCTACACGAGGCCGCCGGAGAGGAGGAGGGCACGCCAGCCAGCCGCTGGTGGGATGGCGTTGTCTGATTCATATAATGAAATGTCTGTGAGATGATGAGCTCCGTGCTCGGTAAGTATAGCGTTGAGGCCTGGCCCGTGACCCCTCACCCTCGGCCCTCTTTCCCGCGAAGCAGCGCGCCGAGAAAAAAGTAGCCTGTCGAGGAAGGCCAACCCCGGCCAGAGCCGAATCCCCGAGTCGCGTGCGAGATGCATCTCGCCCACAGCCTGCACTTACGTAGGGCACCACGCGAGTTTCCAACGGCAATTCCACTGGAAATCGCGCCGATCACCTTTAACCCCTGCGACGTCCCGGCGCATCCTCCACCTCGCACTGAGAAAATCCGAGGAGAGCCGGAGTGCCTGCCCGCCGAACATACCATTCTACTACTCTTTATTCGATGTCTCCTGAGTTAAGGCCTGATCGAATCGAACTCTATTCTCCCTCGGAGTCCTAGGGTGCGCGAACCAGCAATTTGAGCGGGATGTTAATGTAAATAATTATTTGCCGAGCCTCACCGCGAGTGTACCGAGTAAAGTGAGATATTATCGTGATTTATAAGTCGCCCGTGCGCCGCTCCAGCCGCGCTCGCGCTCTTCTTGTTCTTCGTTGTAGCCTGCACCACCGACTCATCAGTTTACACCAGTTTTACTCGCTCCCTTAGCCACGCATACAGGGACACAAGCCGGCGCGCCACTTCGCTTTTGTCCTTTTACCGAACAAATATTCTGCGATCCTTTAAACCAACTACCCTTGATAGAGATTGCCGGTGGAGATCGCGTGCGGGTCAAATATATAGTTCGCCGCTCATTGGCGAAAGCGGTACTGCCACGTACCCAAGTACCAATCTATAAATCATCCTGAATATTGCATCAAGCCTCTTATTTAAGAGACTTTCGGCGGAAGAACAAAGCGCTGGAGGCGCGCGCCGAATGGTCTGGGACGAGTTGTGTTGGTGCATTAGTCGCTAGGCATCGCGTGCTTGTGGCAGTTAAGCCTCCCCACTCCCAGATAACGTTACAATTGTTGACACTTTGTCTAAGTCTTCTTTGCACTTCCAGTGTGTACCGGCTGCGCCTGTATCTCGCCGGAAAGATCGCCGAGAGGAACTCAGCGTCGGATAAGCCTTGTGTATTTGCCCGATTGATTACCCAAATTCACCTGGCACGCCTAATCATTGAGATTCAACAGTTAATAGAATTGATAAAGCGGTGGATCTGCCTGGTCCCCTGATTACGCTGTAGAGGAAATAAAGGCTTTATTTGGAAAATAGGTGGCGGATCGGTCGATTATGGCCGCGCAAACATTTGTGTATTTCGTGGAGAGCAGAGGCGAACTTGTAGCTCCCCTGCATCTGGGTTAATGTGCACGTGTACATAGGTACGGGCACGCACACGCGTACGCGGGCGGAGTGCGCGGCTACCTGCACGTGTAATCAGTGCTAATGCGTCCCTAATGGTGACTAAATACCAAATCATAGATTGATGTGTTCCCATCAGCGGAGGTCCATCAACGGAGTGTTATACCGATAAACAAAATCAGGCAGATCAGTGGGGCTAAAAACTTGAACGATCCCTTTACCAGCGCGCTCACCGATCAGTAGCTTTAAAGTGGGCGAGTGGAGCCTCCCTCTCGCCACTCTCCAATTCGACAAGATCCATTGGTACTATCACTGATAGGACGTTTAATTAACCACGATCTGAAAGATCCCGGTTGCTCTCGTGCACTGGCTCAATAACGGTGGCGCAGGTACACCAATGAATTCGTCGAGCGAACCTCCACTGTGGTAGTAATCACTACACATCTTTCGATTAAGCCCGCTATAAACTTGGAAACGGTCAGGGGACTTTAAAGCGGCCCGGTGCATTGTCAGCCCGCTAATAATTCACGAACTTCGTGTATATATATCCACTGAATTTAGTATCCGATTTGCTCGGGCACGATGCAGAGTGCATATCGCGTGCGTGCGTTTCTTCGTGTCGAGCTGATACCAAGAAAGATAATCGAGCGGTGACATGACAGTCGCATTAGACGAGTGCCTATTGACATCTGCGCGGCTCGTGTAAAACCGAAGTGACCATTATACCCATTGAATGCGAGGATACCACGCACCCTGTCGTGTACTGACTTGGTGCTTTATGTGTAAAACGACGCGAGGCCGAAGGAGCGGATGATTGTTCGCAGTGTATTAGCTCGGATTACCGGGACTCCGAGACTCGGGGAATTCCGTGAGCGCGCGCGCTCTCTCTGTCTCTCTTCACTATTTATATTCGGGCGGCGGGTATTTACGCGACGCGGCCGAGATTTCTCCTCTCGCTCGGGGGAGAAGAGAGGGCGGCTGGCAGGCAGGCTGGCTGGCTACGAGAACGTACGAGCCTGCGATATTAAGCCATAACCGCGATATTCGCCGCAGAACCGCACGCACTTCACACTTTGTTTCGGAGGCTGCTAGGCGCCGGCCGATCGAACACCATTATCCGCCTTCTTGGCACGCGCTCCGCCTACCTTACGAGCTTGCAATTTGCAGAAACGCAACACTTTACGACAGCGAGATCGCGCGCGCCGCTACCTTGTCGCGAAGAACACTCTGCCTTGATCTTGCAGTAGACGTGCGGTTCTCCGCAGTCGAATGCCGTTGGTAAGGTGCCACCGAAAACTGTTGATGCAGAATAGACTAAAGAACCTCACGATTTTAGTCTACAAAGCACCTGTTTCTTTCTGTAACCCAGTGTCGAGTTAAATCTACAGGTTTAATAGAATTCCAAATGATTTGATACTCGCGATTTATGGAAAATGGTTTTAAAGGAGAAAGTGGAAAGTACCGATGCTATTAACCTGGAGGGAGAAGCATAATCGTGACGTTCCTAGCTACTTTCTACTGCAACTTGATATGTATACTAAAGTCGGATGAGAGGAAAGCAAGACACTAGTTCTGTAAGCCACTTATTCCTCCAAGTGGGAAAAAAGGATCGGCTAAAAGAATAGCGTATTCTAGCGCAGCAGCGTTGTTATTAAGCGGGAGGGCATCGGGTCGCCATCCCGCGAGACGTATCGTTCCAATACCGCGTTAACGAGTTCTAATGGGAGTTGGGAACGATAATCGTCGCCTCCGCCGGCGAGTCAAAGTTTTCTTTCTAATTAAGAAACAAATAACCAGAGTTCACGGGGCTGGCCCGCTTTCGGAGCAGCTTCGTTAATAAACGCAAGCCGGTTATTAAACCAGAAAATTAACGTCCGCCCCGCCACACCTCGTACATACGCGCCAGAAGCAGAAAGTCCGAGGTCCGCAGTTACTGCATTTCGGAGATCGCGAGTCGAGAGAATTCGCCCGAGAAACTGATGGAGTCCAATCTTAGCGACTCGCAAAGTCTTACTGGCCAGGCCCTAACCGAGTTCCACGAAGGAGTCGATTCCTTTCGGGAAAAAAATCGACGCAAGCCGATCGAAATTCCCAAGCAAGCAATTAGTCTGCGAAGATATCAATAGCCGATAATGCGATAGCTTAGGCAATCCCTCCTGACAAGTTTTCCAATTATAATGAGCCGCAGATGTCATTTCGTAATCGAACTGGCGGCCGCACCCAAATCCCCGTCAATGAATTCATTCTTGGCATACTGCTGGACCAAGGATGCCTATCGAGAGGACTCACACTCGCCACCAATCGATACACCAGTTCAACCACACGGCACATCCAGTACTAGAATGACTACTTTCTTATGCCGATTACAGCCGATCAGTGACCCTCACGGCGCACAAAGACTCTATAACTCACAGTGTACTTAATCCGAGCAAGGGGTGGACTATCGATTCGATGCGCGGTCGACGGGAATAGTTGAAACAGGCACACTCGGCATTCCGGAGAATGAAGACGTCGATGACTGTCCTGTTATTAAAGTGTTCTCGCCGAGAGGACCGTAGAAGAATAACGGCCAAGTATTATGAGCGTCGGATGACGAGGCATTGCGGTGTACTATGTATAGTATATGTATTATACCTACATATGTATGCCAATAGAAAAGATATCAGCCCTCGTTAGATATCTTTCATTCCGATCGCAGCTAATTCGATTTGAAAGAAGTCCTCGTGTCACGTGCTCGGAGGAATCGCCCGTATCACTATACTAGAAAAGGTAACCAGTCCTGTACGTGTGTCAAGGGACAGTTTTCTAGACGGTGTTGGAGCGTAAGTGGTGCACTCAGCGAGCAAGGAAGCGAGCGAACCGATATACATCACTTATCTTTTAAATTAATACAGGCGGTCTTATTAAAACTGCCGAGCGAGCGAGCGCGCGCGTGCGACTTTCGTAATTTAAGGGACGGTAAATTCTCCGGGCGGTTAGGCTTAATTAAATTCGGCCGCGGTGGCCTCCTTGACGGGAGTAAATCCTTGTTCCGGATACAATGGCAACGACATTCTGAATAGGCGGCCACGATTATTAAGGCTGTTCTTGCTACACCGACAATTCTTCATCTTGCTAAAAGTTTGTGCGATATCGTTAGTGGTGTGACTATCATACGAGCCTTACGAGATTGTCACGTCTGTCTTGTCGAGTGTGGCACTTACGTCGAGCGAGAATTGACAAAGCATCTCGAGGCCGGCGCCGGCGGACAATTGATATTACGGGATGAATCCCCGAGCCGAAAATATAAAACCGATATTCCCGGGGAATTATGGAGTGCGCGCACGGCGCAATTGAATCAGCGACAAAACGTATGAATTCGAAAAAGCCGGGGGACTGACAGCCCCGAAAACCAGAGGAACAAGAAAAAGCGCGCGAGAGCGTTTTGATTGCTCGCTCGCCAGAGAGAGGTCCATCCTCTCTCTTTTTTAATAACTGCGCGCGCGGGGGTAATCGATAGGGCGCGGCGTTCTAATTTCCGAGACAAAACACACCTGCCAGCGAAGCCCCGGCAATTTAGGTGTCCCGCGTCACAGTCCGCGGAACAAAACTATTTCCCTGCCAAACAAATCGGGAAGAATCGCCCGGGCCGATTTAATAAAGTCAACGAAACAATCTTTCGTTAATCGGCACTCCCCTGCGATTGCGCGGACGCGAGAAGTATAATAACGCTTCGGCATCCAGTCGAAAAGTGGCGCGCACCGTATTATATCCGGAAAAAGTTCATAAATTGTTAAACGTCAGACTTGATCCAGCTTCCCAAGATTTCCTATCAAACTCGCGGAACCTTCAGAAATTCAATTTGCTCGATCCTCAAAACACAGCGCGATATAGTCTACCCCCCGGTCCTGCCCTCTTCCACCCTCACGCTCTCTCTCCCCAGGCGTCTCTCTCGCTCCGAAAACACTATACACGTTTGACGGGCCATTTGTCCCAGCCCGGCGCTTAAACCCTTGAGCGGGGAAGCGGGATCAATTATTTAACGTAAATCCCCGAAATCCAACGAAAGGACGATCCGGAGCACCGCCTGAAACTGAAACAACAGACAGGCTGACCCGGCCCCACCCGCCCTCCTTCGGAATCGCGCGCGCGACATAGGCCGATCGTAAACCGTACTCGATTTCGACTTGTCAGTACGTAACGCGAGTACTTCCGCGGGCCTTTCGCTCCGCGGCTCGCTACACTCGTGTCTACGTGAGAGATGAGATCCGCCGGCTTCCTCGGATAAAAATGGGGAAGAAAGCAGGCGAAAAAGCCTTTTTACGATCGCCGCCGCGGGTCACGTGCATGCATATACCGGGGGAATAAGACCGTATGCTTTGGCAATATAATGCCTACCTTGTTAACAGGCGGGCACAAAGTAGAGTAAGCCGCGTGTAGTCAGCCCACCTTCCATGAAGCCTTCGCGTCAAGTGCTAGTTCCAGCTCGCGAGGACTTTAATGTCCCATGCGCGCCTTTTTATTAGCATGGTGAAACCATGAATAATACTCGACGAAAGAATGCCGCGGAGCTGGTGTCAGGGACAACCACCCTCATCCACCCTCAAAGAGAATTACGTAGGAGCTCTCAAGTAGACTGGCATACCAATACACATTTTACGTCTCTGCAGGATATATGTATGTATGCTGCAGAAGTCTACTGTCGGATTAAAACAAGTGCGAGCAAGTGTGCAAGGTTTGCGATACTTGGCCTGAAAGGGTCTGTCAGAAAAGAATAGGGACGCGTGAAAATGTTGTTGTCATCTGGAGCGTACGAGTACACAAGGCTCGCGTAGCCGGCCCGTTTTTTTCTCCCGCCAGGGGATTACAGGTTTCTCGAGACTCGCGGCGGGGCGGCTCGGCGGTCCCACGGCGTGCATCCGTGTAACAGCAGAAGCACCAGCAGCTCGTTTACTAATTATTAATAAACTAATTGCGGCTTCCGTGGAGGCACGCCTCTCTCACGTAAATCAAGACGCGCGGCTGCGACGAGCGCGCGCGCGCCGCCCGTCCGGCCGTCCGGCCGGCCTCGCAGGACGCTCGGGCCCTTTTAAGCTCCGGCGGCCTTCTCTTCTTCTCTCGCTCGCACTCCTCCCGTGTCACGCGTGAATTATTTATGCACAGCGGCGAGCACGCACGCACGCACCGCTCGCGCTTCCATCACACGTCCCTCTCGTAAGAAGCCGAAACAACGTTATTTCGGCGATTTACAAATCCCGAATATCTTTACGAGCGACTGGGAGCGACGGTCTGCCTATGCCAGTCTGCCAAGCGGCTCGGCCACCAGATGTAAATTACGATTCACAACGAGCAAGGCGCCACGGGATTAACGACTAGTTGCCAGCTAGCTCGGCTATTCCTGGACGCGTGTACTAGCACCAGTTAATCGTCCTGATTTATGTAATTAGATGCGACGCCAGCAATGCCTACTTGTCGCACTGGACGGAATGTCTTTGGACGTCTGCCTACTTCAAAGATGAGCCATACCTTGCGCTTGTCATCCAATAATCCTCCACCGTTCGAGATATACCTGCGCATATCTACATCTGGTAACTGGGACTCGGAGTGCTGTTAGAGGCGCAATGTCACAACACCGACGGAGCCCGATCGAGAGCGGGGCGACCGCGTCGGCGCGAGCCTCGAAATCGCAGGAAATTAAATTTTTCCGGGAGCAAGCAGCCCCGCGCGCGCCAGCAACAGCAGACGAGCCACAAATTCATAAGATTCAATATGCTGGGCGAGAGAGCAGCGCGAGCGTGAGGCCGGCGGGTTGCAGGGGGTTGTATTGCGAGGATGTTAGTGGCTCTGGCCTGAGGAGCGAGGGGGTGCCAAACGACAGGGGTAGGTTTTATAGTTTACATCGAATACGTGCCCTTCCTCTCCCTGGGGCCACGCGCGCGCGCCACACCGTCTACTTTTGTACGAGCTCTCTTTCGCGGTCTCTGTCCTCTCCTCCCGTTCCGCCCTCTCGCCGCTAGTGCATGTTTACCGGCGATATATGTATGTATGTATGTATACGCGGACTAATATCGCGCGGCACGTAAACCCAGGGTGGCGGTAGCGCGCGCTCCGCTCTACTTCCACCGCATGCGAGAACGGTCGGAGGTGTCGGCAGCGACCACTTGTCCTCGTTGATCCCTAATTCCACTTGGCTAATTGGCATAGCTCACCTCCACGCCGAAGATATCTCCCTGCCGACTTGCGATCGAACAACGACTGCTCGCCGACGCCGCGCTACTTCGCGGCTCTATAAGCCCGACGGGGTATCATATTTCCTGTCGGGCGGCGTCACGGTAAATAGCACGGAATTCCCTTCGATTTCGGCGGATCAGGGATGTCGGTGTCGGGACTCGGGACCGGTCGGGAAAAGCATGCGACGGGCCGAGGCCCCAGTCGGACGAGCCGGTGCGGTGGCGCGCTGGTTACAGCGGAAATAATGTCGGTGCACTTTGAAAGTCGGCGAGTGCCGAGGGGCCGAGAGGGAGTATCGCTGGATAGCCAGCCGGCTTGCAGGAGTTGTAGGGCGGCGGCGGCGTGTGCGACGAAGGAGAAGCTATGCCGCTCGTCGAGAGAAAGGGAGAAAGAAAGGGGTGGCTCGAGGTGGCTCTCGGAACGGGGGCGAGAATATTGGTTGACTCGTAATACCGAGAGTGGAGGAGGCAGGGACCCGGCGAATATTAAATATATTATTACATTCATTCTCATTTCCCTTTTAGCTACGGCATACTCGCCCGCCGGCTCGCCGCTCCTTCTAGCGATGTCTTCGAGTTCGCGCGAGGGGCAAACAATCCGATCACTATTTATTCCTAATACTATTTCGCCGTAGGGCGATTTTGGAGTGCCAACAGGGAGAGGATCGCGTCCGGCAGGTGCGGTGCTGCTAGGGCCTAATGAAATAAAGGAGGCTGAAACGTATGTAACACCGAGGCCAAGAGAGCCATAAAGCATCGATCGAGTGTGGGCTCGATGCAAACACATAATCGAGGGTATTAAACGTAATTAGCTACCCCCTCCGTCTCCCTAAGCGTCGACAGTCCAGATACATGGAGGGTGCCTCCATCGATATATCGATCGAATTCTACGAGTACCTAGACAGCAAATGTGTATCGAAGCCCTTTCCATTAGCGTACTAGTCGCGCAGGGTCGCGCCGTCCCTCTTTTACCTCTAACCGTACGCGCCACCCTTTGTTTTCTCTCATGGGAAATACATCCTCTCCTTTCTAATTGTTTTGCCCCTTCCTATCGATCTAACTATCGAGAACGAAGGTTACTCACCGATCTTTGATGAAACCGTTTGGAGTGTCTCGCTGTCTGGCTGGCGCCGATCCTATCACTGGAAACAGACATACCCTCTGGATTAGGAAATTAATGAAAAAGACAACGGCCTCTATTTCTAATATTACACTCTAGACTATAGTGGATAGTCGGTCATTCGGTCTCACTACTCTAAGCATAGCATAGCACATTGGACAGAATTATCCGTGGTTCACTGGAGTAACAGAGTTCACTGGCCGCTCACGGATTTATGGGGCTCATAAACATGCTCATTCCAAGCGGTAATAATGTCGTTGGCAACATTTAGATAGAAAACAAGGCATAAGGACGTCGGGTTTATCGGAGCTCCCTAAATTTATTCGCTAGTTACACCGGTGAATCTAGTCCCTCGTCCTCGAGCACCTTCCCAGCCACGTGTTCTCAGGCTCGATCGAAGCCAATCCCATGAATACCGGGATCCCCGTAGCCAATTGGCGCGAATGTGTTGCAACAAGTTAATCGTGACTTTTCGATGGAACATCGATAAGCAACCTCCATATGTCACCGGCGCTAATTAGACTGCTGGCAGACTGACAGAGCATCGGCCCGGCGATCATTAATAACGCTCGGTAGAAAGTGATAGCAGGTTTTACGATCGCACAATAATCCGAGTGGCTTAATGGCTCTTGGATCTGGTACATAGGGATTGATATTTTTAAGCGGCGAGGTAAATGGTTCGAGTGCGGCGCCTTATTTGCAACGAGGCAATCACCCCGGAGGAAAGCCCGCTGAAATAAGAGCCGGTTACCACAACAAATGTCAAGCTCCACGGGCCCTCCAATGCTTAGGAGCGCTCGCGTGCAAATGATGCCTGCGATTGCGCAACCCCATACAATTACTGTAGTCATTCCGTGGCACTTGCCGGTGCCGTGTATCGATTCTTTCTTCAATCTATCGAACAAATCGCTTGGGCTTTGTGCGCCTATCTATCGACACTCGTGCGGGCGCAGCCATGCATTCAAATGTCTCTCGAGATCTATGACGATCTCTGCGTGGCTTGTTACTGTTAACCCCGGCGAGTCCGACATTTTCACGCGCGCATCGCCGAGTAATGGATTCCGAGGTTCCCTTCTCTATTAGTGGGAGATTCGCAGGGGCCACAGCTCCGTGCGCCGATCGGAAGGAGTCGCGCTACAAGGTCGATTGGAATTCATAGGGTATGGCGCGAACTTTCGAATTTCCCCTGCAATTTCCCCTGCAGCGTGTCAGGTGGCAGCGGCGGTGCGGGCGCGACGGAAGTGCGGGACAGGAGGCGCGTCGGAAATCGCGACGAAAATTGCCTCAACGCACAGTCCGACCTCTCCGAGCGATTTACCGACTCTCCGGGGTTCGAGCGGGAAAAAACGACTGCTTAGGAAGCCGGCCTCATTGGGCCTAGCCCGACTGTTCACCAAGGTCCCCGTTCTACTTTACTCGCAGCAGCCCCACTGACAGAAAGGGACTTGGGCACCGGTGACTTGACAGAACGCAGTTGCCAATTGGAAAGACTTTAATCAGTAATGAATTTCACGAGCGTTTTGGAAGGATGCTTGAATTGAGATGTGACTGGCGCCGATTAAATGTAAAAGCCTTGCTCCGAGAGAAATGTATGTAGCGTCGGAGTGGAAGGGCCGGCAAAAATTCGGCAGTACACAAATTTGCCGGAATGAAATCACGTTACACGGGAAGTCAGTGGTGTCCAGTGCCGGGGCGAACGGGACGGAATGTGAGCAGGGGGCCGGCGGGATTCCGGCCGCGTAATGCATTCAAATATAATTATTCATTCTATCCGGCGCGGGCAACATAATGTTTAAATACGTTACATTGTATCGTGACGGCATGGTCACGTTCCGTTCCGCTATGCTGACTTTTCGTGTAATATAAATCAAGGCTGATTCGACGTTTCGCGATCGAACGCGCACCGTCGCTACTCGGCCGCTCTATACTTCCAGGATACTTCTGCGGCCTGGTTTTCTGAGCGGCGCCGCGGGGAAAAAATCTGTCCGGCCGCGGTTAACGTCTCTGCTAAGGCTGGTTCGGTACGTGGTTGACTCGACTGGTACAATGTAGGGATCAGTGCTCCGAGCGACTCTACTACGATTCGTGACTCGATTTACATTCTCGGGCGCAGAGATCACGAAATTCGAGTGCGAGGCGGCCGCGGCCGCGGCCGGTGTGAAAATGAAGTAGTACACCGCCGCACTGGAAGCCACTGGAAGCCGCTGGAAGACCAATCGAAGGGCGGGAAAAAGGGGCGCGCGCGAGCGCACGTGTGAATCGAGGCAAGAGAATGGAAATCTGTTGACGCGCGGATCTTGGTAGGACAGGGCAGCGCTGTTCGATTGGGTTCGCAGCACGGGCGCTTGATTTCGCGCCGGCGGATATCCCGGTGAAATCCGATAAACCGCAAAAGGCTATTTGTTAGAATGAAAAAATCACTTCCTCGCGCCGGGGCCGCTGATAAACCCCGACGGATCGTATCACCGGCAGCGATACGTCAAAACAGAAATGGCGTGAATTCAATATCCCGATTTCGAACTCCGCCGACATATGCGCGCGTCTCGCCACTCACAAAGACACATGCACCACTCGCGCTCTCCTTCTCCCTGTCACACGCCCTCTCTCGCTCGCTCTCCTGCCTCACGTTTGTTCTCGCGTTTTCCCGCTCCCGGCGCCGATAAAAGCCCTGGTTATGTTATAACTCGTAACGAGCGCTGCGCCCACCGAAGATTTTTCCATACATAAAACAGGCCGACTTATATTCCTGAAATATTTTTCACTCGCGCCTCGAGAATTAAACTCAACGATTAAAACACTAGTCAGTAGTCAATCCAGCGGGGAACATACTTTTCCACGCAGGCATTCGAACGGCGAGCGAGATCTACGGCTATTCTCTCGGAAGATTTACATCGGCGGATCAGTAAAGCGGATCGAACCAAACGATCGATCACTGGATCAGACACGGTACAGCGTCTGCGCCGGCGATCCAGTCTCCCGACTACGTGACAGGTTGACAGGGTCAAAAGTCGTGAGATTAATCGCTCGAAAGCCTGGATACAAATCAGCCGTCGAATATGAGCGCGCGCGAGAGAGGAAAGAAACAGTTGGTTTACCGAGTTTGTCAGTGTTGCACGTTGGCTCGATCCTCCCTTGCCCACTGGAATCGAGCATCAAAGGGGGCCGAAAACAGAAAATCCACTCCATTTCTCAAAGTGATTCCCGTGAGGCGTGCGCGCGCGAGCGGCGCCCCCTTGAAAAGTGTAGCGGCTATTCTACAGAGGATCTGTTTCCACTGATACTTCTATCATCCTTGAAAGGGAGTAACCATGCTCGGCTTTATTCGCCTCGCACCTCACACCCCTGCCGCGGGCAACACGTTGCCTCTTTCCAGGCGTAATAAGCGATACCGTCATAAATCAGAGCGACTCGGTTATCCCGGTGTCCGGAGTGCGCCGGCTATTGGCTGGCTCGTTAGATTCCCAGATCTGCGATCGAGTAATCCGGCGGGCTCATTGTTCGCGGCCGATTATCGGGCGCATTACAAACGCCGGTTATTGACAAGGCGCGCGGTTTCCCTCGCATAAATCGTATTCCCATAAGAAGGGAGGCCGGAGAGCTGAATATAGAAGGAGGAGGAGGTGGAGGAAGAAGAAGTGGCTCTGTGGTTCGCGGTCTAATCTGAGATCGATCTCGCCCTTGTCAGAGACTCGTACTAACGCCCGGTACTAGTTACCACCTGCCAGGCAACAATGGCCCAATTATACCTCTCGGCCTCGGCGTCTCGCCGATAAAACGGCGACTACCAGATCGATACCAATCGTTGGTCCCGCGGCAGATGCCGATACACTCCAACTACCCGAGTACGCACCCACATGTCCTCCTGTGTGCCCACCCCAGCCCTCTGTACACTGGTACGTGTGGCGGCGTGATAGCGCACAATGCCGGAATCTCGAGTGTAACGAAAGTGGCGCATAATGGCCCTACTTAATGCCATTATGCGCCTTTCGATCGCCGAGTGACGTACACAGCCACCACTTGCGCACCCACCGATCCAAAGAGTCGAGGATTTGGACTCTCTGCGCCAATCCAGTCAACTTGATACAGATTGGGATTACGTGAAGAAATAATAGTCCGCCTATTGATTTGTAATAGTAGTGTGCCTTCCATCGTGGCTCTCGCACAGGTTACACCGAACACAGCTGGGCCCGGAACGAGAGTAGTAGAGCGGTTGACAATAAATACCGGCGGAAATGAAATATCGCCCTAATGCGACAGATTGTAAATCAATTGCTCGGAAGACAGCGGGATTACCGGCGGCGCATTTCCATCCGAGCGATTAAATCATCTCGCCGAAATAATCCGGTTTACACCATTAGGTTGATTAGCCGGATAGATTTGTTAAACATTTAATCTTGATCTGATTAGAGCCGACCAGCTGATTAACGGCCTGATTGAAAAGCGGCGGATCGAGCGTGCTAATGAATACAGCCGCCACCGCGGTGGTGCACGCGCGCGCGCTATCGTAAAAACTCGCCAATCACCGATTTATCGGATAATGACAGGTTTTACCCGAACCCGTCTAATGGCCCGCTACGCGATTCCTTCAATTTCCACTTCGGCTTGTCATTTGAATATGAAATCAGCTCGGCTGGGTAGAAAAGCTAGTGCGAGGTAGCAGGCTAGTTCGAGCGTCGTTGGTAATCGAAGTTCCTCAATTTGAGGATTCCTTGTCGAGTGTGAAGAAAACTGGAAAGCTGACTTTACCCAGAGACACATCAAATAGCTGTGCTCGGTGATAAGCGGCCTGTAAAGGCTGATGGAAGGGATATAATGGAAACATTCATAAGGGCTGGCGGGCCCTTATCACGCAGATAACTGCGGACCCGTTGCCGATACACGCGCTCCTCGTTCGAGTTGCGGTTTGATAACGCGGATGGGTAGGATACGCAGCAAACTTCCCCGCCACTATTCTCGCTTGGGAATCCGTCATTGGTCTGATTGCCGTGCACCGGGCACCAGTCATAAATGTAGCGCAATAATGCCAGACACTGGGGCCACTTGTCCCTGAGAAAATCCATCGAGCCACCCTTCACTGAGATAGCAGCAGCCGCACTCGATCGGCGATAGGGAGCGAGGCTCGCGCGACTCGCCTTAAATCACCGGCGTGCCGGTACACTATAACGAGGACGGGTTGCGCACTCTATAATTTCTGATAAATAACAATTTAGCAGCCGCTGATGTAATCGACGCCGCGCGCTGTTCGTTAATTACTCTGTTATTGGATATTGATAGGTTCGGCTTGCATACACATCATTACGTTAAATTAACTTTGCCTCGTCGCGTCTTATCGCCGCTGTGTATCGCGCTCGATCGCATTATGATTTCAGCAGTGGAGCGCGCCAGCCGAGCGTGCGGATACGACGCATACGCGCGCGCGCGAGCGCGACCTGGCACATTCTCCTCCGTTACAATTGCACCACTCGATATAATAACCGTGATATCCACGGGACGAAAGCTTTGCCGCGGGAAAATGCAGCGCCGCTCTGACTCTTAGAAGAGCTGGGTGTAATCATTACGCGACACACTCCTCGTAATTATGTTTTTGCGAGGCCGACGGAAAGCGTACGCGGCTCAAATGACTGCGGCGCACAGAGCAGGGAAGCGCAGCGCAACGGCAAGAACCGGCGGGCGATCTTGCCGCGCAGTTTTCCCCTTAATTAAAAATCATGAATTAATCAGATCGTTAGTAATCAGGCGCTCGTCTTCTCGCGTGGACGCTCTCTCCTCCGTCTCGAAATCTCGCTCGTCTCGCCTCAAATAGACGTCGCAGTGCTTTTACGGTCCCTTTAGCCTTCCAACCCCATCACCGCGGCGCGTTCGTTAAGGGCGGATTCATCCCCCAAATTAAATCAATTACCATACTAAGGCGGATTTTCGGAAAGCTCGCTCCCTCGACTCTCGCCCCTCGGCCCCCTCTCGACGCTACACCCCTCCACGACACTGTGTCACTCTGTGCCTCGCCTCTTTCCCTGCAGCGACGCTCGTCGCTTTAACGGCGCCTTTCACCCACGGGCTTGTCTC
The DNA here is from genome assembly GCA_963675795.1 of Crossocerus cetratus. NCBI lineage: Eukaryota > Metazoa > Arthropoda > Insecta > Hymenoptera > Crabronidae > Crossocerus > Crossocerus cetratus. Next base: position 15,997,086 of record OY776668.1, on the reverse strand, counting down.
ATATCGCCCGCGCGCTTCTCAAAAATAAACTTGGCCCAATCAGCCGCCTCCAAGGAAACTCGGCTGCCGGCGATATTAGGTGCAGCTAATCCGATGCGCCAAGCAATCGCTCCCCCTCGCACGCCGGAAAGGTACTTCCCCGAGTTTATCACGGAGATAGCGCGGAATCAAACGTGATAACCAAATAAAGGTGTTTCGCGCGACGATTGCACAGGCAAAAAAGCCACTCAGGAAAGGAGGAAACTGCCAATGGGAGAAAGAAAGATGGAAGCTTAAGGAGTGCTCACAAGTGGTAAAACGAATTGTCCGTTAAAATAAACGGAGCGGGAGGATTCCTAGGATGACTGAGCGACACAAAAGGGTTAGTATGATATGGCATACCGAGACTATGGGGGGTAAAGTAGGCAATAGTATTGTTAGGACGCAGCTCGGTGGAAGTCGGAGAGGGGGGTGGCGCGTTGCCGCTGGTGGAAGTCGGCGTTCCGCGGGGGTGGCAGTAAAATCCACAAATCACCGAATAAACCAGAACAATGACGTAGCGCGGGCACGCTGATCCTGAAGAGAGGCAACGGGTACGGCAGGACCAAGTGGGAGGTGGGTGGTTGAGGGGGTCTGGGAAGAGGGTTAGAGAAAGAGGGAAACAGAGGGAGGCTAAGTGAGAGAGAATGAGAGGAGAGAGGGGAGAGAGAGAGAGAGAGAGAGGAAGAAGAGGCGACTGGTTACCAGGAACGTACGCGAACGTTGTAGAACGGGAGGGCCGTCGAGGACCACTATACAACGAAACCCGTACCCGGCTGACGATAAATTTGTCCGCGGAGTCAATAACAGAGGCTGTTTCTGTGATTTAATGATACCTGCCTCGGCGTCCAGCGGATATACTACCGGCCTGTTTGCCTGTTTTCACTTTTCAATTGAAAAGGCGACGAATACGACGTGCCGCGATTCCGCGCGACAGGCTCCCTCTGCTGTCAAGGCGGTGCCGGGAATCTTTGCCCGGGAAAGGGACATTTAATTGGGAGTGTCAGATGTTGATCGCATAAAAAGGTGAGGCAGAGAGCGTCGTCTGGAATTTCCGCGATAGGCTCGGACGATATTGTAAGAACCGCTTCCGTATACACAGACGGATCACCAGGGAGGAACTAATTCCAGTGGGCTGCAGCGACCGAGAAAAATAGCAATGCAAATTAAAGGCCCCGCTACGATTTCCATTAAGCAGGAAGTCGAGCCGTGCGGTGCGCAAAAACGGCGAGGCGAAGAGTAAGCGAGAGGGAGAGGGGGAGAGGGGGGGGGGGGGGGGGCAGTATGCGAAAGGCGGATCGCTCGGAGCGTACGAAAGACAATGCTCGAAGCGATGCTGCAACCTGAGGGGGGTCTTCTCTCAGCCGATCCACCTCTCTGGGCCGCGCGCGCGCGCGCGCCCCCTGTTAGGCGAATGGTTTCTCGTCTAGAACGATTAGGATCAACGTGGAAGACGATCACGGTTTCGCGTGGACTTGAGAGCACGGGCGACGTGAAAGTTCATTAGAAGCAGCCCTGATGGACACGTGCATTAATCAAGATTTTAATTACCACCGCGTGTAACTGCGCGCTCGGCTAAAAACTAAACATACCTCCACCCTCTCTCCTACCCACCTACCTACCTACCTACTGGGTACCTACTCTAACTCCTGCTTATAACGGAGCCTGGGCTCGTAGCTAGAGCTAGAGCCAGCTCTAATTAGAGCTCTTCTCGAGGCTCGAAGATTAAAAGCCAGGCCTAAGTGCCGGCACGATGCGCGAGCTTTCTCCCTCCAACTCCCGCTCCGGCGCGACCTCTTTCCCACTTGCCGACCTCTTTCTCCCTCGCACCCTTCCCCCCTGCACTACCCTCTTTCTCTAACCCCCTCTCGCCCTCTTGCTCCTTTTCTGCGAGCCTCTCTCGCTCGCACCCTTTCTGTATCTTTACCCGCATCCCCTATCCGTCTCCTTCCTTTCCTACCCAGCCTCGCCGTCCTACTCATTCGCTCCCTCTCTCTTTCTCTCTCTTCCTCGTCCGTCCCTCGTGCACTCGCTCGCGCTCCTTGCCGGTTCCGTTCCGTTTAATAGCGATCGGCCATTCGCGAAATGCGCGAGGCGGAATCTCGCGGGTAAAAGGGTAAAAAAGCTGCGCCAGTTCCCCGCTAGCTCGGGACGAGATGGCTTGATAATCGAGCGTTCGTCTCATCCACGAAAGCCTTGTCTTTCCGCGGTCTGCACTCCCTCCAGCCGTCGACTCTCACTCCTCCCCGGGCGCTGCCCTGTCTCTCCCCTACCTCCCGGCCTCCCTCTTTTGCCGGATTGCGCGCCACCGGGACACCAAGTATCGGTCGCGCGCTGCAATTTATTCGATTAATTAAGGACCGCGAGCTACTGGCTCAGCCTCCTCCGCCGCCGCCTCCTTTACCTTTTAATACATGGCACGCTTAATCCAGGATAATGCGGAAACTTCTTGCAATTAATTCTCCCCCGCGTCCCTGCTAACGCATTTAATGAGATCGAAATAAAATAAGAAACGAGGCCTTATTCCCTCGCGGGCCGAGCGGCTGTTACATCAATGTCTTCTCGCGGGGCTGCAAGGCATTTTGCTGTGCTTCCTATAATTGAATCCGCAGCCCTCGTCGCGACGGTGCAGGTGGACTCTGTCTGCACGCGACATTCAAACGAGAGATGTTAATAAGGAAAGAAGCAGCTCCCCCGATATACGGGCGGCGCACACATCAGCATGCAAAATCGATGATGGAAAGGCTGCCGCTGCGTGTACGACGGCCCATGAAACTCTCTCAAAGTGAGTGCGCGCAAGGATCCCGCCACGGGGAAGGGGAGGCGTTCAATTTCTCGGGAATGTCGTTTGCCGGATGATCGAATGACCGGCGACTGGCCACTGAATTGTTTATGGGGATATGTCAGCGCGGCCGCGCGGGAATAAAGTCGGCGGAAAGCGCGGAGGAAAGAGAGAGGGCTAGTGCGCGCGCGACGAAGGAAGATTGGCGCGTCGCGGTGCGACGGTGAGGCGTGGTGGTGGTTGGCCTTTTGCCGGCGAGGAGATGTTCGAACCTCGTTTGACTTTCACTCGAGAAGACGCTAAAAGGTTCCGAGGTGTATCAAGGAGATTTTGCTTTTAGCACATTCACGATAAAACGTGTCGTCGTCCCGCGGCTGCGACAAGTGCCTTCCGTCCCGGGATCGTCTGGCAGGATTGCAAGCCTGGCCCGAGATCCTCGGCGATCCGACGTTAACGTAGCCGGACGTCGACTGCACGCTGACGATGACAATCCTTGCCCTCAAAGCTTTTGGCGCCGCTGTGCGTTTCCAGTGGGCGAGGGCGCGATCCCGGAGCGGCGGCGCAATTAAAAACAATCCACTTGGCGTATCAGTACTTTGGCTAAGTGATTCGACACTCGGGAGGCATGCCGAGTATGCTGGAGAGAGGAGAGATGAGAGGGGAGAGAGGAGAGAGCCGCTCGTTTAAAGTATGTGCATACATCAGCGGAGGGATGCGGTGTGACGGAAATGATGATGGCCTTTTTCTCGAAGGCCCTGCTTCACCGGCCCGTTCCCAGTCATTGGATAAACGTAACGATGTCATTAGTCCGTCGGGACCATTCCACTGAACAGTCTCCGGCGCGGCAACTTAAATTCGCAATAATTTAATCTCCGAGCCTTGGGAAAGTAATTAATGAACGCGAAGTAATTACATCCGCTTTAATATTTCCGGGCATCTCGTTTCAGCGGCGCGGGGGCTTTCTATAATTTAGACATATCTCATTAAAAGTTGCGCGTGCTCCGTGTAACCAAAACAAACGTCAACAGTAACTTTCCGGCACTAATTACCGCGCAATTGAAGTGATTTCGCCGTATATTTGTCTTGGTATTAAACTACCCAACGAAGGAGGATAATCAAGCGCTCTTGCTCCTCTATCTACGAGACGCCATCACCAGCAGCCCACCCCCATCACCCATCAACCTACACAAGAACGAAAGTTAGGGTTTAGAATGAGTGCGCGGGGAAAAGGGTCAAGCCTTGCGAATTTCACGAGGCGTCAACACACCACGGGGCAACAGTGATTAATAATTACTTCCTGATTAATTGATGCGACCGATAAATCCGTACAACGCGAACACCATTTATCTCGCGATCTGCCGGTACGCCGCGCGCCGGGTCGGGGGACACTTTTTTAATTTGCATATCGGTGAGCGTCGGCTGGCTGGCTCCGGCCGTACGGCCGGCTGGCCGGCGCTCGAGGTGTAACTTTATGTAAATTTCCCGGTAAACATTTAGCGGCTACTTGGGCAGAGAAAGGGGGAGAGAGGGAGAGAGAGGGAGAGAGATGGAGGGCGGATACCACGCGCTGAAATTAAAGCTTTACTTAGTTTTTAATTTTCAAATAGCCGACTTTAGATAGAATGCAGATATGACAGCTGAACATAAAGTTTAATTACGCGCTAGTGGGAAAAGCTCAGCGAGCAACGCAATTAAAAAATATTAAAGCGGGCCACCTCCGACGTGAGCGAGCGAGCGAACGAGTGGCCATCCTCTATCACGCTGGCTGGCTCGCTCTATGGGCTTTTTTGAGTGGAAAATAATCGCTAAAATGCCTTTTTCCAACTAACTCGCGAACAAATATTGCGAGTATGCGAGAGGAATACAAATTAATTATCCGATTCATTGCACGGCGTCCGGACTGTTTGTAACACTGAGGTGATAGGCGTGCTTTATGCCGCCCGCTCGCTAAAGCAGGCACAAAGCCATTCAAAGAATCCTTGCAATAGACACTGAAATTAATTGATTTACAAGTCAAAGGAGAGCCTTTTTTATCTACCCGCGGGTAATCCCTTTCAATTAATATTATTTAATACTGCTAATATTCCGGGCGCCGAGAAAAAAATCCCCCGGCTATCAATTAACGCAATTTTGTCGATTCAACTCGCCCCGCTGTCCCCGCCGCCGCCGCCACCGCTGCTACCACTCGCGCCACTCGCGCCACTGAAGATCCCAATTATCCAGCTGCAGTCGGAAAAATCGTGCACATTTTTTAGCCTACTAATAGGTCGATTCGGTGATCGATTCACTCGGTACAACTGGTATAACTCTCAATTAACTGTACAAATGTTTTCTCGTTAATACCGCCGGCGCCCGGCGGTATTCCGCCATTGAAAAACATATATCATATCGATGCACCGCGGCTAAAGCGAGCCAGTATCACACGCTGATAATCTTTTATTGACAAATTACGCTTAATGGCACGAAACGCTATGTACCCGCGCCACATGCGCCAGAGATTTTTTAACCCCCTCGTTCATCTCCCGATCTCGACATCTCCACCATCACCAATCCCGCCCTCCCCCTCGCCGCCCACCACCCTTTCGTGCTATAATTCATTTGCCGGAGTCAAACGGTATTTTTATCCGCGCGCTGAAAAGATAGCCGATATGCCATCTGATCGGACGTGTCTCACTTTAAGGTAATTTCGGATGCTCGAGCGAACGAGCGCGCGCGTGCAATAGTATGAGCAGAGCGGTCTATGCGACGGGTTAGAAACGCATGGGGCTGCCGACTGATATTTCCAGCATTCATGAATCGGCGATCGGATTGCGCGACAACGGGACCGGGAACGGGAGATCAGATAGCCCCGGGCCGAAAGTCTAATCGATGCTAATAGAACAGCGCGCATGAATTTATCCTCGGAATCATAGTGCTCGCCCTCTTTTCGAACCTTCCCTCCAAACGGACGGGCCACAGAGTGGCTCACTCTCTCTCTCTCTCTCTTTCCCTCTCTCTCGCTGGGCAAAGGCTGGCGGGCAAAAATTTAAATAGGCGGACGAAACGTGAAACGCCCCCGGTGCCAGGCTTGTTAGCGGCCTATCTCAAGGGATCAATCGCGGCGAGGCCTCGGTCCCGGCGACTTTAATCTGCCCGCGCGAGATTCTAAGTACTCTAGGTGCTCCTAATAACAGCGCGCACACCATTCGAGCCGCACTTAAGATCGACGGCGATAACGATCGGCCCGATCGCCTGTCTAGACACAACAGATTCCATTTGATCAGTCGGCTAAAAAGTGTCGGTCGTGTGTCGTCGCGGACAAGTTCCCACAGCTGCTACTGCTACCAGCTACCAAGAGCACCAAGTAGCTGCTTAACGACCCCACTTTCGTCAACGGGCCAAGGTGCTGACACGCCAATGTACCGGCGTTTGCTACCAGCTTGTTCCCGAGACTGGTCATTTTATCGGGCGGTAATTAACGCGGGCCGCAAAGTGGCGTTTCGCAGACTAAATAATTGCGCCACTCGCTGGTACCGGTATCGAGTGGCGGCTGACTCGGGAGAATGGTAAAAGGAAAGAAATGACCTATCCAGTTGGGGCTGCGGAGTGATCCTTCAAAAGCGGGTATATACGGTGGCGTGGCCGCTCGATTAAAAGCGGCAAGTGTCGCCAGTATCGCCGATAAATAACGCCTCGTCGTTAGAGAGAGAGCCGGCGATCTATCGAATGAAAAAGAATGGCCGGGCTCTTAATCGCTCTTCCAATCGGTTAATGCACCCCGCTCGTGGTGGCGCGCTAAGCTAAATCAATGCACTCGCTTTTCTTTCTTTCTCTCTTTCTCTCTAACCCTGTCTCTTCGACAGCCTCTCCTCTCCTCTCCGCGACGCAGTGTCGGATTCCTCGCGCGATACACACTCCCATATTGCCCGAGTTTCCCGCGATTCTTTCAAAGAGCAGCGCCGCCGCGGGAGCGGATTCAAATCGATTCCGAAATTAAAGTTTACATTTGCTGGTAACAGGCCATTGTAATTCAAATAATAGTTACCGCTATTCATGCCCCGCATCGACCTTAAATAATTCATTGAATTATGCATCCTGCATTCTAACTATCGCTGCGCGCAAACTCGTTCCATCATTCGGTGGAAGTTATTTAGACTCCGTCCTCGTATTATGCGCCCGTCATGATTTCTCCCTCCGCAGACTTGCCTAGGTATTTCCCGATCTTATCTGCGCCCGGCGGCTTCCCCTCTTTAACAGGGGCTTCATCAGTCAGGTTATTAGAGCTCACTAGCCGCTCGTTACGAGGTAATTTCGGAAATTAATCGACAGCTCTTGCTCCCGAGGAAAAATCGGGCAAGCGTGGAAAGAATCGGCCGTGGTCGGTGCTTCTGGCGATTGCTAGCTCCCTGGTTTCCTCTCGCTCGCACTCGCACTCAAGTTCCGCTCGCGGGACACCTCGGGATGCGGGATTTATCTGATTCAATCTATATGCAAATCAATTATAATGCTGAATTAACGGTTGCACCGGCGGCAGCGGCGGCGACGGCGGCGGCGGCGGCGAGTGGCGACTGGGCAGCTGTGTGGCCGGTGGAGCATCGGCAGGACGAGGGGCCGGGCGATTATCTTGCGAGGCATGTCGCTGCTGGTGCCGCAATTATGACCTAGTCGTCGTAATGACTGTTTAGTCACCGCGCCAGTTCCGCGGGGCAATTTAATTATCATCGTGCTACACGCCGCGCGCGAGATCAGTCGGTTCAGCTGGTCGGAGCGGACGCGTTCCTCCGTTCCTCGCGCCGCAGCCGCTCCGAGGGAATCAACCTTCCTGCATATTATACGTGGAAGACAATTTGCCGCGCGGACCAAGGAAATTATAGGAAATTGTGCTATATCACCCGGGACGCCAACAACATTCCGCCTGGCAATTACCGCGGACATTGTTAATACACAGTCACATTCAACCTGCGTCTACCAAGTCCCACTGTCATTATTCCACACAGCAAAATCTTGCTCCATTGTGATTAGCGCCTTCTACTCACACGCATACCCAAGTTAAAAACTTCTCTTCGCTTGTTAAAAAATATGCGCTTCTACTTGCTCCTTCTCTTTTTCAAGTCTCCCTCGCTTGACACAACGCGGAAACCGGTATCAGCCAAGCATAATGACCTATTTCCCGGGAAATTAAAATCCCAAGCATCCCGGCAGAATTTTCCGAATACTGCCCGGCAATATTGCACCCGCTTCTTTTCGCGCGCGCGCGCTGCGAGCTTAATTGATGGTTCATCAAGTGCGAGGGCCGTGATTACATCTGGTAGCGCAGCGCGCCAAATGAGAATCCGAACGAAATCGCGGGCGACTATTACACGCGCCGGCCAGTTTATCAGTGCCGGGCTAAATTCTTCGATGGGATTACGGCCAATTCATCGTGAAAGCGGGCGCGTGTGCGCATATAGCCGGGAAAAACATGGGCGATGGTATGCGTGCTCGGGCCACTTCACGCAGCCACCGAATCAATAGTACACACCCGAGCCCGAATTCCGAGGATACAACAAACATTGGCAGTCTGTAACAAATCAAGGCGCCATCGCCACCGCCAGCGCCAGGACAGAAAGAAAGCAGCTAGGAACGACTGAAGGAAACCTAGAGCCCAAGAGCAAGACAAGGTCCGGTGAAGAGATAGCGAGTGGAGGGAGGAATCTAACGCAATCCTATAACGACCACCTTTAGGCGTATCTTCGCCGGGTAACAGCAAGTACAACACCAAGTCCATTCAATCTAATACTTCCACGGGGCAGGGGAGTAGGCGGGCGGAGGGTGCGGGGCAAGGGGGCAGGGGAGGGGGTTACCAACAACCATTTGAACTCACACAGCCAAAGGGGTCGACACGAACGTGGTTAGGGGCAGTTTAATATCGGATAATTGAATCCGAGCCTCCCCCTCGCCCCGCTCGAGCGCGCGCCCACTCTGCCTCTCTCCTCACCACGAGGAAGCGGCCTCGCTACAAGTTGGACCGAGAGAGGAACACCGATAGAGAGACACCCTCCCTCTGCGGCACAGGGCGCAGAGGCAGCCGGGATCAACCGAGAGAGAAAAGTCGAACCCATAAGGGAGAAGGTACGGCCTGGATGAGAAAAGGAATTGAGATCGAAAGAAAAAGAGACCGCCGCCGGAAACACACGGACCTAAAGGGTGTGCGATAAGGAGAGTCCGATAGCCGAAGGGAGGATAGGCTGGGCTCGGCCGGCGTCCGAGAGCGAGAGAGAGAAGAGGTCGAACGGTCGAAGTAGCGGAGTGGCGAGGTGGTAGGAAACTGGACAGAGCCACCCCGTCCAGCACCCTCTTATTGCGAGTCCGCTAAATGAGAGGGAGAACTGGCGGGAGGGGCGCGGAAGGGGTAACGAGAAAACACGCAACACACAAGTGGAATTGCCAGGCCAGAGAGGGAGATAAGGCTGGGGAAGGGCCTGACGCCGGAAGAGGGTGGAGGATGCGGCGAAGGCATATCCGGTTACCTTCTAATTTCTGATACGCACAGGTCTAGGGAATGAAATACGTGGTTCCGTGCATCAGTGAACGAGTCCCCTTGAGAGAGTATAAGTTCATCTTCGGCGGCGGATATGTTTAGTGGACTCGCGGGCGCAATCGCGCACCGGCGAGTAATAAGAGTAAATTAAAGGGAGCCCGAGTGGCCGCAGCTAACAATTCGAACTGTCCCGGCGGAGTGTAAATGGGGCCGGCGATATAGCATAGGGCCGGCCGGCCCGGCAGACGTTGGTGCACCGTCCTCCTTTTTTTCGCGCGATATAAGTCGAGAGAATCGGGGGCGCGCGCGGCGCCCGCCCTCTTCCCGGGGTCCGGTGGTCCGTACACATAGTTAAAATAGTAGCGGCTCCTGGAATGCGGGCGAGCGCATACAATTTATTCGGCCGGCGTAAATTTCACATGGCGACGAATCCTCCCGGCCGCCTCTCCCAACCCCTTGGGAAGTTATTTAATTTCGAAGCGATTCTCAGATCTGGAGCTAGGGCGGCGACTTTTTCGGTTGGCCTCGGCTGCCCGGCTGCTGCTACCTGGCGTGCAACTACTGCTCCTGGAAATTTATGTCGGCCGCTGGCCGTTCCGTCGACAAAAATGCCTGGAACTGGCTCGTTAAATGGATCCTTCCGACTGCTTAAGCCCGCGCGCGCTCTCCCTCTCCCTCTCTGGTTCTCTTCCTACCTATCACGCTCTGCCATACGTTATCTTGTTTAGAAAAGTAAGCATTCAATTGCTCGATAGTTGCCGGTGACCCTCTGTTCGCCGTGTCGAGTAAATGCCGGTAACGAACAAAAAATCCGTCGGCGAGCGTCAAGAACGTCGAGAAATATTAGGGAGAAAAACAGCGTCCGAACGATTGCGTATCGGGAGGGGGGGAAATAAATTGAGCATAGGCAATTATGCATGTACACTGGTGGACAGGAAGGGTGGCCATCGAGAGAGGGACGGGTGGGTATCGTTAAAATCCGGCCGCTATAATGACCCCACGCGATATGCGGGCCGCGCGAGTGTGTGCGAGTGTATACAACGACGCCGGCAATACAGAGGAAAAAATGGCCGGGCGCGGCTGGGATTTCGTTTAATTAATTTTTTAATTACAAACTCATCGGAATGAGTCGCCCTGTCCAGACGGGTGTATCGACCGGGCCGGAATTTTTGATGTGATTGATGGCCCCGGCGAGGAGGACCCGCAAGAATCAGACTCGGCGATGCGATCGCGATTATTATTAATTTTACAGGTATTATTGGTTGTCGTTTATATTTATTCAGTAGTCGGCCCACTCGGCCACCCCATATTTGATCCTGTATCGCGCGTAGCTTCGATCGCGAAAGAGGAAGTGGGAGAGCGAGCGTCAGGATGCCGCATACATATGGTGAGTGGTATATTGGGTTGCAGCTCTATTTACAGGCTCACAAAGCAGCAATATGCGATATTAAAATGCCGGTCAGATTAAAAGTAGCAACGGAGAAGGCCTGGACTTGGAAAACAGGAGGGAGAGTGAAAGAATGAAAATATTTGACCAAAGATCAATTCACAATCAATGCCGGAGGAATGGAGCAGGGAACCACGGTTTGGTCGTATGGGGCGGCCAAGATACAATCGGAAATCCTGACACGGAGGGAATGTGCGAGGGTTAGCCGAAGGTTGCGAGAGGCGGACGAGCGAGGAACTGGGAAGGCCGCACGCCGCACGCCTCGAGAGGAACTCTCTTTTATTAAACGAAAAATTGGATCGCGCTTGTTGGAATGCAATATTTCGACGGATTCATTTGGTGGAAACATTTCTTCGCCGGGAAAAAATTCAATCAAATCGAGAAGGTGAGAAGAAGGAGCGCGGCTGCCAGAGACAGAGAGAGAGAAGTGGGAGACACAAGCACGCAAACGACGCTCGGCAACCAGAAGGATGCGCGGAGAAACGAGAAGGAGCAAGTGGCTATGGAGTCTTAAAGAAAAATATCCATCCACCGAGCCGAGCGAGTCTTGAGGGACTTTCGATTCGAGTGTACGTCTGAGCCGAGCCTTCTTCAGGCAATGCTAATGCACGCGAGCCTGGGTTATGTGCGTGTACGTATTATCCCCATTACCTCATTAACGCAATTACGACGGTGCCATTCACCCCGGTCTCATTATACCGCCGCACACCTTCCACCAAGCTGCGTCTTTCCACGTCCACGTGTAATTGAAGGTTTCGCCGGTGACGACCGACGCAGCAAACAAAACCAACAAGACCAACTGGGAAACGGCTGTTCCCTCCTGTGTGTCCCCGTGTTTTAATCTTCGCCACTCGGATTTCCGGGACATAGAGAAAAGCTCTGCGCAGAAATACGCCACCCGATGTCTCCTGTCTACCGGTGAATTTTTCCTTTGGAATCGCCTCGCTGACGACCACCCTGATTTACTTAACAAGCAGAGTCCGACGCGGGCCAACCTGCCGAGCTTTCCTAGCGAAAGAACACGATGTCGACGCCCGGCGGACCAAAGTGCAGAGGGGGGGTTAAGAAATGTGCACGTTCCATCCCCGTGGAGAAGAGAGAGGGAAGGTGTGTCGGGAGACAATGCTTGCTGAAACCTGTCACTCGAAGGAGTTGGAACCAATAGTCCTCCGGCAATACGGGACCTTGCCCGGAATAACCCGAGCCCTCGATGAAAACATGACCCAATACCACCCTTACCTGCTTGCCTATTTTATACAGATGAAACATGATGCATTAGAATCACGCGTGATTACGATATTAAATACAGATTCCATCCTGCATAACCTGCCCACGTTGTGAAGCTGCGAATACCTGAACTAATAATCATACAAATCGAACAAAACCCTTGCATCGTCAATGTAGAGTTGGTCAGAAATTTACAGGTACTAAAAAAGCACTTGCTCAAGGCGAACAGCGTTGCACACGATGTTGGTACCAAGTAGCACGGATCAATTTATTCCCTGATTTACGTTTCTTTAAAGAGCAGCCCCTCGCTTCTTCATCGTTATTTACGACATGTCGTGATGGCGTGTCCCTGCCGCTGCCGGGATTAATGTCGCGACCTTAATTCATCGGCAAAGCGACGCTACTTCTCCGCCCAACTTCCCCTACTTCGACTAGCTTTTTAACAATTCAGTTTCGTGTGCCGACGACGTGGTGTAACCGTGCAGCGCGATGCCACCACTGGCAAGCAGACACTCGGCAACGTTCAAGTAAGTCCTCTCAGTTGAATTGGTTCAACAACGTAATGGAGCTACGAAGCCCTTAAGATGAAGCTCTCTTATACTCGGAGAAAATTAGCCATCGATACATTGAACAAACTAGGGAATGGCACTCGGCGGAAGAATGGCAAACGGTAATTGCGAGCGGCGAACAAGAGATATGCACTTACTATATTTATCTGGAGTAGCGTAAAGAGTGGCGAAACGAGAGGAGGAAGTCTCGCTGGCGGTGGCCACGGGCTCGGCAACCAGTTCGAGAGTGTCTTTCGAAGGGTTGTAGAACATTCCCACTAAAATATAAAGTGGCTTTCGGGGTGGCATAGCAATGGGGTGCCTATCGCATGCATTCACCCTGGGACGCAACCGTGGGGGTGCTATTGATCGACTGGAAAGCCAGTCAACCCTCTCGGCCCTCACACCTACGCGGCGGCGGCCTCGTGTGGAAAATCGCACACGTACGCACGCACCTGTACATAGCCAGCCCACGCATCTGTGCCTGTAGGTCGTACAAACGAACGCCGGGGGTGCCGGGAGCTTTGCAGCCTAACTGTCGGCACCCCCTCTCCCTCTCTCTGTTTTTGGAATCCAAAGATCTCCCTCTTATTGCAAGAAATCGCGCCAGTGCGAAAGCGTGGAGAGGCCCGGGGAAAATATGAGCCTCGCACTGCAGAGCGGGATAAGCTGCAATCGGAAACGAGGTGCTCGTCTAAGATAGTTGATTTGTCAGGCGACAAGAGGGAAGCGCGACAGAACGCTTTAGGAGGAAAGCCGAGGAGCACGGCTCGTGCGCCGTGGGATGAGGAAGCCGCTCGGAAGGGGGTAATGAAATTGCACTCATCGTGTGAAATTTAATATTAATCCCGAATGTAATATGAGCGGGCGCAGCGGTGCTCAAGCGTCGCCGAAGCAGCCGCTCCCTCTCCCGCCACGAGCTCCCAGAGGCTCCGCTCTAAGCTTCGTTCCTCGTGGAGGGACATGCCTGCACACCTGCCGCGTTACCTGAGCGTCAATCTGTAAAACGATTATCGCATTATTCCGCCCGCCGATTGCCTGCACTGCTATTTATTTGCCCTGCCGACCCCATCCCCTTTGTTCGGCGAGTCACGCGCGCAGATTGTAACTAATTCCTGTCGAGGCCGCAATCGACTCTTCGTGGATCTTGCTGCTCGTGCGCGCTACCCCACTCCCGGCGCTAATTATAAGAGGATACTTAGCCAGAGATATGCCAAAGCTATTCAAAGCCGCCGCCCCCACCTCCCCACCTTCATTATTTGATTTATCCTCGAAAATAACGTACGATAACGCTCATTTGCTACGGAACAGCAGGTGGCCACTGATAATACTGGGGTATTAATTAATGCGGGATTACATTGTGAGACCATCGAGGAAGAGTAATAATTAGTGATCTGCGCATTACGGATGATGATTCGGGTGATTTGCTATTGCTCGGGTAGGAAGTATGCAGAGTGATGGATGACAGGAAGACTTGGTTGGGCACCACAATCTCGTCTAAGTGACGAGCGCCGGTTAAAATATTAATACTCGACTTTTAATGAGAGTTGCTCGTCTTCTCTCTCATGGAGTGTGCCGGTGTCCTCTTCGCCCGGCTGGCTGTCCCTCTCCCTCTCCCTCGGCTTCCATGCCTCGACGGCCTTCCTACTTGTCACGATCCAATAAGCGCCCCACGACAGAATCTTGATTCGTGAACTCGAGCGTTCTCTCGAGTTCTCGAATGGCAGATATCAAACTTGATACTTGGGCTGCGAAGGCCGATTGAACTGGCAAACGATTTCGTGGTATCGGCTGTGTTAGATGCCTGATTAGGTAACCATGGCGTAATTAATGTGACCTAGGCCTCCCTGATCAGGTGCCAAGGCATAAGGATGGCTACATTACTCCGGGGGAAATCAGGGGCGGGAGCGCGCGCGATCTTCCGAGTGAATCAGGTAATGCGATAGCAGCGAAACCAAGAGCGGCTCTAGTATCATCGAAAAGTGAGGCAACTCATTTCCCTGAAAGGTTCGCCAGCCATTCGAGCGGGCCGGGCCGACGGGGTGTTCGTGTACTGAAAATAGGATCGCCGCAAACTGCGGTCCTCATCAATTTCTAACCGAATCCCAACAGTTCCGAGTTCCGAGGGAGCAACGGCCTTGCCCCACATACCCGGAACAAGTGCGCCAACGATCACCCGGAGAATCGGGTCACCATTGCTCGGGGAATAATTAACCGGTGCTCCGTCTGAGATCGCCGGCAATATTGATCATCCCCGACGATGAATAATGCAAAGGAATCAAGAACATACTTCGTCCACTAACGCACGTCACATGTCGTTTTTATCCAAATGAGCATTGACGTGGTAACCCGGAAGTCTCGCTCCGCCAATCGAGCCCCGCTCGCCTCACTACGTACGGCTTGACGCGACACATTCTACTTGGCCGGACCAAGCGTCTCTGTATGTATCAGTATACATATGAACATGAACGCGTCGTGTGTCGCATCCTTGTTCCGCGCGTTCAAGGACAGCGCGCGCGCTGATGCTGGATACATTCCTCTCGCTCGTGTCCTCCGGCTGTTTCGTTCTCGCCGCCGAGAAGTACGCATCCTCCGGCTCACCTTCGCCGCGCGATCTGCCCCGCCATCTGGCATAATCCTGTGCCACCGCCTGGCACAGCCTGCTCTCCTAATCCCGACAGGACGTTTTCGCGCCTTCTGCGCCCACCGATAGCGCCGGCTCGACCCCACCACCCACACACCCATTCCTACAATACACCTACACCTTCGCCTCGCGAGCCCGAGGTCCTTCTTTCTCGCCTGCGTGGCCTTGTACCGCGCGCGCCGATTCCTTCGGCCGCCTCAAACCTACTTCTCCTCTCCTTTAGCTCTCCAGCCAGCAGATGCGCCATTGAACTTTTCCCCCGTACACTTCGTTGGTCAATCCAACTGACAAATATCAGTGAGAGCATTAGTTTCCTAAATGATGAATAGTACCCGTTGCGCGGTGCTAATTGGCCCGAAGGTCGATAAACTACTGCAAGACGAGAAACGACTCGGAATGCAGATGCTTGTCCAAATCCTGATATTTATAGCTGGCAGTTCGCGAAGGAATAAAAAAAAAAGCGCGCGTAAATAGCGTCGGAAAACACGTAAATACTTACGGCGGGCAGTCGTAAAGCGAGATTTGTAACCGTTCGCGCTCGCGAGCGCGCGCTTTTTTTGTTTTGTTTTGCAAACTATCGCGCCAACAGCTGTCCCCGATAAAAACACAGGGGCGTCGGAAATTAAGGATAACGAATACGCGGCGATAATCGGCACGCACCGCGCGCCGGATTTATGTTGCGCCGTTGTGCGTTTGATAAAAAAAATCGGGCACGCTGTATTTCTACGAAATATCAACATTTTTCAGAATGGCCGGCGGATCCAGTCGCCCTCGCGCTGCCCTGCCGCAGGAACGCCCTGCTGCAATTGAACTCGGTGGATCCCGCTTACAACTGGAATTCCTCGGTGAAATTTTTCGTGGGATGTAGCCATACGTCAGCCAATGTAACAGAAACAGCTTACCACCCTCCCAGCCCCGAGCCACCCCGTCACCCCTCTAAAAGCGAGCTACGAATGAGAGGAAAATTCGGGCGGGAGTGACTTGTCAGCAGAAACACCGTTATGTTTCACTTACGAGGGGACTCGCAAAAACCATTTCACGTAACGACACGTTCAAAGGACACGGCGTACGTGTAACTCGGTGAATCCGCTTTCCACAGAACTCCCTATATGCGCTTCGACCGTTTCTACCGGGAACCATATGTCTCCCGAAATCATCGATGCACTTTCACCCGAAACCTAAGCTAAACTTTATCTCGCGGAGCTCGAAATCTGCCCCATATACCTTCCTTCAAATTTATTCAATATATTCTAATGAAAACTGTTTCGCGTTGAGTACCGTACACCTAGCCACGCATCATTATACGCGAACACCCACATCTATCTTTCTCGCAAGCCCAGATGAACAAGGATCAAGACAGTGGAAAATATGCATACTCCGCTTATTGCAAAACATCGCGTGACGTGAATGGACTTTATCACGATTTCGAGTACATTCAACTATCATTGGACCGTATCATCACGCCTTGTATGTACGTCGACAGACGAATGCAAGTACTCCGAACAGTAACATTTCTCGATAGGATGCAGCAATTCATGTCGGAGTGAGTCGAGCCGTTATCCATCGGGCGCGGGCTCCTGGAAGCTCGAGGTCCTCCTTTCCGAGAAGCGTTCTTAAGGGGCTATCAGGCCGCAATACATTAGATTAATTAACGTAATCGTAATGAGACGATCTCATCTTGACGCACAATGTGGACTACCCGATATCGCGCGGGCCTCCCGATGTCTCCGTGCGTGCACACGGCAACTGCACCCGAGCAAATAGGTGTGGGTCGGCGGAATATTCACGCACACCCGCACACACCCACACGAGCCTCCACTCGGAAGACACATGTACGGGAGAGTGAGGAGAGAGCGAGAGAGGGAGGCGGAGATAGTGAGAGGAAGGGAGAGGAGAGATGAGAGCCGTGTATTACTGACAAGATAGGTCGAACAATGGCTTCCATTACGGGTAGAGGCTGCCTGAGTTAATGGGCAAATTGTCTGCTAAGTCATTTAAAGGGCTAAACCCGTGCGCGGGCCTTGCTCTAGTCTCATCGTGCGGCCCCGCTGACAATCGATGCAATTAGATCGATGGCCCACCACTAAACGCCCCGGTAAGAAGCCACGGGAATTTTAGATTGAATATGCGAGAATTCGCTTCTTGATTAAGCCGAACAAGCCGGCAGTTAGTGTTCGCCGGACAATGGCGATTTACTCGCCCGCGCGACACTGCACCGCTAGATTAGGACGTTCGACGGGGTCCGTTCACCCCTTGACAGATCCATTTCTTCCACTCGTTCTCCATCAACATACTTTACAAAGCTCAAATATCCCAAGTGTAATAGCATGCACAGTATGCGAGTTTGAAAAGAGGCCGGTGTGAGTAAGCGTGATAGTAAATCTAATTGCTGCCAAGCAAATTGAAAGAAATTCCTCATCTACGCTGTGGAAGTTAATCAACTGATACTTTGCAAATAAAGGCAACTAGATCTCACTACGAAGGTTACTCACTTTGACAGGCAGAACTCCGTCTTGACGACAGTTCCAAGTGAGCCTCGTCCTCCAGCGGTTAACGAGAGTCCTCGCTCTTTTTGGGATCAGTCTGAGAAAGCGCACTGTTCATCGATCGCGGCCGGGACCACGTGGAGATGACGAGCGAGCGGTCCAATCAGAGAGGAGCGCACGCCGGGAGCGCGAAAGATATACTAGAACGGAGCACGTAGGTTCCTATTCGGCATTGGTCTGTACATCTAGCCCAAGTCTCTGGACTTCAAGTCTCTCTCGATGTCCGAATTAAGCCGTCATTCTGAGGGACATGCGCGCACGCTCGATGTTTGCATCGGGCCAGTATTCGGTGATGATCATTCGAGGGTGTCAGATGAAAGTTAGAATGTAGAGAGAGAGAGAGTGTGAGAGTGAGTGCGGGATCGACGTCGGGCAAAGGGCTCGTGTCCTTGAAAATGGCACGGGATTGGAGGCGAGCGAGCGAGCGCACGGGAGAGGATGCAAACGATGCACGTGACTCCACGCGCTGAGTGCCGGCGGCTGACTGAGCGACCGGAGAGCAGAGAAGTCGGGCGTGCGCCTCCCGTATCCCCAGGGAGCGACTGACTCGTTCCCGCAAAATACCTCTGCCCGCGCAGAGTACTCCGCCCGATTTTACCCTCCTTTCTAATGAGTGGCGGGGGCCAATTGTTTAATTCTCTAAATTGACCAGCCGAGCAGAATTGATCGGCTGCTTCAAGGGTGGTTCGGTGGTGAAGGGGATGATGCAGTTGGACAAATCGGCTCCAAGTACTCGAGAGTCGAGAGAGCGATGAGCGATGCTCGGAGAGATTGGTGGAATTCGTAGCGGACCTGCTCTCGCAATCAGTAGAAACAGACCGTACGTGCTGAACGCCGCGAAGCGACTGCGAGGAAGGCGGTAAGGATTCCCCGATGCCATCTACCGGGAGCCGCGGCGAAATACCCTCTTCCTGCGGGAACACACTCTGGTGGGAACTGCGCTAGAGGGGAAGACGATCCATTTCTACTCACTGCCACCGTAGTTCGGGGATATTTCTGAATACCTCGCTATTGTGCCCCCCTTTTAACTGCTCCCCTCTGAAAGTTTCACGCGACTTCAGACAATACGAGCGAGCTTCGGAATCGCATTGTTCCCGCCCCCGGGGGGGGGGGCTCCGATCGTTACGCGATTACCGCCGAGAGTTTTCCTTGAGGTGGCTACTCGAATTTTCCTCGGAAAAATGTACGATCACTCTTTCGGGAGTCGTGTCGAGTGGCGCCGTGTCCATGTGACACATATTCAGCAATGTTATTTGGTCGGCAAATCGAATTAGAATTTTAATTACTGGAAAACGTTGCACTTTTGCGCTGACATTGTCCGATCAAAGACTCGCTGGTAATAATGAATATTGACACTGACAAACAAACGCCTGTTGGATTTTGGTTGACCATGCTTGCAGCGCTAGCCAAGATTGACTTTTCTCGTGTATCGAAATATTGCGCGCCTGCAATCATCTACGCGAGCAAATAGTTAAACGAGCGCGCGCACTGTAATTCAAGCCTGGGAAAGTAAATGTAATAACCGCAGCGGGTGTTATGTCGACTGTGCTCATGCATAATGTCGAAACGTGTATTTTATAGTGCATTATGAAGGCCCTGGCGAATTGATGGCAACACGTAGTCATAACCGGGCAATTGGCCGTTCGCGCAGCTTTTACTCCCATTTCCCGACAATTAATCGGACATCTGTGCGCTTCAGCTGCTGAATTCATAATTTACAACTGGCGAATCTCATCTTGTAACTGTTTGAGATCTCCACGGACGATTTTAAACGAGATTAGTCAGCTTTTGCGAGAGAGTGAGTAGCCTTAAGTAGATTCGGACATACATAGATGGTCAGAGAGAGTTCGGGTAGAAGAGGATAGGGTGCCCCGACTGACATCTCGGTGCCCCACCAGAGAGATGCATCGGAAAAGCTGGCGCGGAAACGCGGAAAAGCCGCAGGTGCGGAGAGGCGGAGCAGCGGGACGCAAGCGCAGGTGTAAACCACACCCCCGTAAGCCCGATCAGGGTGGAGCGAGACGCAAAAGCATCTCGGGAGCCGACGGTGATTGGCGACCCTGTTCACCTGCTTGGTTCTCCATGGCCCTAAACTCACCCCCGCGACCCTTCCCCCTGCACTCTCCCCTTCCACCAAATCTATTAATGCATCTACATCATGTTTGTAATCACTTTTCCTCACACCTTCCCCAATGACACACTCTCGACATCCTTGTGTATAGCAAGATCATTACAAACAATTCTCCGACCGTCAAAAGTAGACTTACAGTACTCGAAAGCAATATTTTCAACCCCGGATTACAACGAAACGAAAAAACGTAACAAAGTGAACACGCAGCGGTGCAACCAGATCCTCGTAAATAGAAAGCTCAGCAGTGTTTAACAACGGATTTCTACATAAACCCCGAAAAGCGGAAATTTCGTAAGAGCAGCGAGCTGGATATGAGTTGTTCAAACAAGAATGGTACACACCCTGTGGGAAAAATGTAATAAGCCTGACTCTTGGTTCCAGCGGAAGCAGATCCGCGCGGTGCCGCCCACGTGGAATTCCACGTGATTTAATAATGTTAGTAAAAAATGGCTGGTCGCGCGCGGGATATGCTGGCCGGGATTATTAGCGTATGAAAGCTAGAGGAGAGCCGGCGAGGCGAGTCGGTCCAGCGACTTGATCCTTTTAATACAAATCCCGAGTAGCTAGGCACTCGATTGGATTTGGCGCCGGACGCTAAGTCGAGTAGGTGCTAAGGGGAAGAACAATGGCGGATATAATGAGGATCGGGGATGAGGGAAGGAGGGGGTTATGTCCGCGGACGGCGTCGGCGGAAAATAACACGTGGAAAACTGGCCGGCGGAAATCCGGCTTTCCTCCGCGCGGGGACGAAATAATTACCCCGTGCAAATATTCGTAGGCGCTTACAGCCGGTATCCCCCAACGCGCCCGGCGATCCTTTTTACCTCTTCATGGAAGGTTTGGTCAAGATTTACATAAGAATAACCTGGCACAACAATCCCTCGAACAATTACCTCCGTATTTAGCCGACCATCGTCCCTTTCTCGGGGACATACTCCCACCGTATTATTCTAATAAGCCCGCGCCGCTCCAATTCAACAATGATATTCTCCCGGCCGCGGAGGGATATATGCGCTCGCAGAAAATTCGGCAGTTATTTTTCGGACCGACCATGCCCCGGGAACGCGTATATCTCCGGATCCGCGCACTAAAGAGCACCAGCCATACGCTCGACTTACCTAATGAGTTGTGACCGTGTACTTTGCTATGTAAACCCCGCTGCCTCTTCTACTATCCCCGTGAAATACTATCACACCGGCGGTAATGATTTAAAAAATATTCCCCGCGCCCGAAATATGAAATCCGCGGGCTCAAGAGTCGAGCGAGAGCGCCCAGCGGAATTCAGCAAGTCGGCTAAATGCGAGCTAAGTACGAAGCGTATGCGGAAGAGGGTCAGGTAGGGTAGCTATGCCAATAAAGCTCTGGCAGCGTGCAGGTATCTTTTGTGAGCGGTATCGGGAAAAATTTCAGAAAGGCTTTTCGTGTGTGCGCGCGTGTGCGTGTGTGTTTTTGTCGCCCGGGGCTGGAATTCACGGATTAGCCGAAGAAGCATGAGATCTCTCGAAGGGTTTTTCATGTGGGACGATCCCTATATGTATATCGCGTTATCCCGCAGCCCGGTGTTTTGTGTGTTATCGCTGCAGCAGTTACACAGCCTATTTTACTCGACTGTTACAACCGGCTGGGTACACCGGCTCTTCGTAGATTTCCCCGACGAACACGAAACGGTACTCTTGCGTCGCGTGCGCTCGCGTGCTGGTGCACCGGCGGGTTTCTAGTTTTCGAATAGCAAGGGACAAAATGTTCAACCAGTGTGCGATCATCGCTCGCAAGTGAAACGGCGGCAAGTCGCAAGCGGTCGGATGCCGCACAATAAAGTCGAGTTCGAAAAGAACCCTGGATTCCTTTTTTGCCGTCAAGCGCTGCGGAATGAGCCCGGCCGGGCCGGGCCCGCGATTGAAAGGGCCACGACCGCCGTCGCCGCCGCCGCCAAATAGATAGGTCGGCAATTTTTTTTAGACCAACACTGAGCATTGCCGGAATCCTCTCCATCCCACGGCCAGAGAGTATACTCTCAAGTGGTGTTCCGTCAAGGGAAACGAGGTCTCTCGATGCCCCGGCGACGGCCATTCAGCGCCCCTCGCCTAATTGTGGCTAATAACCTCATCAGTTATTGTCTCGCGAGATCCGTGGCCCCGCGGCGCTCCGAGAACGAAGGAGTAGGAAAGTGGCGCGAGAGCGAGGAGGCCAGGATTTAAATAAACTACGTTAAATTAACATAATAGAGCGAGAGCTATAGGCGAGCTTTCGACAGTTCCGGCCGCGTTTCAGGAAATACGAGCAATAAGGGGGCTGAGTGAAAGACCTTCGAGGCCTCATTCAAACTTAACAACGATCCACATTGTTTTTAGCCATTGTTTCATCCAGCTTTATGACGGCCGTCCGTCCCTCCCCTCCCCCTTCCTCTCACTCTTACTCGGCCACGGCGCCTGCATTAGGCCGCACTCCCAGATAAAACTTCCCTCTTTCTCGCGTAATGAATCCCGGCTAATTAATCGACGCACTTGTTAATGGCAACGGCTAGATATAGTATGAGAATATGACTAATTAGTGCAACCCTATAGTGCGCCCCTTCTACTCTCGCGATGCACAGATCCTCATTATTCGTCAACTGTATGCCCTGCAAACGCGCATTGTCAAAAATCCCTTCTCTAAATTATATGTGCGCGCACAAAGGGGCCTCGGGGTAGCGGAGGGGAACGGAACAAAAAAATGTACCGCCAGGTATTTTCCGTATTGAGAACTGCCGTGACAAAAGAAACACCCAAATCTAAATAGTTCTAAAGCATCGTGTGATAAAACTGGCGAATAACACTGCAGCCATCATTGTAATTATTTCCCCGACGCGACGCAGCCCTGTTTATTATTCGATGGGCCCGGGCCATGCTTACCGCCGCGATACGCGTTATGCAAAACGGAGATGCGCTCGACATTTTGCCAGCATCTCCCTGTGGGATCTCATCTTTCATGGAGGAGATCTTACAGCCGCGGAAGTTCCGGCTGGCGGGCTGCAATGTTCTTTGGGCTGCGGTAAACGCTGCGCGCCTAGGTGCGCGCCGCCATAAGAACCAAGGGAAACGGCGAGGCGACCCTAGCAGAGTCTGGCGAAATTCGACGGTTCATCCGAATAGCCGAAAATACCTTGGCGTTCTCGCGAGAGCGACTGTAAAAACAACGACAGCAGCCTCCCGAGCGGAGCGTCAATAGCGGCACCAGCGGATCTCCAGGTGAAAATCGAGAGGAAGACCGCGCCGGGCGCAAACACAGGGCTCCACGCTCGAAACGAGCGAGCGAGCGCAAGGGAGAAGAGGGCGGGGTAGGATGTAGCGGGTTGCAGGGTAAAATCGTCGAGCGAGGAAGCCGTAGCCGTGCGCGAATTTGACAATAAAGCTCCGCCATAGTGAGGGAGGGGAAAAAAGGCCGGAGGCGAGTTTTCACATTTAATTCGCCCTCGTGGCACCGAAGTGTGGGTGGTTGGAGAAGGGGGGGAGAGGTCGGCTCAGGGATTAACGTCGCAAAATATCACGAAAATATGTAAATATATCGAGAGACAGGCACGCAACCAGGAGCGGCGCGCGCTCGCAGCCAGGTTTCAAGTAGGATGAAGCTTCGAGAGGGCTGCTCTCTCGCCAGAATCGACAGAGAGAAGAGCGCGCACGTAAGCGAGGAGGATGAGCCAGCCTCGGCGCTGAAGGACGAGGGAAGAAGAGAGGGCGAGTGCTTTCCAGCGCGCAGAAGGCCCATTCAAAGATTAAAAAACTCGCTCGCTCACGTACTTCATGTCGAATCTATACTCGGCCTGATATCGCTTCGTCTTCCTACCAGCCGCGCTGTCTAGCTCGCTCTCGCGCTCTCTGAAGCGCACAAGTGCACCCGTAAGCGGAACGATGCCGCGGAACACACGGGCCGAGGGAGCCCCCTGGAAATGGAGCAAGCAAAGCACCGGCGGCGCGCACTGCGGGAGGAAAAGAAACGGCTAGTCGGAAAAAGGGGGGGAGCGCGGAAGCAGAAAACTCGAAGAGGGGTCGAGGGCCGATGCGAGGGGACAACGGGCGTCGGAGGTAGGGGAGAGTTCGGGTATTTAACTAGGAAAATGTTCGGGGCTATAAAGCCGTCGTTTTGATCTTCCGTTGCAGGCACAACGGCGGAAGGTAAGTGTATGAGCAGATACAGAGGCGGATGTGGTCGAGCGGTTGCGTGGGCAAAAACCGAGAGCGCACCCACGGCGAAACGTTTTACCTCATTTTATTCCGGAGCTCTCGCGTTCGGAGAGCCCGGCACAACCCTCCCGGCGCCGCGCGCGCGCGCTCCAGAGATACGTAGACGTAAAACAGATCGCGGAAAATCTGCCCCATTGTTCTGCACCTTCAGCCGGGCGAGGGCAGGGACTATCGGCTTAACCCTTAGTCGAGTCGGACGGACCGCCCGGTTTTAGGAAAGGCTTTTTTCTACATCCGACTTCCAGGCTACTCTCACTCCCTCTCTTTCTCTCGGAGTATCCCGCGTGCTCTCGGCGCTCTCGAATAAATGCCGAGGGCAAAAGGGCGGGGAAAAAAAGCACCGAGCAGGTTCTTAATATCCTCCCCGGACTGAAACGCTCGCCCCGGCATTCTCACCTTTGCGTGCACGCTACACTGACGGGTTTCAGCGAAGATCGTGGATTTATTCGAAGCCGTTTACACGGTTTTAAAGAAACCACTGCCTCCCTCTCTGGTGAAAAGGGGGCGCGCGCGCTCGCCGCAGCGGAAACAGGAAGGCCGCGAGAGCGATTCTTTCCCGATGCGCGCACGCGGCTATCCTTTTCGCCGCTGCAACTTTTAGTAGCGAGCAATTACCCAAATTATGCTAAACACGAACGCACTCGGTACTGCTTAATTACGCGTTTGGAGATAGAGGCGGCCTTTCCCACTGGATTAATTAATATAAGTGTGTGTGTTCTCCAAAAAGCTAATGCAACTCCGCTCGTAATACTTTTCGAGCAGATAGCTAGACCCGCGTAATCTCGCTCACCCATTCGTATATCCATGGGGATTATTAAAAATCCACCGAGGACCGACGAGATGTTTTATGCCCGCTTTACGCGCCCTGCGCCCTGCCAGCGGGAATTTCGGGTTTCAGCAAATACGCCCACTTACGTGCTAAAGTATCGCGGCAAAATCTGGCTCATTGTTCTTCGCTCAACGAAGGAAGGAGGTTTGAACCGGGTCACCAGTTTAATCCGCACACATTCACACACATGCCGGCTGGTCGACAGAATTTGAGAAAAGGCTTAATACGCGGCCGAATGCGCGACTTGAAAATTATGCAGGGCTATGCAAATGAATGTTTCAGGGAAAAATTTCACGTGCTCCGGCTGCAAGGACGAATCCTCTAATATTTTAATGAAACTTACATACTATATCCGAGCAGTAGGGCTGGAAGCTGGCGCTTTTTAGCCGGAGGCAGCGCCAAAGATCGCTCTCGACGAGGGCAGAATTGCGTGGAATTACAGGGTAACCTGATCAATAGTATCGGAGAAAGATCGTTCGTTAGGTCGGCCGGATCCCGTCGCCTCTCCAATCGCAAATAATCAAAGCGAGCGGGTGAGCGCAAACGTGATTGAAATATAATACCGCGCGAGTTTATCCGTATCGTTCTTCCCTTCGACAGCCACAGGGCATCAAAGTGAATTCCCGCAGCGTTTTCAGGGAATGTCCCGCGGCCGCGATCCTTCTTCATCCAGTCGATTGCCGAGCGGGCGCCAATCCCGCTGGAATACTGCCCTAGAAAATCCTCGTGGATGCTTGTTGCTTCGTTCTCGATCAGCAGGCGCGCACGCCCGGACACCGCGTCGGGGGAAAAAAATTAATTTTCGGCCGGATTCGAGCGCGCGTAATGACTGAAACTTCATATCCCGCTAATGGAATATGCAAATGGCCGATCTCGGTTGACGCGACATTAACCGCGGATTACACGCGGCAGTTATGTTGTTTCCATGAGCCGCTGCACCGGCCGGCGACGCATGAATAAAAAATATGCCGCGTGCTGGGGCTAATAAAGTTTATATAAACGGTGCGGGGGCGAGCGCTAAGAGGAAATCGGATATTAAAGACCGCAGCGCCCGGAATACGAGTGTTGAATCGCTGACTTACGCCAGCCAGAAAATCCCGAAATTCCCATTCCAATTTCAATTTGAAACACTCGCCATCGGCAAAGCCCGGTCTATGTCAAAGGTTATATCAAGTAGTCTGTGACATTCGGAGAATAGAGATCCGCGCCCGGACAAGATAAAACTACACATTGACCATTACGAGGACAGCCACGGCGAGGCTTTGAATAGCTCTTTTACAGAGCTCTCAACCAGCCTACGCTCCGCAGTAATCTGATCTACATCCAATGAGGCATTGACTTAATTCTAACAGCTCCAATAAAAGGTGCGGCACAGTGAAATACTGAATGTCCCTCGAAACACCTCCCGACTGCCTGTTAAACCGTCACCAGCTATTTCATCCGATGAATGAATGCAGTTGGACAAAAACTGCAATCACAGATCTCCGTTTTAAATCCCCCATTTCAATAGCGTAAATCAACCGAAACGAATTACAAATGAAATGTTGCGCTTATTCGATAGTGAAAGGTAACTGGTTAATGGAATAATCGAAGCGTGGAACAGTAGCTGTCCGATCGAGGGTATCCTTGGGTCCTTACGGAAGCGAGTGGCTGCTCTGGTTTCCGGGCAGATAAGATCGCTGGGTAACGCGTTTTCACGAGCATCTAATACGCCGGCATATCGCGGCCGGGGCTTCCTAATCTGATCCACGAAGTGGCAAGGGAACGAAGAGGCCGCGTTACGACTCTGGCGAGTACATCGGCGGCCGAAAGTGTTGGAGGGGGTTGCTGCCGGTTGGCCGTGTGATATGCGCGCAAACCGACGTTACGACCGCACTCCGGATGATAGTTCAAGAGATCGAAATCGTCGCCCCGGGCGGCTTCGCCCTCCTC
Organism: Crossocerus cetratus; assembly: GCA_963675795.1. NCBI lineage: Eukaryota > Metazoa > Arthropoda > Insecta > Hymenoptera > Crabronidae > Crossocerus > Crossocerus cetratus. The sequence goes on along the minus strand of OY776668.1, from coordinate 15,970,263 downwards.
CGTCTGGCTCTCTCACCCTGGGCCTCTTGGTTTCGGAGGCGTTCTCGCATTCCCGCATAAGCATCCAGCTGCAATTACAGCCGACGCCGCGCGGCGTCGCTATTACCACGCGGCGGCCCTCGCGCCCCTCCATTCGCCGATATTCGCCAAGGGAAAGCCGCCCAAGTTCAGGGATTTATTGGAATCCAATTTAATTCATACCTGCCCGCCGCGCCGCCTCGACACAGCATGCGAGAGCGTCTGGCCGCAGCCTCGCTTTCTGCGAGCGCGGCATTAGTGGATTCGTTGCTGGGCGATCGATAATGTTGTTACGGCAAAGCAAATAGACCGCGGACAAACGCGCAAACGAGGTGGCAATTGGCCGGGCGCGGTGGAAAAGTCAAATGGAAACACAGTGCCTTCCGTGTACGATGGACGGCCAGAGATTGGCTAGATTTATTATTGGCCCTGCATGCCGCAAGACATACAAGGGGGTTCAGAGCGGGGACATAGTTGGCTTCGACAAAGGAGGTCATTAACACTTGATTATGTAGCGCGTGCATTAAGGTAACGAAGCAGGATCTTAGGGGAAGAAGGGGACGAAGGGCCGTCTGGTATAAAGAAAAGCGTTCAACTGTACGTAACTGTCCCGCACGTCGGATCGTCCTTTGAAACAGAAGGTAATCGTTGTAGGTCTTCCCGCGTGCACGGCGGACGGGCGGAATGCGCAAGAAGGGCATAAACCGAGACAATAGCCGCCTTAGGGTATTCGAGATGACCGCCATTAGGAGCGAGTCCCTCATCTCTGTTGTTCTCCTCAGGCTCGAACCTCCCTTCGCAACGTTCAACCGGCAAACTCCGCTTCTCTTTCTCCCTCGCGCCCTAACCGCCCGCCCTCCAACAAGCAAATTTCACGCGAGTTCAGTGGAAGCACGCGTGGCTGGCCGCGCTTTTCGGCAAACCTATCCTAGGTTTAATTAGCTCGCTGCGAAGCGGCGTGCGCGAAAATTAAAAAATACAGGCACACCCCTCCCATTGTTCCGCCCCACGCATTTAATGGTGGCGTTGCGCGATTTTTTCCCCGGCGCACCGAATGAGAACGGGCGAGGTGGGTAAAAATTCCGGGCGAACGTGTGTCCCCTAATTCGAGGCGGCGCACAGCTAATCCATCGGCAGCCAGAAGATGCTTATCCCAGAGCCGGCGAGTTGGGGAAAAGTTGGGCGGAACACGGCTCGCCGCTAAAGCAGAACTTCCAAAGCATCACGGTGCCAAAATCGAGATATCGCGCGGCTTCGGAATTCCCCGGGCGGAACTTTCCCCGCCGCTATCCGCCATAGGAACATTATTCTCAGGCGCGATAATCTCGCCCTCGCGCGCTCCGCTCTTCGCAGAAGAGAAACTGTGAGTCGTAGGTAAGACGTGTAAGAGTGGGTACGTGGGGAGAAGAGTGGTCGTTCCGGAGGTGCGTCGGAGGCGCGAACGATAAAGGGAGGAGTTTCGAAGCGAGGCCGCAGGGCGAGGGAGGTTTCCGCGCGAGGATATATGAAGGGAAAAGAAGAGGGCGGCGGAAGATCGCGTGGAAGGAAGAGGGCTCTCCTGCAACGGCCTCGCTGCCAGTGAGTAATAAGCACCTGCCCGCCTTGGAAGCAGGGACTTGATTCATTTCGCGGTAAGTACAGAGCGCACCGAGCGGACCGGCCCGCGACGCCTTGGGCCTCCGCCTCGACTTCTCTGTCTTTCCAGATTACTTCGACCTATCTCGATCTTCCTCTTCCCTGATACACCTTAACCCACCTTAGCCACACTACCTCGCATTCCTCCCTCTGGAATGGCGCCGCCTCGTTCCTCGCCGAGTTTTTCGAGCCCGACAGCCTTACGATGTGTCGAAGTGCCGGTCTGACTACGAACGTCCCTGTTCTACTGGCGCTGCGCACGGTAGCTGGCCGTTAATAAACGCTCATCTTACAGATCTACACTTGAGATCGACGCGTGATTAACACCTATCGGGGCTAAATACAAGTGGTAGCAGGCCTGAATGTAAAAAGTTATTGGCTTCACCATGCCCCTCTCCCTCGTTACTTAGCATTCTCTTGGTGAAGTGAGCGGCGTGCGCGCGCGCGCGTCTTCTTCGAACGTTGGCTTCCACGAAGCCAACACTTCAGTGACTTCGGCGAGTACCGTTTAAACTGGGAACCGGTTTAAGGTAAACACTTCCGCGTTGCATTGAGCCGAGGGGAGTCTGCATTTATCGGGACACAAAAGTATCCGGGCGATCAATACTCGTCAAGGGGGGTTCGCGCTAACCAGGAATTATTGGAACCTAACTGGCAGCGGAATTTCGAGCGATAATACAGCGGCGGCAGAGCTCGTCGTCGTCGAGGACTCGGGGAAATTGGCTGGATGGCTCGGGCGGCTGTGCACTCCGAGGAAATTGAGGAAGAAGGGGCACGTGATCGGGGAACTGTCGCGGATTAGCGGTCACGTAGAGCATTTTGATGTTATCCTGACGCCCTGCTCCAGCCGGAAAAAAGGGCAGCAGAACCTGCGGAGGGAAAAGGTGGGAGGGCCGGCAACGGGGAGAAGCTGCGGGCGCGTCGAAGGTAACGCGATTACGTCAGGTACACAGGGAAAGAGAGGAGGATCCCAGTGGCAAGGGTGGTTCGTGAAACTCGTACGTGGCCACGACGATGACGTGCGAGTCTCTCTGTCTGCGTTGTGTGTGCAGCAGCCCTCGCGGGGGGCGCAAAGTGGTCGGAAACGAGGTTATCATTTTCTCCGGCAAGAGCCGTCAGCTGGACGAGGATCAGGGGGATAGATAGATGCTGTTAGACATTGCGAAACTTGACGGGGGAAACGTTTGACGGACGAATATACCAAGTTTTGAAGGGACGTCCACTGACGCTCATGAATGACCAATGAATTCCCGACCACTCGTCCTCGTCTTCTGTCTTTCCACGGCTGCCTCGTTTCCCCCGACAGCACCGACCTCACCCATTACCTATTAATTCCGTTCTGCCAAACTGCAATCCATAACTTCATCACGGATCACCTGCCAATGAGAGAAGGAGTAAAGTACGAATTCCCTTCCTTCCTCCCAACTATTATCGCCCGATAATAAAAGTACATGAGACGTTACAGACACTCCGATACGCAGGAATGTTTAAGTCCGAAGGATTGTATGGAAGGTAAGCGATAAAGGTTTCACGCCGGCATCCAGATGGTTCCGTGAAATGGTGAAATATTCTCAGGATTCGGCGAACGAGTGGAGCCCGCCGCGCACAGTAGCTAAAGCCGAGCAGGAATTACATCCGCGCCGGTCGTTTGCGGAACGTTTAGTGCACCGGGGGAACGGCGCTTACGAAACGATCGTGAATTTTGCAAAATATGCCCGCCGATAAACTTTTCGGGAATGGCCTGCCGAGGAAAATCCTCCCCTCTCCAATCCTGTCGCGGTGGATACGATCGCGAGCTTCAGTCCGCATCGTCTAGGAGCCGTGAAAACTCCACTTCCAGAACGAGGAGCCGCCGCCGTCTTCGCGAGCTCCCGCGAAAGAGGCGGACAATCAAAAAACCTCCAGACGTTATTATTCATAGATTACTCCGTGCAAGAGCACGAACTGGGTCAGGAAAACAATTGAGCCGGTGGATGGAGCAAGGTGTAGGTATCTAGCATTGGTTGCTCTTTCCCCTCGGCATTGGCGAATATCCGCAGTGGTGGCTCGCGCACGTGCGCCACGGTCGGCACAACTTTTTACTGCAATTAACAAACGATTACACGCTGGATCGCCCGTGCAGCGGGTGGACAGCGCGCCCGATTGCATATAGAGAGTGAGAGTTGCAAAGGAGCCGGCTAAAAGAGAGAGAAAGAGAGGGGGAGGAGGAGAGGCGATAAAATAAAAAAGCGTTTACGCGAGTACGGGGCTTGCGGGTAGGGCTGCCGGTCCTATCAAAAGTGCCAGGACACAGGAAGCACGGAGAGAGCAGGACCGTTCAGCAGCGGATAAAACAAGTGTCAGTGCCGTATCCGCGAGTGGCTGGATTATCCCCATAAAAAGCTGGATACTGGAACTATGAAGCGTCGGCTCGGCAACTCTCTCTCTCTCTCTCTCTCTCTCTCCCCCGAGGGAGAAGAGAGAGAGAGAGAGAGAGCGTGCCTTGGGCACGCGGAGAGGCGGCCGCCGCTGCGGGAGAGCGGCGGACGTGTAGGGAAAATTACGCGATGCGCCGGAAACGACAGAAAATATAAACCAGGTGAATTTCACAGGGAATATAGGGGGCGGCAGGAGGAGGAGGAGGAGGAGTGGAGGTCCGCCGGAGGTGGAGTACAAACACGAGAGGCTCTTTCGTTCGCGTCTGTTCCACCCGCGAACGCGCGCCCGCCTCTTTCTCTCCATCTACCTCTATTTCTCTCTCTCTCTCTCTCTCTCCTATCACTCTGGCAAACCCTCGCTTTTTACCAGGAGGAGCGGAGCCGACGGTGCGAGCTGCCACGCCGTTGAATGTTCCATACCGACAAATATTCCATGCTAGCAGTCGGCCACCCTTTCTACCCAGCCGAATAAAGGCATAAACTCCCGATTAGCTGGAAACTGACGCATCCCTAGCACCTTGGCCGAATACCTGCCTTTTCTGTTCTGAGGGAAGAGCCGTTAAAAAGGGAACCTCTTCCCTCCCACGGCTTTCTTATTACACCGAGTTTGAGAGATCTTTGCGTCGTCCCGGTAGAATTATTTCTTAGTCTCGGATTAAGTAGACGCGGGACTATTTAACGAGCGGATCGTTGAAATTGGAGGGGGCGACTCTGGGAAATTGCAGGTGTGAGAAAAATTTGGTGGAATGAGAGGCGAAAGGGTGGAGATAAACACGTTCGCAATGAGAGAGGAGGACGGCTGGTATTAGAGGATGACAGGAGATGACACGTTATCCAGTTACGAGGCAACGGGAGCCAGCAGTTTTCCTTGCTAAGGACGCCTCTCGAAAGTTTGTGGGGTAAAGCATGCAGGGTGAATTAAAAGGCAGTAAACGAGAGGGAGCGTGGAGGAAATAGGGGTTGGTGGCAGGTAGGTCTCGGCGGGGCTGGCTGGTGAAAATCGAGCGGCAATTCTCGAGTCGGGGGATAGTGGAGTCGGGGAGTCGGGGAGTCGGGAAGGTAACACTAGTGCAAACAAGGGAGAAGGGCGAGAGGTCGACTAGTGGAAAGAGATTTGCGCGGCGGACTTCTATGTGATTGTCACGGAGCGAGGCTCCCGAGGAATTAAACATTCTATCGGTTTGCAGGGGGCGACGGGGTCTGGCGGGCTGCGGGCCATATTTTTGAAATTCGACGGTGCGCCTCAAATATTTGACTGTGTACCTTCCATTGCCAAGATTCCTGTTGACACGGCACCGGGCTCCGATCGCGGTATCAGTTTTGTCTTTCGCCGAATTATTCAGGTCGGCCCGTCGACCGCCGCGCGAGCTCTCCAGTCGTGGCGCCGTTTTCGCTGCCCATGATAGAGATCAATCCATCGATTTCGGGGGAGGATAGGCCACGGCTTTGCCAATTCGATCCTCCCCTGGGCCAGTCGAAGAATAAACGAACGCCGATGATGAATGTATGATTTGATGGCCCGTATCAATAAAGCCGGAAACCTCCCCGCCGGCCCTACCCTCTCCCGCCTCTACTCGATATCAACTTTTGTGAGCCGCCTGCACCCGGAAAAGTTATAGGATACATAATAACCGGTCGCCGCTTGTTTGTGCACGAAATATATTGCCAAATCGGCCGAAAAATTTCGGGCAAATCTCCGCTCCAGCCCGAAACCGACGCCGCCTCCTTCGCCCCGAAACCACCGCAAGGTATCCGATTGTTAGATATGAATATCGGATTTCTCCGATAACACATATTTTGAACTTCGATTCTCGACCTCAGTGCGCATTTCATACGCAAGGAGATAATAACAGCATTGCAAATCGACGTTGCATCTTTTGTTTATCCAGCAATTGGAAAGCTAATACTAGAAGCTAATACAAAAATAGCAAATCAAGCCGCGTGAACAATTTCCACCATTTGTCGGACGATTGAACGGCGCTTTACACCGCACACGTGCATCGCGAAAGTCGATATTAACAGGGAAACGATTCGTCCGAATGATTCGGCCGAATCGCACGAACTGGTGGATACCTGGCCGATATCGATGCGAGGCTCACTTCCGAAAATACATGGACACGCACCGCGAGGTGGCGCACATCGAGAGAGAGAGCGAGAGAGAGAGGTGCCGTGGCGCACTGGCGGTATAAATATATGTGTCGATATAAATATAAACGGAGGGCGCGTAGGATATCATCCTGTGTGAGCGTGGCCCGACGAGGCTGATCGAGTCCAGCGGTTCGAAGGGGAATTGATTTTAGCGCCGTGCTTTGTGAAATGAAACCCGCCGGTGCGACCGCCATTAACAACGATAAAAATAATCCGACCCGACGTTTGTTTGATCTATCAGTAACCGTGCGATCCGGCTACGCTCGGCTCGGCCCCGACAGCCATCCCTCCTCAATTTCATTCACTCTCGCTATATCCATATCCTAGCGCGATCCAAATGATTTTTTGCACCTCCTTCCTTTGCCCGAAACTGGATAGCAGAGGTGACGTGTAAACAGGCTGGCGAAGGTAAAGTTGGCCGCGCGGCGGCCTGCGGAAACCGCAGTCACGTGGTCTTAGTTTCGTGAATAATGGTCCAATTAGGAAATAATAATACATCTCTCGGTCCATGGCACGACCCCGAGTTAGAGTTGCGAGTCTCGAGTGGTGTGCGCGGCCTCTCATTATGATGCCCCTCACAAAGGAGGCTCGGAAACGTAGAAAGACCACGGAGCCACGCGAGGGGGGGCACGGGGCGCGGGTGCCGAGGGGGGTGTGGGAGAGAGAGAGGACTCGAGTCCGCTCGCCGCGACCGAGAATAATTAGCAATTCTTAATTACCAGTCAATTACAATCCTCGAGCCAGCCGGGCTTTCTTAAGGCCGACGCTCGCTCCGCGCTCTTTCAATGGCCCCGCCCCGCCCGCCCGACCGACCTCCAGTTGCTTTTTACGAATTAGGTAATTGCTAATTAATTAATAAAAGGCCGCTTGTCGTAAACCTCTCGAGGATCTCGAAACTGTGCTGCCGGCCCCGCGATCGTTGCTAAGTCTTGTTAAGGTGAACTCGCTTTTCAGAGTGTTGCACTGAATAATTCCCCTATTCTCTCTTTGCCGATTTTGTAAACTCCGCGATTACCTTAAGTCTGTTCAACAGTAACGAACGGGCAATCGTCGGAGTATCGCATTCTACGCCAGAGCGCTAATTACTCCGAGTCCTTCGACGAGGGCATTTTCTCACAAGCGCAACCGCTGCGAAAAATTGGGTTAACGACAAGCCTTCGGAAGGAGAGGCGAACGATGGAAATGGGAAAGCTGGGAGGTGGCTAAGGAAAACGGCTAGGTGTGCGCGAACCCCGCGTGGAAGGAGGCCTGGCGGATAAAAGAGACGCGGAGGATCGAACCAGAAGAAAATAGGGGGCGGGGGGGGGAGAAATTTCGAAATGCGGCGTTCGCCCCACGTTCTGCTTTGCAAAGGCAGGCAGGCTGGTAGGAGTGAGCGAGTGAACGAGCTATTCGTTCCATGGAAACCTAATTTGAACGTACGCCGTCTCTCTCCCTCTCTCTCCCTCTCCCTTTACATGCAGGCACATACCTACACAGCTCTATACATCTGGATACCCTCCGTCATTGCCGCAGCCTTAATTAAACGGCGTTCCACGGATAATTAGCAATGAGTTTCGCTACTTTTGCCGCGTGCGGCCCCGAGATCCACTTCATAGACAATCGGGGTCGTGAGAACACCAAGGCAGTCATTCAAATACGAACGCCCGCGCTTATGACTCGAGCCGCTAATTATATTTGCAATTAACCCCGCAGCGAGCGAGCGAGTGCGCCCTCCCCCTACCTGCCAAGCGACGAGGACAGCCGGATGAACAGAACGAAGCGAGATGAAATTAGAGGCGCAGAGGGAGAGACAGTGAGGCAACCAAGCAGCCAGCCAGCCAGCGCCAGGGTAAGGGCACAAGAGTACCACGGAGAAAGCCGGAGGAAACGAAGAGAGGTGAGCAATGAGAAGCGGAGAGAGGAACGAGTGGAGAATCGGGAGAGTGGATGCGCGAGCGAGTGCAAGAGAACGGAGTCCGCCAATGGCGAAGGAATGAGCGGGAGAGAGAGCACTCTCTCTCTCTCTCGAGGGTGGTGGGAGCGAAAGAGGAATCCAACCCACCCGCCACCGCGCTCGGCTTAATGTCTCGCGCACGAATTCCAGTTTACGATTGCAAATGAGAGCCGACCCCCATTGTGTCGCAAATTAAGCAAGTATGGCGGGCAAGTAAGTAAGTAATTAGTCCCGCGAGCGTGAGTGCGTGCATGCGTGCTCCGCACTCGGCTCCGCTCACCTACGCTCCCCGCCCGCCAGTTTATGTACGCGCGTCTCCGAGTTAATTAGCCGGATTATATTCCAGGCACCGTTATGAATTACGATTGAATTATAGGCATTGATTGCGCGTATTTACCGGCGATCCATCCCAACTAGGGAGGCCACGTCTTCCTCCCGGGAGGCAATCTCTGCCTGCGCTCGGCTGCTCCGCGCGCCTTCATTCGTCGTGAAATTAGCGAGACCGATGGTTCCACTGTTTGCCTTAGTGAGATAAGAGCTGTCGCGTAAGCTCATTGCCGCGATCGTAAAGGGAACATTGTCGGCGATAGGTCGCCGTGTAATAAAGCGGGAGCGGGAGCGGGAGCGGGAGAGTTAGTTAGTTAGCCGAGTACCGGGAGGCTTTGGGGGATATATCGGCGATTCCGCGGGCGTCACAAAGCCCGCAGCGTCCAAGGAGAATTATGTTTAAAAAGCCTCCGCGAGAGCAAGCTGAAACCTATAAGGGTAGGCAAACATTGACAGTACATAGAGTGGCCTGCGCGAGAGATCTACCTGGTGTCCCATTAGCCGCTCGGTCCACGTCGCGTCACGCTGCCCTGTATTTATTCGAGTCAGCGCCGCCCGCCCAACTTTCAAATTGCTCGCTGGATCAAAGATCCAATATGTGCGCCTCTCCATTCCGTAAATATGCGCACGGCAGATGGAGATCTCGAGGAATGGGAGATGATAATAGTGTCGCTAGTTGGAGGGAGAGAGAGAGGTGAGCACACGCACTCGCGAGAGGCGTTCGATCAGCCTGAAATGAACAAAGGTAAACGCCGGTCGACAAATGTGTCTACTTTCACCTTTTATCTCATCTGTACTCGCTCCACGAATTTCTCCCTTCCTTTCTCTCAGTCTGGCAGAGTCTCTTCCCTCGCGCCTTCACCTTTTTCCGAGCGCGCGTTTCCCTCAGCATCCCCTATCTCCCTGTGTCCCGTTTGCTCGGCGGTAAACCCCGCGCGGCGCGCACTCGCCGCCTCTCCGCCACTCCTCCGTCTTTCTCCCCCCGCGCTTTCGCCCTCGAGGTAGAACGCTCCTCGTCTCGCCGCCTCGACCACTTAGAGCCACTTAACCTGTTTGCTGAAAATATTAAGCGCCGGCAAATATCGTAAAATAGAACAAATTCGTGTCGAGTGCTTTCGCGTGTGACTGGCTGGCACGAGTCTCTTTGTCGAAGGAGATTTTTTCAACGACACGCCGCTTCCACCCTTTTAAGCCATCGGCCGAAGCCGACTGCATCCCGGCGTAATTATACGCCCGGCGGCCTGCGGCTGATGGAATCTCAGCTGTGATTCCCGAAAAGGTACCTTCGCCTTCGAAATTCATTATTGAGCGCTCACCTATCGAAAGTCCCCTCATCTACTAAGTGCTGGGGAGAAACATAATGAAAGATAAATAATGAAGTAACTCCTGCGAAATTCTCTTCCGCAGGCAAAATTGATCAATGGATGTGTTTTAATTTGACACGATGCTGAAATAATTCCATTAAATTTCGAGCCAGTGTTCGCTAGTCAAATGCAGGACAGCGTTAATAGCAGAGTCCGGATGGTAACTTCATTACCGCGAGCCCTATTCAAATAGGGTGCGCTTCTCTCTTTTGGTCTGCCAGCAGGCTTAATCGCGATTACGCGGAATACGCAGGGAACTTCGAATAAGGGAATTTTACGAATTTGCTTAATGCCGCAGTTCCGAGGAATTCTCCGACGCTCCTCGTGTTCCTTGCATGGAACGCGAAGCGGCCGGGGGATGTTTCGTTGACAATAACCGGCGTAAGCCGCTTATCCTCCTATTGACATATAATATTCTCCGCCCCCTCCTCCTCCCGCCAAGAACATACAACAGCTGCATCCATTTGTGGCAGAATCCGCGCCGAGTACAACACTTGCACCCCATCTTTCATCTTGCACAGAGAGTAAGCGATTACGCATCCAGAACTCTCGCCAGTGGATAAAGCAGGCGAAAAAACTCGCCGGCACAAGATGAAGTAATTATCAAGTATGAGTTTATGAAATAAATAAGCCTGCCAGGGCACCCAAATGTATTACCAATGTATAATATCGTTTGTATCGACAAGGGACCATCATTCAAGCAGATAAATGGTGAATGTGCATGAGCATAGAATGACAAATGACACTGTTCTCAGGAACATTGTTATAAAGAAGGAGGAACTAGCCGGGGGCATAAAACAGATGTTAGACGTTTATAATACGGTAAAAGTGAACCGCTCTATTTCAGCCTGCACCAGATTCCCGTGTTCCATCTTTCCTCTCGACGACATTATTCATACATGGGGCAGCTTATCCAGAGAACATTGGGGCTCCGAGGGACAGTCAATTACATCACGCTCGAGCACGGAAAAATGGCTACATACATTACGACAATATTATACTGGACACATTGTCCGCCAGCCGATGATCTAGCGCTCGCCATTCTCGACCGATTGAGCTATTATAGCGCAGTACTTCGCCCTGCCTGGGAAACCAGTCTCGACCAATCTCGACGGCGACTTCCATCGGGTTCCCACCAATGAATACTTTTCCCGAGGCATCGCTTAATTATCGCCAACTTCATCAGCATATCGTATTTCCGGGGCTGTAACTTGCAGAGCCCGGACGTTAATTAACTTGGCCGGCCGCAACTATTTCAATCGATACACGTACTATCCCAGTGAGAGAAAGAGATGAAGAGGAGGCCGCGAGAGAGTCAAGCCTCGCCAATAAAAACAGGCATTCCACCTGGTAAAAGCGCGGTGAATTAAAGAGAAGTCAATAAGATTTACTTAAAATGATTAACAAAGCCAAATGCCGGAGATAAAATTGATTAGCAGGAAAAATAACCAGTGGTATCTCGTGCAACTACCCAATTCTCAATTGCGTCGAATGCGTTTCGATCCGTTCCTTGTCGATTGCAGTTTCTATTCAAGCAGACTAAGTACCCAGAAGATGTTCCGAAGGGTTCACTGTAAGAGTCGTCGGCTGCAGGATAACAGAGGCATGTAAAACGTATTTTTCGAGGAGTGACGAGGGCGGAGAGAGAGGGGAGCATTGAGTTTGCAAGAGTATCAGCCAAACATGAGAAGATAGTTCGCGTGGGCTGGCAATATTTCCTAGTGGGAATCGACAGGTGTCCCTCGGCAGAAGTGCGCGCCCACCTCCGCGGCCGCCCCCCTCTAAGTACTGCTTACTGGGGAATTATGTCTGTCACGTCTGTCCGTTTGCCCGATTCATTTCACATGGTGCGTCCCCGTTCATCGCGGATCGAGCACCGCGCGCCGACCGCGCTCCCGCAGCCACCCAGCGCCACCCAGCAGCCCCTTCCGCCTTCGTGCCTTTCAATTGAGGCTGGCTTATGGCAACCGAGCGTGCCAAAACGCAAATGCTCCTTCAATGCATCCGCCGCCTACACCTCCGATTCGAGGGGCGGACGGGCGGACGGGCGCCGGCTAGCACCCTGCACTCGGAACAGAGCCGATCGATCCCACGACGGTGCTTTCGAGAAAAGTAAGTTTTTCACCGGCTTTCGCCTTTCATCGAGTGAGAGGAGCGCGAACCACTTCCGTTTGCCCAGCCATCCACTTCCCATAATCGCATTCCTACAAGTCCTGTGCTGGCTATAATTCGCACGAGTGACGAGTAGCAATTCGTACTCGTAGAAGCCCCTCGAGAGCATACTTGGAATTGCATGTGTGGCTTTCAAGATGCTTGACGCAGAGGATGGGCATAATTGATAGAACGGCCTGTGCAAACCAGTGGGAGCGCGCTTGGAGTAACGTAGCGGAGGAGCGCGGGCCAGTGCAGCTATCAAAAAGCAGAAATTCTGGCGCGAGAGGCAGAACGGGATGGGAAAGCGCAGCGATGCAAATGCGAAACGATTCGAAAACAGTCGCGAAACCACCACATATACAAATCGATCGTCTTCTTTCCGGGGGGCGGGGGATCGGTGGGTGTGTGGGTGTGTGGGTGGTTGGGTTGGTTGATGACCTTTCGCACCGGTAAAATCGGCCGGCAGCCGACACCCGACATATTTCCTGATTTCCAGTTCATTTGCCCTCACAAAGCGCGCAACGCCCGTCGGACAATGCAAACGCGCCAGCTCGCAAAATGCAAACGCGATCATTGTCGGCGGCAGTGCTCCACCGCCCCGAGCTCAAACTCCATAACCGCGTCGAAATAATTATAAAAAATCCCCTTTGACCGGCCACTCGCCCAATCATATCCATCGACTCCGTGTGGCGCGCGCCTGCACATAGTATTACGTTAAGATTTCGAGAATCGAGCTACCAAGAGTCCTGGGGAAAGGGAAAATTGACCTGCCAACTGGCGAGTGTGCGAGGAAAAATTAACTCAATCTGTTGGAAAACCCGGCCGCCTCTGATATCGCGCTCGAAAAACTCCCATTGGAGAGAAGATTTGCCGGCGCTGATGAAATACACGGGGCCATCGTGACAGGTGTTTGTCAGTGGCAACTGGCTTATTCCTATCAATCTTCGCACGAGATGGTATACTAGTGTGCACGCGGCGATACGCGTCGCTGATAGATGCAAGTTAATAACAATCCCGTTAAAATAACGAGCCACTGCTCCTGTAAACGGAGGATGATTGTAATAGGTAGAGGGCTCTTGTAAAGCGAACAGGTCGACGAGGAACTGCGCGGAGCAAGTGCGGTTATTCATTTTTCTGAAATGCCTGGCAGAGAAAAATTCGTCAATAACGCATGCGTCGGCCAGGACTACGTTAGCGCCGGAGGTTCGCGCGATAAAATAGTCCATTTTACCGATCATTATTGTTTAGCCGAAACCAAACAGACCGTGCGCCGCGTGTACCGATTTATTTCTCGGCCCGTGTGCGCTCCCACGCTCTCGCGCGTACCTCGCTTTTTTCGGCTCCTGGTATTTGCCGGCCACGGTAACCCGCCAGAAATCACCGCGCGGCGATCAAAGGCATTTCGAATCTTCCTGCACTTGGATAATTGAAAAAGTGATCGCCAGCTGGCGAATGCTCATGCGTGAAATGCTTTTCACAGAAACGCACCTGTGTGCAAGTGTATCTGTACACGCGCGTGATTTTTGGCCGACTAGTTCGCGCCGCGAGGGCTGCGGGCTCCAGTTTTCGGTCGGGGAAAAACATTTGTATAATATCGAGCGGTTTTGTAAGTGGATTGCTTGCGTGCGGCCGATTCGTGTCCACTCGCGAAATTGAAGCAATGGCCAAAGTAAAGCGACCACCTCGGGATTAAGGGGAAAGCCCGACGGTTCACCGGTAATAAAATTCGATCGATGCGATTTATTAGCCATGCGATTTTGAGAGGCCGCGACTCCAGTAAGTGTGCTAATAATTCTGAATATCAATCGCGTTTCGAATATAAATAGTTGTCCCGCGGCTATTTCATCGCGACTTCTTATCCCGGCTCGAGCCAGGGGGAGAGGGGCCCAATGAGATCTGGAGCAGTTTCCTCGTAATTTCAAGTGCGCGCTCCAACCCGTTTCATTTTTCCGCCGAGTGCAACTCCCAAGAGGAAGGCTAATGATAACTGAAGGGATAATAATTACAAGTACTCTCCTAACATGACGTAAAGTAATAGGCCGCTTATCCGATAATTAGGCGGCCTGTAGCTTGTCGGCCCGAGGGGGGAGGGTGAGGCGTGGAGGATTTCACGAGGATGATTCACTGAGGTAAAGTAAAGTGAAGGTGGAATATAAGAGGACTGACGGGGTCACCGTAGCTCCCAGGGACAGCCATGGGTTAACACGATTATCCAAAAAAAGAAAAAAGGGGAAAGATGGAAATAAAAAAAAGAAATATTTCATTGGGCAAATGCTGGTAAATGAATTTTTAGCCCCAGCCTTCAATCCCCCGCGAAAGCTGTGTGCCCATAATCTGCATAATTGACGGTTGGGCTCACTCCGGGGCCCGTAATGAAATATCCGAATGTCTTTCCCGCTAACCTTTCAGTCAATCACGCCCGCCCCGATTTTATTTCGCCGGAATTAAAGCCACATTTCACCTCATCATTTTTTCCGCTCACTCGATAGCCAGACAGTATAATGTAGATCTTGCGCCGTCGACAGCCGGCGCTCCGTCGAGATCGGTCTGCTTTCAAGCTCGATTACAATTTCATCCGAGTAATATCTCTGCCACTTTCGTCAAGCCGCATTAACATTAGCACTTTTAATGTCAGAAGAAACTACTCAGACGTCTAGGAGAGAATTATCGTATAATCGACGTCACTCTAGCTGGTGGGATCATGTGGATGAGACGATGAGACGATGAGACGATGAGAGGATGGCTGGTAGGGTTGTTAGCAGTGGAGGAACGCGGAGGTGGGCGGGGGCGCGAGCGTGTAAATCGGCAACATAACCCGGGAAAAGTTCGACGACAGTTCCTGACGACTGTATCCGCCGTCGTGCCCGATCCATTAGTGTAATTGCAATTTATTTAGTAATTACTTTAATTAGTGAGCAGCCAGCCGTATTCCAAGAGGTTCGCGGGAGTTTCACGGAGAAGTCGGGCCGGAGAACACGAAGGAACGCCGGCGCGGGCTCTAACGGAATTAATTAATGAATTAGCCTTAAGGGATAAGGCGTAAAAACAAGTGGAAATCGGGTTCAAGCAGGGCTGAACGAACGCCCGATTAAAGTAAGTGGTCTAAGGAACGTAAGTAAGCGAGTAACTAACTAAGTGACGACTAAACTGCCGCCACACCGGGAGCCAAGGGTGGCCGGCCGGCTGCAAAAGAAGGAAAGAAAGGCCCGAGAAACAAAGAGGGCGCAGCCGATTGGTAGGGTCCAACGATGAGAATTAATGGCGTGCTACCCCAAATCCTTTCTTACCCAGCGCGCACTTCCTTGCAAACGGCCGAGAGTCGATGCAAATTAAAGGAATGCTTCTCGCGCGCGCGCTAAAGAGATCTTCCCTCTAATCCCCCGCCTTGCTAGCTCTTCTTAACAGACTCGTTCTACACTCGCACGGCTATATCGCACCGAACTTGCTCAATTGAATCGAAGGTGTAAAGCCCTGCCTACAAGCTCCAACAAATGCCGAACAGGTGGACCTGCAATTTGAAGATTAAATTAGGCCGCATTACTAGTTGTACATCGGCTCGGCCATCACCCCTCTTTGGGCGTGAGCGCTGCTCGAGGGTGCGGGGAGAGGGTGAATTCCCAGGGAGCGGAGACATTACGACGTTTTCAATTACCCCGAAGGGCAGCAGTATGAAAATGTCAGTCTGTCGATTTCCGCGAATTCGTGGCGAACGCAGCTGATTCTACCGATCCCGTCAAATACGAGGGTACGTATACTCCCTAACTGTAATGAAAGCTTCACTTTCAGCTCTAAAGCCGAAACTATAAGGCTCGCCGTGGAATGAAAGACAACCGCACACGCCTCGTAAGTTATATACGCCCGGCGCAGCCGGTGTTGGTCGATTTTTCGAAAAAAAGACGGCTAACGCGACGGGGAAATATTCGGGCATCGCTGTAACGGTACTTGCAGCATCGTGTATTGCATTAGTACGGAGGGCATGTTATCACACCTGGGCGATTTTTCTCCATTAGCGCGTGTTATTCTCGCGCGAGCATATCCCGCTAGTCTGTCTCGCGGCGGGTACACGGCTCGCGCCAAACTGATTTGTAGCCGCTGGACAAATAAAAAATGTACAGGCCACCCCCTTATTTTATCTTCCGCCTCGGGATGTTTTGCATTAGCGGCGCGCTCGAGCCTCCCTGTAAAATGCATTTCGCGCGCGCGGCCAAATCAATTTGGATTTTGCACAAACCGCTGATCCGTAAAGGAAAAATACCCGAAGCAAGAATAGACGGTGCTTCGGTGGTTTGGGAATATCGCAGTTGTACCCAGCGAGCGTCGGCCGCGTCATTCGAGTTCACATAAAAATGAGGACGTCTACAATAGAAAGTCTAGAATAAGTCGCGGCACCCAATTAAAACTGTCGTCTCGACACACCAAAGCAACGTGCATATACACCCAACACGTCTACATATCCGACACAAAATAACTTGGCTCAAATGTCGTGTAGCATCCGTAATCGGCAAGCCGAGAGAAGCCGGGCTTTCCGTCTCATCGAGTGAGACGCGCATTCAGAAAGACAGGCACGTTCGCAAATTAACATGAGCTTCCACATGGCAGTTCCATCAAATTGTAGCGTTTAATTAAAGTCCCGGATACGCATAAATTTTATTCCCGGGGGCGAGAGGCCGGTTGGGTCCCGGGCAAAAACGGCGAAGTATGGAGGTACAGTTAATTAATTATTCCCTTATTAGAGCCGGCGAAGAAATAAGGGGAACGAGGTGGACGGCTACCGGAAGGCTGGTGGACAAGGCGGCGGCGGCGGCGGCGGGAGAGTGGACACGGCAGTCATCCTGTCCCGCTTCCGACTAGCTAGCGAGAATTTCGCTAAAGTGCTGCTCATGTGGAAATGACATAATTCGCGTGCGGCAAGGCCAATTGGCAGTAATTAAAGTGGGGCAAGGGTCGGCGTGGGCAGAGGGCATGAATGAAATTAAGGCGGGTAGCGAAGATGGCCGTTTACACGGGTCCGCGTCTGGTCCAGTCTCGGCACCGCGACAATAAAACGAATTTGCATACGGGACAACTCGTCCCCGGACGAATGTCCGCTCCTCTCCTCTCTCCCCACCCCCTGGCCCGCCCGTCGTCCTCACCCCCTTAGGGACAAAGAGAATTTTCAACGGATAGATGGCCACCGGTCCAAATCATCGGCGAACGTGGAAAGAAAATTGGCAAGGGTCGCCATCCGCCTGCGATGGCTCACCGGCGCCCACCATACGATAACCCCTCGCCGGCGCTCGGAATTTATTAATTAATCTCGCAATAAAATCGTAGGATTATTAATAAAATCGAATAATAAGGGTCGCGCTCAAGTACGGTCGATTAAACGGGATTTCTGGCGGTACAATGTTCCCCGCGCGTGTGAAAGGAGACAGTGGAAAATTAATTTCCCACCTTCCCTTCCTTCCCTTCTCCAGAACCTCTATCAGTCTATGGACTCTCCCGATATCGGACTGCCAATATTTATTCTAGTCACGAACAATCCGCAGTAGTAATGCCCGCAAAAAAAATGCCGAAACCATTAATTACAAGCCGTCCATCGGGACCGCAGTCGAGCGCGGGTCAACTGTCACATTAAACTCCGCGCGAATTAAACGGTGAAAGGAACTTTTTCGGTTCCCCGTCGATTTAATTACGCGGAGCAAGTTTGTCGTGGCACTGAGAGGGAATGAGATAAGGGGGTGAGATGGATTATTATGCAGTTTTATGAGGTGGGGGGAGTGGGGGGTGCTCGGGAGCGCCTTGTTATAATAACCGCGGATCGAAAGATCCGGCTCTCACTTAGCCGACACGTTCGCGCAACTACGATCGTTATACTCCAGTTTGCCTCCAAATCAACCAATTAAAACTTCGGAAAATCCGGCCGTTAATTATCGCCCTGGGGAACCCTAATCACCGGGCATAATGAGGTAAGAGGTGCGGCGGCGTCGGCGGTGCGGTGACGCGCGCGGCGAGTATTCGCTCGATGCTAAATCGAACAGGACGCGAAATCGTCGAGTGGAAGGGGTAGGGGTGCGGGGATCGCAATGGGGTGGCAATGGGGCAGGAGGCTGTTCATGTAACCCGCGCGGGTCAGGGATGCATCGCTGTTTGATTGAGACGTCGATCAACCGTGTATGTTGACTGATAGCTCCATTAACACGCTGACGCACTATCTGTGTTTGCTGGCGTGCCTAGGAATCCGGGATCCATCCTGAATCTATGCTCGCCTATCCTCGTTCTGTCCCTCCTGCCGGCTCTGTCGCCCCCTGTCTATCCTGTCCTGTCCGCACTCTCTCGCCTCTACTATCTGTCTTTTCCCGTCCTCTCTCGCGACTATCGAATACTCGTTTCCACTCGTTCGCCTACTCTCCCCTACATAAATACCAGCAGTGCATATTGGCAAATCCTAATAACGATCCGAAACACGTAGAGTTACGACTAATTGGATTTACATTTCTCCTTAAAAGTGAAACTCAATCCGAACGTGGCTCGGGTTAATCTAGTTCCGGCAAACCAGGGCGGCTATTTTTGCGCGCCCCGAGATCGCTTTGAAAGCGATAATTTCGATTAGCCGCTAACTGCGATGAAACTTTGTTTATAATAAAAGTTGGGAAAGTTTTCCAGCAGGGAGGCGAGAGGGAGCCAGAGGAAATCCGCGTATTTGCGTATTCCTCGCGCCCCAGGCGTCCAGGTCTAAGCAGCGCGGCGTGCATTGCGTGCAGCGGCCAAGGAGAACTTTTCACTGTGCCAGGGAAAGTTTTAATTTGCCCGGTTATAATTATCCCCTAGCAGCGAAATGAAAAGATATCGCGCGCATGTATATCATGACGTGTGTGTATGCGGAAGTCCCAATTGAAAGCTGGCGGCAAGCAAATCCGTCATGTTCAATAAAAACGGGGCTACGAGGAAACTTCTCTGATACGTGCGCGTATAGTGTGTAGAGGTGGAAAAGCCTGGCCAGATTCCCGTAAGACGCAATGCGAATTTGGCTAAAAAGACCAAGGCCAAAGTGGCGGAAAAAGTGGCGAAAGAGGCCGCGGTGGGCATCGATCGGTTCAATTAAATTATTCGCGCCCGCCCTGACCTCACCCTCTCGCCAGTGTGCACCCTGTCGGCCTCAGTTCATCTCATCCTCTCGCTCTCATCGGCTCTCAGCGCGGCCCCCTCGCCGCGCCCTCCGCGCCCGGCCCTCGGTCGGGGTAACAAACCGAGGCAATTAACAATCAATCACAGGTGTCTCTCGCGTCATTGAAATGACGTCAAACATTGTATTTGTGTAATTGTCCATTTATTCCAGTCTCTCGGCTGTCACCTGACAAATTGCGAGTTCGTATACCAACCCCTCCGGTGCTCCGGAGCGCACCCACTCCGGCCGCGGCCGATTCTCTACAGCGAGAGCGCGCGCGACTACGTGGACCACACACACAGCGTCCGCTCGGCCAAACCCGATCTCTCCCTCTCTCTCCCTCTCTCTCTCCCTCTCTCTTTCTCTCTTGCACCCTGTCTCTGCAGGCTTGCCGAGTCCGCGCGTTTTCCTGTCAATCGCGAACGAATCGTCACCGGTTATATTAATTAGCCATCGCCCCTCCGGGAATCGTTACCTACCGGATAATTGCGACTGTCAAGTACGAGGGCGTCACCGTTAAACCGTTCGACACAAACCTACACTTCCGCCGCGGCGATAAGTCGATAGACTGGATGCCACATCCAGGCATCATGATAGCTTGACGCACTCTCGAGCTGTGGAAGTATTCCAGTTCTGTATGAATAAACTATGGCTAAATAAAGTTGCGGAAAGAGTGTTCGCTGTGTGTGATGTAGGCAGGCAGGTACGCGCTGATGCAGAAGATCGACGATCGTCGTTAATGCAAAATACCGAAAGCAGAGCCTAGAGTCGAATAATTGCCGGTGCTCTGTTTGCATTGTTCTCGGTCGGGCACCCAACAATTTGAGCGAATTTCCATAATAAGCCACGGTTAAGAGTAACGTTACTTGAGGCATAAATCCGAGGGGCCCATTTTGTCGAGGCCGATCGTCCCTCATCGAGTCACGGAGAACCCTTTATCCTCCACCTCCCGGCGGGCTAGGACAACGGGGCATTCCTCCCACGCATAGATGCGAGCGATAAGGTGGCTCTTTTTATTTCCATACAATTATATCGATGATATTACTTGGGGTGGCGCAGCGTGTCCGTTCCAAGCGATGCACCGGGAGCGCGCCCCCTCGCCGCTCTCTGCCTTAGGCAAATCTGAATTTATTCCGCCTCTACCTCCGTCGTTCGTATACGGATTTATTGCATTATATTACACAGACTACACAGGCGAACAGCCGTCCTGCCACGCTTACTTACGAGAACTCGGTGTAAGACGCTCGACTGCGATGCGACGGTGGTAGCGGTTACCAAGTCCCTCTATACCCAGTACCAATAATTCGCGGTCGTAAATTTGTCCGACCCCGTTACAAACACGAGGAAAGATGGACAAGAAAATAGCCAGTTTATTCTGTCAAGGCAGCATATAGACGGATCGAGCAGGAAAGTGGAAAGTCGGGTGCATTCCATAAATTATATCGGATTCCGGGGAGTGCGTTCGAAAGTGGTCCCCGCTCGTCGATCGCGCTAAAACGTTTGCGTTAATACATTATGGAAACAAAAGTTGGCTCTCCCGGGCCAAAGTAGAAGTTACAGAAGTATCAGCGGAAGAGTGACGAAGCCCTCGACATCCATTTGCGGCGGGCGAATCCAGAGCGCAACTTGGAGACTCCTCCTCTTCTATGTATGTATGTAAGTATGTGGGAGAAGGACGGCCGGCCCATTTATCCGGCATCCAAACAATTTCTCCAAGAACATTGACACGGCTCTCTCAGCCGACAGCTAAATACACGCGGCCCTCGAGCTCCCGAAGTTCCGAAACTCCATTTCATTGAACAATACAGTCATATTCCAAAGAACACGAGGGATTCGCTATCGGAAAAAAGGGCTATCTGAAATCCGATCTCCCACTCGGGCAATATTTTATCTGATTCCATGCTGGTAATCCTTCTATTGATGCCTAGTACTTCGAGCCACTTCTGTCTCTGCTGTGTTCGTCAATGGATAAAGCAAATCGATGACCTTCCCCTTTCAATCGAATCGCTTTCCCCGCCCGCACGCGCGCCGCCTCCCCACCGGCGACTAAGTTTGTCGGGTAAACAAAAGAAGTGTCCCGATGCAGAAAATATTACTTTCATATTGGTAGTAGCCGATGCTTTAGTGAGTACTGCCGCGATCCACGACACCCATTTCGCACTGATAGATGCCTCGCGAAAACCTTTATAAATCAATAGCGGCTAATCCGCAGGAATCTCCATTTTCGCTTTAACTGGGATCACTAGAATACATATTCAATAGAATTGACTGAATAACTCAGCTCGCACACACACACACAAGCATAGAGAAAGGGAGAAAGGGTGGGTTGGGATGAGAGAGAGAAAGAGGGGTTGGTACTCTATGAAGCGGCGGAAAAATCCTATAGAAGATGGGGGTAGATTTCCAGCGGGCGGGCAAGGTGGTTCAATATTTGATAAACACATTTCCACCTTTTAGAGAGGGGCGCGGGTACTACTCGATACCTGAAGTATCTGCCACTTCAATATATTCTTTAGCGATTACCGCACTTGCCATGCTAACGATATTCCGTGTATAGAAGCCCATCCCCCCGCCGGCACATCGAAATAGCTCGCATAAAAGAACTCCGGCTTTCGAGGACTATTCATAAAATGTCTTTTCGAGCAACATCAATGATCATTCGGACGTAAATGAAAGGAGGCCGGCGTTCTTGAGAGGGGAATATTCCGAGATCCATTCGGTTCCTTCTCCGTCTTTCTCGCAGGCATGGTTGCCTTCGCTTTTTGCGATTAAATGAGCCGTTTCCACGAGAGACCGCGACACTCGCGCTGGATGTTAAACTGCGCGCAGCTTTAGATATGCAAATTAGGGCTGAGAGAGGAGAGTGTGTAACCAACTCCTCCCTTCCACCCTCTTCTTTATTCCTCCTTCTTCCTTAGGCTGAAGTGTGTCTTGGCGACGTATTTATAACCCCTTCCTTCCTCACTTCCTTCAAGATAGGCGCCCGCTCGCGCTGATGAATGCCCGGCTTCTCTCCTTTAAGTTTATCAAACTAACTCGCGAAAATTATGAATAATTCCGGCACCATTGTATCATCCCCCGCCGGGGACTCTGCCTTCCGTTCCGGCGCCCCGGATCTATCCTCCGGGTCCGCGGTATTCTCAAGAAGCGAGACGCTCTGTGTTGTTCCATGATACTCCACGGTATTCAACACATCTTCGCAAATGTCAATCTTTGACTCGAAGCAAAATACGAATACCTCCGTCCCTTTTCACTTCACATTTTCAACATCAATTGGTCCGCGCAATTTTAATCCCTCGGGCTTCCGGCTGCCCAACGGCCAAGTCGACAACTTGGCCAAGTATAATCGAGATTTGAAGCTTGTCGCGCGTATTTAACAGTGCAAACTGGTTTGCGCGGATTAGGCCAGGCATGTCGGGCCCTCTAAATACTCGGTGTGTTGCCGGTGCGTACTGAACTGCGCAAACTGGTTTGTATGGGCTCCGGTGTTCCCCTTAGCCTTAACTCCGCAAACCAGTTTACGCAGTTATTCCTCGGGGAATAATTGAGCGTGTAGGCCTTCTCGCTCTCGGGCGGCGATATACGCGGAAATAAATTAGAAAACGGTACGCTCTCGGTTAAACACCCCACCTGACCACCGTCGGACGCAGCCGGCCCCTGTGGTAGATAAACCCCCGTTGGCCAGCGCGTAAATCTCCAGACGGTATTTATTGGCGTGCAATATGTAACTAGACTCCTACAAATGAGAGAAGTGTACTAACCTCTCGTTAGGAACGCTCCGTCTCTTATTACAACCCTCTTCAGCCTGATATGTTCCATCGCCATTCGACAAGTCTTCTCCCAGCAGATTCTGCACTTTTCATCCATTGGATTAATACATTCTCTGAAATTGCGTCTTCAAATATTAATATCAACGTATAGCTGTCTCATATACATATGTATTGTATGTGTTCATATTACCTTGTACAAATGATCCTATTTCAAGGGTCTCGAGGCTCACACATAGCAGCAGGCCAGCCCCAACGATAATATGAGATCGACGGGCTGTTTTCTCCGCGTCTTACGCCTGTTTCTCGAAAGTCTGGATCTTAATCCTTAGCCTCTACTCGCTGCTCTCCCTAGAGCCGCTGCTTCTCCCGGTAGTACACATACATAGTAGACGGCTACGAGCAGTATAAATTTTGGAATAGAGCAGAAGGGTTCGCGCGCGCATTAGTCGTGGGTATCCAAGATAGCGGGAGGAGATCCGGCAGGAGGTCGTGACATACCACCGCGTGTTTGTCTTGCGTTTCAGGTGACTCGATTCCCAGTGCTTACGTTCCCGGCGCGACGAGGACGCGCTGCCAGCGTCGGCTCGGGACCACCCGGCGCCTCACGGATTTGATTTCGCATATACATAAATATTAATGCCCGTCCTGATCACCTGACATGTAAATACGACAGCAAAGCTCGCGGGTCAAAACAAAAATAATTAGACGTATCGCAAAAACCCGCTCGATCCCTTCACGGTGAAAGCTTTCTCGGAGCTAGCCAGTTTCGGGCTAAGTGACTTATTCGCGGCAAGAGTTGCCAGAGATTAGATGCTCCGCTCTAATAGAGGATGCTTGTCCGGGTGTAGGTGAATTTCTGAAAGGACGCCGGCGTCGCGCGACGGCACGTTCAACGGTTCTATTAAGTCGGGCAAGCAAGTCGGCAGGAAATTACCGCGGAAAGCCTAATTTGATTCTTCCGCGCGAGAGCAAGGATTTTCGAGGGCGCGAGCCGGAGCGTTGCAGGATGCACGAAGATGGACAGAGGGGGGCGAGGAGCGAGGAGTGGGCGCGAGGGTTTACATGCGGGCGAACGAGGTGGAAACGGAGCCGGCGAGCGGTCGATAACGCGATGTGCAGAGCGAGGACGAGGAGCCGTGACGAGGCTGCGACATCGGGATTGTGATTAGGGGCCGGTCGGCAAACAATGCCTAATTACATAATTATTGTGCCGCGGGCCCGTAATTAAGACACATTACTCCTGCCGACTGGTAATTCATTACGCTTAATGTCTTCCCAGCCGCGCCACCGTTTCATCGCGGATGACAGTCGTGCGACGTTTCAGCTAAATACCGTTACCGTGAAATATTACGGGGCAACGGCTACGACACCACCGACTCCCACCCAGAGAGCGAGGGAGTCCGACTGAGTGAGACGGAGTGAGACGGAGAACATGCTAGGACACACGCTCACCGATGAGGGAAGCACCACCGAGTATTACACGCAGCCCGTTCTCTCACTCAAAATGATTGCCTTACCCGTCCGAAACTTGCCGAGTGCCCGACGAACAACGCCGAGAGAGAGAGGGAGGATCTTGAATCGTGATCCTTCGCGTTCGCACCCATGTCCCGTGCTATGGTATTACTTTACGGGACGAACGGCGAAGTTAATTGGCCGCGAGCGCAAGAGCCGACCAATGAGAGACGCCGATCTATCGCTGGCCGGCGACGTTTCAATCACCAGTGTGTTGGCGTTCACTGCTCGCGTAAGAAAATTGCAAAAATTCAAATGCTTCGCGATTGCCTTACCCGTCCGAAACTTGCCGAGTGCCCAACGAACAACGCCGAGAGAGAGAGAGAGGGAGAGAGAGAGAGGGAGGATCTTGAATCGTGGTCCTTCGCGTTCACACGACGTCCCGTGCTATGGTTTTACTTTACGGGACGAACGGCGAAGTTAATTGGCCGCGAGCGCAAGAGCCGACCAATGAGAGACGCCGTTCTATCGGTAGCCGGCGACGCTTCATTCACCAGCGTGTTGGTGTTCACTGCTCACTTAAGAAAATTGCTAAAATTCCAATGTTTCGCACCGCCTATCATTTAGGGAATTATCTAGAGCGTGAAGCTTTCACGCGTGCGAATTGCGCAGCCACGCACGCCGACGAATGCCACGGCCCACGGGGACAAAGCGCGTGGCAAGCGTTGTCACGTAGAGAGTTTGTCCTGCGACGCGATGGGAGGGGGAAAGACGCGGAGAAGGACGGAAACGAAAATGCGGTTTGTCGAAAGGTATCGGTGCACGCGAGGATGGACTGATGAAGCTGAGTGCTCTCGCACGACGGAATGGCAGCAGGCGATGCCCCGGAATAATGGACGCCCTGCTCGCGGAAAAGCGTCCGCCGGTTTATTCGTCGCGAGGCAAACACCGCAGCAGCGCGTCCCAGTGGACGCGCTTATTGAAACTTATGCGGATTGGCAGCTCCTCGATACACGCGCCAGCCTACGCTTTCTTGTAATCTTGAAATGACACGCGAGCCCCGCCGCCCTTTGTCTCCCCACCCGCCGCTCTCGCACTCCCAGGCGATTTCGCCTGGCTTAAAAAGAGTTATCGCGCGAAGCCCTCCCGCCGGAATCCTCGACTTTTTCAAAGCGTCAGCCATATTGTCGGCCGAGTCCATTAAATAATTATCACCGACTCCTGATTCATTGCCCGACTAGTAAACCCACACGTGCCGCGCGCGACAAGTTGGAATATCAGCTTAATTAACGCGTATCAACTGCCGCACAACAAGTGGATACGTTGGATCCGAGAAAAGAAATGCTTGCAGTGATTGCGCGGAGCCCGGCAATCGAGTACAACATGGATTCCTACATGCAGTCAATACCACTTACCCATACCACTGAATTTTTATGGATTCATCTCACCCTGACATCCTTCCTCATATGTGGCGCTTACCCTCTCGGGAATTCGACAGTAAAAGGTCAGATTCATCATGAAACACTGCACTGCTTCACACGCGCGAAGTAAAAAGATGGGTTGTTGGCTTCGAATGCTAGTCCCCAAGCCACGCACTGCACGCTACCGCCAACTGAAGTTCGTTGAGTTCAAAAGCTTCTTGGCACACACACATGTAAACGCCACGCACCTTATTGGTCCAGCCGATTTCTGCGGCCTCATTGGTTCCCGGTGACCAGCTTTCAATGCGACACGGACCTAAGCCTAAATTTCTTGTCTTAAACAATGCAGCCAGCGCAATGTTGAAAGTGAGGTGCGTTATTCTAGTAAAATAACCTCCAACACGATAGTTTAGTGTTCTTATGATGAAGCTGTGCCGTTGTTTCGAGCTGCTCGAAGGGACAGGACTGCGACAAGTGGCGAGTGGCGAGTTGCAGACAAATCGCGTAAGTAGCAAAATAACCTATTTTATTGAAATGATATGTACTCTCGCCGCAAATGCGGGATTCGTATATGGTATACATCGAATATAATGTGCAAGGTTACAAATCGGTTTGGCAACACGTTGGTAGTTAGACTAGAAGTATACTTGCTATTCCGAGCGCAAACTAACTTAGCATGCAGTGTTTTTCGGAGGAGAAGCTTGGCTTTAGGAAGATGCACCGAGCGCAGAAGGAAGTCCCAGGGAACGGGGAATCTCCCGGAAGAAGGAGAGACTTCCGCACTCCCTAAAATCCAACGAGGAACCATTACGATCCCAGGGTAATTCGCCGGGAATTTAAAGCGAGCAGCGGGAAATTCGATTAGAGGAAATGGCCCTGCCTGTGGAAGAATCGATCAATTAGCGTGAGTGTTGAAACTTTTTCCGAGTAATACTGAAAAATGGTAATTATTTAGTAATGTTAGCCGGCCAACGGGGAAATGTGCGGCTTGCGGCTTTAACCCCGCGGACACAGCACTATCATTCGAATCTACGATGCAGGCGAAAGATAATGGAAATATTAGTACGGTCGCGGTACGGTTACAACATAACCGGCATTAAAAATTTACAGCCGTTATCGGCGTATCACATGTGCGGCATCGGATTTTTGCACCAACTCGCCCCGGCACACCACTGGCAAACCGTTCATTCTCTCCCGTGGTGCTCTTTCTCTTTTTCCCCCTTTTTCGAAAACCAGTTATTCGTATGATGAAGCTACTCGTGCACGCTGGTTGCTATGATTACAATGCTGACCATTTCTGGGCTAAATCGATTTTACGCTCGCTTTTCGCCACGCGCCAACGCGCCAGACACCTATTTTTCGCGTTTTTCCTTCACGCTGAGTACACGCGCGTCATTTCAGTGCCGCGTAATGAGCTTCGTCGAAGGTCCCCCGACGTATTTTAATATATCGGCGATGCAGTGCCGTGCGTCGGCGAAAAATTGGGAATAAAACGCGCACGGTTGTCCTGGAACTTTCCCTCCTGGAAAACATCGCATCGCCGCTGCCGGGAAATCAATCAACCACGAGATCGTCGCAACTCAGTGCCAGGCCAGATTGAAACTCCAGTGAACGATGCGCCGCGCCGCGCCGATGCGGGCATGCGTTCCACGTACTAACTTCGCTTTTTATTTTTCCATTGCCAGAATAATTTTTGCAAATTTTCGTTTCCGTCCAGCCATTCCGTAAAAAGTGTCAACCTCCTACCAATGGCTAATGAATAAACAGGAAAATCTGTTACTTACACCTTGCGGACTATGTAGAGAGGAGGTTCTCTCTCTCTCCGGAGCTTTCTCGAGACCTTTCGTACGGGTCGACATGTCCTCGGAGTTCGAAGGCTTGTTTGCACGAGAGTTGGTAAATATAGCTCGGTGGGTATCGGAGTCAACCGAAGCGAAGAATTGATAAATTAGTTATTCCGTCAGTCGTCTGTCGCTGTGTGCCTGTGCCCCATGTGGTACGTTTGATCTGAGGTCTCGAATAATCGTGTCCATTTAGATATCGGCTACCTTCGAAGCCTTTCCAATACCCCTGTGACACTCAACCCTATCCCGCACAGTTAGACGAGCGTACTCTTGCCTTTTAAATAAAACAGGCAACCCCAGATGGCTTCCCGGGATGCGAGGACAAGAATAACTCCAATTGTGTGTTCATTTGGAAAACAATGCTCTCAAAGGATTGCCACTGCTGAATTACCGGGCATTAAGTAGCCGACGTTTATTGTGCAACTGAGGATGACGTAAATTGCGGGGATTAACAGGAAAGTCTTTAATGGAGGACGTACGTAGCCCGTTTATCATGAGATAACAGTTCCGGAGTACATCCTTTGAATGTAACTCTGCCCCTGGGTACACAGGAGAGCAAGGGTTATGACCATTCCCGTTTGTCTTTGCATCCGGAATCTTCGCACGAAATCCCCGGCGAGAACCCAATTAACTCTCTAAGAATTCGATTCGGTCCCCCGGTAATTCCAAGATAGTGCCCTGCTAACGCCAGATTAGAAAAGACAATATTTGCCAGGGCCGCTCTGCTTCTCCCTCTAATCTCATACAGGATCACAGGTGTGCCCAGCCGTTTACGGCTAAGCATACATATTTTGCAGCCTCATCCATGCGCTTCTGACCTGTAGCACTAACGTTACGTTCGGGTTTCCTCGAGCGTAGAATAATAAATCGACGACTAATAGATTCGCGCGGAAGCTACTGGTACGCGGATCCAATCGAGACCTCGTTGAAACATCAACCCTTTGCGATCTGCTCAGTGATGCGCGCCATTTGCCACACTACTACCTGTACTATTTTCAAACAATTTTCATGAACGACACACGCGCGGTATTTATTTAACGAGATGCGGTTTGAATACCCAACTGGCAGTGTCGCGCGCGCGCGAGGCCGCGTTATGGCATGTAGAGCGTGGGACTCCTTGAATTTGCAGCAGCGCGAGAGCTTAAATTTCTCTTTGGCCAAGTTGTTTAAAATAGGAAGCACGCCAGGCGGAATGTGTGTTGGCCGTTCAAGGAGGCTTGGCCGCAAGCATGCGTCCTACGGTAATGCCGCCGGTTTGAATTGAGGATTTTTGCGGACGGTAACTCGTTGGATCGCGGGAGCAAGCGAGCGTGCGCTAACGTATTTGCAAGATCCGCCGGCCTGATGGACGTATAATGCGACGTGTGATTGTAGGCCCGCCAATCGTGGCCGATTGTGCCTCTGAAGGCCCGCTAACTATCTCAAACTAGCCCCATTCAAGCCGCTGCGACCTCACTCTATCCACCTCTATCTGCCACCCCTTCCTCGGTATCCCCCGCTCGTCCTAGCCGAGCTTTCATCGTCCTCTGCCACCCTCGTTCCCTGTCCGGCTCTCTCTCCCCGACCGCCTAACTCGCTTCTCATTTTCTCTAACTTCCCTCCGATTTACCCTCTTACTTCTCGAGGCATCGCCGCCACCAGCATAAAAGCTCGCCACCTTCCCGCCTCCACTGAATTTCACGCAAGCCCGCGCGTTGCATGATATTTTTTCCCCGTGTTATTCTTGCCTGCCCTCTTATCCTCGCTACTCGCCGCCGGTATTTCTATGCCGCGTAAAGTGTTTATAGATTTATCAATTCGTTCTCCGAGCCGTCTGGCTCTATTTTCCTATCAGCGCAGACGTATCGCTGATCCGGCGATGTCTGATCCTCAGCGATCTCATTGACACACACGACGCCCCCTTGGTAGACTGGCGTTCGACGGGCGACCGCGAACCCTCTCGCTCTTTCTCGCTCTTTCTCGCGACACAATCGCACGTGGTTACACAAGTACATGCTAACATGAGGGATGGCAGGCTGGCGGGCTGGCGGGGGGTGGCGCATCACCGGTATTCGTCTCGGTTCGAATTCTCGGCCCTATATAACCGGCGCACGTTCTACGTGGGAATTTCAAATCTATCAGCGAGCCAGACGAATGCAAATCGCGTATGAAGCGCGCTTAATAAAGCTCGGCACGAGGCGCGCAACTCGCAATTTTCTTTCCGACGCTACGTGTCGCGCAGCCGCATCCTCTTAATGAAACCTTCGCATGCATCTCATGCAGTGCTGTGCCCGGTGAACGCGCGTGCAGCGCACCTAGCCGGGCCGCGGCGCATTGAACGCGGCCGCATTGCAAGAGGAAAAAATCACCTGTCTTAGCCGGGCTCGTTAACCATCGGATTTTACATGCCCAAGGGTGCGCCATTCACCGGCCCTGAAAACACATCGCATTTGATTCTAGTGAGGACGGAGCGGCAGACATTTAGAAAATATTTCGCGACTACACTCGCGCATACATCGCTAACGATTGCGGCCAGGTACGAAGCGTACGCCGAGAATTGAATCAATAGAGGTGTCCCCGCCGGATGCTTAATAGGTCTGGGAGGAAGGCCGGAGGGATTTGTCGAGGGATACGCGGTAGGAAAGTGTGCCGGATCTCCCTATGGCGAGGAGTGGTTATACGTGCGACAGTAGACCATCTAATTGAATCAAGTAGAACGGCAGCCGGGCGAGGAAGAGCTCAAAAACTGCGGAGAGGCGTGTGCTGCCGATCGTTCTCTTACGATCGGCAGCGGTCCCCCGCGGGCCCCGCACCGGCCCGACGGGCTGCGCGAACAATATCGAAGCTGGCGGCAGTGCTTTTGACCAACCACATTTCGGGCAGGCGAAAATTGAATTTCCAGAGAGCCGCTTGGAGGGGCAAGCGCGGAGAAGCGTAGCAGCTATTTGCGTGGCCTTAATAAGGACGTTTGACGGCGCTGGCTTTCCCTTAACAAGCCGGCTAATATCCCGGGGCCTTGGCTCCTCGATGTACTCGCACTCTCTCTCTCTCTCTCTCTCTCTCCCTCTTGCCCTCGTCCTCTTTCTCCGGCAGCATTCACCTTCCGCACAGCGGCCACCGTCGGGAATCACCAAAGCTTGAAAACCGAACAAACTCAGTTAGAGAACTCGGCGTGAGGACCGCCAGCCGGACGGAGCGACGAGCGACAGCCTGATAGAAACGCGCAAAACCCATCCTCCTCCGTCCACCTCCTCCTCCAGCAATTCTCTCTAATCCACGCTCGTCTACACCCGCGAGCTTGCTTCTCCTGCACGGTCATTAACACTCGTATAAAGCTTAATCATCCCCCGAACGATACATCCTAGGATGCCAATTACACTCGCAGACTCATCCCAACTCAGCGAAAGAAGAGTCGAAGATTTCGGGGTTCAACTTGCTTCAATTTTGCGAAGAACTCTCCTTTAATTTTTTGTTTTATTTTTAAAAAACGGTATATTTATTATCTCTACATAAGTAAAAGAATACGCGGGTTGCGCTAAAAGAGCGACAGGTGAATATAAAAACATGTATCTTGTATTACAACGGCTGAACGCAAAAGTGCCGATTACGTCTCCGATTTACGACGGACACCTAAAACGGATACAGTAAGACGGTGATGTCACTGCCGTAAATCGACTAGCGAGAATAAAATTGATTATCGTCGTGTAATGAACGTGCTACTAACAGTAGAATACTCTGGTAGTAAGTAGGATACTCAGTTTCGACGTGGAAACTGCGGGATCGGTATACGCGATCTTAGTTAAAGTAATCTTCACGTTAAATAAATACTCTAGTTACGTTGTACATTCTTTAAATCGGCGGGTTTTCTTTCTGTAAGAATAATAACAATCTCGTGAATATTTATTAATGAATAGTGAAAAAGTTGTGAAATTTTCAGTGCCTTACCTTGGCAATTGATATACTTCCTCGCGACTTCTTCCTCAAGTCAGTTAATAAAAGACTCGAGGCAGCCTCTGGGTCCGCCGATACTGATAATCTCCAAATATTAACACCGTTGTGATACTTTGGCTTTGGCAACCACCTAAATAAAAGTTGGTGTTTCAATACAGCAGTCAACTTTGAGTAATATTCTGTAAATTTTACCTATGAATGACGGGAGATAGTAATTTTCTATCGATCGACGATGGATCCATCGGGCCAGTTAACCAGGTGACCATTCCTCCGACAACTATCACGATTATTGCACCCAACCCGGTGAACCAATGGTACGATAACCGGTAGAGTGGAAAAACATCGTCCTCACTGAAAGATACAACAAGTTTCATATACCAAAGTGTATTAAAAGAAAAAAAATTCGAATAAAGAGCGGATGATTACTTTTTGTGTTCGAATTGCCTTAAAAAATCTTCGCTTATGTTCGTCGGGCAGTGGGAAAGGTTAACAGGCAGCTTCTTAGGAATTATATGTCCAGCTCCGACTGACCAATTGGCACCGAAACTTGCCCACCCGGCAATCACGAAGCCTGCGATAGCGCCAATGAATGCACCCTGTTCGACAACCCGAATTTCCCGAAATCAGACTCACATTCATCGGAATTCCGCACGAACCTTAAGAAAGCATTCAATTACCTTAGAATTCGTCCAAGGAAAAAGCATCCCTAATGTAAACACTCCAAATGAAACTCCAGCAGCTATAGCAGCCAAACTTCCGGTTACCTGTGCCCACGTAGAATATGACAACACCGAGACAACTTTCATCATTAAACAATCATACTCACGGCTAAAATCCCCCCTAATTTCTCGACCAAGTATATAAAACCCAGTGCGAGAAAACCGAGCAAGATCACAACCGTCTTGACGAAGATGGTGGAGTTGCGCTCGCTCGGCTTCATGCGGAAGCAGCCCTTGACGAAGTCCTCGAGAAGAACGACGGACGTCGAATTAAATCCCACTGAAAGAGAACTGAAATTCTTCGTATGTTACATGTGCGAACCAGAGTGGCGATGGTGTTTTAATGAACGTCTCATCGGGCACCTAAGAGCAGCCCCGAAAATGCCAGCCACGAAGAGGCCGGGTATACCGTGCAAGTGTCTCGCGATCTCCATGACGTAGGCCGGCAGCAGTTGATCGTCAGCGGTGATGAGGCCGGTGGCCCTCGGGTCGCATTTCGGCGGCGACCACCAGGCGATAAGCACCAGGCCGCACCAGCAGCAGAGCGAAATAAATGCCATTATGCCGACGGTAAACACCGTTAATGCCCTGCAATTGTAGGTACAAATTGGGCGCATAAGTTTCTCGTTTACAGGCGTGCGCTCGCCGCGGCACTTCATTGATTCGAAATCGATCGGCCACTCTCGAATATGTACACAAGCGCGCTCTAATAGCGTCAATCAATTCTTGGCCCGCGGCATGATATCGCCGAGCGGCATACGATATTGTACCGAATTCGTGTCGAGCCATCGGTCTACTCACTTACAGTTTGGACGTCTTGAGGTCTTTCAGTGACTTGTAGCGCTGTACCATCGTTTGGTTCACCGATATGTAAGCCGTGCTGTAGAGCCACGAGCCGATCAGCACGGTCCAGACGGTGTGCCTCGTGTAAGGCGAGGAATCAAAGCTGCACGGAACAAGACACAGTGTGACAATAGACTCGGTCCAGTCTCCCTTCGCGTCGAGGAAAAACGGAGCTTACTTTAAAAATTCTATCCTATTAGCCTCGGACGCCTTCCTCCAGACTTGGTCGGCGCCCCCGAGCTTGTAAGTCCCCAGAACGGTGACGGAGATCACCGCGGCGATCATCACGCCGACTTGCAGAGCATCCGTCCAAACAACTGCTCTAATTCCGCCCTGGTAATATCAGATCTTATAAACCGGCTTATAGATATAGCTCGCTCGGGGGAGGACGCCCTTAAAAGTAGCATGCTCTCGATCGACCCGTCGCCTAGGGCAATTCGTGCAAGCGTGTCCTTAGGCAGTCACCTGACAAAGGGCTGACACGACACACAGGAAGCCGTCTCCCAGAGTTAACCCCTGCGGAGCGGGCCAAAGTTACAGAACGGCGGAATACTTGGCCGCGCAAACTGCCGGCTAATAGCCGCCGATAATAAACAAATTTGCAAAGAGTCACCGAGGCGCTATAACTTCTCATTAATTCACGGAAGGGTGAGAGATGGGCGGCGGGGGCGAAGGGGTAGCTCCGGGGGGGCTACAACAAATTGCTTGGATAATTACAGGCGCGCGAGCACGCGATTAATCACCTCGTCGCCGGCTTTGTGATCTGCTACTACTACGGCCAACGACCACTCGACGTGCTCTCCGCGCCATTGTTTCCGGCGGGCCATTGTCGAGCTTTCAGTTTCCGTTCATAAACATTTCCAGTAGCCGGTTACCTCTCCGCCCGCCCGCGCGCTCGCGCGCGCGCGTAGCGGAGATTCTTCGCGGCATTGTCCACCGAAAATTGTTTCCTACAAGCTGCCGGTAACCTCCTCCTCGGGGAGGCGGTCCGCTTGCCCTCTAGGAACTCCAGCTATCCCCCACGAGAATTCGTCGAACGAGGGTCCTTGGAAAATGAGCTTCCGTATACCTAGCGCGCGAGCCTCGATTTAACCCTCCTCGATTCTAATCTTGTCTCTCTGTGTAGACCTTGTTATCTCAGTGCGCTACTGTCACTAGTTAGCCGTGTCGAGTGGACCGAATGCGACTTTTTTCGCATCGGTGGTTGCGAATTTAAGTCCAGCTATCCTCAAAATACCAAGTACTAGCATTTATCGCGAAACATGATACTTTTAAGAACTTTTCATTCAATGACAAACCCTAGGTACGGGTTCGCTTCTCGGGGGACAAATATACGGCTGGTTGATATTGGCAATAAACTTACCAGTACTGTGTAAAATACGCAGACGACGCACACAATGGTCCCGATCAAATGCACATCGATACCGCTTACTGCAATTAATCATGGAGATTTAACTAGTAGCACGTTAATAGCCGCGTTCCCGAGCAATATGGCCAATACAGTACCTTGATTTAGAGCTAGCGCAGGTACGTAGACCACTATCGATTGGTAGAAGACCTAAAATGGGTTTATCACGCTTGTTATTACTGGCGCATGTTCAGAATTTCTGGTCCATGCAGTATTCTTAAAGACAGTCACGACAACAATAGTCAGGAAAACAATCAATTTGCAATGACAAGAGCGTAAAGCATCACCCGAAGTATGAAGGATTACATTAGGATGCGTAGTGACGATAGACGAAAGAAGAGTATCTACTATACTTGGGAGTATGATTAATGGATCTGAGCTGCCGTTCCGCTCGAATGATGAATACTTGTTCCGTGACAGTAGCGTGCAAGAAGTTGAGCAAGAAAAGTCGTACATTTCATCGGTAAAGCAGATATACTTACTACATCCAGTACAAATATAAGCGATATTAGAATCCTCACTCCCCGGTTGAATCTGATCTCGAGGTACTGAAAAACAATCGTCCCGCTAACTGTTTACACGTGACACTACAGATCGCATGTGACTCCAGGCTGAAAGAGAACAATCCTACCTCGTATACCGAATTAAGATTCAACTCGACGAAGACTGGCGCGTACACATTCGCGACGACCAGGCCGCAAAAGAATAAGGAGATGATAGTGATCCAATACTGGGTGCCGAA
This sequence comes from Crossocerus cetratus, assembly GCA_963675795.1. Classification (NCBI taxonomy): domain Eukaryota; kingdom Metazoa; phylum Arthropoda; class Insecta; order Hymenoptera; family Crabronidae; genus Crossocerus; species Crossocerus cetratus. The sequence continues at coordinate 15,934,988 of OY776668.1, read as the reverse complement.
ATTGTAGATTTCCGATGGTGTTCCAAGAATGGTCACGCCGGATATGAAACTGAAATTTGGGAGAGATCTTGTTGTAATTCGACGCACGATCGTTTTGAGTAACTCGATAATAACCTGGCGATGAGTGAAGCGGTCACGGGAAAAAGAGCCAGGCTCTTCCCACCGAGCAGGTAATCCTCCGTGCTTGATTTCTGCGCCCTCCTGTAATGCCATAATCCTGCGGCCGCCGATGTAGCCAGCATCAGGCCGAACACCAGCCAGTCGGCCCAGTGAAAATATCCCTTCTCCGATTGCTCCATCACTCGACTGGAACTTGAACTGGAAATATCATAGGATCCGAATTAACCAAGGAAATCGGCAACAACAACTCCGCGGGATAAATAACTCCATGAATCGGAGATCGCGGACCCGGCGCGCTTGATTGGATCGATGATTCAATCAACTGATTACGTTCGGGAAGTCGCATCGAACCTCGTTGAAAAATGCATTGCTGGCTACCAATCAAAGCGCGCTTTCGTGCCAAGATATTGCGAGCAGAGCAGGGCTTTACGATCTGAAGCAAATGCGAAAGAATGGCAGGAAACTATCGAGGGGAGGGCCGCAAGTTCGCCGCGACTTACAATGAAAATCTCCGAGCACAGGATTCACTGACACACGCGACTTTCTCCCACAGACTAAGTCCCGGTAAAGGGACGAGAAAACTTAACAGGGAAAATGCAAATGCAGATCTATGTGCATGCTTGTTTCGATAAGAGTGGAGCGGGATAAGGATCTATGTGCATGTGTACGCGTGGCGACGTTCACTCGTAAATCAACGAAGCTTAAAGTGTGCGTCTCATCAATCGTCGCAAGATATCCGGACATCATTTCTAGTAATGTTAATGGTTGGTGACGAGTGAGGCGATAAGTCAGCGATAGCATACATATAGCCAGCCGGGTGCCGATATGCAACTAACTAACTGCTCCTTGTGCGCTCATGCCTGACTATCGGCGAGCACAGGTTCGTTGCATAAAAATACACGCTTCCTCGTCGCCTAGGAATCTCGCCCGATGTAGAGCGGCCGGACGGACGGACGGGCGAGGGTGGGCGGTATTCGGTCCAGCCGAAAATCTCTGATTTCATACATAACGCGAGCGCGCGCGCGCACTTTATGGAGAGAGGGATGAACATTCACTTGGCACTTTAAAATAAAATCCAAAGTATCGCGTTTCCCTGGCCGAGCGCCAGGAACGGGCCCGCGGCTGTCAAACGTATTTCTTATCGGAGATATTCTAATGCAAGTCCTTGATCTACCTGTTTCGGGTACACGCAGCCTACGAGAGTTCACTGTCGCGAGCAGCCGAGCGCACTACGATCGAGTGCTAACAAAGCGGGATGACCAACGCGTGTCGCCGACAATGAGAACGACCAGGAAGAAAAGCTGAAGGAGAGATCATTGAAAGACTGGCGCAGGCAGCAGCCCCCCTTTCCCTCGCCGGCCGCCTCCTTCTCTTTGTGAGAGTGCATTCGTCGGGGATCAATGGGCATGTAGTGACGCCGACCTTTTTCGGAGGTCCAGGCCCCTTTTTCTCTCTCGTGCAATTAGAATTCCTCATGATACCGCGTGCCCCTCTCGCTCTCTCTCTCTCTCCCTCAGCATCCTCTCGCCGCGCGACACGATTCTCTACTTGGTTTTATGAGCAATTTATGCGAGGAATCCCCGGCAAGTATTAGTGCGGCCTTTATTAAACGTTTTGTGTCCGATAAGATGTTGAGTTAGAGTCCTGACACTGTAAGTATCCACAGTTTTCGGTTTGTCCTAAACCGCTTGACGACCCTGCTTCCCACTAATGTGAAAATGCCACTCCGACTCAGAGTCGAACAATTCTACTCCTCAAAGACGCAGCATACGGCTTGGGAGATCGGAGTGACTGAAAGAGAGACTGTTATGTTTCTAATTGCATAATATAAATCAATTATTATGTGCCACTCTTGATTGCCCTTCTGCGGCGTTACATAAGACTATTAATATCAATCGTACCATCGAGAATACAACTGTCGGCGAAACACCTACGAGCGCAGATGTCGAAGTCCGATACATAAAGGACAAGGACACTCCATCCGCGAGTAATATGCACTTAATAAGTCGCAAGCGGGAACTTGCTCTCATCTCTACGACAATCTTAGCAATCTACAAATCTCTACAGCAATCAACTCGTAATGTATCTGGTCGATGGTGGGAAAATTGAGAAGCTCCTGTTTAGGGATTCCCAGCGAACGGTTGACTTTACGGGGGATAAGGGTCGATCAGCAGCGGGTAAGGCATGTTATCGGCTTCCAAAAATGCAGAAAGGAACCGGAGAGGAGCCGACCGCTGATACAATCTTACCTTTAAGCGGCTCGTAGAAATAGTCCCTTTGATAATTTAGTATCGCGGAGTTGTCCAGCGGCACGTGAATCCCGCGTATTGTTCCCAGTGAAGAATCGCCCGGCTAGAATCTCCCGGTGACAACTGGCCCGAGATCTCCTGGAAGACTAACTTTATTCGTCCGGCGAATCCGCTCGGCCTTGATCAGCCATCGGTAATAGAAGCATCGAACGGTCAGTGGGATATATGTATATTGTCCGCGGATCTCTCCTCAAGCAGCTCGCAATCCTTTTTCGCAGGCAGGTGAGTCGGGGAGTTTGGCAACGGTTCTCTTCAAGTCTTGGAAAGTTCATCGGCCGATCCCGCCGGCATCTCTCGTCCCCTTTGACACCGCTGAATCTTGTTTATGTCAACGATCCGCTATCGCCGAACTTTGAATTCGACTTGGCTCGTCGCACGCTTCCAGTACACCAGCTAACGGCGTCCCACGATAGCCGATGATTCCCGAGGCACGCGTTCTCGATTTAGGCCGATTTACCCAGTAGACAAGTCAAGCGGCCGCACAGTGTGATAGGACGGAATTGATAAAAATACGGCAACTCATTTGCTGCCAGTATTTGTTAGCAGCCGAATGCCAAGACAATCCGGGAAAACGGTCTTGGCGGTGTGGGAATCGGCGAGCACGTGAACGAGTGTGGAAGGTGTGTTGTACCGGTGGACAATGCTAGCATTGTTGCGATGGATCACACTTATTCAATAGGTAGATTGGTTAGCTCGTCTTCCACGAGCACACCGCAGTAGATACGTGCACCATAATGTTGCTGTGTTAGTCTCTCTTCAGGAATAGCTTTCACGACTCGTCGAAGCACACTCTTCCCCGCGTGGAAACACCCTGATTTCGGTAAAAATAAGTATCTCGATTTTGAGTGTAAGCGATTCTTGGTGAGTCTCTCGACGTTAGGTGAGAACGACAGCGCAGCCGACAATCATCGCTAGCTAGCAGGAGAGCACTAAAGACCGAACGTTTCACCACTCGCCGGTACCGGTAAACCTTGCCATTACGAATCGTTCATGGTCAAGGGTCGCTCGACCCCGAGGACCTGTCGACAAGGTAGACACTCTCGAAGGAAAGAAATGGGAGGAAGTGAGCCAAGTAACTTTCGGCAGTGAGAGGAACAACGTGCTCGCACCGTCCGACACATGGGATAACTTTCAATTAGTCCAACTGGCTCGCGCCAACCGGTTTCCTCGATTTGTGCCTGATTCCGCCACTCGCTCGATTCGAATGCTGGCTGAACTTTAAACGTCACTTTAGCCAATCAATCGTTGATCCCGTGGTATGCCGCGGTTAATAGATCGCCGCTTGTTAGTGCGAGCTCGGTGCTAGCAAAACCAAATACGCTGGTTACGATAGAGATTGGATATAGAAGGACATTTCGCGGCACGCGTGAATCAAGCACCGCGTCTGATTTAAAGGCACATGCATTGGCAATATCTCCCTCGTAAAACATATAGGTCGTAGATATTTCTAGATACCATTAATATTTCAAAACTTGGCAAAAGTCTTGTTGTCCACCTTTTAAGTTGGAGCATGTTAATCTCGGGAAAAGGTGATCCAGTATGCTTACAGTGTGCAGTGCCCTTAGATCGAAGCGATAACCTCAGCCAGTATTTAACGACGATGACGATAAATAACGCAAGCCTCCTTCGTGATCGTTTATACGGGGAACAAGTCCTCGCATTCCCCATTGACGTACCATTTATTCTTTCCTGCTTGCCCACCGCCACCCGCAGCGAACGCTGCTCCGCAGAACAATATGTCGGCAGATCATATTTTCTCCGGTGATATTCGATCGTAAGTCACCGAGGTACATGTGAGTTGTCTGGAATTTTTGAGCACTCAATTTATTATTTCGTGCGTGTTCCGATCCTGTCGTAATTTCGACCTGCACTCAGCCCAATGCTTTAGTGACTTTATGCAGCCAAGATAGGACTTATCGCGTCAAGTCTCGCCGAATGGGTTTCATAAGTACTAACCGGTCTATTTATTGCTCCAATCGTAACTGGATGCTGTAACCGTGATTGTACCAACTTCTACTTCCATCTATCCAAGTTCGTATTGTATGCTTGGAGCGGCGACGGTCGGAGTGTCGTGAACGGGCAATGATTTCAATGCAGATTTATTTACAACATGGCCTTTTTATTAATAATTCTCAGCAATTATAAATATGTACACTATCGTGATATACAACTGGTTCGCATTCAGGGCGTACGAAATGAAATTAAATAGTTTCGAGTGGGAACCAGATCGCAGTGAATTTCTAAAGCAACGTGGTGAATGAATGAAACGTGCGTGTGTTGCGCTTTATGTCTCACGCAGTGTGCTTCAGACATGGAATGCAATCATTTTGAGATAGTGATAGACTTTGAATCCGACGGTTGCCAATTCACCAAGATCGCGTGGTTTTGTTTCGGGAATTTGGAATGTACTAATTAGGGGATTTAATCATCGTTAACCAAAGTTCATTCGAATGACTTTCGGTGTCATTGAATACTGGGACGCGCTAACAATTAGAAGCCCCGACGAAAATCGCATCGGTGAACAAAACCCGTCACCTTCTATGGCACTCATTTTATTCACCAAATAAATCGAGCTGCCTGGCAGTACTTATATAAATGAACGTTTTGCCTTTACGTACCGCTTACGCTTGTATCACTTGCACTGAATTCTCCTCGTAGATAAGCGGAACTAAATCTTAAACCTGACAAAATAAAACTTCACGCCCTACCTATGTGACTCTAGTACTCCATTCTAACTACGTGTATGTCAATTGTATGAATCATCCTATCTAATAGTTAGGAAATTAAAAAAGAAAATACAAACATTACGTATATAAATTGCTCGGCTAGTGTAATACACACATGCATCTTCGTTACACGCTTTGTTGAAACCCGTGTTCAGAACTTTCATTTTATTAATTCTAGAGTCTCTGCGGTCAGTCAGTGTTCGTCAACATTGACATGATGTTCCTTATAGCTGGTGCTATACATGAAAATTATTTACTTAGGATCTGTACACCCACACATGCACATGCTTCTTTGCTGTCGCACATTGTGTAATAATAAGTATTTCAGTCGTCAATACATACCGCCACATTTTCATTAATAGCTTGATAAGTTCTATCGTTAGCTTGTTCCACGAAGAGTATGTTTCACTGTATTAAATCATTTCGTCACTAACTCGCGTAACATTGATGTCAGTACGAATAACATTATTTCGCTAATCGCTCTTCATTGTCACTTTGGTTGACTGGAAGTATTGTACTCTCATTCTCGAAGCGAGAAATTACTTCGCTCATAACGCACGCGTTTTACGTCTTTTTGAAACAAATGTGAAGGTAACAAGATCGTATATATATATATGTATATAATAATCTTTCATATTTCTAAAACTTCAAAAGAAGTGGGGATATCGCACTTCAATCACAGTTTCTCGTGTCGACCTTCACCAAACAACCATAGGCAAGTTCTGTCGACTGCATACGCTAAGACAAAGTCCGCAATTAATATCTGCACCAATGTCCTGCGGAACTGTAACACAAAAGGGAACATGTATATACGGTTTCTTTACTATTAGACTAAATTGTTCTTGTCGGAAATACTTACATCACTAGGAAAATCTACGATTTCAAATTGTGCAGCTATATCGGGTAGCAGCCCGCAAGCAAGTGCCAAGATTACAGCTGAGCTGCCTAAGAGACTGTACAGGAGACTCTTGTTTTGAACAAGGCTTTCCATAAATGGTTGACCCTGCAAATAAATATGTTTAAGTAGGATTCTGTATACAGGGAATATCTTTTGTCGAATATTTGAAGTTCATTGTTACATACCCGGTAGTTTACAGCAAATGTGGACACTTGCAAGGCCATTGCTATTATATAAACGGTACTGTTTATTAGATTTGCTTCGAAGGGCTCCTCTTCATCACCGTCAATTGGAGTCGAAGGAGTAGCAGGGGCACTTTGATTACTTGTCTTTAAGATTGCTGCCAGCTTGTCGTCCCTTTAGAAATTCGGCAAAATATTTTAGATCAACGCATTTCTTGATCAATATTTCACACTATATGTATAAAGATTTTCACTTACCTGGGGGACAAAATTGTGGCTTCTCTTACTAAGTATACCAGACAGAAAAAGTGGACTGCAAACTGTAGGAGTACAGTAACTATGGTATACAAATTGAATATGTTGGGTAGGGGCCTTTGCTTAGACAATGACTTGAGTGGTTTCGATTTCGATATAAACAGAAAACACGCAGCAAGCAGGACTCCTTGTAAAGTTGCTTGAGCATCACTAAACTTGATTCCATCCAAATATAGAACAGACTGGCTGTACGCAAGAACCAATGCATTGAGAGCCAAAATTTTGAACATTTGTAGAGTTGTTACCAAGGTACACCGACCTTGTTTGATGATATGACAAACTGTAATGAAGAATAAAATTATGATTTTCTAGTTACTTCAACTTGTACTCAATTAAAACTTAAAATAACACTAACTGCATTGGATAGAAGACATTTTGCTGGTGAAAGGTGCGGCGATAGAGGCATCGCCAAGTTTGACAATAACAGTTTGATCCTGTTCTTCAAGGTCTTTCAGTATCTTTTGCAGTCTCACCCGACTATTTCCCGATGATTTCGAGTTAGATCTCGGTCCATTAATTGAAGTTGTGTTTCCTGCCATTGTGTTCTCATTCTTCGAAGATTCCCGTTTTCCACTGGATGTTCTTTCAGGAGGGCTTGATAAAATAGCGACACCTAAATTATAAACTGATTAATACACTTGAAGGTCTTCCACATAGTATAGCCTTTAGATCATTCAGGGAACTGACCCACTTGAGCATGTTTCAATGCTCCAACATCGTTTGTTCCATCACCACACATTAACGTTGTGTAACCCAGATCTTGCAATGAAACGACAATAAATTCTTTTTGCTTGGGCGCGCAGCGGGCGAAAATAACGATATGTGGTAACAATTTCCGGAGTAAATCTCTCTCATTTTCTTGCAGATATGTCAAACCCTAAAATGTATCATGTATTTCTTACATGTTGGATATCAGAATATGTAATAGGCCTTGCACTGAATCATACCTCTCCAGTTAAACACAGTGCATATTCACGCCAGATCTCATTTCCCCTTGAAGCGACATTTTTTATACTCAAATCCTGCCGTATTCTTCGATCAACGCTTTCCCAAAGCCATTCTCCATTGTATTCAGTCAAAATAAGGGTATGTGGTTTCTTCGTGAAATGTAATTCGCGACTGACATGACAAGCAGTCAATGGATTATCGCCAGTAATCATAACAACCTAGATGGAATAGAAAACAATAATAAATTATATTGAATTAAACCGTGATATAATCTAGCGGGTAGCACTACATGATACTTACAGAGTGTGAAGCATTGACAATCTCTTTGATAACAGCCTTAGAATCGGGCTTGAGAGGGCAGCTTATAATTACGAATCCTGCAAATATTAAGTCAGTCTCGAGCTGTTCTCGGGTTAGTTCTCTTAAATCCTGAGAAGAAAGCGGGCCGGGCAATTTACGATATGCTAATGCAAGAACTCTTGCGCCACGTCGTGAGAGAGATAAATAAATTGATTCATAATTGAATGGTACAGAAGATAACTGAAAGAAAATATTACATTAGTTTAATTTCAAATAAAACCAATACCATTCTGAATTTGTTTCTTACCATCGTTTTAATAGTTTCGGGTGCACCCTTCACGGTAGTCATATAATTAATTTCCGAGGATCCAGGCAGTGTGTAACCCGCAACAACGGACATTCTTTTAAGCGCAGACGAAAAGTGATGCCTTTGAACTATTTTCAAGATTGGAGAGTGGCCTTTCTTCGGTACCATAGAATCGTCTAAATGTCAAAGTAGCAAACATGAATCATCTGGAATAGTGTTATAGTATGCGGAAACTGTTCTAGCTCATACTTTTCGTAAGCGTCCAATTAATCGCCTTTAATGTAGCCTTTTCAAGGGGATCACCAACAATACCATCATCTAACTGCACTAACGAATGACATGTTGCTAGTACTTGTATACTCTCCAAAGGCGCTTCAGAGATTTGTAAGACTCCTGGCTGGGCCCTAATAAAAGTGAAATGATTAATGGCGATCGTCGTTGCTACCATAAATTATGATAAGCACACACTTACATAATTCCTGCCACACCCTCGACGACTAAATTGTCACTCGTTAAAGTCCCAGTTTTATCAAAGCAGCAAATTTCAACTTTTCCCGCAAATGGAATTCTGAAGGGTTCCGTACAATATACCCCTAATTTGAATAACGCCAATAACGACGTATTTACAGCTAAGGATAACTCAATTGGTAACTCAGGAGGTACAACCGATGTTAGAATAAGAGTGCATTCTAAAAACAATTTGTATTTGTTTCGTGTTGGATCTTCACTTCCTGCAAAATATAACAGTTTTTTTAGTAAATTTATCCATGGAACAGCTATATATTCGCATTACCTTGGATCCATACATATGCAGCTGCTGCTACCGCGAAAATTAACAGGAATAAAATGAAGCCGAACGTTTCGAGATTGTTCTCTGTAACTCGTTTCACGCCGAAAAGTATGGTCCTTAGAAGTTTACCCTGTGATGTTGAAAATCCAGTGCGTAATACATAGGCCACACAACCATTATCAGTAGCTGGAATTTAATAATTCAACCATAAAATACATTGACGAAAATGTATCAAAAGTTTAGACATATATGTACCTCTAAGACCAGGTACATTTTTATTAGGTGAGCTGTGCTGGACAACTTTTGTACCCCCATAAAGTACATGCAGTTTGTCATCCCCTTCAATGTTCAGCTCTCTATGACCATCAAGGTCTTCTATAGGTTCCTTCATTTGTGGAACAGATTCACCTGTAAAGGCCTGAATATAATATGCTGCAACAAGCTTGTATTTTTCTGATACTGGTTGGCATTGCATTACCTGTTAACATGCTTTCATCCACCACACAGGGTCCTCTTAAAAGCAGCATATCACATGGGACCAAATTGTCATTTTGAGATCTTGTAATTGAGACTATATCACCAGGAACTAATTGGTCGGTAAACATGAGCCTCCACCTTCTGTTTCTATAAACCTTCAAGCAAATGAATGTACAGACATAGTTTCTAAATGTCAATCCTCAAAAACTAGTAATACCCACCATTATCATGTAGGGTTTATTTCCCATTTTTCGAACTTCAGCCATGTTTCTCAACTGCTGTTGCACAAGTGTACATTCAAACATGATCAGCATAGTGAGTGTAAAGATACTGTAGTACCAATATTTGTCCAAGCACCACAATGCTACGCAAAAAACTTGGAAAACAAAGAATGGAGCAATTGCTCTTTCCTTGAAGAGTTCCCAGAATTCAGGAACCACCATGTCCAACCTGAATAAACAGCAGAATTAAGAGCTGGAATTATGAAAGAACTTTTTCAACATTGATAAACCCACTTGTTTCTTCCATATTTTTCCTCGCCAGCAGCAATCTCCTTCTCATCAAGGTAGCCTTTCCACTCGCAGTAATATTTAACAGAGTGATTAATGGGAAACTGGAGGCCCTTGAAACAGTTCTCCGCCGGGTCCCAGTGATACTTGGTCTTTTGGAAAATGAACCAAGGCTCTTGATCATCCGTGCGATGTAACTTAACAAGCTCTGAACTCCCATTGTTAGGGGTGGGGACTACTTTTGCTATTGTCGCAGTATACGGACTCTTTGCCTGCAAGCATAAAATATTTCACATTATGGGAGCATGAAGATAAGTTTTTCGACAAGTCGGTTGTAATGACACGATTTGAAATAGTCCCGCGGGTTAGTCATGTGATTGACCACTAGCAGAAGGCCGGTTCGAAAAGATGCCACGTTAACGCAGCATATTGGATGATAGATTGGGTCCACGTGCGAAAGGCCCATCCCCTTTGGAAAAGGGCTGTCGGCCAAGCCGCTAGACTTACCGAGCTGCAATTGAAAAAGGTGTGCACGTGCACAGACCACTGGCAACACAAGCACACGAAGATTTGCAGCACGCCGATCGCCGCAATACCCACTAAGCCCGCGTCGTAGTACTCGTCCACTCCATATATGAAGATCCAACTGTAAATCCAGACTGCGTAGAGGGCTGCGAACGGCAGTATATAGCCGCTGAACTGTAGCTTTCGCGGATTGTGCAGGCTGACAGTTTGCACGAGTTCGTCCACCCGTGCTGAAGTAACAGTCGCCATGATTACGCTGAACCGTCGTCACGGGAGTCGCATGTGTCTTGAGCAGGCTCGCCAGATTGAGAGAGTTTATGGAACTAAAATGCCAGGTGCGGCAAACGCTGGTACTAGCCCTGGCCCACTTCGCCTAATATTTACATACATATGTACGCGATCATGTCTTTAAGCATATATCGTCAAGAGTCGAAGGATGAACAGTAGTTAAACTACTTGGCGAGCCATTCTTCAATTCGAACCGATTATAGAGCTTTTTATTCATTTAACTTGCATGATATGCTTAGGCACAATCTACGGCGCCGTAGAGTCCCTCTGCGCTATGGAGCCTTATAAAATTGATTTACCCCTTTCGGTCGTATACTTATTTTGCGCTGCAATAGGATCAAGCATCAAAATTCGAGTTGATAATTAAAAGCGAGAAAAAGCATTTCCGCCGCGGGCCACCGATTCGTGCTGCCCCCTATGTAAGCCGATGGAACTACTCCATCGAAGGTTTTCTCTGGAGGCTGTTGCCGCGCCAATTCCTGCTCTTAGGTATTTACAAAAACTGAATTTCTAACACGGCCCTCAAAATTTGGGACACGGTCGATCGGCTGATTTAGTGTCTGTCGTATTATTAAACCGGTCGCGAGCCTAACTCACCATTAGGAGAGAAAGTTTTTATTGCATTTGCATTGATGAGAAACGATCGCGCCTTTCCCGGCGCGGCTGACATCTGCCCGGATCGAACCACTCGGGAGATTCTTCCGCGAGTCCAAAAGCTAAAACTCCCCCGACAAAAGAAGTAGCCGAGCTCTTTCGCAATCTTATACGCGATACGACCAACACTGACGAAAACCCTTTGCTCCAACCTCTGTTCCAGTGAGCAGTGTCCGAGCGTCAACATTGCAATTTGGTGGAGACGGCGCGGCGCAAGTATTGTAGGTTGTAACGCAGCAAGTTTCTCAGCCCGAATGAAATCGCTTTGACAAGACAATCGCGTATTGTTCCGAGGGAAGAGAGAGGGAGGGAGAGAGAGAGAAATCTGCGTGAGGTGGTGTCAACGTTTAAGGTCGCTTGGACCAGCACACGAAGGAGCCGCGAAACACGTACGCCAGTGAAAGTATATGTGGCGTCGCGTACCCCACCTTGAGTGGTAGCATTGGATCGGAACTCGTGCACCTCCGTGGAGGAAGGGGCACCCAGCTACATGGGTATGGGTACGAATATCGGTACGGCGAGTACCTACGTTGCTAGGTAAGATCGTCGCGCGTCAAATTCACTGGGACAAACCCCGACGTGCGGGCTGGACCTGAGAGCGTAGAGTTGTGCCGCCGAGACCACTCACGCTCTCTCAGTGACTAAGCCATTAAAGTCCGCGCTTGCTTGTTCTTCATACCGTTAGACCTCCTCTACATCAATTCGCATCGCCACTTCTCTCGCTCTCTCGCTCTCTTCTCCCTCTCTCCCTCTCCCCGCTTCCGAAAGTCCTGGCCGAAATTCAGGAAATCATCGGACGTCGGACGTCGGGCCGAGAACGTGGTTATATTCGCCCCGCGGTGGATTCCGAGTTCAGTGCGGTTCGCAACTACAAAGGATACAATGACAGTCGAGAGAATGTATCGCGCTCTCGGTGTAATTATACATTGAGCAGGAGTCCAAGTTCGGAGCAGTTGAAGAGCATTTGAGGGAGCAGTGTAGGTGATGCCGAGTGACTAAAATACGTATATTCGATACTCTCGATCGGCTCTCGTGTCCTCCGATTGGCAGTAATAGTCCTCGACGTCGGAAGTGTCACTGACTCAATGATTATTCGAGCGCGCTCGATCGCCGCCTCAGATATTGGCACGTGCTTCTCGGAAGGACTCGGCTCGCGATCAGTTTATCCCAGAGAAAACTAACGCTGCTCCGATCCGACTCACGCAATGTTAATTATACGTTTTAGCTCGTTCAGTCGCCGGGCGTTCGTCGACGCACCTGCCCGCGGGAATGCTGTGCCTGTGATAGAGTGATTGATCGACTAAAACAAAGAGGTGGTGCTGCGTATCTCCGGGCCAAAGTTAGTGAGACCATTTCCTACGGAGTTCCATATCTCGGATCTCCCCGCTGCAACTTAGGATGAGAGTGATCGCGCTAATATTAGTAGTAAGTATCGCATTATTCAATTCTCGGTGCGGTGAAGTGACCATTAAACCGATTAATGAATAACTGGTATTAGCTCATGGGCGATGATTACAGCAAGGCTAAACTCTAGTTATTAAACCCGGGTGACTAACGATCCTCTGCTAGATGTCCTTGCGTCACATCCTGCCCTGATTAATATTCGCATATCTACAAGTCGGAAGTAGATTACACGTTGCAGGAGAGTTACAGGCTGGAGTCGGCATCGGGAGAGAGATATTAATTGGCAATGGGCCCCGCCTTTCCTTTGAAAATGCAAATCTCGGCAGCCCACGGCGGTACAGCAAGCTACACACTTTCTCGCGGTGTTTGACCGGCGATAAATCAACCTGCCGGCACCATAATGATTTCGTCAAGCATACACTCTCCGGCGCGCTCGTGTCCTCACAATCGCCGAGGAACAAGTTGTTCCCGGCGGTGGTAGGTGTACTGATAGCGATCGTTTAAGTGATCGTTGATACCAGAAATGGTCAGCGTAGTTGAGTGCATTCCCCAACGTCCCACGTTTCCTGGGAGCGAGGGAACAACACCGTTTAGTCTTAGTCTCTATCGCAGCGTGCCGCGTAAACGTTTCTATGAGAGTGTGCCGTCGCACGCCACGTGAAAGTGTTGAAAGTGTTCCTTGGCAGTATGTAGCGAGTGCCCATTGAATGGACAGAGCGACTTGTCGGTCGAACGCGTGATCGGAAAAGGCGTCATCGCTGACGACCGGCCGACGTAGAAATAGTTCCGACTGTGTGCCGCGGGAGCTGCCGTGAAAGCAAATCCCGCCGTGGCGAAATGTTACCTCGCGCTCATCAGCCTCGCAATCCCTTCGGAGATACGATCGTTTAATCCAACGGTAAAGCCTCACTGCAGAGTTTACGACTTCGTTAAGCGGTGTCGACGGCACTGACGAGGGCTGTAAAAAAAGCCTATTGACGAGCGATCCGGGCGAGTGTCTGCCATTAATCAAACCGGACGTCTGCACAATGTGCACTTTCTGCTGCCGGTGTTATCCTATTTCTGTAAATGAAGAGATGCGCGCCCGTGATTCGACAAGTGGCTACGCCTCCAGCGGAGCCTGCCGAGGAGGATATTGCATAAGGTTGAAAATCCGTCGATGCCCAACCGCGATACATACCGCGGACCGTGGTTATTTCGGTGAGTCGTGTATTCGCCGATAGAACGCGATTTATTGCACGACAACTCGTTCTTTCCCGGTAATAAAATTTCGTCGACAGAGATCTTGATAGGCGTGGTTTACATTTCCTGCAGACGCAGCTTGTAAGAGTGTGCATCCACGTATCGGAGATCGGGATCGATCGGGCTGAATATGTGCGCGGAAACGAGAGGAATTTCAATGGAAGAAAAACAGAAGAGCCAGCGTGAATAGCGCGACAGGAATCTCGGTTACTATTCATAAGAGTATTACATAAAACTCGATCAGAATCGCCGGGGATCCACTGTATGTACATTAATTAAAAGCTAGCTCCGAGTTGAAGAGGCGAATGCCTACCGGCTGAATGAGCACCGAATGATTCACCTTTGTTGCGCCTGACATGGAGTATACCCAGAAAGCCAGCGAAAATCGGCGAATGTCAAATCCGGGTTGACTCAGGCGGAGACACTCGAAACTCGAAACCCAGATACATACTGATCGTAAACGCGCGGCCAGAAGTTCCAAAATTATGCAACCCGAAATTTTCGCAGATTCACCCGCGCGCTATTCCCAGCTATCCCACTCAAGCTTTCTCACTTTAGGTCGCAACTCCTTTTAATTACACCTGATTTATCTGCAGCAGCGATCTTTTATTTAACAGATATCGTCAGTGCGGGCGCACCACGAGCCTTGCACCGAATACGGTTGCCCAGGACGACCGCATTACGAGCCTTTTGTTCCTGCACCTCCGGGACACACTCCTAGTTGCGCAAAGCCAGGACAAACGTTCTGCGAAACTCCGGATCATTATCCTCGGTGAGAGTTTTTCTTTCTCTAAAGCCTGCGCCGACCACCGCCTCGGGATATAATGATTTTCTTTTCAAACACTCTACCTTTCTTGAACGCGCGCCGATCGCAGCGTTTTCTCTCTCTCCCTCTCTCTCTCTTTATTTTAATAATAGAAACGTATGCTAAATAAGCAGCACGTTAATGGCGCCCACTATCATTTTGCTAGTTACGTGCGTGGAATCGGTGATACCTGCACTCACATGACATCAGATCTATTAACGTGTTTATGCGATAATCCCGGCGATCGAGCACTACCAGAACCGTAAAAGTCAAATAAACTATCCTACACATGGACAATGTAAATTATCCCGTGGGAGAATTCTCCCGTTGAGATGCAGCACTTAATCCGCCATGAAGATACTCGTCCATTGTTCCTTCGCCGGCGCACAATCCATCAGTGGTACGCGATATCTGTAACAGGGAATATTCGCAACCTGTTGCACCTACCACTTAATTAACCGAATAGTTCGACAGCGATAAATTAGCCCGGAACTGCGCGTCGAGAGGGGCCGTGAATATTGGAATATGTGGGTGAACGAAAGCGTTCCCGATGCGAGTGCGCTGACACATTTTCCGAAGAATTTCCGAAAAAATGCGACTCGCCCGAATAATATTGATATTCCCGGCGGCGGTACCGTTTCCGTGCCTGCATACGAATCGTCGGCACAGCCGTACGTGCGTGTCGGGAAAAATTTCGAGAAGGGAAAGTCCTGCGACGCGTCGAGAGACGCGCGCGCGCTCGCGGCGTCGTAGGAGCGGAGTCCTGTGAAAAGAGGCAGTTGGACGCCTCGAAAACGCCTGGAAGTCTTCATATCCGCGATAATGTATCGCTAAGGACACGTAGCTCAAAGCATTTTGGAACGTTTAACACTTACATAAAGCAGAACATGGATGCGAGTGTAGAAATCGGCGGGACAAAGCGTCCGTGTAATTCCCTGATCAACGTAGCATGACCGTGGCCTTGAGGCGATCATATTCTGCTCCTGGCACATAGACATGCTTGTCTATAATTGTTCGAACCGTTACAATCGAGAAGAGATGTGGGCAAGCGAGTTCGCTCCTCCCAATAGAATGTCTAGGACCGACGACCGCCTTCTCATTCGTATTCCACCGGCAGCCACGTTAGAGCTCGTCTTGTTTGCTCTACTCTTCCCGCGCTCTACCTCCACAAACATGTTATTTACAGCGTGTCGACAATGTAGTACAGAGACCTTTCTATCCGCGATTCCCAATAAGAGAAAGAGTGGGTCGACTTTCGCGATGGCAGAGTTCCCGACCGGTCGAACCCCACCCGTTGAACTTGAACCCGCGGTGAAACGATAAAATGATGAAAAAATCGCTTAAAAATACACATCAGAAGTAACGGTTGCGGTATAATGAGTTAAAGTACCGCTGGAATATTCGGGGTCAGTTGGTGGCTCCTTAATTCTCCGAGGATTGACAAAGTACAGCAAAGTCGAAAGTTCCGGGGTTCGGTGGAATCGATGGTGGGCAAGGCGGTCTGCCAGGCAGGAAGAAGAGCCTCTTCGATCGAGATGCAGCGTGTGAATCGGCGCGGCTTGAATATAGCGGTAACGAAGTAAGAAAATGCGTTTTAGGCGTGGACGATGAATTAAACATCGGAACATCTTGGAGCGACTGGCGACGTCTTTCTCCGGGAGAAAGCTTGGGCCTCGGTTTGCCGTCCCTTACACACGATTCTGCCATTAAGTCTATTTTCAGCGATCATTCCGAGCCCACCTCCGATCAATCAAACCGTGTGCCCAGTGAAACCGCTGCCTCGTAAAATTCGGCCACGCCATCAGATCTATTTGGGATCAGGAGAGCGGGTCATTGCAAAATGGACCTTGTCAGGTCGTGAACCTTCGCTTCTACGAAGTCATGAATAACGCACATCGAGACTTAACTAACTTCTTATCCGGCTATGCGACTCGGAACAATTCCATTAATCTCGGGTCACGAAATTGTCATGAATAGTAGACAGTTCTCTCGGCGCGCTTATGACACATGCCAGTACGTGTGTACATTAATATGCATTGGACGCGCACGCGGCTCGAACTTCATCTGAAACGATCACTTAGGCAATCGGCTGCAAGAAGTTTATTGTTTTCTCCGGCCGTAGCGGCTCGCGTTACTTCATCTTTCTCTGAAAGAAGCATTTCGCTATTACAGGCAGTTAATCAAGTTTCTGGTGGATAAGTGCAGCTTCGATTTCAAAACCGCCTTAAAGGATGAGTCACAGGAAGACTTCAATACGTACAGGTACTCGACATCCTCGCTTGGTTGTTTAAAATAAGCGTGGTAATTAAAATGTTTGAGGGCCTCGGTATAACGAGTCTGCTCGGAACCATTACTTTCAAGGTCCGTGCCTGATTACCCGGTGGGATATGACTATACCCCGCAAGAAGGGCCGAGATTACCCCCGGAGGAATTCCTGCACCCGCAGTATCCCGTTCGGGGACAGCCGGCATTGGTCTATGGTGTGCCATCGAACGATACCAAGGAAGAAGGGTAACGTAACGGCGGATTAACTAGAAGGCCGAACAAAGTTAATGGCGAAGCTAATGGCCGACAATATTATGCAGTTACAGGTACTCGACACCGGCCTATTCTCAGAGAAATCCATTTTTGCCGGAGATAACATCCACGGGGAAGTACTATCGGGGCAATCAAGGGGCCAGCCGACCCTTCTACAGTCAGCCACAATCCTTGACCTCATTTGGACAGGGCCAGTCCTGGCCAAACAGGTACGATTTCTGTTACACCTATGACATGATTTCGCACTGTCATCCGAAGACAACAGCTCATTTGCTCGGCCGAATCTATTACTTTTTTGCATCACCCTGCCCCAAGGATGCACGGCGGGGTCTTTGACTCCCTGGCTATTAAAAGTCGCATTCCCACGTCGGCTTTGCGCGGAAGCATGCAAAATCCAAGTGTCGGCCCGCCTGGATATATTTATCCAACTTCAATCACGAACTGGTTTGATATCTCGTGCCTGACATACAAAGATCGGGCGCAGCAAACCAGTTGGCCGTCCTTTTTTTATCGGCTCGCCGCATAGTATAATTTATGCGGCGTTATGATGAATGTGTGCTACGAGGCGAGGAGAACACGGCGATAATGATCGGGCGAGCGTAGTTAATTATGCAATCATCTCGCGAGGCGCTTGAGACATCAGTACCGCTATTTCTCGATACATACGCGATATAGTACGCCGGTGAACCCGCGTGGCTGGGACTCCTCGAATGCATTTATCTTGGATCGAGCGATTCAACGCGGCTGTCGCAGGTACGCTCGCAACAATAAAGTGGCGCCCCGGACGTTTTACGAAAATCCGCTGCTCGGCTACGGCAAGCTGAAAAGGGAAGGACGCACCAAGAGACAATCGAGTCCGGATTCTATTGCCCTTTGTCCCACGGAGGCGCACTACATCACACCGAGGGCAGCACTAAATAATCAGGGGAACTGGATGTACGTCGTGAATCTTCAGGATTCGAACCAGAAGTACTCGCAGGTCGTCAAGAGCGAAAGATGCACGTAAGCGACCAGCTTCTTTATCCCCAGAATATGATAAATCTGGCACCGATTCGCCCTTTGGCATCCTTAATGCCGATTAATGACAGTACAATTGGACACCGCCGTTTCTTTCCAGGACCGACATGTGCAACGGTGTGTGCTCGGTTCCGGCCGGTTATACGAGCAGATGCCAACAGCAATACGTTCAGAAGAGATTAGTGGCGCTGGAAGGAAGCGGAAATCGACTTTACACCGACGTATTTTGGTTCCCGCACGGCTGCTCGTGTCAGATTATGCTGAATTATTGAAAGTCGGCTTTAAACTAGAGCGTATTAGCAAACAGCGGTCGTGGCGATGGCAGCGCTAGCAGCAGGAGGTCCGTGGAAGAATTTTTCTCGGGGGCAACGGAACCTCCGGCCTTTGGATCGATAGGTGACGCACGCCTAAGGAGACTCCTCGACGCTCTATCCTCGCCGTGTGTTATGGACCAGTCAAAAGATGAATTTTCAAGTATCCGAGTACTCCCTTGGCTATACTAGATAATATCGGGTATCGTAAATTTCACTGAATCATTTTATCCTATTTATGTATAAACTAAGAATCGAACTCAATGGGACGACAGAACGAACCCAGAGTATCTTTTTCAATATCATGATCAAAAGAGAATCACATTAATCTTTATTGGCGTACTGGGGGGAACTGATTGACTATCTCTAGTTTAACTATGCTGTGAATGTTCTAAACGTATGAAAAATCGTAAGACACGATTATAAGATAGAATTCAAAGTATCCATGTTAAACCGTACTTGGAAGGCTTCCTCACGATTACTTACAATGTTTTTTTTATTGCTTTTTACTCGCGTTTTGCTCAATAGAGTAAGCCTCTAGGCAGGCTTTACTACGGCTGGTAACGTAGTAGAGACGCGAAACTGTCGGCAACCTATCCTAAAAGTTCTAGCGACCTGCCATTCAATCTTGGGCATATGCAACTATCTAGTGATACTTTTGCATACACGAAACGGGTATGGGATGCAGATGCGAGAGTGCATGGTAAATCATGGAAGATGCCATCATAGATAAGATAGTGGATAAACCATCTAAACGCGAGAGATGGCACCAGCTGAATCTGTAACATTTGATGAAGCGTGTAGGGATACCTGGATATACACTCCATGCTAATCTAATTGTTCGCCTACAATCTTACAGCATCCTGAGAAATATTTCATCCCCAAAAATGCCTGTGCACTGCGCCAGGTGTAACTTTTCGAATTCGCTAGGCTAAGGTGTGTTGTCGCGCACGTATCATGTGTACGTGTATTTATTTCCTTGTAAAATAGTAAACTTATTTAAAGCAGAGCGTGTTTACGTTGAACCAACAATCCAAGGGTGGTAGGTGCGGGGAAGAGAAAGTGCTAACTCTAGAGAGATGAAAGGCACCGCGCGCGCGCTCTAAGGAAAATTTTAAACAGCAGTTTCAGGCTGGTAATAAGGCTTTAAGGATGTGACCTCGCCCGTAAAAAGAGCCCCAGATTTCACGTGGCACGGGAAAACGAAAAACAGGAGATAAGGGCAGTACGGGGGAATGGTGAGGGGCCAACGGGAGGAGGTCAGACACGCGCAGGATGCGCTGAATTTTCTTCGCGAGCAGGGCACGCAACTCCCTCGGCTTTGCGCGGCTTTTACGATCGCCGGGCTTTCCCGACCCTTCGTCGGGCGCTTTCTTCCTGCGTTCTTCCGCACCGCTCGCTCGTATCGAGCGAGTCCTGAAGCCTATTAATTATGAAGGCGCATCTCGCTTCTCCGAGCCGCGCGAGCCTTTAAAAGTCCTCGCCGCGAAAGACGCTAACGAACGCCGATTCGTCGACGATTGCGCGCTTAACGAGCCGCCCGATAATTAACCGTACAGACCGCGGTTTATTTGAGTCACGTGCCCGATCGCTAATTCATAGCGTGCAACATTTATTTCCATATAAAATTATATCAAATTCAAGGCGAGCAGGATGAACGCGCTGGGAATACTTTCGGGGTTGTCGCGCGAGCGTCGACTCCGCACGAGCCTTGAATTCCTGATTAGATTCCGGCCGTTTGTAGTTTTAGGTCAAACACCGGCAATTTGATTCTCTGATTACATCAGACTCCTTAATATCCGCAGGGCTAAATATTCCGGGAACACAGTATAGGGACAGTGAATATGATTCGGAAGCAAATGTAATGCTCGTAAACATCGCGGATATCAAATCCCCAGAGAACTGTGCCTACGCCTCCATCAAACTGATCATCATTTCAGCTGGCGTATTTATACGACTTCATCTCCGCTGCGGAACCGCAGCATCTAGGCTGCAATATTTTCCTCCACGCAAGTTACGCAACGACACGCGTAGCATGCGCGGAAGAAAAGGCGGCAAGGGAAGAGGTGGTTGCCAGCGGGGCTGGGGGGTGGCGAAGTGGCGCGTATCCTGTGGCGGGCGAAGAAAAATCCCGACTTTTTTCGAGCGGCGACGGCGCTCGGTGGCAATGATGGCGGCAGGAGAGTACGGCACACACGTACCAGGAAAAATTGAAGGCTCTCCGTGTCCTCGGCACTAACAGGGGTGCATGCATGCACGCAGGAAGGAAGGCGGGCAAGCAAGCAAGCAGGCAGGCAGGCAGGCAGGCGGGCGGGCACGCATGCACACAGGCACGCGTTCACGCATAAGTGCGCGCTATAGATTTTGTTCCACTCTCTCTCCGCGAAACGGTGTACTTGTGCGTACCTCTATATGCGTCGTATTCACTCGAGCCCGCCCTCTTCCTCCCTGCGGCCCTCCGGCCACCCTCCGGCCACCCTCCGGCCACCCTCCGCCACCTGCGAGCAGAAAAAGGGGTGAATTTCTAGGCACGTAAGCTCTCGTGCAGCGTGCTGCACCTACATCGACTATCTACGTGCACTTGTACTCTACGCGCGCTTCCACCCTCGCCCGCCTTCCCCCCCTCGGCCTCCGCCGTCCGTTATCGTCCTCGAACCACCCTTCCTCGGACCGCTCGGCGTTCCCCTTCGCCCCCGCCGACCCCCGCCTGCCCCTACGCTAATCCACGAGTGCGTACAGGGGGGGGGGGGGGGGCACACGCACACGAGACCCGCTCGGGATGGCAGCGCACGGGTACCGAGGCTACTTGAAGGGTTTCCATTTATATGCGCGCACGCACCCCCGAGGGAGTGCGAGCACGCATACACACGCACCACTGCCTGGAGAGAGGGCCCGAGGAACGGAGAGGTGCGCGAAGGAGCCTCGAGAGTGGCCGGGATGCAAAGACGGCTCCTGGAGGAAAAGTACATATTACATCTCTCGTGGTAATAGGCCAAGCGTGCCCCGCCACTTCTGGATATATTCTCCTGCCGCTCGCATTCGCGATTCTGCGGCTTGTTTCAAGAGCCTCCCAGAAGAAATTCATAGCAGAGTATATACCGCTAGTATAATTATCGCCATGTGCTGAACTTAATTGTCTGCGGCATTCGCTCGGAAGGGCGCCAGAAGGAGCATGGATTAATTGTAGAGAGTTCTTATTAACGTGAATGTTCACTAAGGTGTAAAGAGCGATTGAAGCATACTAACCCAAATGTAGTATGCCGGCTTGGATTCTTGGCGGAAACTGCGCGACTACGCGGAAAGTAAAAGAGATGGCAACAAGGTGCATTAGGAATATTTATTTAATATTTGTAGTGTGTACACTCGTTACCCTTTTCCTTCCGGCGCACGCATAATATTGTCTTTTTTCCCTGGTTCGCGCACTTCTGGAAATGCGGCGGATGCTCGCCTCTCCTGTTTCGCATTTCCATTTCAAAGTTTTAATCACTCGGCATTGTACGAGAAAGAATGGCACACATTCCATACTCGCGGCGCCCCTATCTCCGCTTGCATACTTCCTTAAACTTACGCGTATACATCATTTGCTCAAAGGCATCGCGAACGCGGCACCCGCGGAACAGCGCAGTTCCACAGAGGTAAAGGTGATAACTCTAACGCGCATATTCTCACCGTCAATAGCATTCTATTGCTGGGACTGAAAATCGCCGCGATAGCGGGAGCAAAGAGCACAGGTCGCAAGTTAAACATAACAGCAATAGGCCAACAATCAAGAGCTCCCGTTTCCTCCTACTTCATTGTAAATTCCAATATCGCCCGTAAACAAGCTCTATTAGCCGCCGACCTACATCTTCGCCGTGCAAGTACATACATCCGCGCAAAAGCCACGAGCACTTTGCTCGTGGCGCTCGGCTCGTTTCTCAATTTCAACGAATCCGGTCTAAAAGGACCCGTGGAAAAGGCGTATCGGCTCGAGGCTCGACGCTAAATGGACGGCGACGTAAAAGGAACTGGAGAAATCAGGTCTAATGGTTGAGGGAGCGCGAGGACACAGGGAGCTAGAGAGGACGGGAGTTGATGGTCGATCGAAGGAGCGGGCCGGGACATATCCGGCACCCCGAGCAGATTAAACTTTTCACTGGGGGTTTATTCCAAGGGTTCCTCGGCCAACTTTTTCCTCCTCGAAATTCTTGTCGCGCCACGCGCACCCCCGCGGACCGTCGGCGAGTTTTGCGGTAATCTCTCGGCCAAAAGTCGATGGCACCCGCTCCCCCTCTCTCTCTCTCTCCTTCCGTTCCTCTCTCGTGGACGATCCTCCTGCGAGACCTGCCTGTCCTCTCCCAGTGGTGGTCCTCTCTCTCTTCCTCGCTCAATTGCGAGGGCCGTCTCCCTCTCTCGCTCGCACTCTCTTTATTTCTCTCGACCAAGCACGAGGCTTCACGGGTCCAGCGTGGATGGAGAGTCGAGCGCCGGGATAAAGTCACGAGCAGTAATTATGAACG
The DNA here is from genome assembly GCA_963675795.1 of Crossocerus cetratus. Lineage (NCBI taxonomy): Eukaryota > Metazoa > Arthropoda > Insecta > Hymenoptera > Crabronidae > Crossocerus > Crossocerus cetratus. The sequence goes on along the minus strand of OY776668.1, from coordinate 15,911,824 downwards.
ATAGCAGGGGAGAGAGAGGATATAATTGTGATTGATGGAGAGACGAGAAGGGAGGAGGCTGCGGCGCGCGGGGGCGGGCGCGGGATGACTTCCTTTTAATCTCGAAGCCTCTAACCCTTTCGTTCATCCATTGCCGCTTCTGGCTGCGCGTCGACGCGATTTTATTACCTTCAAGCGGATTTTTCCGGAAAGAAATTCGAATGTCCTGGCCGAGCTCGTTTAGCCCCGGATACGGCCGATTTGGGCCGCGCTCCCAATCGACTCTAACAAGACGCAATCCGATTATTTTTCACTCGAGTCTTTCTTTATTTGCAGATTCTAAGTCGCGACGTTCCAACATACCCGCCAACAATCCTACTTCACATTCCTCATCCTCCCCATTCGAAGATCGTGCGAGCCAAGGTAAGTTGAGAGAGACTTTACTGTACACCAGGCATGGAACTTCGTTTGGAATGGTCAGTGATGAAGAGGTTGACAAACGAGCGACGACAAAGTTCCGAGGGTGTCAGTTAATATTTAATCTGACCCACTCCCGTTTCCCTGATACCGTGCACAATGTCCTAAGCGTGTGGTCAGATAGGTCAAGTTTACGGGATACCCCAATTCTCCGCGAACCCTTTGCGCACCGCCGAAACATCCCGCGGTCTTGTGCTTTGCTTTAGGTAGGGTCCTCTTCCTCTTGTTCCTCACCTCCACTTTTCGCCCCTCATCCGCACCCTACCATTGCATACCATTTCAGCCCTCACCCTTCGCAGGTCCGCCACCTATATCGTCAAACGTTTCGACGAATCGTGCGGTGCAACTGCACCCCACTCGAGTGCAGGGGTGTCTTCGAGTCCCCGATAAAAGGACGCCGTCACAGAGGAAATTCTCCCGTGCTTTTCGCACCTCCCGCTCCCAAAGAGCCTCCGAAAGTCATCATCGGGGCCGCGCATCGCCTCTCGAGAATTCCTCCCATCATTTTCGGCCTCGCGCGCTTTCATCCCGCCGAGCGCGCCGATATCCACCCGAGGCTGCTACACGCGCCAACTCCACGCGTACTGCGTACAACCGTACACTCTCGCAAGGACTATGTATATCGTTCTGGGGCATCGGCATTCGTTTGGCAGCGAGGCGAGAGTGATCGGCTGAAACTCGGCTCCTATGTAGATTTCAATCGAGCGCGTGTGGGGCGATGCTGGCAGAAAGAGTGTCAGGGAAAATTCAGTTTCGCACATCCCAGCGACGATAAGCCACCACCCGGAAACTGAACAACCAGCGACGGGGCCCCTCTCTTCCAGCCCCTTTCCGTGAGCTGCTTCCTCTCCTTCTCCGTCTCCGTCTCCCTCTCGCTCCTCCCCGGTGAAAGTGTCCATGTATACCAACGGGCGCGCGCGCGCCTCGCTGTATATAGCTATACATACACAAGCGCCACGTGCTCGTTGCCGCGCTCCGGCTCAAAGTTTGCGGGGCATCGATCGCACGTACTCTCCCGGCTCTCTGTGCACGCGGTCCTAGGCGACTTTCCTCGTGGCAGGCAACCGAGCCAGCCTCCTCTCCTCCGCAGGACCTGTGTGCGTGCGTGTGCCATAGTGGCTCGAGCGCGCCTGCGTCTCTACGTGCGCGCCGCCTACGCACGTGCACCTTGATACAGAGGTGGCTATCTCATAATAGCCCGGCAGGCTGCGACGGGAGGCCGCGAGGCCTCCCAGCAATCGCGAAATCCAACTATTTCCTCGAAAGAGCCACACAACCAGCAACCCAACTCCGAGCTTTTAGCTAAATTTCCAGCCGCCCGACGTACCAAGGCAATATACACTATGTCGCAGGCTACCTGGTAGAGTGCGCGTTAGTGTATTAGCAGGAGGGTCGCAATGCTTCTTCTCGCTTTGCACCCTCGCTCGCCGGGGACAAAGGAGTCGGAGGAAGCGCTTCTATGATAGGTGTCCTGCGCGAAGGAGCACCCCGTTTCCGCCTCGTCTCGTCTCGCGAGAGTCGCGAGGCCCGCTAGGTGCGGGGGTGCACTCATTACTTTTACATAGAGGCCTTGCTCCTCTTTTGAGACGAGCCCGCTCTCTCGGTGGTGGGCGATGGAGGCGGTGGGGGCGGAAGTGTGGTCGCGGCGAGAACGGAGGGGGGTGGATGTAAGAGAGTAGGAGCGCACATCGACTAGTGCGCGCGCTGCGTTACATGCTTAGGTACATATGTAGGCGCACGCTTACAAAGCCGCTGGCTGACGGGCCTACGGGCGAGGAGCACGCACTTACGCACGATCGAGGCGGATCGTTCGGGCGCTGCTGTGCGTGGCGCGCACCGTTACCATGACGACCGGTGGCAGTGCCACGCATTGATCGCAGACTCCCGCTCGGCGGTGCGTCGAGTCGAGTGCGTAGAGACGAAGCCTCCTGACGAGGAGGAAGGAGAGAGAGAGAGAGCGGGAGAGAGAGCTGCTCGCTCTCTACCTACTCCGCGCGCTACACGTGCCAGAGGGAGAGCGAGGGCGCAGCGCACGCACTGAGAGCGCGCGCGCTGCGAGAGGAAAGGAGAGCGCGAGCGAGCAGCGTTGCGAGAAGCGGAGGAGAAGCACGCACTGGGGATGATGTATGTACGACTTCGCCTTGCCCGAGCTCGCTCGGGCTACCGGCGGACTTCGCTCCTCTTTTTCTCACAGCACGATTCCTTCACCGGCGATCGGGGCCCTACCGCACAATCTTTACCTCCCTCTTTATCTCTATCTCTCTCTTGCTTCCTCTGTCTCTTGGGTCCGAGGAGAGCCGACTCATTTTTTGGCTCGTGTCAATGAGCGCCGTAGCACACTGATTTACGGCGAGATGAAGGAGAGCTGGCGATAGCCGGAGAGAGTTGCGGTAGGTTGTCAGGACGACTTCATTTAGAGCGATCGCCGGCCCTTTAATGGCGGGCTCGTTCGTTTTTAAACGAAGGAAGTGGCTGTTAAGAGCGGGGGGCATCGATGCTAATGAGACGCTACGCATTTTGTTGCTGGAAGATTGATCCCGGGGACCCGCCGCTGGAATCGCCACTTCCCGTCTGAGCCGCTCTCTGAGATACATCTCTCTGTCCCGGGCGGTGATTTGCGGGAGCCGAGCGAGGTGTGCTAGGTTGACTTCTCTTATCTACCCGGTTGGATCATCTTCTTCCCGAGTTCGATCCCTTTTGATGTCTCCTTCAATCATTCCTTCCCGGTGAGTGATTAATCGCGCTACAGCACGCCACTGCGGAACTTCATACTTCTCCCCAGCGGGATTGAGATGAAGCGTTCCCGGTGCCGCTCTTGCGATTAAACATGATCGCCTGTACGCGCACCCGAGGATTACGTCTCCCAAGCGATCGAGAGCCAGGCGTAATTAACGCCGCCTGTGACACGCAAACGACAGCCGAGGCGAGGCGAGGCGAGGCGAGCGCACGCGCACCGTCGGCCGGCCAAAAATTAATAACAGAGCAATTTTCAATGTGCCACGCGTCCAGTAAAAGGCATAATAGGGGCAGCGCGCGATATCGTATGAGCGTATCGCCGCTGCCAAATGGTGCGTCTCCGCTTGGTTCGGGCCCAATAACTCAGGGCCGCTACTTCCTCAACATCTGCGCTCTTTCCTATCGAAACAAGACTCCAGCTTATGATCCTGTGATCCTGCGTGCGTGAGCCCGTGGCGGAGAGCGCGCACGCAGCCTCCACGGCCTCCAGATGTCACGCTTTAGGAGGCGAGAGCGCGCACCTTTGATCCCTTGCAGCCGAGGAAAGGCGCCCCCCACTCCCTAAGAACGAGGCCGTTCGATCAGTCCTACGATCCAAGTGAGAGACGACGGGAGAAGGAACGAGGATGAAATGCTAGCTGGAAGCACCAAGGAAACTCGGGGCGGCCAAGTTTTCAGAGAGAGCCAGGATTACTCGGCCTTTATCGTTCAGAGGCGCGTGCCCGATCCACCATCGATCTCCGGGCGGGAAAAATCAAATAGCAGGCAAGAAGCCAGGTCGACCTGGAATTTTCGAACAGCTGTTGATACACTCGGCTCTAGTGGCCCCGGGAAAAAATCCTCCCGACCGCTCACGGGTATCCGGCCAATTTTCGGGGGATATACCTGCCCGGCGCCCTGCCACGTGAGAGAATACTACGTCGGCCTTTTTTCGAATTAAGTCATACTTCCACCGGAAACCAAAGCCTGTATTGATACAAGTGTCCATCAGTTTCAGAGCACTCGAGGGATTGTCTTACAGGAGTCTTCGTCAGGGAGAGAGAGAGAGAGAGAGAGAGAGGGTCGGCTGGAGAGTAATAGTTTTTAATTCTTAAAACAAGCTGTGGATAAGATCTTGACGCCTGTTGTGCGGTCAGTGCTCCGGCGACTGGGCGGGCAAGGGGTGAAAGGGGCTAGAGGGAGGAAGCGGACATCAATCGGTGAAAGAACAATGCGGGGAAGTTGTCCGAGTGGTGGGTAGCCACGCGTCGCTGTACCCTTTGGCTACGGTGCCCGGCAGATGTTTCTGATGAGTGATGAGCTGGGCTAAGTATGAGAAAGTATCGATCCCGATAGTGCACTATTATACATTGTCACTGTTAACCACCGCTCCTCTCGCAATGGTAGCAGTGACGGTTAACGGTGGCAGGGCCACCGTAACCGCACTAGCGCATAAGAAATGAGGTGGAAAAGGGAAGGATAAGCAGCACTCGAAAAATTGGGTGGAATCAGACGGGTAGAGTAGATAGTGGGGCGCGGACTCCGGCCCTCGCGTGTACGTGCAAGTATAACGTGATGAAATGCATGAAATAGCGTAATGAAAGAGACGCCATTAAGTGAGAAGGTTCTCATCAGCGCACTCGCAAATTGGCACGGGGCAATATTTTCAAGGAATGACGTCGAGTGGGAGCACCTTGCACGGCAAGGGTTGGAAGAGGGTGTCGGAGTCCCTGAAAAGTCAGTGAATCCGTCTGCAGAGTACCCCAATGCGAGGGTGCAGGGGTTGCTCTAGGTGTTCGGCGAAATCGGGGGCTCCTGCGACTTGGGATATACATATACAGCTAGCGCGTGCCCTCTTCACTGGAGTAGCCTGCCTCTGAATTACTGCGGTGCCCTATCGGAAAGGGGTTAAATGCTCTTTTCTCTCGGGGCCCGGTCCCCTGGCCGAGCCGCGCGCAGGGTAATCGGCTGCTCCTCGGACCAAGCCGATGCGGACACGAGAACATCGATATGCAACGGAGAATCCTCCTCCCCGCGAGATCTCCAGGTCCCTGGAGGATTGTAAGCATTTTTGGAAAGATGCCGCGTCATAAAACGCGCGTGAAGAATCGACGCGAAAGGAAACGTGGCGCGTGTTTCGCCTGATTTTTTTCTTCTTCTCTCTTTAAATGACACGCTGCGAGTAGATGCCTCTTTTGGGAAAAGGTATCCTCCGCGCGGTCCAGGTGAACATCTCTCCCGATCTCCGCTCGGCCTGACTGGGGAGAGAGGCGCGCGAGGATGCAAGGGAGAGCGATTTTTCACTTCTCGATGCCACGAAACGCCGACAATAGACGCGTGTCACGATGTTGCAGCTGCTTTTGCCACTGTATTTGTCTCGTGCACATGGCGCACGGGACAACACCGTGCGTGACCGCGCGCGCACGCTCTCTTTCTCTCTCTCTCGCTTTTACCTCACAAGAGAACAGAGCACCCCAACTTTTCTGTATCGAATTAGAAGCGAGGAAATTGGCCGAGATTTTCCGTGGGCTCGCCCGATGTTCTTCCGATGGAAGCGCGATATGTCGCAGCCAGTAGAGCGTGCGCCGTAGGAGCAACTGCTCCGCGATAGAATCTCGAGCATTTACTATCACGCGCCTAAGACACTTGTGGAGGAACAAGGTGCGTCGATTTCGCCGAGTGCTCGAAACATATACCTCGATACTCGACGTTTAATGAAGTCTTGTTCATCCAGTAGCAGCTGCTCCCGGAATCTCTCGGATCGAAGCTGCGAGGAAGAATCCCGTGCGGAGATAGGATCTTCCTATCGGATTCTGCCCTACGGCAAATATCGGTCTAGTCAAAGCTAAATGTCAGGTATAGTCGAGTCTCTTTGAACCAGGGTTTCTCCGAGCGGTTTCTTCCGCCTCGCGTGAAGAAGCATCCCCTCGCTGATAGTGACGCTCGCCGCCAACTCTTCCGCGCGACTCTGCCACGACACTTTCCAATCTCGCGCTTCTCCCGCGGTCTTCCCGCCAAGTTGCGTTTCCGCCGGAGATACAGACTTCGGGCACTCTGTCATCGAGAGATTTCCTTGCGTCCCTTGCAAGGGAGAATTACATCGATCGTATGTGTGTTATGGATGCGAGGATGGAGACTTGCAATAAATCATCCGTCTGTCTTGGCGGGGCAGGTTTGTACAAGAGATCGGCTGGATTTCGGGAAAGGAAAGGCCTTTAAGTATAGGCGCATTTGTCGCGCGTCAAGGAATCCCTCTCTCTCTCTCTTTCTCTCTCTCTGTCCGCTCTCCATTGAAAGTCCTCGAGGCCGCAGGCGGCTTCTCGATGATTGAGAATCACTGATCGGGCGCAACACAATGCTTCGTAGACCACTGTAGGTACAGGCGAAGGTTCCCACCTACCTGGCGCTCGATAAACTGATTTATTTCGACATCATTGTACGAGCGGAGAGTCGCATCTGTTCCCCCGAAATTCGTACGAAACTCCACGATTCCCGGCGAACCTACGGCCACGATGCAACACACTGCGCCACGTTATTCTCACACCACTCGCGCACGTGTTACACCGATCAAGGTGGCACTGCTTCATGTTTTTTAATATTGCGTTTCTTTCTTCTCTTCCTTCTTTTTTTCACTGTGCAACGTGACATTCGTAAGATGAGTGGGGAGGGAAAAGAGCCCGAGGAAATGGCTTGGCAGCGATAAAACATATGCGAGCACTTGGCCGAATACAATAGAGTTCCTCGTTTGTCAACGGTGCGCTCGGTAGCCGAGGAGGTTGACGTTGACGAGCGCTCGCCGAGGAGCGCGAGATCCTTGCGGGATCCGTAGAGAAGGAGGCCTGATGCCCTGATGCATCTCCTGTCAGCCGACGGCAGACACAGTCCCGTGTTGGCAACCCTCTCTGGAAGAATACGCATTAATTTATATCTGCATACGCCGGCCATTATTATGTTAATCGGACGGGCCGCTCCGCCGATATCGGCCGCGCAAACGTCTTCCTGGCACGTTTTCCAGCCTACCCGGATCATCCTCCTGGATCTATCTAAGTGTCCTCGATTAAACCCTGCACTCTCGCATGCGGGGAGCACGTGAGAAAAATTGACGGCCAAGATTTTCCCTCGTGGAACCTTTGCGATTATTTCAGTCCTGATAAACCTGCTAATCGGCCTGGAACGAAACTACGATTAAATTCGGCAATCCTGTATTTTAGCGAGTCTAAATATTGTTGATTTTGATTCGATTGATTCCGACGGAGTTGATCGGCCGTCAGACGTCGGAAGAACGTCGCATGAAAAATCTAGTCTTGATAGACTGGCCCGTGTAGATTCAGATGGACGAACATCTGGCTTAACTACTGGCGATCGAGAAATCCCTGAATGCGCCCGCAGCGAAATGAGTTACGGTAGCCTTTGATAAAAAGAAGCCAGCCCGTATTCGTATCGAGTTGTGCGTCGACACCTAGAGATGCGTATCCACAGATACCCCCATGTATCCTTGTGTGTCCAATCACCGATGAATTTCTCAGTCCCAGTCCTTCCAGCGAGTCAATCACGCCTCGTAAAGACAAGCATCCGACAATCTCCCAAGAACTTGGTATGTAATCGTTCGGTCAAAGAACGTGGGCTTTCACTGGGACAAACCTGCCCTCTCATGCCGCGTGCTCCAGTTTCCTGTTTTCCTGTAACGGAGAACGAGCGCGCTTTTTCTCCCCCGCGCGGGAATTAGGCCTCAATTTGCGAGGCCACCGGCTTTCTTTTCCGGGACTCGTAAAAAAAGCTCGTAAAGCCGAGGCTCGCCCACCTCGCGGCGAAGTTCGCCTAGGTTCTCTGATGGCGCAGCCAACCCCATGCTTTCAAGATTCGACGTTCTTCCAGGATTCCACCCCCCGCACGCTCGCTCGCTAACGATTTATTTCGACGAGCTCTTGGATTCGATATCAACGACTTTTCGGGCCCCGCGGCGAGCCGTACACAGAGCCAACCCTTCCCCGGAGGTTCCCCGACACCCCCGCTCCTGGCAACGGGAATCACGAAGGTACGGGAGCGTTATGGAGAAGCGTCAACCTGATCTCGAATCGAGCTCCCCTCGCTCCACATCCACCCGCCAATACTGAAATTCGGGTTACCGTACCTGATTAACCCCAGCGCGCTGCGGTGGCAACGTGCGAGGGTGTTTGCGCTTAAACAGGTGATTGGAGCTTCGCCCGGGGGCGGAGGAGGGGGCAGAGGGGGTGATGTCTCTTTCCCCCATTATCATACGCCAGGAACGCTAGGTAACATGGAGGACCACGTGCAAGCATAGTACGTAGAGCGTGAGTCCAGAGCCAGCAGCAGTACCGTATTATGTACTACTCGCAATTCTGAGATATCTGACAGTGACGTATCGTGCGACGAACGCAACGACGCTCCACCGACCACTGCGTGCCACGATTGCACCACATGTGTAAGAACCACGACGAGCGCGAACCGAAGGGATTTTTATTCGGCAATTTTTGTACGGGCGAATCGGATTCACACTGTCCCTCTGGAGGAAGAAGGAAAGTTGAGTAAAAGGAGGAAGCAAGTAAGATAGCGAAGGAAAGGTTCACTTTCCAGTCGAAGCAGGTTCGCAGCATCCCCTTGTTGCTCGGAGATCTCGTGCGAGGGGTTGCAACGGCGGATTCTGCGCGTGCGTATCCCCCCCCCCCTATCTCACGCCAACCCCCAAACGCATCGCAATGCTTCGCTCTCCGTCTGGCTGGCGATCAAGCAACTCCCGGCGAGCGGTCTCCCTCGCACTCTTTGTGGCGGTCGGTCCTCTCCCTTGGCCGCATTGGTCGCTCGTCGCCGTTCTCTCTCCCTCCCTCGATCTCTCGGCACAGAAGCACGCACATAGCCACATAGACGAGAGCGAGAGGAAGCGCGCGAGCGGCCGTCTCTCTTCTCTCTTCTCTCCCCCTTTCCCTTTCGGGCTGCTCCCTCGGCGGCGACGACGCCGGTTAGTCCTGGGTGTACGTGTATCCTGGCTTCCCGCCACGAGGAGCGGGATGACACCGGCGGGAAGTGCCGAGCGCAGCCGAGGCAAGGGCCGAGCGTGGAAAGGCGGGCAGCTGTGACTCCGCTCGGACAAAGAATACTGTTGGTGGAGCAGCATACAGTCAGCGCGCGCGGCGAGCACACTCACCACGGGACAGTCCGCCGAACCAAAGGTACAGTGTGTTTTGGTGCGCTGCGCCCGCAGTCGGGCCCGCCGAGTCTCTCACTCACCCTCGACGTGTGTCGGCGCTCCCATACTACCTTTCGTCTCGAACCTCTCGAACGTGGTTGCGGAGCGCGAGCGAGAGGCTGCTGCGAGGAAAGCCCTAATCGCGTGCGCGTAAGAGAAAGGTAGAGAGCGAGAGAGCCTGAGAGCGAGAAAGATAAAGAGAGGATTGAGGAGAGAAACGGGTGCATGCCTCCTGCCTCCTCCTCACGGTGTGTATGTGTCTGCCTGTTCTGCTGCCGACTGCATGCGTGCGTGAGTGGGATTTGGTGGCGCGCGATCTTGGCCACCGCACCGGCGAAACGCCTCTTGCGTAGGTGATACATGCTCGGGGAGACGCATCGGCCGGACGATGCTGGCCGGCCCTCGTACGTTCGCTCTCGGCTAGAATACTCTGATACACACGCGCTCCTCGGCACGTGGCTCCCAGCTAAGTTCCTCCGGAGAGCGGCTGCGAGATTTTTGGCGCGGTGAGCGCCCGGAGAGTGCACAGTGCAGAAAAGCGTAAGTCGGCGGGCATGCGAGGCCGAATTCCAAGTGACGGCTGCTGGATGTTGAGGTAACGGAGAGTGCATTTGGCCAAGTGGCGAGGAGCGCGCGCGCGTGCTCGGCCCCTCGAAGGATCGCTTGTGCGGATATATCGGTGATACGTGAGAGAGCTCTCCGGCTCGACGCTCTCCTGCTGGAGGAGGCACTGTGGGTGGAGAGCGGCGAAATTCGGAATCTAATGCCGCCGCGGCCGGACAGAGGAGAACGGTAGCAGTGGTGGTAGTGTGGAGTGAGTGGCTGCGACGACGACGACGACGACGACAGCGACTGGGAAGGCGACAGGGCGACCGGACGGGTGGAGTGTGCAACTCGAAGGAGAGAGCGAGAGGATCACTCTCGCTTTCATTCGGTCCTCCCTCTTTATCTTGCCTTCTCTCCGTCGTCGCTGTCTGCGTCGAGAAAGCTACAACGGAATAGAGAAGGAGCGCGCGCCCGAGCGGCAGAGGCGAGTCGTGCACAAGACAGAGCTGGAGCACACGCGGCCCGAGCGACCAGCAGCAGGGAAACACGGGGGAAAGAGAGGGAAAGTAGCCGCGCAAGAGAAAGAGAAGTGGAGGTGCAGGAGAACGAGAAGGGTAAGTGCGCGAAGCAGGAGCGTTTCCGCGACGCGGTCCTGTCGCCGCCGCCGCTGCCGCGCTAAACGAAGGAACGTAACCGGAATAAAATCCTGGCCATTCATCCCCCTCGGCGGAGGTGCGTGTGCCAGCGGGAAATAAATAAAAATCTCGCGCCAATCCCCATTTCGTACGATAAGAAAATCACCCGGAATCGGTCCCTCTGAAAGAAACGCGTACATTTCGTCAGCATAGAAATTCGACAAGTGTCGTATACGTAGAATGGGGATGGGAAATTAGTTTTGGCCCCGAGTGTCGACGCGGAAGTCCGAATCTCTAATCGGTGGCCGTCGTGTCCTGAGATCTTTAGTGTACATTCGGCGATCATCACCACCGCCATCGTCGTCGGCAGCACCTCTACCACAATCTCACCACCACCACCACCATCACCGCCGTCTCCACCACCACCACCATCACCACCACCACCACCGTCGGGCACCGCCGCCACCACCACCACCACCAGGCACCACTACCATTGCCGTCAACGCCTCCTGCTAGCCGGCGGCGATGCACGGTAGTGTCCTCGAGCACGGCGTGCACGCATCGTGCTGTGAATGTTTCACGAGATCCCGCGGTGCGTCGAACGAAAACGCGCGTTGTTGTGTCGTCGCGAGTGACGACGTGTGACGGGCCAAAGTGCATCCCTTCCACAGAGAGAGATCCGCTCCTTGCTAGGCTCTCGGAGCTTAGAGGCTTCGCCGATCGCCACCGTGTAGTGTATGGGAAACAGGTTCTTACTTCTCATTCTCTCTTCTATCGAGCGCTCCCATAGATTCGCCAACCCCTCGATCGCCCGCTCGCCCGCTCGCCCGCGCGCTGCTCTCGCCACCCCCACAGTGTCACCGGAGGATTTAATCAGCCCCCGAATACAGGATTTCCCACACGCCGACTGGCCAGCTACGTTTTACCAGTGCGATTAACACGCACCGAGAGCAATGTGTACCTTGCTCGCCTCAACTGGTGTAAAGCCTCGGCAGGATCGCTCGCTCTGCCGCTGCACTGGCCAAGGAATTACGAGTGAAACGAAACGATAGGACGTCAGTCCAGCGTCAAATAGTGTATAATAGTGTTTCTTCGGCGGCTTGATAGACCGATGCGGGATTAAGCCGCGAGCAATTTCGCCCTGATACGCGCGCCGGCCCAGGGAAAAACGCGCGCCGGTAATCACGTGCAATTTGCAATTTACACGATAATAATCGGTGCGAACCACACGCGATCGACTTGTCGAACGTGAAGGCCGGCTTAACGACACACTCGGCGCGCGCGGAATTAGTCTCTCCCTCTCTCTCTCTTTCTCTCTCTCCGGAGAGATGCAATTCAGTTTGGCCCGATGACTCTTGTGTAATTGCGCTGTGATTGCACTGGGATGATTTTTACGATCGCCGACGGGACGGGAATGGCGAGGGCGAACGGTGAAGTTTCGGGCGAAGGGTCGCCCGAGCCGGGGACACAAAGTCGCTAGAGAAGTTTTGGAGCGCGATCAATTCTCGTGCGCTCTTCGTTCCTCCGCCGAAGCGCACTCTCTCGCTCTCTCTCGTCGGCTCCCTTTCCTGTGGGTGTTCTTTCTTTTTTGCGCTGCTTCGAGCACTCTCTCGTGGGGGGGAGGAGGAAGGGCGAATTTCGGCCTACTCCTTCTAAGGAACGCCGGAACGGATCGCAGCAAACGCTCAGAGGCCGAGAGAGAGAAAGAACGGGCGAGCGAACGTCGTGGACCGCGAGAACAACGGGCGCCAAGAGATTTACGGGCGCGCGCGGACCTCGGCTCCCTTTTACCCTTTCTCGAATTCTCCGCTCTAGATCTCTTCCCTTGGCTTGCCTAGTTTCGCCTTGATAAACTCTGCCTAGTGAAATTCCCCCGGTTCCACCGGACCAATTCGAGAGCACACCGCTCCAGCTCGAGATATTCGCCGATTCCACGCGCTCCTCTCGCGCCGCCTCGACCGTTTCAGGGGGAAAGAGTTTACTTATCGTGCGCGCAGCCTCTCTTCACTCAGCAACAGGCAATAGACAGTGCTTAGCGAATATTTTCCCGCCGGCGGAGTCGATAATTTTATTCTTAGCCTGGTGATAACAAATCTCTATTAAGCAGCTCATCTCGCTATGCTTCCAATTTACGCCACACTTTCTTCCACTGGCCGGTTACGGTGTACGTTCAATGCCTGAATATCCGAGTATCGCGAACGACGATAGGTCGAAGAATTTCGGAGTTGAGTGTTGGAGGATCGTTGGTTCGAAATGGTATGGGAGGGCAGAGTTATGGCCGGTGGAGTAGAGCGAGTAGGAACGCAGCGAGAGACTAGTATATAAGCGGAGGTTTGGTAGTTTGGTCGTGGTGCCGATAAAGGAAGGAGCCGCGGGTTCATAGACGTACATTTCCTGGGCAGCGCGCACACCTGCCGAATACACCAGGTATCGAGGCAGGAAGGTAGCGGCGACGAGCGGCTGGCCTGCGGCCCTTAGAGCAGCGCGGAGAGCGAGAGAGAGCCCGTCGTATATTCCCTTTTTTTTTCTTCCTCCACCGCGCGCCCTTTTTCGAAGCACCGATGCGTGGGCTCGGACGTCGTTGCGCGCATTAATCCGTGGTTTAGCGAACCAATTTAAATATCAGCGGCGCGCTCGACGCAATTTTATATCATTTCCGATATCATTCGCTTGTGTGGGTGGGTTTAACAGTGCGCCCGCCCCCCGCCTCCCCCCCACCGCCCCGACTCGAGTCGACTCTACCTCGGGGGACCGTTATACATGTGCACGAGATTACCCGTGCTTTTCGATGCGTGCCTCTTCCTTGGACTCGTCCTCCCGCGCTCGTATTCCTCTCTTGTGACTTTTCCTCGACGGACCTCAGAGGAGCCGCGCTCGCCGGCGTCACGGCGCGCGCCTGTACGCATCAACCCTAGTCGTCGACGTCCGGCGACGTCCGACGTGTCGTCGTTCGGACCAACTTAGTTGCGGTATCTTGCGAAAACGCACGCATGCGCTCGCCCGCGCGCCTCTGCACGTATGCGACCTCCTCTCTCACTCGGATTGCTGTGCGAGCGATTCTCTTCCGCTGGTTCTGCTGGCTTTCGGTGGTACGGCGCGCGACGCACGCACACGGACGCGTCGCGTCGCGTCGGCAGACAGGTCCTCTGAAAGCGAGAGAAAAAGAAAGGGACAGGGAGGGAGAGGGAGAGAGAGAGAGCGAGCGCACACGTTGCAAAAGTGCTAGAGCGTCTCTGTATTCGGGGGCGCGCGCGAATCAGTGCGTGCTCGAGTGCGTTTGCACGAACGCGGGACACGCAGTGCCGTAAAACCGGCGCTCGACCGATACCTTCCGGCACCGGGGCCGACCGCCACTTCCGCCGATGCGAATTCGATGCTCCTCTCCTCTGCAAGCCGCAGCAACAAGTGATCGGTGGTCCTTACGCCCTCACGGCCCTGCGCCGCCGTTGTTGTCCTCTTTCCTTCACCGCAACTCCTCCATTTCGAGCCATTCTACGTTGAAGGATAAACCCTCCTGAAATCCTCTGCGCTCAGTTAGCCACTCCTCGTACTCTTCGTACGCCAATCCGACCAGGCCGACTTAGAATCTCCAACGTGCGAGGCAGACTCGAGCGAGAAATTGATCGATGATAGGTGGAAACGTAGAATGTAACATCGTAATACGTTGTAGAGATCCTGGGCAGTAAGTCGAGTCGCATAAAGCCGAGGTTATCAATGGTGTACACTCTACAGTGGACGGACTCTCCGAGCGGATGAATAACTTATGCTCTCGACGATGTTAATAATCGCCGCTACAAAAACAGTATTGTTATGACTGAGCAGCAAGTGGATGACGTCAGTTATCACGGCCTCTTTCTTCGCTATTTATTGCTACTTAACACCGGGCTAACTACTGTTTTGCGACGCTCGCCAACCCGACTTGCTTGCTCGCCACTGCTCTTCCATTGGCTTCCTCCTGCGGACTTGGCCGATACCTGATCACTTCCGATCTCCTTGGAACCCGCCGAGATTCATCTCTTCCCACTATCAGGTTCATTCTTCCAACGGTTCTCGCTCGATATTAGTACTCGCGTTCGCACAGAGTTACAATTAATATTCGGGTATAATTATCGAGGGGGTGCGGTGATCCAATCAATCCGAAGTATACGAATTCGATAGAGTCTCTCTGTAGGGTGTTTGGTGGTGCAGAGTTCGGTCAGGGTGCTCGGAACTCTCGACACGAGAGTGGCGGCATGCGCTCGGACGAGCGCCGCGTGCATTGGTGCGCGCACACCTACACGAGACACTCATCGGCAATCACAGACACAGGCGTGTGTGTCGGTGTGTGAGTGTGCGTGGGACCTTGAATCAAGCAGCCTTTGTCGCGAGTCTCGGGCGGGCGCGGGTGCGCGCGCTCGCCACCACGAGGTCGGCGAAAGTGTACCCGAGCTTTTTTGCTCGGCGAACTGCCGCCGCCGCCGTCGCTCGCTCGCTCGCTCCTTCGGGCCACCGCTAGAGAAAGACGCGGGGCGCACTCTTTCCTTTTTCGCCTCTCGCGCCGCGTTTCCTCGGGCCGCTCGCGCTCGAGAGCTAGAGCCCCGGCACACAGCGTGCGTACTTATGGGCGAAACTCTACTTGCGCGCGGAGCGCAAGGGAGCCGCGCCGGTTCCACGGCTTTTCGCCGAGAGGCCAGAGCCCAGCCGAGCCCGAGCCGCGCTCGAGACTGCGAAGGAAAGAGCGGAGGAGGGAGCGCGTGCGGGGCTGAGGACCGCCATTTTTGCCAGGGCGCAATGCCGGAATTAGCGCGGCCCGGTGTGTCCCATCCACGAAAAAGAGACCTTATCGCGGATTTACGCCTGCGGAAACGAAGATAAGCGGAACGGAACCGGAATAATAATGCTGCCGCGAGCCACCCGGACGTACAAAGCCGCGGCCGGTGCGGCCGGCTTTACTACCCGCTCAACTCTCTCCCTCTCTCTCTCTCTCTCTCTGTCGGACTCGATTCTTCTTCACGCACAGGCTGGAAGGCCGCTTTCCATGAGATTGATCGCGTCCGCGGGACTAGCCGCTGATGCAGATGCAGATTCGCGCGCTCCATTGTCGGCCAGTTGATCTTGCCGTCTGCTTATGCGGAATACGCATTTCTGTCCGGCTCTATCGTACGAGGGACCAGATGCACCGTTACTGGATGTGCGCGCACGTGAATGCCCTCGGTTCTTTCATCCCGTCGGGATGCGTGTCGCCGTCGCTCGCCCAGTTTTATATCTCGGCCCGCTCGCGGACTCTCCACACTCTCCGCTAGCAAAAGGAGCAACATCCTCGAACTTTAATTTTAGATTGTCGACGACTACTTTCGCCAGTCGGTAACTCATCTTTCGGACGAGAGTCTTTCGCGGAGACGTTTATTCTCGTGAGGAAGAATTCGGGATCGAGTGGAGCTAAGCGAGTCTAGGCGAAGGGTGCAAGTCGGCCGCGACGCTCTATCCTCTATCTAGTTGGCAGAGCGCGAGCCCGAGCGAGTAGAACAAAGGAGCTCTAGTCAGACCTGCCTGGCCCGGCGTAGTAGCGCGATAGTAATTAATTCAGACGGCGCTTCGCTCTGTCATGCTTTGCTCGGCGAAACCCAAGCAGACAGACTCCGCAAAAGACACGCGGCGCCCGGGCGCTCTGAGGCTCCTAGTGCACATCTCGCCGAAATTCCGAGACATATCCCCCCGGGCGAATATTTCACTCTCGCGGCCTCTCAGCTGGTAACGGTTTTTTCGATTCGCCGTCCGCTCACCGGGCCGAGCGGAGCGTCTAATATTAATTCCAAGCGTGCGGAATCTCCGATCTCTAAGGCAGCTGGTTTATATGCGCTTCCCAGAATTCGCGTCGGCCGTTGCCGGCGCAGTCGCCGCCGCAGTTGCCGCCGCAGTGGCAGCCGACGCCGGCGACGAGGACGAAAGAATCCGCGCCGGGATATATCGTTCGGTCGCACCGGGTATATACGGCGCGTCGGAGCGTACACTATGGGCTGGTTGGTGTTGGCAGCAGCGCGAGGAGCGGGTATTGAATTTTTGTGCGTACCCCGACTCTACGCTCGCCTCGACCAGAGTGCAACGAGAGGCGCCAGCTGTTCCGCCGCGATGACGCTCTCTGCAGCGCGCGAGCGCTTCTCTCTCTCTCTCGGACGCGTCTTTTCCAAATCACCTCGCTCCTCCGTCAACGCGTGCGCGCCCCCCGCGTGATTACCCATTTTTTCCCTGACTCACCGGCTTGGAGTCACGGCCGAGCGAGTTCTGAAAGTCGCGCGCCCGTTTTCTTGCCGCGCCACTTACACGGGATCGGCGGACGTTAGAGCGTCGGGGGGGGATAAGTGTGCTGGGGATTGATTAGAACTGCTCGATGCCAGGATGTTTTTCGTTGCCGGCGGACAGCGTGCACCACCCGGTCATACGTCCCTTTCCAGCAGAAGGTTGTAGCGCATATCGCTATGAGCGATCTCCTGAAACCGCTCCTCTTCGTACAAAGTGGACTATCTGCGAATCGGTGTATCCAGTTCGGTGGCATCTTTTTGTATCGGCCAGATACACGCACGTACACACGCGCGCACACACGCGCGCCGCCGCGCCGGTGTTGCGCCGTGGGTTCGCCAAGTAGCGCACCGATCGTGTCTAATTACTATCTCGGGCATTGATCTGATTTATTTGATGGGCGAGCCAAGGAACTGCGCGTTCGGGCGCGTTTCGGACCCGGGGAAGTATTGCTCGGAGTGTCTGTAGTCCGGGTGGGGGGGAGGAGCAGGCGGGAAAGTTGGGGTAACTGAAAATTTCACGTCAGGATGAAAAGTAGCCGTCGATACGAAACTGATCGACTCCAGTCGTATTTCTGTCAAGCGGGCCAGGATTTATATCGGCGGCCCGGCGGCCCGGCGGCCCCGACCGATCGAACGACGGCGCGCGTTACAGATTGCAGCCAAGTTCTTCGAATTTCTTTTTGCATTCGCTCCCGCCGATACGCAGCCCGATAGCGCGCACGCGTACACAGACTGCTCCTTTTTCTCGAGGAGAGAACAACGCCGCGCGCTATCCGACGCAGTTTACGTGGCCAGCGCGCGCGGCCGCTATCAGGACTCCCGCGACCTTTAAAGATTAAAGTTCGCGGTATTCAGTCTGGACTAGATTTATGGACGCTAGGAAAGTTCAATCGCCTATGACCCGGCTCATGCAGATCTCCCAAGGTGGATTTCGACACCGAGAGAGGAGCAACACCGGCGCGGCGTGGGGAGCTTTCGCAACGGAGAGCTCGGCGCGTCCCTTGATCCAGCGGGAGGATGTTTTCGCTCTAACGAGAGCGCTCCCCGCTGAATTTATGCGGCTGGCCCGAAGCCCGATAATTTATATGGCATTATGCGCGAGAGGGCCGCGTGTGTCGTGGATCATTATTTCAATGTGCCAGTTGGCCCGCGTCAATAGAGGCGTGGCAGAGCCTCGGAATAAACGTCCTCCTCGCACACTGCTTTCCCAAGATAGTGTGTGCAGTAACCGGCAGCCTCCGTGCCCCGTCTCTTTCGCTAAATATCCCGGCATCTCTCTACGTGGGGAATCCTCCCTGCCACCAGAGAGCAGCCACTCTCTGATTGTTCTGTCCGCTCGAGCGACCACCGCTCTCGGGATCCTCCGGCGCTCTAGTATTCCCAGTCAATTACACTCGCCGACAGCACAAGTTCCCCGCGCAGACAACGCGCACGCATTTTCAGGGCAACGCATCCAAAAGCATTCCTCCTGCCGCGCGCCTATCTCCCATCCCCCCAATGCGGAAAGCAGCGCGGCCTCCCGAGACTCTCCCGGAAGGAGCCGGAGGGATTCTGTCATAGGCATATTTATCTGCGCGAAAGTAAACAGTAAACAGTCAACAGTTCCACGGGAGATTCGGTTTGCGGAGGTGATTGCCGAGAACGGTGGAGCGCGCGGAGGAAAAATGAGGGGACCGCCCAGTGAGTGCGCGAGGAAGCCGGCAGGCCGCCGTGCGAATTGACGACGGACACGCACGCGTAAGGGTGGCCGGCGCATAATTGGCTTATCATCGCACCGTTAATTTTCGCCGTTTAATTGATCGCCGCGCGAGCGTGCGGCCGCCCGCCCGTTGACGCGCGCACTGTGTTCGTTGCTCCGTGTACGTATACACGGCCGGGCGGCGCGTGCTCCGGCGCTGCTGTCGGATGCGAGCGAAAGTGTACGGCGAACGACAGTGCAAGTTTCCCAACGATAGCGAAAGCTCGAGAGTGCGCGGCGTGTGCCGCACCGAGAGCACAGCTGTAAAGCTATTAAAGTGAGGGAGAGAGAGAGAGATGAGGACAGTTTTGCCACGGTCGCTGGGTAATAGAGTAGGAAAATCGCACGTGAGACAGCGCCGCGGGAGAGAGGGAGAGAGATGGAGGAGCTCGTTGCATTCTATGTATCATACTGGGACGTGTACTCTCTCCGTAGCGTGCATATCCACTAGCCGTGCGAAAGCTCCCTCTCTCTCTCTCTTTCTCTTTCTCCTCGCTCTGACGTGCGGCCTATGTACCAGGCCGTGCAGCCGAGCGGCAGCCACGTGTGCGTGGATCTGCATGTTACATAGACCGACTTCAACTCGGCCACATAGTACCTACGCACACGCATCCACGCGGCAGAGCCTGTGTGCGCGGCCGCAGGGAGAAACCGACGTAGGTGAAAGAGCGGAGAAGAGCCAACGGAAGAGAAGAGAGAGAGAGAGTGGCGCGCGCGATGGAAAAAGAGGAGGAGAGAGCGAGAGTACTAAACACCGGTCGATATCACGAGCGGGGACCGAGAGAGCCGGAGCCGCTTCGGTTTTCGACGATGGCTTTGAACCGCGTGCGAGTTTTCTGCCTCTGCCTCTGCCGCTCGGCGGATCCTAGACGCCGAATTGAATCAGATGACTAACAACGAATTCATTGAGCGGATTGCGCGCCCGGGACACGCTGCCACGGAGGATCCGCTCGAAATAGTAGTAATGCCTTGGTACGAGTGTGCGATTCGAGCGGCAGCGATGCTTAAATTGCGACACTCGTTACCAGCCATTACTATCGCCGTGAACATTGCTTAAGCACCGGGCGCACTTAGTGTTCTGGCGTCGCGGAAGAATAAGTCCAGGAGTGTAACATCGCGCGTCGGTTTCCTCGCGATAGAATCTCCGCCCGAGGACATTTTTGCTTTCTGCTCTGCCAACCGATTCATTCAGACATACTGGCGACTACTACTCGCCATGATGCTGCAACGTACATGTGCGCACGTCTGTCCAGACCCGAGCGATGCGGTCGAGTGTTGCGGCGAAATGTTTACGGCGCTTGGTCGGCCGGTGCGCGACGGCCTCTCGTAGCCATCGTTGGCTCCTCTAAGCAACGTGGTGAATGAACCGGCGAGGGACTAGGGCACAACATTCGCGGGTAGTATCAAAGCGAGCGAGTAGGTGTGCAGACACGCCGAACGTAATAGTAACCTTGGCTTAGCAGCGGCGGCGGCGGCGGTGGCGGCGACCAGCAGCCAGCCAGCTCGATGGTCACGTTATGGCAGCGTCTATGACACGTTCCCACGTAGTCGCGTGTCACGTTCTCGCTTACGATCGGCTCACGTGACCCACGGAGAAAGGGGGAAGAGACTCAATGGGAGAGGAACGGGCTGTGCGGCCGGTTCACTCGCGGCCACGGCCGTTTTTTGCCACGAAATTTTCCCGACTACGCAGCCCGCGCTCGCGCATGGCCTTGCTCGCTACGTCGCCGCCGTCGCCGCCGTCGCCGCCGTCGCCGCGTCGCCCGATGCTGCGTCGCCTCGCACCGAGTTCACTCTCGCGGCCGCTCACACGTGTACGCCGCTGCATCGGCCGAGAGCCACCGCCGAGGAATGTTAATGTGTTGTGTATACCCGATTATTTGCCAACTATATAGCCAATTGCGTGCGGGCTCGAGAGAGAGGCTGCCCAATCTTCCTCGGTGCAGCGATGCCACTCGGATTCTCCACTCACTGTGTGGGTCCAATCGCACTGTCGGAGCGTCATATTAGCGCGCGTAATTCATTAATAAACGCGGACACGCGCGTCTTTTTTCGCCGGTGCGGATGGATGGAAGAGAATGTGTCTGGATGCCAGTGTGGATGTAGATGCTGTTGGCCCACCTTCATCTTGTAATAAGCAATGTGCTCTTTCTGTTGCAGATCGTACAAATCAACCGCCTTCTAACAAGCCACATTAACCTCAAGTGATTTATATTTTCTTACGAAGCGCGAAAGAAGTAATTAGTGTGTTTATATCGACGTAAGAAAACAAAAAGATATTCCCAAGAGCTTAAGTTCAGGAGATGACAAAGGATTAAGAGCTATAGTAAGTCTAATTAGTGTACAAAATATATCTGAAGTAACAAAAGTCCGCCAGTGCCAAATCGGGAGAGAGAGAAAGAGAGAGAGAGAGAGAGAGAGAGAGAGAGAAAAGAGAGAGATTGACGAAGGGGAGAGCGCGATTTACGATTGTTGTACATTGAGGAACAAAAGGGGATAGGATACGCCGTACGAACAAAAGGGGGAAAAACCGTAAACCAAAGAATCTACCATTTCTTTTCTACTAATCACTCAGCAAGTAACGATACTCATTAACCAGCGGGGAACGACGTCGAAGCAACGTCCCGAACCCACTGCGATTGCCAGAGCAAAACCGTTGGACAAAGTTTTGTCAACGACGAGGAGTCGTCGCGTACTAAGGCATAAGTAAGCACAGTTTTTCTAAACGGACGCACCTACAAAAGGACACAAGGTACCTAGAGGAGGAGTCCCATCCAAAGTGAGAGGAACGCAGAGCGCCCTGTCCGGAGAAAGGGACTCGCTTAATTACTCCCGGAGAAACCGATCTACTTCAGTTCGTAGCCTAAACCTGTTGAGTACAAACGACAGAAACAAAACAAAAGAAAAAAAAATACCTAGAGATATAGAGTGGAAGAGAGTACAAGTAGAGCGCGAGGGAGTGTGAAACGCGGAGCAGAGTAGAGGGAGAGGGAGAGGGAAAGGGAGAGAGCTAGGAAAATCCACGAGCGGACGGATAGAAATAGAGCGTGGCGAGGAGAGTGCGAGCGCCAGGTGACAAAACAGAAGACCGAGCGGCGTGGAGCGTCGAGGGAAGAAGACACGGAGCAAAACAGAGAGCGCAAGAGCGAGGGAGACGTGTCTCTACATCGAGAATCGCTCAAGGGGCAACGGGTCGGATCCAAAATCGAGAAGCGTAGAAGCGGCGAGGGTCGACGGGGTCTGTTGGCGCATATGTCAGTGTGCCAGGGAATCGAGCGCGAAGCACGCGTCGGCGAAAGCAGGTAATCCCAGTAACGAGCATCCAGTCACGAGCTCCAAGGGAGAAAAGGGAAGAGCGGTCCCGCGGCAGCAGAACCACCACCAGCACCAGAAGCAGCAGCAACTGCAGCAAGAGGACGGGAGCAGGAAGTGGAGTAGTCGGTTGGTAGTAGTCGGAAGCGTAGGTACGGCTGGTCAAGAGAGAGAATCGAGAGGAAAAGCAAGCAGCGAGCCTCCTGCTAGCAGGGGGTACAGGTCGAGATGATGTGGCGAGGAAGATGAGCGCGGAGATCAAGAAGGAGGTGGTCGCCTCCGAGAGGGTAACAGGTAGCCCTCCGGCGGCGGTTGGGACTTCGCCGAATTCGGCTGGTCCTGGTGATCCGGCACGTCACCTGCCGCCGTTCAGCAGCTTCGCCGGCGATAACGCGATGGACAGCTCGACGACGCTAACCACTCTCCACCCCCAGGACGTCGGACTGGGTCTGACGTCCTCCTGGGACTACTACGAAGGATTGACCGGCCGGTTGATCGACTCTCGCGGTGAGGTCGTACTCGCCAGCCAGTACCGACCCTGGGAGTCGAAGAACGCGGCTGGCGGGATCCCAGTCGTCGGCGGCGAAGGCCTCCCGAGCTTCGCCAGCCAGTTCACGGCCCCCAGTGAGGCAGAGCCTCAGTTGACCGCCCTCACGCCCCTTTCGCCGGCCTCGATATCCCACTCGCCACCTGTAACCTCGGCGGTCGGCCTGCCGAGCTTCCATACCCTCGGCACGCCGGTCCTCCCGGCACCCCATCCGCATCGAGCTCCCGTCGGCTATCCCCTGGTACCGGCGCCGGTCCAGGCCAGAGAGGTGCCCGCTCTCCAGCAACAACTCCTCGACGAGAGGCACATACAGCTCCTCGGCTCGAACCCGGTCCAGGCATTCCCGCCGCCGCCGCCCGGCCATCCTCATCATACCGTGCTGACCGTTGTCAAGTCCGAGTATCCGCAACTACACCATGCAAACTTCCAGAACCCGATGTCCACCGTCCTGGACTCGACGCCCACCACCAGGCCGATCGGCATCGACGGCCGCAAGAAGGAGCGCAGAAAAATCCGGGCCGGCTCCATGGAGTCCGAGGACTCCGCCGGGGCAGGCAACGTCGAGAGCTCCGGCCAAGTGGCCGCTGTCTCCTCCACGGCGAATCGCGGGCCCCATCACCTCGGCGGCGGAATGGCCGACAACGACGGCGGCCTCAGCGACAAGCCCGCCAAGAAGAAGCGCAAGAGATGCGGCGAGTGCATCGGTTGCCAGCGCAAGGACAATTGCGGCGACTGCGCGCCCTGCCGAAACGACAAGAGCCACCAGATCTGCAAGATGCGCCGCTGCGAGAAACTCACCGAGAAGAAGGTAAGTCAAACCAACATCAACCACCATTCGTTCCCCGCACTATCTATATTTTATATACATATATCACACGCCGCTTCTCATCGATACTATAATCGTCTAATCCAACTTCTATCCGCACTTTCTCTCACTTTAACGCCTTCGACAATTAATATGGCCACTATCGCCCGGAAACTGGAAGGGCTCCCCCCTTCCCCCATAGGGTTCGTTAAAACGGGATCACGGGAACACCAAATGTGTGTTTCACCCTGAAAATTCGAGCCGGCCAGAGGCGCGGCGGTCGGAAAATAGCAGTGAAAGTTAATCAGGCGTCCACATTGCGTTTGCGTAATAATGGATGGCCGGCCGGTCGGCCGTTTGCTCCAAATTCGTGGATTCCAGGTGCGAGCGGACGCGCCGCCGGCACTGATGGGAAGGGCGGGAAGGGGCGGGAAGGGGTGGCTCGGTGGATGGGTTGTAGGGTAGTGCAAGCGCAGTAGTGGGTAGTATATATATATATAACCTGAACTTGGCCCCGATGCCTGGATGTGCCGAGAATCCCAGAGGGAAATACAGAAATACAGATAACCGAGGTGGTTTATTATTGTAGCTACATCGAATAGGGGGTTGACTGGCTTCCGCTGTCACTGCGATCTCTCGCGCGCCTTCCGTCTAGCGACGTACACCAACTATTTTCACCGGCGTATCCAAACTAGTTCCAATCTTTTCCACTCGACTGTTCTCTCAACTCATTAATCTTTCAGATTCTTCAAATGAAATAGAATTTTTTAAAAATTGTTGGCAAAGTCAAAATGGATTAAAAGAAGAGTAATTTGAGTGGGAATGATTACGGCAGCAGTTAGGAAGTAGAGAGATGCTCTGGCACGTTGCAGATAAACGGCGGAGAACCGAAAAGCGGAGGTCATCGCACCGAGCGCGAATGCGTTGAATGGCGAAGCGAAGTTGTAGCTGGCTCTCGGGGTGGGTAGAGAGCAGTTACGATCGGTGAGCAGAGCCTCGGCTTATCGTAGTGCAAGTTCAAGGCTCGCCGCGGGTCATAATAATCGCGTATCGAACTCTGCCTCGCTCGGAAACAAACGTGTTGTTTGCCGGCGATACATGCCCCCCGGCGTCCTCCGCCCCGACTCTCTCCGAGATAAGTACGTGCCTAACAATTAAGCGAGCTGTCCCAACGCGCATAACAATACCCTCCCCCTCTCGCTCTCGGTTTCCCGCTCGGTTCTCTTCCCCCCCCGACACCCACGTGAAAGTACATAGCCCAGAGATCTTTGAATGCGCGCTCCCTTATCGGTCGATTTCGTTCATCGTCCCTGCAGATTGGAGGCGTGAAAGAAGCACTGATAACGGAAGAATGTAACGAAGCCAGGGGTTGATCGGGAAGGGGAGAAGTCTGATGGAACGCGCAGAGCTTCTATAGATATAAACTCGGGATCATCTATTGGAATGCCGTCGCTCAATCGACGCCGCGCTCGACTATAGCAGATTTCTATTTTTGATCGATCAAGATTTTTCCCCGATGGCTCGAGTCGCCGGCGGTGGTATTCTCGGTTTATCGGCGCACTCCTTCCCGACTCTCCGACCTTAAGTGAGTCACTCGCGGCTATTATCGTGACTTTCGCCAAAGACGATGCGTAGGCCGAGCGCATCCCGTGATGAGGCTCGATTAAATGAGAAAATGGTTCCTCGCGAGTGATAGGTCGTCGCCGGCCTCTTCCAAATGATAATGTGCGATTTCGCGTGCTGCCGAAAGCCCTTCCTCCGCCCGCTTTTCCTCCACTCGCTCCACCCGCTCCGCGCCGCGCCGTTTCCAACTCTCCGTCTCCGGCACCGATCGATTCGCTCTGTGGATTTCTCGCTTGGCCCGCGCTCCCCTTTCTTCTTTCGCCGCCGCTATCGCCGCGTACAATGCTTCTTCACACTTGGTTCTAAGAATGCTGATAGCACTAGAGAGAGCGAGAGAGCGAGAGAGCGAGCGGGAGAGAGTGGCTCTCTTATCAGCGTGTAATAAAAGGCCGAGGAAACATCGCCGGCATTCCGCCGCCCGCCAATTCGTAAAGCCGTCATCCGGTAAAAACGAGCGACGAGTAGTAGAGCGCGGGGGCGGCGAAAGGGGTTGGCGGAAATACACGGGGTGCGCTCGCCGCCGTTAATCGAGGGGCGAGCGAATTTGTTGAGATTCACGGGGCTTTTTGTAAGCGCGGCCCGGCCGACTAAGCAGCATCCTGGTCCAAACGATTTCGGCCTGTAGCGCGCGGCAGTCGGCGATACTGCCGCGAAAGGGGTGCGACAAAAGGAACACGGAAAAGGGAGAAAAAGAAAGAGCGGCGCCCGCGCCCGTGCCCGCGCCCGCGCCCGCGCGAGGATGATAGATGGGCGGAGGAGAGGGATGGGGCAAGTGAGTGAAAGAGAGAAAGAGAGAGAGAGGACGAGTCGAAGACCAGGCGTATATGGGGCCGCCGTCACAACAACCCACACCCTTCGAGATCTTAACACCCTCTTTATCCCGGGGGAAAGCTCTCGCCCCCGCTGTCTTTCCAGTCGCGAGAGAGGAGGACTCTACCCTCGAGTTCATCGTACACCTGCCGCCGAGAGGCCGCCGGTCGCTCTGGCGCACCAGCGATGCCCTAATTTTTATCGCCACTCTCTCGCTGTTTTGACCTGATTCCCGCTGCGCCGTGGGGAAAGCCGCCACCCCATACCAGTTACCCAGCCACCCCCCTTAGCCATCATCTTCGCCTGCTTCCTTTGTGCATCTACGCGTACCTGGCGCACGCTTAACGAGACTATTGAGATCGAGCGCCCCGCTCTTATTCGCCAGCGATACCATTTCTCTCCCCCCTCCATCTCTCTCTGTGTTTGGTGTGAATTTTCACTCGCATAGAGCGAAACACCTCGCTCCTTGGTTTCCTCGTGGAGCGTGTTTACAGTGGCCCCGCAATTTTCGGCTGCGCCCTGCTATCCAATGACACTGTGTTCAGCCCTTTAAAACAGCTTCTCGCACTCCTCGGGTTTCCCCTGGCAATCGGATCGATAGGCGGTGGGCGCCCTGGTCAGCCGCGTGTTTCGCGTCATCGGTCGAGCCGCGCGGCGCAATTGGCAATGGGCCTCTTTTCATATCGCATCGGCGAGGGCCGAGGAGGAGTGGGCTGATCGCGATGATCGTTGGATCTAGGAATCGCAGTAGAAAATGGGCGGAGCGGTGCAGCGAGAGCGGGGAGAGGACGGTGGGGTCGGCTGCGCTTGCAAAGTGACTGGGTGACGAAGGCCCCACTGAACATACCAGTCACTCCGCTCCGCCTATGTCCTGCGCTAATTTATACACGAAATCAGACCGGTCATTAGAGTTTTTTCGCCGGCCCGCAACATCAATCATCTCCGCGCACTTTCGCCGGCACAGTTCTCGCCAGACTGGCTCTGTTCACCTCATGGGAACTTGATGCTTTGCTGCGCCGGGTGACCAATTTCTCCGGGCGTAGTGCGAGGGTTTCCTCTTGGGCGTGTTGCTTTGGATTAGTATAACTGGTGGAAAAATTGTAGTCGAAATTGGAAAGGTTTGAGCGAAGCGTATTAGTAATGAGCTTGAGAGAAAGGCTGCTCGTATTTCCTGGCGCTTCGTATTTTCCGCTGACGGACAGGACGGCAGAGTTGATTGGCCTGGCGTGAGATAACCCTGAGTAACCGGCAATTCTATCCGGTTATCGGTCGGTTATCGCCTTGGCGAATAATGCAAGGATCGCTCTCAGAATTCTCCGGGCGGCGCCGTCGACGCCGTCGACGCCTCTCGGGCAGCGCTGTCGAAAGAAAAGGAGCAAGAGAACAGACGGATGAGAAAGTAAGAATGAAAGGAATTGCGGGGCAGCACATATCGTCTCGTCGTCGTCGTCGGAGCTCTACGTAACCGAACACTCGTCCGTCGCCGGCCGGATCCTCTTTCTCGCGTCTTCGACTTTTGACGGGCTTCGTGCAGTTTCGATTTATCGAGAAACCGGAACCGAAAAGCCCGCCCAATGCCGATTATACTCCTTTCGCTGGAACATTGGGGCGCAGCCCTTTCGTCCAATCGATCGGGCGCACGCACCAAGCCAGTTGCCAGTGCGTACTATGTAGTACGTGCCGCGGAGACTCGACAGGGCCGATCGGTGCCCTTTCCTTCTTGTTTGGTCGTTTCCAACCCCGGCAGCGGGCCCTGCACCTTATCGCCTTAGCCTTGCTGATTAGTGCGACCTTTTGTCCAGGAGCCGGTGAATTAAGAGCAAGGGCCGCGATAAATCAGCCGGAAAACGAGAGTGTAACGTCAAAAGGCACGCGAGCCTTTTTCGGACTTGTTTCGATAACAACTTCAACAACACCGCCCGCTCGTAAACTGTCTGCGCTCGACTCGACGCCCATCATAATTCCCAGTTTTTTTAGCCAACGCATTCGCGGATATAGATATGGCCAACTGGAGCGTTTAAATTTCGTGGGGAAAATAGTACTCGAGTGCCGGAAGATAGAGTGACCCATTAAAACGCGTTTCAATTTCATAGTGGAAGGTCGGTACTTGGAGATGGTTCTCGTCGCTCTTTCGAGGGTCGATAGCGACGTGCGCGCTATTTCGCCGTAATAATGGAAATTGAAAGTCTGCCGGGGCACGTGGTAAGATCGATCGAGGCCGAACGCGGAACTCCAAAGATTCGTTCCACTTCCTCCTGGTGCGAGCTGTGTCGCTCGAACGTTTTATAGCCCCGCTTCTCTCCCTCCGTCGCCTCCCAGGACCCTTTCCCAGCCTTCCCACCTCTCCAGGCTCCTTTACAGTTCAATTTTACTCCATTCCCTCTTAAAAATCGCGCAGTACAAATGGGAAATTCTATAATTAATGAAGCAGAAAACTCGGCAATTAATTCCCCACGGTAGAAGCCGAATTTTCTCACAGCACAATGTATCTCTCGGCGGAACTCTTTCCGGCCCGATCTCGCAGCCGGTCCGCCCGCCCGGGACTTATATCAGGCGCCGCAATTAACGCAATGTAATTGCTTCGGGCTGGCCGAAATTCGCATAAATTACCAGCCGCTACCAGCCGGGCGAGCAATCCCAATTCCAGGGCTCCCGGGGAAAGGTTTCGCCCAGAGGGAAAGTGGAAAACTTGATTTCCTCTCGCTCCTCGAGAGAGCCGGGAGGCTGGGAAGTAGGCGAGGAGGAAGACGTCGCGACGCCAAGATCGCGCGGGTAACGATCGACCCGGGCAGAGCGGGAGCCTCTCGCAAACCTCTAGAATAGAGCGAGAGGGACGCCAGTAGCGCGGGAGCGAAGAGAGCAACACCATTTCCAACGGAGGCTTCATCATCCAAGTGTGAAATCCACTTTTCGTAATCGTTAGCAGGCCGACTGCGGTTTGCCCGGCCGGCGTGCGCCGATCGAAATACGAAATTGAGCGGATTTCGCCCGAACTCTCTCGCCACGAGGGACTTGAGGGCTTTCTAGCTGGTTCGCGGTGACCTTTGAGCTCTTCACCGAGGAAAACCAACCACCTTACTATCGGAAGATCCCTTTGCAATTGTACTATACTCTGTTGAAATCTCGTTCATTTAAACTACTATTTCGCTCTGTGTATCGAGAGGCCGAAAAAGGAATGATTTATTCGGTGTCGGGGCTATTGTGTGCGCCGACCGGGCCGGCCTTGAATCGGCCCGACGAATTCTTCAGATTAGTACACGAAGATTACAGGAAAGGTCCCATTTAAATGTGAGCAGATGTACCTGGACCCGACAGATGCTGCCGGGCCAATTCGTCAGTAGAGAGCGAGAAAGAGAGCGAGAGGGAGACACTGTCAGGGGGAGAGAGAAAGAAAGCTTAGGGCTAGCCATGTCGGCGCAAATTCGTTCTGGTGTCGCTGGTCCTGTGTGCGTTGACGAACGTGAGCTCGTGTCGGATTCGCCGAATGAAAAACACTCGGTCTTACGATCGGTGCACTGATCGGGGCGTGCACGCGTATATATTTCAGGATTAGTTCGATTTAAAGCCCCAACGGGCCCTGGAACGCCCGTTGAACGTTAACCAGTTCCGCAAATAAGAGCCTTTCGTCGCAAGTACATAGACGCGCACGATAAGCCGCACGACAGATGGCACGTTCAAGTATGCATGAGAAGGAAAGTCGCGCGCGCGCGCGGCGCGCACATAGATTTCACGGCAAGATTTTCGAAATGAGAGCTCGCTTCATTTCATTCCCATGAAATTCGAAACGCCGCCATCTGCCGCAGACCCGTCGCGCCCGCTCTTAATCAGATTCTTATGCGCCGGTTCCTCTCATTCAGAGAGGATATGCTCGTCGAAGAGGCTCGCGCCGCGCTCTACACCTGCTGCGCACGGCGCCCGATGTCACTCTGATCCTTTCGTCCCGGGAAAACAACAGCAGTATTATCCTTACGAGGATTCCCTGTCGTTGGAACGGCGGAAATAAGAGCGAAAGTGTCGATATTCCCAATTGCAATCTGTGAAGGACGTATTCCGCCGTGCTCCCAATTTCGGTCGGGGCGAATAGGTAGCCCATTTCGCTGCCTATTCCCGAAGGAGGAAGGGCCTCGGCTCACCTTGAACTCCGCCGGCACGCCGGAGGGAAAACTACCTCCGGCGCAAAAATTCCGGGCCCTCGCTGAAAAGTGTGGAGCGAAAAAGATGGACTTTCCAGCATTACGTGTGTCCTCTCTCCCCGCTGCGCGCCCGCCCACAACCTCTATGTGGGTGTGTGTGTGTGTGTATTGAGGAAGGGGGTATATGGTGTGCAAGTGGAGGAGAGCGGGGCGTGCTAGAGTAGAGGAGACTCCGGTGGAAGAGCGTGAACGAGAAGTTAAATCCGAGCGAGGAAAAGAGAGAAGGGTCGAAGCTACGCGGTTCCTGCCAGCGGCAGGAACGTTTCTCGAGTCGATATATCGATCCCCGCCCCCACTCGCTGCTTCCTGCCACGGGAACAGGACTCGGTTTCCACCCTCCCCCTCTCCCTGCTCGGCTGCCTCTCCTTCTCCCTCTCCCGCAGGATGAGTCACAGCCTCCCCGGTGTAACACAACGAAACGCCGTCGAGCTCTCGCGCGCGCCTCGCCGCCGCTCCGACTCTCCTCCTCTCGCCGCGACCGCTACGCGCCGTTCCCGAGAGCAACCGAGAGATTCCACCCCGTGTCCTCCTTTTCCTTCGCCAAACACCCACCCCCGCCCGCGCCTTCTTCCTCCTCCAACCCATTTTTCTCTTACTTTTATCATATTCCTATATCAGCTTGTTTACCCGCCAGAAGGACCTTCCCGCCGCTCCGCTTCTCGCGGCACGTGGGAAAAATCTGTACACATTTAATCGACCCGAGCCGCCACCGTCGCTGCCCTTCGCCCCTTGCACGCAGAGAGCGCGAGCGTGCCTTTCAAGTTCTCTCCTCGGCTCTCTTGATCGGGCAAGTTTGGTCTCTTCCCTTTCTTGGAGCGGACTCGGGCCACTTGCTAGGCTCTTCTGCCCGATTTCCGTCCTCCTAGAGCGTAGAGACAGAGCTCCGCCTTCCGCGGCCGCTCTTTCGTCTGGCTGTCCTGCGTCTCTTTTGTCCTTCAACCCCCGGCAGCCACTGTGTCGTCTCTCCTCGCGACTTCTTTTCCCTTTGTTCTCTCTCGGTCTGCTGCTGCTGCTCCTGCGCTCCACATCCTTTTTTCCTTTCGCGATCTTGCCGCGCCGCCCACCCCCCTCGGCCGCCCTGGCCCCGCGCGGTTCGTCTCTCTTCCGAGTCCAGGCGAGCGGGAGAGAGGAAGAGAGAGAGAGAGAGTGGGCAGTAGAGCCGCTCTATAATTTCGGGAGATTGCGAGCTGCGTCTCGTGTCACCGAGAGAATTTCGAGCGCTCGCCGGCCTCCTGGTCGAATATTACGGCGGGACGCACGTGCTGCCAATGGAAGGATCAGAAGGATATATCCTGGGAAGGGGGCGGGGGCGAGAAGGGCTAGCTAGCTAGTCGCCGGTGCAATCAAGTGCGCCTTCAGATCGATAGTCGCGGCGTTGTGCCCCGTTTAATTACCGTCTCCCGTCCCGAGGCCGGTTCTCTCTCTTCTTCTCAATTATCTGGCGAACCTTAAGGCGGAATCCTTCATTGAAATTTCTCGATTCCTCTCTCGCTTTTCGATGCCCGTCGGGATTATTAAATTCTTACTCATTCGGTGGATTTGGCCGGACCGCGCGCGGATGATAGATACGGCGAGAAAATGACGTGAAATGGCTCAATAAGGGGAGGTGGCCGCCGTCGGGACGATTTTTCCAAGGGAAGTCTGTCGGGCGACTGCGTGCGCTTAATATTCCTCGAGCAAGCCGGCGAGCGGAAGTCGCTGTTTTTCGCGAACTCGAAAACCGTCCTCGGTACTGTACCTGCACGTGCACCCGCTCACGTGTACCTAATGACAAGGTGGAGCCAGACACACACACACATGCAGACACTCCCTTCCTCCTCCTCTCCACTGCAGGCGTCTGCAATTACCGCTGAAAAATGCAAAGTGCTCTCTCTCTCTCTCTCTCTCTCTCTTTCTCTCCACGCGACTACTACCCGCTGGTTGGCGCACTTTGGCCGCGTTTGTTAAATCTCGTTGCCACGCGGTAACTAAGTTCGAAGCCCGATTGCCGAAAGGCGCGCGGGGCCGCGTTCTACCTTGGCTTCCCTCAGCCAGGGCGTCGTTGCCCCGACGTAGGCGCGGAGCGAACTTCCCCGCGGAGATGAAATGGAAGTCAATGTCAGGCCGATATTGATAAATCGGCTGACCCGAACCGGCCGTCCGGGAGATTACAGGCCAAGTGCAGCGAACATCGTTGGGGTAATCCGAGATCGATGTTTCTAACAGATAGGGGCGCGCAGGAAAGTGAGAAAGAGAGATTGACTGGGTTTGCTAGAACAGTATCCGCAGGAGAACGCTAAATATCATCGTGGTCTAAACTGCGGTGGCGGTTTATGGGAGGGATTACGAGCATTGCGCGAAGCCCCGTAAAGGATATAATCCGGCTAGATTCGCCATATCGATTTTGAGCTGCAGCACTAATGCGTCAGGCACGCGCGTCTCCCCGCGCCCTCTCTCGCTCTCTCTCTCTCTCTCTCGCTCTCCGTCCTGTGTTGGCTCCTTCCGCGCACGTACACAGAGCGTGCGTGTGTGTACACTCGTCCCCGGCGCGACTGTGTGCGTGGTGCGTGCGTGCGCGCACACTTTACAAACGGCAGTCTGACTCATGCCTCTCCTCGCGTGTGTGTCCGACGTCGCCGGCGCACATGCACGCACGCTCACTTGCGCCCCGTACACGCACGAATCGTGCGACCTTGCGCACGCATTAAGCCCCGTGCTCACACGCTCCCACGGTGCCACGCACGGCCCGAGCTCTCTCGTAGCCTCCGCCACCATAGAGCTTGTGCCCGTGTGCGTGTCTGTGTGTACATTTCCCCGGAGTTTTTCAATCGATCGAATTTCGAACGGCTAGTGTGACCAGCGTGGATCGCTGATCCACGACCTTGCTGCTCCGGCGGAAGCCTTGCCGCCTCAAAAAAGCGACCTTTCCCTCTCTTTTGTTTATCAGGCGTACTCTCGAAAGCGGCGTTAAAAAGTTGCTAGTCGGACTATTGGTGTTTTGGAGCTGGTGATTAATTGGGGGAAATTCCGGAATTCTCTCCATCAGCTCGTAATGCCCGGGGGATAATGAAGATCGAAGGGTGCGAGGCTCATAATCAGCCTGGAGGTTGCACCCTTGCCAGGTGGTGTTATCAGTCACTCTCCGAGTCCTCGCACTTGTGCTCGAGGTTCATTCGTCGATGTTTACACGCGTACCTCCCTGCCTCTCGCAATCCCACCCCCATTTGAGGGTGACCCGTAGACATTTTCGATCCCCAATATTCCAGCAACCCTCCGCTTCGGGGATTCCTGCAGAATTTCAACTGCCGGCTTTTCTGGGACTTATTTCCCTTTTTTACTCGAGTATCGACGAGAGCGTGGTTGATAATTATTCTAAATACTATGATTCCACTTGCAATCTGGCGTATTTCTCGATTCCCACAAGGCCCCGCTCGCTTTCGAGCGCCACCGCCGCCACCGCCGCCGCGTCTAATTTCACGTTGGCGCGCGCGCTGCTTTTTCATTCGCTCTCTCCCGGCTGCGGGGAGCAGCGGTTTGCGCCGAAGATACTACATCCGGCAAGCTGGCTGGCGGATCGATACCGGCGTGTATACGGCGAGAGAGTAGTCTGAGTCTGAGGGAGCGAGCGGCCGAGAGTCTCTCTCTCCCTCTCTCTCTCTCTCTATGGTCTCGCTAGGCCGTGGCAGCGACCCTGAAGCCAAGCCGAGACCTTGAGCTCTCTCGCGCCTCGCGCTCCCGTGAAAGGGAAACTCTGCCGCCACTACCGCCACCCACCCACCCCCCGTCCCACGAAATTCCTCTCGCCATTTCTTTCTCCGGGAAATCGCCGCCGAAATCGCGTCACAATAAGAATGGATGCTGCGAGATGGATGCCTCTCCTCCTTGCAAGAGGATCCCGAGACAGATCGATCCCAGACATCCGGCGAGGCAGCTCCTCGTCTAGCATCCTGATACATCAGGAGCCGCGCACACATGTCCTCGCACGCTTCATATCTCGCTCAAGGGGAAACACACTGTCGAGCCAATTCTCCAGCCAGAACTCGCACCGCTCGGATTCATTTACATAGGGTTAATATAATAGTAATCCGCATCGTGTGCGGCCTGCATTAATCTCCTTCTTAGCGCACCAATGCATTATTCTCCCAGATATGAAAGGTGTAGCGAAACTCGAAAGCGAAGAATTCGATATTGTACCAGGAAGAATGTAGTAGTTGCGAAAGGGGGAATGGCGTGTTGAGGGATAGTAGGCGAGCGAGGGTGGCCGTTTGGCAGGGGATGAGAGGATGGCAGTAGGTAGGACAGTTGGATCGGGTGGTCGTAAGATGTAATGGGGAGATGGTGGTAGGATGCAATGCACGTGCTGCTGGTCGCATCGTTTACTCGACCGCGTGGCGCGCGAGCTCGCTCACTTTTACCGACGATTCCTGAACGCGCACCGAGCCACTTCGCCTTCTTTTTTCGCCGCTGTTCCCGGCTACTGGACTCTCGTACGCACGCGGTGGATGGAGCAGGTAAAAAGGCCCTTACAGCTGTCTGACAGCTGCGGCCTCTGTCCTATATACATACGTGATGAACCGCTCGGACGTACACATAGGACGCGCGCCGGCCAGACGCTCCACCACTACCAGCCGCGCTCGTACACATACGAGCCGCACACATGCGCCCGTCCTGGCAGAGACGCTCGGTTTTGCCGGGCGAAATGCATTTCTCGACGGTGCACGTGCACCGCGCGGCGCTTCTGCGCGTACGTTTGCGGGCACAATGCGTGACGAACAGAATGCAGAGCGTACGAGAGACAAACTGTGTACGAGGCAGAGAGAAAGAGTCCGAGTGATGCGAGCAGAGAGAGAGGGCCGGTGACGGGCATAACGGAATTAGTGGCGCATCATTTCATCCCTTTTCTCCGATTGTGCCGTACCCCTAGGGGCAGCCCACTGTGAATCTCGTTACTTTCCTCCATACTCGTCTGACACAGTGCGCGCTCGCTCAATCGCTTATATTCTTCTGGCTGCCGCCTGGCCGGCACGCTCCCGCAGCTCCGATTCCACTCGGATTAGTTGGATCGATACGGCCCCGGCATTTCCGAAATTCGTATTAGCGCACGTGCCACAAATTTCTTGGCGGAAACCCAATGTGCCCGGCCGGGGGATACATGGCTCTTCGTTCCTGCCAGTTTTCCAGTTGGCATTGCTCTCCGCTGGAAGAGACGCGCCAGGAGTATCGACCGAGCTATGTTCATTAAGACTTTTTCCACTGTTCGGCCGCCGGGAGTTGAGATAAAAGCGGCATGCCGAGGCCCCGCGCGGGGAGGGAGAGTCTTTATTCGGGTTTTTGGATTACTTTTCCGTCGAGGCGGAAGATCCTTCGTCTTCTTCTTCTTCTTCTGGCTCCTTGGACGGCCTTCCCCCCCGTCCGTGTCGAGAGCTGGACTCAGGCGCTCAGGCCTGGGAGGAAGGAAGGCGGGCTTTCGGGGTGGCAGCGCAAGAAACACGGGACTCGAGAACACAATGGCCAGCCGCAGAGTCGTACGTTCGAGTGAGACGGCGGCCCGGGAATTATGTCGACAATGCTGCTGATTGCCGGTTCATTATGACGTCATAAAAGCGAATCTAGTTGGTGCGGTATGTACCTACCGCTGGTGATAAAGGATAATCGCTCTCTAGGCGTGTACAGGCCTCTTCAAACTCCGGCTTGTCGAGTCAATCGCGCGCAGCACCGCCTGTCGCGTGAAAATCGGAGCACAAACGCCCGAGAGAGAATCGAGCCGCTGTCAGAAACCAGGCCACCGTACAACTTTGTCCGATTATCGTCGCTTCGTGTCGCCGGAGCAGTGCGAATCCCAAACAGATCTCCTAGTTGTGATTTAATCGAGCCAAGGGCTCCGGATCATTTCCTCCAATTTTCCTAAGGAGAAACTCCCGCTCGAAGTGGGTTTGCCGGCACTGTTGGGCCTCGGTTGGAAGCTCATCGACGTGGACTCGAGCGAGCGATTAATTTTCAGGCTTTACGGGCCGAGGACGAGGATGCCGGGTGTGCGGAGCGGGGCACATAAGCATACTTACATATGATTTATTTGCGCCATGGGACACCGTGGCACGGGGCATTCGGTCCGCAGGGAGAGGGCGAGAAAAGGCACTATATATACGCGGAGAAGTAGATTGATCGAGAGAGAGAGAGAGAGAGGGGCGAGCGACAGATCACGGCGGTCTGACGCACTCGACTTGAAATTGCTCGCGCGAAAATGGAAGGGCTTTCAAATCGGCGCGCTTAATTGATCCAATTGCAACGGCCACCTCGGCGCACACCGAAAGAACCGGTGCATCCAGCGTGAAACTCGTTTTACCATAGGCCTCCAATTACTACTGGTTCCCTCGTTGATAGACGAGGAGGAATCGCTCGCCCCGTGCCATCTTGTTCACGTATCCTCGCGCCGCCGATTCTCATTCTCTCCGAGCTCTATAAAAGGTGGAGCTTTTGCAGCTCGTTCAGTTCAACATTTATTGGCTTATCAGGAAGCTTATAGAATAATTGAAAGCTAGAAGGAGTCGGGTTCGAGTGTTCGGCATCGCAGGTACCGTACGAATGGGCTGATGCCGAATTTAATTCTAGGCGAGTCGGCTCGTTCGCCGGGAACCCTAGTCCCCAGCCAGTGGGTAACAGCAGCAGCACGAGCCACGCTCCAACTAAGCCACGGCTAATTCCAATTACAAATGGCCATTAGTTTTATTCCGAAGGAAAATCGGGTCAGAGCTCCAGCTCCCTCGCCTTCCCCTTGGAGCCGGTGTCCCCCCTTCTGTGCCCGACTCCCCCTGCACACTGATCGATCCTGCCCTGCCGCTACCTTGATTTATGTTGCACGCTAATTACGCTCATTTACATGAAGATAGATCAAGCTCGCTCCAATTAGATCTGCCATACATACATAGACCGCCGCGCCGCCGACCGATCAACCCTGACAATCGCAGGCTTCCTCCTCTCCGGCGTACGCAGCCACTTTTCAGCAGCGGAGACTCTGCCGGAGGAAAGTATCTCGCCGGCGAGCGCGGCCGTTTTCTAAAGCGACTTCGGGGGTCGCACGGGCACAATTTAATCAAGCGACATTCTTCCCGTTGGCCGCGGAAAAGGGGGGCTAGACATATTGTGACGGCGCTCTCGCTGAGAGCGGTAATACAGTTCGGCGGCAAACATTAATCACCGCGCTCCGCTCCTCGGGAGATGGGAGTAAACAGTAGAAAAGTACAATCGGTCCGGGAATCGATTCTTTCCATGGCCGGCATTCGACGACTTGCTTTTCGTTCGGCCAGCATGGCATAGAGAGAGAGAGAGAGAGAGAGAGGGAGAGAGAGAGAGGAACGAGTCTCTATTGGGCGCAAAGGCCTAGAAACTAGATCCTCGCAGCTGTCGCGCCGCATCCCGAAACCGGAAGCTCGTCAGCCATCGTGTTTGTACAGTTACCATGGTTACCATGGGAGATCCTTTCTGTAAGGATGCACGAGGAGAGCGGCTCTCGTCGCCCCGCGTGGTGCTCCGTTGCTGCTACTGCTGCTCCGGGAACCTCGAGAGAGCGAGAGAGCGAGAGAGCCAATGGCACTACGGGGGTTTGCGCGCCGTGGCTAATGCGCTACATTGTGCGGGATTTCGGTCGGCGATTTTTCCTGCCCGATGCGCCGGTTTTAGATTTCCGGAATTTATGGGCCGCCAGTGGGTCCCCCGTGCTATTCTACGGGCCGCTCACCCCATGCATTTTTCAGCCCTTTACGCGCCCGGGCTTCTAGTGTTGTTGTCTCCGGGCACACACACGCGCACGGCCCCCGAGATTCTCTAATACGTTTAATCGGCCGGCGGCGCTCGCCTCTCTCTCTCCTCTATATGCGAGTGCGGATCTCGCAAGCGCGTTATTGATGATGACCTCAGCGGATAAAGCGGCAAGAATTATCGCTCGTAATAAATTCGGTCGGGGACTGTTATTAAGGCCTGGAAAACGGGGATTGCATTTGTGATCAGGCGCGCGGTCGCGGTGGTGGCGGCGGAACGGCCCACGGAAACGTTATTAAAGTATTGATTAAGCTTCGCCACTTCTGGCTCTCGGGCCCTCAGCCCTTTTTCGCCTCTCCGGCTCTCCGGCTCTCCGGTTCTCCGCCGCGACAGGAGAGGAGGAACGTGTCGAGTGTGGTGGTGGGTCCGCGCCGAAACACAGCGGCCCGGCCGTTCTAAAAGGAGAGAGCCCGCGTGGAAAGAGCAGCGCTTGCAGGTTTTTTCGCGGGCGCATTTTTTCTCTCTCCATCCACCCGCTCCTAATGACTGGAGAGGAACCGAGGAAGCGCGTGGCCCCCGTAGAAAAACACAGCGGACATGGAAGAGCCTCGGAGCAGCGAAGGGGGTGGAGTGCGATCATTAGCTCCCGTAGCTTTTCATCTACCGGCTCCTTCCTAGAAGTGACCCGGCACATCTGGACCGGCCGCCGCACCATCCCCATTAATCCAGGAACAAGCATCTACAGACTCACTCTCTCGCTGAGTACCGCACGAGATTATTGCGTGATTGATTTATCCGAGACAACTCTGCAGAAATTTATTAT
The DNA here is from genome assembly GCA_963675795.1 of Crossocerus cetratus. Classification (NCBI taxonomy): domain Eukaryota; kingdom Metazoa; phylum Arthropoda; class Insecta; order Hymenoptera; family Crabronidae; genus Crossocerus; species Crossocerus cetratus. The sequence goes on along the minus strand of OY776668.1, from coordinate 15,873,404 downwards.
ATCGATTTCCAAGCGATCGCGGGCTCCGATATCGTGGACGGGTGGGCTGGTCAGTCCTGGAGGATTCACTCCTCGGAGTTTCGGCCGTTTCGGGAGAGTATATCTGGCATCGGGCTCGGCAACTGTTCCCGCCTCGCACGGACAGATGTTCTCCGTCCGGAGTAGGACGGCTTTTGGAGGCTGCGCGGGCCCCGAAGGCGAAACGAGTACCACGTGTAGAGGAAATCCATTTCCTTTTACGGCCCTCGGCCCTGGAAAACGGCTGCGGGAATCCTCGAGAAAGCGCAGATGCGCCCGGAAGTTTATTTCAATTGCAAGAGGGATTCCTCGCCCTCAAGTACTACTCCTCTCTCTCTCTTGAGTCGGACTGTAGACGCACGCACGGCAGAAGACGTAACAGCTATTAGAAAGACTTAGAGCGAACCTGGGGCACTTTTCGGTGGAGGCTTATTAATGAGTGCCGCATGCTCTCCGAGTCTAGTTTATCCCCCAAGGCGGAACTCTCCCCCTCCAGCTTCCGCTAGCCAATTATTCGTTCCATCGGGTCGATTCGTCTCGGAGGACTGGCGAGTTTCGGAAGCCGGCCGATAGTTGAATGAAAATTCGGAGACATCGTTAGGCGCACGCGGCGGTCGCGCGAGTAATGAGCGGGGGTGGCTCGGAAGGATCAATCCCGAGAGTTGGATAGGTAGAGAGAGAGTGCACTCGGTTCAATTTGGCACGGCTGTCAGGGACAACCGATCTTCTCTCTTGGAGCGAGCAGCTGCCTACAATTATATTTCTGACCTGGCCTCTTTCTCGCACGCGCGCTCTCTCTCTCGCTCCCTCTCTCGCCCTTTGCTTTTCGATGCTTCTTCCTCCGCCCCTGGCCGTCCCCGTGCCGATTACCCGCTATATATGTGCACGGGCGCTTTTGTCGCTGCGGCGAGGGCATTTCGCCCCAGAATCGATGACGCGCATCGTCCTCTTTGTCATGTTAAACGGATTAGATGCATCCTGTTGCCTTAGCTACTGGCACTCCGGCGAGATTCCCTCCGCAACCTCTCGCCATCCTGACCTCACCTTTTTGTTTCACAAGGAACAGTCATTTCCCCGGCGTTGAATTGCTGGAAACAGTTATAAAGCTTGGAAAAATCAGTTCACCCTTGGTTACACACGTCTGTGCAACACAGTGGCTTGTGACAAGTCGGACCGATCAAGAGCGAGAGAGAGAAAGAAAGAAAAAAAAGGGAAAAAGTTCGGCGGGAAAGGAGCGTTTCGGGTGGTTCGAGCGGGAGAGACCGTTACGGGCTTAGGCGTCGCAGACAATGCCGGATATTTTTATAGCGATTCGCGACGGCAGCTACATCAACACGACCGGTTTTCCAGCGCGCGTTTGAACATCTGCCGCCTCGGCTCGGCCGTCTCGCCGCTCTATGTTGTGTGCGTCTCGCTCGGCGTGTATTGCCTGCTGGCTGGCCCGGCTCGCCTGCCTGCTTGCCTGCTTCGCTCTACCAGCGCACCGGTCTGCGTGGTTGAGGCGGTTGCGCGCCACGCAACAACCATGCCGACACCCGTCCACCTATAGTCGAGACTTTCGGCACGATAAATCAAGCAGGATTTTTTCTCCCCGCATATATAAATCTGCGGAGAGCCTCTTCTGGTGCGCGGGGCTCCCTCGCGCAATTGGGAATTTCGCCCGCCACCTCGCGAGAGGCCCAAGTACATAAGAATTCTCTGTAAAATATCTCTACCATTTTATTAGTCCGAGGGAAACAAGAGAATCTCATAGAGGCCGCGGCTTTCTTTCGAGAGAGTTGTGAGAGAATTTATTTAGGGGCTTGAGGGAAAATGATGCGTATAAAGTTGGAACGATTGAGTATTGCGGGTACATATTGGCAGGCTCGGAGGCGGAACAGAAGGTATGAATGGAGAGAGGTCGGAGTGTTGGATAGAGGCGAGGAGGCCGGTTCTAGGGAATTGGCGGCGGCGCGAGGGAAAAGGGAGGTTGGGAAAGTCTTGGCATTGTGAAAAGGCAAAGTGGCGGGGCAGCGGCGATAGTCACGGTCACGGGCGAGGGGCTGCACACACGGGTTCTGTGTATACTGGCAAGCCAGAGAGTCAGCCAGTAACAGCACCGCCAGCGCACCAGGGGTATTACCATTTTCGCGCGCGACACAGCCACCGGCTCTATTCATCGTGCGAGGCTGAAGCGAAAGAGTCAATCAATCAATTCTCTCTGCCGCACAATTCTCGCAATGAGATCTGAGTGAATTGCATTAACCTACAGACATACATTACGCGTCTATGCGTGAGCGCGCTCTACTCGCCGCATAATAGCCATGCCGTCACGCTGGTCAGGCCAGCGTTTCTGCTATCTCACGCTCATTTCCACCTTTCGTGGCTGCTGCCACGATAGACTAGCCGACACCTCCGAACACCTACTCACCCTTGTTGTGATCCTAGTACATTGTCTCCGCGCGGCAAACTGTCTCACGATTTTCTCGACAAACCACGTCTGTCATGTGTTTACTGGTGAGCAAACCTTGCGTCTCGACAGACAAATATTTGTGACCATTTTTCCGATCACGTGGTGTTTTTGCGAGCATTTTATTAACGCGCAAAAGCGCGTCTCTGACTTTCGACAGCAGATTTGCTTCGGAAAAGTTGGATGAAAATAACTTCCATACATGCTCTTGTATAATTTTCCCCGAGTCTCTGAGGCTCCCGCCAGGTATAAACTGGAAGCCCAAACTTCCACTTATCTCTCACGCGTTTATCTGCTAGTGACAGGGAAGGTCGGGTCTCAGGTATAAAGGTAGCCGGGACAAGCAATCCGAGAGGCAGAGGGTGATTCGGTGAAAAATGATTCCACGTCCAGAAGTATAACAACTCATATCGGAAGTTGGCCAAGTTTATCGCAAGATCGGAAACTGCGATAGAACTTCTCTCGGCGGATTCTTCCTGTAGGAAGGAAAGTGACTGCCATTCCGCGGCCTCCTGCCCCTTCCTCCTCATTGTTAGCGGAGCTCTTGCGGATTTAATTAAAATCGCCGGGATTCCCGTGAATGATGCGCGACGCCGCAAGAATTTCTTCATAAGCCCATGCAAATGTCGGCCAGCGACGTGTAAGCTGCAACGAATTCCGGAGTGTGTCCTCGGCTATGCGTAATTAGGCATCCCGGATCTTATTCGCGTCGGTCTCTCTGCCTCCGGGCGACGGCAGTCATTCGTCTCCGAAGAGCACCGCACTTTCCCCCTCGCACTTTTTCACCGGGTTCTGCGTCCGAAAATGTTGATACCGCGCCGCATTATACACATAAATTCTCCCTTCGCATTCGAGCCGCGGTGCGCTCGTCAATAATTACAGCAGGGCTGATAGCTCGTGAGTTGCGGGGGCTAATTACACGGAGACCGTAATGATGTTTAATCGATGATAACATCGCGGGAGATCTCTCGTACGTGTAAGACAACTCGAGCAAACGAGTGCCAATTGCCACTTATTAGGTATCAGCGAACAACTCTTTCTTTCTTGCTTATACCTTCCAGTGGAAAGGTGGAGGAAACACCATTGCGATGTCACATCCTCTTCCACTGGGCATACACGCTGCTCCGCATTTCATGTCGATTCTCATTAAAAGCGTCGCACACGCGTAGTATACGTGTAGAGTCTCCTTTATCACATTTGTTTTATCAGATTCGCGAGCACTGGCTGCGCGATCTCGGCCGCCCGTTATGGAAACTATACTGCGCGAGACCAGTAATTACATTGTCAGCGAAATTTATCAGGCTCCTTGGCCGATGTCGGCCGTGAGCGCAGTATTAAGGCGGACGGCTCATTAATGTATTAACTGCCACTCTATACTTTTCAATAGCCATCAACGCGATAAGAGACGCGCGGGGAGCTGTTTCGCCGGAGTAATGGCTCGTTACTCGCGTACAAATTCTTTAATTAGGCTGCCGCTGTAATTACTCGTGTTCCTCTAACGACATAACGGAATTATGAGTATTGTCGGCAACGCTCGCCGTGTACGAGTTGCAGGCTGAGTGATATTTCATAAATGAACACAAGCAATTTTGGAGAAAAGTACGTTGCTGCTACCTGCAACGAAGCCGACGTGTTCTCGCGCTCAAGCAGTGCGCCCCAGGACTCTGCCGGCAGATAGGGGAAGGAAGTACGTGCAGCTCTCGGACATAGGTGACTGCTTATCGGCGCGATAAACTATCGTTTAAAGGACGCCAACAGTTTTATGAGGCCGCTCGTCGACGTGACGAGACGCCTCGAGCACTTGGGAGATTGATACTGACAGTCGAAAGTAGAGATACGCTACTCTCGGCACGGCGAGATTAGAGAAGATGCGCTCTCGTGTTCTCGCCTACTTAGCGGTGGCAGCCGCCGGCCGCTTTGAAGATAAGAGAGTGCCAACACGCTCCGCCTCTATTCCGCTCCCCGCGATTCTCACACGCCCGTGCGAGTCTCGGCGTGAGGCGGTGCGAGCCGCCGAGCCGGCTCCCATCGAAAAGGCTCCGCTCAAATTTGACCAGTAATTCAATTCGCAAGGAGGAAGTGGCGCACGATAAGCCCACTTCCTCTCGCCGAGATAGTCCGCTTAAATCGTCCAATCCCTAATTATGCTAAACGCTTCCTCCAGAGCGCACCTTTGCCATTGCGCTCGCAGATAAATCTAATTTACAAGCTCGTTCGCTTCTGCGCCGGTGCTTCTACCAAGGTCAAATTAAAGCGATAACCGAGTCTTATCGAAGGTGCGAGAGGAGTCCTGCGGGCGTCGCGATACCCCTCTGCGGAAAGCGGCAGGGGGACAACAGTCACAATTCTTCGTCTGATAGCTCGTGTGTCGAGTGAGGATGCGCAGTGCGCGGATGCCCGGAGTGGCGATGGTTACTTTTATGTATCTATAACGCGGAGAACGGAAGCGCGCCGGTAGCGGCAGCGGCGACGATCACCACGACATTCCAGTGCGTGGCTCTCGGTCGCTCTCTGCCGTGGTAAAGTCCCTTGTCAATTTGCGACAACGTCCTCGTGCGTGTGTACGTAGCATCGCTCCCTCTCGCTCCTTCTCGCAGCGCGGTTCCTTGCTACCATTTTTCCGTCTCGCTCGCGCCTGTTTTGATACGAGCGCGTCGCGCGTCGCGCGCTCTCGGTCGCTCGAGGTGCAGAGAGGCCGAGAGGAGAGAGAGAGGGAGAGAGAGTGAGGGAGAGTGAGCGAGAGGGACGAGCACATATAACGCAACGACATAAATTGATTAGGTTGAACCGAGCGATTGAACGGGAGAGCGCGCGCGAGAGAGAGGTAGACACAGACAGAGAGAGAGGGAGAGCGAGAGAAAGAGAGCGAGAGCGAGTGTGCTGCCGGTAGTTTGGTCGGAGGCCGCTCGGCTGCGATGGTGGATAGAAAAATCCTGGGAACGAGACCCTCGGCACAAGAGGCCCGTGAGCAAGCCAATGAAAATAAAAAGGATGTCAGATTGCCGCGGCGTCGGAAGTTACGGATTAAGTTAGGAAGTAGACAGTTAATGTCGCTTCGGAGAGATCGACGGCGGCGAGCGAGAGAGAAAGCGAGCTATCGGGCACACAACACACGAGGACGCCCCGGGAGATGGAGAGACGGAGAAGGAGAGAGCACGGATGGAGAGAAAGGGATGAGAGGACAGAGAGAGCGATAGATCGTTTAGCGTCGGATACATACATCGAGAGCGAGCCATCCTTCGCTCGCTCGCTCGCTCGCTCGCTCATTCACTCGTTCGCTCGTTCGCTCGTTGGTTCGTTGGTTGGTTCGATCGACGGCATCGCCGCTGAAAAATTGCAGTCGAACCCGGGCTTTTTTCCACCCTCTCGCGCACCATCCAGGATAATTTCGACGGGGCACAAAGCCTCCGACGCGCGCGACGTCCGCCGATTCAATTTTCGACTAATTCCCTTGGAAAAAATGGAGCTTGTATTCCTCTCTTCATTAGTCCGCTGCGTTTGGTTTGGATCGAGGGAGAATTGGGAAATGGAGTTTTGCATGGCTGGATTGACGGGAAGGCGGCAGGGGGGGGGGGGGTCGGTCTCTGGAGTAGAAATGGATATGAGTGGGCAGTACATAGACTGGAGATATGATGAGTGCGCCGCGCCGGGGAAGGCGATACCCGATATAGCCATCACAGCCTCCGTAGCAGACCGAGTGACCTTTGGGGGTGGATGAGACGGCGGTATTACGTCTGAGGTGGAACCTTGACCCCGGAGCCCCAAGACTTTGTTTGGGTTGACCGCACTCCGTATCAAGTGCTTCCGCATTCCGCCTCGAGATATATATTCCGCCGGCCGAATTAAACCGCCCGTCGCCGGACGAGCGCAGTTCATTAGTACGCGCCGTTTCATTGTCCCGTTATTAATGCTGATCAATCGCGATGACGCGTGAGATAGTGCACGCTCGCTAAGAGCCGGCTATTTATCTTGGTTTTTCCCGGGAGCGCGGCGCAGCCGCTCTCTTTTCTCCGGGAGAAACTGTCAGCCGCCGGAGAATAGATGAGGCGAGCGGGTAGGACTGTGCTTTGATTTACACGCCAGAGTTTCCGGCGAACTGACTCGAATTTCAGGCCTCCACATTTTTTTCGCCCGCTCTTGCCTTTTATTGCTGCCACTTTGACCAGTGACAGGCTTGATTTACGGGCGGCCGCCATCAGGAAGCATCGGGGGATCCTCTCTCCCGTAGGTACGCGAGGGATGCTGCCTCTTCTCCTGGAACTTCCAAAACGATTCCAATTCACTGTTGGGAATCCACGTTTCCACATATTGTTTGGGGAGAGAGGGGTGGGGGATGTCCGAACCATTGGAAACGGCGATCGCAAGTGGACGCTCCTCTCTTTCCGGGGGTGATTTAATTTCGGGTCAAACGCCTCGTTGTTTCGCTCTGGTGAAAGGACGATGGGGTGCGAGAGTCACCGTGGCAGGTAAAGTGCCAATTCATCCTCCACTCGGGCGACGCTCGATTGTTCTCCCATGTACGTCTGCGAATTTGCATGCACCTTTGCGCGGCCCGCTGGCTCGACTGGGGCGAGTGTACGGATTGAAGAGGGATGGTCGGGGAAAAAGGAGCCCTGATAAAGTATAAAACGGAACCCTCGATTGTGGGAAGGCCCGGCTCTCTCAGAATGGAACTCGCTGGTGCAAGGGTGGTGTACATTACGATTGTTGGCTGGGTCAGGGACACTCCCAACTCTCTCTCTCTCTCTCTCCTTCCCTCCCTCCCTCCCTCTCCCTTTGCATTAGGGAAATCCATTCCATTCCGATATCAAGGTCATAAGACCAGAGCAAGTCGATCGACCCACGTGCCCTCCCGCCCGTGGAGGGCTCAAGCATTTTCCCTATGCACAGGTACGTCAATCGTGCACTCCCATAGTTGGAGGCAGCTCGGCACGGTCCCATCACTCAAAGCGAGCCGATCCGTACACACTTGCCACACGTGCCGTCAAAACACAAGTGAGTCGGCGATCAATGGGGTGGCTTGACAGTTTGCATCTTATCAGACTCCCCGCAGGACACCGATAATCGGGGGTTCGCCGGTGGTGGCGAGACAATGGGGTGCCGCCAAGTATTATACATAGCCCGGAATATATCCAAGGGGTTCGAGAGTGCCAGGATCGGGAACTGACCTAGCCGCCTCTTGCTTAAAGCGTGCCGTTAAGTAAAACGCAGCATGAGGGCGGCCGGCCCGGTTATGCCTCCTCCCCCCGGCGACGCATCCCCCCTGTATTAAGATATCAAATGGCCAAATCCGAAGTCCCCTTTTCCAGATGTCATGAGAGCCGGGGCACGAGCCGCACGAGTCGTCGTCCTCGCTGGCGACGGCGGCGGCGTTCCAAGTCTCTTGGCTACTACCCTTTTCTGGCGGTAATGTATCGCTTGCCCTCACAGCCCCTGGAGAAACTCGGGGACGGGGGTGGCTTTCGGGATCATGAATGAAATCCCTCTTGGAGGGTCGAGTCTGGGGTGCCTGACCCTCCGTACCCATACTCCTGCCCCGTACTCCTGGCCCAGGAGGACACCCTTGTACACGAAACAATAACATAACCACGTGGACAGGGTCCACGTGCCTCATCGCCCAATTTCTCCACGCGCCCATCCGAGCACTTGCTTCCACTTCCACCCTACCTTGTCAAGGTAGTAGTCGAGATTCCGACGGTGGATCCAATTTTCTGGAATACATGCTCATATTGAAGAGGCGTCGAGTCTTGGATCGACAGGACGTCGGCCAGCAATACCGGTCGGCGGTAAACTCGAACAAGCTTCGCTACTAGGGAGATTGAGTCGATGAAGAAATTACGGTGAGTGCGTGCAATGCTAGGCGGCCGGCGGCTACTCGGTGCAGAAAAACACCTATTAAATATTCCCCCGGCGTTTTAAGAGCACGTTATATCCATTAGTTACACCTGCCTCCTGTGGTCGCAGACCGTGTTCCTCCGGTGTTTCCACGCGATTCAATAGCGTGAAAATGGCGCTCGCCGACGTACGCAGTTCGCGAGGACTCAGCTGCCCGGCGACGACGTTCCTGCGGAGATGGAAGCTTGGCGGGGACGTGTGGGATTTTTGATTATCCCGTTATGCCGAGATCGACCTGTGCGCGCGGCCGAATGCCGGCGATAGAGCCGGCGATAGAGCTGGCGAGGGGTGGTGTGTGCTCGATGACGCCATTTGTCGCGGGGGTTGTTTTCATACGAGAATAGATCTAGCCACGCGGAGAACACTCCCCGGGCGAAAACGCAATAGAGGGTGAAGTCCCACGCAAGGTCAAAACTCGCACACACAAACGGGAGGTCGGGAGAGCCTCCGTCCTCGGCGCCGCTGAATTGCGTGCCCAACTTAGAACTTTACGTCCACCATTACTAGTGGACCCGCGCGCACACCACATCGCTGGGGGTTGAAACAATAAGTTGACGATAATGCCGCGGTTTACTTGTTCACGCGAGGATAACCTTCATCGCGCACCGGGATCTCCAAGAAAATTACTTTCCACCTGGCTGGCCGGGAATTTAAAAAACACACACACACAGCGCGCGCGCATCTGAAAGTTAGATTAATAAGCAACTAGACATGTGTAGCGAGCCCTATTCCACCCGATGACCTGCCTCGCTCATGGGAAAAACAAGCGGCGTCGGCGAGCACGAACACCCTTTGCAACTTCGTGAGAACTCGAACAGGACATAATGCCTGCCGCGTCCTAGAAGTGCAATTAGCCCTTGGCGAAAGGAGATAGTCTGTCCGCGGTAATAACGCGTTCCATTTACGAACACATAATGAATTCGTAAATTAATCTTGACCCTAAGTAGCACGCGATGTAGATAATATAAATAGAAAAGCGCGAGGAGAAATAAGGAGAGGTGGGGAGCGCTCGGCGCAACCGGTTAACGCTCAGTCTAATAGTTGAAGCGCGCTGCAGTAGTGCAGCTACGCCATTAGTCAGACACGCGTTCTATGCAGAATGGAAGTACTGGGGGATTCACTTGCTTCTTAGTCAGACATATCGGCATTACTGACAGTGACACTGTAGTTTTATGGTTCGAAGATCACAAAAATATTAAATCACAATTTTACCTCTTTTTAGAATTTATTAATTTTTCAAATTTGTCAATGAACCATAAGCCTACGGGGTGACGGTCGGTAATACCGATATAGCTCACTAAACGGCAAGTGAATCACCCTGTACATAATACACATGGCTCGTAGTCGATTTCGGCAACATTGCTCGTGCGTGAGCTGTGAGTTGGCTTACCGGGCTCCCTCGCACACGATGTCACGGGGTTCGTATGGGAGCCAGCTGCGAGTCGGCCGAGCGAGACGAGCTAAGGTCGCGTATACTCGGAAAGGCGCGCTGTAAAAATAATTATCGGAGCCCGTTAAACGGGCAGGCAGTTGCTGCCCCGCCCGTCGAGAGGAGAGTGTAATCGAGGAACGGGCGCCGAGGCGCGCCGGATCGCGAGAGAGAAAAGACGGGAGAAGCGGGCGCGGATCGAATGGCGGAAGAGAAAAATTTCCTAGAGCAGCCTCCTCGTATCCTCAACTCTTGCCGAGCGCAATTAAGTGCGCTCGCACTCCTCTCGCTGGTCGCGAAGAGAGGGAGGCGTGGTGAACTGGTGAACTGGTGCTCTCTGCTCCGCCTAAGGCCCCGTCCTCCCAAGAAGAGAGGTTGCGCTCGCGTTACCCTCTCGTTTCATTAGCAGCCTGCGCGCACACCGCATGCCCACCTGCACCACCTACCCGATCATTACGCTCTCTCTCTCTCTTGAGAAAAATCGGATTGAAAAAATCTCCGGGCCTTCGAATCTCCGGCAAATAAATTGAATTGGCGTTGCGGCAAGTGCCGGCGGATGGGAAGCCGTCGATCATTAGTATCCTCTTCTCTCATCTGCCTTTAGGGAGGACTGGAGTGAGCGCACTCTGATATGGTAGTCGCCGGTCAAAAAATCTCTCGGCCGCCCCTAAGCCTTCCACGAGCCATGCGAAAGTCATCGATTTCAATCGGCGACGCGGAAGTAACGCGGGATTATTATTATTTCGCTTTTTTCCTCCCCGCCCTGGCACGTTTCACCGATGAGGAATGCCCCAGTGCGCCCGGGCGTCCGCGCGCGGGCCAAATGGGATCGGGCGGCTGCAATTTCCCCGGATTATTACATTTTCCCGAAAGACATTCGGCCCACCCTAGTTCTTGGCTCCAATAATTCGCCGAGTCCCGCTGCTACGACCCTCCACGAGTTGCGCGAGCCAGATATAGGGACACGGGAGAACAGACAAGGAGGACTATAGCCTGCGCTACACGGCCGAGATTTTCAATGATAGATTTCACGCTCAAGTGACATCGAACGCCGCTTCATCCTACGGGCGGGCTCCCCGTGCCTTTGAAATGTGCAAGCCCATCGCAATTATTAATATCGCATTACACGTGCGATTTGCCCGGAGAAGCTTGACCGATTTCGTGGCCGATCGACTTCGCCGACTAGAAATCGACGCCCGCAATCCACTTCGCTTTCCTTTCGATCTCTCTTAATGCGAAATTGGAACACGCATGCATCGCAGTTGCGAGTCGGCACATGCTACCCCCGGTAACCTGTCCTACGGATGTACCTACCATTTTTAACCGTCGCACTTCTAATGGGCGCAACGGCTCTTTCGAGCGCCGGCGCGCCGACCATCTGTCGCTCAGTCGGTCTGTGTACAAGTACCCTGACGAAACACAACTCGCTCAGCTGACCGAGAAACGCGCGCGTCTATCTCTCCAGCCATGTTCTCCTTGGAATTTTCGATCCCTAATCTCCCAGGTGCGCACCCCTCGCTCTAGGCGTCTTCTATTGGAGTACGAAAAAATTGATAGTTTTCTTATTATAGACGCATAGGCAATTCGCGCGGGATTGCCGATGAGGGTAGTTAAATAGTTAATTTCTCAGGATGTGGGTAGAAGTATTAATGGACGCGCGGCTGGTACTCGGTTTCCTCGTGTTGATTAGAACGGTCATCGGCGTCCGTCTTTCAGGCGCTTTGTCCCGAGGAATTCCGGAGTTACGGCTTCCTCAAAAGGGTAATGCTAACACAGAGGCAGATGTCCTAAGACTAATCATTCCATCAGAGCGGACCGTGTTTGGTTATAATAGCATCTTCCCGGGCAAATGTTCGGTGTCGCTGGGCCCTAGATAAATACAAGAACCGGCTGCCGCCGCGCCGTGTTTCCTTTCCCTCCTTGTTTGAAAGCTTCAAAGTATATACTTATTTCCTACCGCGCGACCGTCGGAGCTGCGCCCGCTGTGTACTTGAAAATGCTCTCAGCTCTGCCTTTTAGAGAGCGTTTCGGAAAAGTGTCAAATTCGGAGCATCTGGGTAAATCCTTGAGCAGCCAGGTGATCCGCTGCTAGCTGTCGGTCAGAAGTCAGCCATTGTTTCAACAGTAGTATAGCTTTTACTTTTCGCTTTCGAGAAATCATCGAGCAACTTTGTAGTTTGGTGCTGGGCCATTTGAATATCACTCCTACATCTCATAGATGAGCGGTGTTAAGTAGATACTCGGCTTCCTATCAAAGAATGAGCATCTGCCGCTAACACAGATGTAAGACAAGTATACGAAATATTTTAATTAACTTATCATCCAATCGGTGACAGCTGGTCGCGTGAGTCGCGTGCCTCTAATTGCTGATCTGGGATTGCGATGATCCACATTGCGCCGCAGGAGGATGCCATACTCGGGAGGATCCCTCGCGCCCTGCTCGAACTGCTCAATTACTCGACTATTAATAATTTGAACTTTATTCCTCGGGCTTTGCGTCATCTTGTACCGGAGAGTTTTCCGGGTCTTGAAATGTATGTCGAGCACGCGCTTACTCGTGTGTGCTCGCGTTACGCGCTAAGGAAGTCGCTGGAGCGTGGCGCAAAAGCGACGCCGACGTCGGAACACTGGTCGCCTCAAGTGAAGGCTTCTTCGATAATCTATTAAAAAAAAAAGAGTGCACTCTCAAGGCGGCGCGCATTTGCGAGGCCGCCGGCTCCCATTATGTCACGAGAATTTCTTCTCTCCAGCCTGGCGTTCGAACAGTTCTCAGGAGGTGAGGAGGTCGGCGAGCTCGAGATGAGATGCTCGAGTCCTGGCAAAAATCTCATAATTGGCGTGCGTGCGCGATCGCTAAAGACGAGTGCGCGTATTTACGCGTCCATGTGTGTTTGCCGGGGCATTCTGCTCGGGCCGAGGGTGGTTCAAGAGAGAAAGAGAGAGAGAGAGAGAGAGAGAGAGAGAGAGAGAGAGAGAGAGAGTAATAGCGCGAGGGTGGGAAGGGAGAAGGCAGGGTGCGCGTGAGGAAAAAGGATAAAGAGAGAGTTTCTTTGCTTCCACGATTAATTACGCCCTCATTCCCGCCCCAAGTGCGGCTCTCTTAGCGATGCATCGTCGATATTGACATTTGCCTTGCTTCCCTCTCCCACCTTTACGCACCCTCTCTACGCATCATATTTCACCGGCACACACTTTCTCTCTCTCTCTCTCTCTCTCTCTCTCTCTTCCTCTCGCCCACTTCCCGCTTTGGCCGGCCCTCTTCCCTCATCCGCCTTCCTTCGCCGCGTTTTCTCGCTCGCTGCATCCGCGCGTTTACTCGCGTGTCTGCATTGCGTAGATGCCGGTAACCCCCGCACGAGCGAGGAGGCCAAGTAGCCACACAACTCGGCTCGTCGTTGAACGGCAAAAGAGAGAGAGAGAGGCTGGATTCACCTGTGCTTACGCGCAATTATACACGCGACACGCACCCACGCAGGCAGGCAGGCGAGCAAGCGGGTAAACCATCCGTATCCCTCTTCTACGCTCGTGCTCCTGCTTACCAAGAGACCGAGCGATCGAGTCCCCCGGTTGCGCGCCGCCGAGATCTCTGTACACCAGGAAAAGCGGGAAAAGCCCGAGCAAGAGGCGCTCGAAGAAACTCGAGGGAAAGAGAGTGGCTCGAAGGAAAGGCAGCGCGAGCGAGCGCGCGATTCAACGAGCCAAGTGCGAAAGATTCAGGGGGCTAGTAGATCGTGAGAGAGAGCGAGAAAGAGAGAGAGAGGGTGGAAGGGAGAGCAGTGGTATCGCAGGGGGTTGAAAGGAGGAAGCTAGAGGAAAGGTTGACGGGGTGAGAGAGCGCCGCCCGGTGGTAGGCCTTCCTCCAGAGGAGGAGGAAGGAGGACCCTCACGAGGCAAAGAGGGCACGGCAGGTAGCGCGGGAGGGAAGAGAGAGGGAGAGAGGGAGAGAGAGAAAGATGAAATTAAGGGGACACACCCCTGTCTGTCGAGCGTGTACGCTCATCGAATGCACCGACAACTACGGTTTTCCTCGTGCGCTCACCAAGACACGGACGGCAGCGGTAGAGGTGGCCGCTCTCTATCATACGTTGCCGGCAGTGGAAGCCGGTGTCGATGAGAGGCAGGCAGGTAGGTTGGTAGGTAAGGTAGGAGGTAGGTTGCTGGGAATGCGCGTACAAGGGAATTAGACCATAATCGTCCACGCGTGTGCCGCGAAGGGGACGTTTTCCGCCTGGTTCGGACCTCGATGTTCAGTGGCGCGCGCCCCGAGCCACCGCTACCACCCTCTTTCTCTCTTTCTCTCTTTCTCTCTTTCTCTCTTCTCCTCCGCTCCTCTGCCACGCACGACCCTGTGCTCTCTGTGCTGTGCCCGATGCAAACACCCACGCGTCCGGAGCACTCGGGATCGCCGGATCCTTCACGCCTGTTTCTTGCGCTCCTCTCTTGGCCTTTTCTTTCCGCTGCTCTTTAATTTTTCTTGCCTGCCACGCGTGAGAGGTCGCCGCCGCGGCTGCGAAGGTGACGCGGCATTGCCAAGATTGCGAGGACAGCGGTCACGCATTAGAGAGGGTTGAATGTTTCTCGGGCGCGGCGGTGGCACCGCTCCGATTCTTCCACCCCGTCATCCCAGCCTCTATCGAGCCGTGAATGAGCCAGGCCGCTTAAAGCCGGGCGATTCTCCTACGCGCGCCGCCTACACCTTTTCACGCATCTCTCACAGCCCTTCCTCGGCTTTCTCGCCTTCCTCGCCGCGGCGATTTCAATTTTCGAGTGCGCCCCCTCCGTGCCATCCCTCGGCGCCCGCAGCACCACTTGGCAGGTGCAGTCGCAATCAGCTCTCTCGAGTTTATTACAAATGACTTGAGGGCACTTCCTTCGGGGGATCGGGGCCTTCAAGGGGCGGAGCGTGATTCTGGCCGTCCGACTTTTATAGGCATTGGAGGGTTCATCAACCCTGTTCTCGTCGAGCCTGTAAGAATTGTTGCGGGGAGAGTGGCGCGTCTAATACAAGTGTCGCAGGATTGTTGTCAGGACCCGCACGCCTCGAGTGGCGCCCTCGAGAGTGCCAGAAGAGGCTGCGACGAGCGCGTGCCTTATTAGCGCGCTTTCGTATCTTCCCGCCAAGTACCCGCACAGGGGTTGAACACCCCTTGCTCCGGCTCGATTCCCCCGAGCAAACGCCATCTGGTACTGCGCTCGAAAGTCGCCACCAGTCCCGACGGCTTTCCCTGCGTGGTAATGCAGAACTCTGCCCAGAGCACTCGTGCCCAAAGAGACCTTCTATGCCACTGGCACAGCTAGCCTGTGCCACTGGTAACCTTCATCGAACACTGCAATACCCTGCGCTGCAGACTTGCCAATCGTTAGTTATATTTTAAAAAAAAGAATCTAACTTTACAATTGTGCAATGAAACAATAATGTTAAAGTAATTGTGAGACTTTGCTGTTGGTTAATGATGAGGGAAGTCTGACCCTCTGTCAGTAACCGGAGCAATCTACTGCTCCGACAGACTTGCCGCCGAGGGTATACCTTCCGGTTTTGTCTAGATTGTCTCGATCAATTTTCATTTCCCCGCGGATAATTCATAATCATAAATAGTAAACGATGCTAGTCATAAGTTCGGGAACACGATTGACATTGGGATATTTATACTCCGCGTCGACATTGGATTGGAAACAGGCTGTCGTAGCATTTTCATCAATAACAAGGGTATCAAAGAGATCAATGTCGATCGGGGACGATCGGGTGGCCGTCTTTCGCCGAGTATAATCCGGCGAGCGTTTTGTCGCCGTGAATTTAATCTAATAGGCTGGCCCTGGAAGGTTATACTTTTATTACCGGTTCTATTGGACTTAACGAGGTCAATTGAGGCGATACGGTTGCCTTGATTTTACGATAGTGGCCAACGTTGTAACGATAACGATCCCGAAACGTCAGTGTGCACCGGGCGTGCAGCGGAGTGTCCGGCCGAGCGCACGTTGGATAAAGATATAGTAAGAGGGTAGAGAGCGAGAGGGCAAGAGAAAGAAAGTGAGAGAAGCAAGCGGGTGGAAGAAGAAGGAGAGAAATTGCAGTGTGGGCCGCATTTAATTCGTTCGATTGTGTTTCAGCACCTGTACCATCTGCAAACGGGCGAGGGTGCCTTCCGAGAGCGAGGCAGGGGTCGAGGCAAAGGTGCAAGCCGAGTAAGTAATGCAAATACATCTTGTCGACTTGATTTACCGCGTTCCATTAGCACCGCCTCCCTATGCAACGAGCTTTCCAGCCACATATCTCATTTCTTCTACTCGTACCTTCGATCGCACTTGGGAACAAGTTGCATTTAATAGGTTTTAATAATGGTCCCATCATCCCCGGAGGGGAAATACTCTCGATGGAAAGCGAACCTTCGGGAAACGTATATGCAAAATGTCCTTTCAAATATTGTACATTTATTTCTCAATCTCGTAGCACTGGCGACGAGTTTACAGAGTTTACAGACGTTCCTCTAGTATTTCTCGGAGCGCCCGGCTCGAATGCCTCTCGCCGGAAGTTGGAGCACTCCGGGGGAAAAAAGGTAGCGCGTATACATACACTCTCTCTCGAGCCAATTTTCCCGGCGGCGCAACGGGAGAGAGAGAGAGAGAGAGAGAGGCTGAGTCCTTTTTTGTGCGCGCCGCCCCGGAGAGTTTACGCAAACGAATCTCGTCGGGCTTCAATAGCGGCGCGGCAGCAATGGGAATTGGAAGAAGGGCCGGTCTGCCGGTGACGCTTCCAATTCGCAGATCGTTCGCGGCCCCGTTATCAAGAATTCTAATTAAAGGCGTGCGCGCGCGAGAGAGAGGGAGAGAGAGATCCAGGCGGAACTTAATTTCCAGGCCGGAACAGAGGAAGAAGTTCTGCCACTAGGAAATTCGAGCTGATCCTCCCCTTTCTCTTGGCGAGTTCTCGAGCAAGAACTTGGCATATATATACAATATGTATAGGTCTTCCGCTCGGGAGTTCTTTGCATTTGGAGAACTCGGCCGGAATCTATTTTGAATAAATTGCTCGGCGGTGCCGCGTGCACACGGCGAGTTTGAGAACTGATATTAAGCAACGGGGTTGGTATTGATCGAGTTGGCGCGCGAGGGTGCGCATGTGCTCGCCGCACCGCCATGTTTGAACTGCCTCGAAGGCTTGCGATTCTGCTCGGCAGCTTCTTCTCGCAGTTCTCAATGGAACACCTGGGGGAACTTGGCAACCGAAATTCCTCGCCACTCCTCCAATCCGCGAGACCAGTCCCCATAACTTGCCAGACTTATCTCTGCCGAACGCATTTCTTCGCGATCGCGTGTCACGAGAGCTGACGCATCGCAATGCCACGTCGTCCGCAGCAATGCCAGCCGATGAATCATTGATGCTCTGGATTTGCCTTCAGCCGCAGACTTCTCTAAAGAAATGCCCGGAGTCCCAGTGAAAAATTAGCCAGAACCTCTCGAGCCTTTTGGCTGCGACAGTGGTCGATTCTACTGATCGCAGTGTGTCCCGATCGCTGGATCCTCCGGATGTAAGTAGGTCGTTAAACCGTACGCGTATCGCGTTATCTCTCGCCGGGAGCCGAAGGTAAATAGCCGTAATAAAGAGAGTAATTAGTAACGAAATCGACGCCAGTTCACCGGGACAAATCTACCTGTATAAAGTCTCTCTCGGATGATTTACATCCGTCGCTCGGGCGCTCGTCCCTTCGACGAGCTTTCCATATCTTTCTCGCGTCGTTCGAGCGGAATGCTATCGATTTTCTCGCACGGTGAAACAGGAGTGCTTGCACACGTGCACCGCTCTCCGGCACCTGTGTCCCCGCGGCGCGGCGTCTTCCTCTGGACGCGGCTGCGAAATACCTCTGTCCTTGTCGTCCTGGCCGGTGCCGAAAATTAGGAGGACCTGTTAAAAGTGGAGGCTGCCGCGAGATTACACACTCGACGGGGTTCTATTTCGGTAGGAAGCCCGTGGTATCTTTGAATCCGACGGTATTCGCCGGTTCCCTCGTATCGGTCGTCGACACCGGCGCCTTTTCGCTTTTCGACCTCCCGCATTAATCCCTCCAGCAGTGAATTTATCTCCGCCGTTCTATATTGGTGCTTGATGAAATTTCCTTGCTACCTCGAGCGAACTATGTCATAGAGTTAAACACGATTGCACAATATCCCGGGGACCGAGCGGCGTAAAGGGTGCGAAGGTGGAAGAACTGCGCCGTAAAAAGAGAAACGGGTTTCTAATTGTTTCGCCGGGGGGCCATTCGCCCTTTTATTTCCCTCCCGACGGGGACGAGCGCACGCGGAGGTAAGATCGCACGCCGGCCGCTACAAAAATATCAGATGTCCACGAAATATTGTGTTACACGGCGATCCGATATCGATCGCTTATAGACCCCCGGCAAAAAGCGGGGAGCGCCAGGTCGCATGCCACGCGATTACCCATGAAACAATCGTGTCGCTCGATCGGCGCAGACACATTCTACTTCAAACAGAGCTTTCCCCAGCCAGTCTGGACACTGACAAATTGATCAAATTACTCTGCATCCATCGGGCGATGGATTTTTGTTCTCCATGTTCCTAGGTGTTCGGCTTTTGCAGAATTAGGGAACTGAATCGTTGATATAATTCTCCACGAAATAATTAGCAGACTCTTCTTCCCCATTCTGTCTCTGGCGCAGTCTACTTCAATCCCCGCGGTCCTTCTCCAGCCTAGTGGTCTTTCTCAGTGGCGAGCAGCCGAGCACCCCTCCCGTTCTTTCGTCGACAACGGCTAAATTGCATTAGGTCGACGAAACGGGGGTGGTGGTGTTGCTGGTGGTGGTGGTACCTACCCCAACGACGGCAGGGTCGCCGCGCGTCTGTGTGTGCTGTTGTCGGAGGTGGTGGTGTGCAAGAGGTGTCGGGGCACTATGCGCCATCTTGAATTTGTGAACAATGTGTCGGCTTCCAAAGGTTCCGCGGCCGCCTGAAAACGGAGATGAACCTGGCCGCAAATATCGATCGAGCGTCAAGCTGCAAATAAAATGCTAATCCCCCCGATTTCCATACCCTTCGACCGAGCCTCGCGCGATCTCGTTTTTGCCCACTCGGCTGTGTCACCGATTCGAAAGCAGTCGGTTCCAGTTCCTGGTCAAGTGACTGCAATTGGACGGTTTCTAATACTCCCTGCTAGATATTGCAATCGACATACGAAATACAGTCAGGTCACATGCGCGAATTTGTTCGGTAGAACAGAGCAGGATTAATAGTTTTCTAGTGGAGAGCTCGGTCAGGCAACAATTATCCTGGTTGATTATATTGAACTTACCAGTTGGTAAACCAGACGAGAGAAAGTGTCACGTGTTACGCAAGCGGCTCCCGACTAATAGATTCGCCGGCTCTCGTCTACTTGGCGCACTAGGATAATTAGAGGGGGCTCGTTGCTCATAGACTCACGGCTTTATTTATAGTACGCGCGTAGTTTTTCTCGCCGGTCGAGCTGCGGACGTCTGGGTGCAAAAGGTGCGGCCTATGCGCTCTAATTTTCCCTATGCTCGGCCGTACGCTCGAGTTCCCGTGAACGATTTTTCCCGCGTCGCCGGAGGAACCGCTTGTTATTTCGCGCCCCCAGCCACCCTCGCCTCCCCCCAGCGCCCTCTGTCCCCAGAACTTGAGAGCGATTAACGAGATTTTAATTACCAGCGAACGACGCCATAAATTGCTCCTGGCCCATTACGTCTTCGCCGGTTATCGAAAATTCCGCCGCGGCCGAGCCATTATTCAGCGGGCTTAATGCGCCCGCGAGTGCGAGAAGGAAATTTCATTGGGCGGTTGCAGCCCCACCGCGGGAGAATCTCATTGACGTAACTCTTGATTATTCGAGAAAGAGAATCGTGGCTTTATATCTGACGCTCGGAAGGAAAGTTGGTGAGCGTCTGGGTCTTGTCCGGGGCCCCTTTCCTCTATCTAATCTGGCCTCCCCGATAACGCGCTGTTTGCCTCCTTATTTCCTCGAGCGCGGGTGTCCCGATAAACTCGTCGTTATTCATACAGAAGGAAGCGTCCGGCTCGTGACAGGTATTGCAACCCCCCCTCTATTATTTGTCGAGTAACTGTGCCTGTGATTATTTCCCGACGAGCATCGACAGTAAAAAGCGGCCGAAAATGATTTAATCTCCATTCCGGAAAGCCGACGGCTCCGGCTCATTGTGTACGAATTCGAGCATACACCAGTATAGCGAGTCGTACAATTATAGAGTTATCCGGAATTATCGGAGCATTCCACCCATGCCGCGCGAATAAATATTTATTATGTTACGTATCGGGTGACATGCCGCATTAGCAGATATCACTACGCGTCGCTCTGCAGGCTGATAAAGCCCGACGTATAAAAGCGGCAAGTGGTGGCCGACGAATCCAGCAAGAATCCCAAGCCAAATAAATCGCACGGGATTATAAAGGATTGGCCCAAGTCCCTGGCAGCTCGAGGATTTAATTCGATCTGGCAAACAACCCTGCGGAAGCTTGCGAACACCGAGCGAACGCCGCAATCATTTCCCGGGAGACTTCGGGAGGGAAAGTGCTTTCACTCGTTGCCGAAAGGTGTAAGAACACACGTCGCCCACTCGAGCGCCGGGGGCCGATAAGCTCTGGAATCGCTCGGTCGCTTGCAATCGAGAATCCGAGTGCTCGAGAGAGTTTGAAGGCGGTGTCTCTCCTCTCGCCCATTGTGCATGCGACATCGCCGAGATGAATCACGTGTGTGCACGCGTTTTCACGTGCTCTCCGCCGGTTGCACCGGGGCTGGAAAAGTGAAACGCGTGCCGCGCGCGGAGAAGTGAGCCGAGAGTGGTTTACACTTGGCTTGGGTCTCGAAATCCGCGTCCGCCTTTGTGAGCTCCCGTCGGCGAACGAACCACGTGACTCACTGGAACTATGTGGTGGAAGAGGCATACATAAATACATAGGCAATCCTGCCGAGTGGATGACGAGTGGCTCTGCACACCTGCACGGGATGCTACTCGCGCGAGCTGACTTCCTGTCTTCGCAGTTTGAGTCATCGGAACTCTCGGCTAATCGCTGTGTTGGCAGCGGGATCGTTTTACAAGGAGATCGTAAAGTCAGGCCGGCGGGGCCTGCGGGGAAGGAACGGTTTAATTACGGGGGCTTTAATGCGGTGCACTCGGTGGCCGGAAAAGCCGGCAATCGAGGAGGAAATTTGGAAGGCTGACCGCGATTACAGTTGGAGGAGGCGGCGCGGCGACGGCGGCGCCAACTCACTCGGCAAATGCCTCGGGAGAGAGCGTCGCTCGGCGTCGCCGGGCGGCCACACGCCGAGGGGAGAAGTTGCCTTCCTTCTCCTTGAAAGGAGCGAGCGACCAGCCACCCTGGACAGGGAAGCCTCGCCCGTGAGGTCAGAAGGGCGTGTTATTCAGCAGCGGTTACGCGCTCAGCAACAAGTTGCTGCGACGTTAATAAACGAACCCTCGAGGAACCATTTTGCCCACCACCGCACCCTGGATATCCACCGCAACCACCGACCGCACCCCCCCGACTTACACGACGATTCCACCACCGTTCGAGTACCATTTCTCTCCCTCTCTCCCTCCCTCTCTGTCTCCCCCGCCCGGAAGTAAATTGACAAGGAGATCGAGAGTGGCGAGGAAAAAATTCCGCACGGAGAGCACGGAGCCCTTCGTGCTCACCCGGGGCTGTCGGGGCGCGAACCCACGGGGACAACGGTGTCATTGCGCCGCCTGACTTAACGAAGCGTGCGGAAAGAACATTGGGGATTAATGACCCAGGAACGCCAACGACCGAGGGAAAGCCATATACAGTGTGCGAAATACCAAATGAGAGAAATAATTATCACCGGAAATTCATTGAGTGCGCATTGTGTCAGACAGTGCCAATTGTTATGCACGAATATTTCCCAATGGCATTGGAAAAGTGCGGCAGTGCAGGAGAGCATGAAGTATAAGGAGAGCGATAAAGTATGTAGTTGGCCGCGATAACGCGGGGAAAGCATGCTTGTATGTAGTTAGGAAGAGGTAGCTATGGTCGGTAGCGAGGGCGACGACAGGAGGACGGCCGGGACGGAGAGACGGCGGCGGCCAGGGCAGCAGGAGCCGCGGCAGGGAAGCAGGCGTAGTGCTTCGAACGCGTCATCCTAACTGGAGGTGGCTGGCTGCGTCCAGCCACCAGCTTCGAGCTGTTGCGGGGGCCTCGGGATATACCTGACTCGAGCGGAGAAATGTTTATGTATAGGAAGAAACGAAAAGCGGCGGCGGCGATAGTGCGCGAGGGAGAAAGAACCTCGGCGGAGGAAGGGAGAGAGCGAACGACAAAGACTGAAAGAGGACGGAAGTCCGCAAGCGGGAAAGCGAGGGCGGAAGCCAGCAGCCGCCCATGCCAGAAGAGTGAGGCACCCAGAATCCATGGTGATCGAGACGAAGAGAGAGTAGCGAGTACCAAACTCAGGCGGAGTAAAGAGCGTCGAAGCGTCGACTCACGGGCGAAGGGTGCGAGGGAGAAGTCGAAAACACGGTAGAGGGAGACGAAGCCTAAGCAGAAGTCCGAGAGAGAGGGCAACCATGAGGCTGTTGGTGAGGGAGAACAGGGTGAAAGAAGGGGAGAGAGTGGTGGGATCACAGCGAAAAGGCACGAACGCTTCCGAGCGTCGCATGACGAGCCGCAGCGAAGAACATCGCGCGCACTTGACGCTTCCCAGCAACGGGTGCAGTCGAGTCTCCTCTGCTTCTCCAAGCCCTTCATTAATTGGCCGTAAGCTAGCATCGGATGGTGGCATCCTTGAAACGAAGGGAAAAGTAGAAAGGGAAAGGCAGCCTCGTGCGAAATGCGAGAGCGGGACGCTGGGATGTCGGGCTATCGAGATGCCGGGATAGCGGCGATTCCCGCGGGACGACGGCGACGGCCAGCCAGACAAGCGCGCGTGTCTGACTACGAACGCCGCGCTGGGCTTACACCACTGGAGGCCGCGCGTCGGCCACTTCCGTTCGCGGCGTCGTCATGCTTTTCCCCCTTCGCCGTCCCGTGGACTCTGTCTGTCCCTCTCCGCGTTGTCCATCGTGCTTGCTTTCCCTCGTCTGCTGGGTGTGGCGTACAGAAATACACAGCCAGAGAGAGCGAGCGCGGACCTCGTTGCCTCTCACAGTGGACGCGCTCTCCTCTCGTCGCGCCGTGTCTACCTGCATGTCGAGCGAGTGCCCGCTTTGCCAGCCAGTCGGCGAGCAATGCTAATTCGCCGGCCACGCTATCGCTATCGGCCGCCGCTCGAGGAGATAGCATTGAAAGAAGGAGAAAAGCGACGTCGAGCGAGACGCCGCCGGAGGAGGCCAAGGGACGCGGTGGTGGCATCGGCGGCGAAGAAGGAGTCCGAGAAAAATAGGGAGGGCAAACGAACCTCGGCGTAGGCGCGTGGAGTAAAAAAGAAAGGGCGAAAAAGAGCCCCGGGGGCCGGGGGAATCCGGCGGGCGAAAGAGGGAGACGGAGTGAAAGCAGGAGGAATGAAGGTGGAAATAGGAGTTACATGTATAGTACGCATACCCCCCCCTCTCTCTCTCTCTCTTTTTCTCACTCTCTCGCTCTGTATGTGTATAGAATGGTGGGAGCGTGTGCTTGCGCGCACACGAGAGGGCATAGCCACAGAGAGAAGCGGCAGAGAAGCCCGCGGCTCTGGCTGTGGCTGGGACGGCGGCGGCGGCGGCGGCGGCACCGATGGAGCGAGTGAGAGACTCACCGAGGCAGAGGGCGGAAGGCAAAGAGATAGAAGGAGAGCGAGAGGGAATGAGGGAAAGAGGAAAAGGCGAGGTGGGAGTATGCGGGGAGGAAGACGGAGGCAGTGAGAGGGTAGATAGAGACAGCACGAGGTGCCGAGGACAAACGGGGGAGACGCCGGGCGAAGAGGGCCGAGGGGGCCGAGGGGGCGGCGGTGGAGGCGGCGCGGAGAGGGCCGGAGAGGGAGGAGAGTCGGAGCGAGCGGCGCGGAGAGGCAGAGAGGGCGGAGAAGCGTCCCACGGGAGTTTTTCGGCGGATCGCTGCGCGACCAGAGTGATCTCTCGCGAGTAGTGGACTCGATCGATCTTATTGGTGGCAGAGCGAGCGGAGAGAGAGTCAGTGCACCGCGGGCATCGCTTGTGGGATAGCACGAGGCTCCCTGTGCCACGGTGTGTTCAGTTCGACAAAAGACAAACACAGAGACCGAGCGAAGGAAAGTGAGAGAGCGAGGGAGCGCGCGCGCGGATACTAGCAAGTATTCGCCGGGAAAAGCTGTGTATACTCGTGTGCCGGGCACCCGGAAAATTCGTGTGCATCGAACGCGCTCTCTGCCTTTTACCTCCGCTCACCTATCGCTCGTGCAGTGCGGATAAACACAGAGACTCTCTCGCGCGAGTGCCTCGAGTAGATCTCGCCGCGAGACGGAAAAGCTCAAGCAGCCGGGCCCAAGAGGAAAAGTGGACGTGTACTCTCCAACGCTCTCGAATAGCCCGCCGGGAATATCAGTGCTCTCGGGAAACAGCGTGAGTCTCACTTTTCACTATAGCCAGCGAGGTGTCGATGCAGTCGGAGAAAGAGTCTGCGACGACTTGGAGACTAATGAGCGCGCGATGCTCATTGGAATCGACCGCGAGAGATCGGCATCGAAGCGACCAGCATCGATGCCAGAAGGCTACCCGATAGCACGGGCGCTCTTTTATCATTTTAATAGAAGAAGTCCTTGGACCCCCAAGGCAACCCGGACGGAGAGACAGAGAGCCAGAGAGAGAGAGACGGAGACGGAGATGGTAGACGCCCGATAAACCTTCGCCAGCAGAAGAGCATACTGTTTTTTCTCTTTCTCTCTCTATCTCTCTCCATCCGCCTTCTCGCTCCATCTCCCGCCGCCCGCCCCTTCCTATCGCATCTCTTCTTCGAATTCTAATTCCTGCTCCGAATGCCCGATGAGCTGTGCGAGAGCTGTCAATTGGAGAGCGGCTAGCCGCGCTCGTTCCCTCCTCGTGCACTTTGTCCCAGTCGACGCATAGAGGAACGGCGAATATTGGCGCGCTTTTACCGGCGCCGATATCGGCCGCGGGGACTTTTAATCGGCAGCTCTCGTCCCGCCGATCAAAACATAACATTGCAAAACGTGATTGGCGGTACGCGCCCGCGCGCCCGCGCGCGCTCTCGCCGCCAGCTGCTGATCGACAAAAACCTCGTGCAATCGCAATGACTCTTTGACATTCGTTCGGCCCGCGCGCGCGGTATAGGTGACGCGTTCCGTAGCTGACGGTACAATTATTCCTTTTTCTGTTTTCGATCCATCGGGCAACCGCACTCGGCGCGTCGGTTTCTAGCAGCGAATCGGGAGACAGGCGACCGGTTACTCTCTATCCTTGAATAAAGTAGTTTAACCGGCAGTTTATTGCAGTCGTTAAGAGAGCAACACGTTTGGAGGATCGTTGCTTGATATCGCATTCGGCGGGATTACGCGAACACACGCCACTTCTTGACAGGCTTACATAAGAGCCGACCTCCTCGAATTCATCTGGCGGGGAGTCGTACGTGTGAGTGTCTGCGTGTCTGCGTGCGTAGGTATACGCGCTGTGTATCCCATTTGCGAAAAGACCATCGCGAAGCGCGAAACTCGGAGCTCGCAATGCTTGGGTTACGCAAGCGTTCGTCTATCGTAGTCACGGAATTCAGGTCAAGCAATGTGTGTCCCGTGCTAGGCAGCGGCTAGGAGCTCGTCTTGCCTCCAATAGCTCCATTCGAGTATCAATTCCTCGGCTGGCTCTGCCGAGCCTCAGGAGCGTCAGCGTGGACACGTGTTTTCATCCACCCAAGCAACCAGACAACGAGCAAGAGACAGCGAGCGGATGTCGATTCACTGGCCAGTTGTGCGCCACTGATAGTGAAAATAGAGCAAAGACGGCCAACATATAACTTGCGGTTGTAAGCCCCGACGAGTAAATATAGATCGCTAATAGTCGGAGGGAGTCGACTCGGATCGGCGAAATTAGTAGGTGCGCTTATTGCAACGCATTCAAAGACCAAAAGGAATGGGGAATAATCTCTAGCACTGTGTTTATCCGACCTAGCACACGTGTGGTCGCCGCTTAACAAGCCGGTAATCTTGTCGATTTACTGTAACAATAATGCTCCTTCCGGTGGATGGGGAGTTTTTTCCCCGAATTTATCGTGCCGCTGGTCCGCTGCTTTTCCATTTGGCGGTGTTTTATTCGACCTGTCTCGGGATCCGACTCATTAAGAGCAGTAGCAGCAGGAGGGAGAGCGGGCTGGAAACGGCATTTTCGAGCCAGGTCGTTGGCCACGCGCAACCCGCGCCCGCCCCCCCGTCGCGTCGCTTCTGACAGCTTTTCATTCAAGGTCCACTTTTCTATAAATACGCGCGCTGGCAGATTGAGCCACGTGAATCGCCGCAGGACACAATGGCCGCGCCGGCCGCACGATTGAATATTCGAAATTAATTCGAGTCATGAGCTCGCCGGGGTCAATGGAGATAATCGAGGCGACGCGCTATAGCCTGGCTCAATTACGATGAACATCAGTCACGTGCCGAGTTACGCCAACACCAGGAACCGCCGATTCCTTTCGGCGCAACTCTGCCCGCGCGCGCCCACTGCACAAACGTGATACGAGCGCAGCCGAGGTACATATTCGCGACCCTGAAATTGTCATGCAGATTCCATACGGGCAGCGCGCACGAGCGCGCACAACTCACTTATTACACTCTAAAACACTGTATTCAGCGATTCCCTTCTCTACGAAATGACGAGGCAGAGTCGCCCGACGAAAGAATGCCGCAACGCCGTCGCGGCTGCAGGCTACAATAATGGCGCGCATTCAACAACATTCCCGAGATGGAATGGAGCATAGGGCGATATCGCGTAATAGAAATTCCCCGGGGAAGAATGCGTATTAGGCCGAATACGATCTAATATGCCGGGCGGGGGGTGCGCGAGCTACCCTAGGGCCGATATTAGCCCGGTGAAAAGGGCCAGCCGATGCGTGAATAATTGGCGCACGGAGAAAGAGAGCGAGCGATTGGCAAGAATAGCGGGATCCCGATCGAAAGTAGGATTTCCTCTTGTAATAAGCGGCCACGTGTCCAAGGAGCACGTGGTGGGGTACGCGTAACATGCGTAGTTGCCGCGTTACCGAGCCCCGCACGGGGGTAGATCGCAACCCCAACAACAGATAATGGCTAAGTAGGTAGCCGCTGGAGAGCCCAGGTGCTCTTTAGCCTCAGGTCCATTTTAAGAGGCCCACCAAACAAACCTCTCTCGCCTAATCGATGATTGACGTCTAAAAAGAGGCCTCATCTTTCCTTCAGCCCGCCCGTCATATCCCGTCATATTCTTTTTCTAGAAAAACTTGAAGAAATAATCTCGCCGACAGGTATACCCATTACAGACCCGGCTGCAGTTTCTTCTCGGCAAAGAGAGAGAGAGAGAGAGAGAGAGAGAGGAAAGGGAGTGGCGAGTGAGTGAGGTAGCTAGTGAAGACTGAACGAGGGAAGAGGCAAATTGTTCTTGCACAGTTCTCGAGGATCCCCGACCTCCATGCAGAATGCTCCAACTTCCGCCGGAATTGGCAATAAAAGGCGGGATTAGCTGGTCTAACGATATAAGACAGCTCTGCTCGTATAACTTCGCCATAAACTTCCTACCTCCACTCAAATAGATACACATACACACCCTCGCACTCTACTCCCCGGTAGCCGCTAGTTTGATGTCCCACGCCACTCTTGTTCTTCCCTAAAATATTGCCCGCGATTACCGCTGCTATCTGAACTTGCCCCCGGAACACAAGAGCTTCTCTCACACGAGACTCGGGCGAGCGAAGCGATTTTTTCGGATCATGAGTGCAGTCGTTTATTGTTCCCCCGCCAGTGAAAATAATCGCGCCTGCTCTCGATGTGAGGCGTCCCGATTTTAAATCAGATCTGCGCGGCATTCTGCACTACTTTTCGATGATTGAATCGGCCCGACTTAATGAATTTCCTCGCTCAGTTACAGTCGTTAGGGCCAGGATGCGCTTTTACTTATGCTCGTCATTAAAAAGCCCCGCGTGTGCTACGTGACGTGAGCTCGGATAAAGCGAAACGACGGGCACAGAGAGGGTGGACGGGGAGGGTAGGAGAAAGCGAGAGGTCTCGCTCTTTTTATCGCCCTCTGTGGGCTCCTCTCGCCGCGGCTCAGAGCGGATTTATTTCCGACGAGATAGTCGGAAAAATGAGCTCGTGAACAGAGATGCAAATGCACTTCTGGCCCCCGGTCGTTATAAAAATGAATCGCGCGGCCTGCCCTTTTCTCATTCAGGCTTCCAGAGCAATGTGACTCTTTCTCTCTTTGAAGTACATACCACCTCTCCTTTTACAAGCCCGCAATCCCTCTGCTGCAAGTTTCGCGGTACAGCGGCGCATCTGTTTCATCAGGGTATATGAAACTGTCGATTCGCTGCGGCGATAAAATACCTCAATTCCCTTCAGCCCCCCTCGTCGACCCCACCGAGAGACAGGCAGCCAGACAGAGACACTGCAGAGGGAAACGTCATCGGAAAAAAGGCCGCAACCCGTCAAGGCCAAACACGTCCGCGCATCCGCAGCATCGCTCTGCAATCATCCGCGCCAGGGACGATTATCTCGTTAGAGAAATTGATACCGCGCGTGGGGCTCGCGCGGCCCAGTAAAACACAGCTGGTAGTCGGGTTTGTCGGAATTACGGAACATTAAAATGGCAACAAATTATAGGGGTCAGGCAGGGGGCGGGGTGGTAGATGGACACTTGGTGTTGTCGCACACGTGCGTGTTCGGGGAGGATGCGCAATAAAATGATAGCGTGTCCGAGCGAAACCTCGGCTAACTCGGCACGGCGATGTTACCTGTGGTTTACGAGCATTACCGCGGGCGATGTCGTTAGTGGCATCGCAGTGCTCATCTTCGACGACGATCGATGAGTACTTAAATCCCTTGGAGCCCTTTTCCTCTCTCCTCCCCCTCTCTCTTTGGCCATCGCTCGCTGTCCTCCCTACTGCCCTTATGCAGGGCCGCGAATGAAGAAAATTCTATGGGCTTCATATCCGGACAATGCGCGCCAGTAAAATATTATACCGCCTTCCTGCCTGCCCATTGTCGACGTCGCTGCGCCGCTCTCTTTTTGTCCGTCTCCCTTTCTCCTTTATTTTTCAGCGGGATCGTTCCTGTAAATTGCGGGTTGTAAATCCATCCCCCAACCACCAGGCCTCTCTCTCGCCGCCGGCTGACAAAACTGCCCGAAGGAATTAAAAAAAAAAAACCGACACGACGTATATGGAAGCTTAATCGATCCCCCGCGAGCGGTGTCATTATCGGCAGACGTAGAGCCAGCTGATTTACAGGAGGAATCGAATAACAGAATCGATCGGCTACTTGTGACGCGAACCCCGAGCATCGATGCGGTCGCTTCCTCGGATCGAGTTCTGTCGGATCCGATTTGTGGCCGCGCATTAACTCGCAGACGCTTTATAATAATTCATAATGCAGCTCGCGCTCGGACGCGGAACGCGCTGCGAGCATTCGTAATTTATCGCCACTAATGTGGCTAGTAAATCGCGGAGCTAGAAGCACAAGCAGTCGGCGCGAGCCACTATTAATACGCCATGGCGAACGCGCGCTCGTCGGTGCTCGGAGTCGACGAGGTGCGAGGGAGACACGCGGATGCCCGTCGATCTCGTGAAAGCGGAGTCCCCGGCAGAGGCGTACGCCGCGCCGCCGGCACTCGAGGATGTTATGCTCGAAAGAGTGGCATTCTGCCGCGGCTCTCAATGCTCGCGTCCTCCATCAAGCACTGTTACCCACGTAACAGCGCCAGCGCGTGTGATCACAAGTGTACACACTCTACTAATAGGCCTCGTGTCGCAGCCTCCGCTGGAATACGCGGGCGCGTGCACACGGGGAGATCGTATGGCGAGCACGTGTCGCGCGCGCCGAGACGATATCTCGGATCCTCGGCTCCGAAAGACCGAAAGTGCAGGGCCGGGCCAGCGTCGCCAGCCGGCGCAAGTAGAATATCTCAGCGGGTGAGCGGACAAATCGCCTCGGCGAATACGCTTAGCGTGGGCCACGAGAGAGAGAGAGCCGTCTCTCGTGTCTATTTATGTAGACCGATAGTAGATGCTCCCACGCGATCCTAGCGAGCCGGCAAAATTAAGGGAATCACTCCTCAATTGGGGAATGGGGGATTTATCGACCATTTAGCCAAGTACATAGAGACATTCACGGAGAGACGGTAGACCTGAAAGCTCGCTTGGGTATCGTGTACTCGAGCATACCAGGGCTATGAATTACTCTGACGCAGCTAGGAGCAGAAGCTCCTACGAATGAGTAACGCGCATCCCCGAAAGGTCATTGCGACGGCGCTGCTTCGGTAACGCGATCTCCCCCACCCCCCTGCCGTTTAATGTCGTATCAGCATTATTTCGTTAGCCGTGCAAGCTCGCCCCGATGCATCGCACGCTCCACTAATTATGAGGCTGATTGCGCTCGCTCGTGCCATTTGTTTCGGCTGTATCGGCTACGAGCGGCCTCCACTTCGATTTCCCGGCTGACATGTGGAACGCCGATGGATTTCGGGAGGTGGAAGTGGAATATAAGAGGCGATAGGGCGATTTTGGTAGGAATCTTGACCTGGATGCGCTTCGAGGGGGCAAATTCGTCGATAATTGTCAGGCTGCAACGTGTCTGGCGGATAGTTGGGTAACTTGGTTTCGGGAGGGATCGACGTCATAACAATTGATCAAGTTTGCTGATGGAAAGGGGAAGAGGGAGAAGACGCTCTGGTTATAGCCGAGCCGGCGGCGCATGTTGAACTATGGAAACCGTTTCAGCCGGCTCGGCCTACTTAGGCCACCTTGTTATTTTTAGCATTAGGGTCACAACGCCGTGCAGTTCACTCTCGCGGTGCCATCCTTTCTTCCTTCGTTTCTAAAGAAGCGCACGGGGCTACTCTTCCTTTATGGCGGCCGGGCACCTGTCGCACCTCGATCCTTCTCGCCTCTTCGTCTTTCTCCTTCGGGGGGAAACTAAAGATCGCCAAGCTCTCTCTCTCTCTCTCTCTCTCTCCATCTCTCTCGCGCGTCGTTCAACTTCCAACCGACTCGTTAAAACTTGGAGCCCATTGGATAATTGGGGGGGAGAGGCCGCAATTTCGCAATTTCCCTGCGCGTAAATTCACGGTAACTGGTGGGACTTTGGTGAAGGCGAGCCATCAGCTCCTTGTTCGCCAAGTGCGCGTGCGAGGGGCGGAGTGGAGGGGATGCGAACTTTGTTGCACCCATTGGAATGCAATATGCTAATACTACAATCGTCTCTTTTCCCTTTTGCAGAGCTATCGGAAGATTGCGCGGCAAGTGAGCACTCCTGATAGCGCACCTGCAGGTTTGGGCAGTCCCCAAGGCGGGATAGGCGGACTCCAGCAGCAGCAGCAGCAGCAACAGCAGCAACAGCAGCACCAGCAGCCGCAGCAGCAGCAGCAATCCCAGCAAACTCTTCATCAGCAAGCAGACCCCATGCAGCAGAGCAAGGACAATCTGAATCCGGCGGCGAGCCAGCAGACGGCGGCTCTCAGGAACGGGAATCCACCGCCTCCTGTCGTCTCTATGGTAAGTCGAACCTCTCCTTCTCCCCCGCTTTACGGGCGGATCGAGCACTCGAGAAAGGGCCCTGGCAAAATCGCCGCCTCGAGAATCGCTAACATATTGCTATCAATTGGTACGAGAGGGTGGAAAATCCAGTGCGGGATCAGGGATTCTCCTTCCTCCCCAAGGAACACATCAATCCTAGCCCGCTCCATTTGGCCGCAGTGAGGATCCTCCAACTCCCCGCCACGCTTGTAACACGTTGTACACTTGGGGGAATAAACAGCGGCCCTTTCCCGCGTCTCAAGTATATCTCAATGCTAAAGCCATGCCAGGGACCTTGACCTAGAGGCATCGAGGGTTCATCACTCGAACCTGTCTTCAACCCCACACACGTAGCAGACCGCCCACTATCGTGTGGTCGTCTAACCGGATACCTGCTTCCCAGGAACAGCCAGTCTAGCTCTCATACTCGCGCCGGCTTGGCATCGCGTCCCTCGGGGCCCATTTGCATTACTCCAATTGAGCACATGTCGCCGACGCGTTCTCCCGAACTCGGTCAACGAAATCGAATTCCGAGAGACAACTGTCTCGGGAGCGAAAGGACCCGAAGGCTGCTGGCTCTCGGCAAAAAGGAAGGAGGGCGCAGTTAAATGTGGCGATCGGCATGGCGAATGGAATGGTCCTTTTGGCTTGGCGCATCGGCTTCTTTGAGGCGATCCTGGCAGGCTGATCCTCCGCAGGCTCTCGGTTCCCGACTTCCGCGGCTTTTTCCACGGAGGCCCAGCCAGCCGTGCAAGAGTGAGAGTGAGGCGGAGGATAAACGGCATCCGGAGGAAGGAAGGAATGCGGTTCTTGAGATTCGTTGCGACTGTATCTCGCAAGAGAGCCTGTATCCTCCCTTCAGCTCTCTCTCTCTCTCCATCCCTCTCTCGATGGAGCAAGAGCGCGAGGTTACTGGGCAAACCAGTCTGCGCGAGTACGGCATGTGCTGTTTATGTACCGGGACGAGGGAACACGCGCGAGGATAATCCACGTGTAAAAGCACCAGCGCAATGTTAGCGGCGAGTGGCTGGCGCACTCTCGATGTTGCACCTCGTGCGCGCGTGCTCTCCTCGCTGGCCATTTCGCCCGCTTATTGAAGCCCTGGCTAAGGTCGCGTCGCTGAACCTTGATTCTCCCGATCCCTCTCACTCGCGCTGCTCACCTACCCGAGAGCAACTTGCCTGCTTGGCTCTGCCTTTCGAGCGTGGGATTCGCTTAACTGGCGATATTACCGCGGTCCCTGTAAATCGTCGCCAGATTTACATCTTAACTGCTAACGAGGTCGAAGCGCGCCCGGCCAGCAGGCGTGACGCGGTAATCCCGGAGGCGGGCTATAAGCAGATTGGGAAAGCGCGTATCCCGTGTCGGCAGAGGAGTCGCAAACATTTCACCGGGATAAGCGTGCGCGCCTACGAGTGGCTGCCTCCAGCCACCTATGTATGTATGTCGAGCATCCTCTTGTCGGCTCGACGAGAGTACCCGCAGTCCCGCCGGCTTATTTTTCGGCATTGCGTGTCAATGTCGCGGCAATGCCACCTGAAAATCAGTGCTCTCGGCAGTACTTTTACGCCACTCTCCCCTCCCGCTCCTCGAGGCTTGCTGATGAAAACGAGGTAGAGGGTTGTCGCGAGAGGGATAGAAAGAGGGCGAGACAGAGAGCGAGGAGGGTTGGTAACGAACGGCGCACCCGC
Organism: Crossocerus cetratus; assembly: GCA_963675795.1. NCBI lineage: Eukaryota > Metazoa > Arthropoda > Insecta > Hymenoptera > Crabronidae > Crossocerus > Crossocerus cetratus. Next base: position 15,840,265 of record OY776668.1, on the reverse strand, counting down.
AGAAGGAATCGCGAGGCGCAGAGACAGGTATCGGCACTTACTCCCTCAACGTTTACCCTCTACTTTCCCCTGCTGTTTCCTCTCCGTCCGTCGCTCTCTCGTCCTCTCTCCTCTCTCTCTCTCTCGGCCTTCTCGCCGCCAGTATGGCAGGCAGGCCCGTCTTTCTCCTCTTTCTACGCTTCCTCCTCCCGCTGCTGGGTACATGCTGCTCGCTTTTCCTCCTGTCGCCCACCTCCCCGGCGGCTTCTCTCCCTTCGAGCTTCTGGGACGTCGTCGCGTCCCTCTCTCCTCTTGGTAGGTCGGTGGTTCCTGTTCCTGCGGGTATTGATTCGCGTTGGCGGGCGGTCACCGCCCCCATGGTCGCTGTCTGCCGCTAGTCTACCCTTGCCCCACAACGTAGCGCCGCTATTTCGGCGGCCCATCTCCTAGCAAGCCCGGTCCTCTGGCCTCTTCCCGGAGAAAAACCGCCCGCCGAGTCCGCTCGCCCTCCTTGCATTCGCCGAGCCCTCCAGACCAATTGCGCCCCATCGAGGGTAAGATCTCGCAAGTCTCTCCGAGGACACGCAGCATCCTCGAGCCGCGAGTCCCCCGGGAAATCGTCATAGAGCTCGGCCCTCGAGGGATCATTCTACGCGACTCTCTTCTTTCATTCAATTGAGATCTTGCGTAGTAGGTAAGACGGGTGAGACTGTTCTTTTCACTATCGACATTCCTCCGCGGTAATCGCGTTGTTGAGGAAACTTGAGAGATACCAGACGGTTTGCTCTTGGAGCCTATTTGAAATTCTGCGGCTGTGCGCGAGGAGAATTACGACGGGCGTCGGGCGTTGGGAATGGAAACGCGACGGTAGGTGTAGGTACATAGATTGCACGGCTCGAAATGGTAACAGGTCGCTTCGAAACAGACAGGTTACCGAGTCCGAAATGAGAGATCCACGCGAGGTAGATTTTCAGCGGGCTCGCAGACACAGGGGCTCGCCGTTAATTGTGCATTTCCACGCGTTAAACGAGGCTGGTGGGGTAGGACGGCGGGGGCATATGCGGTGTGCATATCTGGGCAGGCAAACGCGCTCGGTGTCGCGATACGGTAATTGGCAATATCGCTGGCGATAAAGGAATCAGCGTTACACGGGCGGCGGCGCGCGGCGCGCGGCTGCATCGAAACGCACAATTATGCAGTAAACCAAAACCACGAAATGCCGCAGAGAGCCGCTCGTTGGCCGGGAGCGCGCTCGAATTGCGCCCCGACCGCCAAGCATGTGCGGTTTCTCTCTTTCGCAATTCGAAAAGCAACGGCGCCGCGGCCGGCGCTTTCCTTATCGGCCGGCCGGCTCTTTGTCGCTTTGGCATGGGACGCGAGAGGAACACGCACATGCACACGCCACTGGGATCGCCGATGCCAATCGGTGGCACAGCATCCGCCAGCGAGCCGGAGAGCCAGAGAGGTCTCTGGACCGGCTACCGAAAAAAGGCAGGCATCGATGCGCGCACGTTAATGCGGCTTTGTTCGACGCGCCGTTTTTCCTTTTCTCCACCCATCTCGCCGAGAACCGCGCGCTCGTTTCACCCGCATTGTTCACCAAAAGCGAGCAGTTGCACCCGTGAATGCCGCCGCTGCCCGCTCCGTTTAAGATGTAGATAGTCGATTCGGATGGCTCGCGCGTTGCCTCCCCGTCACTTGCCGCCTAAAGTCCGATTCGCCAAACCTTCCCCCAAATTCGCGGTAAAAATAATTGCGTTCACTCAAACCGAAAGATCAACGCTGCAGTTAACTCCCGTCTCCGACTTAAGTACGATACTCAATATAAATCATCATTAAAATATCAAGTCTTTTTTCCCTGCGAATTCTCGATTTTACGGCGGAAATAGAGACGCTGGGCGGTGAAGACGCGTGTAAATCCTGTGTGCATTCTCAAGCGCACCGTGCAAGACCGGCTATAAATCGTTGGGGTGAGAAAGCCCGACTTGAAAAAGGCTCCGATACCCAAGACGCTTGAATGCTAGATCGTAGTGCGGTCGAAGCCGCTGCGCATCTCGCCGTGCACACAGGGTAAACTTTGACTGCGATTGATAGCTGCGATAGGAATACAGATGCTCGCGGGCGGCATATAACAGGCGAATGAGCAAGTATCTCTGTGATTTGACAAGGATCGAGTCGGTCCGCGCGTTCTCTGGCGAAAGTGCGAAAGTCTATCGCGCAAACCCCTCCCTCTCCCCCGGAGTCCGAGCGATCCATCCGAGACTGCGGTTGCCGCTCCCGTGCTCGCCCCGCCCGATATAAATAGCCCGATAAAAGTTGTTTTACTGCGCAAACGATTTCGTTTTATCGGTTTCCGCGGTGCGAATCGCGCGCGCACGGGTCTAGCCCGTAGTAGGTACAACACCCTGGGACATACCTATCGGTACATGTCAGCCGACATGGAGGTTGCATTGATAAATGAATTGCCGCTATGCCAGCTCTGACGGCGCCTGTTAGTGCGTATACCTGTGTTTGTAACCATCTGTGGCCTTGCGGCGCGAACCGCTTAATGAAATAAACGCATCGACGTGCGACTGATTGCCGCGGCTAATTCGCCGATAAATTTATAGCTGGCTTTCCGCCTCCCTTGCCCTGCCGGGAGGGGCAGCAGCGCGACATAGAGATGTCGGGTGCGAACGGTGAAATTAATGCCGAGACACGCTCGCCTTTTCAATTGGCCTTATTTTCTCGGCTCGATTTTTCAAAGGGGCCCCAATCACTCGAGCAGACTCTGCCTGTATTGACGCGGCGAGCCGTCAATACCGGTGATCAAGTTGGAAGCGACCGCCGCCAGTTGCTCGTCCCTTTCATCCGCGCCAGAACCGATTCCGCCCTCGGCGAGCCTCAGCGCGCGTAAAGAGGACGCACGAGTGCGATCGTTAGCGAGGATGCTCCTGGAGGTGATGCGCGTACGGTGGATCGGTAATAAGAAGGGAGCTTTGTCGAACCGGTCGAGGCCTCGCCGACAAGTGTCAAAAGTGCGGGCTTCGTAATGACCGGCCGTAACTCCGCGAAACTGCATGCCACTTTAGTCGCATTCGAGAGTTGCATGTACATTACGGTACGGGTAGAACCGCACCACCTAACGGATGCATCCTCTCACCCTGGTACTTATCGGGCGAGGATCCTGCGCGTATTAATAATCGTTACACCGTTATTGATACATAGTTGGCGTGACGGTGAAGACGCGCGCATGGAGTGGCAATTTATTTGCATAGACGTTTTCTCGCTGGTTGCCGCGGGCTGGAGACCTCCGCATCGCGCAGAGGAGGCAGAGGAGATCTGTCGGATCGAGTGGCGCGAGGGAATCGGTAATTTCCCGGCGGAGAGCCGAGGAAATACGCGAAAGCGCGTTCGATAAAGTTATGCCGTGCGACGACCGGGCAAAAAGAGGGAAAAGAGCGGGAAGGAAGGGTCGAGGTCAATGAACAGAGTCCGTGAAGGTTCCTCGGAGAGGCGAGAGGCCCCGGCGGCAGGAGGGTAAAGAAAGACGGATTGTGAGCGAGTAAAGACGAGGAGGAGCGTGGATCCTGCGGGTTATGTTTGGGTGCTGTCGCGGCACATCCCGTTTTATCACGCCTCGGGTTTACGTTGGCCTAGGTCACGATGTCAAGAGAACGGAAGGATTTTCCCCTTGAGAGCTCGGCGGCGCGAGCGAGCGTGGCGCGCGGAGAGCGAGATGGAGGCCGTGAGGGAGAGTGAGGCAGAGAGAGCGAGAAGCCGTAGAGGAGGAAAGGAGGAAAACATGAAGGAGGAGGTGAAGGTGGTGGCTGAGGGATCACTGACTCGCTTGGCGAGACGCCCGGCTCTCTTCGATGCTATCAACCTCGACCACAAACACCGATTCACGGCCACTTTGGGGCCTCCCCGGAGTTTCTCGGCTCGCCACCTCTTGATCCTCCTCTAGGCTACTCCAATCCGACCTACTTTTTCGACCACTTATAATATTCTAATGCCCCCTCGATCTCCTCATCCCCACTCAATATCTTTCCAAGCCTGTTCTCCGGCGAGCTTTCTACTCGCACTGCTGGTTCTGATCCTCGATATTCCTCATTTTTCTTAGCAATTCAATAGTAGAAAGAGATTTCTTGCGGGGGCGAGTTGTGGATTTATCGTTCGGGGAGCTCGATGGATCTGCGCTCGGCGCCGAGCAAGTTTCACTTCCTTGCTTACCGTCAATGGCATTAACATCGTAACTCGATAGGGGCTAATTGAACTGTAGCGTACAATGGCTCGAGTAGTGGTTCGCAATCGCAGAAAGATCAACATGAAACGAGGAGATATCGCTCGCCATAGGAAACCGAGTGCGCCAAGAATTCCGAGATTTAATCAAACACTCCGGCATAGGTCGATCTGAGTCACGGCGAGCCCGGGCTGAGCCAGCTCCAGTTACGGATATGAATTTCACGTGATTACCAAGCGGGGATCGCGCTCGAGTGGACTTTCGAGGGAGAACAGCGAAGTTTACAGTACGCGGAGTCCAATTAAACCGACCGCAGGCCGAGGCCGAATATCGAGAACGAGAATCCTGGAATTCTCCGGACGAAACACTCGGATCTGTTCCTTAGGTGTGTGTAGCCGTCGGAGCCGTCCATTCGGCAAAATTGATCGGAGAGTCGATGGAAAGAGGGGTGGGAAGTGTATGAGGTTCGAGAGATGGAATCGAAGGAAATCGAACGACAAGGATCGGTGGTGTACCGTCGGGTGAACCTCGTCGCCGCCTTTCCTTTTGTACCAAGTTTTATAGTCCGGTTGCCAGTTTGCCAGGTTCTTTCCTTCGTCCTCGGTGCCCTCTGCTCCCACACTCCCCTCTTCGCCAATCTATCCGGCTAACACTTCTTCTCTCCCGGTGGTTTCTCTCCGGCGAGCTCCCCCCTCGTCGACTCTCTCCGTCTGCCGCGTATTGGCAAGCGATGACGGAAGGAGAGGAGAAAGCCAACTATACATATATATATATATATACATATATATCTATACATACATATATGAAGGCGTTCGCCGAGGGAGAGAAAGAGAGAAGAGGGATTTACACAGACAATAGCACATGTAGAAGGTACCCATCCTGCTTCGCTCTCTCACCTCCTCCTCTCTCTCTCGGCTGGCTCACGGCCTCCGGGAGCGCAAGTGGAGAGGAGGTCGAGTGAACGAACCGACGGACGAACGAAAATAAACGAAAGTGCATCGCACAGGTATAGTTCTTCGTGCGGGGTATGCGACTTCATTGTGCTGTGGGCTCGTTGGATGCTCGAGTCCCCATGAAAGCCCTGAACGTCCCTCGAGAAGAGGCAAATACACACTCTCGAAGGCCGTTTGCACTCACCCACTTTGCATGTTGATAGATAACTTGTATGACTTGTATGATTTTGGTATAAAGAGAAGTAAACGGAAAAAATATCTTTACATTAAAGGTAATTTTTTCTGCACAGTCGCCCGGAGTGATGCCATTCTACGGTGACACCGGGGCCGGCTTTCGGCCAGCAGCAGGTTTTGGAAACGCCGTCTGGCACCAGGGAGTTGCTCCCGTGGGCGCGGTTGCAGTGGAAACCTCGGCGACGGCATGGCCGCCTCAGCAATTTATTCAACAAATCCCTGCCCCGAATCAGCTCGAAGAGCTGAGGTACCATACCCAATACACCACCGCCGCTCCGTACCATCCACAACCAGGTAAGGACCGAGAACATTTCTCTGCCTTTATTACAACTCTTGGCATCGCCGATCTTCCCCCCCCCCCCCCCCCCCCCCTCGCCGCTAATGCTCCGGGGAAATTGACATTTCCGCCCGGAAGTTCCGCCTCGGCGTCTAACGCGAATCTGTGAACTCAGCAGGCGAATGTTCTGTTACAGTTGCATATCAGCAGCAAACTTTCATTACGACGGATCAGTCGGCGTTTCAACGAGCTGGGGCGACGGGACAATACACAATCACGGGGCAACCCTCACCCTTGACGCCAGTCGCCCCGCAGACGGTGCCGGCGAACGCTCAGAGGCCGCTAAATGGTCAATTCATGGACCCCGCTGCTACGGCTACTCAATCAGTCGGTTACGAAAGGCAGGATTACGTCAACGGTTATCAACAACAGGTAAACAATCCTTGGATCTATTGCTATTAAACGCATCCAACTATTTCCACGAGTTCGTCGCGCGTGTAGTAAACAGTAGTTGGAATTGAGAACAACAAGAGAAAAACAAAGATCTTGTACGATCATACGTCACTTTATGTCTTACGCGAGTAAAGTAAACGAGAACGCGCAAATTAGTTGAAAGGAGCTGAACGTTGGCAATACTATATCAGCAAATAATTTTAAGTTACAGATCGAATGATGCTCTTTTCAGGATGTGACGATGGCACCGCCGCCTTCAACCACCCCAACGAGCCGTAGCAGCTCGGTCCACATGGAGAACCAACAACAACAGAACCCTCAACAACCACCCTCGCAGCAGCAACAACAACAAACGGACACACAGGTCAAGGGATTCGCGACGATTGCGGCGAACAATGTTTCGGGAAACGAGATGCCTGGGTATCCACTTCAACCGGGCCCACAGAGTTTACACAACTCTAACGGATATCCAGGCTACGTAGATATGGGTCAGCAACAAGTGCAGAGCCAATGGCAATCGCAGATGGCTCAGCCGCAGCAGCATCAGCCGCAACAACAACAACAATCACAGCACCAACAGCAGCAGCAGCAGCAGCAGCATATGCAGCGACAGCATGCGGTGCCTGATGGTAGTCAAAGACACATATGGTCTGACACCAGTACCAATACCACCAAAATGAATAATGTGAACAGCAACATGGCCTGGTCGGAGAGTACTCTGCAGCAGCAACAATCTCATCAGCAGGCAAAACAACGGCAACAGCAGCAGAACTTGCAGCAAAGTCTGAAGCAGCAAGGGGAACAACAGCAAAGCATGGCTATGCAAACGCAGCAAGAGTTGCCGAGGCCGGCCAGTCACATGAGCTGGGAAAACGGTAGTGTGAAGGAGCCACAGACACCACAGTCGTGGACAGAGAATACGGATAATCAGCAACAACAGCAAACTCAGGGAAGTTGGTCGCGCCAAAGTCCAAAGCTGAGGGATGCTCAGAATCCGAGATTGACACCGTCTAGTCAACAGCAACCCCAGCACCAAGGGTGGCTCCAACACTCACCGAAACTGACGGATCATCAACAAAATCAGTCGCATCAAAATGCGAGGATGACGCCGTCGAATCAGCACAACTGGCAACAGAATAACCCAGATGTGCAGGTACAGCAAAACCAGACGCAGCAAAATCCTAGATTAACTCCGTCTGGGCAGTCGATGCAACAGCAGCAGCAGCAACAACAACAACAGCAGCAACAGCAGCCCCAACAGCAGTGGCAACAGCAAACAAAAATTGAGAAGAATCATAGGCTGACACCCTCTAATCAAATGTCATGGCCCGACACCCCAACTAGTCAACCGAATTGGTCGCCAAACAGCATGAAGAGCGACGGCAGCCAGCAACCCCAACAACAATGGCCCGAATCTCAACCTAGTCCAAGAAGAACACCAAGCCATCAACCTTCCTCCTGGCAACCCCAACAAGCTCAGGAGAACAAGATCGAGAATCAAATGTCCTGGTCGCCAAGTTCGGTGAATGAGAATCAGCCGACTTGGGGCCAGCAAACGACGAAACAAGACATGCAGAATTCCGGGGAAAGAGTCCTTTGGCAACAACAGGCCGCCGAGGCAAATAAGCCAAATGGTTTTCCCGATAATCAAGATGCTCAGGAAAATAACGTATTTGCTCAATCCAACCGCGTAAATTTAAACAGTCGACTGAAATCCATGATTCTGAATAAGCAACAACAACAACAACACTTGCAGCACCAACAAATGCAACAGCAGCAACATCATCATCAACAACAGCAGCAGCAGCAGGCACAACAACAACAACAGCAGCAGCAGCAGGCTCAACAGCAACAGCAACAGCAAGCACAACAGCAGCAGCAGCAGCAGCAGCAGCAGCAGCAGCAACAGGCTCAACAGCAGCAGGCGCAACAACAGCAGCAGCAACAGCAGCAGCAGGCACAACATTCAGTTGGTCATCAAGATCAACAACAATCTCAACAACAGCATCACAACTTGCATCATGCTATGCAAACGCAGCATATGAACAGCAATAACGGCTCGAACGGTGAATATCATTCGGATGATCGCATTCGGGACTCACATGAAAATGCGGATAAGATGCAAGAGAAACAGGCAGAACAGTACATGAATCAATCAAACATGATGTCTATGTCCCAATCTAATGAATCTTTGACCGGTAATTTTTTATTGCATAGCCACCACCCTCGGGTCGATAGTTTGCCCGACGGTGGTGGCTTATGGGAATGGACGGGAGGAGGTAACAGTTTAAGTAATAATGGTATGCTATCTGAAAGCGGATTGTCGGCTATAGAGAATTTTATGAAATTTGACTCGGAAGAAAAGCATTCGGAGAAATCATGTGATAAGCAGACACAAGGGCTGCAGATAAAGGAGCAAGATCTATGGGAAGAGGATGAAAAGAAACACGACAATCAAAGCGCGGATGAAAAACCTTTCCCGCGGCGGCCATCCTCTATCGAACAATCTAATGACCAGGATTTTCAAAAGTGCCAGAAAAATCCTAACGAAGATAATCGGAAAGACGAGAGCATGGATTTTTCAGAATCGGCGGCTTTTCTGCATGAGGGCGAGCACAACCCTGTGACAGATGCAGAAAAGTCTTCCTTAGAAGAAGTCGATACTACAAAGTGCGAGACATTACAAACCATCAAGCAGGAGAACATTGGTGACTACAGTTGCTCTAGTTCCGATTGCGGACCACCTTCTACTGCTCCTTCAAGAAGTGAAACCTGTCCGATGGTGGAGATAAAAACGGAACCGGACCAGAGGTGCGAAGAAAATCCAGAGTACAGGTTTCGTGGAGACGGTGGCCCAGCGAAAGTATCACCGCCTGTGGGATCATGGTGTTGTCGAAGAGGTGGCACTGAACAGCCCACCCCTGAACACCTACGGGAGGGTTGCTGTCAGGGTCTACAGACAAGGGATGAAATACTCGACGAGGCCGAAAAATCGGGCACAGACGTAAAGACCGAAGCCCCACAGAGTCCAAGAAGCGCTAACACGCCTACGACAACGAAATTGCAAGACCATTTGGATAAACTGAAGAACAATGTGAGGACGGAAGTGCCGGACTGCAACTGCTTCCCACCCGACAAATGTGAGTTGCTCTTGTGTATTCAGCACGACACTAACATTGAGAGAACACACTAACCACGAGTCGATTCGTACACGAAAGAAAATTGCATTAAGAAACGTACTAATAATATGGCCGATACACCGATTATGCGCCTTGTCAGTGACTGAGAGAAGAATGCACGTACCTAAATTACCCCCCTCTCCGGGGGGCATACCCACATACGTGGCATAAATGTTTCCGCTTCTGTTGCTTCCTTTCGTTGAAACATCGGTTTCGTAAATAAAATGAGGTTCAACCTCAAGGTCCACCAGAACCCGGCTCGTACTACACTCATCTCGGAGCGGCTGCAAGCCTGCCCGATCTTCGGAACGATCTTGAAAGAAGAACTGGTCTTAAGGGCAACGCTATAAGATTCGAAAAGGTCATCTATACGGGAAAGGAGGGCAAAACTACTCAAGGCTGTCCTATGGCTAAGTGGGTAAGTCATTTTTCTATTCTATTATCGGCTCAGTATCCACTTCGCGAGAACAAACAATCTTTCTTCTTTCTGCTACGATAATTAATATATCAGTGCATCCCTAGATAATACGCCGTTCCGGGTTGGAAGAAAAGATCCTGACTATCGTAAAACATCGACAAGGCCATAAATGTCCAACTGCATGGATCGTAGTCGCAATGGTCGCTTGGGAAGGTGTACCGAACCACGAAGCCGATCGAATCTATTCTCTTTTGACCCACAAACTCAATCGGTTTGGGCTTCCGACCACCAGAAGATGCGGAACTAACGAACCTCGAACTTGCGCTTGCCAAGGTCTCGATCCTGAGACTTGCGGTGCAAGTTTTTCCTTTGGATGTTCCTGGTCGATGTATTATAATGGTTGCAAGTATGCCAGAAGCAAAACCGTCCGCAAGTTCCGCTTGTCTGTCCGGTCAGAGGTGAGATATTAGATATTTTTTCATATGAATGTTTGCTTCGAATGGCGGATATATTCATAGAAATATATCACTTGTTCCAGGAGCAAGAAGTAGAAGAAAGAATGCACGTCCTAGCCACCCTTCTGTCACCGTTGTATCTCAGTCTGGCACCTGAAGCTTTTAACAACCAAACGCAATTTGAACGAGAGGCAAGTGAATGTCGCTTGGGATTCAAACCGGGTCGACCGTTTTCCGGTGTTACAGCTTGCATCGATTTCTGCGCTCACTCTCACCGTGATCTCCATAACATGAATAACGGATGTACAGTGGTGAGTAAATTATTCCGTTAAACTCACATTAAAGTTTGAAAACTCTAGTAGTAGATGCACTATAACTATTTTATAATTTGCTTACAGGTGGTAACATTGACAAAACATCGGGCACTGTCAAAGCCTGAAGATGAGCAGTTACATGTTCTTCCGCTTTACATAATGGATACCACTGACGAGTACGGATCGAAAGAGGGACAAGAGGAGAAGGTTCGCACCGGATCACTCGAAGCTCTATCGAAATACCCGTGCGAAGTTAGAGTGCGGTCCGTTCCACTACAACCCTGTAGACGCCATGGCAAAAAAAGGAAAGATGAAGAACCCGATACTGTGAGTAATAAAAAGGAAGCCGTCAAACACGCTGCTGAAAAGAATGTAGAACAGCCGAATCGCATGATGAGCCACCACGATCCCTCAAGACCGCAGACAAGGGACTCACAGTTATCATTAGAAATGGCTTCTATGTTTGATGGAATGGATGCACAATTGCAAAGCTCGCAAGTGTCATCGACAGTGTTAGATAGTCCAGTTTCCATGTATCAAGGTTGGGGCTATCAGAATGACCAACAATGGGGTAGAAGTGGATGGCTTGATCAAAGAAAAAATAATTGGCTTAATCCATGGGGTGAATACTCATTTGGTGGATTGGAAAGAGAAGTGAAAGTCGATCCAGACAGTACAAGTTTGGACGATGTAAGACCAAGAAGTGCTATGTCCCAAGATGATCATAGACCAGGATCGCGAAACTTACCAAATTCTACGGTAGAGTCACCAAGGAGTTCTTACCCACAATCACCCAGAGCACATCCAATTTCACCAAGAAGCTCACATCCAGGAACACCGGTAGACATTCCATACGCTATGTCCCCGCGGGGCTGTGCACCACACCCTCATGATCAAAAAATGATATCACCAAGAGGTCCTGGATACCCAATGACCTCAGATCCGGGCTACAGCCATACACCATCACCGAGACATTATACGAATTCCTCTCCGCACTTGGATCATATTCAAAGAAATACGTTACGAGCAGTGAACCATCCTCAGACCATAAATAATGTTCGTCAAAGGGGGCAGCATTGTATGGAAAACCAAGCAAAGGCAGCTGCGAGATACCCACCGGGAGTCGAGCAAAAGTATTCGCCTGGCATTCCGCAAAATTACATGGAGACTCCTACAAGATTTATGCCACCGAAATCTGAACAACTATACCCGAATAGACTACAACCGCAGTATTCAAACCCACCTACACATCCAATCAGAAATCTTCCTTATAATCCTAACGTGCCAGACATGTATTCTGGGTTGGGAACGTCTTCCGGTACAGATAATATTCACAAATCATTTGGAGGTACAAATCCCGATCACTTCCTTTCCGGGCCATCGCATCCCTCGCAAGTCGATCGCTCTCAAAAACCGACGAACCCAAAATCAATGGTTCATCAATTGTCGCCCGTACCTTCAGACCAAAGTGCAAATTGGAATATGAGTAATGCATGGAATGCGGATCATCAAAATCGGCAATATGATCAACACAATGCATACAGCGAACAAGTGGCAGCTGCCGAGAGACAGCAACAACAAGCGATTGAGCATCAAAAAAATGTATGGAATGAGAGAGCCCAGTATCCAGAACAATTGAGACCTGGCTCCTGGGAAGCCCCAACGGAACGCTCACCGTTTAGGGTACCTAAGGGGAGACCACCGTCGAGAACACCAGCGAATCAGAATCCGCCCACAGATAATGCATATCAAAACTCCACAAAAACGTTCCTCAAGCCGCAAGATCCCTCGCGACTATCTGCCCATTCCGATGGTTTAACTAATGGAATGCAAGGCCATTGTGGACCTAATCAAGCCCAACAGAGGCGACATGACTGGCCGCAGGAAAAACTAAGAGAGGGACTTCACGAGCCGAGACAAGAGAGTACAAATCCAAATCCCAACTGCCTAATGTGGTCTGAAGAAGTGAAGCAAGTACAAGATTTTCATGCGATGTCCGCGTTGGGCCACTCGCATACATTTCCTCAATACGGATACCCAACTTACCCAGTCTTCGAGAAACCGTACCCTAATACCTGGGAGGGTTACCCAAGTGGGTACCATCAATCATATCACCCTCAAACACCGGAATACCCACCGCAATTTTATCAGCAACCAAAGAGAGAGACGTGTTTCCCTTCTCCTCAATATCCATATCAAGGAGTGCCTGCGTATCAAGGTTTGAATGCAGGCTGGACGAGGTGGGATACATCGCGATGGGACCTATACGGCCCGCCACCACCCTATTTCCCGGTGATACCAGAACCAACTCCAAAAGCCGAACCACTTGGGGAAGTGGCTGATTACTCTGACAATGAAGAATGCTTCAAAGACTCGCAAATGGGTGGAATTGCCATCGCCCTCGGGCACGGTAGTGTACTTTTCGAATGTGCCAAGCACGAAATGCACTCTACCACGGCACTGAAGAAACCGAATCGACTGAACCCTACCCGGATTAGTTTAGTGTTCTATCAGCATCGCAACTTGAACAGGCCGAAGCACGGCTGGGACGAGTGGGAAGAGAAGATGCGGCTTCGTAAATTGGGTATTACATCGACAACATCGGTCACAACTACGACTACGACTAGTTGCACGTCGGTCATCTCGCAGACGCAGCCACCGTCGACTCCTTCGACACCCAGCAGTCCAGTAACAACAGTCAGCAGCGAGAAAGCGGCGCCGCTTCCTCACATACCAAGCGTTCCTAGCTCACAGTTCATGATGCGATCGCCTACATACACAACCATGACCTGGACAACATTATTTCCGATGCATCCATGCATGATAACGGGCCCATATCAAGAAGGTGGGGCCATTGGATGAGTGGTCGTCGATGGAGACGGATCGAACCATCAATGACCGCACATCCTACCGAAATCCACTGGGTTACGCACCACTATCGAGGTGAGGCGAGCCAAATGACGTCTCGGTACAGTGAAACTCCCTCAGAGGTATAGTAAAATCACGGAGCTAAAGCTCCGAGAAAACCGATTGGGAATTTCATGACATCCAGAATTTGTCATTGCGAAGGGACGTTATATTTCCTGTTGTCCCCGTCCTGTAAATGTATAGTTATTTACTGAGAAAGCAAAAACACGTTTGCACTGCCAATTTTTCTATTTCACGTTTCGAGCGGAGTGTAACAATAGGAAGGGGAGGGGGGGGGGAGAACATTGGATAAGTGAAATGCGATCCTTGGAAAGAGTCGAGTAATTCACCCACTTTATCGGGGCTTCCCTTTTTATACCAATCTTTTACACCAATCGCGGTAAGATGTTGCAGACCCGTAACGACTGATATGGTGCAACCGTGTTTCCGGTCGGCCACGGTAAGCATAGCATGATTGTTAATTGGAGGATGCACCGGTAAGACTGTATGAAGCAGCTAACCGGGTGGTTGAAAACTCGAAGTACATAACAGGAAGCATGAGCAATTGGAATACATACAGTAGCGATCAGCTACGTCTTATCGTGCAAAGACTTTGATAATGATAGATTTAACGAATGGAAAACCAGGTATTTGACAGTACACTTTAAGTAATATCGCATAAAGGTTTCGTGTTGGTAGAGTGATAATCGTATTAGCTAGTCCAAGCCTAGATGACAAACTATGCGACATTACACAGCACAGGGAGTTATTGATGTACACCGACGGCACGTGTGCCCCCGGGTACAATTCTTGCAGAGCAATCACGTATACATATAGTCAGCAGAGGCCGATTGTTAATCTGATATTTTCCGCACACTTGTAGTGTATGTTGCATCGAGTGAACCCAATCGTCCAGTAATCAACAAGGTAGATGCAGTCCCCCCCAAACCCCAACCCCACCCCACTAGTTTATCGATCCTTTATGAAAGTCAGTGCACAATCCTGAATGAGGCTCCGCGGTCAATTATATCCGCGAAACGGACGGAGCACCACACACGAAAATGATCTCAACGTTTTTAAACTAATTAAACGGTAAATATCTCATTTTTAGCCTTTGTACATTGCGCTTGTTAATCATCGTATTTATTTGTATGCACGTGTTTGCACTCGTAGCTATGTACTAAATATGGTTAATGGAGAGGAGAGACGTGCGATAATTACTAACCATTCGTCCTTCGGGTCGGCTGAGTACAAAGCATTTTTCTAACAATCACTTGAGGCATAACCGGGAAGACGGGTTTTTTCGTGTTTCCGGACTGTGCAGTGGCGGCGGCGGCGATACGTTAGTTGTTGTCCTAATCGTGATACGTTCGACGTTCTTCCGACTGTTTTTCCCAAAATTTCCACTTTCATTTCTCGCCTGGGAAAATGAAGTACGACTACGCGGCGGTACCCATGAACTTTCATTGTGTGCCACGTGAGTGGAGAGAGCCCTTTAGCCTACAATTGATGCCTTCCAGGCAGGCCGACCTTCTTCGCGAGGGCACGCACAGAGATGTTGTATGTATTTTATGAAAAACAGTCACGGTCTCCCAGAGATTCGGAGATTCCAAGGAGTGTGTCGAAGTCAGAGAGAGAGAGAGAGCCAAACCAATCTGTTTTAAGTTGTGCGAACTATCTACCCCTTTTGTAAATATTAGGCGACTTTTCTTATTTCAGAACGTACCCCACCTCAGTGCTATACTCTCTCTTTTTTCTTTTGTCTTTAGTATCGTTTTCTTCATCATTTTCACGGTAGCGAGTAAGGGATAGGAATTTAATCGTGTTAGTATGGAAAAAGCGATAGAGGCGGTTAAGAGTTAAGGGATGACGGAGGGAGGGAGGTACGGGAGATGAGACAATTATGAGACAGGTGTCACGCGATTTTTATCTAATTTATTTATTCGTCCGCGAGGATTCATTCTCTTTCGGTTCCATGCAGAGCTAAAGTATAGTGCGATTCCTCGAGGCTTCCGCTGCGGCTTATGGTTGAATGAGAGCAGGGTAGTGGCCGAGTCAGGTACCTACATACATAGAGGTGAAAAGTACGGACCGGTTCGCCAAGAGTTCAGTTTGCATTCGTATCCCGAGAGGGAAGGGTCAGGAGGGCGGCGGGCGGCGGGCGTTCGGGGGAAATTCGAGGGGCGAAAATATGAATCGGCTCAGACGGGAAAGGAGAGTACACGGCGTCGGACCCTTGCCCACCGGAGTATTAATAAGAATCATTAATATATTATCATTCATTATTATCGTATATAGTAGTAATAATAAATGTAGCGCCAGCACTAATAATTAGTAATATAACCTAATTTAATCGATTATTTATTTCTTAAGTTTAATCGAACGCGCGCTGTTCTATTGCTATTCTATTCCGACGCGCGGGCAACCAGTCCGAGATCGAACCACCGGGAGAGTTGCTCGAAATTGCACCGAGGCTTTAGTGGTTCAGTTCTGACACGGCCGAGTTCAATATCTGTTGCATCTTCTTTCTTTTTGCGCGCTTCTCACGTTCTCGAGTATAAACTTACGAATGTACAATGAGCCGCGCACGTATCCGTGGTACTTCGTAAAAACACTAGTCGTCCTTATTATATTCTTATTTTACCGTATGGCAAATCTTATGTACTAGAACGTAACTGCTGACACACGTCGTAAGTGAGCAGTAGGGGACCTATATCCCCTCTTTCATTCATAACCCGAGTCAAAGACACATTGAACGAAATCTTTCGCAGAAAACCGTGAGAAAAGTCTCAAGTCAACCGAAGAGGATTGTACGGGTGGGTGGCATACACTTAACCATTCAGTTTGCGCTTCGCTCGTCGTTTAACCGAGTGTCGACGATCCGGCGCGTTGGCGAAAGTTGCCGCGGCTCGCGAACCTGTCGAAATTCGAGTACGCACGCCCAGAGGAGTTTACTCAAACCGCAGAAGCCGCGAAGCACGTTTCCCTCGGAGATCGGACCCGGGCTAACACAAATATTTCTTTGGCCATGGTACGATGGCTCATGTTTCCAGCCAACCGGTGAAACGTTTCAATCGCAACATTCTTCTCTTGATTCTTTCGTTGAACGGCGAGTTCGCTTGACCGCACTTGCCTGCCCCCGCTACTTGACGCGATTTCTGCGCCCCGCGGCATTAGAGGAATCTCGTCAAATAGAGGCAACAGAGGCTAAACAGGGCAGCGATCAATCGGCTTCGCCATGCGAAGCAGACGGACGAGGGGAGCCAGCCATGAATCGAGCGTTACGAAGACTGGCATGATATTATTATCGAACTCTAACTCACGACGAACGTTCTTCTTTTAGTATCGTTGAACACTTTAAACGTACTACATTAGATTTTAACACTGGGTTCGCCTCCGGTCCTCGCATATTTCGCCTTTGCGATCGAACCAATCGCGCAGCTCGATATTTTCATCGCGCTCACGCGCACCTTTAACGCGGGAGATTTGCTTTTTTACCTTACTTTGTACTCTAGATCAAGCAGACAATACGAAAGACCGACGAAACGTTTCCTTCCTTCGATTGTGGTAGGGTCGTCGTAGCCTAGCTAAACCAAAACCACCTTCGATACTAACTCTACTTCTCGTTTCATCCACCTTCTCAGGTCGCGATCTTTTCTCTTGTTCCAATTCGTAGAATCTTGTCCAGAGACTTCCCAATTATGCTCAGGCACTTGTTGGATGATACACTCGTGAGATCTATCAATCAGGCTTGATAATGAAGCTTCTCGCAAGCAACACCCTGCGATTTTCAATATAGCGACTACTTCCGTCTGACTGTAATTTAAAGAAGGAAACGCGAAGATCGTTGTCATTGCTGTTCTCTTTTTTTATAAATACAAGTGAGCATGGAATTTTAAACGTGACGATGCCAAAATAGTATTTTAAAGGTAATAATTAGGGCGTAAAGGGAAATACTTGTAATAGCTATTATACGAGACTATCGAGGCAGACGTATGTAAGGGAAGAAAATGAATTTTTTTAAAGATGAAGCTAACACAGTAATTATTAGAAGAGACAAAAGGGTAAGGTTAAAAGCAAAACGAATGAAAGAAAGGGAGAGAGAGACAGAGAAAGAGAGAGAGAGAAAGAAGTTACGGTTGAATAAAGACGAGAATGAATAAAGAATAAAGTTGAAAACTGTATTTTTTCTTCCAATGCCAAAAAGATGCCATTTTGTTTTATACGAAAAAAGCTACGAAAATTCACAAAAAAAACGATGTGGGGGAAAACAAATTTTTTAAATAGTTCTTAGCGAGCGTAACTAGGTGTAACAATGGGAAGAATACTTGATGTATATGTCTCGTGAAATAAACATGTCCGCCTTATGAAACGATGAAGCAGAATACAATAGGGGAATGATAAGAATTGACAAGAAAAAAATAATATATGTAGTTTGCAGTAACAGAGTTTGATGAAATAAACAGTAGTACGATTAATATAACCCGAGTGCAAAAATTGCGTGGCTCAAACATGTTTCCATCAGTTTCTATCCGCACTTTATGGCGAGCACCCGCAAGCTGCGAGGAAAGTATAAAGAACTCGGAATTTTTGCACTGGGGCAGCAAGATATCCCTGGATCCCCAATAGGGCATACGAATATAGTGCTGCGTATATACACCGATAACATATGTGTACATATATTTTTGGATAAACGCCCTGAAGAAATTTTAAATCGAAATTCGGGTTGCGACGCAGGCACGAACTTCTCTCAGTGGATCTCTTCTCAAGCCCAAAGCCCATCATCATCCCCGGTCGTTGCTCTCAATCAAAACGCAATCGCGCCCTTCCGTTTAGATGCTCTCGCGCACTCTTTTATACAAATAGTTGTTAAGAGAATTTACGATACTCCACAGATAATTAAAAATTATGCAACGATCCTGAATCGTGTGTTGTTCGTCGAGCCCCGGTGATCGTGAGAAACGGGCCCCGTCGTTATGAAAAATACTTTACTGCCCCTTACCGGAGAGTAGTAGGATCTATCGAGAGAATGCTCGACGTGCATCGCTCCCAGATGTATTTATGAATATTTATTTACGCGAGATAAAAGAATGGAAGAAAATCTAATATATTGACGATTTAAATAAATGACCGTAAGTTATAGCGTAAGTTTTATAATGAATATATATTATACTTGTAAAGCGTTTTACTTTCGCCGTTCGATAAGGCCAAGGCGAACACGCGAAACGAATAGCGAAGCAATGAACAAAAAAAGACTCATTTCGATGGTAAAGTGAACAAATGGAGCTCGACATCTTTCGTATCGCGAACGCTCGCGGCAGCGTGACGTTTGAGTAAACGAAACAAAAAGTAGGTGTTGCGTGCATTGAATTGGTCCAAAGGAAAAGCAAATGTACGTATATAAGCAGGTATGCTTGAGCGATGGATCACAGTATGCTTAGAGTACAGTAGAGAGTAATAAGTGATAAGTAATAGAATAACTAATTATCGCTATCAATGACTATTATTGATATAAGAACACATTTAGATGAGAGTATGTTATAAGTAAGATGTAATTGTCCTTTGTGAATATACATAAGAGAGAAATGAAAAATACAAGAAACTTTTATGAGTAAAACTGTCTCTTTCATTTGCCTATACCTCATCAAGCAGGGATCAAAGGACAGATGTCAGTGCACTGGTAAGTAAGATATATCCAATTCTGTCTCTCCCTTTCTATATATATATATATATATATGTATATATTTTATAGGACATATCTTATAGAATAGTTGCATACATCAGCAAACAGATGGAACAATGGTATATCACAAAAATAGTTGCATTGCATTTTCATGCTCTGCTATAGAAACTGAAGTTGGAATCACTGGAAAATTAATTAAGTTCCTTAGTATCAACTGGTAGTAGACAGGGCTGTGTAGTTTGCACTACAGTTGGTTTTGCACTTGGCAATTTTGTTCTTAACTCTAAAATAATATGTCTAATACCAGGAATCCATGGGCTGCATAGATTTGCATATTGCAGCATCAGTGCAATATGTATTTTATCAGCTTTGTCAACATCTTTCTCTTGTAAAGCTAAACATAGAATATTCTATTCATTATGGTGTCTCTTTGTATGAGTGCAATTACATAAATACATATTAGTACTACACTACCTTTTGATAGATCTAGTACTTTTGCGTGTATGCCACTATTCAGTTTATCCTCGAGCCAACAAGCTTTCATGAGATCTAATCTCTTCATTATATCCTCTGCTTTTGTCTTGTTGGTCACATGCTCATTGATCACAGCCCTCAAGTTTCTTAATGTGTCTTCGAGCACTTTATTTTTATCTAAATCTGTCTGACTTTCACTCATGCTTGTATCCGTGGGAGGCATCATTGGCCTGTGCGGGGCTGTTGTTAAATGAATTGACGATTCTACTGGTGGTGGCATGTTTGCTAGTCTAGGACTTGTTTCAGAGGATTGCTCTTTATTTGGTGTTTGACTAGATGTCAAAGGAAAGGCGACTCTCTTATTGAGCAGCCTCTTAGTTGGAGTTGACACACAGCTTTGCCCTCCAGGCACAGCCCATTTTGGTGGGTCATTCCAACCAGCGTCATGATTAGATGACAAAACTTTTTGTGTTGACAGATTTTCCCCTAGAAAACAGATCAAGTTTTCAGCTGACAAATATTAATATAGACTTGTATATTGTAATCTTCATTCCAAATAAAATGACAAGTGTTTTAAAACAATATCGTGTATGCGTCTTAACTTTGAGATTTGACTTTCGTTGACGAACATTAATAGGTATTATACTTGTACCTGTTTCATTAGCTTCCATGTTATTACAGTGAGCAAGCTAGAAAACGCATCGGAATTAATCAAAAATATTACGAATTTCACTCTTTCTAATTAACTATTAACATATGGTTCACGTTTACACTATACAACTAAAGCCTATTGGCATATAACGACTGTGATGACTTCCCAGTAAACACTATTACGTTCCGTGGCGTTGCCGGCACGTTTCGAACATCACGTAGGGATGTATCATCAGTATCATATTTGGGTTTCTATTGCCCACTCAAGAAATCTTGATCGTACTCACTGCAGCAACTGACCTCCACTTATATGCTGATTGTTGCAGTTTTCTTACATTTGTTATTTACAGCGAATATTGAGCGGGTCTCTTTTTTGCTCCCTTTCTCTTACCGGTTATTGTTAAAATAATCGAAATGAAATAATCGAGCTTTATTACAAGTTAATCCAATAAAATGGAGAAAAAAGTTTTATTATTTAATAGTTTGAGAAGTAAAGTTGTATAAAATGGTATGCCATCCGACTTTACCATAGGAACCCGTAAGACAGGCAATGTGATTAACTTACGTCGATAACAAAGCTGAACTTGTGCTATAGAAGTGTTCAAACGGATTGCAGATGACGTTTCATTAGAAATGTAAGGTGTGCTGTTTGTGGGATCGGGTATCTTCCTTGATTTCTATTCAGTGATCGCTGGCAATGATCAAGTATGGAGTGGTTATGTGTGTCACTGTCCACTGATGACAGTTCTGTGACATCTATTGAAACTAGTATAATGATAAACAGAAAACCATGAGTGACACGACAAAAATCGGATGTATTTCTTATATAAGTAGCGAATAAAGGTAAATAAACCCAACGGATTTTGCGAAATCGCTATCTATTCGTAAATAATGTCTCCGGGAATTGAATTCCAATACCACAATTGTTAAACGTCAAACTTTCAACTTATTGAAAATCAAACAGGCTCTCTTACTCATGCATGCTATCAGAAACTATATATATTCGCAGTATTTAGCTGTGCAGGCAAAATCATTGCGTAGATATGCCTTTTCACTTTAACCAAACACGATCAACGTACTCTTACAGATAACAGTTTATTAATCGGCCATAACAGAAAGATTAGATAAAATGCAGCAATAGAATTACTTGTGCGAAGGCAATTCACCCTAACGATGAATAGTTTATCTTATTTCGATTCTTCACCCAGGTTATGTTTACACAAATATACATTTTTTATTGTCGTCACTCATCGATACAAAGTTGCCCACTTATTGCGAGTGATGTGCGATCTGACTTGTCAGAGAAATTCGAAAATAAATTTTGTGCCTTTGCAGAGCATCTATCGCCGACATGTTAAAGTCAACTTTTGACATAGATTTACATTAATTATATAGATTAGGATGCCTTTTCTGCATTGGTCAAACTTATTCACATCCTTGTTGTATACATACCAGAGGAATACGTTTAAGTATTATAGAACTGTATGCTTCATACTTTCAGCTTAGAAAACAGAATGTCCAGTTTCTTGATTTAACAGTAAAAAAAATATATAATAATTGCCATGGAGGAAAATGAGCTGTACAATGTTACGGTTCCATCCTTCTCTGGAATTGAGCCAGCTTACTGGAATTATTCCGATCATGTCAACCTTGATGACCTTAAAATGGATAGTAATTTTATATATTTGCTTTGTTCATTGGTCTCCGCTATCTCTTGGATTATTTACATAGCATATTACAACAGCAGAGTTATTGGTTATATATTGACAAAGTTGATAAATCGTTTTATCATTAGAGATGGATATTTAAAAGTTGGTAAGTTGAAATTAGTATAGTGATGGTAACATATTAACGCATTATTAGGGCTCACTGGTGTAATAGGGTCTGTTACGTTTTCCAGGATCTTTTACTCTGAGTGCACTAAGTGGAAAAATTATGTTCAGGGACATAGTTTATATTACTGGAGATTACAGTTTGAGAATTCAGGATGGTTGGTTAATATTTCGATGGTGGAGGAGTTATATCCCAAAGGATGTATCCGAAGGTATTATTTTTTATTCTCTAGAAAGAGCCTGATAGTGAAGCAAGAGGCAAAGATGTCCTATTGCATATGGATTTATCAACTTTTGGTTTCCAGATCTATCACATTCCGATACTCGTCTTTCCGTTATGTTAAATGGCTTTGAATTACATGTCTATAATCGCTGTCAACTATATGCACAACTTGAAAAAATGTTCGGTCTAACATCCCAAATGTTTCCTGATGAAGAAAATCATAATGTTAATATGGATGATCGTGATGGAGAGTCCCTTGGCCGTACGGCAAATGAAACTCGCCAACAAATAAATGCAATGGATGTATCCCGCCATGTAGATAATATCAGAAAAAAGGAAGCCCATGTTATAGCTCGTACTTGGAGAGATTTAATACCAGTTATAAAGTTAGATGTCTGCACAGTGAGTATAGAGATATATTATTGTGCAAAGACCATAAATAATTTGAGGAGCATGAACTAACAGGAGAGTCTTTATTATAGGGAAGAGTGGTCTTCGGCAATCGGTTAGTACCGACTACATTATCTATAACTGTGGAGGAAGCACATTTTGTATACTCTACAAAACCAGCAGCCTCCCGTCACGATCATTTTATGCACTTTACTAAATGCAAGGCAGAGAATTTCAAAGTGATCTTAGCTCCGAGTCCAAAATATACTGGAATGGTTGATGATCCACCAAGATACATGGGAGAAGGCTTTGTTGTATTGAGTTCCAACAATATGGAAGTTTATTATTACATGGATGAGCCTGGGTTTGTACCCGAGCATCCAGAAATGATACAACTAGTCAATGGAGATATGGTAGAAGCAATGCCACCGATATGGGGTATTGATATTAAGTGTGGAAAGGGCACAGACTTTAGTTATGGACCATGGGCTGACAGACAACGAGAGCATTTGTTTAAATTTTTCTTTCCAAACGATTGCCAGCCATTAAAGATTACGAAAACTCCTGTTCCTGGAGAGAAAAGACAAGTTCAGTCATTTGACATTAGATTATCAACACTGAACGAAGCAACAATTGACATATTGTTTAGTAAAAATAGAGAAACTAACGCTGTTCATATTAATGTAGGACCAGGCTCGTACTTGGAAATTACTATGCCATGGATTGTACTCCAAGATGGATACTCCACTAAAATAACAGGGCAACTGCTTCATTTGGAAGCAACGACAAGTTTGCAATACCGAAGTTTAGTTGAGAGCGAAACTTTAGAATTTGGCATAAAGTGCCACTATCCAATTCGATGGAACGATCATCAAGAATGGACGCTCAATTTAACCGGCTGTAAAGCCACGGCAAATTTAGTTTACTCGCACAAAGAATTTTTCCAAGATATGATCAATGACTGGGCTAGTAAGGCACGGCCGGATATCCTACATTTTGTACCATATACGTGGAAGTTTAATTTGTTACTGAAAGAATTTGAACTGATCACTCTGTGTAACGAATACAATTGGATCGATTGTTCGTCGCAGAATCAAGAAAATGCGCACATCGCTTTTTGTGGAGATGTCTTTGATTTGTCTTTCGACCTTCCGTTTGTGGATTACCTGCCAGTTACAGTACCACTCCGCTTCTGGATTCAAGGAGAAAGTGTTGATCTGTCATTTTACTTACCTGAGGTGAACACCAGCCGCACCATTCTATTAACTTTAGACAAAAATGCAAAGATCATGACTCGGGATGGAGCCCACATACACTTGGCAGATTTACGCAAAGGGAAACAATGGAGAAATGTGTGCCAGAAGGGAGCAGGCTGGGTTGATTGTTGGTCCGTACCTATTGTCGCATTAAGCATTAATTACACTTATCACCCATGTCCACCGCTGGGCCCAACACCCCAAGCAAACATAACAACGCCAGAAAAAGAAGAAATACTTTTGTCCCCCATGCGGATACCGCGCTGCCGAAAATCACCGGGTCTTCAGTGGAGTAGAAATGGCTCACAAAAGTTCGATCCACAGTCAATTGCTCCTGACAAAGTTGGTTTGGAGCTAGAAATAGGCCCATCTATATTGATATTATATGGATCATTGCTGAAAAACTTCATGCATTTAAAGGAAAATTTATTCGGTGATTATCAGTCGTTCACCGACATGCAGCAAAGTCGAACAAATACTACAACACTAAATAATGAAAGAAATAAGGACAGAGACGTTCAGAATAGCAGTATCGAGGCATCTATGGAAGATGAAGAAATAAAATCGAAGGCATTTGATCCGCGAGATTATCGTCCCCTAGAAGTTACTGTTGGAATAACTATGCATGATATCCAGGCTCATCTAATCAAGAACTGTGGTGAAAACGACCCTCCTTGCCCTGTTATACTTCTTGAACGATTTGGTTTTGAAATGAGAAAGAAATATAAAGAAACGGAACTTCAACTCCTTCTTTCACCGGCGATAGCACTAGTTACTGATAATGTGCCTCGATCGAGTAAAGAACGTCATCTGAATCAGGGTCACCTGATGCTAAGTGCTCTGCAAGTCAGGGGACATGCAATGTTCAGTAATGAAGGAAGATCTTTGGATCAAGAGACCTTGGAATATGCATGGTTAATTGAAGTGCAATTAGGTAAATTAAGTGGGAAAATAAGTTCTCCTCAATTACACCATTTAATCACTTCATTGGAGACATTCCTACTGATGGTTAAAAATACCGAAAATACATTGCGTCCTCCTGACCTACCGCACCATTGCCATCATGGTCTTCCCCCTCTACAGTGTCCGGATAGCGACTCTGATAAGCACTACAGGTATGCAGTATAGAATACAATTGCAAACGTAGTACAATAGCACGATGCATAATTTCTGTTTGACTCCATGAAGGTGCCCCAGTTCCGAAGACATCAAATACAGAATGACTAGAGTAGCTATAGATGCAGTTGACCTATACCTACAGGAAGTAGGTACTGCTGTACATTTCTGGATAACACCCGTTCGTGTATCAACTTGCAATCTTCATGGACAGCAAGTCAAATCTGGAGTGACAGGGGTATTCCCCACTATACTAATACGCCAATTTGTATCAGCTGCTGAGCATTTCGCAAACACAAGTAATACAAATACGACTGGTAGTGGGAGATCGCATAATAATGCAAGCAGTCGTATGTCGGGTAAAGCACAATAATATCATGAACTCCTGTTAATATTCTATGTGTTTTGGCTATAAATTATTCAAGAAATTACTATGCAGGTGACGGGTCCGATATTTGGCTCGAAGTCGGTTCAGTGGCATTAGGTCCAGTTATATTAGAAGCTGCCGTATCACTTCCTACTCCCGAGCACAACTTGCATTTAGTACAAAATAAATATCTTAAGCTGCACGACGAGGCAACAAAACGATTATGGTTCTTATGGCCTCAAGACAGTTCTGCGAAGCCATCCAAATGTGGATGTATAGGCGGATGTGCATTCTTTGGGACGAATCGCAATGGTCCAAGATTTTTCAAGCCAAGCCATTATGATTATCAGGACGGTATTAATATAGCAGCTTACAGGTACGCAGTTAAAGTTGCGATATCGGCGATTAAATCGACGTACAATGTTCTCATTGATTGATTTCAGAATTAATGATGCTGGCAAAGAAAAAGGATTCGGACAGTCCATATTACATGATAATAAATTAGTGTTTCATACACCACCATACAGTTTAAAGGATGTATCCCTACAAGATGTATGCTATCCTGGCTTCAAAGTGTCGGTTGTTCAAGATGAGACTCAACCAGCCAAAAGGGGTGTTGAGCGACCAAGGTCTGTTGCAGATCACATTAAAGACTCCTGCATCAGCGAATATAGTAGTACAAAATTAATTCCTACATCTACAAGTCCATTCGCGGGCAGTGGGGAAAGGAAACTGGGCAGAAGATTTTCTTATACATCAATGCGGTAATCTACGGAATAGATATGCCGTCGCTTAATAATAATTTCACTTTTTCGTTCATAATATTGCATGATTGTTTACAAGCGCCGCACTTGATATTGATTATATGCTTATAACAGAATGCAATACAGTGTTGCAGAAATGTGTGAGACATTATATAGTACATGTAACGTTTCAAATATTTCCCAGCGTGATATTTAGAGATATATTTTATTGCGCGTCATATGTTCCAATGGGTTCAGTCTTCACCGTGCATTCACTTTCTGCTTTTCATACTGTATTTTTCAATACATATTTATTGCCAATTCGTAGGATAGTCGTACTTAGTTCAGTGAAGATGTATGGTCTCGTTTGCTATGGAGCTAAGACTGATAATAGGCTTTAATGTTTGCTGAAAAACTCACTTATTTGGTCTTTGTTTCAGTGGAAGCAATCTAAAAGATGTTCCGTACGCTCGTTTAGTCGATGCTAGTCCTGTTGCACAATTACCACAAAAATTAGACTCCGATTCCAAATTGGATACAGAACGAAGTAAATCTATCTTGAGTGTTCCTGAGATCGAGACAGTCCCCAAAAGCAGCGTGTCGGATTCGAAATTAGCGGTGGATTATTTCAACGCATTGGAAACAGAGTCATTTGAAACAAGTAGTCCGCAATCGTTGCCAATAGTTTCCACGGAACCGAATTTCTCTGACTCCATGCAACGTACAACCAGAGCTGCTAAAGTTGGCGGAATGAACATATCCGACTCACGACATTCTTTGTGGGTCCGCTCAGAATCAGAGGAAAAAATAAAGCAAGAGGTATGAATGCAACCTATGTATAAGGAAGGAATGTTGTAAACTGAAAAAATAAGACGAACTAATAACTTTTAAATGTTTTAAAAGGTTCAACGAACGATTTCAATGTCCTCGGAAAACCATTCGGAAGCATTCTACTCTGCTGACGAAGATACCAGTCATGGATTAAGTGGGAGTCGTACGTCGAGTTTGCGTCAATCAATTGTTGGATCTGGTTCTGTCTTGAATCGTAACGATAGCATAAAGAAAAAATTCTCGTCGGATTTATCAATTGTCGATAGTTCTGCCAATGTGAATCACCCTGTTCCTGAAAAGGCGCATACATTGGAACGTGCAAAAACTCAAACCCTTAGTACAAAAAGAAGTCCCAGAATTAATCGCAATACAAGCCTTACACGCGACAGCGATACAAACACCAATGGCGTAACACATGATTCATCAGATAGCCATTCTGTTTCATCCACCAGCTTTATATCCGCTGTATCCTCACAAGAAGATGTTACTCTTGTAAATTTGCGCCTTCAAGTTAACAAACCAATAGTTGACTCACCACTGTTAATGTCCAGCTATGTCAGTCATTTGACTCAGGTAGTGTCTCCATTAATTTCGTAATTATAAACGTACGAATTCCTAATTTTCAAACATAAAACGTTATTCGTAGGTTCGGTGTGCAAATTGGAGTCAGTCTTCACTGCCAACTGGTGGTGGTGCATTTACAACTCCTTTATTTCAACGCGCTGACGATGGCAGATTGGTTTACGTTGGTGCCAGATATGTACCAAAACTTGACACACTTACAGAAGGGTTCACATCACTGAAGATGATTACACGTTCTGATGGTTCCCCCGCAGCCAGTTCATCCAACAAAACCCCAACACATCCATATAGTTGGGATAGTACAGCTTTGAACCAAATGGACGGTAACTGCGTTATAACATTGTTTTTTAACATGATTTGTTTGTTACCGATTTTCCAATGAGATCTATCAAATATTTAGGAGAAGAAAACAATACAACACGCGATGAAGATGAATTATTAGGCGCGCAGCATGAAACTGGATTGCGAACAACTGTTATTGTAAAGTTCAAAGGAGATGTGGATATCATGCTAAGTCCAATGGTGTTGGAATCTTTACAACGATTTATCGATTCCATTGTACCTACATTGGCGACCCTACATCCCTTGACGGTTTTGAATCATCTTCACAACGAGTGCATTGGAAAAGTAGAAGACGCAAATGTTTTAAAACAAGATCAAAGTTTGTCTTACTGGAGCCAAGTTCAAACAAGTTCGAAACGGTCCACTGCAGAGCGCAACGTAAAAGACGGCCACGCTGACGATAAACGTTAGTTTGTACATTATCGATCATTTTTTAATTCATATATTTACTTATAATGCCATCTTAATGATATCAATTCCTTTTTTCAACTGTAGATAAAATTGCTTTGCAAACGAATGTCTACGAAGAAAGTATTACGACACAAATACAGGGCAGCATAATTTTGCCTAAGGTACGAATCTCTCAACAATGGTTACTGTATTTTTCATGCTTCTTCGTTACACCAGACTTACTTTGACATGTTTCTAGATGAACTTTACGCTGTTACAAGCATCCGTTGTTGAAGAAAGAATATCGTTCTCCGCATTAGAAAACATTCGAGATTTAACATGTGTGTCACTATTCGCGGTTTGTTTCGATGATGTAACTGCTAGGTTTTACCTATGCAAGCAAGCTCGCGAAGTAGTCCAAACTTTTCATAAACCACCAGTATTACCCAATCAAAAGAAACTCAATAAGATCAGTAAGGCTTTCTTACCCGGCCATCAAACAGCTGCCGTAGTCTCGGACAGTGGCGGCGGAGAAGCTGTGTATATTGAAACTTCGGAGAAGCAACAAGAAGAAATAATAGTTACATTGAACGTAGGCAAGTACATTTCCGCGCCATGTATCCACGGACAGAAGCCAACATCTAATCTTAACTCTATATACGTTTGCTTTTACCAGGAAAAGCCCATTCACAATTGAGAAGACTTAGGAATGAATCTTCGATATTAAAAGATGCCGTCATAACAGCAATTCCTGCCCAATACTCAAGAGTACTGTTCACATGTACACGAATGTCCTCTCCC
The DNA here is from genome assembly GCA_963675795.1 of Crossocerus cetratus. Classification (NCBI taxonomy): domain Eukaryota; kingdom Metazoa; phylum Arthropoda; class Insecta; order Hymenoptera; family Crabronidae; genus Crossocerus; species Crossocerus cetratus. The sequence continues at coordinate 15,811,193 of OY776668.1, read as the reverse complement.
TTGAAATGTGTTGATTACTATTTGCAACAATTTGTCGAAGACAAAGACAAGACAGTGCGATGAATTTGTTATACGCGAACGTATTTTTCCATTACTTCACCAAATTTACCTTATTCAAACATGGACTGCTTCGTTACAGAAGCAGAATGGCTCTCCTCAGGCCACTGAAGAGTTTACAATGGGAACTGGAGAAGATAAATTGGGTTTTATTATGTTTGAGTGCGGGCTGGAAGGTATTAAACTGAAAGTAGTAAAACGATCCCAATTTGAGAAAGGCGATAATGGAGGAGATGTTAAGAAGGGCGATACCGAAGTATTATGTGCAGATAGTGTAAAAAGTCAGGACGAACTCGACAGTAACGCAGGTTTTTATAATGTTATTGAACACATTGGTCGTATTGAATCTAAATTAAGTGCATTATAATTCTACGTGTTTAGCGACTGGAACAGCGGCAAATGAACCGGAATCAGGCACTTCAAATTTGCCCAATGGACCCCAGATAAATACAAGCGCTACGTGTACTAGTCTCGCTTCAAAAGCTACAAGTGGAAATACTGCATCTTGTGTCATCGAATTAAAAACTGTGTGGTTTAATTTCGCCGCACCACCGCGTACGCCCATAACTGGGAAAATAGACTATACAAGATTAGATTGGAATCTGCTGAGCACGGCGTCGCCAGCTATAAATGCTTGGATGAATCCTAGTAACAAGTTTGCAATTCGCGTTGTTGACATGTTTAGAACAATGTATCGAAGATCGACAGCTGTTGTTGCATGTCTGATGGCAGAGGCATTGGATGTACAAGCTATTCATATGCCAGTTAAGGTATCAAATTGTGGAATTATTAACATAACGATGGAGGATTTAATCTTGTTTCAATTTCAATATAGAGTCGTTACGGAAGACTGACGCCTTTGGCTAAAACACTTCAAGAGGATCCGTCATGCCAATTATGTACAATATTACAAAATTATGTTTTGCTAAATGATTTATCAAATATTGAAGCTAACTTAAAGGAATCCGAGTTACCTAAACTTTCTGCGTTGCGCCAAGTAAGTATATAGTAATGGGTGTACGTTGTATTATTTACGATGTTAAAATATACACTTTGTTTTTAGGGGGTCATTGTACTAAGTCGGCAATGGAAAAATGTTCTGTATACTCCACTGTTACTAGAACATAATTATAAAACGAAGCACGTCAAGCCTTTGAACGTGACGTTCGCTGTAACGGATCCAGATGAGGTACACTTCTTTGTAATCTGCCAAACCTATCTTGAACACGATTTTACTATTAGAGTTCTTATAACTTCTTATATTTCACAGTACAGCGCTGTATTGGGTATCTCTGTTTCTTGATTACTACTAAACTTAATATATTTACTATTGACTTAATCATCTGAATTCTTTTGTGGAGAGCATAATTTGGTAGTTGATTCTACTTTCAGCAGATAAACATCGAAGGGCAGGAGGATGATTACAGTATAATGAAGAGTAAAAATCGTAAGAATATGATTCAAAGCAGAGTCGCGATAGCTTACGTTAAATTATTTGTTCGTAGTTTCCAACTTACGATGCCTAGTTGTCGAGTGTTATCGACTTACTCAATTGTGAGGCATCCTATTGTAATTCAAATAACTATATTACCATCATTACATGTTTATATATGCAAGTATGCTTAAGACTGTAAACACAAATTGTTTCTAAGTGGTAACACTATTGCGTGCTATGCTTACTGGGACAATGTCAATTTAGATTTTGATAGTTGTGTGTAACCAATTCCCCTCGTGCTTTCAAAAAAATTCATGTAGCAGGGAAACCTTAATACAGCTTAAAAATTGTGACTATCATTGAATAAGGTCACATACATGAAAACGGGGGATAATCAAAACTTCGAAGCTTCATAAATGTTTAGTGGAACTTAACAAAAACATTGGGTTTGGCTTATTGATGTGTAGGAAAATCTGCTGACGGACGGTGAAGGTAGTGCAGGCGAAGTTGATGATCAAGAAGTCACAGATGAATGTGCTATGTTAATCCATACGGATCCTATGCATAAACATACACATGTCAAGAGTGCTCAAGACAAAACACCAGGTAGTACAAATTAAGTTGATTGCGACGTCATGTTCAACACAAATAACAATTCATTCTGCAAACACTTGTTCAGTTTGGGCAAATTTTGCTATAAAAAGATGTATGTTCAATACATCATAACTATTTGATAATTTTTGAACTCCTGCCAAAACCTATTTCAATTACTCTGAAACCTCTATTCCAATGTAGCAAAACAGAAATTAAGCTTTCTATACTTGGTATTGGGATCAGTTGCTTTGTTTGCTTGGGAACTGCGAATATCACTTCAATTTTCCTGACTACTTAACATGTTCATACCTTGTACATACATAATTCTATAGTTTAAACTTCTTATGCTTTACTGCTTAGATAATTTGAAGGAATACAAATCTTGCTTCCTTTACATTTAATTTAGCAGTCACACTTTATATAGCAATGAACTTCTCTTGTCAATGACACTGCTAATGCTGATTAAACAGATACTGTAAATCATTGCCATAGTGACAAAACGTACTCCTTCTTAAAATACTCTGAATAATCTAATCTTTAAGCTTGTTAAATGAAATGTGTTGCTTGGTATGAAATAACCAGGTGTATGTGGTGATGGTTTGACGGTTCCTGTAAGTTCTCCTCGGGGTAAAGATACCACCCCCTTAGCAACACCGGTTCCAGGCCCGGATTCACTAACTTCCCCCTCTCCACCAGTAGTTCATTCAAAGAGAGGAAAATCACTGCAACCTACGCAAGTGCCTGTTAGTACAAGAGCAAGTATTGTTTTCCCATTGCTTGCCAGTGGTGGGCTATTCAATCAAACTCGGGATTCAAACAATATAAGTAAGTGCTGTGGCTTTTACGCTTAACATGCATTTTAAGTTTGTATGTTGCAATGTTTGAAATGTAAGCTTCTACGCGACGAGCTTTTTATGACCATGATCTTCGGTATGGTGTATGTGACAGTAACTGATAGTATAATTTTTCGGCATCTCTTGTACTTCATTGCTGGCATTATGTGATAGCTATATTCTTGTTTTGTAAAAACCATTGCAGGTGGTACTTCTTGGCCCTAGTTGTTTTATATTGGTTCCTAGTCTCCTGATACCAGTTATTACTAATACAATACTAATTGACCTGAATCTTCCAACTAATATTAAGCTTCTCATAGCATGGCAAGGGGTAAACAATTCTGCATTTTCACACCAGGTTACGGAACACTACGGGAAGAAAAGACACCGAAAATTCATATTTCTCATTCTCATCAACTCAGCTCCAATCCAAGTATTTACTCCGGTGGTGTAGGGCATGGGAGTCAACATAGTATTGGAAGCTTGGACCAGGTAACATCACCCACTAGCCACCAGTCCATCAAGCCTTTGAATACTGGTGAGGATTTGTACAGTTGGATGGCCAAGCAACAAGAATTTATAAAGGACAATGAAAGAGGAAATCTAAAAGGAAATTGGGTAAGCAATGTCCTATGTTAGAAGTTGCACTGAATTAGAGACTAAAAGTAATCAGCAGTAGTTTCTCTTAATTCCACCATTTCTTCAGGTCTTTCGTGCTGAGCAAAAGTCTTTGAAGGTACTTGGGCAAATAATGTTGTTCAGTTGCGTTTACATTGTTATAAATATTGTTATTTACTATTTCTAGCATATTAGACATTATACAATTCTTTAAGCTACTTGGCTGGTCGTACAATATAATGTTTACTGATTATAGGATTCCAAAATTAACACAATGACAACTGATGATACTGAAGATTCGGATGTACACAGCGGCGCTTTCTTATATCCAATGAAAGATTCACTAAGATTATTAGATGCGCATCTAATTTTCGAGCCACTGCTTTCTTCACTATCCGTTATGCCACAACAAATGCTATCTGCGATTGGATCGGGCAATGTGAATAATGTTTCGTCGCTAGATTCATTGGGATTTAATCTTTCTTTAGTAGGAAGTATGGAGACCATGCGTATTGATATAGTTGTCAGCGAATTTGGGAAAGTGACTGAAAAAAATAAAGGTACGTTAAACATTCATTAATATGACATCAAGTTCTACAAGACCTTCATTGTATGGTTGAATATTTCAGCTCCTAAGGCTCAAACGAAAAAAGGCGTCGGCTCTAAATTTTATCTGGACATACCGCCTGAAACTCCAGCGTTTTTGTGTGAAAAAATTGGCATTGATATAGACATTAAGAAAATGGCAGATATGACCGTAGATGATATGATACACAAACAAACTGTTTTATACATATCACGGGGTCAATTGAAAAAGCATACAAGCACCGATGTGAACTTCAGTTTAAATATACGCTATATCAGTCAGCAAGTGAATATGCCTCTGCTTAGATTATTACACCAAATTAGTAATATGTATCAAAATGTGAAGGAAACACAAATGGAATTAAAAGAACAACAGCCTGAAGCTAAGAGGAACGCAAACCTTATCGTGAACGAAAATGTTGCAAAAAACGGCTCTTCTTCAAGTGATTATAGTTCTTATTACAACTAAGAAAGTTTCATGTAGATCTTGTTTAATATCACTTTATCTTTTTGGCAGCATCGGATTTACAAGACCAACTTCTTCTCGACGGGAAGAAATTGGAAGTACCGTTACTTCGTAGTAACTTTGAACCCAGTTTATCCAAAACTAATGCGACAGAGACAAATGTACGTTCACGGCCCCAAAGTTTCGCACAAAAATTGCGCAGCACCGGAAAAAGTGTGAAGGGCTATATAAACCTGAGTGAAGGCGTGATTACGCCAAGCTTCGGTGCGAGTCCAAGTGGCTCTGGATTGGATAAAATTAGTATAATTCCGGATAAATGTAGAGACACGAATTCCACACCACGTTGCTGGAAGACAATTTATTATTTATTCGATTTGTATGCTACGCGACCGGAAACAAAAACTATAACCCACCGCTTTTCAATACCTGCTGAAGCAGCAGAACACTATAAAGCTGGAAAGAAATATGAATTATTAAATGAGGCAAAAGATGCTGATGTTGAGAAAGGGTTAAATGCAGAGAATAGTTCAACACCTGTACCTCTACCAAGAGAACTAAGTGCGTGCTTTTTTAAACTTTAACTCAATAAAAAGCACTTGGATGATAATAAAATTTGCATTTCTAGGTATAGTAACCGGTGAAAGAACGAGACTGGTCATCTTTGGTGTCGCGAAAATTCATAGAACTCGCCTGCTGGCTACTTTGAGTGGTTTGAAACTGGAAGCAGAAATCACGAGTTTACATGCTAGTTTGACGTGCCGTAAAAAGTCAAGACCAGCAAGTTTAGAATGCAGTTTAACAGGGCAGATTGGAAGGACGATGATTGTGCTCCTGGAAGGTGTGGCACCAAGTCAGCAAACAGTTGTTAAAGTCACTGTGGGAAAATCGCAAGCCCTATACTCCAGTATTAGTAGGCGGCAGAAGGATAAAAACAGCGCGTTATTAACTGTTGGAGCAGTGAACATTGACATACCTCAACATCCCGTAGCTTTGCATGGCATGATGACAAGAGGAAGTAAACAATTGTCATCAACACTGCAGGTGCGTTTGTGATACTGTCTATTATGGGCGAAGTCATTAAAACATAATAACATATCCATATTATTGTATTAGGAATTAAGAGTAACAAGAACGTCTTCGAGAATGTCTCGAGGACAACAGCCAGACGAAATCGACGGTATTCCTGGAAGCCCACATCAAGATGCTCCTGCACCGTCTGTTGATGTGGAAAAGCCACAACCAGTTTCTAGTCTCCTTGAACCCATTGTTATGCAATTTCATATTATTCTACAAAGTTTGAGTATAACCGCCGCATTGTTACCATCGTTGCAAGCGCAATACAAAATGGATCAGGTGAATAGCTCGGGAATAACCGGCAGCAAAGCTAAATTTACCATAGACCTGCCGCACCATAGTTTGAGCTTTACGACAAAGCTCCAAGTAACAGAAGCAAATTTACCTTCGGAAGCCAGTATTGAACTACCGAAGGTGCACGTTTCTGCAGAATACATTCAAGATGGTAGCAATAACATGAATGATAGTAAATTGGCCGGTAAATATAATATAATATTACAATAATATAATATTTTAAGCTGATATTAAAGGAAATTCAATCCTTTTTAAACATCGTTTTTGTGATATACAGATGGTGTTGTATTAAGGCAAGGCAGCTATCTCAGTGCAACGGCGGACATCGGTGTCTTTGAACATTCTTTAACTACTGATCTTTTGAATCATTTAGTGTTTGTACAGAAAGTCTTTATGAAAGAAGTAAATGAAGTTGTGCAGAAAGTGTATGGTGGGGAGAAACCTGTACCGTTATGGTTGGAAGACGAGGAACCAAATAGTTCTACGTTAAAGAGGATATTATTCTCTTTAATTATTCGAATTAAGGTACATAAACTTGGACATGGTGAATAATCGCGCACTACTTTGAAACGGATAATAATATTCCTTTTAAAAATTGTAGCGTATTCAGTTGACAGCAACCACTCCCACTAACTCGGCAGTGCGGTTGGAAACTGGAGCTGTCGAATTCCAACTATCGAACAGAGTACAAAATGTATCTGGTGCTACACAACCAAACCCATACATGAAATTATTTGGAAAAGCACAAGTAGACATAAACCTAAGTCTTGGTCAGTTATTAAAGAATGTTTTATTTGAAGAAGCCGAACCAGAGTTCCAGCAGTTTGCATTCTTTAATACAAGAGTTGGATTGAGAAATGCGTTCCAAGAGGAAATGGCTCGGGGAGAAGATAAAGAAGTAGTACTGATAACTTTAAAAAGGCCCCTTATTTATATTCAACCAATGGCGGTGGACAAAGCAATACTGGTTTGGTTGAATTATAAAAATGCATACGAATACTGGAACGAAAAACGTGCAAACTTAAACAAAGAAGTTTTGACTGCTACTCAACAAGTTTTCGAGAAAGTTCCATTTGGCCAGATCACCAGTCAACTTAGTGCTCCCCACTTAGGGACTCTGTTCCTGCAATTGACAGTGGATGATATGGGCATTTGTTTGCCGCTTAATCCACTGCCACCGAATAATTGGGGTCTCAATCGAGGATTGTATGATGGTGAATCTAGAGGTGCTGTTGTAGTAACATTAGAAAACACAAGTATATCGGCATGTAACAGTGGCAGTCTTGTTAGCAAAGCGAGGTACTATGATGGTCTACCACTACCACTATAAATTTAACTAGACCGTGTACCTATAATATGACGAAAACATTACAGGTTTGTGGGTCTTTGCTTACGATTTGCGGAAGATTTTGAAACATCTCTTGATGATTGGAAACCAGACATGAACGATAGTAGTATAATGAATTTATGTGTCGTCTCGGAAGGAACCTACGAAGTATGCAGCAGGACAATAGCACAAAAACAAGATAAGTCAGGTAATAGGGAAAACATTATTTTATATTGTGTATAACACGAGTTGCACTTATATATGCGTGCATACCGCGAGTATAAATATTGGGTAATTTATAGATAACGCAAAATGGATTTTGAATGTACAATGGCAAATGGAAGGTGTTGATATTCACCTTGATGTTAGCGTTGGGCAACAGTTATCAGCATTAGGACATACGTTAACGATGTTAACAGGATCTGAAGAAGACGATATCCATGTACCTGTAGATTATGATAGCGACGATGGAGACCAACCGGATAATAGTACTAGCCAGGTTAAAAAAAAAGTATGGTTAATTATTTCTTTATTTTATTATTTAAATATTTGTCGGTGAAGTGTTTCAGAAGTAAGTAAGGAAGCATTACAGAAATAGGCTTTGCATGCCCCATATTGGCGTTAATTTGATTTCTTTAAATTCTAGCGCATACTCTTCTACATTGCCGATTATATATTCTAATAAAATATATTCCTTCAGGAAAGTATATTGATGAAAAAGTCGAAAAATTGGACAGACAGTTTACCTGCGTTTGTATTTGATCCTACACTCGATGCGAAAAAAAGGTCAAAATTAATCGAAAAGGAGATGAATGAACAAGCGAAAATTATAAATGACCTTCGATCACTGGGAGCATCCCACGGCACGATAGAACAAGAAATGAAACGTTTGCACGAATTAGAAGCAATGGTCTTTAAAGATTTCCGAAGGTAGCAGGCAGAATACAAATACATTCATCGCCACATTATTTACAAACACCATATAAAATGCTTTTTTCCCAATTACAAAATAGAGACATGATCCAGAAGTTGAGAAGACAATCAGTCAAGGCATCTGGAATAAAAGGGAAATTAGGCCTAGGCAGCAAAGCTAATGCTTATCGTTCAAGATCATTTATTGTTCCATCGCCAACACCCGAGCACCAACTGGAAAGTCCAGAAGACATGAATATGGACATTAATTCAGCGAATTCTGCAAGTTACGAGAGTAGTCCACGAAGTGGGCCAAGCCGGTATGGAATGACGTACTATCATTATACTTAGAAACGTAATGTGTACTTAATAATAGTTCTACTTTTCAGCTCGGCATCCTTGCGTGTGAGAGGGCTCAGTGGGCCGCGTGTAACGTTTAGCGATACTCATACTATGTGCAGGTACTATTAAAGGTGTATGCAATAAGTCGACAGAGTATCTTTAGTCTTTAATAATCTTAATTTGATAGGCAAACATCATTACCGAGTGCGGGTTCCGAGTTAAGTCTGCCAGAAGGAGAGATAGAATGGCCGGAAACTATTGAAATAGACAGAGAACGAGTTGAATTGCGAAAGAAAAATAGAGATACTAGTTGCACTTCGAGTTACGATAGCATGGAGGGAAAGTGAGTATTACTATTTATTTATTAAATCACGGTAATGTATTTAGATATAGTAATAGTGTCAACAATCATCGAAACATTTCATATTGTTAAAGTGCGCCGCTACTGGATTCATTTGGCAGAGAACAATCGTCGTCCACATCATCACCGTATATTACACCTCAAAAGACACAGGAACCGAACATAGATTTCGAGTTAGACGTGAAAGTACTAATTAATAGCGGAAAGTGTGTACTTCATACAAAAGATCCAGGGAAGGAAGATGAAATTAAATTGTAAGAAGTAATAGTGTCTATTTCTATTAACTGGCATATCATGTTACATGTCATTGTACTAAATTTATTTGCAATTCTTAAACAGAATGAGTCGAATGAAGAAAGAAAGATCATGCTCAGGAGGAACCTTCGAATTCCAACCTAGCAGTCCAAGTAGTAGTAGAAAGCCGCTGAGTAGTAAAGAGAAATCGTCCACAACAAGTACTTCTCGATTACGATATCATCCGCACGCCAATGTACATTTGGTCGATTTGACCATCTTTCATATACCTGGCTTGGATGTGAAGGTACTGAGCATGTTAAATTTCTACTCTTAACACTAAGAATTTGTGACTGTGGCATACTATGGCATATTTTTGTTTAGGTGCACTATGAATCCAAAACATTACCTGAGGAATTAATGTCTCCTCGGGTATCGACCGATGCCTCTTCGTTAAATCCTCTTTCAATGACTGCACAGAAGAAGTCGAGTACTAAAAAAGCTAGTCTGTTTGCTTGGATGACACTTCAAAGTATTCCGGAAGAAACGATAATTAGTCCACATATTCTTGAATTTCTCGAGCAAACCTTGGAACCTATCCCAAGCAAGACCAACTTTCAAAGTGGTGCACAAAACAACTCAGTCTATTCACAAGAAAATACAGAAAGCTCTTCGTGGGCTGCTACAGCAGCAAGTAGCAATTACGTATACGCTAGTTTTCCAGTAGACGTTATAGTCTATTTTCATATGCAGCCATCGACCTTCAGGTAGAGCTAGCCGTAATATATCTTTTGAGAGATTTATAACTTATGCTGAATAGTCTCCATTGATTCTAGATTCTCCAGTTTGCCTGTATCTCGAGTCGAGTGCATGCTTCAATTGCCGTCCCTTGATATTGTATTCTCGTCTAAGCGCGCAGAAGAGGAGCTTATAGAATTTCGGGAATTCAAATCGTCCAACACACAATCTTCTGGGAAAGAAGCTGGCTCAGCTATAGGTGGATTATCAGTCACTGGCTGCCTAGCTGATTTCTCAGTTTATATTTTCCATCCATACGGTGGCGGGAAGAAAACCGGACTGAAAGAAGCACAATGGTCACCTTTGTCGGATAGCGAGAGGAAAGACTCTTTGAGTATTAATGTAGAGTTTGCAAAATTTCACTTGTCTCGGAGTCGCAAGCTGAATTTTCAAAGCGAACAACAGAAGAAGGGTGGTGATACTAGTCGAGCTGTTATACGATTTTCAAGTATGCTGACAATACTTGCATTTTACAATTATCTTGACTCTTGTGTAGGAACTTATATTTCCATTCCCTTTGCAGCTATTGTTGACATTGGGTCTGCTTCGTTTAAATACGACATGCGAAAGCTGACAGAAATTTTAGCATTTCCAAGAGCTTGGTACCGTCGCAGTATAGTACGCCGTTTATTTCTCGGCGATTTAAGTACTGGAACAGCACATTCTGAGGGAGACGGAAGTCCACCCCTAAATCAGGAAGAAGCTGTTATGGGTAGTTCGTTGTTAAAACATTACGATAGACACGGCGACGCGCTTTCGAAAAGCGCACCTGAGCGCAGTCCGACTTTGAATAGAGACAAATTAAGATTGAGTCTTGAAAATGATATACCCAAACATGCTCGGTTAAAAGGTATGTTTTTCTATTGGTATGCTCTCCTAGTTTAATATAGTTGATAAAACTTGTCTTTTGTGTTGCACTCAGATATTGGAAGGGGCTGGAGTTTTACAGCAGCCAAGCCCGCGTCTTCTGAAGTAAAATCAAGAGAATCTGCATGGGAAACTTTAGTTCTCTTTGCTGTGAATTTTACTCGCTTGAATGTGCACATGAATATGGGAAATGTAATGGGCAATGTTACCTGGATGACGAAAGATTTCAGATCCGATGGAAGATTGTCCATCGGCAGTACAGGTCACAAGAATTTGTACATTAGTATAGGGCTCGGAGGCTCCAGCCTAGATGCGAAGGGAGGTATTGTCGGCGGCATAATTGAATTGAGTAAAATTGACACATACAGTAAGTACAGTAGAAAAAAATAAATCAGAATATGATCCGTTATCAGATTGTAATAATAAAATTCTATTCTTCTCTACAGTACACATACGAGAGGAACCAGGGACAGAACCTGATCATACTGTAGGATTGAAATTGTTTGCCCTGGAGTTGCGTTTAGACTATATGGGGATAAGTGTATTAATGTCCAGGGTATCGTCATTAGATGTGACCCTTAGAGATGAATGGAAGATAAATCGAACTAACAGCGGTGATGCGTTTATTCCAACGAGGCGGCCGGCTGTAATATTCATGCATGGCGATTTGGGCTGGGATCAATTGCAAATAATGATTAGTAAATCTACGACTGCAGATTTACTCAAAATGTTTTATAAGCTTGACGAATTCTTCAGTCAGCAATTTAAAAGCAGCAAACTTGTATTTAGTTCCTTACAACCAAGGCAAAAAATTAATAATGCTAGCGTCAGGAAGAGGCAGCAAAGGAAGAGAACAACCGGCGAAGGTAAAATGATAATTCATTTGACGAATGTAGAACAATAGTACAAATATTACGTTACGACTACATATTCTAGGCACGTGGAATATCAATCAAACAGCTGCATCCGATGCCCGTCACCATAGACACTGGCAGAGGGTTTTATCTCAAGTTGCTGGTCTTCAGTTGGGTAGTTTACGATTTTCCCTACCTAGTACGGGGACTGTACTGGGTGGCACAATGGAACTTCATGGTTGCAATATTAGTCTGGCCTGTTTCCACGGGATAAATTTCAAGAGTAAAAGTTGGGCCCTATTTTCACTCAAAGAGCCATGCATCAGTTTCGCCACTGAGGCGCAAGAAATTCCAAGCGTCGAATGTAAGGGTTCCTTTATCATTTTCCAGGTTTAATTTGTTAGTACAAAACACTAAAATTTTATTTTTAGCTCCGAATACATCCGATGTCCATGTCGTGCAAACGCTAACTATCAGTTTAGGACAGCAACAAGAACAGCACGCGAGGCATCATTCTATGGCAACAGTTTGCCGATTAAGTCGTAGTGTTCCGCCACAATTTAAGACTCTTCAGGAATGGTTCCATTATGCTTTCGCTAGCAGTGAAATCGACGGTATTATTACTTATGTTAGATATGATTGAGCCAACTAATCTTTTAAACGTTTAATACCCCACTTTGTTATAGCAGTAGATCGTTTCCCATGTGTCGAGCGGGATAGGACAGATAATTCTTCCGATAGTAACGCCACAGCGCGTGGAAGGAGTACGTCCGCTACTTCTGGAAAATTGCAGGAACATTCCCATACCAGGGAAGTTATATTTGCTTTACCGTCTTTGCAACTGCATTTAAAAACAGAGCATCTGCAAACAGCAAAAACTCCGGATGTAGTAGGTGAGATACATTTGTTTTTTTACTTATCTTTCACGGATACTGGCTATTTCTAAAAACGTTTACATGTAAAATATATTTCAATTGAACTTTCTTCATTCCTGCGCGCGAGCAGATTTATCGTGGATTCGATACAAATACATGTTTGCGTTTCTTGTTTTGAATTAATTATTTCTGTGATATACTTTGTTAGACATACTTCTCTCGCTGTTTTGTATGTATCTCGCAATTACTTTCTACGTGTATTTTTAGGACTTCCTAAGCATATTGCCCATAGTAAGTATGACTTAAAAATGGATTGACGTTCACTTCCAAATTGGAGTACTTGCTTTTACCATATCTTATTTGCTTTAACAATTTCTATAGTACGCAGGGGCGCGTTACAGCCGTTAGGGATTCTAGGTTGAAGTATATTTTATACCATAAAAATGTAATTACTTTCTTAGAGCTTCGATCCTAACACATTTGGGTCTCGGAAGGGTCTCGGAAGACCCTTCGGTCACACGAAATCTGCGGGTGTTTAGTTTTTTAATTAATAAATTGACGCCCCTACCTTAAATAGGGGCCCTAGACAATTTACTCATTTGCCTACTGTACAACGCGCCACTGGTAGTACGTACTTATTAGACACGCTAACCAGAAATGTGCAATTACTTTGCATGCAACATTGGTGTCAGCTTGGTAGATGGTGCCAAGAATAATATTAGATGTCACCTATATTTGTTACATATTATACATTATATGCATATAGATGGTCACCACTGTTCTTAGAACTAAAACTTGCAAACTCAGTCACCAAATTCGTTTAAAGTGCACATGGTTCTACAACAATTGCGAAACATCCGTATTAAATCTTGTTGACAAGTGTAATGGTCGTGCGTTTCATTTCATAATGCATATTAAAGTAGTGTTGAACATGTTTCTAAATGCGAAACTTAGGGCTTAAAGGATACGTACTGCTTTGACCACTAACAGATGCAGCTATTTTCAAACTGCGCGGACTGTTTTGCAATGAACAATATTGCATTGAACCAATTTTACCAGTACTGTTTATTTAACAGGCGAGAAACCTTTAGTGGAGTGCAGTTTCATAACGGAATTCGAGGACCATATTTTTGTTACGGTAGATGCAGAAGCATTCTTCTTCTTGCACGACTTGATTACATCATATGTTAAGGAGAAGGAGAGAGTGGTAAGTGTGTGTGGGCTTGAGTAACATTTGTTGACATCTTAATAACACTGTGTTTAAATGTATCAAAGCACACGATGCAAAGTTTGGGCGCACGAGCGCATAGTCCAGATCCTCAAAAGAAGAAGAGCAGTAGTAGTACAAGTACGGGTGCCACTTCCACCGGACCAACTCTTACTACAGAGGATGAACGGAAACGGAAGCAGTTTGACCCAGCAGAGATGTTTATAAAAGACTGGCGATCTTATAGATGTAAGACGTGGCATTTGGAGCCAACAGTGAGGTAAGTCTAGTTGGATAGTTTGCGTTATCATAGCAAAACAAAAAATCTGCACTTAGGAATTTATGTTACAAGGTTACTATCATGGGCCGGGAAGAGCATTGAACCCTACGGGATAGATTATATTCTCCAAAAGTTAGGATTCGCGCATGCACGTACGACAATACCAAAATGGATCCAGCGAGGTTTCATGGATCCGTTGGATAAGTTACTAGCTATACTTATGCTAAGGATGGTGTTAGCTGTCCGCGAAGAACCATCGGAAGAGCAAAGGGAGCATAAGAGAGATCAGGAAACCCGGTATAAATAATTTGTTGAACAAAAACAAGTTGAAGGAAATACTAGGGGAATAGATTTCACTTCAGCCGTGCAGGTAAAAACAAACCGCACAACGTGTGACTAAAAAAAGTCTTGGTGTCTATTCAAAGTAAAAGCTGTCCGCGCTTTCAATTCAATGAGGCAACGAGACCACTTTATGATACATGCTTGATTTTTTTTACTTAGGAAAATCCGAACTAAGAAAAAATGGTAAAGCAGGATGACCGTTACTAGCAATTAGAATCCTGCTATTAAAACCAGTAAAAGTTTATCTTTTGTCCAACCTAGTATACTTTAACATACTTTATATATAGCACGAATTCCGATAGAAATTTATAAGAAGTATAACTAAAATATAGTAATGTAAGTAATATATTAATTGTACATTAAGTCGAAGGTAAAATTGAATCATAGTCAACGAGATTCCATTGGAATGGTGAGATAGTTTGAATGGGTAGCGCATAAATAAATACCGACGTATACATAGTATGTTCAGCAATACTTGTTTGTACATATAAGAAAGTTTAGAAATACTATAAGCGATAGGAGACAAATGTTTTAATTTGTTTCGTGAGAAGCAACTGCGCAGCTTGCAATTCAACACACTCTAAAGATGAATTTTCGTAATGTTTTGTTCCGAGCTTGTAACGATGCATAATGATTATTCAATGGAGTTATTACATATACGACTTATAGGCAATGAAAAGATTGCTACCACAAGGTCCGGATGATCATGGATGGCTGCCGATATTTTACGTGTGTATGCGTATTTGGGTATACATGATGATACTGCGCGAAAAAGGATAGAGCTTTATTAGCATTGCTTGCTGTTTTATAAGTATCGCTGGTATTAGACTGTAAATTGTAGATATGTGGTGATTTATATCTATAAGCGGTAAATTAGATTCGTCTTCGTTCGACCGTCAGTACAACTTGGCTTGCGTTTAGCAATATGAAGTTACTGTTATCAAGAGACATATCGTTTCTTACGCCATCCATTCGCATTAACTGTTCTATGTACCATCCAATGTCTTAATATGAATTTATAAATGCGACACGCGCTCTAGCAGCCAACAGAATAATGAACTATATAAATAAGTTGTTATAGTAGCCTGTAGGGTAAATGTATATGCTGTATTTTAATCGTCATGTATAAATATTCGAGAAGTGTAGGGGAATCGAAAAATCGACGAATCGCCGTAGGTGTTTCGAAACCCACCGATGTATCCCGTAAACAACAGGTTGTCGATTCCTTTCGGTTTTCCTACATACTACTTAACATTAAGCACGATTCATAAAGGGAACGAACATCACCGACGACGTGATCACTTCTAATGAAATTTTTGTATGTGTAAAAATGACACTTCTGTAGAGTACCCGTGTGTTCTCCGTCGTAATGCAAGGAGGTGAGATATTTTTTTTAGGTCGCGAATAAGATCGAACAATGCCACCACTCTGAAGACATTCGTTGCAGCCGCAGCCCACGTGTCGCGGCATTTGCAAGATGCGTTTGGAGTATTACCTTCAATTTTATAATGTCAACCATACAAACATATAAAAATGATCCAGATACACATATGCATATAAATATGCGTCTAGTAGATTGTTGCGAAAGCGTCACCTATACATGATTAGGAAGTATGTACACTATCATTTGTTATGTCAATTATTACAATCCTTAAGTTATTATCTACATAAGGTGTTCTAAAAATGGTATAACGAACTGTAATTATGGGATATAGATGAATAATTGCATTGAGAACTTTTCATATATTAACTAATGAATACTCGTGGCGACACGAGTGTGAACAATGACATTTCTGGAACGCCTTGCATTGATTCATAAGTGTATTCCTTGAATAATACTTTCTGCAAGTCAGTGCATTTATGATACATACGTCTTGTGTCGTAATTGGAGCGAAGTTGAACAACTTAATGTGTTCGGTAGATTAAAAGTTCAATGATATCCTTTTAAGGCTTACTCTTCGATTTACGGGTGATATTTCGAGTTTTAAATCGTATAATATTTTACCGTCGGACCCAGTACTGCGTGTACAGTTGCTCACTAATTTTTTCACTTTTAGCGCTTGTCTGAAATAAGCTTCGTCGGAAAACAATACCTTGAATTGTAATTTTATCTTCATTTGTGATAAAGTTGTATTTGTATAAATATTTATTATTTATTTCTCAACTCAAAACATAGGCGTCGCTGCGAAATAGTGGCCGGTTGCAGATAATTGGAAATATATACAAAGTTTTCGGATGAACAGTTAGCCATTCAGTGACTCGCAGACCATCCAGTAAATTAATCCTGACGAAACTATCTATGTCTATATCCACATATAAAGGTACACATTCAGATACATATATGCAGAATAAGGGAAATAAAATAGTGTGGCGCAAACCGCATTCTCTCCTGAAATCAATGTTATGTGCAATGAACTCCGATCGTTCCAAACTGTAGAGCTACTTCTACTGAATTTCTCAACTGTTATCCTATTTTCTTTGTATATTTGTTATAGATATTCGACAAGAAGTAAATCAATAAAAACTTGAAACGAATCTATATACTTAACTCTCGTTATGATGACGCTGCAATACCCAGGGCCACGCCAATCAGGAATGATATCGGTACGTGTGTGGATTTCAAAAGAAAAGGGAAAAAATGGCGAGTCGCGAGTACGGGATCGAATTGGTGGTATGTACAGTGTTCGTAGACTAGCAGTGTGCGTAGGTGTTTCCGGCCGGCTGAAGCACGGGCATCTGCCCGTCCATTCTCAAAAAAGAAGGAGGAGAAGGGCGGGAATGAGGAGCGCGTGGAAAAGCAAGAGGGCCAGGGGGCAGGAGCGGGTAAACGGGCGAACAGCGGAGTCGCCGACGAAACTAAGAAAAATAGAGTACACGAACGGGCCGAGGCAAGTGGAAATGCGGGATGCGAGGGTCCGAGCGCGAGAGATAAAGAGAGAGAACGCTCGGCCGGAAGCAGTTACTCGTGCGATGCAACGAAAATATCGGGCGTCCGTTTCGCAATCGGTCTACCCGCGCTCGACTCAAGTTTAATATAGAACACTCGCACACCCTGTCGCGAAAACATCACGGTATGTCGTATGGCTTGCCATTACGTTGATCGCGTGGCTACATAAAATATCATCGATTTTTCTTCCGCCCGCTTTTTCTCGAGGGCCTCTGCCGCGCATTGCACCGCGACCCGGTTCCCACTCACCAAAGCCGCGCTCCATTCACGATGATATCACGGCCAGCGCCTCACTCGCCGCATACCTATTTGTTGAATAGTCGATAACGCGCTTGGCCCGCACAGCACAAGTTTAACGTCCCTCGCCGGGAAGCGCGTGACACTACATCCTGTTTGGACGCCGGCATTCTGATAATGCGCGCTGCTGCTCCTACCAATTTCTAAATCAGTCGAGCGCACCCGATCACAAGACCAACTGATATGATTTACTAACCACCTAGCCACATGCCCTGCCGAGTCACCTTCTCGGTAATGCGGTCCTTTCGAGCTGTTGACTCCGTATGCTAAAGTTCCGCTCCCATTAAAGATGCGCTTATTGTTAGCCCGACTTAATTAATGCACGATAGCCAGTTATCCACCGTACATACAATGAATGCAACGCGCCTAACACGATACCAGAAATATCGCTAGATTCCCAGAATAGCAGGAAGCTTCCCTGAAAGTTCTATCAGCTTTAGTTCTTTTCTCGATCTAGCTCTCGTACTAACTAGTTTTATCACCATCGGTTAGTTAATTCCCATCTTCCTCGGTCTTGGAAGTTTTCCCGTGGCATCGCACTCCGATTATAACGCCTTTCTATATCTGTGTCGATCCTTCACAACATCCCATACTCGAGATACTAATCTGCTTTACGGATTCTCGTATTTTCGCGGCAAAGTACGTCAGGAGTTTTATCGTTTCCGCTTTCGGGGTGTTATTGTATTAACGATTGTATTATTATCAGACCGTCAGAAATTTATGGTTCCCTCGCCTTCTACTCCGACAGCCTCCTCTTAGGAATTTCTCATTCCTGACTCGGTTAAAAGTTCCATTACCACTTCTTAAAGTTATATATGCAATACTCATTGTCGCCGATCAATTTTTTAAGCAGGTAACATTCTACAAATGGGTAAATCTGTGAAAGAAGAATGTCCGGGTGAGTATCGTTTAATGATTAAAATATAGAAGTAGAATGAGGAATGAGAAAGGGTTAGAGGACGGTGTTTGGTAGGTTCGACTTCTTTCGAGTTGATAGAGCGAGTCAGTGAGACAGGGCAAAGCAATCTTCCCTCGTTGATGCGTTCGCCCGTCCGTAGAAGAAGGGATAAGTAGTCGGGGGGAGCCGAGAGCGAGAAGGCCCCATGGAATGAAAGAGATCGAGCTACAAAGAAGGGGGCCACTTCCGGTCACGTGACACCACTGGACCAGCCGGCCACTTTGCTCTTCTTATTTTCGGCTCGCTGTGTTCGCTCCGCATCCGCCCCTTTCCTCTCATCTTGATTAAGCCCAACTCCGTCACAAATCGGTCAGGAAACAAGTGAAACAGATGGACCAACACGTTTTCTTCTCCCTCGTTCCCGGCGAGTCGATTGGCCACGTGGAGTTTCGAATTTTGGTTAGAAGCCTATCCTACACGGGAACGGAAGTAATGCGGGGGGACGAGTGGAAAATGCATATTTTGCTCACTGGCTTTATTAACAATTGGCCGGTATAAACCTGAATGAAGCTAGTAACAATTAGATAACAACGTATGCGTGAACGCATACCTTCGAGCCTAACGAATTCGCATTAGCCAGCAATAGTGCTGTCTCTGCCTTTTAATAATATATTGACGAATACAGAGAGTTGGATACAATTTGAGATGAATTTCTAGTGCTCGTCCATAGTTGGGGGGTTGATTGGTCGAGCGTTCCACGATAATCTCTATCTACCGCATTGTAGTTAGTCGCCGTGAGCGGAAGGCAATTACAACTCAGTCAAAGTGAGAGCTCGTATGGGGCCTATGGTTATATGCCCGGCGTGGCGAGGTTCTTCATCATACAGAGCTACCGGTCTTTCACGTGCTCCCATTTCCCCTTGCAGAACCTACTCGCGCATGTATTTATTCGGTCAATCCCTCAACGATCAATTTCCCCATACGATCTGCTAACAGATCGTGTACCTTTGAACTTCCTACTTCGGTGGATACTTCACGGAGTGTAGATTGACCCTCACTCTCCGGCTATTCCGTCTGTTTGATTTTTCCATTTGATTGCTCATATGGCTCTCTCTCTCCCTCAATACACTACTGACTCTACTCCGCTAGAGCAAAAATCGCATATTGCTATTGGACTATTGGGATCGAGTTTCAGGAATTGGGTAGCGTGATTTTCAGGCTTTACCGTCGAGTGTGTTAAATAGAAATGCATAAATATATACGTATATGTATATATATAATATATATGTGTATGTATATATTTACAAGACATATACAGAGCGTATAGATTTAATGTTAATAAAAACTTATTTTCTTTCGCTTGGCGAGACACACGCACACGCATACAGGCACGCGCAGGCACACACATTCAGACATTTAGGACCGCACTCATACTTGACCGTTTTGGTGACCGTGTTGCTTCAGAATCCGACTCAGATATCACCACTCCGTAGATTCTCCAGCGAGCAACCCGGTTTCGCATCTTCCGCCCGAGGCTCTAGTGATACTGGCAATGATTCTACCTCGCGAGTAGAAATTCGCCTATTCGTTCGCTGCGTCAACTATACACTAGACTCGTTGACTAACGTCGGCTCGTACAGGTTCGGTATGGTGCAAGCCGAGTTGCTTCGATCTCCCAACAATCCCCCCGAGAACTTTGAAAACGCATTTCCAGATACGAGCCGACTGTTGCCACCAGCGCATTCTCCGGGCTGTTTTCGCATTCTTAAGAGAGACAGCTTTTACAACACACAAGACCACTCGCACCCTCGGCGTTCCGCGAAGCGCACGCGCGCTTCACCATCTACGAATATCTTGTGCTACAATATTTACGACACATATGCACTTCCGGATAGTACGCCGATCGCCGATCGCTTGCCACAATCGATTTCCCGACAAAGCGCGTCGATTCTCGCATCGACGCGACATGATCAACACTGACACGCACTCCTTTCCCAGAGACAACGGCGACCATGCAAAGCTACACGTGCGTCCAGTGACTTCGCTGCGTGACAATCGGCATAATCCTCCGAGGAACTCAAGGATACGCAGCATAATCGCTCTCCTGCGACAGTCAAACGGAGTGGTGGTATACTACATACCTTCCCTACGGTGAGGCGTACATTTACATTTAGCTGGATTAGGTGCGGAATTACCAACGCGTTTCCCTCCTCTCGCCGCGGCTGTCCCCTAGCTCCCGATCCTCGCAACGCCTCTAGAAAGCTAGTGGAAAGTCACGGCGAGCCCCTCTGGTTCGCCCGAGTCAGTCAGAATCGTAACTAACGGAGAAGAAACGATTACCCATCCCGAAACCGACGTAGACTCGCGAGAGAGGCTGGCGCGTTCTTCACAGACGTCTACCTGCTTCCCCTCCCCTCCCCCCCTTCTAGAGAACATTGTTAATAAAACTCGCAAGACTAGATAATACTGGAAAAGATTAACAAAATGGAACCGCCCGAACATTACGAGACCTATCCCGTGTACTCCTTCGACGCCCCTCCCTACATACAATTGGCCTTCTTCCTTTAAACCGCATTCTCGCCGTTCCCGTGCACACACATCCGCCTGGACTCGCCTAGCGATCCTTCCACGCCGCTCTCTCGCCACCGGTGCGATACGAGTAATACGTAGCGCACTGTGCTCATATTCCTCGGCAACACTATCCTAACAGGGCCGGCCGAACTTAATTCCTCCGCTTCGCTGAAGCCGGTATGAAACGTAGGCGCGCGATCGACTACGAACAGAAGCCGGCGATCGCGGCCTCCGATTAGGAAATGAACGTTTTATAGAGGCAGGAGCGAGAGGAGGGCGGTCGCGCGCGCGCTACATCGTTATTCATGACACCCTTCGAGTCTGTACCGGCCTGTCGATCGAACACGTCTCGCCTTCTCCTATATGTCCTACGTAAACTATATACTTGGCGATACACCCACGAATAAATTAATCGTAGAAAAGTTTGTCCTTTATACAAACGTAATATACAATATACATATCTATACCTATACATGTATAGGTGTACGTGCTCGCAATGAGGAGGGTGCCGTGTACGGGACACGTGTACAGCTATACATATACATATATGTATATACATGTGCTTGCGTTAATATACTTTAGTTCTCCTATTTACCTTGCGCGTGCACGCGCCCGTACTATTTATATGTTTCGTTATGTATAGAGTTATCTATACGTAAGTGGTATGTCTGCATAATACGCACGTTTGCGTACTTTATCTTTCTCAATATTCTCCTTCTCGCTCTCTCGCACACACAAACACGCAACAGTCACTCGTTCATGCGTTCGCTCCATCACTCGTACCCTTTCTCATTCATCCTTGCGCCGTTCGCCTCGTGTGTTCGCTCGAGTCGGGGCCCACCTTACTCTCTCGCATGTCCGATCGTCCTCCGAGTTCACTTTAGCCAATACTCCTCTCCCAGTCATACCAGCGCGCGCAGATCATTCGCACGGAAATCTCTCTCATTCTCACTGTGTCAGCATTTCGTTCTCGCGATCGCACGCGCGCGCGCGCGCGCGCGCTCATGGAAATAATAAATAAAACACTTGCGACGTCAGACGCACGAATTCGTCAAACCTCCAGTGGTTTTCGACTTAAATGCAACTCTTGTACTTAATGCAATGCACTTTTACTCTCCCACCCGTTGTCCGGTCCTGACCATCTGGTATCGGGAATCTCCCTCGACAGTAGGATTTGTCGGAGCGGAGGTATAGATACTCTCACCGATGAAATCCGACACACGAGTTCCTGTATCGACGTGGAATCGGCCGGTAGCCCTCCCTAATTGCGGGCCGGTGCTGTAGCGAAACTCTGCATGTTAGAGTTCCGGCGTGACTGGGTCGAGCAGCCTCTTCTCCGGGTCCCTCGAGTCTCCGATATCGCTGGCGATCGGGTGATGCCTCGCGTTGTTTCCAAGAGTGTTCGGGTTGCACTTGCATCCCTGGGAAGCGTGCCGCGCGTAGCAGGTCTCGCAGACGGCGACGCAGCCCTTGAGCGGCCAGTAGCAGAGTAGGCAGGGCATGACGAGGGTGAGGGCGCTGAGGCAAGCCCACCTCGAGGTTCGCCTGGTACCGGTGCAGGAGCACGGCTCGTCCGCGCAACTTCCGGCCGCCTCGCCGTCGATGCCGCCGGTACTGCTCCCATCGGCGCAATGATAGAACAAGCCCTTTACGCAGCAGAGGCACGAGGCATAGTCGAGGATGGTGTCCGCCGAGCAGTAGCACGAATTGTCGCACAACCACCGACTAGGCAACGGCGGCGGCTCGCGGCAGGATTCGCAGCGGCACCTGCCGCAAAAATCGCACATTATCGACAGACCGGCTGGATCATATGCTCTGGAGGCGAGTGTACTCGCTGGTTCCTTGGTGAAGGAGACCGGTTGCTTGGTCACGGCGTTACCCGTCGTCGTGCTACCGGCGATTATACTGCCCGACGTAGCGGTGCTCGTCGCGTTTCCGCTCAGGCCCCGGAACACTTGGTTCCGCGAGTGTCGCTGTTGCCGATGAGTTGGTGCCACCGACGTGTCCCTGAGGCCCGCGAGCCCCTTGTGACGATGCCTGCGCTCACTCTTTGGACAATCACCGGGCCGCTTGCCCTCGTCCAGCCGGCGATCCTGATTGCAGCAGTGCTTGAACGGCGCCTCCACGTACTCGTTGATGGTCCTCTCGACGTCCGGCCTCGGGACCGTCAGACTGACGGCGCCCACGGGACTCCTTGGCGGAGCTGTCGTTTCCGTGGTCGTCGGGAGGAGTACCCGCGTGTTGTTGGCATCGCTGGACGCCTCGACGCTCTGCGGTGGTGGCGGCTGTCGGAGGGACGGCCTGCTCCTGAAGGAGCTCGAGAGCGGCGTTAAAGGTGCGGTCACCAATACCCTGGTGGTCGCGGGCCTGGGATCGCTCGAGGGCGATGCCGGCCGGATTGGAGCAGTGGTGGGATTGGGTAGCGGGCTGGTGTGTACAACCGGTAGCCGGGGCGGTGGGAACGGTCGGTTGTGATCGTGGACGCGTGCCGGCCTACCGGGATACGCGTCCCCGTCGTCGGTGGTGGTGGCGCTTCCATTATTCAGATCGCCGGCAGCATCGGCGACGCCACTGGGAACGAAGGCACCGGTGCTCGCGGCGGTTTGCGAGGGTGGTGGCCGCGACAGCGGCGGAATCGCATTCTTTTGCGACATCGGCCAACCTCTCAGTTCAAGATGCTCGACTTGGCAACGCGCGACCACTCCGTTGGGACGTCGTGGCTGATGATGATGAGAGGATTGCTGTTGCTGGTGGTGAATTCGGTGCTCCTCCTTCTTCTTCGCCTCCAAGTCCGTCTCCTCTTGCCTGCAATTCTCGAGATCGAGACCAGGCTCGACCTGGCCTCGGAGCCGGCTCGCTGAGAAGACCTTTCCTCCTGATGTTGTCGCTCTTGCACCTGCTGCTGCTGCTGCTCCTTCTGGCGAGGGTGATGCTGCGCAACGATCCGACAAACCCGCTGATGATTCCCGCTCGCTAGCCCATCGTTCGACGCCTCGTGGTGAACCTGGACACGATGCGCTGCTCTGCAGACCTGACGTTGGGGTACGTGTCGCCTCGGTAATCCGCACTGCCCAGCCCGCGCGAGGTGGTGGCACACTCGACGAGGGCGTTCCATTAGCGAGGGTGATGCTCGATAATGCTCCGCGTCCGCTTCCTCTCGCCCTCGCGACACGCGCTTCATCCCCACCTGGAACCGAGAAAAAAGGAAGAGCTTATCTATGTGTCTCTTGCAACAGGGCCCACACCACATCCCCCCGTGCAGCCTCTCCGGCGCACACTCCGTACCAATCTGCATCCCGACTGTTAAGAGCTATCGCCATATCGGGCTGGCGTGCGGCCACCTCGCCGCCGCGCCCGATAGGAGGACCATCTCAATGAAGAAATCCGAAAGCGGTTCACGAATCACACGGTACTGAGCCGCCAGAACGAAGAAGCGTGAACGAGAGACACGGCCCGCGCTGTAGTACAACCTACGTAACCACCAAAGAGAGAGAGAGCCGTCTTTTTCACGTGGGCGAACATGGACTGCGAGTGGGCGCGCGCGCTCTCCTCGACTGTGCAACGGGGTTCTTGATTCAGTGGTCACCAACCCACTCTCCACGCTCTCACAGTTCTGGAAGAGCCGAGCATTCTGCTCCACAAGGGATAACCTTCGCTCTATCTCCGCGCCCTAGCTCTCCGCGCGCCAACATCGCCACTCCGCCACTCGGCTCCACGGCTAAATTAAATCGAACCTGCTTCCCCTCTCAGAAATCCTACATTCGCTCCTCCTCGAGCGATGCGTCCCACCCACGTTCCCTTCCTACAGCAATTCCTAACACTAGCCGTTCTATCGGACAATTTAACCGAAACTCGTTTACCGGGCCCTTTTAAACGCGCACGGCGCACGGCGCGTTTAAAGCGGTGGAAAGCGATCGAAAAACGCTTAGGCCAGTATGTATTGCATTAAATTGTGCCGGGAATCGGTATGGCGTGGTTCGGCCCACTCGATGCGCCTACAGAATCCGAAGGAACGACTTTTGTCCGTGCGAGACCGATCGCATCCTACACGCATCCGCCGTGGCAGGCAGGCTCGTACGACCATGCTGGCGCCCTGAGAGCGATCCTCAATGAAACCGAATACATTAAATCTCCGCAGTGAGGGAGCCGACGGGGTTCCCGTCCTACAAACCGCAGCCGCTCCCACTAGTTTTTCGGGGATTCGGCCTCTAACCAGCTATTTCCAAACGGCTATCTCGGAAACCCACGTGAAAATGGGCCCAGCCTGCGCTTCCGTTAACGTATCGTGCCGATCGAAAGAAAGGGACGCGCGTCTGGGCCGCTTCGAGTGTCCGCCAGACGATCGAGGGGAGTGGAGAACATGATTAATATTTCCCAAGAACCATTGTGAATCCTTGACCGGCTCCGCCGTTAGACCCACGTGCCTCGACACGTGTGGCCATGTGTGTCCGAGAGGCAGCACTCCTCCAAGTGCGCTCGCGGAGAAACAGGCTGGTCATTCAGCGGATGCACTCTCGGTGGAAGCACCAGCTATCGCGCCGCCCGACTGTCATAGGTCACAACTTTCAGCCGCACTATGCTGACGAGCATAGATAGCAGATACGCTCGGCATGAGCCGAGTGCTGAATGACTGCCGATTTCTCTGCCGAGCGTGTCGGAGATCCGTGAGAATCCCCCGCGATTCTCAGCGGCCGAGTAGACAGTTTGAATCGTCGCGTTGTAATTAAATAGAACAGATTGATTTATACCTTGCACCAGGGAGCGTAGGAACCTCAGAAAGCCAGTCAACATGGCCGAGTATATTATTCACCGCTTACTCACTCGACACCATTCGAGAATCGAAAGAGAAGTTACACGACTCGCACGACTCGCGGGAAGAATTCCTATGGCATTTGCGATACGGAGTGGGAGTGATATCGAGCGTAGCGTGACACTGTGGTTCCGCTGAATAAGCCCACTTTCCAGGTAAGGATGAAATGGGCTTCGGATCAATGATGAATCACGGCACAGGTATACGGGATGGAAGGACTTCGGGGAAGATTGGTAATCGCGTAATTGTGACACTGCCATTATTTAGCCAACATCCGCATGCATCGAATGCTCGCTTACCGTCACTTTCCAGCCGCACACGTAATCCCGATTCGTAATGCAGGCTCTGCTTAGTAATAATGAATCAAGGTGTGCGAGCCGCTCCGCTGAGACTCATACTACTTCCACAATGACCGACTACAAAGGGCCCCATCCATCATTAACAGAAATCGACAAGCGGCCGAGGCGCACGATTCTAATACACGCGCGAGTTAACTGCTTCCTCGAATAAGCGGAGGTCTCGTCGAGGCAAAACTGCTTTTTAATTCGTCTCGGAAACGGTACCGACGGCCGGCGGATGTCCTTCCTTCCTATACATGGTTTCCGCTCAATCGAGCTAATTGATGCGAGTCTCGATCGCGCGTCGTCCAAGGAACGATCGAATCATCGAAAATGACGATTAAAAATCGACGCACGGCCTCGGGAGTGTCGGGTGGGAGAGCGGGGGGCCACCGCATATGGCGATGAGGCGCGTTCGATACGGCGAAGCACTGTCCCGTCGAAAAGAGAGGGTGGGCCTGGATAGAGGTATGTACGCGCGGTTCGCAAGAAAAAAGCCCGATGATGATGAGCGAGAAGAGAACAACTTACTGAAAATTCATGGGACCAGTGAGAGTGGAAACGAAAGGTGGATACGTCCGGGCCGGGGCCAACGGACTCCCCTCAGCGGCCTGTCGGCACAGGAAGCGGGCGTGCGCCAGCTCGAATTTCCAGCGGACCGATCGGCCAACGGGCCAATTCCATGTAAACGGCGTAGAGAGAGAGAAAGAGAAAGAGAGAGAGAAAGAGCCGCCTAGAGCACACACCTTATCCGTTATTCGTGCACCGGGCAGCCTTCTTCCTCCTCATCGGTCCGTGGCCAGCCTCTCCACTTTCTCCCGTTATCCTTCTCCCTTGCCGCCACTCGCGCGATTCCAGTCTCGCACCGCACCCGGCCGCCTCTATGCAACCAAGTGTACTCCGTGAGGCGACACGTCACACGCGAGAGCCACGGCTATGAATGAAGAGAGCTCGGCACGAACCTCCAGCTCCTCGCACACACACAGTCGTCCCCGCTCGCGCGCTCGGCTCTCGGCCTCCGCCGCCGTCGCCGCCGATCTACGTGGCCGCCGACTGCGAATCTCGGCGCAGCACCGACCCGACACACTACCGGAAGTCCCAGCCGGAGGAGACTCCCCGACGTATGCGGGGAAAGTAGTCACCGATGCGATTCTACTCCGACTATCTTCCCGACTTCCGACGTCTTCGCCCTTCGCCCCGCCACTCGCCTTATTGCCCACACCGCATCAATCGACGGCTGCAGCCTCGTGCGGCTCTCTGGAAATCCAATTCACAATCGGCGGATTCGACGCCCAGTGACTAGGAAGGGGTGGGAGAGAGAGAGGGGGGAGAGTAAGAAAAAGAGAAGAAAGGGGGGTAGGGAGGGAGAGTGAAGTCGGTTTGTCGGAGTAGAGACGGCCGAAACGTCAAATACCGAGACAATCTCAATGACGGCCGGGGAACGACTGACAATGGGCTTGCCGCGAGCGGATCAAGCCGGAGGGGGCAGCGGGGAAGGGGGATGGTGGCAGGCGATTGGACGCAGTGAGGGCGGGGGTGCGGGCCGCCGGGGACAGGAGGGTCCCAAAAGAGCGAGCGAGAGAGCCACCGCCAGCCAGCAAGACGGAAAAAGAAAGACCGACCGGGGACCAAGGGATGGTGAAGGAGACCGGCACACTGAGTGAGAGAGGGAGAGAGGAGCGGAAAGCAAGAGCGAGAGCAGGAGCGGTAGCAGGCTCAGACAGAGGAAGGCGTGAGGGGAAGAGAGAGAGAGAGACAGAGAGAATGAGAGAGGGAGTGAGAGGATGAGAAAGGCAGCGGCGGAGGAGCGGAGGGTGGAGGGAAAACAGGAAGAGGGAAGGTGGGAAGGAAGCCATGAATGGCGACAGTCAGACGAGTAGCCCAGGAAGAAAAAGTGGAAAGGGTAAGTGGCAGGCGGCCGCCGGGCAGGGAAGGAGGACGGCGACGAGGGTGAACCGGAGAGTACAAGGGTGTCGGAGTGAGGGTGCGCGCCCTGATGAGGGTACGCGCGCTACAAAAGGGAGGAAAGGAAATATAGTGGAAAAGAAGGGAAAAAGAGAGGGAGATGGAAAGAGAGGAGGAGGTAGGGAGAGAGAGAGTGAGTGAGTGAGTGAGGTGCACGGCAGTGTGGGCTCTTTCAGCGGACGGTCGACGCCGCCATCTGGCGATATCGTGGCCAACGAGCCGCTCGCAACACGAAGCTTTTTATGAATGGGCGGAAGCTATCATTGAAGCTTTAGATTGAATGAAAACATTACCTATGTCGTCAGCATGTATACCGGCGACGGCGTCGGCGCGCCGGCAGTGGCGGAGTGACGCTCTCGTCGCCAGCCACATCGGGAGGTGGTAATGCCTGCCTGCCTGCCTGCCCGCCACTTTTTTCCCCCCCGTGCCCGTGTCAAACAGTTTACACGGCCACTTCCACGCCGTGGGAAATCTTTTTTGTTCCTCCTCCACCCCGACGCCCCCCCCCCGCGCGCTACTCTGATACCGTCGGGCGCTATCGATCGAATTTAAAATGCCGCGGGACGACGCTCCCATGCCGCCGCGGCCAGCCACCAGGGCAAGGAACTTCCCAGACCGACTCTCTCTCTCTCTCCGTTTATCTGCAAAGCCCGATTTTTGTCACACTGCACTTTTCATTGTGGCACTCGCTACTTGGAGCCGTCACCAATTGCGAGTGCCTGTCGCCTGCCGGGGGGCGACGCATGAGTCTGCTGTGTCAATATTAGGTATCGCTTGCGTGTAATATCGAGGCGTAGCTCGCACGTGTGCTTTTGGCAAATGACAAAGTGATTGGACAACTGAGAATCATTAAACGCGCCTGTTGTGAAGGAATGCGAGTGATCAAGTAATCAGGTTGCATCTTTCATAAAGCACACTTAACCATCGGCTCGCGTCCACGAGCCGCACCTACGAGGCCGCGGTGACTGACCATTATTCGGATCATCGCTCATTAATATTACGCGCGATATTAATGCTACCCGTATTCGATCAGCCCACTTTGCATCGGCCAGCGCCGCGAGGAGCGGACGTGCGCGCCCCGCTCGCGCTTCTTCTCCTAATCGCGATGCATACCGAGAAATTGGAGCGCAGCGCCGCGACGCCTGAAAATCCCGGCTCTAACTGTACTCGGTGCCGGGCGGCGAACGGCGGGCGCTCGCACCGGAGGAAATCTCGATCCAGTTCATAGCTCATTTCAGTGTTCCGGCTTTTAATTCGCCGCGCGGAAGAAAGATATCCCGTGAAAGTCGAGCGGACTCCGCTTGGCGGAGGAGGAGGAGAAGGAGGCGAGCACGTCCGGGTGGAGGTCGATTTTCATTGAGGAGAGCGAAGCGAGCGAGCGGACAAAGCCGGGGCGCGTTTTATCTTCGTCCTCAATACCCGCCCGGAACGAAGATATCGCGCTCGAGAATGGCCAGGCCTATCGAGGCGAGTGGCGCGCAGTGACATCGACCTGCGAAAAGATTTGTAGGAGCGCGCATCCGGTAGCCGTGGCAGGCGACGCTTGAATGAGTCTCGAGTGCAATCTACTATCAGCGCGGCTCCGTTTAGCGAGAGCGGCATGTGCGCCGGAGATAATTCAGTGTCGGTTGTGCCGCTGCAGCGGCGTTCCGCCTAGCCTGCCAGGCTACTATAGCAAGAGAGCGGCTAGAGCTATAGAGGAGAATCCTTTCGTTCCGTTTCGTTTAGTCTCGTTTCAGGCCGAGTCCCTCTCTCTCTCTCTCTCTCTCTCTCTCCTCTGTCTTTCTCTCTCTGGCGATGGTGTTCGGTCGGAGCCAGCAGCAGGAGCAGCAGCCGTCGAGCAAGTCGAGCCCGCCTCGCCATGGTGCGACAGAGTCGTCGCAGTGGTCGCGGCAACATGCGAGAAAGATGCTAAAAGATGAGAGAGAGAGAGCGGGAGAGAAAGAGAGAGAAGAGCGAGCGAGCGCGCACGGATAGAAAAAGAACGGAGAGGAAGAGATAGCTCCTCTCGTTCTGGCGTGCTGGCCGCTTCTATATTTATCCCACTCATTAATTCTGTCCTCGTCGTGCACGGTTCATTCATTGGTCGGTCTGTCCCGCTCTATCCCACTGAGCCCGGCCGCCAGTCCTCTCTCGAGGCTGTCTCTCTCTTTCTCCCACACGCACGTACGTTCATTCATCTCCTCTCTGTCTTCCCGGTACTCCGACGCCCGCTCGCCTCTCCACTCTCCTTCCGTTCAGTGTCCTGCTCGCTCGCCGCTCCTACGCTTCTCTCTCGCTCTCTCGCTCGCCCGCTTGCCGCCCGAGCCGTCTCCCTCGCGAGCTCCGTCTTCCTCTAGTCGCCGCTCTCGCTCCATCCTCGCCACGACGGGGTACGTCGCTCCTACTCGATCGTACTCCACCCGGTACATCCGCACACGGCCAACGCCAGTAGCGTAGTTGCGAAAAGGTCTCTCGAGGCGACGACATTCGCCGAAACTCCCCTGCACTCGCTTCCCGATAGCTCATTCAGAGCCAGGTAGATAGGTACTCTGGCTCTATGAACCAAACGGTACCGTTAGTTCGAGTTAGGTATGCTACTAATAATCCCAGCAAGTTGGATCTTTTCCCTTATGTTGCAATATTTTTCAAATTTACAGATTCTCGGGAGTATGAGGGCGAGTGGTCGATAATCGGGAAGAAGGGGGAGCACGGAGGTGTCGGTCCATATGGAGGGACAGCAGTGAATAAGCGTCTGGCTGATCCTGCGTTGCGTAACGGCGTATTTCCGGGTCGCACTCTGCAATACTATACGAAAACGAAATAACGCGGATAAGGCGATATCATATTTAGAGTGTAATATTTCTCGGGCGTATCTGGCGTGTCACGTTTCGAGCGATATTGCACTCACGCGTACACCGCATTGCAAGCTCATTTGCCAGGGCGGCCGATAATCACCTCGAAATACGCCCGGGCGTTATCGACCGCCGAAAAAGTGCGGCCGCGCGGGAGCGACACCGGGAAGTCGCGGTCCCGAGGATGACATTGGTGCGGGGCTGGGAAATGACGCGGACGATTTGCATCGTGCTCTTTTCGCAAGGTACTCGGCGCGAGCCGGTACGCTACTGAAGCGTAGAGAGACAAGCGCGCACGGGAACGTTAAGCGAGGCAGGCGAGCAGCACAAGTAAATAAGCAAGCGAGCAAGCGGCCAAGTAAACTTTGACGAAGGCTTGGCTCGACCGCTCGAGCAACGCTAGCGGAATCAAGGATCTCCTCCCCTCGAAATTGTCCGTCGGATAAAAAGAAAGTGGACAGAATCCGACACGCTCAACGTTCCTCGATAACTCGCGACTAAACCAGCAACACGCTGAGTAAAGTGGCCCGAACAATTTGTGCGGCCGCGTGCGATTCGAGCCAAGTCGGCGCATGATTTATTGCAATTATGTTCCCCGCGACTTGTGTAGCAATGAACCTCGCGCAAGAGGCACGTTCCGCGAGCGTCGCGGTGCGTGCATGTCCCAATGGAGGAGCGGATGGCACGTGCATATGCGGCAAGTTGGGAAGAGTTGAAGCTTCGCGAGTTATTTTCGGCGTTTCCGATTTCGCGGAGGCAGACTTTCCTGCGGATCGCGCGAGCCCAATTACACAATGCCGAGGCAATCGGCGCGCTCCCAGGACGACCGGCCGCGGCGTACATGCTACATGTATGGGTATATGTAGAATGAGTAGTCTCCAGTTGGATTCCGACAGCGTCGCGCGAGCGCATAGTTAAACGGCGATTTCCATTGCAAGTACATACACTTGTCAGTCACAATTTCTCGCGTGACTTCTAGCGGTACGCGGCGCGCTTTATCTCCCCGAAATGTTTAGTCTCAAATGGACAAGGAGCGCTGTGCCGCTCAACACACAATCGCTTCTTTCTCAAGCAGACTTGCAATATGAATCGGCCTTTGCAATTAGCGCAGTAAGCAGCGTTACCCGACGCCGCTACCGGGCGACGGCAATGAGTTGGGCCAGATATATGTAACAGCGCGCGCGGAGGATAATATTTTGATCCCCGTTTGTACTTCCGAGAAGACGGCGGTGTTAACGTCATCGATTATACCCGGGGGCCCGGGAATAAGCGAGGGGCGCGAACACACGTCGGACAACACAAGCCGAGCGCCAACTAGCTGGAAGCAGGTATTCCAGAGAGCGGGAGCGCGCGCACTCGGTTCCAAGGGATCGAGGGGCTCGATTACAAGTTGCTTCACGCCAGAGGTGACTGGATGGACGGAATGGACGGAAAGGGGCAGCAGCACGCGAATCGCCGAGAGCTCTCTCCCTATGTGATCGTCATTCGTGAGGGCGTCGCGACGCATTTCCAGGTAATATCCTACTGCCAAGAAACTCTCTCTCTCTCTCTCTCTCTCCACAGCGTACCGGACTGCCTCTACAAATCGACGAGAAAACATCGTCCAACTATCTCTCCCTCCCGGCGCATTCGCCACTGCGAATCCCGCACACGCCGGCAACACTCGCCAGTTGGACTAGTCCGTAAAACAGTTTATCAGCCTTCTTTTCCCGGCAATAAACTCGGCCGCCTGTATAAGCACGTGCGAATACAAGTGTCGCGGAAGAGGTTCAGCGAAAAAATGGCACTCCTACGCGGATGGTTCCCGAGGTAGACCACCGTGAAGGTGCAGCTCTTGCCGAATAAGGCGAGAATCCCACTCCGGCCGGGACTAGATGTACTTTCGAAGGCAAAGCTGGATTTGCGAGCGATTCCCTAGGATAGCAGTAGAATGGGTCTGTAGCGGGTGGCGCGGTTAGAGGACGCTCGCCTTTTTAAACGACGGCCGAGTTGGTGCGAGAGCGGGACTCTCGGCAACATCTGCCGCAAGAGTTACGCCGCGTGGGGTGTGGTGTGTGCATTTGCTGTCAGTCGGTGACAAAAAACCACGTGGCAGAGAGCGTGGAAAGCGTCGCAGCGCCCCTTCCTCGCTTTCTTAGATCCCGCGCTCGTAATCTCGCCCTGGTCTCCCTAACTACCACCTTCCATTCGGAATAATACCTTGCGTTCCCGGGAGCATAGCTAAAAAAAGCTCGGGCCCCGCTGAGCTTCGGATAAAGCGGGCGCGGAAGGGAGGCCGCGCGGGTTCGTGATATAAAACAGTCCATAACAACCGCGCTCCGAAATTACAGCTGGACGGGGGGAGGCCGGAGGGGGGATAAGAAGAAGAAGAAGAAGTAGCGACGAGGGAGCAGGCGCTAAGAGCATAAAGTGGCAGCGGCATAAAATCGACGGCGATAAGCGGCCGGGAATGAGAGGAATTTAGTAAGAGTCACAATAGGAGTAAATAAACGGCTGGAATAATGGTGACAGAAGAAAGGAAAGGAATGGAGCACGCTCCACCGGATATCCTTCAGACTACGCCCACGCGACGACGTACGCGCTCCTCTCTCTCCCTCTCTCTCTCGGTCTGTGTATTTATTGTACGGGAGCGTCTATTCTCACCGGTCTCTCTCCTTTTATCTCGCGCGTACCAGCTTAATCCCTACACCTTGAGTCCACACACCTTGCCGGCTACCTAATTCCTCTCGCGGATGCCGCTCCACTCTCTCGCCGAGAGCTCTCCGAGGCGGCGGAGCCAGGCGGCAGCCGAGAGTTTCTCCTCAATTGACGTAAACACGAGCAAGCACGTGGGTACACTCGCCCGCTCCCGCTCCCCCTCCCCATTATGATGTCCGGCCAAAAATAAGTGCATCCGGTTTTCCTTGAACGTGTATACGAATCTAGTCGGGCGATCGCCGATCTCCGCCGAGAGCCACTCTCCATTGACCCGTCCTCCCGGCCGATGATTTATTCGGCGGAGACATTAATCATAGCCGCATAATTGGCAAGGACCGGGCCCGCTGAAACGATCGCGTGAATGGCGAAAGCTGAAATATCGCCGATTGCCAGAGTCAACAGAGATCTTCGGATGCCTCCCTAGCCAGGTATATCGGCGAGCGGGGCTTTTCATCAATGAAGAGTTCGCGAGAGGCGACCACTAGGTTGCAGCACGAAAGCCCCGAAGGCGCGTTTGTTTCCCACGAACTTTTCATTAGCAGTGGCCGGTTTATGCACCTGCCGGTGGCGGCGGCCGGATTAGCCGAAAAAAGAGAGGGTCCCGAGGCGTTTCTTACTGTACTGCAACTCGAGCGCGGCGCACTAGCACTCCGCTCCTCTCTGCTCCTCTCCGCTGGCTTCTCCCATTCGTGCGAGGAACAGGGTGGGCAGGGGGGCAGGCAAGACCTCCTTCGACAGGTATCCGTGGCCGTTCACAATGACAAAGTCATAGAAATAAGCTTCGGGGAACTGGAGAGGCGAGTCACCACTTTTGTACAAAGGGCAGCAAGACAATGGGGATCCTGGCATCCCTTCTTCCTGTCCCCCTGGCCATTCTCCCCGCTGCGCCCCGGCGATACCTGGGCCCCCCCGTCCTAAATATACCTGCAGCCCGCCTCTGTTCCTCCAGCCTCTATCCGGCATCAGTTTCAAATTTAAAGGGCAATAAATGCCTTCAGGGAAATATCGCGTTACAGAAAAAAGCTGCAATTTATAGGTGGTGCCTTGTCCGCGCGGCGCTCCGTGGCTAATCGCACCGATTCCGGCTTCTACCGAGCCAAGCCGGAACACCAGCTTACCAGGGCGGCGTCCCCCCGGCCGCACTTCGCAAAGATCCGCCCAGCTATGATCTTATACAGGCTGACGCACTTGGCTTCAAATTAGCATTGTCGCTAATCCGAGGCATCGATTTTCGGAGGAGCGTGGGACCTCCGCTCGGCTTTCTGCCCCGTTACGGACAAAACTTTAGTTCCGCTAGCTTTTGCTTCTACCGAAAAATCGACGCCGGTAATCGATGCCATGGATTTCGCCGACACTGCTAATTCCGAGGGAAGCGCATCAGCCTCGTCGTAGGCAAAGAGCGCGCGCGAGAGAGAGAGAGAGAGAGAGGGAGTTGCCAAAAAGTGGAGACGAAGCACCGAGCGCGCGGAACGACAATCGCTGTCAAAGCAGCCGGTTTTTTCGTCGCAGGACCAAGTATCGCGCATGGTGCGACGCGTATTGGCGGGCACTGCTAAGCGGGAGGCTATCAAGGAGCGGGCAAACCGAGCGGTATGATAAATGGAATGTGGACGCCATATGGCCGGGGATCGTCACCCAACCACCCACTCTCTCGCGCAAGAGCGTAAGCCTGCCACGGCGTCTTACACCATACAGGAGACAAACCAGACGAGGCTGCAACTGATTTCACCATAATTGCAAGAGCGCCCGTGCAAATTTATAGTCCCTCTCGTCGCCTTTGCATGGGCGGGAAATCAAGGATGTATGTCTGTGTGTATGTAGCTCTCGGCACTCGGGTTAAATCGGCATCGGATCGGTTGCCAGTACTAATAAGCGAGCCGATTGATCGGCACTTATCGAGAGGGAGGAGGAGGAGGAATCACTGGCGCGGCTAAGGTTAATGTCGAGGAGAGGCGGCAGATATTCCGGAGGTAAACACCGGCTAAATGGGAGGTAGACAGTGGACGCGTTGTCAAGCTATTCTCGCCCGGGAGATAGACGTCCTTTGGTACACAGCTGAGCGTCGGCTCCGAGAGGCACGGCTCGGGCGAGCTGGCCCGAGCGTGTGCCACCGATAAAAAGGAGATCGCAATGAGCATCGCCGGCGGTGCCGAGGAGGTAGAGCGGAGGACTTGTCAGATGTCGGCCCGCTAAATTTAGCCGGCGATTTTGGAGCAAGGAACTTGCTCCACCGAATATAGCATCGGCGCACGCTATATAGCGACGCGGGAAAATGCACGCGTTCTATATGCATAGCGCGCGCCTCTTTTCCATTTCTCCCTCGCGAGAGCGCGCGCACACGGCCCCTGGAATACCTTGGCCAACGGGGCCAGACAGACAATGGCTGCTGGAGGTTCCTCCGGAGGCGGCCTCCCGGCTATTTTCACCCGGGCGCATCTGCCCGCCGATTATCGAATGGGCGCCCCAAGAAATCCGGATATCAAATGCGCGGTCACGAGCGCGCGCTTCAATACGAGGCCCACGCACAGCCGCGCGCGCTCCTCCGCCGCACACCAATACACTCGGAGATGTAGAGGCGAGGCGGTGCCGGGTGCCGTACGCTGAAAAACTATTTTCGTCGCCGAGCATTGTGTATAGGGGAGAGAAGGCCGCCGGAAACCCCTGTTACACGTACACGATAACATATTGCCCGAATACACGCGGCTCTCTCATCGTTTCTCCGCCACCAAGAAATTCCTTCAATTAAGTGCGCGCCCAAGTAGTCCGGGGAGAACGAGGGAGAGAGAAGACGCGCGGCCCGAGTGGCGACAATGCGAGCAAGTGATTTACATGCGCCACTCGCGTCAAATGTAACGAGCAATTGGCACGGCGACCTTGCCAAGTGGAGAGACACGGCAGCAAAAGCAAAGATTTCATTACTGCAAAGCTTTGTCTCCGCTGCGTCCTCTTCTCGCGTGCCACAGGCCCCTCTCTCTCTCTCTCTCTCTCTCTCTCTCTCTCTTCTTCTCGCTCGCTCTCTCGACTGACCCCTGCGCACGGCATTACGCCAGTAGCAGTATGCGCGCGTCACCATGAATGGTACGTGACGAATGTAACACGTCGCACACTCTCCGTGCACCCGCATTCACATATACGCGCGCACACCCCCGTCAACTCTCCTCTCTCTCTCTCTGTGGCCCATCGGTCCAGCGCGAGTGCCCATCGGCTTTCAATGCCGGCGCGCATCCGAGCGGATCAGGGATTCGCCGAGCGCTGCCAATTGGCGCTGGCCGGTTGCGCGATTCATTAAAAGAGTTAACAGTACAGGAGCGCTCCGGCTCGCGAGATACGCACCATCATTCCTTCACGGTGCGTATCGATGAGGATCTTCGGGGCGAGCGTGCCACTCTGAATGAAATCGGCCCTGCACGTAGGTAGAGTAGGCAGAGAGAGAGAGGGGGGGGGGGCTCGGTCAGGTATGAAGGAACGGAGAGCGGCGACGAGAGAGGAGAGGATCCCGGCTGGAACGGGAGAAGGAGCTCGCGAGCCCGCGGCCGAGCGAGTGAGCGAAGAAACGCATGGGCGGACGAACCGAGAGACAGATGGACGGTCGTGAGGGTCAACGTTCCCTTCCCCCAAGGACGGCCAGGGAAAGTCAAAGAGCAGTCGAGCGGGAGCGGGTGAACGGGCAGGAGCAGGAGGGAGCCGAGCAACGAAAAAGAAGGCGCGCTCGCTCGCTCGCTCGAGCCAAGGGGGAACAAACACGAGCTCCGGCCGGGGAAGAAGCGACAAAACGACGGCCGAGCAACGGATGGCTCTCGTTCTTAACCCGGCAGAGGTCGCGTACCTCGATTCAGAGATACGTAAGCCCGCGCTCCTCCGATCCATCCTCCCCCCCCCCCCCCCCCCCGCCCGCTCGCTCTTGTATCGCGCTAATTCGTAAAAGTATCGCGCGATAAGCGAGCTCTCGCCGCACCCGCACGATACACACCGACGTACAGTCATGTGGGTCACTGCTAGCTTCGCCCCGAGAAAAACTCACTTTCAGACTCGAGCCACTCTCGGGCCAGTTCCGTTGAGCTTGCTAGAGTCGCCCTTGCTGCTGATCAGACCTTTCTACGTGCCCTGATTCCTTGTTTCAAAGTAAGGATTCTGGTGACACTTATGAGAAAGCTCTTATGAATACAATCATTCTATCGCACTGATTATAATTGTATTTGCGAGCCGTCGACTTGTAGAGATATTGAAACGCGAAGTTGTACGAAAGTTGCACATCGGAATAGCCAATGACAGGTGTCGAGTTCCGCATGAGGCAGTCGGTCAAGAATGCGTTCTCGCTCTCTGGCAAAATTGGAGCAGGCCGCTCTAAAGACAATGGGTCTCTGGTGGCTAGTATTCGACAGCGCCTTATTACAGCGAGTTCTGTGAAAGAGGGAGAGAGAGAGAGGAACTGACCCGATTCCCGGAAAGAGAGTCGGTGGTTGCTGCATCACGATAACGCCACCGCGGGCTCGGCATTGCTAATTCGACGTTTCTTGGCAAGATATCAAATTACTGCCGCTCGACGCTCGCTTGCCCGCTGGATTTGTCTTCTGCGGACGCGAGATTTCCTCGGGGGCGACGGAGAGGAGGACGGACGAGCGTCCGAGGGTCCGATGTCGGCCGACACAATCGTGGGAAATCCGGCGCGAGTGCCGAATCACTTCCGACTCCCAAGTATCATCGCCTCCGCCGACGACGACCAGCAGGAAATCAATTGTCCCGTTTCCGAGCATTCGGCTTATCGAGTGGCATTAAGAATCGATGGTAGGATCGGCCGCGATAATTATGAGCCGGAAGTGGTGATTCCTCGCGCACCGGTCCGATCTGGAATCTCTCGTGCCACGCCGAGAGCCCGGGAGATCTGGTATCGGTGTCGATAGGACTTCCGGCCGATTAATCGCAACATCCACGCCAATCACCAACCGTAATCCGCGACCGCCTCGATGCCTACAGATAAATTCCAAAAACCACCTCGACACTCGACCGAATCGTCCCGCAACTTAGTCATCGACACAAGCACAATTCCAATTCATCCGGCGCCGGCCGCTCGGAGCAGCGAGGCACATCGCCAAAGGAAATGTGACACAGAGGTCCGCCGATAAAATCCGATCGGCGCAAAAAGGGAGGTTTCCGGCGATAAATTGCGAGGAAACGTGCGCCGCGAGCGCAGGGAGATTACGCAGGGCTCCAAGACCGGCGAGAGAGTGCGAGAGCGGAAAGAGAGTGCGCGAGAGTCCAAGAGGAGGAGGAGGAGGAGGAGGAGGCCGGATATGACGTTGCGCGGCCGGCGTGTAACAACCATTGGAGATTGAGTCGGTGCGGTTGTCGTGCAAGAGCGAGCATCCCGCTCGAACTATGACGAGCACTTGGCGGAATAGAGTCAGTGCCGCGACTAGAGAATAAACGAGCGAGCGAAGGGCGAGCGCGGGGACGAGCGGGGCACGGAAGGCGGAAGAAACGACCACGAGAGAGGATCGGGACGAGAGCTAGAGAGTGAGCGAGAAAGAGATCGAGGGGGGAGGTGAGGGAGTACATATCGAAGGCGGAGGAACAAGAGATAACGGGGTTGGCAAACACGGAGATAGCATAGCGGCGGTATTCTTGTGTTAGCCGGGCCAGAGCACGAGGGAAAGAGGCGAGGAGGGAGAGAGCTACGCGACTGGGAGTATGACATCCAAGTCGATTGCTGTAGGATAGGTCGATGGGCTTGGCGCTTCGATATATCAAAAAGAGACTCGCTTCTTGGGCCGCTCGGCCGGGCCCGTGTGGACGCGCTCGCGCTCGCGCGCTGCGTATTTGGAACAGGATATCACTGCTATAGAATATCGAGTGGTGTTGCTGCTCTCCTCGTCGCTCTGTTCTCCTTATCATCATTAGCATTCAAACGCGCCAATCGTGCGCCTGAGGTGTACGGAAAGGAATGCGGGCTCCTCTCTCGGGGCTTTAGCGGGTCCCAGCCTAAAACGTCCTACGGACGCGCCTTCCTTAATGGCCGGCTTAATGCCGGCGATATTTTCCCGGCGGGCGAACCTCACGCGCGCGCCGCCGCCGATGTGTGCCACATGCGCTCGATAGCGTATTTAAATTGACTGGATGGAAGGCGCATCGACGACGCAGTCGCCTGTAATTTATATGATTGGCCGTGCAGCGCGCGTATCGAGCATACGAACGGCCACTCCTCTCTCCTCGCGCGCGCGCGCGCGCTCTCCGCGGAGACGAGGAGCGACGAGGAGCGCGTTGGATTCGTCATTCGAGGCACACGTCGGGCAAGGACGTGGCGTCTTTGCAGAAGGTTCGTCAAATGCGCTTGCAACTCTCCGCATTACCGCATTTATTAGCGAGAAGAGCCGCGCGACATTGCATAAGCAAGCCGCGCGCCCGCACGCTTTAAACCGAGTTCGAGCGCAGGCCAAACGCTCCGGCTCTCCGACATTATGAAACGTGACGGAGCGTTGTTGCTCCTCGTCCCGCCGAGGACCCCGGCGGAACCCGATCCTGCGAGGATATCTGGCGTGCATGCGAAATGAATCGAAACGCGCTGGCAACGGGAACCATCGAGAGAACTGCTAGGCCTCCTCTCCGGCAGCTTCCGGATATGCTAGAGAGAGAGAGGGTGGGGCTGGGGCTGAGCGAAGCGTTGCAAATAGAAGACAGTGGCCCAAACATTGGGCATCGGGACATTATTTGTCTCGGGCATGAGTAGCCTCTTGGATAGCTCTCGCTCTGTTTTCGCCTCGACTCCTCGACTCTCGGACGCCCCAAGAATTATTCGGCGCGCGAGTGCCGTCGAGAATATCCGGCGATCTCTCTCGTTTCTCCGTCATTTCGAGGGGAAATGGAGTAGCAAATTGGCCGACGGCTGGTCTAGCAAATCTCGGCTGGCGACTGGAGGGAGTG
The DNA here is from genome assembly GCA_963675795.1 of Crossocerus cetratus. Taxonomy (NCBI): domain Eukaryota; kingdom Metazoa; phylum Arthropoda; class Insecta; order Hymenoptera; family Crabronidae; genus Crossocerus; species Crossocerus cetratus. The sequence goes on along the minus strand of OY776668.1, from coordinate 15,770,563 downwards.
GGCTCGTCGATGTTTAAGAGCTGGCTTACTGTAATCAATTGTAGCTGCCGAGTATAAAGCCAAAGCGTAAACCTGTCGAAACGTCTTGTCACACTTGCAACTCCCTAATGCGCCTCTCTACCCTACCGCCCCCCTCGCCGAGGGGGGATTACACTCACAAATAATCGTTAGGATTCGACGGAGATCGTAAGCAATGGCGAGTAGGAGTTGCCGCACTGGCTCGACGAGGTGTGCCCGCACTCTGAATCGGGTTTTAATCTCTTCCCATCGCGCGGCTGCTACATGCAGAGAGCCAGCCAGCCAGTCGAGTCACCTACCTATACGGCATGCGTGGAAATCATGGTTTCATTCATGCCAGACCGACGTTGCGGTACGGTTACTTGCGACTGTGAATGCAACGCTCTCGACACACCGTCTCTCTCTCTCTCTCCACACATATGTGTACGTGCAAGAGAGTATATCGAGATCGATACTTTGTTTCTCGCGGGTACAATTAATACTGGCCTTCTAACTGAGCCGAGTTCCCAATACGATCCTCTCCACGCAGAATCTAACGTTTGCGAGTAACGAGGCGAGCACCGCGAGGGAGAACAGGCCGGCACCATTTATGCAGGACTGCCAGGTCCGCGGGCGTGTGAGTGGGGCCTGCATAGGTGTGCCTGCATATGCATAGAGACGGCAGGCTTGTACGTTAGGTAAGTGAGGGGGTTACACGTCAAGCCGAGTGGCATTCACTCGCATCGCCATTCGAAACGAATGAAAGGAGTGTATTGGTGGGAAGGCGACACGTGCGCCCACGTACATCGCCGCCCGTATACAAGCACACACACACACACACAGGCGCGGGCGCGCGCGTCTGCATCTTGGCGAAAGAGAGAGGACGGCTGGCCGGGGGCCCCCGTGCTCGGGGAGTGCACGTCCCACTGGGATCGGAGAAAAGAGGTAAGAACGGAAGGGCAGTGCTTGGGACTTTCTCGCAAAACTTTCTACACCTGCGGATTTCATTCACTTCTCCCAACCCGCTCTGGTAACTGGCTCGCGTGAAAGCGTGGCAAGTATGACTTAATCCGCACGGCCAGTCACGAGCGCTGCCTAATCACGGATCCAGTCCACCAGTCCGCGATTTTCCACTCCGGGGATCTGATTCGCCCCCGATGAGAGTCGATTGCGATCGAGACTGCGCGAGTCCGCTTGAAATACCAAGCGGCTGTCAGCGGAATCTCAGGCCTCCGCGCAACACCTCCGACCGATCAGCATCCAACGCGAGAACCCATTTGCCTAGCCTGCATTCCGCCTAATGCAAAGTGAACGCGCTCTTCGTCCTCCTTGGGACTCTGGCCATCCTCAACGATACTTTATATCTTGGACAGGAGGAATGCGCGATCGGTACGAAATGACGAGAAGACTTTGTGGACGATAGAAACGAGTATACAGAATAGAATTGTAGTGGAGAACTCACCGTTTCGACTTGGGGGCCGTGGAGGCGCAGGATAGTGTGGCGGCGTCAAGGGTACGAAAGGTGTCGGTGGTGGCTGGGTGCGCGGTGTCAGACGAACCGGGGGGCTCGGCGGGCCTGCGAGCGAGTTGGTCGAGCCGGGGTTCGCAGGCAGAGGAGCTGGCAGCAGCAGCAGGCTCGTCGTCGTCGGGGTGGTGTTCTTGGTAGCCGCCGTCGCTGCCGTGGAGGTGACGGTGGTCGTCGCGGTGCTCGCCGCGATGGTGCGATGCCCGGGTAGGCTCGGGCTGTGCCAGCAGCCGGCGGTGTCGTTGCTCCTGGCGTGGAGGCTCTTGGAGGACCAGGGCGGGCGCCGCGGTGGCAGCGCCGGGGGCGCGTCGTAGTCCAAGGTATCCACACTTTCGGCACTTCCGTTTCACCCGGCTATCCCTCTCGCGCCCGGGCTCTAGTGCCGTTCTCGCCGGCTCCGCTCCGCTCTCGTTATCCTCCCTTACGCCGGCACGCTGCGCACAGACGCATGTGGCACGGGGATCCACGAGCCGGCCGGAAACCAAGAGAGAAAGAGAGAGAGAGGGGGAGAGAGAGACACTCGAAGGACACCGGGAACGAAAACTCGCTTTATATTCTCGCAGGTTCACTCGGCTCGCACGTAAAACTCGCGGCGATCTCTATCCTCGCTTTCTTCGGACGGAGATAGGGAGCTCGAGAGAGGAAGGGTTGTTCTCCCCAGCCCTCTCGTCACTGCTTCCGGCGCACTTCTCACGTCACAACACCGAGGCGGCGCGGCGGGCCAAACACACGCGTGTACCACCCTCCCGGGAGCGGCGGCGACGGCGTCGGCGGTGGCAGCAAGTCCAGTGAAGGAGAGGCGACGGCCGCAGCAGCATATAGGGTGTCCGTGACTGGAGGGCGATGCGCTCGCAGAGAGCGAAAAGAGCGACGGGGGTTGCTTGCGAGGCGAGAGAAGCCGACGGAGGAGGGACGACAGCACGATATCAGCACGCCGCGGCTTCCTCTCGCGCACTAGCCGAGCGGGCAGCAGCAGCAGCAGCACACACGCACACACACCGCACCGGTTTCCTCTGGTGCCAACGTCGGGCGAGCGAGCGCGCGCACGCTCGTCTCCTCTGTCTCTCTCACTCTCTCTCTCCGTTCCCCCAGTACTATGCGGCGGCGGCGGCGGCGGCGGCGGCGACGGCGGCGGCGGTGGCTCCTGCGGTGTGTACTTGAGCCCGAGAAAGAGAGAGAGAGAGAGGGAAGGAAAAGGCGCGCGCGAGGGAGCGACGATTAGGCAGCAGAGCAGCAGCGGCAGCGGCAGGCGTAAGAGTGGGAGAGAGAGAGAGCGAGAAAAAGAGAGCTGACTGAATCTCGCGTAGGCCGTCTGCCAGTAAACAGGCTCCTTCATTCACTGCTTATTTTATACGGGCGGCCCCCTATGCTCCACAGAAATAGCCACTTCGCTCTGTCCTCCTCGTGCGCACATACCACACGACCTGGCTGATACGCGCCGTCCGTACGTCCGTCCCCGACACACACTAGCTCCTGCTCTCTCTCTCCCGCGCCGCGAGGCTCCGCTTCTTCTTTCTCTCGCACTCCCGCATTCGTGTCACGCGGCGGCTCGCACCTCCGACGACAGTACTGCTCGCCGTGGAAAGGCAATGTGTAGGAGGCTGCCGTCGTCGCTCCTCTTCGTCGTCGAGAGCATCCTTCTTCCCTCGGAGGCTGCCTCTCTGCAGGGCCTTCTACCTTCTCCCTCTCTCTCCCTCTCGCGCGCGCGCGCTCCCGTAAACTTGGGCCAACTCTACTGGCTGCCTTGGCGCTGCCCTTTATTCTGCCCTCCGTTATTCCTCCACTTCCTCTCTGTCTTCTCCTTCCGCCGCGCGGCAGCCCACTGCCAGCAGCAGCAGCAGCACCCCGACGATGGCGGCAGGTGCGTCACGAGATTCGATGTCGCCCTAACGTACATACAACAACGTCTCTCGCTCGCTCACTCGCTCTCTTTCTCTCTGTCGCGCGCGCGCTCTGTCTCGCACGCGCCCACCGGGTTCCTTGCCTCTGCGATCGGTGCACTTCTTCTTTATCCGCAGTCAAGCGGTAGCCGGTTCCCGAGGATGCCTTCTTCTTGTATGGTGAGTAGCCTTGGGGGGAGCGGCGGCGGTCGACACTGTCAAGTGTAGTAGCCAGTCTCTCTCCTCGCGTAGTAGCCGCTCCGAAATTCCAGGAGAGCACACTGCGCCGTGTGTGACAGCGGCCGAGTGTATTCAACTGTGGCGGCAAGGGGTTCGCGCGTTCACTGGTTTTCACGAATGGCGAGCCTCCGCTCGATTTCCCCGCGACGCCAAGGCGAAGTGTGCGCGCACACACGGACGAGCGCACGGATACACACACACGGAGACGGAGATGCACGCGCGTGTGTATAGTATGTTGAGAGACTCTCGGGCCGGGCAGCACACAGCGAGTTTCGTGGCGCGCGGTCCTCTCTCTCTCTGTTGCGTCGAGTAGGAGAGCGCGATGGACGAGAGAAGGAGAGGGCGCGAGCGAGCGAGTCGAGTGGAAGGAAGAAAAAAGGTTGGGGTGACGGGAGACTCGAGCGGGCCGGGACGGGGGCGATCGGAGCGGAAGACGTAGCGGGGCGGAGGGGGAGTACTCGCGTGGAAGAGAAAGAGAGAGGAGCAGTGAAAAAGTGCGGCGGCGCGAGGAGGATGGGAGTACGACACTGGTTCGTGTAAGCGAGAGAGACGACGAGAAGTTCAGCTGGCCTCGGCGGCCATGCCGGTGTAGATCGTGCGAGCACGGAACCAGGCGCGTACTATCGAGCCTGCGGGGCCACCAGTCGACACGACGATCACTCTTCCCTTTTCTTCCCTCTTTTACTCACTTCCTCTTCTCCCTTTATGTCCCTCGAGAGCCCACGTTATTTCCTCGGCGCAATGCCGTCTGGCTGGCCTAGTTGCCGCTTCCTTTGTCCGACATATATCCGGCCTAGATCACGCCTCTCGCAATATGTTTTCGCCGCGGCGGGCTCGTGTTCCGTGTTCTCTAACCTCGTTGGTCGCTCTCGCTCGCTAGGGTATTCGCAGAGCGCGCCGGTTCCCGATGGGGAGAGCGGACGGATCGGGTCGGGTCGGTCTCTCGTGCGTAACTAGTGGTATATCTCTTGGAATACTGCTAGGTCCCTCTCTCTCTTTCTCGCCTTTCTCGCACTGTCTGCGGGATCCCTTGGACAGAGAGAAGTGCGGGCGCGTACTCTCTCCCGGCGGGGTGCAACGTACCTTCAAGCTACGAGCACTGGCTCTCTGAAAGAGATGCGAAAGGAGAGCGCGAGCGAGCAAGCGAGCGCGCGCGCGCGCGATTCTGCCGATCTATCTCTCGTGGGGAGCACGACCGAACGGTTCTCGGGCAGAGCGGCGCGCGATAAGTCTCCGCAGCCTCGACGGTCTACGGGTCGTCAGGAACGATCCAGGTCGCCCGTGCACACTCGATCTCACGGTCGCGCGGGTATCGTCCGTTTTTATTGAAATCGTGTGTACCGTTTGTTTTCCTAGCAGGCGGGAGCAGTCGTGCCTCCTTTCGGCGAGGCCGGCTGCGCTCAGTGCTGCTACGGTGTCGTAGACTCTCTGCCTTCCTTGCAGCACAAACAGCCGAGCGGCGGCCTCTCCTCTCCCGTGGGTGGAGTGGCCGAGTGCGCCTGCGTCGTAGATCCCTACTGAGAGAGTTGCATATGCGCGCACTCACCTACACCAGCGTCTGCCGGCTTGCGCGTGCACGGGCCCGCCACGCACACGACTCTCCTCTTCTCTCTGTCGTGCGCGCTCGAGCGCCCGAGCACCGACAACCTCACCGCGCCACGAAAGCGCCGTGACGCCTGCGACCCTCGTCTGTCCTCCCTACCAGACCTCCTCGCTCCTCAACACCCCCCTTTGCCCCCCTCATGGTCCCCCCCTACGTCCCACCTCTGCACCGTAGCCCGCTAGAACCAGACGCGATACTTCATTCATGCTCGTATTGTGCGACCAGGGCTGGCTATAATCACTGGGGCTCCACGTATGCCAGTCAGACTTTCTTACTATGCTACGCTGCTCCGCGACCTCCGCACTCACTTCCTTCTTATGACTATCCATCGATTCCCCGCCATTCCACCTTACCTCGTTCGCTGGTCCAAGAAAAGCGTAGCGATAGCGATATGTCGAATAGAGTATTGCGTCTAATCAGACCTTTTGCATGTATGGATCATTCATTTATTTATGATGTCTATGATACAATTATACTAGGTCCCCTAGTCTTTGACGCGACGGAGCCTAGCGATATCAGGCGTTCCCGATAGCGACGGAAAGGAGGTGATCGACACCGACATCCGCTCCTTTCTCCGCTCGAAAAATCTTGGTTCAGGTGATCGAACGTCGTAAAACCGATAGCCCTCGTTGTAGTACGCCGGGCGCTCTCCCACATATCGGGGAGACTCGGTTCTCTTCGTAAATGTCCGCCGACTACATCCTCTTTCATCCTTATTCTTGTGCTACGATCCGTGATTCCGTCCTCTTTCTCGCCTCTCTCTCTTCCTCTCTGGCTCTCTCGCTCCATCCGCTTGCGCGTAGTCGTGGCGCGCTCGATGTGTTGGCGCGCGTACGTTATTCACGCGCCGGAGTGCGCGCGTGTGTGTGCGTGCGTGCTTCTCCTCCCACTGCCGGTTGTAAGGCAGATAGTGCCGAGGCACGGAGTGAGCTGCCTTCTCTCTCGGCTCCACGTGCATCCGAGGGCCCTCTCGCTCGCTCGAGCCGGTGGCTAAGCAATGCGGCCACTACTTTTTGGAATCAATCGCACCGCTCGACTTCTCCTTCTTCTTCTTCTTCTTCGTCTTCTTCTTCTATCTCTCTCCTCGGCTGGAATAATTCTTTGTATCGAATTGCCCGATAGAGAGACGATATTGGCTGGCATGCGACTGCTCTCCATGCAGAGTGTGCTTGCGTCACAAGTGGCTGAAATCGCGACTTCCTTTTAATCTTACTGCCGCCTGAAGGAATACGTGCCTGCGAGTCTATGCGCCGTGCTCGGTGAATGACGCTTGATAAATATCGCACGGAAAAACAACCCATTCTCTCCCCGCGAGGGCCGTTTGCCGTCGCTCGCGAGCCGGTAATTGACGCGGCCATGCATCATCTCGAAGTTAAATCATGCCTGCCGCGCTACTGCGATATTGTAAGATCCTGGCTGGGCTGGCTGCGTAGGCGCGCACTTATTCCGCCATTTACACTCGAGGTCCGTTCCCGGTTCCTTTGATCTTTCGCCCGAAGATCGCGATGTCACTCTTGCTCCGGAAAGACCGGAAGTCCTCGCAGTATCGAATATACAAAAGGGAGAGAGAGAGAGATAATCATTAACAGCGGAATAGCAGGCGCCGGGTAACTCAGCCAAAAATAGGAATGGCTCGACACATTTAGCAAAGTAACAATTAGTCTCGCGGAGCTAATGGAGGCGCATTGCTCCGATTTAATTTGATAGAGCGCGGCGAAGGGTGTGCGTTTTCCCCTGTTAGTTTCTGCTGTTAGCAATATAAGTGGCGACATTTATATCTACGCTGCAGGCGTGGCGATGCGAATCGCGTGCACCGCTTCCCTCGGGAGGATATCCGGTGTGGAAACGCTTCGTCCTACCTCTCCCTTCCTCTTCCCCTCGTGCTAGACTCCCGTCTCTTCCCTCCTCCCTCCGATGGCCACCTTACGTTCGAGCCACATGTAGCGGCACACACAGCGCTCGCCTTCTTCTCAGCCGGTCGCCAGGCAGAATGGGAGCGAGTGCGAGAGAGCGAGAGCCCGAGAGACAAAGAGAGAGAGAGAGAGAGAGAGAGAGGGTTGGAAGGGGAGGGAGAGAAGCACATTGTCTCGGAACTTTTGGCAGGATACGCCGTACTATTAAAACATTTTCGAATAATGAGGGTCAATCTTGGCCGGGCCGCCTGCCGGATGTGGCTGCGGGCCTTATCAGATAGCCTGCGAGGAAAAGGAAACCGCAGGCAGAGGAACTCTCTGATTTCCCGCGATTATGCCTATCAGTTTTAATAACTGCACAACCAGACGCTCGCCACTTATTCCAGTGTGTTTGCCTTCGCGCCCGTTTAACCCGTCTAGCCGGTGCTATTTCTTAATTTTCCAGAAACGGCTCTTTAACAACTACCACTGGGAGATGGATATATGTATTCTCTGTAAGCACGCAATTCTGATTAAGTGGTGTTATTCAACGGATAAAGATCAGTTGAGCACATGTAAGCTTTTTGAGATAGAAGATTTAACATTTAGCGTGCGTGATCTTGATAGACTGGCAACTGATTGGTGAAGGTCGCCGAGCGGCAGCCGAGCGTTTTCGCCTAGATTCGCTTCGCTTTCCACATCATTGCCTCCGGCCAATTACTGGGGTTAATTGACTAATTAAGTAAGGTAGCCTCGCGACGCTGCTGGCAGCCGCTTAGGACTCCGCGCTCCTACGGCGAAATGTTACCCACATTTTCACCATTTCATCCCGACGGCTCGTTTACTCCCAAGCGCAATGGTGCCTCGGCGTGCTACAAGCCATTTCACGCAAATGTTAGAGGCGGCCGCGAGCGAGCGCACACGCCAGCCGAGGAGTTTCCAACTTATCGTATCCCCTTTCCTCGCTCGGGCGCTCGTCGCACCGCCGCCGCCACCGGCGGCTGCTGGTGACCTTGATCGAAACGTTCCTAGCGCAGAATGCCGTTATTGAAAGTATATCGGCGCATTGTTGCAATCTCTGGCGACTGGTTTCCCCGTTTCATTTGAATTGCCCTGCCGAGGGTCGCCGAGTCGACGGCTCGCCGTTTCTCCATTATCTCCTCATGTTTTATCCACTGCGATCGGTTGTAAAGCCACGAGCTCGCGCGCTCCCAATGGCAACGCCCAGCCCGGGAGTCGTGCATTGCTTATCTCGTCCACGTGTCCATGCAAATAAATCGCTCGGCTAATTGCGAGGCTGACGCTCTGTTGTTCCATCCGATACTGGCCGCTTTCTATAGGTAAATAGGTAAAATGTTAGTTAGAGCCAGCGTCGTTTCGTTTGTCAAAGACTGGCAGCATTTCGCAGGCAAAGGGCACACGGTATTCGCGCAGCAGGCGCGCAGAAGGAAACGAATCGTTAGCCGAACGATTGGGAGGATGTTCATTTGCGAGTGGCCGGCGCATTAACTAGTGGCATATTCCGGCGGCGCTCGCGGGGCTAAGGAGAGCAGAGGAAGCGGGGGATAAATCGGGCTTTTTTTGGGAGAACCAGCCGTATCTACGCGATCACTCGTGACCTAAGCTACGGTGGAGCTACGGGCACAGGGTTCGAGCCGAATACAAATAGGCGAGGAGGCACGTTTCGAGAGAAGAAGCACCGACGGCGCGCAGGCGCACGCGCGCGTGCCAGTGTGTGGCCTAGGCAGACGGAACGGGCGGGCGCGCGCACGCACGCACACCCGGCCACGTGTATTGCGTATAGACGCGCGAGGACAACCTGCAGATGCATGAATGACTCGAAATGACGTGTGTTCATTGAGCGCGGCCTGCCGTGCCGAGTTGGTGCTCCCGGTTGCTCCCAGCAAGGACACGACATATTTTCTGATTCGTGTAGGAAAAGACTCGAGCCGGCCGAGCGCACCTTCCAGCACTCCTTCGTTAAGCTCGATCCACATTAGCGGAATCATCGGTGACTCGGGTCAACAATAATTGCACTGGCTCAATGTAATGGCTTGTCAACTCAATGTCGGTTTCAAGGTCGCTTTTTCGATTGTACTCTGAAAATGATAACGCGGGAGGAAGACGAACTTATCCGACTTATATGATTTGGTAGGAAAAATAATACAAATTTAATGAGGTGCTATGAAATATTATGCCGTAAGGCGTAAATGGTGAAGGTGGCGCGCGGCTCACGCTCTATTAGTAGAGCGCTCTCTCACTAAGAAATTACTCTAATACCCTGGGAGAAAAGCAGGCAAGCAAGTAAAATTATGCGTAATTGGCTTGTGTAATTAGAGTAGCTGAAAGGAAGCCCGGTCTCACAGGTATAATTCTGGAACTGATATTACTTAGGAACTGGGTGCGGATACACACCCAGTCGGTTGTTCAATGAACACACCCACTCCGCTACCACTCCTAGCGGAAGATAAACAGTCTAATAGCTATCGGGAAATTATAGCATCTCCAGGTGGCAAGTCCCATTGACTCTGTGGTCGTATGTCGCTCTAGTCTTGCGTGCCTCGACCGATTCTTCCTGGGGACGCGAAGCCGGTGCGCTCGGTTTGTTCGTGCTCGCGGTTCGTTTGTATCCTTTAATAACGACAGAGAGGCAGTATCGATGACTGGATGGACGGGGTAGGGAGGTGTGCGGATGATGAGAGAGGTGCGGCAGGAGGAGGGGGCAAGGGAGTAGAGGAAATGAGCGCGTATACATTCGCAGAAGTCGGTGTGCAGAGACGGGAGGGACACGTGTGTACGTGCGGGCGAGCATGCGAGAGAGAGGACCTCATCGGTAAACTGATTAAGTGACTTACATAAGTCCTTCTCCGAAGAACGTCCGAGACAGTTTCATGTTGATTCAATGAAAAGACCTCACCCTTGGTAGCCCGTCACCAAGATTCGATAGCCTCTATCTATGCAATTGCGGAAAACACACGCGAGCATTAATGGATTCTTGTGAATGGGATTCTTGCTAGTAGCGTGGATTCGGCTAGCGGAAAGAAGTTTGCCGACTGGGTTTCGGGGGGGTTTTTAGGCGAGTCGCACTTACCTGTAGCGGCGAGTTCGATCGACAATCTCTCGAGAGTCGTTCAATTTTATCTATCCCATTGTGTACACGAGCATCTGCGATACTCCGCCGATCCGTGGAGAGGGCTGGATGTTTTTAAAGCGAGATTCCTTATCGGCCTTGGAGATCCCTCCCCTCTCCCTCTCCCTCTCGCTCGCTCTCTCTCTCTAGGGGAGAGCGATGATATCTCGGAATTCATTCATACCGAGGCGAACTGTCGCCAAACATCTGAATCAACTGGTGCCAGGCTCGCCTTTCTTCATTGATAGGTCGAGTTTTTCAGAGCGAGCGACTTCTCGTTTTTCGAGTGGCCGGCGTGGCAGATACGTAGGTCGGCACTCGGGCCGGTCCGAGAGCTACATCGCTGCTCTCAGAGCTGCTTAACGCCGCCACTCGAGACGCTATTCATATGCCGGATTACAATCTAGCGCGCGCGGCGGCTGCGATTTCGATTTGCATTTTGATAACGAAGGTCGACCGTCTGCCGGCGGGAGCGGCGCGGCGTCGCGGCGCCGCCGACAAGAAGCCGGCGCGCGCGCGCGGCCGCACGGGGACCGGCTGGCTCTCCCGGCACACACTCTGTAATCTCTCTCTCGCGCGATATTTCTCTTCTAAAACTTGGTAAAAGCCACTAACTCCGAGAGCGCAAACAAAAACAGGAAGAAGGTTACGCTGATACACCCGAGTGCAAGTAGCAGGGCGATCGTCGATTTTCTTGCGAAACATGTAGTCTTTATTTTTATCGCGATAATTCACTCGATTATCTTATACAAAGTGATTACATGTACAAAACACACGCGGGCCTCTCGTATACCCCGCACTTTTTCATGCACGATCCTTCCACTCCCTCCAACTACATCTCTCTCTTCCCTGCCTGCATTCTTATACCTGTTTCGTAGCATCATCTCGTGCTCCCTGACCATCGTCCTCGCCGCCTTCACCTATCTACACCTACTCCCGCAAGTCCCTCTCTTTCTCCAACATCCCACTCTTTCTATCTCTCACACACTCTCTCGCACTCTCTCTCTCTCTCCGTGCACACACGAGTTCTGAAACCGGAAACACGCCGACGACTCTGTACAAGGCAAGCTTTAGCCACCGCGAGCAAAAGGCCCATGGTTCTCGCTGAGGCCAACCTACCCAGAACCCAGAAGCGGAAGCTTCGGATCTGGGACAAGTGCTCGTTGCATCTCTCTTGCAACCTACACGGAAGGTTATGACAGGCTAGGATGACTTTTACCATCGCCATCCGCGTCGAGCCGGCGAGAGCGGAGGACGCCCGGTCCGAAATCTCGCAACCGCGGGACCCCGCGAGTCACCGACAAGTCAAAGCGAACGATCGACGGACAGAGGTGGCTGGTCGGCAGGAGGAATCACTCAAGAGGTATCGGTGAAAAATCGAGAAAAGTTCGACGTATATTACAAATTGAGTAAACGAGTTATGACGATCAAAGTGATCCAAGAACTCTGAGTGCCGTTGGACGCCCGGCACTGCTCGGCAGTGCCATGGACCGTAGTGGAGCCGTCGGCCGTCCACGAGGCTTTCCACCGAGCCCTAGAGAATCTGGAAGAGCTTCTTAAGTTCCACCATCAGCTGCCAGTCCGTCTTCACCAGGTCGTCCCTGAAGTACTCTTTGCAGGCGTCTATGCTCTGTCTGCTTATCTGCAACAAAGAACCCACCCGGTCACTCTCTTGGCGAAAAATCAAAAGCCTCGCGGCCGCCCCGCATGGGCACCGCTCCAACTCTCGGGAAAACAGGCTCCCGCCGTCCGACGCAACTCCTAACGAGCGTCTGCGCCCGCTTACACCTAAGGTCAATGAAATTTTCCTCTGGAGGCCGATGATGCTCGCAGATAAGCCCCGCTCGGAAACCAATCCAATCTCCTCTCTGCGCCGCGCTAGTCGAAAAGGTCGGCTCTCCACTTCCTTCTTACGACTTTCATTAATCGTCCGGAGCCCCGGGGCCCCCACCTCGAGCGCCCTTGCCGCCCGAAAAGAATGCGCCTCGTAAACAGGCTGTCGCCAATTCAACTTGCTGCTCGAGCCTCGTCGGGGAAAGAGAGCCAGCGCCCGATGGCCAGAGGGAGGGAGAGAAAAAAATACTCATTTCGGGCTTCCAAGAATAAAACACAGAGTAGCGCTCGGTGGTGTGGCCGGTGGTGAATGGGAGAGGAGAGGAGAGGGTTTTTGCGGAGGACGGCGCGGAGGGACGGGGGGTTCCGGAGGGGGGTAGGGCTGCTCGGGTGATCGGGCACTCGAGCCTCCTCTAGCCAGGAATAATTTCGTCGAATCGGTTTTCGCGAGGACAAGCGCACGCTCGCTCGTACACGGTCCATTCACTAACGTAACGCTTTACAACTGTTTCCGCCCCCACTCCCGGCCGGAAGTCCCGTTTCATTCATGGATCGGTCACAATGGTGGTTTTACGCGGCTATTGAGGACGCCTACCTCCCGCCACGCCCCTGCTACTTCTCCCACCACCTCAAGCCCTCTCTTTTCCCCTCTCACTCTCTCACTCTCTCACTCTCTCTCTCTCTCGCCATGGCTCTCTTGCATTCGAGCGGGCACCCTGCTCTCCCTCTGCCCTCGGCTCATTGCTGATTGTCTCTTTCCTGCTTGCAGTCTTGCTTTCCTCCGCTTCTCTTTCGCCCCTGTCCGTCCCTCCGCGCTCTACGGCTCTACGCAACCAACGCGCCGCACGCTTCCTCTCTTACGCGCTCCCTATTGCCATCCCAGTCGGCTCCACACGCTCTCCACCGGCAGAGGCCTCTTTCCTTCCTCTCCCTCTCTCTCGTTCGGGGAGACGACTCTCTGGCTCGCCTCGTCGCTCCCGGCTTTTCTTGCCGGATCCGCTCGCCTCGCTGCCGCACTTCCGTCTTTCTTTCTCGGCCGACGCGCCGCTCTTACACCCGGCGCGCACGCAGTCTGGCGCACTCTTCTCTCCTTTTATTCGCCGAGCATTAGGTATTCGTGCGGCTCGAGGGGAGCTCGCAGATGCCACCGGCCGCCACCGATAGCCTTTTCCGACACCCTTTTCTGTACATCGATATTCATAGGAACCGCATTCTCCCGGCTCCTCTCCTCTCCCACTCTCTCTAGTTCTCTAACAGGCTTTTGACATGGAGTGCGCGCAATTGTCGGCGCGCAAGCGATGATTAATGATGCCAATGCCATCGAGATCTCGACTGACACCTTGTGGGGTTGAAACTATCCAGTCTGCGCTCGCCGACGAGCAGCGAGCAGCTTGCCCGATAATTCGACGGAGCGCGTGAAATGCATGCCAGGTGTGATTTAAATGCGAGCCGGTGAATCAGCTGGTTGGCGGAGGATTTTGAGGAAGCGAGAGCGCCAGAATAATGCTCGAGTTTCCAAACTGGCAGCCGCGGGGGGGAGGGGTGGCGGGGAGTCGTCACGAAACTGCCGTTAGGAGCATTTCCTGTAGATATAATGTTACGGTTTTCCTGGTGCAGCCTGCGTGGCAGAGTCCTCGCAGACGCTCGAAATAATTCGAGCAGCAACCTTCGCGGAGCAACGAGCGAGCGCCGCTCGTAAGTAGACTGCGGATGTTTATGCGAATGTAAAGTTTCATTTGTCTATCGGGGGAGGGGATTCGTGCGTAGTTGCTCGAGCGCGCGCGCCTATGTTTAATTCCTCAAGAGAAGCCGATTGATGAGGAACATTATCAACATAACTATACTTGACCCGCCTATCAGATTGGCCGCTTTACTACGAGCAAACGAGTATTTCGAGCGGCGCAATCACGTCTGCGGGCTATCAAGCGAGGAATTAATTGGTAGAAGAGACGTCTGGCTGCATGAGACGTGTCAAATCGGCGCGGGGCCGTTTCGAAAGCGGCGAAGTAGGTCTCCTCTGTCGTAAGTTCATGAATGGCAGATTAAGCGGTAAGCGGCTCGGGCGAATTCAGCATGCGCCGGACTCGGATAACGAGGGAAGGAAGGAAGGAGGAGAGTCTAGCCGCTCCAGCCGGCGACGGCGAAGACGGCGACGGCGACGGCGAATCGTGGGCCGGGCGCGGGCGGAGGGAGGGCGCGAAATCGGTCACTTGACAAATCATCGTGGGAACAAGCCACTTCCGGAATCGATTCCACGAACAAAACGGTAACGACAACTTCCGGCCGCCTAGAGAGCACACACATCAAGGTACACTCTCCGAGGCCGGTGTCTGATACGCGGGCATAGAGACGCACGCTCGAGAGTCTGAGTGGCGGGCGGCCGGGAGGAAACGAGACGAGGAGGATGCGAGACTGAAGAAAGAGGGCTCAAGAGAGAGGGGGAGAGAGGAGCGCATACCAGCAGAGCAGACAGTGTCGGGGCCTGTGGTAGAGCGAGTAGAGTACACCGACGTGATACCGTTTCTCATTCAAACAAAGAAAGGCAAACTGTCGTGAACTTAATTAGCAATCATCCTCGCGTACGCGATTCCCCATTGAAAGCCCCGGTTGATTACAGTGCGCGAATATAATCGCCCGGTGCACGCTTCCCCGCAGAGGCCAGCAGCCGCCGCCGCCGCCGCCGCCGCCGCCGCGCTCGTTTTTCACCGTGACTTTTTCCAGGGCTACACTAATTGGCAGCGATTCCCCGGGAATCCTCCGGAATGAGGGCGTTAATATTAGATTAATTGCCGGCCTGCTATGGGATACGCGTGTAGTTGGCTGACGCGAGTATACGGGCGGCCGTCATGGATTCATAAGCAATATCCTCGCGTGGGCAAAGCGGAAGACGAAAAAGAAAGAGGGGGAGAGAAAGGAAGGAGTGGAGGTATGAAACTTCTACGAAGGCCGGAAGCCGACAGTGGACGGCTGATCGCCACCGGATGTGCATCTTCCTTTTTCGACCCAGGCCTCGCATACTAACAAGCGGGGTTTCCGTAGCGCGCGCGCGCGCGCTCGTTGGCTCGCTCGCCTCCGGTTTTGGTGAAACTAAAGAGCTATGCGAACGCCCGCCGAAAACGAGACAGAGCCCGCACACACTGTGCAGGCCAGCGCGCCACCCTCCACATTTCAACTTCCCGCTCGGAAGTCCTTCTTTCCTTACCTTGCTCACTATGAAGTCCTTCTCGTCGAAGTGCCGGCCGAACATTTTCGGCGCCTCGCCGGGTATCGGCTCGATTTTTATGCACACTTCTTGACCCTTACGCGCAGTCTCCACCGACTTGTGATTGCACTCTATACTGGTCACCATACCCAGCTCGACGAACTGAAACATAAAATAGAGGAGATATGTTAGACGCCTTGTAACATAGTACGATCTCTACGCACGTGCGCGCGCGAGAGAGAGAGAGAGATGGAGAGATGGAGAGTTTATGGCTGCATTTGGATTTTTCCTTAATTCGAGGGACGTTCGCGCAGCCAGTTTCGCAGCTCGTACCGCGTGTCGCCGTCCTTTTTTCATCCCCGATTGGCCTGTCCTTTGCGTGGGTATAGCTCCGCCTATGCATTCCTTTCTGCGACCGGAAGTCGAGAGAACTGAGTACCTGAGCACCGCACCTCGTCAGGGCCGAGAGTTGGACGAAGGCACCTTTTCGTGGTGAATACCAGCGAGGATCGGTGGACCGAGTAGGTAGGCAGACACTCGGATACGTAGGCTGTGCCGGCTCTTGTAGGCCGACATACTCGGTGGTAACGAAATTTAGTCATCTTCTCCGATCGAGAGTTTTACTCTCCGCAATCTCATTTACATGGCCTGGATCCCTCGAGCGCCGTTCCATCGGGTTAAGATTAAATAAAAGTCGGAGGCGATCGCCTTGTAAGATTGTCGTAAAAAATGCGACTGTTACTTGTTACGGGGCAAGTGTCCAATGGATTTTCGAGTTTAGAGCCACCGTGTACATATGCAAAATAATGTGTATGGCTGAGAAAGCTCGGCTCCAGGGTGCTCGCGGTCTTGTTATTGCCGTAACACACCTGCAGCTGCGGGATGGCGAAGTAGGCGACAAACCCGGACGCGACAAAGATATGCAAGTGAGCCAAGTATCATTCGAAAGTGCATTTTCAATTACACCTGCGAGTGGTAATTCGATTGGCGGACGGTGGGACGGTGGGACGGCAAGGCGGTTTTGAGGATTTACGATTGATGTATTGGCTGCGAAGGCTTGAGCCAGAGGGCCGCGCTCTGAGCGGGCTCGACAATGACCGGTTACGCTCGGGTCCTGTACATATTTCGACACACAGGCATATATACCGAAACAGTAACGTGCCCACACGTCGTGTCCGCACGATCCTCGTCCCCTTGGCACCTTCGCATCTCCCACATTGGCTCGTTGGCTCTCTGCCTCCAGCTTGTTTTTCCTCCGTTACTTTTATGGTGCGCGGCGAGGGATCCCCCGATTTTCGACACTCGTGCCCGACAAATTACCATATAGGTGCACGCTTGCATGTCGCGAGAAAGTACGTGTCCTCCCCCTCTCGGCGAAGCTGTCCTCGTGGGCCTAGGACCTTCGCGCGGGAGGCTCTCCCGGCTGTCACACACTCTGAGATTCCTCTCGGGCTCCTTCTTTCCCGTCAGATATTATCTTTCCATCGTGAAACTGTATCTTTGCCGGCGGCGGTCGCTGCCGCCGCGCGCCACTGTGCGAATGCACGAGGAGAGAACGCTTTGACCTCCTCTGTATTAATTTTCCCGTAAACGCACGCCTCCACATGGGTGGCTTGCCCGCCGCTTGCCTTACCGGTTCCTGGGAGGCTTGTGCCCGCGCGCCATTCATACGAGCCTGAGTTTACCAAAGCACACATGCCTCTGCCAGCGGCGACTTTTGTCGCCCGACGCGATTCTCCTCGGATACAATTAACTAACGCGACACTGGATAGCCTCTTCCGCTAGCTCTGCCAATGTAGAAAACACTAGTCGCTCGCGCTCGTTGTTCAGCTACATTTTAGAGAAACAAATTCCGGGGGAATTAAGAAAACCGGAAACGTGCTTTCCCTAGGAAGTCCAGGCTCCTTATGAAACAAGGCTTTAAAGGATCATGACTAACTTCGAAGAGGGAAATGAATCGTCGCAGGCGACAAGGAGGATTAGCCGAATTGCAGGGGATTCCAGGGAGACGAGGGAAAAATCACTTTAGCCGGCGCATATCAAGCCCGCGCTGAAGGATGAAGCATTAGCCAGTGTGTCTCGCGCGCGGAGGTTCGGTGCGTGGGCCGGCGCGCACCGTCCACTTTAGATTTATTTCTTCCTAAGCGCTCGAAGCTCGCAGCCACGTGGGAGGAAAGGCGCGGATAGTGAAAAGGGAGCCGCGAGCCGAGCGGACGGAAAAGCGTCCAGGCTTCTTATCTGCTTTCCTTTCCATCGTTAACTATCCACCCGTCCACTTAGCCACCCACTTCGCCCGTACCCCTCGCCCGTCGCCGCCGCTTTTCTCCCTGCGTCCGCGCCTTATCGTCTCTCTCGCCTTCGCTTCCTATCACTTCCACCGCATGCCGAACGCTCTTCACAGGTACCCAATGACATACCTCGACTCGTCTCGCTCCATACTGCCAAGCTTATAGTTTAGAGAGAGAGAGACATTTGGGGGGACAAATCTATCGAGGCAGAGTACGATTTAGAGAATTCTCGTATAAAGAACGATCGGCCGCCTCGACCTTGGCACGAACCTCGAGCAATTCGAAGGTCGAGCCTTTCCCATTGTGAAACTCGCATCTGCAGTCTGAATCGCGTGCATCGGCCGTTAAAGTGGTACGCAAAGGCCGCGCGAGTCTCGGGATTCCAGGACTCGGACTGTTTCAGCCAGCCGACGCTCTTCTTATCTCTTTACCCGGCGGTTCTCTACGCGGGATCCTCGCGTTCTGGATTAGTAGCCGGGAGAAGAGCTCGGGGCCCACTCGTGCTAGTCTGTTTCCTTATTTACAGTGGGCTCAAAGGAACGCGTCACGGAGTGCTGCGGGTGAACGCCTAATTTAAAAGCCGCTTCTCTGAATGAACCTAAGTTTAGTAAAGCGGCGAGCGCGAGCTGAACGCGGCTAATGTACTCGGACGTTGAGCGTAATCCAATGACAGAGGGAGTGTACGTATGCGGCTAGACTCTGCCACCGCGGTGTGGTCAATGCTGTTTAAATGATACTCGGGGCTTCAATCCCGATTCAGTGGTTCGGTGCGACTGAAATCGATGGAAGATTAATGAGATTTCTCTCGGTTTCAGAGCTCCTCGACTTTTCCAGCGGGGAGAGATTCTCCGAAGTTGGCCGGCGCTCGGCCGAGTTTGTTTTCAACCTGTCGGGCAGAGGGGAGGCTTTGGCGGCGGCGACACATGTCGCGGGGGATGCCAGGGTGCGCCGAGGGGAGGCGAGAAAGGACGCGAAAGCCGAGGCCGAAACGAGGAGCGGAAGGAAAAGGAAAAAGGCGGCGCTGCCTGGGAAAGATGGAAGAGAGCAGTCAAGGATAGGAGAAAGAGGTGGAGAGATTCGGTCTTGGCATCCTCGGCAGCAGACGCGCGCGCTCGCGGTGAACGAGCGAGCGCGCGCGAGACGGGAACCGGAAGTCTATTTTCGTGACTCGCACCGATTTAGAAAGCTTAAAGGCAACTACACACAAGCCACCGGCCGAGAAATAGCGGCGGCCGTAGCTCATGCCTGCACGTACTCGGCCGGGCCGGCAAAGGCTTGGTCGCATCCGTTGGAAACAATGCCGCGGCATATTAGTCGATGAGATCGGTTCGATGCCGGCGGGGAATCGTCCCCGGGATTGGAGCGAATCCGGCCGGGGAGGTCGCCGGTGCGTAATGTGCAAGTGGCCTTAGGAGTTTGCGCGGGGCCTCGGGGGCTAACAGCCAAACCGTCATCGGCGCGGCACGTCGCTTTCGAGTGCACGCACAAATCAAGATTTGTGTCTGACCGTCTTCTCCGTGTATACTCCGCCGGAGTATTTTCAATCCGGCGTGAACTGCGCCCGATCGCTCCCGTCCACTCCCGTCCGCTCCCGTCCGCTCCCGTCGCCTCCTCCTCTGCCGATGATTCCCTAGACGGCCGCGGCCGCGGCCGACGTAAACCTGCGACTAAGCGGAGAGCGCTCGCGCGATCGGATCAGCATTGGCGATCGGGCGCGATCGCGGTATGCAGACGCCGCCGGAAGTGACTGGTCGCACACGAGTGCCGAGTTAAGCATATTTCTCGGCCGGGCAGGATATGCCCGCCCGGGGGCCGCACGCGCTCTCTCGCTCTCGGCAACGCGCACGCCGATCATCCTCGCCCGGTACTTGTCGTTGGCGAAATTAATTGCAAAGCTCAAGTAAAACGATCCACTCGTCATTGGAAACTCGACATCCGGTCGAGCCTGGCTGGCTGCTTGCTTGCTCGCCTGTTCGCCTGCCTGCCTGCCTGCCCGCCTGTCTACCTCCTCTCCCTCCTCTCTTCCTTCGCATAGCTCCCGTTCCCGACCGCAGCCGCCTTTCCTGCTCCGACTCTCCTCCGCTTCCCTCGATTTCGTCGCTCCTCCCTCGCCGTCCTCTTTTCTCTCTCCCTCGCCATTTTTCCCGCATTCGCTAGGATAGCAACGTCATCCGGCTGCGGCCGGGCCGGGCTTATATCGTCCGGGAGGGCAGAGAAATACTGGATGAAATAGCTGTAGAGTTTGGCAGCGGTTCTAGGCCCGCGAGATCCTGTCTAGCGCGGCCTTCCGGCCTCTCCGTTGGTTCGGTGGAAACGACTCTGGCTTCCTTCCGATCGTTTATCACTCGCTAGACACTTTAAACGGTGATAGCTCGGGCCCACGTATCTTCCCTCGCCTTTTATCCGTCACGTGGCCGCCGCCTATCTGTCTTAGTCTTTACTTGTATCTCGGAGGTTTTTAGCTCGGCTGACGGCTTTCTATGGTTTTCCATGTATCAATCTTCGGCTCGTAAACTGAACTCCTCGCGGCGTCTGGCACTCCCTCGACGTGGCATCGAAATACGGCAGGTTAGTTCGGAAATGGGAATCTAAGAAGGTGGAGAGGCGAGAGCGAGAGCGAGGCATGTGTGCGGAGGAAAAGGAGAGGGAAAGGAAAGGAAGAGCATTACGAGCGCCCTTCCGCCGGAAGGAGACTCGTACACCAGCAAGTTTCTAGTTCCTGTCGTTCGTAGCGAGAATATAAGTTGAGTCGTGGCAAAATGTCCTGCACCCTTCACCCCCCACAGAACCCCTCCCACCTCGCGCTTGGCACTTCCAGGAGACAGGCATGTGGCGCGCACATTTTTAACCACTTCCGAGCTATTTCCCCGCGACGGAGTCACCTGATATTGCTATTTCGTCCGCCGGAAGAGTTGGTATAAAGGCCTTGTTGGTTCGAGCGAGGGAGCGAGATATGTAGAGGAGAAACGTCCCAGTGGAGCGTCGTTAACTTGAATAATAGGAATGCCTAGTTGGCTCTGATAGAAAAGATGAGAGGAAACGAGAGGCCGCCGCGGAGTGGCAAGGAAACGGCGAGCAGAAAGAATCTACCGGATTTCCGCTCGACGTTAAAGCGCCTATCGAGGTCATTGCGCAACGACTGTACGCGCCTGATAACGCAAGATGAAAGCCAAGGAAATGCTCGCGAGGGGTACACACACGCGCGCGCGTACATTATGCGCCGGGCGGATTTACGAAATCGGAGACGAGGAGGGACGTGGCAGTCGTTTTTCGAAAAGTCGGGCGATCACGAAATTCTTTTATCACCGGCCGACTTTCTCCTTTCTTGGGATAAAGATTTTAACCCCTGAGTTGATCGGTGCGTTGCATACGCATCGGTAGATCTTATCTTGGGAACCGGTTCGACTATCGAACTTTTCTCCACGGGAACTTTGATGGCGCACGTGGGCTTACGTTCATTAAGCCCGGCTGCATACGACGGGGACGGGAAAATTGTCGCGTTGTCAATTAAGCTGCTCTTAATATTCTAATGTATGCGCCGATCCCGAAGACAAGCGGGAAAAGCGAGAACCGTGAAGGAATTATGATGATCGGATTGGCACGATAATTGCACAGTCGCGTAGAGGGTGCGGCATTTTTCATTCCGGGTAAGCCGAACAACTTCCTCCCGCGACGCGGCCTCCTCATTCTTCGCCACGTAGAGTACACAGACCCGGGGCCACCGTCACGGGGACGGAGCGCGCAAGCCTGACCTAAGCTAACTATGTTTCGTGAGATTCGACATCCGGTCGGGATCATCGTTGCACATTGATCAATAAGCGCCGTTAGACCTGACACGATCCCCCAACCGAGCTCCTCCTCTCTCTCTATTAGTACCAGACGACACTTTCCAAGGTATCAATTTTCCAGAATCGGACTTGCCCGCTTCGTCCCCGGCACAGGATAACTCCACTCAACTTCCTAGCTATTATGCGCATCGATCAAATGTCACGTCGGCCGGAAGAGCACACCCACAGTGAAAGCTGGGTTTAAATAAATGAATAAGATTGGGTAGGGCTGATGGAGATGCGCGTGGGTCAACTGTACACATAAGTACGTGGTGCTGCTTTCTACGCGCAGGCGGTGATCCTCCTTACACACCTATGTTCTTGAGGACAGAGTCTATCGGGGATTGATACAGATTTCACACTCTCTCACCCACATGCAACCATTGACTTCGCGAGGAAACGATGATAGTCATTCTGTCAGAGCTTATCGTTTTACCTCAGTGTGCACCTAGAAGTGTAGATTGGCCAGTTTAATAAATGGAATATTCGCCGGAACTTTCACGGTCCGCGGGAAATGTGCGCGCAAAGTGGTTCCTACGCTCGAAACTTGCGGGGTCCCTTGCGCAAATATCACGTCTACTCGGAGGCAAGGCATTCGCTCGCTAAATCATATTATCCGGCGCGGCGCGTGGGCGTACTTCGGCGGGGAGATACACTTAGGATTTTTGTTTACGGGAATTTGCACGCTGCTAATGGCATCGCGACGCCTACGAATCCGGGGCTAGGCAACCTGTAACGTTCACGTGCTACCGCGTAAGGCGAGGCTAGAAAGAACGACTACCCACCAGATACACCTACGAGAGAGAGAAAGAAACTCGCGCCGCCACTCTCGGGACATTTCAACATCGAAACGTTCGGACTGATTTGAAATCCGCGTCGCACGTATAAAAGGGATGGAAAATATCTTAATAATCCTGCCGCTCGTCCACATAAACTCGAGGTAAGTACACTTGGTCTGGAGCTTCTAAAAGCTTCACGTCCCACAAGCGCGAGTATTGCAACTGGAGCGGATATGGCAACGGAAACGTTTGCGTAAACTTCAAACTTCAGATATAACTGGTCGCTTAATGAAGTTGCTCGGCCGACCAACTAGATCGTAGTACTTCCGAGGAACAAGTTCACCTACGCATCGCGCGCGCACTGTCGCATTGTAGCCGGACTTTCAACTATGTTAACGCTTCGACGGAAGTCTATATTTGCGTCGGTGCAATCGAAAGTAACCGAGACAGAAAAAGATAAGTGGCAGCCTGTCGAAAACGAGAAAATAGAATGAATCACTCACTTCTTTGCTGGGTACGCAAACCGGTGTCCCTTCCTTGACGATTCCCGCCTCAACCATAACACCCATCACGATCGGATCTCTCGAGTTGAAGATAAACTGTAACATAAAAAAGAAGAAAAGCGAGCGTCATTCAGAAAATGTCTGCGAAGTATATTTATAGTCTAAAAGGATTTCTCGTAAAATGGCAGGAATACATAGAAATTCGCGGGAACGAGGGTGTATTTGCAGAGTCAAAGTGGAACTGTACTGTACCTGCGGCAGAATGCGGAGCTTGCAGGGGAAGACGGCAATATGTTTGTTTTCGTCCCGCTTGCGCTGCTTCAATTCTTCTCTATATGCAGTGAACTTGTCGAAGAGATGATAAATGATGTCCGCCTGGAAGATCTTCACTCCGAGCGAGTCCGCTAACTCCTGAGCGTCCCTCTCGATTTTAACGTCGAACGCGAGGATCGTCGCGTATCTGAGTGCAAACGGTCCCAGTTTCAGCATATTGCAAGGACAATAATAAAGCAAACAATGATATATCCCCATTTAACTCACTGGCTATCGTGTTCCAACATGATCGACGCCTTCATCACGTCCTTCTTGACGACAGGGCCGATGCGAATGCCAGCGTACTGTAACAGAGGAGAGAAAACTTGACAATTAACAATATCGATCGGAATGCCATTAATGTATTTGTTCCGGCGGGAGCAGCGGGGAGTTCCGTTCCGGGCTGGAGGTAAAGAATCCCAAGTAAAACATAAACAACTGTCACTGGAGCATAAATACCGTGGAAGGGTATGCGTGTTCGCGTGTGTCTGTTTGGCGCAAAAATAACTAGTGACGCATGCCGTCCGGATTCGGCCGGGGCAGTGCGACGAGACACGACACGGAGAAATAAACGCACCAGTGTACCTACAAACAAGCTATTCCCCGGAGGTAACGCGGAATCCACCGAGACATCGTTTAATCGGCGCGTCCACCGATACATTTTTCCAAGGGACTCGTCAGCCCTCCGGGATCGATGTCCGAGTTCTTTCGGTCACGCCCTTTACCGGCTCATCCTGCTAAATCCAACGCCGACTCATTCGAGTACTACGCTCGATGAGAGAAAACCACCAAGCCCCACCAGTCAATGAATTCAAGCCGATCAATGAACGCCCTCGGAAAGGGAAAAAACACCAACAGACAGCGAGCACGGGATGCTATTCTCTCGTGTGTCCTATTGCAAGGGGGAGGGGGCGATTTTACTCTCCGGTACATTGCAAGCTGTTTATGTATCATTGATATTTCGACCGAGAAGCGCGAAAGCATACCGAGATAAAAGGGGGGCGGCGTAAGATCGATTTTACTCCGACGTTCACTTGGGTCATACATTCCACGCTAAGTTTACAATCACAAAACCGCCTCTATACAATGATTCCACCGTGGAGAATCGACACAATCGACGTGCTCCAATAGAACAGATGCTCTCACGAAAGAAAGCAGGGAAAGGAGGAAGCGGACGGGTGAATGAGCAAGCGAGCGAGAGAGAGAGAGGGAGCGTAAAAGGGAGCATACGAGGGAGCTAGAGGAAGAGAGGAGCGAGGGTCGAAAATCGTCGGTGAGAAAAGGATGAAGCTCCCGGAGAAAAGACGAACGGCAGATGTTGCCAGGGAAAGAAATGCTGGTACAAACGGGAGGAAGTCGGGAGGAAGAGAGAAGCCGAGGGGCCCACGGAGAGAGAGAGGGACGCTTCCGTCATTAAAAACCGGCCGCCAGTGCACAGATCCTCTTCAACCTCTCGTCATATCTGCACAACATTCTCCCTGAAACTTTAATTTATGGCCCATTTCTACTGAACACCGACAGACTATTTCGATTCCGAGTTAATTCCCTATTAATCGAAGAGAGAGACATTTATTACGGAGCGAAGAGAGGGGAGAAGACGGGGCTTGAAACGGATGTGGCCCAAAGATGGAGTTTGGCTATGTTGGCTCGAACTCGAATTGACCCGGTGTGTCTGGCAGTCCTCCTCTTCCGGTCCTATTAAACTTGTGGCTGATGGTTCTCTTATCGAGCCGTGAAAATGCGTATCGTAGGATGCCAGCGTGCAACCGGCAGAGCGTGCTCCCGCATGTCCGCACCCCGCACATCCGCTCCCATGTCCCGTATAGCTGCTTATATACCGCGGTTAAAAACAATGCGAGGAAACGAGCCATTTTTTCCTGCTGCACCGTTGCCTGTGGCAAGAGAGAAGCGGCTTGTAAATTCGTCCGGCTCGCAACTGCCGAGAACGCGCGGCTGCCCTTACTTGAGCGACTAAGTACAGGTGTCTCAAACCTACTTGGACGGATAACTTTTTATTAAGTCACGCCATGGTCTGCGCTCATCGGCTGCATGTGCGCGCGGAGCCAGCATAACAATTGTCAACTGACGCATTTGTTTCTAACTCCTTCCAAGAAGGAAAGCACGTGTCGCTGTTAAGCTGGTTTATTCCGATTCTGATTCTCGAAACGGAGCGCAGATCGGAAGGCACTCGGCAGGAATTGCTAATCTGCCAGGAATGCTAATCAGTCATACGCAATCCGTCGCTTCCTCGAGCGGATACACGAACGCGCGCTGATACGCGCGGGGATTACAGGCGAAAGAAATCCATTGAGGAATGCGTAATCACTGGACAATATCGTTTGGGTATCTTTGGAAAATCTCGAGCGACAAGTACCACTTTCGAATCTTCAATTGGGATATACATACATATGTACTGTTGCTAGGGTTATTTGGAGAATTACTCGGACGGCCGAGATGGCTATAGGGCTATAGGTGTATTTGAGATAGGGGATCAGGTAGTGTTGTATCTCATTTCTGGCGTACTGCTTGATACACCGAAGAGGGTTACGTTTCGAGATTCATACGTCCGCCCGTTCGTCGATCTGTCCACCCACGGTGCTCTTGCTCCGAGTGTGGGCAGTTTCCTGTACGTTGGTCACGTATTCCTTTTTTTCTCTCCAGCCCACACGCGTTTGCGCGCGTGTGTTAGCAGAAGAGAATCTCCGTGCTGCATGAGTTTAATCCACCGGTCCCACTCTTACTCGCTCCATCCTCGTGCTCTCTTCCCGTGCAGTAACCATTCCTCCTCGCCCGCCAACCCGCCAACCCGCCGCACTATTCTTCGTGTACATACTCTACACACATATAGTGTTGCTGCCTCCCTCAGATCTCCGCTGGCTCATCGCTTCGATGCCCGGCTATTCCACTACTATGTGCTTGCTATATGCCCTATGTGGCAGTCGAGTGCGTCTGTCTGCGTAGGACGGAACGGAGGAGCTAGGCGAACGTGTGTCGCATATACGTGTAACTCGTGCTGACGTCACGGGCACGTGATCACAGAATCCGGTGGGGACAGCCCATTCATAACCCGAGGAAGGACAGGCTTAAGGCCGTTTTGGACGTTAGCTCACATCGAACATGGCAGGAAGTTTTTATACTAACCATGCGAATTCAAAGCGCACCTCCTATCACCACTACTTGCGCTTCCGCATTTCAAAGATTAGATACTCCAACGATTCCCGCTGGCTGGGATCAGGGTAATACTTGTATTTAAAGAAATTGAATGTCTCGGTGACTCTTCCCACTATGCAAGATGCGAGAAAGAAGCTCGTATTTTCATGCACAGTAATGCAACTGACGTATAATATTAGACTCTTTGGTTCATTTATAATGTTATCATCAATTCGCATTAGTTTTACGCAAAAAGTAGGTTTTGACGTGGGATTTCTTGTGTTTTGTCAACGGATTTAGAATCTTTACGGTTCGGCAAAGTCGGCTGGCAAACTAAACTATATTGAAATGGTATGTGTTATAAATTAATAATAGGAAATATAGATATAGTACATAAGATATTCTATGGAAAGCAACGGAGCGTGCCTACGGATGCACAGCGCGGCTGATAGCACGATGGATCACGACTACAAGCACCATATGCGATCAATGAGTCGTATCCTGCTAAACTGTTAAGAAGGAAGTGGTTCGTTGCTGCTGTTCTCTCTGTCGTTCTCACTCACTCGTCACTCTCTTTCTCTTCCTCCCTCCTCTCTCTTTCTCCTATTCAGTCTCTCACTCACTCCCACCAATCTTGCATTCTGTCTACTTTTTTGTTGGTCCATACGCGGTAGGGTCTCGCAATTACGTTTTACTTACCGTTTAGTTCATTTAACTTTACAGATGTATAACGAACACAGTTATAATTCGAAGGAAAAACTTTCGAAAGCCTACATGTGCCCGTATTGTAAGAAGTTCAGTGGGCGGACGACACATATTTTTTGTGGGGTTTTGTACAAAGTAGCGAATAATACTTTTAACACATTCTTTGGAAAGACACTTACCGGTATTTTGCTGTTCTTGAGGAAATCGAGTAATGCTTCGAGGGCGCCTAATGTTGAAGCTTGTACAAAAACACCACGTTCCGCAAGACGTATATTTCCGAGTGCATTCGTAAGTTCTTTTGCAATTTCTTCTTTTAGTATATCCACTTCATCGGGTTTCTGAGCCACTTGCAGATTCAATCCTGCAAGAATAGAATTAGGACAATCAATTTATCTGGAAACATATTTTAATTGCACAACGTACGGCTCCGTCTTACGACGCTCACCTGCAATGGCTTTCTCTAAATCTTTTGCTGCGATTTTAACACCTTGTGCAGCTTTAACTTCACGATGCTCGATGTATGCATTCTGTAATAAAACTGAAGAGTTATCGGACCATCGGATTACTGTTTAAAGATAGAACACAATAAGAATTCGCTTTACCTTAACACGTAATTCCTTTAATGGTTGGGGCATTAATAATGAACGGATTTGAGTGACGATGGGACCATCAGTTCCGGCTACGATCATTGTATCCCCTTCCCTGAGAATTCCATTGACTAGAATGCAATCGATTGTAGTTCCGAGACCAGGTAATGCTTTAACTTCCAAGACTGTGGCCTGAAGTTCTTCGCTGTACATGAGTCTCTTCGCTAAGGGACCTTGGCAGGCATTGACTATCAAGCCTAATAGATTGCCCATTCCCTCACCTATGCATTAGTAATAAAGCTATTAGTGTTTGATTAAAATTTCTCATTTAGTTTTTAATGAGTTATCGCAGACTATACCAGTTATAGCACTAGTTGGAACAAGCGATACAAAGCTTCTAGGATCCGGATTTTCATAAAATAGTGCAGCATTTAATCCCTGCTCAGCAAATTGCACAATTACATCTTTAGTGCGTTTCTCATACTCTCGCTGAGTATTCATCGCCTGACCTTTTACAATATCTTGAATGTCTTTTCGATTCATAGTCTGCCAATCATATAACCTGTAAAAGTCCCGCTGTTTTAGTTGTCAACATATTGAATATAGATCTAAACAGTTAAGAACTCTGAAGTATACCTGTCAATTTTATTCAATGCGACAACGAATGGACATTTCTTAGTTTTGAGTAAGTTAATACTTTCAATAGTTTGAGGTTCCAATCCATGCATAATATCTACTACTAATATCGCTATATCACATAGAGAAGATCCTCGGCTTCTAAGATTACTAAACGACTCGTGACCAGGTGTATCAATAATCAGAAGCCCAGGAATCTTAAACTTCTTATCGGCAAACTGAAAAAGACAAGTATAATTGTAAAACATTTATAAGAAAAGTCAGGGGCACTCGGGAAATAGAAAAGAAGGTACCCCTTTAACGTGTTTAGTTGATTCTTGGATAGCATCGATAGGCACATTGGTTGCACCAATTTGTTGCGTTATACCGCCAGCTTCACCATCTTGCACATTAGTTCTTCTTAACTTGTCAAGAATTTTTGTTTTTCCTGTATCTACATGACCCAAGACACATACTACCGCAGCTCTAAGGTCATCCAACGATTTCTTCTTTTCAGCTTCCGAACGTCGTTGTTGTATTCGCTCCCTCGCACGTTCCTTCTTTCTCGCCGCGTCTGGAATTTTGTCTTCTAATCCACTATCTTCATCACTTCCGTCCTCCGAATCCGAGTCACTATCTCCCTCACTCTCAGAGTCGCTCTCAGAAGATTCCTTTTTAGCTAATTCTCTTTTAGATGCACCCTTTTGTTTAGGGATTATCTCGTTTGCATTTTCTGGTGTCTTAGGCGTATCATCAGACTTATCTAAGATAAGCGTGTTCACAGATAAATATAATATATATTTAATTTTATATTGCATAACAGGTTTATTTTTATAAATGAAATATACCTTCGTCCGGCTCATCATCCGTACTTTCTGCATCCCATGAATCTTTAACATCATTCTCTTTCTTCTTGGCAGCATCTTTAGCTGCCTGGTCTACAATCTCGACTTCTACCTTATCTGTTTGGGTTTCACCCTCAGAAGGCTTCCCTCCTTCCTTAGGTTCACCTCTAAGTTGCTGTTTTGTCTTATTCGGTTTTATTCTTGTCCCTGATATTATAATTGAAGTATTTAGATTTTTTTTCATATCATTTTATAGGTTTCAATATGTATATATACCTGGCCGTGGTTTTTTGCTCTCTCCTATTTCCGGCAAATCTAGTCCTTGAGCTTTCAGTGCCTCAATCATAGCTTGTGCTCGAGCCCTGTCTTGCTTTTGTTTCAATGTTAACAATTTGCCCTCTGCCTTTAATCTTTCCTTACGTTGTTTCTCTTTCAACTTCTTTTTCTCCTTACGTTCTTGTTCAAGACGCAGTTGTTCCAACCTTGCTTCTTCCCGTAATTCTGCCTGCCGCATCATTTCTTCGGCTTCTTCCTTTTGACGTTCTTCTTCTTCTTTCATTTTCTTTAAGGCTTCCTGCATTGCCGCAATAGTTTTTTTGCCAGGACCCTTGCCTATGTAACATCTCTGTTTATATTTGATGTGCACATGAATTTAATTTGATAAGCTGAATGCAATTATCGAATATAGGAATTAGATGAAATATTTTATTAAGCACCTTTGTCTTTTGGATCTTCCTTAGCGCCCTTCTTTTTCTTCTTTTTCCCTTCCTCTCCATCTTGTGCCTCTTTTTCAGCCTCATTGGATTCAGTTGTCTTTTCTTCTACTGGTTTTTCGATAGGCTTTTCGACTGATTCAGTGGTCGGTTTATCATCTTGTGGTTTTTTCATTGCTTCCTATAACAAATAGACATAGTACATTTCATATTGGTGAACAAGTATAAATATTCTTGCATGTACTTACAGCTTTCTTCTGAGCAAGCTTCTTCTGCTTTTCCCTTTCTTTTTTCTCTTTTTTCTTTTGTGCTGCTGTTTTGACTGTACTAACTTCATCATCATCAAGATCATCAATGTCATCGTCTATGACTTGCTTTAACTCTTCCTTGATGTCTATATCACCCTTATCTTTCTTATTACCACCCTTTTTCCCTTTCTTTTTCTTATCTTCTTCTTCCACTTTCGGCTCGGACGATTGTTCATCATTGACTTCAGCCTTTTGACCGGAGTATTCTAATTCTAGTTCAGCCAATACTTTGTCAATATCTTCGTCACTGTCGGCACGCTTTTTCCTCTTATCTTTCTTCTTTTGTGCTGCAGGTTTGATACTAATCACTTCCTCCTCAGTCACCTCATTTGTTTCTGTGACTGTTGCATCTTCAATTTCTTCCTTCATAGGTTGAGTACTTTCAGCCTTGTTCTTTTTCTTATCCTTCTTTCCTTTTTTCTTTTTGTCTTCCACTTCATCTTCCACTGCTTGTTCAACTGGCTCATCTTTAGTGTCTTTGTTGTTTCCGGTATATTCCAGTTCAAGTTCAGCCAGCACTTTTTCAATGTCCTCGTCACTGTCATTACGCTTTCTTCTGGCTGTTTGTACGTTGGAAAAAATGATAAGTCGACATTATAATTTTTACTTTACAAAGTGCAACCAATATTTATACCTCAATAAGAAATTTATATAAGACAATCTCCAACCACAGAGTCTGGAGTATTAAAATCCCCCAAACATATGTTTCTAGATTAAATAGTCAACTTTCACTAACAGACTACTTGATCAGTAAGGAACTTTCACTTTTGCTGGATATAATCGATAATAAGTTTGAAGTGTACGTTCTTCAATTTAATTACACTGTGAAACAGTATCGTGATATTTTACTGTAGAATATTAAATATATTTATTATTCAGCTCCATTTCCTTTCATAACTGGCAGAGTGTGGTGCTCGATTTTAGAGCAACTTGCATTTAGTTCTCCATATTCATAAGCATATTGCAATTTGCAAATGCAACAAGTACACTACACTTACTAACAGTAAGTAATGCGAATTAATTCCCGTTATATGACAAAACCTTCGTAACTGATGATGTCGTATGTCATGTGTAAGTAGTGGAGTACCATGAGGTTAAATCCAAGCAGACGACATTCGACAATTAAGAATAGGATTTCGAACAATTCTATTTTATAGACCGGGAGCACATTATAATCTAGCAATTTCAATCTCTTCTGCCACTAAGTTAGGGGACGTATACGGAGTTTACTGGTTCTCTCACCCTTTTTGCCTTTCTTCGGCTGAGATTCCTGCATCTTGCACTGCTATTAAGAAAGCTTTCTTTATACACGTTCAGTTTTTCGTCGGTTTGTTATACGTTTCCCTCAAAGAAATCTCATATAGTACTACGGACTATATTCTTATCTCGGATGCGAGTCACAGTCTTAAGTTACGAATTAATTGCATAAAATCCCCGAACATTCGATAATGCTTCTTCGCCTCGGTTTGAGACTGCCGAAAAGTCGAAAACTCAAGTGTGGAACCTGTGGAACTCGATGCAGAGTTCAGATTCAGATGGGCTGCCGAAAGCAAGTGTAACATACGCCCTCTCTTACCAAAGTCGCCCTATCGTTAGAAATGCCAAGCTTTTCTGCAGATGCACCCACATTCGAATTTCTTATTACGCGTCTCTGACATTTTCTTTCCTCCTCTGCCAGTTCCTGGACGGTCTGGAAGGTCCTGGATATAATTGTGCAGTCGGTAAGGATTACTAATCTTATGTGCGTATAACTTCCAGATCCAGTCTATATATGTGCCTATATAAAGAAATTGTTGTGATATTTTTACGAAAAACCGTAAAAATGTAGAACAAATAGAAGGTTTTCGGTGGTTGCAATTATATATCGTGGTCGCGACCCCTAAAACCTGTTAAATATAAAGTTGCAAGTGTTGGAAGCAATAAGATCACTTGCGAAGGCTTCTTGGTTCGGTACAGAGGGGTATTCCCGAAGCATACCAACAAACATTCCTACAGACACATGCACACATTAGACTGAGAGCGGGAAATCCGTGAGTCTGTCACATTGAATGTGCATGGGTATGGGATTGGTGAATAGAATCATATAGGAGCGAGATATCAGGGGAAGTACCTCTGCTTTTTCCCCAAGGCTGTGTTGTGACGCATCGAATGAACGAGAATACGCGATACGTTTAGTTACCCAGTTGATGTTTGGTGAGTACGCTGTGCTGGCAGAGTACCATTATACCTTGGCGCGCAGCGAATTTAGATAAATCTCCATTGTCGTGAACACGGAGATGTGAACCAAATCACAATAATCCATGTAAACAGTTTCGCGCTACGCGTATTTTCACTACCGTGATATTGGTGATAATTCTAATTATTCGAGTGTTACGCCAAGTGTCAAAATGGACGAATTGTATGAACGCCGTATGGCAATGCAAAATGATATCATGAATGGCCCTGAATTCTTCTCCTATGGAAATGGTAATTTAAAATGATTTTTTCGTACAATCAAGTATGAGACGAACACTCTACTTTGTTAAGCGATGGCTATTATGCTTCTGATACTATCATTTTTATTATTAAGAGGGCAATTGTGTCAAATGGTGTTACGAATTTTTATATCTTATTGATATTTAAATTTTGGTATTTAGGGATAATACAAGCAAATATGCAGGGAAGTTACAGTCCATTCAGTGGATCATCAACTTCTCAAGATGCAAGCATTCCTTCTCCTATGTCAATCACACAGTCGCCACTGCATGGGACTGATTTTATTACATTACAAAATGCTACTGGTGAATATGCAATTTATACACAACATAGACCAAAACTAAAAGGCTGTTAATGTATAGATTTTTAAAATTTACTTTCTCAATTATAGTTCTTGGAGAGCCGCACCTAGAAATCATTGAGCAGCCAATTGAGAAATTTAGATTTCGCTACAAATCTGAAATGATTGGCACACATGGGAGCTTGGTAGGAGCAAGCAGCACTTCTAATCGCAAGAAGCAAGCACCCACTGTCCGGGTAAAACTCGTGATTAGTGATTGTTGTCTAAACTAATATATACGTTTGTATTAATGCATCTTGTTTACTTTGCAGTTACATAATTATTCGGATAAAGCTACAATAAGATGTACATTGGTTACATCGGAAGAAAGTAGAATACCTCACGCACATAGATTAGTGAGGCGTGAAGGTAATGATGATATTGATGACCCTCATCACGTAGAAATTTCCAGAGAGACTGGTTTTACTGCTTCGTAAGTTATCCCCCTTAGATTAATATAATGAAATTTCTTTACAACACCTTTACAACATCTTTGATGTTTCTGTATTTAAGGTTTCACGGAATGGGAATTATACATACTGCTAAGAAACATATAAAAGATGAGCTTGTACGGAAAATGAAAAAAGAAGCTATTGAAAGAATTAAAAGGAAAAACATAAATGAGAATCTTAGTATTCGTGAAGAGGCACAGGTATTTACTACACAATTTCAATTATTGTATGTAACATTGTAACTATTGCATTGTAAATCTTATCTTTGTTTCCCTGATAAGATCAAAGCAGATGCAGAATGTTACCACAAATCCATGAATTTAAACAGCGTGGCATTATGTTTTGAAGCATTTATTTTGGACCATAACAATATTATGATTCCAATCACTGATCGTATCTATTCCAATCCAATTAATAATTTGAGTGAGTTTTAAATTTTTTAAAGACATCTTAATATCTGTAATCAAATACACAGGAGTAACAGTTTTATAATGTACTAGAGAGTGCGTTAACTGGTGAATTGAAAATATGCAGAATTGACAAGCATACTAGTAGTTGCGAAGGAGGAGAAGAAATCTTTATTTTTGTGGAAAAAGTTGGTAAAAGTACGTATATCACAAATACAATACTAAAGGGAAATGCAGCACACATTGAACATGTATACGATTTTAATTTTAGGGAATATAAGAATCAAATTCTTTGAAGTAAATGAATATGACCAGGAGATTTGGGCTGCTCATGCTCGATTCTCTGAATTGGATGTGCATCATCAATATGCAATTGCTTTTAAGTATGATAGTTTTCTCTAGTTATTATTTTTGCACAAAATGGGATCTTTATTAAGTACATGTTATTTATTCGCAGAACCCCACCATATAAAGATATTAACATAACAGCACCAAAGGAAGTTTTTATACAACTAGAAAGGCCATCTGATTTAGATTGTTCAGAGCCAATAAAGTTTACATATAAACCAAGCGACAGAGTAGTAGGTATGTACATAATCCTGATACATACAATTTCAGAATAACGTTTTATATGACAATTTATAGGTAGAAAACGGCAACGCATTTCCTACTCTGGAAGTGTAGAGTTATCTCAAATATTATCAAACCATAACAACACATCATTGGAAGAAATCTTACCGATGATAGGCAATGATAGTCGAGAACT
Source organism: Crossocerus cetratus (assembly GCA_963675795.1). Taxonomy (NCBI): domain Eukaryota; kingdom Metazoa; phylum Arthropoda; class Insecta; order Hymenoptera; family Crabronidae; genus Crossocerus; species Crossocerus cetratus. The sequence continues at coordinate 15,736,189 of OY776668.1, read as the reverse complement.
CTCAAAGGAATTAAAAAGGATGTTATCAGAGGGTTGCTCCCAATCTGAACTAACAAACTGTATCGATCAAATGGATCTAGATGGTAAGAACTTGTGTAACTTTTAAAATCTACCTCTCATACCCACTGATATTCAACAGTATTTAAGTAATACAAGCTATTAAAATTATAATGCATTAATGTTACAGAATATCTTGTTTTATTAAAAAATAATGATAAAAATAATGACAATAATATGCTGACGTCCGATTGTTCATCAAAGGAGCAGGTAGTTACTCATTATTATATGCCTTACAATGACAATACATTAAGTGTAGTATCCAAATTTATCTTACACAAATTCAATCCATAAAAGCATGACGATGAAACAGTTTTCGCAAAAAATATGCTGGCGGAAGCTATAAAGAGTATAAACATACAACCTGAGGGCGGTAAACAAGCAATACGCCGATTGCTGAAAGAACGCTCCACAAATGGCGATTCTGCACTCCATTCTGCACTTAGAAATGGACAATGGGATACTGCAAAATACATCTTGATGTTAATCAGCACTGAGAATGATTGTAAAGTATTAGTAAATGGACAGAACAATTCAGGCAAGGTATTCGCCATATTTATCGTAGTACGGAACGATTTCAGTCGTTAATAATAGGTGGCTTACATTTTGAATTATTCAACAGACACCCCTGCATTATGCAGTTTTACAAAATCAACCACAAATTGTTACAACATTACTAATGCTTGGAGCCAATCCAAACAAGTGTGATGAACACGGCCTTTCGCCGTTACATACTGCTGTGAAAAGTACGTGTATATTTTCATTGTAATCAATTAATGTATTTAAAGGCCAATTTCTATATTTACGCATGCGATAGTTCCAGATGCTGAAGCATGTGTTGCCGCATTATTATCGGAAAAAATGACGAATGTTGAGATACACAACAATGATGGCTGGACAGCATTGCAACTTGCAGGAGAAATAGGAACGTACCATGCTGTGCATTCACTTGTACAAGCTGGTGCTGATGTTAATAAAATTGATCTGTCCTATGGTCGAACAGTATTGCATATTGCTGCTGAGGCTGGACATAAACGTATCGTGGAATTTTTACTGAAGGAGGTACAGATAGTATTTTGCTGACATTCGAACGTACGAAGTCGACTCCTTTTTAATGCGTTAATCATTACAGACTACTATAGATGTGAACAAGAAAAATTATGCCGGCAACACCGCATTGCATAGTGCCGTTGTTCAAACTGGAATAGAAGCAAAAGAATTGTGTGCGTTGCTGTTAAAATATGGAGGCAATCCCCATATTCAAAATTATGATCGGGAATCAGGACCTCTTCAGAACATTGTATGCAAAAAAATTACCCCATTCTATTTAATAGTTTTCACTTTCACTCGGAGCAAAAATATATTCGTGACATTTTCGTTCCTTCAAACAGGTTGAAGATCCGACGGGTGAACATACAAAGGTAAAACAAGAGTATGTTTCTGATGAGAATGTAATTGAAGAGCCAGGACTTGGACAAACTTCATTTGATTTAGCATCAGACAATCCAGATGTAAGTTTCTAATGTTCTCCATACATAACTCACTTTTCATGAATATAGCTTCGTTACAATTAATCGCTTGCAGATTCTGCAGTTGCTTGGAAATCGAGCAAAGGAATTGGCGAATGAAGTTTCCCCTAGTTCTATAAAACACGAATCGGTAGAAGCAGAGTCAATTTCAGATTGGCTGACATCCACTACCAAACAGAAATTGGCTGTGATACTAGATAAGAACAGAGCATGGGAGAAATTGGCAAAACGGCTTAAATTTGAATACCTCTTAAGAACACTGAAGCAAAACGTACCAAGCCCATCCTTGCTCTTATTAAACTATATCGATGTATGTATGGCTTATATGCTTACCAAAAGAAACACAAGTGCGACTAGTAATCTTCATGGTTCAATTACACAAAAATTTCTTTCAGGTACAAGCATCTATGACACTCAAAGAAATGCAAAATATCTTGAAAGAAATTGGAGAGGAAGAAGCAGCGAACTGTTTAAAACAGACTTCGCGTTGATCTTTTCGTAGTAATCATGTTACTCTTTTAGAATATATAGTATAAAACTCTATCTGTAAAATATATTTTTATATCTATAGGTATAGACGCATGTATATAATAGACTACTCTTATGTTTGTACACTATATTATTAGAATATAGGATATATGACGCTAAATTTTAATATACTAATAGTATACTTATGTATACTTATATATACATATCAATAAAATTTATTCTTATAATTTTATGGGAGAAAAAATTTATTTTACATAATATAGATTGGGAATTATAGATTAATAAGGGTCTTCGTTTCTTAGAAGTTGCTTTTTTTGGTAGCTTCTCTCTAATATGTTCTGTACATTCGCGAAGAGTTTTCTCTTTGGTACAACTTGCAAAGCATGGTGCCAGTCATTTGTTGCTCGCAGTTCAAGCAGAATTTGTAATACTTGATCAATAGTCAGACTCTTATTTCCAAAGCCCCATGACATGTATTCGTCCAAAGGAAGCCTCGCAGTCTTTATACCATGTTTCTTGGCTTTTGCAAGTGATAATGGTACACTCTCACCCTGATAAGGAAAACAGAAATGTTGTATATACACTTGCAATACATTTGTTGGAATTGTATAAGAAAACAGTATATCGTACCTTATCCACTATTCCTCCAATTATGTATATAGCATCATTATCAAAGTTGGTGAGTACATTATTTGTATGTGGTGTAAGATATACAAGTTTACTTTTGTCAAATAGCTCTGTGTAAGATTTCTTACTGATGGTCATAGGATACGACTCATCATACATAGTTGGCATGTGATGGTACAGGTGTTTCATTACAGTACCATTTGGGTCTGCTCCACACATGTACATGTGAAATGGTTGCCGGTGTAGCCGATTATTTGCAAATCCTAATGTAATTTGTCTAGCACATGCTGACATTTCACGATAAGTCATATGTTCCTCATAGTCTAAATCGAATAGCACAGGTTGTTCAAATTGTATCGCATACATTAATTTATAAGTAAAGAAGGTATGCCTCGCTTTCTTATAGATTCGCAAGAACATTGCATTTTTGTGAAGTCCGTAGGATACTTGTTCACCATCGTAGCCTGTCACTTTTACAAAGTCATCATCATATCTAGGACCTTCCAATAGTCTTTTCTCTGCTATTGCCTTATTCCTTTGTTCGCGTTTATACAAGACATCCAAAAATTTCCTTCAAGATAAAATAATTGTTAATGAGTTTAATAAGATTCATGACTCACGAATTGATTGAGGGCTAAACACACATACCGTCTACCTCGTTCACTCTGATTCAAGAGCATCATCATTGCTTTTGGTGGTATTTCAGATGGCACATCTTTTCCCTCATATCGGAGAACCTCAAGTGTATGCTGTAGTGTGTCGTAAATTCTTTTCTTTTGAGGGTTTTTTAATAAATCGTCAAGCTCTCCCTGAATTTTCTGTTTTAATTCGTTGACAGTGTTTCTAACCGGTAATTTCGGCTCGGTGCAATAATTATTCTTGAAAAGCACATAGCCTAAGAACTTCTTTTCTTTGCACCAAATACCATTTTCAATATTATTTGTGTGCGCGTTGCGTGAAAGAAGCAACTTTCCAGCATTTAAATTCTGTCTAAAAATATGTCTTAACATGTTGGCCGGCAATTTCAGCCAAACAAACTATTGCTTATATTTCGGTACTTATCTACCACATGTAGAAAGTATTTAAACAAATTTCAACCATGAACTATAGGCCAACAACAGAAGATCCACGCATCCACAGCAATATCCACCAGTGATCCACAGTGATCCACAGTATCACAGTCATGAAGCATGAAGATGCTTTGAGTGGCAACTTATTTAGCGAACATAGTTGCGGGTGTGTTCAGCATCATTCAGCATTTATAGAGCAGTTTAAGATTCGAGAAATGCACCTTTCCACACCACATTGCACCACATGCGCCCCTACCGAAACTTGTGTCCGTGTGCCGCTTCAGCCAATCGGGGTACGAGTTATATGCTCTAAAAGCCTATAAAAAGTGGCCATTACGTCAGTACAGTCCAGTTCAGTCGGTAAATAGAATCACTCGCGGACGTCACGGTGATGCTTCCTTGTTTGTTTACAATTTACCGGTCAATCTGCATCGTACTGCACTGCCGATCATTGCTGATCCGCCCCGATCCCGCCAATGCACGTTGCTGCACATTAATTGTAATATACCAGCATTTTGATCGTGTATACCTAACTGATTGTGTAATCGTAAAACACAAAGGAACAATAAAGAATAACTAACACGCCGCGCGTTTATGGTTTAGGTACTGGAGCCGGAAAGAATGAATAGATAAGCGTTTAACTCGACGTAAGATATCAACAAATTTCAAGACGATAACAATATTATTACACACTGATAAACCAGTAATCACTGTCATTATGAATTAGGTTCGTAAACGGAACAATATGTTATCCACCGTTCTGAAATCTGTATTTGGTTATGATGATTTCAAGAGCGAAATACAGAAACGGGCAACTACAGCTATTTATAAGGGTACACTGCTTTTCATTATTCTATTATTATTACTCCACTTAATCCACCTCCAGATTCTTATTACTTCTCTATATTTTTAACAGGAGAACAAGATGTTTTTGTTTGTATGCCAACTGGATCTGGGAAATCATTGTGTTTTCAGTTACCTGCAATTATGAAAGAGGATAAAATTGCAATTGTATTCTCACCCCTATTAGCACTTATGAAGGTAATTCTTTGAGTGTGAATGCCTTTCTAGCAATAGAACAGTGACTGATTTTATTTTGCTTACAGAATCAAATAGACTTTTTAGTGAGTAAAAAGATCAAAGCAAGTTCCTTGAATTCTAACACATCTACCAAAGAAAAAAATGCAATTATGACTGATATTCTTTCAAAGTCTCCAAAAACCAGATTATTGTACATCACTCCAGAAATGGGAGCCCAAAAGCATTTTCAGGTATCAAACTACAGTGAACTTGATCTGTGATCTGATACTTGTAATCTAAACACTTACCTTTCAGGACACAATAGTGAGACTTAATAAAATGAGCATATTGTCTTATTTTGTCATCGATGAAGCCCATTGTTTAAGTCAATGGGGCCATGACTTTAGACCAACTTATAGGCAACTAGGAGCTTTCAAGAAGTTATGTCCTGAAGTACCTGTTATTGCATTGACTGCTACTGCTGCCAAAGAAGTAAGTCTTTGGAAGTTTATAAAGTTGCACAGATATTGAGGGATCAATTGTTTTGACTGTTTTCATTGAAATGAAATATTTCAGGTAAAAGATGACATTATGCAAAGTCTCAGTATGAAAAGTCCCTTAATCTTTTCTGTTCCTGTATTTAGGGCTAATCTTTTTTATGATGTATGGTTTGTGGAGGCATTAGACAGACCGTTTGAACACCTTAAAGAATTTATTTTGAAAGCTCTTGGCTCAAACAATGAATCAACACCAAAGGTATGCAGGGACACCACTGCACTGGCATTAGTATTCACATTTCATCCATTAAACAAGGAGGGGGGTCTTGATTTCAAATGTAATTATTTTAGGATAAGAAGAATTGTGGAATTATTTATTGCAGAAAGAAGGAAACAACTGAGACAATTGCAAACACATTGACCAAACTTGGTATTCGTACGCTTGCATATCATTCTGGTTAGTCGTGATATTTTGTACAATCATAAAATGCCTATTGGAAATCAAATGTATTCATTTGCCTTAAACAGGACTAAAAAATTCTGAGCGCAATGATGTGCAAAATAAATGGACTTCTGGTGATGTGCCTGTTATTGCAGCAACATGTAGTTTTGGTATGGGTGTCGATAAAGGACCTGTTAGGTATGTGAATTTTCAGCCGATTAACAGAATATATATAAATCCCATTAATTTGGAATAAACACATATTTTACATTTACCACAGATTTGTTGTACATTGGACTGTACCTCAAAATATTGCTGCATACTATCAAGAGTCAGGTAGAGCAGGCCGTGATGGCAAACCTGCTTTTTGTAGAGTCTACTACAGTAATGAAGAAAAGAACCCCATTGCATTCCTTATTTCCCAAGAAGCTACACGGAAGGCAGAAGAACTTGTAAAACGAACATGGGACAATTTTGAGAAATGTGTTGCATATTGCCTTGAAGCAAAGTAAATCTGGTTTACGTAAATTGTTGATTCATCGTTGTCTATGGAGATTTGTTAAAAAATTTAATATTGATACTTTAAAGGTGCAGACATGCTGTGTTTTCGAAATATTTTGGCGACAGTCCGCCTCCATGTAAAAGTAATTGCGATGTCTGTGAAGATAAAAGCTGCGTAGAAGCGCGAATAGCGGATTTTGATATGCATTCTTCCAAAGTGCAACGCTTTCGAAGCGATCCGGATAGTGTGGCATTGCCCAAATACGATAATCCGTAAGTATTATTTAATGTATATGCAAACTTGTTAACTTTGTCACACTTACGTCATCTACAAAATGAATATGTACAGGGAAGAAGGCGAGAACCAAACCTCTCGTGAGCAGTTATTATCAGAAAGTAAGAAAGAGAGCAAAGAGTTAATTGCCCGACAGTTTTCTATTAGAAGGGGTAGTTCCAAGAATGAAGATGTAAGTTGCTTCGATATAAATTTGTTATTTGGTTTTACAATTTCGTTAACTTTGCAGCTACAAAAACAAAATTCTGAGGATGCAAAATATGCCCATGTATGTGCTGCTGACAGCACAGACCGAAAAATTACAGGATTGACTGTACAGGTAGTACTAATGAATGGTAGACAAGTATATTCTTCTAATGTTCAATGTGTTGACAAAACACGTGGTATCATTTCAGACAAGAGAACATTACTACTGCCAGTTAAAATGTGCATTGGCAGAGAGTTATAACAAATCACAATTGGATCCAATAAATTATGTTTCTGACGAGGACATGCATAATATAGCCTACGATTTAGAATACCAAGTGTTGTGTGGCACTAAAGTAGCGAATAAGTACAAATATGACTTATCAAAATTGGTATGTAATTTCAACTTAGTACCCTTTAAGGTTTCGATCAGATTTGTGCAAATTTGGTATAACTTTAGTTGATGTTATTAATTCAGCTATCTTCAATACGCACATCCGTTAAAAAAGGCGTACTTCATGAAAGTTTAATTGGTATTAATCGTAATCGAAAGGACGATGAAGAAGCAAACTGTAAAATTACGACGTCAAACAAAACGTCTTCCTATCCTGCATTCAAAACGGCTTTAGAAATTAGAAACGAACAGAGAGCTTCGGAACTCGCGAAAGATAAATGGAATATACATAGTAACAACGAAAATCCCATTAACAGTTCAACAGTAGATAAACCTAGAAAGGAAAATAGTATGCCTATAAAAGATAATTGTATGCCAAGTTTTGTTTCTGCGCGAGAAATACATGAAAGCAATGGTTTCTCGATCGCTAAGAAATCGAGAAAGGGTGGACTCGAAAAACGTGAAAAGGATAGTGAAAGATTTCAGGCAAAGAAAACAGTGTATGAGCAAATTTTAGAGTCTGCCAAATTAAAAGCGAATGGCGAACACTCTAAATGTGCAGATACCGAGAGTGATAACATGGACGGAGACGAATGTATTTACGTAGATGTGCAAAATAATAGAAAACGCGGTAGCGATTTATTAAAAGAAACTTCAGATTCTGATTTTAATAAAAAAATCAAGTTGGGCCTTCCAATTGTTGACCTGACCAACGGATCTGAACAGTTAAGGTCCAGCAAGGACACCAAAGACATTCTAGAATCTAATACAAAATATGATATACGATCAGACACAAGAAAATCGGCCGCTGGCGGCGAACAGTTTGATTTGGATAATGTTACGGGAATTAATTATTTTGATGAAACATACAAACGTACATCTTCACCGAAAAAAGACGAACATGAAAGACGTTCATCATCTATTAATACTTATAATCCAATTAAAGACAAATATGAAAAACGCAAGTTTAAAAACCAAGCGGACTGCAAGACAACTCAATATTCTGCGAGTCTGGAGCAGGACAGTAGTCAAACACGAAAGAAGAAAAATGCCAGTACTCACAGCACTGAAGTTGTAGTTACTGCAGATAAGAAAACAAAATTCAAGAATGTTGAAATATTAAAATCATACTTAATGAAGCACTACCCATCCAAACGTATTCCAGATAAAGTGAGCTTCAGTAAAATTTGCAGGGAAATACATCACACTTTACTGAATCAAAAGATCTTTGGTAAGACATAATATGAGTATGTATAATTTATAATTTCACGACACATCAATTAAATATGTACTGCTGTTATTTTTAGATAAAGGAGGTATACAAAAGTTTGTCAAAAATTATATGACCCAAGAATAAGTTTGAAACATAGTTTCATGGTTACCAGACTGTAAATAAACATATGCAAAACAGGAGGCATAAATATAAGAGATTATTTATATATTAGTTTTTTACTTAGTGAAAGTGGTGTGAAGGTTTACTGAACTGTATTTTAGGAAAATCATTTACAAATAACTGATAAATAAATAAATGCAAAAACAAGTTGATAGTTACATTTATATTGTTGTTAAATCCCTTTCGATTTACTTTACAATACTTCATTTTCGTTGAAATGAGTGATATAGCTCAATCAAAGATAATTTTCAACTTGAATAGGACTTAAGCTACATATGATGGGCTATAATCATTTTATTTGCCATTAACAGTTTGTAGTGGAAACAGAAATTAAAGCATCAGCTATAGTGGAATCGCCTGCATGTGCAATCTGTAAGTATGAGAGTCCAATGTGTATTGATTAAACTATATATGCTGTATGCAATGTTGTACTATATTTCTACGGTAGCACAATATGGTGAATTGATGCTTGCAGAACAGATTCTGGTACTGTTTCGTAAAAGACTGAATTCACTGGACGCGATGAATTAAATTTAAAAATATGTGAATATACTACTAATCAAAAAACGCCGGTCTAGCTCATTGAATACATTCGAGTGTGTGCGTAATGGATGTTGATGTTGTTGGTGGTGGTAGTCGTAAGCCGCGAAGGCGAGATAAACGAGACAAACTGGTTGAAACGAACATGGCGACCCTAATGAAAGCGGTCCACATTTCGAGAACGACAGTTTACAATTTATCAAAAGTATTCTCGAATTTGTCATTGAAATCTAATATTAGCTTTGTAGCGAGTACTATCCATATCCGGCGGTGAGTATAGTTGCCAATTGATTGCAATTTTACTTTCCTTGTACACAGAAGTAGTGGTTAGTTTGAGCTACAGTGTATAAATTCAACTGTATATAGAAGAGTTAGCAATAACACGGCATTGTTTTGCAGACCACCATTAACACAATGTGCACTTATTCACACATCAACAACGACGAATGGTTTAATGGAATTCTTCGACGAAGAAGACAATTGGACGAAGTCACATATTCGAGTAGGACGTGCATGGAAGATAGACGAGCTTAGGGTAAAAAGTAACGAAGATCTGCATAAGCTATGGTGATTTTAATACCCACTCCACCCTGCACTTGAACCCCATAGTCTAGTTCTTGTAAAATTGTTATGGTATAATATCAACAGGTACGTATTACTGAAAGAGCGGAATATGCTACTGACAATGCAAACAATTTTTAACGCTAAGCAAAAGGTACTCCCAAACCCTGAAAGAATTGACAAGGTGGAAATAGCTATGAAAAATTTAGAAACAGTCGTCCGTGAAAGAAATAAAGCATACTTCATGCTTGAAACAGGCACCACTGGTGAGAGGCCTGTGAAAATGGTTTATAGTCCTATAGGTAAGTTACTTCACAGGTGTTTTATATACACAAATGACAATTGAGTAGAAACCTGAGACATAGTCTTATGATTTGTATATCTCTCCTAGGTTTGAGATCATTATACCGTATGACACAGCACGTTATACCAAAATATATGAATACTGGATGGAAGAAAACTCATCAATTTAGCTTTGGTTCTTCAGCAGTAAAGAAGTTCCTGAAATTGTACAAAGAGAAACGCTTCAACTACAAGCGTAAAGAGAGAAAGTTTGTGTTTAGTGATTTTTTTCATTATTCTTGTTCCATAAGAGTGTCGTTCTAATGTTATAATAATTTTGCTTTCAGTCGCCAGTATAACCAAGCGGAAAGTACTCTTCGGATATTCCCTGATACCAATCTAGAGGCTCTAGCTAACAAATATCCACTAGTAGATGTTAAAAGGATTGTGAGTCGCGACAAAGCGCGTGGCCACAATGTACCTTAGTCAATCTTTACATCTTGCTTTGTACTCAATGTAAATAATTACAAATATTTTCTGATGATATGCAACATGGATATATAATCTATATGAATATGTTTATCTGGATACCAAAAAGAAAAGCAGGTATCAGCCTCTTCAAAGTTAAGGCATAATATGTTTATATTGATATATATGTGTATCTATACATTTTATATTAGAGCTATGCTAATTCTCATTATGTTAGAATGAAAACTTTATCAGAAAATATAGTTAACTTGAATGTCTTTTGCTTACCTGGTACTGGATCTACTAATAACAAACATGCAGGTAAGGTATTACGAACTTTTGTAGGATAAACATATATGGTTTTATTTTGTTGACTAGCTGATACAATTTTCGTAGTTTTGAAAACCTTTTCCAATCAATGTCGGTTGTGATGTTATTGGTGTAAGCGAAAAATAAAACAATGTTTCCGACACGATCCCCACAGTGTGTATAAAACATATTGCCATATCGCCTATCACATATGACCATAAGCATTAATGGAACAGACGCTTTGTAGTCGGTAACTTAATCTAGATGGTACTACAATATTTCAATTTCCTGTGTTAATCATTTGAACAAACTAGAGTCTTACTTAGCATTGAATTATCACAATTGTTGCTACATGGAACAGTGCATCCTCCACAAATACACATACACGTAGCTTTGGTAACATAACACTATTTCATACTTCAAAAGATACATACAGTGGCAGAAATAACAAATCGATCCTTCCTGTATAAAGTAACTTTGGTGCATACACATTCATAGCATATCCAAATACCGTTGAATTCAGTGAGAGTTGAATACAAGAAACATTGTGCCTTATAAGAGCACCGCCGAATTATTGCAATAAAATTGGATTTATAGCGAAACTAACAAAATGAGTGCGGGAGGATTAGGATCTATTAAATAAAAGTCGTACTAAAAATAAAATATCCACAATATCAGGTCAGTACTGCATCTTTATAATAGGAATGTGATGGTACGTTAAACAGTCACTTCAATATATTTAAAGAATGACCGCGTTCGAAGCTGCTTTAGTTATTACTGCGTGGGATGTAGCATTGTTTTTCAAATACAACTAACGCGATCCTAACAGTGCACTGTCAATTCATATTAAGTCCGTCAATATATGTGAATATATAGACACTCATGCAACTGACAGTTGTGTTACATTATTATTATATTACAATTTGCAAGTAATTAGAAATGATGGAATACCAAGATCATTTATACTATAACAAAGGTATTGCACCGATTTATGTTGTTAGCACATAAATATTACATATTAATAAATACATAGGCTCTACATTATCGCGTCGCACAAAAGCTTGTACAAGATGCTTCATGCTCTTGTTACTGAAAACCGAGGGACCACAAGAGGTTGTCTGCGTGCCCCGTTTCATTCACGACAGTAAAGTTCATATATTCTGAACTCTTGCATCAATATTATAGTTGTTCGTGTTTGCTTTCCGTACGGATTTCAAGCCGTATTAACACGCATTTACCGGGTCTTACTCATTAGATATGGTTATAGATGAACATATCACCGACAGTATTGTACCTAGATTATTATGACCAAACCTGTTACTTAGTCGTTTGCTGATGGTAGCAAATGTCGCCAAGCCAACTCAAGCTCCTTGTTGGCGTCGGAACATCTCCGATGTAGTCGATCTTCTGGTGGAAGTGTCACCATGGGAAACTGACCCTGTCAAGCAAAAGTTGTATTAGATATGCAAGGGATATGGAAACCCTTATTAGTAAAAAGTAAACTAATTAATCAAATGAAATGTATTACCAAGCTTGCGTCGGCCCACAAAGTTTCGAGAATTTCCCTAAATGTACAGAGCTCGTTATAGTTTGTAAAGTATATGACCCAATCACCACTACTTTCATGTACCTCTCGGCAGGCAAATTCCTAAGTAAAAAAAGTTGTGAGTTTTTATTCACAATATATATGTAGCCAAGTGTCTGAAAATCTTACCAGAATGCACCAAGACTGTTGCGTCAAGGGTACTCTAAAGGCTGTCAAGTCTTCTACAGAAGCGCAAGAAAGCGTTTGACCACGTTGTTTGCCAAGAAATACTTCTTGCATTGCGACCAAATGTTTGGTAGTTGTAATCAAACTACAAGGCATGGGGCCTTTCTTCTCAGAAGAATCAAATAAACCTGAGGCACTTTGAACGAAACTTTGAAGCCACTCGGAAGCAACGTATTCGTCCGGTGCTGCGAATTGAAATGCTTTGTTTGGTTTAAGTAATATCTCGAATGTGTGAGGTCGATGAGAATTGGGAATTCTTCGACATCCTTGGCAGAGGCCACCCTTAAGTGGTATCGCTCGCTTTGGAAGGCGTTGACTCGAATCCGTAAACATATAAACAACACCACCCTTCAGAACGAAATATCCTGCCTCCCAAGGATTTGTTGGAGCATTTGGATATAACTGCTGATACGTGTGTGGTCTATACATAAGATCACCTTCTTTAGTTGGGCCACACGGTGTGCTAGGCGGTGACATATACTCGTCTTCCATGTTTATGAGGCTATAATGTTCAATTTTTTCGTCCTGAAAAGATTAAACATACATTACACCAGTAAAGTATGCATATCTTGTTTATCCTTCAGAACATTCACATACTGGGTGGACAGTAGTATCAGATAACACTGAATGTCGGAGGATGTGCATGTCTTCATATTTGAGTTCTTTTACAGCAGGTAGTGTCGGTTTCGTTGGTGATCGCCGCATAGCCATTTCCAGGTGGGCTATGAGCTCAGATGTAATTTGCGAACTCCCAGTAGAAAATAGGTATTGCATTTCGTGATCAGCATTGGATATCAGTATTGTTTGTGCATTTGGTCCAACCTGGATATTTAAAATGAATAATGAACAAGTCTTTTAACCACCGATTACATTTTCTAGTATATCTTACCATAATAACATCTAATTCATTGTACGGTATCACGAATTGATTACTATAGGTGTGATCGATCTTGGTGCCAGTTAAGTATAGCGTCTTATCTGTTAGTAAAGCAATCATTGGCTTGCTTTCTCCAGTTATCATATAAGAGCTTCTAACTTTGTACACTTTGTAAAGTTCCTCCGTTTTATCTCTGTAAATATGCCTTTTGAAAAGTTCTCGCAACTTCAGACTGATTTTCTCGCCACTAAACTCGTGCTTTCCCGCGGCCATATTCTCTTGTATTTCTCGCTCCAGATTATCATTGAAATCTTTAAAAGAGCTACAATTCGCTTTCACACCTTTGATGTACAATTGATTATTCTTTTGAGTTTGCCTAGTTCTCTTACTTCCAAACTTTCTCTCGGTGATGGACTTCAAAAATCTGCTCAGTAAAGATGTCTTTGATGGTGCCTGCCTGAGAGGAGGTGCTAACAGTTTACTGCTACTTTCCCCGCTTAAAATCGCTGTCATGTTACGTTTTTTGGAAGGAGATGCCAAATGTCGGCTATTTCTGCGCTCTTCGGAATCAAGCGCTGCAGTATTTTCGGAATCGGACCAATCGCTACAAACTGCGTATTTTTTCGGATCTGGTGTATACGGCATTTGATCTTTCACTGGTGGGTCTTCAACGATATTTCCATAGGCTTTTTCAACCATATACGCTTCTTGTGCTTCGTTCTCGCCAAGTTCGATTTCCATTTTAGGCCTCTGTGTTTTTCCAGGATCCTCTTGACCTTCTGGCACACCACGTTCTGACAGTGATAACCCACAGGCACATTTACAATCTTGTTGACACGATGTCTGATCGCAAGCTTTTGACAATGGATTTTTATCATTGTCACTGTCGAGTGTACTCGACGATGAAGAAAACGTGTAGCAGTCCGAACGTACTGCGCGCGTATTTATATTCCTTTGCACGTATGGTGAATCACCATGAGCACACCAACTATAGCGTCCTTTTTGCGCTTCTCTTCTCTGAACAGAACTAGGCGATAAGAAACTCATTGAAAAGTCCGCGAAGTTCTCGTCATCTTCAAGTTTCATAGTTTTCAAGATGTCCTCGTGGAAGCTAACTCGTTTCTTACTCTCACCACGCTTCTTCTTTCGCTGTCTACGTTGTACTATAGCTTCTGCACTGGATGTTGTAAGAATACTAGCATCTGCGATGCTGACAGTGTTCAGTATACCGTAAGGTGGATCTATATTGTCGCAGTCGGAGATCGTCATACTCAATTCCAGCAGATTTGTATCATTATTAATGACGTATGAGTTCCGAGGATCGATGTTCTTTTTGAAGCTGTAACTACCATCGCTATGGTACGAACTTCGTTTATTTGAATCTTTAATACTGTTGTCAAATTTATTGTCTACTTTGTCCAATGTAGAATCATTCAGAGTTTTACAGAAGAAATCATAGTCCTTGAGTGTATCCAAGCTGGAGCAGTTCATATCATTGTCATCTAGTTGTTTGGTCAAGTTTTGGTTCGCGATATCGCTCTTTGTAATTATTGCGCCCTGAAATTTTAACGATGGAGATTGTATGGGCGTTTTACCATCCTCACTAGAGTCACTTGAACCAAAATTCTTATTCTCTTCTCTGCGATTGGTTAGAATTGTTTTATATCGATTATTGCGGCACTTTGAGATGTCATCCATATGAAAATCTTCCTGAAAGTATGATTCAAATTGAAGGTATGAACCTTTTACTCACTATGCAAGATTGAATTATTTACTTCTTTATAACTGCTGCCGTCTGTTTCATTCGCAATATCCATGTCACTATCAAAGGCTACACCACTGTCACCAGGCGATGCTAAACTGGATGAAACACTGGATGATCTCAGATGTAATGACAGTATTGTACCTGATGGATTTACACTCATAGGTCTTTGAGGCATATAGTTGCATGTATCCAAATATGTTACATCCTATATAAAATGTAGTGAGTGATTATTAATGATTCAGACACAAAATACATTTTCTGTAGTTTAAAGAAGTATATCAGGAACATTAGAATTTAAATTGTCCGAGGTTCTGTTCCAAGAGCAGAAACAAAAATAAGTTTCAGTATCTTTATAAAGCAAAAGGGACATACCAGCTGTAACGTAAAGGATACATTCTCCAACCCCGCCAGGAGATTAACTAGCTGATTGGTCTTATCAGCATCGCGGACAAGCGCGTGTGGAAAGTACTGCTTTTTTAAAGTTTTGGTGTCCCTCAATAAACATGCTAAGTAGCTTTCAAAGCTACCTTCACTAAGGGTATGATACAACCATGCCCTTCCTAGAAAACATCTTATCAACATTAGCATTCAAACACAACATCACAAGTTATATCTTTACAGCATTTCTCATACCTTTTCCAATAGAAGTTAACACACTTTGCAATGCATGTATAACAACAACAGTATCTTGATGGCTGAGTTCCCTTGCAGTTCCCCAGTAGCCATGTCTTTCCACTCTCAATCCATGCCTCAAAGCTCGGTCGAGCCAATAAACCAACCAAGAGTCACCGTCCAAAACTACTGTTCCATACAAGCTTTGTGCATAAACCTACGCATGACACAACACTGGTGTTAGTCGGAGTAAATATTCCTTGTCACATGAGATTGGAATTGCAAAGTACAAATATAGATCTTCAAGGAACTCGAGTACAACTTATATGTGCAGACGCGACAAGATGCCAATATTTTTCGCGTAACAGATCGCTGGGAAATCACAATTGAAGCGAGGGTTACACTAACTCTATAGAAAAGTGAAACGGATCTGTATAGAACGAAGGATTCTGCGACATTGCAGGGGGTTAGTGAAAATCGCATACATAGAGTGTTGAGCGGAATCTTGTGTCGTATCACCGTATAATGATTCTTTGGCGATAGTTTGCACTAATTCGGGTCAGTGACGAAATCGAAATTCATCGATCCGCGTGGATCGCGAGGAGTCAGCATGTTTAAAGCGCGCTTGTTGGAACGTCACTGTCATTTGACAGACGGAAACCCCACTATGACGACTGTGACAAGATTCACGATGCATGCGACAAGCACACTCAAGAGGCAGAGGGAGAGAGAGAGAGAGAGAGCGAGAGAGGGAGGGGGCAGCCAATCCAACTCGAAGCAGATTATCAAAAAAAAAAAGCTTCTCCGAGGGATGGAATATGCCATCCGTAGGGAAACAACTAAAACGCTGTTTACGCTTGGCAATGCGACGCACGACTGGCGAGTGAGTGAGCAAGTGCAGCTTGCACTTCTGCTGCCCCGTTGGCGATAAATCCCTCGAGCACAGAGACCGTTCCTGTTGAGCGTAGCGAGAGGCTGCCGAGCATTCGCGGCGGCGATGACGACTTACGAGAGGGCAGCATTCAAATTGTGAGCGTGTTGATGGGAGTACAGAGCCAGGCTCTTTGTGCCATTCGCTTTGTTAAAACGATTGCGGGGTGGTTGTAGGTATAGAAGGTGGCCTTGATGCGCCATCCTGACGCACGAGCACAGCCAGCACACACTCACCAGTTTGACGGCTTTCGTCAGTTCCTGGAGGATTCGGCCCTTAGATAGTACCTTATCGGTACAAAGGTCTACGTCCTCTTGGCTCGGCATTGCGCTGGTTGTCTTACATGATTCTGGCAGTACAACTCAGCGAATTTTCCGCGGCGGCACGGAAAACCCGTCGGGCGAAGCACCGATCTCCGTTTCGACGCGGCTTCGCGGAGTCGCACTGAAACGTTCGCCGGCCAGCCTCATTGATTTTACGGACGCGCAGGCCGCGCGGCAATCACGAATTGTTTGTTAACTCTCGGCAGGAACTCCTCAAGAATTATCATCCCTCCGGTGCGGTATCGCTCGCAGAGTTTTAACATTCCAAAGATGACGAACCATTCCTCTTTCCACCGCAAGTGCAAACATTCCATGTTAGAGGCTACTTTTCAGTGCAGACGTGTGTACGACTTATGAATTCACATAAGTTGAAATATGCAATAACTTTGTGTATTTATGCATCGTTGTGTTATACACAATTTCTTACATAAACACATCTTCTAAATGTGTCATTTTATATTTAAATGGAAAATTACGTATGATATTGATCCACAGGAGTCAATTAATGATCGGAAAGATGGCGACTATTCTTATCCCAGTAGGTATAAAAGATTTAGCAGTGAAGTTTCATATCAAAGTATTCTTACATAAAACTCATCTACGAAACGATTGCCGGCATACAACATACGTATGTTCGTATAAACAGCGATAAATGATTATACTTTTTTCCAGAAACGAATATATGTATGCTTCCTACATATTTCAGCGGCATGCGATTTTTATGGATCAATGAGGTTCGTCACGAGAGGTCAGAGCTACACAGGCATAATAATCACAGAGTGCTATCACAAAATAACAACTCTTTTTCGTGAAACCGCTGCGCCCGCATTTGCACTTTGGTAAGCCAGACACATATTATATCCACGTGGTACATCAATGATAACGACCGATAAGGATTGGTGAATGAATTCGTACACATAATATATTTATCTCTCGACGGCGAACAATAGAGAGGTCTGTTGGTAAAGGAAACGAGTAACAACATCGAGATTTACTGTCTGCGTTTATTAATGGAACGTTCACAGTCAATTGTTGATAATCAATGGATCAAGGAGACTAGTAGGTTTTATAGTTTTGCGCTTTTTGGTGTTCTACACTCGCGCGGTGTCCCGCGAGAATAAGTAGCAGAAGATGGAGCTTTCTCGACGTTGGACCTGGGACTCACTCGCTTCTTACCCTTTGAACTGCACATACGGCTCATGACATCGTCGATTATCTTCTGGTCCTTCTCGCTTATCTCCACCCCTGGATTGCTTTCCTGCGCTTCCTGATAGCTCCTGGAAAGTGCCGTTCACCCTTTAAACCTTGCGGCGAGGGGAAATTTCTGGCACGTTGAACTGTGCGATCGCGATACACCACCGGGAGAAAAGGGAGGCAGTGCGATTGTATAGGTCGCTCGCATCTCGTTACGAGGTATTTGCAACGGCATTCTCGCCGGCATGCACATTACGACCGGCACGCTAATGAAACGACTAAAATGCGCAGTGGGTAGCTTGGTTAAAGTGATAGTGCTGGCGGCCCGACAAAAACCGGGGAGAGTCTCCTTACTCCCATCCCACACTTACTTACTTCCTCCTTTTTCTTAAGAGTTTCTAGCTAATCTTTTAATTTCTTCAGCCAGCGTTAACCAACTTTCAACGAGAGTTTAGGAAAGACGATGGAGTATTAATTTGATAATTATTTTAACCTTTTGTAGTGGCTATATAGTTTTGCTATCAATTTGTTTAAGCTCTGGTTGTCCTTCTGGGCTGTTTTCAGCTCGACTTCTTTTTCCTGCAACAGGAATTTTGAGATTTAATATTTCACCCTGCAATATGTGAAAAATTAATCATCGCGTAAACGCCGAAAGTGTTTTCGCTGAAACCGTTATTGATTAGGTCCTCTGATTAGAACTTTCGATTGTCAGAGGGGCAAACGGTGTTTGCACCCTTAGGGCAATGGTGCTATAGCCGGTTACCGATAAAGTGTTGCTCATGGTCTGCAACTCCTCCTGCCGTGACTCGGACAGGTGTCTGGCCGTGATGGCCTCTGTTGTAAGTCGCGTTAACTGCTGGTGGTAGTTCTGCTCGCGTTCCATGGCTTTGTCCCAGGCCTCCTCTCGCGCGATCACAGCGTCCCTCAGAGTCTGCATGTCCTTTTCCAGTGCTTCGAGTTCGGCCCTAGTTTCGAAATACAGGAGGAAGTGAAAGGTCGCGACTCTCTGACCCACGGTTTGGAGTCTCGATTTTAAGACCATTGGGTTTTGAAATTCGTTAGCGTTTAATTTTTTCGTTAAAAGAAAATTCCCCCCTCATTGTCCTAAAAGGCGCTCAAAGCAATTTCTGTAGCACATGTATATGCGATACAAAAATGTATGTTAGTTTTAATAAGTCTGTGTGTCTCTATAGTCTGTTCTTCAGTGATTTATTTACTTGGTGATGGTGACAGTGGGCGGCTGTCGCTCGCAGCTTTCCAGTTTCCTCTGACAGCCCTTGCAAACCGCCCAGACCTGCACACCACGATCCTGAATGGGAATACTGTCCGTGTTCGTGCTATGCACATCGATCGATGGCGGGCGTGTTTTCTAAAAACGCAACAATTTTGTAATTTTTTTAGCTCAAGCCACTCGAATCGCGTCTGCATACTGACTTCTTCTACGTGTTCCTTCATCTCCTCGAGCTTCATTCTTTCTTGGCGAAGCTCCTGCTGCAGGCTGATTATCTTCTCTTCCAGGTGTCGATTCTTGCAGCGATGCTCCTCCAGCCTTGGCGGAAGGTTGCGGGAGATTTAATTCAGTCTAGAGATTTAGATTTAGGGTACGCACTGTGACACCAGGCCTTTGTTTTCCGCTAGAAGATTGTGCGTACGTGTGTGGATGACAGCGTTACTATCTTCCAGATACTTTAGCCTGGCCTGCATCTTCTCGAGGGTCGGTCCACTACTGTAAATTGGATCCTCGTACTTGGAGCTCTTGACCTTGTGTCTACCCTTCATTGCCATTGCCTGGATTTTCGCGTCCGGCTGCACTTGGTCGCCCCTCGCTGCGAGTTTGCAAATTTATTTCATGAGGCTTTCGCGGGCATTAGTTAGCGTTAAATGTTGTGACATTTTTCAGAAAGAGGCTGTTAAATACTCCAGAGGAGGTATCTTGTGCTCAAGAGCACACGTGCTTACCTGCAGCTGACGTTTCCAACGTGTACGGATTGGGCTCCGATACCACAGGCTTTCCGCAACATTCTACGAAAATCATTTGGCCGTGGATGAAGTGTAAGTGCAAAAATGCAAGAGAAATTGAGCGGAAAGACGACAGAGCTTAGTTGTCGTATTAAAATGTTCTTGTACCATTCTTGAAAACATCCGAGTATGGTTTGCTGCTTAGTGGATAGGCGGGCGACGAATTGTAAGAGTGGGGACATACATTACCCACAGAACTTCTATCCCGTTGAGGACAAGATTGATAATGCACGCAAGACATTTCGCCTTTATAATTTCTTGCACGGTTACCCACGTGGTTCGCGGCGTTTCGCCCTTGCGAGAAGTCACTGTCAACCATTTGAATGCGATCAATTTTAAAGCGAGCGCTATTCCATCGACGAGTAGCGTGTGAAAGTTGACCACAAATTGTGGTGCAGTTGCCGGGAATATAAAATTCGAAAAGTGTGGTTCTGTTTCGTTACAAGCAAATGTGTTATCTTTCACCCTGAAATTTACTGATAGACCGATTAGCCATCGTGTTTCTTTGTTTTGATTCAAAGATTTTTCAGATGAAGTGGGGAAGGATAGAAGCTTTAGATACAAGGATTGGGATGGTAAGACTTTTAAAATATTACTTCATTTTTATTTATCCCTTTCCTGGGGACAATACTGCTGCGCAATTATTGCCTGCAATAATTGATTTATTGAGTATATAATGATAGCGAGTTCAAACAGTTTTAATGTCTGCCGCCGCCGTCATGTGGCGCTTGTGGAGTTTCCGCCCCAGTAGGGACATCCGATTGTCCAGACAAGTTGATACTTCTTCGCGCCGGGTGTACTGTGATCACTGAAATTTGGGACTAATTAGTGGCGTCTTGCTCCCTGCCACCACTATTCAGCATCGGTATGTGATTATCTATCCTAGAAGTATAAACATAACCGTGAATCAAACTTAAATCCACCCTAACTTCGAATCACTCGCTCGAATCAAAGTTGTTGAGCAGTTCAGTGTGTAATGAAACTTTGTCGAAATCTGAGAAATGGCAAGTGCAATGTTCTCAATGTGAATTAGTTCCCCTGCTTTTGATTATTCAAGAAGACGTACTGAAGCCACAGGCGGCGGTTGAAAGTAAGTCACACAAGATTCCTTTTGGAATTTCAAGGCGGCGAATTTACCGACGCATGGGAATTTAGCGTTGCGTCTCTCTGAGGGTAAATTCTATTTGCACGTCGTAAATCTCGTGGCCGACCTCGAGACGAATTGATTTTATTGCCAAGGTGGTTGTAAATGAGAAATGGTAAGAAGGAAAGTAATTTCTTTCTTCTGACAGTAAAGATGACTCCTCCTCCCTATAATTCGTTCCATGCGTCATCTTCGGGATCGTAACTTTTTTACGAGGTCGACCGAGAGTCTGACGATGATGCGACTAAAGGTAGAGGGGTGCGCAGTTAGGTGTACCAGTATTGGTACACGACATATCTACAGCTTTCGAGGAATGAAATAAGTCGTCTCTCGTATCCCCTGCATACATTACTTCCGGCGGACGAATTTATTCACTTGTATGTACAAATCTCGCCTGTACTTCCTACCATTGAAAATACCAATACCGCGTCTCGGTTGCGGCGCGTCTCTTCGCAGTACAATAAATAATAAATAGAGGAATTACAAATAGATCCGTCGGAGCGGATGCACCAGCCTGCAGCTATGCAAACTCCCTCGCGAACGTGACTTTCTCTCATCGCGCGTATGCTGCCTACTCGCTCGCCTCCAGCCATCGTTAAATCCTCTTTTATTCTTTGCCAACTCTTTGCTCTCGTGCGTTCGGACGCGAGGTACAATTTCGAGTGCGATACAGGTGAAGTTCTACAAGCACGCGGGCATGAAAGATCTTGCTCCCTCTCGTGCCGATGGTTGACTTGTCAGCGAGGAGCGGAAAAACTTTCCGTGGGCACCACGGTAATCCATCATCATCATCTCGATGATCTCGACAAAAGGGAGAGAGGGAGAGAGAGAGAGAAAGAGGTGGAGGGAGAAATGTCTCGAGTAGGATTGCACGAAGGGCCGGAGGTGAAAAATCCTGACGATGAGATCGAGTTCTCTCGAGTACATTAACACATTCTGGAACATCTAGGAGTATATGTACATACACAAAGCTGCCACTGTCCTTTCCCCTGCCGCTTATGTATATATGTACACGCGTATACTTTGAGCGTATCTTTTTCCACGTGGGCAGATCGATCGCCGCGCTGATGCTCCGTTGATCCTCCCGGGACCTTTTTCCCTGATCTCGGAACCTTTGTAAACTGAATCTCACGTCCCCACTGGCGGCACGTGTGCACGCGACTTTACGTAAACCCGCTCCTATCGTTTACCTTTTTCATCAATAGCCATCAGCCGCGGCTGCAATATCGCCTGCGGGAGCTTTTCACTGTCGGGTGAAAAGTTTGCTTATCCCTTTCGACTGGCGGACGGATTGCGCTTATATCTGCTGTTTTATTGAATTACCTTTGACGCGGATGCCGTGAGCTATTGGCTATCGACACTCTGCCCAGGGAGGTCACCGGTTCATTATTGGCGCTCGATTCAGCCCGAAATACTGATTACGTAAATGCGAGAATGAAAGGAACAATCTCTCGATCGGCGTTGTATAAATTACGCGTGGAATACTAATATAGTATCGTTAAGTACATTTTCACATGATTTTCTCGCGACCTTTCGCAGGCCTCCTCTGCGTCTGGTTATAGTTTCTCAGGTAGTCCATCAATCACCATAGGAGTACATACATGACCGACCTCTTAATGTGGTTTTACCAGTCGGGTATGTCCGTGGGTATAATCTTGCGGAGATGCGAGAGTAGAGGTGGGGGCCATTTACACCATGGATACCATGACTCGTTTCCTAGTCGAATGAAGCATGCTGATCTGACCGCTTCGCCGTGAAGAGTGCGGGGTTAGAGAAGTCGTTACGGTGGTCCTGGTGCTGCTGTTAGGAGCACCACCGCCGGTGCCAAAGCAGGGGTGAGGCGTCTTCGCCCACCATCCGGAGACCCGTGAGACCGCCTGCATGTTTCTATCAGAAAACGATCGCACTGTACTTTGGAAAGATCGGGCGAAAGGCGAGGAAGGCCGTGGCACCCCCGTGCTCTCCGTTCTCCAAGAGGGAAGCGGAAGGTGCTTTAACGGACGCGATCGCGTTGGATGCTCACCGTACAGTTTTGCAGAAGGACGTGCTGAAGAGGCAGTAAATGATGGGATTTGCTGCCGAGTTTAGCGGCGTCAGACTCTGCATGAAGGTCGCCACTGCTATGTTCGTCTGCGTTTTCGGCACGTGGCCGTAAACCTGCAGGAGGTTGAACACAATGTACGGGCTCCAGCATAGGATAAACACTGAAACACAAAAGTCACATCAGCGCCGATCCGATCCTCGCCTTGGCACCGAAATCCCGAGGAAGACGCTAAGGAAGTCTGGCGGGGCGAAACTTTTTCCCGAAAAAGAAAAAAATGTACATTCGCCGGCTCCTTTTTCGGGCGCAACAAAAAAGCCCGCGGGGCCAACTCTATTCAGCCGGCGAAACTATAAATTACGTTTGCCCGCAAATAAATCTCGGGCGACGCCAGATGCCTTTTTTCGGCCGCCGATAATTTATCTGCTAGACGGTCTGATCGGACGAAGAATTATGTCTTTTCTTCACGGCACTTTTCCGAGATCGGAGGCGGCCGGGATCGCACTCGGGCGAAATTAAATTCGGCCAAATCATTTTATTCCGGCCAATTGGACTGGCGGGCTCTACGAGGGATGAATAAGGATCATTGGGCTTTAAAGTGGCTTTCGCTAAAACTATAAATATTTATTTGAGTGCGCCGATCGCGTATCCGGCAGGCAGAGCCCTACGGCCAACTTAAATTCTTGCCAGGCCAAGTGGAAAAGCGGGAAAATCGTTTTGTCCGTATATATGTATAGAACACAGTTGGTCGCCAATGCGATCATTTCAGCCGATGGTGGAATTCCAGGGAGCGCAGAGTTCTCTCATCTCTTGAGTGAATTGGAGTGCACGCAGCTACGGATACCCATTGATACAGCCCAATTAGCTTAACTTCCACACAAACTCTGCCCGGTAAGTGAGAGGCAATCCTTCCCACCCCAGGTAGCCCGAATTGTTCTGTAGCAAGTTCTCCGTCAGGAATTCTCACACCTTCATCAGGGGTTAATACATTTTTCCGGATTTTCCTGGGTCGCACTTTAAGTAGAGGGTGCGAATTGATGCGATTTCGCCGTGGCTCCAAAAAACGCGAAAATTCATTACACCGGGAGAAGAAAATACATACTCGCAATCTTCCATCCGCTTTCACATTAATCGGATATATTCGTTTCAAATGCAGCGTGTAATATACACGAATTGAATACGGTTATTTAGCCAACAGCCATTAAAACGCCGGCGCAAAGGGGCGTGTATCGGAAAATTCCATAATAGAGGTGTGCACGCGGAGTCAGCACATAATTCAACAGCTAAATATAAATGCGGCAATAGAATTAACAGCCCGGAAACTACTGGTCCAATTTTGCATTAGCAGTAACCTCCCGCAACACTATAGTCAGGCGTATCGATTGTCAAATTTCCTCGAATCAGTGATTGGTAAACTTGATGCGTCCCCACTTCCGGCGTTTCCCTGGAAAACGGCGAGCGGCTAATTTGTCATTTATAAACAGGCTAAATCGTGAGCACGTGCATAATGTAACCAGTGCTTAAGTAGATCTCGTTACGTTCACGTATCATGTTTGCCGGAGGCTAATGGATCCTCGGAATGTGTAAACCTATCGAGTGCTCCAAATGCCGAGGGACCTCCTCTGCAGAATTCCCCGATGAGTGTACGTATTATTACCTTCCAAGTGGCGCAACTTGAGTTCAGAGTTCGTTGAACTTTAATGCATGCACTCTCTCCTATTCTCCGTACCAGCACTCATTACCTATCGAGTGCTGGCTCCCGAGGCAAGCCCGATGCTCATTAACATTATAAAAACGAGTACGGAAAAAAACTTGCATTTACGGGCACATGGGAGCTCGCAGGGGCGCGCGTTCAATGGAAGGAAATTAAAGAGGTAATCAGGGGGACGTCAAGTGTATCTTAATTCAAAATGCCCGAACAACAAAATAAGCGAACAAAAGTCGAGCTTTTATCCACGGGTTCCGCTCGAATGAGAAAATTGCCCTACCCGTCTGTCCATTTCGGAGGTGTACATAGTTTTAAGGAAGCCTGAAAGGAGGTCTTTGGGATGTCCATCTCGCAGTCCTCCCTATGATCCCTTTCTTAACGGAAGAGTCGTCGTCAGCTAAAAAAAGAATCTCGCCGGAGACGTCGGTCGTCGGGAAACGAATCTGATTAGCTCTGGACTGCTGGTACACGCGAGAGCGTTCCCTTGAGGGATAAAGGAAAGGATGGAAGTAGTTCCAGCGCCCGAGCAGCTGGTCAGGATCCTACGGGGCGCAAAGCTCTGTGTCGCACTTGGTAAATAGCCGGCGTGACGTTCTCGCGTTGGTTTTCTCAGTGTTAATTAAACTGGAGGACCGGCAATGTTCTTCGCCAAGTAGGTGTAGATTGTTCCTCGGCTTCGGCTTCTGTTATCTCGCGGTCGATATTCGCCGAACAATTTAGTTTTCTCTAACACTGCGCTTTATTAAGAGGGAGACCGTCAGGAACACTCGACACTTTAAAAGCCAATCGCTTTGTGGGAAAATTATACTCCTGGGCTAGTGAAGAGTCAACTAATTATTGGCCGCTAAATGTCAGGTAAATCAGCTGGTTGGTATTTAACGTGAGAGTAATTGGAGAAATCTCGGTGTCACTCTGCTCACCTAGGACGATGACCAGAGTCATCTTGACGGTTTTAACTTTCGCCTGTGGGATGATACCCCGGGAAGATGCTCTTCTTGTGTCACGGGTCGGTATCTCCCGCAGTGCGCTACCCTGGGCCCATATCGTAGCAACTATCACCGCGTAACATCCGCCTATTATGATGGTCGGTGCAATGAAGAGTGCGACGCTCACCAGGCTCATGTAGACCCGCCACTTCATCGGCGAGTTGAAGTCGATCCAGCACTGCGTCTTCCCCTGCGAATTCAGTCGAGCCATTATCCCACATATTCGCCCAACACAGAGCGGGAGAGCCAATCTCTGTCGAGAGGAATAAACAAACAGGAGAAAGAGATTGCGGCGCAAATGCGGGTGCTCGACAGCGGAGGATATTCGAGAATTACGGCGGAAATCAAACGGCCGTAAAATCTCGAGGGAGTTACATATACCTAAGGCGAAGTGGGTGAACTTTCCGCTTTTTCGTGAGATACGACTCGGCAGCGCACTCGCACTTAAAGTAAGCGCGTCCTCGAGTTCGGAC
Organism: Crossocerus cetratus; assembly: GCA_963675795.1. Classification (NCBI taxonomy): domain Eukaryota; kingdom Metazoa; phylum Arthropoda; class Insecta; order Hymenoptera; family Crabronidae; genus Crossocerus; species Crossocerus cetratus. Next base: position 15,709,685 of record OY776668.1, on the reverse strand, counting down.
CAGCGGGCGGAAAACGTTGGGGAGTGCATGGAAAGCAGTGCAAACGAAGGTACGAATGACTCGGTTGGAAGTGGAATGAGAAATTACTGGCGATACCTGTATAAGCGTCTCCTCGTAGAGGAAGATGATTGGAACGCTGAAGAGGGCCGACAGACTCCAGGCTGTTACAACCAAGGCTCGTGCTCTCCACCCTGCAGGTTTAAAACACCGTCTTTTACCGTCACACTCAATTTCACGTATTTCGAACTGAGTTGAATTTCGAACAGTAACATAAAAAGGCTCTGTGGCCAATGGTGGCAGCAGAAGGTTTTCATGTAACTGCTGCTCGAGTGCGAAACAGAATGGACGAATCTAAGGTTTCACGGAACTGGAACTTTTCTTTCCGCGCTTACACCAAGTTTCCCCGTTGCCGTGCGTTACAAACTTCTACGGCAGCTGGTTGGTAATAGAAAAAATGGTCCAAAGTGCCGCTAGGACAAAGATACTCGCCGAGTACAACGGCGACGTGGGTGGAACTTCGAAAAATGCTCCTTGCAATAATTGAAATACTGCTCGTGATGGCAAAGGGGAAGAGTAACTTGATTATGAGAAATGCGCCAAGGTAGTGCCGTAATAAATAGCCGCGTTTGAAAATCAGCGTAATTCGAAATTGCTCGTAAAACATTTGCTATGTGAAAGGTTCCCGGCATCCAAAACTGTCGTCAGTATTGCACATTCGATTACCTTTCACCTGACGCGTAAAAGCGCTAATAGCGACGCTACATGATATGGGTACTTTGAATGTCATGCGGGCGTGTATTTTAGCAGCGCCAATGTCGAACTTGGAGTTAACAAGAGTTAATTCGGCCAGGTCATTGAAAACAGCGTAAATCGGATAGGATTGCAAATTCAGGAACAGTTATTATTTCCGTCATTTAAAACCGGCGCAGAGAGGAACGACGAGTTTCGGCATCGATTTGAAATTGTTTATTTTCGTGCCCTCGGCGCAACGTGCAAAGGATCGGCTGAGATACTGCGTATTATTATGACGGACACTGGCGTCGAAAAGCATCATTAACATCGTCGACGTTCCTCAGCCAGTTTCTTGTTTTTCTTCATTGTTCCGAGCAACTACCTCTCTTTCCACCCTCTTTTCCCGAGAGCGCGCAACTTTCCCGTTACGGCTCTCGGGCGCACTTTCGCCCCGGCATTATAACCCGATGAAGCATAATAGAAATAAAAGCCGTGATTCCTGCCAGCGGCAGTCACTGGGAAAGCGATCTCGAGGGCGGCCAGTAAATACGAGTGAAGTCGGAGGAGGACTACTCAAGGGGTGGGAGAGAGTGCACTTCTTCCCCAGCGCAGAGCCAGAAAAGACTCCGGGATTTACTGGCCACCAGCCGCCCGTCGACGCCCGGACTTACACGAATCCCGTCAAGACTCCACTCGAGGGGATGCGAGTACTTAAAACCGTAATTTAATGCCTTTGCAATCCCGGCGCGGCATCAAGTATACTGATGAGAACTCTCGGCCCAAAGTACTCCCCCGTTACTTATCTGCGCGCTTTTCCCATGGGGCGACCTTGCCTTCCATCAAAATCTTCACCGAAATTTAATGAACCAGAAAGGCCGAAAGCGCATGACACTTGGCTGCGCAGCTCGATTATTTGCCGTGAAAGGTACTCACAACTGCCGGTGAAATTCATGGGGCGGGTAATGGCGTCGTATCTGTCTATGGATAATGCGACGAGCACATATGTGGAACTATACGTCACTAGGGCCTGCATGAATCTTATCAATTTGCAGCCGACGTTGCCCGCGTGCCATACTACTGTTGTTCTCCAAACGATATCCGTCAAAACCGTGATCAGGCCGACTAATAGATCTGCAACAAGATACATAACATGCTTCTATTAATTCTTTAATTAATGGGAATTAAAGTGTAGAGTACATATGTATATTAATATTTTTCCCATTCTATCTTCCTCTGTTGGTCCTCGTCGTGTTATTGTAACAGACACTCTATTTCCACTGGATTGGACGCGGCACACTTCTCGACGTGGGTCTATTCTCAGTCGACAAGCTTTTACACGGCCTCTCCATTGGAAAAACAGGCGGCCTGTTATTCGTGGTAATCAGCAGGTAATTTTTGTTACAAGAATCCGCCTAATTTTAAACCGATCGCGCATAGTTGAAGCTTGACGCGGGTTGATGTGCCTCATCTGTGGTGTCTCACGCTTGAATTTCTCTCTATCGGTGGGAATACGGGGAATTGTAAATGCGCCCTGGTCGGATTACTTATCGAGATCACATTAATGTAATCGGGGGCTTGAGCGGGGCGAACGAACTGCACACGGACTGATTGGAATCCCTCATCGAACTCGGTGAATGACGCCGATGCTAATGAGCGCCTGTATCACTTTATCCGGGCTTTAATGCTGGCACTCGCGCGTAAATCGCCCCGAAATTACAGGCGTTTCGCGGCGAAGTGAAAGGTACGAAAGACTTGACGAGATATTTACATATGCCAAGAATTTGAGTGGCGCATTGATCGTGTGTCGGCAATTGGCGCGCAGCCTGGACGCGACACCTATAAAGGGGATGCTTCATGGGGAGTATCATCGGTTGTGTTGGGATCAGAAGTCCCATTACTTTCCTCATAAAAAGCCTCGGAAGTGCGATCGCATTCTAGCCGCTCACCCCGCACCTATAAAGCGAGCGTCTCCCACCCATTTCTCCCGTATTTTCTCCCCTTACCACTTTTTTTCTCTCACTCGGATATAGAAATTCGATTTGAGTTTCCCTTTCCAGGCTGATCGAGCCGAGAGAATCGAGCCCCCGGTCCCCCGCTCGAATACCCTTCGATTTAAATGCCAAGGGAGCACTCCCCGATTCCGGCCGGTTCCCTTTATTTTATTCGCTCCGTTATCAGTACAATAATCTTGTCTTTCGTGAGTGCAGGCCGGACCGCGCGCGGTGTAATTTATCGTCTTCTGGGTCCGCTGATTACTGCACTGTTGGTATGTCGAGTTTATTGCCGGCTTGGAGGACCCTTTGCTTTTCCTTTATGGCAGATTGGCCGGCTGTTATTTGCTCGTAAAGTCTCTTCCCTCGGGACTTTACTCTCGCCAGACTCGTCTTGTCGGCCTAATTACGATCGGATCGCTCATATTTCATCGCCCACGTTCCCGCCGCGAGTCCCTTGCAACAATAAGCGCGCTCACAATTATACCTTTGACATTCTTTATAGTTTTCCACCCTATTTACCCTGTTCACCCTATAACATTTTCGGCGGCGGACCAGCAGAATCCACTGTATATTCATGTGTCTGCTGGCTGACAGAATACAAGGTTCTTCGTTGCACAAGAATACAGAGTCATGAAGTGGAAATTGCGTTCGTGCACAAGCTCGGAGCCACTTCATACGACGATGTCTTTGCCTTTTCTTTCCCTCGGAGGGCTTTTCCCGAGTCGCACAATGGATACACTCCAGGTGGATGTCGCAAGAAATGTAGTACGAGGAAAAACGGGAGAATAAGGCTTTTCCCGTGTGATTCACGCGCTCTCCTTCTGGCTAGCGAAAACCTACCAGAACACAAGTAATCAACAAAGTGTGCGTAGTGCAGATCTTTGGAGCCAGACGAGGTCAATTTCGGGCGTCGAGCCTCGAGCAAGAGAAAATGTGGAGTTCCGGTGTTAGGAAGGTTTGTTTGTACAAGTTCAACAATAGTTCGGGAGTGTTACAATACAGCTGTCTCGCGTCATTTACTTCCGGGCCCATTGGCCAGCTAGCGTGAATTCCAGTAATTTGTAGGGATTAATATTTGCCGTGGTGCGTGGTTTAACGAATGCGGCAGGAGAATCGCGAGAGTCGTGTCGGATGAAATGCATGTTGCCGCATTACACTAATGGGGTTTACCTGCGAAGGCAAGTTGCTTGATGAAAAAGTCCATCCGCGACTTTCGCCGCTTGCCCAGCAGCAGGCCGAGCAGGACGGCGATGTTGCTGGTAACGATGAGGCCAAACAGTAGCCACAGCACCGTAAACTGCTCCGTCTGCAATAAAAGTAGCGTATCATTTCCCTCTGAATTCATACTCGTGACAATAATGCCTCTGTTAATTAATTAACGCATTAATTAGTAGATTGCTCCGTTCCAATGTTTGCTGTATATTGTCCAACATGTCCAATGCGATCCTCCGGAAGCCAAAGCTGAATGGTGCCAAGCTCGAAAGCAGGGCAGGTTAATAGTTGTATTCAAATTGTGTTAGCTATTTGAAAGTAAGAAGTAAACCAGTAGCGACGATAAAATAACGAGAGGTGTAAAGAATTCGGCGGGACGCTAATGCCCGCCGTAATGATATTCGAAGCAGGCCCGGCATTATGCAGCCGGGACGGCCGAGAATTATCGCAATCGTTCCTCTCCGCTGTCTCATTTATTTTCCTGGGTAGTAAAGAGACGGCGCGGCACGCGGCTATTTCCACGCCCGTGTTTCTTTCTTCCCCTTGACTTTTTGTTGATACCCTGATTCTTTCTCTCACCCCTTCCCCTCTCGTTTCTTCCTTAATTTTTGTCGTCAAATAACAACGGTACCAAGATAATCTCGTCACGTTTGATTAATCGGGATTGGATGACGAGGATAATTACCCCTAGCAGGTCTCCCTACGATCTTATGATAGTTGGCCTCGCAAGAAGTACACAAAGTACACAAACACCCGGTGCAGCCTTCAACCGACAAGCCGCGCCACTTCCGCTTCCCTTGGAAGTTTACGCCATTAAAGTTCTTTCCCTGTCAAACGAGGGAAACTCTGAACCCGACTTTGTTGCATTTTTAATGACATTCCGAACCGCGCTCCCTCGGGAACGCGTCGTTGTGGACGATATAATCCGAAACGTGAGAGCGGAAGGTATGAGTTGGACAATTAATCGGGAGCGCGTTTATCCCCAGCCACGTTCACCAGGGAATTCGAGATCGAGGCGGTGGGATAATGAACTTGTGGCAAATGCCAGCAGTGCACGGCTCTATTTGACTGGCGTTGGGACGTTTCTCGTCCTGTGCGATTGTAGGTGGTCACTAAATACCGCGAACACTCCGATATTCCTGGCTGAGAGGCTTCAGCAAGTGCGGCGTACGCACGCGGCAACTCATTTGAATAATTAAATTCTTGAATGCGCGGCAGCGCCACGGGATATTGTGTTCGAAATAGTATACCTAGATATCATATTCGATGTTGTGCCCGGCTTTACCTAGTGGCACACATACAATATGTATTCGCAATGCTACATATATCCCTGGACTATTCAATTCGAATGATTTCTCTGCCCAAGTTATCCGCTAGAAATCACATCTAGATTCCATCGGCAGTGCGCTTAATTTCGCTTTCGCACTCGCAAAGTTAGACCCGCAATTCGCCTCCGCAATCTGAACTTCGCGGGACACTGCGCCACAATATCTAATAACCTCGCTGTGCATTTCGACGCCAGTTGCAATGAATGTCGAGCCGCCGCCGTCGCCAGTCAATTCGCGGCGAGCTTTAATGTTCAACACTGTTCAGTCAATTAGAATCACGGATCAACGTGGATAGCTCGGATTTCCAACGGCAGTTCTTCCTGATCGCGTGTCTACGCAGAGAACCCGGATTTTCTATATTGCGCATCGTCGGCAGATTGAAAACACCGACTTCTTACAACGCTGGTAGAATCCTCCCGTGTAAGTCTGTCTCGCGCATTTGAAACGAGTTTCCCCCGACATGTCGTTATAAACTCGTGCAATCTAGCTTAGACCGAAATTGCATGTAAAGGATGAGGTCGAGTTGGAATGGAATTGAGTGGAGAGGGAATTACGTCATGTATACACGGGAGATGATAGATTTTGAATCAACTAATCCAGGCTGCCGTAGACAGTGGAAAAGTAAGATACCTGCTGTAGTGAGAGAATGTCAGGAGAATACACATTTGTCGAGCGGTGCTACCAGCAATGGCGAACCTCTAACGACAAGCCAATTGGCTAAGAAATCTCGTGTACATGGTAATACTATCCACGCCTTTCATAGGTGGAGACTCGCCTCACTCCGGTCCGATACTTGTCGGCTATCGCCAACAAATCTCTGCCTTTGAGGGCGCGCAGCCCGGTCGATTCGAGCCTCTTCAAATCCGATTTCAGCAAACCTCGGCCGCTTTATCATTCTAACATGCGGACGTAGGCGTTGCAATTAAAATGGTATTGTGCCGGCAATGAAAGGGTTCTTCGGCTTGTACACGAGAAAGGTCGGGCCGTCAACGTAGACTAGGCATTGAGAAAAGTTCGGGCGAAGCTGCTAGTTGGCGTATTAGCATCCCGGTCGATGCGATGGTTGCGGGAGGCCAATCGATAGACTGTTGAAGGTCACTCTCGGATTAGTCCGGTGGAATTTCTCCTGTTCCGATGAGCCGGGCGCGTTCCGCCCGTCCATCAACCAGAGGATTCGTCGCATGCGTTCGCCGGGAGAGGAGAGATTACGCCTTCCGGGTTACGGGCTTAGTACCCCTGGTATTTCTTCCCGAATGGTGAATTGCCCTCCGGGCAACGGTGAGAAAATATCGCCGAATCGACGAAAAGACACGATAGAGCGCTCGATCTGGGAGTTACTTTTGCCTTCTCCTCTCCTTTCTTTCTTTTTTTTTTTCCCGCCACTCAGCAGCAACCCCACGGCTTCGGCTGCGGAGGACCATTCCCGCCCTTTATACGGACATGATAACTTGGCCCTTGGTCCCACTTGACCATCGATCGATTTTCAAATGTCCCACTAATGACAGTCCCAGTCGTTGTAGAAGTAGAAATTGCCGTCTCTAAATTCAGGCTTGCAAGGACTCGGACGTAGCATTATTTCGCATGAGGTGGAAGTATTCTACTATTCTATGCTGGGGCTTAGCGTCCCCGCGGTCTGAGGCGCGCAATTTCACGGGAAATATGATCGCGAAACGCGGTAGGAATGGATAATGAATTAGAGTTTCAGGAGTCCGCACAATTTGCCGGGGCTGCGCGCCGCTTCAAGCGCACGCTTTGGGGTATCCTTCTTTCTAATGATGCCAGTTTCCTGCTTTCCGTCGCAGAGCGCACTTACTCATGCCGCCTCCCAAGCACTCGCTCGCCGCTCAGATAGAACGAGCAATCTGGGAATATTGACCGCGGGACCTATTCAGCATCTGTCAAGGGGGAGTGAAAGGATTGGGATAGAGTATTCAAGGGGCGTTAGATTAACCACATCGATTATTTATCGGTGTGTCAACCTCCTATAGAGTTGCTTCAACAACGTTCTCAAGCAACTGAAAAGTCCTCTCAACCTTTTCTATTTTCGCAGAAACTTTCCATCGATAAGTTTGTTTAAAGGTTTGTTAAAGTTTCTCCAGAAGAAATAGTCCTGATTTACAGTATTTACATCGCTCGTCTGTACATACATATGTATACAGTACAAGTAGATTCAGACTTATTCGTCAGGCGCGAAATTATTCAGTAATAATATTCCGGTCACTCTTTCCAACTCCTGCAGCTGATGTGGAAGATTAGTTATGCAGCGCACTCCTCCCTATGTTTGTCCACAAGCTCTTTTTCGTAATCCATCAGAGCGAAGTGAATAAATATATGAAGAACCGAATCAATCAAGCGAAACGCGAGTTGCATGCAAATGGAAAAACTTGTCGAAAATGGTACGAGTCTTTCTCGTAAAGGGTTTTGCGTTGGCTGAGTAGACACGTATCTATCTAGTGGACTCGTAGGACTTTCTAGATTTCTGGTGGCCCGGTCTGGCGAAGACGAATGGGCGCTGGGTGGCTGGGAGATATATGCGGCGGTTCTTAGCGACACGCTAAAGCACGGTGTCGTCGTCGCAAAGGCTGCGAGACGAACAAATGACTTGGGGAAGTGGTATCGAGACTGGAGCGTTTGCCCTGGTCTAATTCAATTTACGGGATAGCCGCCGAAATAGAGAGAGGAGCCGAAGCGCGCTCGAGAGCAGTTTCCTCCTCTCTTCTATCTCGTATACAATCCGAGGAGAATTGTGTGTCTCTCCCTCTCGCTATTGGCATAATATCGTCCTCCGCGCGTTTGCCTCCGTCAATCCGATTCAATCCGTCCTTGGCTAGAGCACTAGCTCTTCTCTACCGAACAATTGAGTTTCACTGGTATTTGAGAAGCGACGAAAGCCAGCCAGCTTCCGCTGTTTACCCTAGGAGATTATGTCGGTGCACTTTCATTCCCTTATACTCGGTACATGGTCCGGTCCCTTAAAAGAATCGCTCGAATTCCCGACCAGCGTGGGGACGCGCTCTCGCATCTTTCGGCGGTCGCGTCGATGGCGGGTTTTCATCTCCATTTCCCGGATTCTGGCGAGCCACTGACACTCGCCGCTTTTCATCAGGCACTCTGCGGTTACGGGGGGGCACCCCGACACACCGTCAGTAATTCCCCTTTAAAGCCATCGTCACGTAGATGGCGGCCGCTTCTTCTGGAATCTTCATTGCTCGCCCCGGCCCTTTCGCCCCTGCGACACTTGGAGCAAGTGCATGTGCCCGCGCCACTCTTACTCCCCCACAACAGGGCGAGGGTGCTTTCCTAATTTTACATTCGATATTTCCGGCACGCAAATTACTCAGACGGACAGATATAACATTTTCAATGAGATTCCGTCGCGCGATCCTTTTCTATATTTATCGGCGTTCTTACCCCCGCGGGAGAGTTTTCTGTCGCGCTGCCAAATGGCGCGTACACGAGCGCCCAGTAAATGGAGGCCTGTAAGAAGCGCGCGCCGAATTAATTATTGCTGATTTATTGGACTCGTGGCAGCCTTTATCGCGTCGGGCCTCAAAGCCGGTTTTATATATTAATTGAGGAGTAAATCGGAGGAAGTCACTGATCCTCGCAGTTTACTGTAACAGCCACTCGCCCAGACCGTAATTACTGTACTTTGGTTACACTATATTTACCCGTCTTCTACTATTTCAAATTGCCTGACCTCCCGCGCATCCCAGGCAGCCCCTTCCCGCCCACCCATACGACACGCCAACAGTTCTGAAATGACGCTGCTCATCAAAGGTCACGATAACTTGTTTCACGAATTTTAGCACGAGCGCTGCTTACACAGCGCCCACTATAAATCAGAATTTCTAGCGCTAGCGGTTTTCATAAATGTATATTGAGACAGTTTCGTCATGAATATACATCACGAATACCTATCCACTTTTCAGTAAAGTGGATGAGAAATATATTCGTTGACGCAGGGGTTGAAAGCCGCCGTCCACAAGTTTCCTGGGCAAACAGTGCAAAAGGCGCGAACCCCGACTTTTTTCCGCCAAAGCTCCGTCGGCCTTGATACATCAGCTTTAAAAAAAGGTATCAGGATAAACCGCCACGCGGAATATTACTATTTTTTAGTTGCAAAACTGGCGAAATGGAAGTTTTTAATTTAGCTAGTCGTTGAAAATAGGGAACTGGAATGCTTGACCGCGCTGCTGCATCCTGTGCACTATAAAGCCCGGCAGGATTTTAAGCCGCGGTGAGCCGAAAAACGAGTGAGGCGAGTATGATAGCTCAGACGTTATTTTGATCTACCCAATCCAATTATGATTATACGGCTTTGACGAGCGCGCGCCGCGCCAATATACGCGACGGCGGCGGCGGCGTCCCGGCACGGCGCTCGCAAGTTTATGGAAAAATGCACTTAAAATCGCGTTATAAATAAGACAGCAATGTCGAGTTCCGCTTGTTAATTGCACTCCCTCTTCTCTATTACTGGCCGCGATCCGAGCGCAGCTTTATGCGCCGGGGACTCTTCCTAGCGCGCGCGATTTTTCCGCCAGCGCCGTATCGTAAAAAGTTAAGGATCTCAGGAGGGTAGTCAACAACTCTGCCCGTGATTACACGCCCGCTTGTCTCAAAGCCAACTGGCCGGAGCGGGAGGATCTCCCGAGTTCTCCTCGCGCTTCTTATGAAACTGACAGGAACAGTGCGAATTGCGAATGGAAGCCGAGGACTCGAGACTTATTCTATGAGACATCATTTCCAGACTGACGAAACTTTATCACCTGTATAACGTCGCGAGACGTTCGTGCGAGCGAATTCCCAGCAGGGACATTAGAGCGGCGGATTCTGCGAGAAGGCGAGAGGGTCGCTGGGCCGCTGAATTTCGAGATCCCAGTCCATCGGCGGGGATCAGCATGGCTGACAAATCCGGGATAAAGAGAGAAAGGTCGTATGGGTAAGAGGCTGGCGAGGAAGCGGGGGCGGGGATCGTTATTGAAGAAGAAAGAGGCCCGTAGTGGTAGTTCGATGTTTCGCTCAGCCGGATAAGGAAAAAATCGGCAAACCTTCCGAGGGGGAAAGAGAGAGAGGGGCGATGCCCCGGAGGATACGACGAGCTGGGGGCGGGCTCACATGTAAATTACGTTATCGTCGTGTCGACGGTGGCTCGACCCGTTCTCACGAATGACCTGGAAAACGCATAGTACGCCTATTATTAAGAGCCAGTGATAAACTTTCCTAGGCGGCTGCCGGCCAATTAAGCCGAACACTTCGGAATCGGCGATCGTAGGAAATCGTTCTTTATCGCCTAGTCTTACATCGCGGAGAGTTGGAACGACTCTCTAAATCTCCCGCAACATCGTAATCACGCGTCGTCCTTAGGTCGCTCGAAAAATCCCCCGATAATTCCAATGAAGATTTATCGCCCGGGAATTGCAACGAGTAGCATATCCCCGTTACCCTTCCCGCTACTGTTCGCTGCGCTCTCGCCAGCACGTGGTCCCACGTGTTATTACGAGAGATCGGTCCAAGTTCCTAAGTTTAGAGGAAAAGCGGCGGCTCCTGCGAACCCGCCATGGTATAACTCGGTAATTTCGTAGTACACAATGAAGTGGATTAAAGTGATAGGTGGGCCGGAGTTAATGGCGGGCCACGCAATTAACAAATTGCCGGGTAGCCGCGAAAGCATTCGCTCGGAAAACCTCATTAGTCGCCGCTCGAGGTTTAAGTCTCGAGAAAACAGGTGATCGGCGATCTTACATACTCGCGTTACGAGATAATTAGCTAACTGATACTAATGATCGTGCCGCCGCCGCTGAACCTCCAGCTATAATAGTACAGCCTCGCCCTACTGTTATATAAACGGAAATTCTCCTCTCCGGACTCCAGTTGTGCTATTCTAGTAACTAGTCGGAGAATTGGCGGAACATTTCCGTTAGATCCTTGGGAATTTCGACAGTGCTCTTGTAGCGGAGATAAGCGGAGTTCCCCCGGGGGCTTTGGTAATATGGTAATACCAGAATCACTCGGTGTCAAATTTACGTGCGGTGGAATTCAATGAAGCCGCTCCCGTCGAGTTTGATACTCGAAGACCCATTAAACTCGAACTTGCTGTGCTACTGTTTCAGCGATATCAAGGCCTCGACCATGACTATATATATTTGGCTGGGGGGGAGAATGGATTTTCTAAAAACACATAGCTCGAGACGGTCTAATTCGAAATCGATGATCATTAGGTCGGGGATAAGATCGCGCTAGTAAATAGTTGCCCTCGGCGGTCCCTGCCAAGTCGAAGGGAATGCGATCTGACATTAAGATGTCAGCAACGATTGGGGTGACGCTCGTGAAAATATTCCCAAATATTTTTGGCCACGTGCGATAAAGGCCGATAGGAGGAGCCGTGTGTCCCAGTGTTTTTCCTGGATGGCCGGGGGTGGTCGGGAGAACAAAAAGGAAAGGCTCGTGAGGCAATATTGAGGGCTCGTGGGCGCATTGGCTAGAAAAAGGGTTCGCCGTGACTTGGACGAAGAAATATGAGTTCACTTAACCAGCTGATCGCGTGGGGGTATTTTTTTAATAGTCGTTCGAGGGTGTTCTAGCCCCGGCGTGCTGGAAGTCGAATCAACGATTTATTAGCACGATAATGACTATCCTCCGCTGATTTACCGCCTGAAACTTATCGTGTCTCTAGTCACCCTCGCGCACTTTCTCCGCTAGAGTCCTTTCCCTCCTGTAGGTCTCGGCTACCTATCAGATACAGTTGGCTTATTGCCGCTTTTTCCCCGCAAACAATGAGTTATCTGATAGCTTTTTCTCGATGGTTAAGTGATACTTAAATGGCGGGAGCCTCCGGTCAACAAAGCGGTGGTGTCGCCTGTAAGTGGTAGTGGTGCAGTCTCAGCGCGACAAGAAACCTGGCTTACACTGGAAATCGATTGACGCTTGCGATTCCTTCGGGAGCAATAAATCGCAACTCCGAATTCCCCGATGTGCGCCGATGCTTGGTGTTAGCTGGTACAAGTGCACGCGGCGCGGAGAAGTGAAGAGAGAGAGAACTGACAAGAAAGGAACTCGAGGATTTTATTAAGCGAACGCTTTCTGAGAAACATCAAGCGGAACCTGTTTGCCACTAGTGTTTACCGGGGAACGAGTTGCGGCGGAATGGGATGTTACGCTGGGATAATTGTAAAATCGTTACTCGATTGATCTAAGTTACTATTATTCATTAAAATCGAAAATGCCACGGTCGTTTGCGAGCCACATTTTATTGTTAGCCCACAAAGTGTCTCTGTGACACAGGGAACCGAGTTGGCGCGGAGATAATCAAAGGGCGCGCACCATTAGAATAGTGTTCCGGCTGTAATACATTGCAGACAGAGCTGCCGTTTTTCCTTGTAGGAGAGAAAGGAAATTTCATCTGGCAGCCTAGTCCTCGCGAAATATCAGAGAATTTTTTCAAAATACGAGTGAGGAGATTGTCGGCAGGCAAGCGAAAGGGCGAAGGAAAAGAGGGAGAAAGTGAATCCAATCTTTCGCGGCGAGCCGATTTCGTGCGATTGAACGGGAGATGCCAGGAGGATACTCATCCTTCCGGCATAGAGGAAAGCAACTTCCGGTAGCATGCGGGCTCCGCGTTGAGCAAATTCCACGATACCCCGCCTCGCTCTTTCGCTTTCCTCTCGTACGTAAATTCAACATATTGATTTAATAAAACCCGAACTCGCGCGGAATATTTTCGTTGGAAAAGTTTGCGCCTTCTTAATCAAATTGAACGATAAGCAAACCACCCTGGGAAATCTTCAACAACAGCCTCCTCCTCCCCTCCCCCTCCGAACCATTTCAATCTGTTACGGTCGACTGAGAATTAATTGGGCTTGCGGTCGCAATTCATTACAAGCTCCGCATTTTTCACAATGGATCCGAACGGAAGCCAGCCGCGATCGGGCGGCAGAGTAAATGATTGAATAGACCGCCAGGAGAATATCGGGAATATAAATTGCGTCATATTCCGCGAGATCGAGCGACCCGGCTCTAATTACAATACTTTGATGGAACTCTGATGGAGTTGGAATAATCGGGAGGTTTCCCCTCCCCGGCAGCTGGTACACAATGCGAGTTGACAGAGAGCAGGAAACGGAAAAATCTTCAAAGAAATACATTATCACTGGGTGCTCCTCATTCGATGATGATATAGTAGGAGCTCAAATCAATTTGTGATTCCATGGAAGGGAGATAACTGGTGGGGTAACTCGCTTAGAATTCAATTTCTAAGTCATTTGCTTAGATATCTAGAATAACACGCTCCTCTGGATGCAGGAGGGTACTGCCTTCGAGTTCAAGTGGATTTTGCCGCTTGTGTCTCGGGTAGCAAGTTGCACAGTCGATGCTAGAATAAACGTGCCTGCAGGATAGACGGCATTACCCTAACCAACCTGGAAATTCCTGGCTGCCGCGATAGGAAAGTAGATCGTGTCTCGTATATCACGCAGGCATTAAGATTATACGGCACTTTGAGGCGCTCGGGTTCCTTGAAATTACAGTGACCCGAACACCAACGAGAAACATGTCAATCGCCGCATCACGTGCTCTCTTTGCCCTGATTATTCATCCTGAATCCCATTCGGTTATTTATTCCTCTTCGATCCCGGCGAATTTTCCCTATACTTTCGTGCACTTGATGCGATGATTCTAAGTTCTGGGGCGTAAAATGTCGGGTTGCTAGATGCTAGGGATCGCCGTTATAACGGGCGGAGTCCTCGAGTACTTCCGGCACATTCAATGATTCCACGCGAGACATTTCGATTGCGATCGCGTCGCACTTTAACGAGCGATCCCTGAGTCGTGCCGCAGGCGGGGGCTTCACAGTTCGCCTGTGAATCCACGGCTAAGCTGGCGAGCAATTCATCCTTTCGATCGGTGATCACCAGCTGCTCGCGTAAATCGTCGCTTCCGCCTTGCGCGCTCTCGTTCCCTAAGTTATTACTAGTTTAATGAGGCTCTGCCAGGCCGAAACTCGCCACTTAGCACCCAGGTGAAAATGTAATTATTCGTGTCGTCATCTAGTTACCGGCGCTCTTTTAGATTCCGTTGCTGGCCGTGGAGAAAGTGGCAGTTCGCCGCGGTGGTTCTTTGATCTCAATCAAGGGCGCAAGTGACGTGTGAGGCCACGTGAAGGCCTGGAGTAAAAGCGCCAATTTATCGGGAGTTTTATTCGCGGGCTGGATATAAAATTGCTAGGTTCGCAAAATCCCTGGTGCGGTTCTAATCGGCGTCGAAGCCTCGCAGCAGTGCGATGACACTTGGATTTATCGGCGTAGGCCTGCGAGGTTGAAGGCGTCGGAAAGATTAAGCGGCCCACGAGTTCTCATAGAGGCGGCCGATATTAAGTTGTCAGCGGGAATATATTAACGTCAAAGAAACCTGTCGCAATGGGTTTAATCGTCGCAGCGGAACACGCCGATCTCGGCGGGACACTTGCGATCCGAACGATTCTGTAATCTTGTCCGCGGGGCGAAAGCGGCTGCTCCCGTCGAGCACGCGCTTCTCCGGCTCGAGCAGACAAGTCGCTGTCGAGGATCTCGAGGAGTAAACAGCGAGTTAAAGTCGGTGTTTGTCACGAAATTTCACCTCGAGCGCGTCAATATCCGTCGTGTATCGCTGAGCTACAGGCTCCCGATGATTCCCTCCGGTGTACATGGCATGTTGGCCCTGCGAGACCGCCCGTTTTCCTTCATTCTTATCAGCAGCCGGCAGAAAAAGCCAGCGATCCCCCATAATTCTCCGAAACTGTTTTCCCAAGCCGCACGCGTCGATTATATCGATACGTCATTACGTCCCGATTAATTACCAATATCTTTCAGCATTACCGGCCGATATTTCAGCGGGCGCGCTCCAGTCGATTTATCATCGGTGCTCTCGACTTGCAAAAATCGGGAAAGCCAAGTCGACGAGAAATTCGCAGGTGCGAAAACTGAGAGGCGGGCGCGTCGAGATATTTCGTGCGCCCGAACACACAGTTGTGCCTGGCGGATTTTTCGCCGGAAGCTCCTACTTGTTAAATATGATACTAGCAAACGGCAGCGGGGGCTTTCTGAAATTACAATCGGAATAAAGCAGCGCGCGTTTGGTATACGAGTGGAGAAGGAAAAGGTGGGCGTGCGGTTGGAGTGGCGGCGGTGATAGGAGGGTTCGATGGTTCGTAGCCAAGAGGGTAACAGCTGGCTAGGGATATTAAAGCCGGCTTGAAAAATGCCCAAAGTCTCTGCTGCTATTACGCTCTGCCGCACTGTTCGGCATTGGGTAATTATCGTTAAAACAATAATAAGAGCTTATCCACGCGCGCGCGGTTTATCCGGCGGCGTGATTTATGCGCGCCGGAGCGGCGCGGAAATTTGCAGGAATGACCGAGCACCGGCACCAATTCGCTTTAGGATCGCTCCCGGATCGCGTCCACGTCGATGGAAATGGTAATTAAAGCGAACGTGCCAGAAGTACTGATGAATTATGATAGCGCGTTACTCGCAATCCAAAGCTTGAGGTATACCGTCGAATTGCGGTCGCGGCCGTTTATCAATGCTCGAACATTGTGTCTCGATTTTCCACCAGGAATCTCAGTGGATGTCTGAATGAGCCTGCTGGGGTTCCCGCTGATAAGCAGTCGAGTAATTAGGCGAACCCACTGCAGGTACTACTGTATCTTGCAAATTGGAATACTATTGCACTAAAAGGATTCGGTGAACATCTGTGATATCACAGATGATGAGTCACACGAGCCATTATTGCGTCATTTCTGACACGCCCATTTCAGTCTAACGGGCTCTCAGGTCGGATGATTGTAACTGTCTGCCATCTGACTACGGTTGGTCAACAGAATCAATTTACGGGGCTGCTGGAGGAAAATTAAAGCCGAACGCGAGCGAGCTGCGAAAGTAATTATGAAAGTTGCCGGATCGCGATCACATTCGGAGCCCCGGTGGGGGCGAGTACCGAAAATTTGATTTCGAGGAGAAAGAGATCGCGAGCGGATAAGGGACCTCATAAAAAGCACCGATAGCCGCGCGCACTCCCTCGGCTGATAATAATTTAACGAGAGCGCAGTGAACCGCGTTAAAGTAAATTTACCTCGTTACTACCATTTAATGCGAAAGTTTAGACGCTGATTAATGGCGGGTTACGCTCGCTGGAACGTATCAATTTTCGTGCGCGATGTCACGAGGTATCAGTGGCCGGATGTATAATTAATGTTGCTGCGCTTATCTCCATGGCTGACAATTCTACATTTATAATTAGGAGACGAGTTCATAAATACATCCTAAAGTCAGTTTTCCCCAATCCAGGCCATAAATTTATGTAACTATGATCGAAACTTCAACATTGACTTACAAGTCTTCGTTAGTAGGAGTAATTACGAATTGCAAATGGCCTGAAAGCGAAGTTTCCCCGCTTTATTAGAGATGAAACATCGTATCCGCAAAAAGTTCCAGTGATTATTGGGGCGAATCAAGCTGGAGTCGAACTTAGAAACAAACAGAATTTTTCCATTAGTGCACGTCAGAAGAAAGTACGTGCGATGACAGTCCAATGTTTCAACGTCGTGCTGGAGGCTCGGGAAAGTCCTTATCGAGTAATCAGCCAGACTGACAATGGTAGAGTGGAAGGAGGCTGCTTTATGCCAGTTGCGAGGACGATTTATCTCATAGACAAAAGGGCTGCTGCTTCTTCATCCTAGCCTCCCTTCAGCCTGGCGGTCGTTGCTCGATCTTTCCCAGTTGCTCCGGCGATGGCTTAACGACCAGAAGACCCCGGCAGGTCGACTGGCCTTCCTAGTGCACCGTAAACAACTCCATCGGGCGGTTCTATCTGCGGGGCAGATCGGGATACGGGAATCCGGATCCGTAAAAAAGGGACCCTCGTCCGGCGGTTTTAATGCAGGCCGAGAGCGCGGCCTTTATTAGGTGCTTTCGCGACTCCTCGCTGCAGATATCGCGGCAAACACGTTCTCCGGACGATCGCGCGACCATATCGATATCTTTCTGCGATCCCCCGCTCGCGATCCCTCGCCGGCCGCGTTTCGGAAGGTAAGCGGCTGCGATTCATGGTTTTATGGAAATTGAAATACTCCGACGGCCGATTTATGGACTCTTTTCGGGCTTACCGTCGCTACTCAAAGGATTTGCTCCCGGGGAAGTGTATTAACGGCCACCACGTGGTACTAGGCGAGAGCGACTTCCTGATCTCCCATGGCACAATCTTAATTTGTAGAGCGGCTTCCCGGCGATGGGGCTGAACGGCCCCGAGGGCGGCGAGGGCGGCGAGGGCGGCGAGGGCGGCGAGGATAGAAGATAGAAGAGGCTTTTCGCTCGGATGAAAGCGTGTTCGTGATCCGCAATATCGCCGGCTACTTGGTCCACTTATTTAGTGGCGATAAAGTGGACGCGGACATTTAAGGAATGGATCTTTCGCTCGGCGCTGCAAACGACTCATTAAGTTTCACTTTCGGCGCGGCCCGTCATACTCATGACGGCAGCGCGCGAAGCGCACGCAACGAGCGGCCTCAACAAACCCCCACCTTGGAAAGCGAAATTTCGACATTGTTGCCGCCGTAACAATACACCCGAGGGACACAATGGACTTACCAAACTCACTGGCGAAGCTGTATTTAATTAAGAAAGTTTCCAATATATAGGTCGATAACAACAGCCGGCCATATCAATATCTCACCTGCGCTTGACTGCTCGCATGTCCTGCCAATGGCATCGCAGTTTCGCTAAAATATTAGCCACCGCTCATTATAACTCCTTATTCGACGCGGTTTGACAGTGGTTTACAAAAATCCTTTTGAATTCACTGAAGATAGCAGTGGCAACAAATTTGCAGTATCCGTTAGCACGCTCCCCTTGCTCCAACAATAAACGCCAAGGCCGCTCTGTATTGAAAGCTCTTTAAAAACTGGATATAAGGTGATCCTTCTAGTTCTTGAAGGTTTCCATTTCAAGACAAGCTAATAATGACATCAATCCGCATCAATGGTGTTTTACACGGAACGAGTCAAGGCGGTGACCCATTTACGACCCAAGTAAATGCACTGTACGCTCGAGTGCTACGACTTACAGGAACTTGAAGCGACGCTCAAACTCTCCCGACTCACAATGTTTCGTCGAATCCTGCCGGAAATAATGGCTTTGTAGTTAAAAGGATTTCGATCGATGACGGAGGCACGTTTGATCTTTTCAGAGCGACATAGTTTTGGTTTTGGAAAGGTTCCACGGCGAGATTATATGCAAATGCGGGATTTGGATAATACGAGGACGAAGGCCCCGCCTGTCTCCGGTGGTCGGGGAGATTGAAAAAGTTATAACACCTTTTAGCAGAAAAGAGTGTAAAAGGAGTTGCGGCTCCAACGAGATCACACCCGGCGCTTAATTTTATCAGACGCCAGTTTCCAGGATATCGCGTCAATGACCTACTCCGTCTCTTTCTCCCTCGCTTTCCTTCCCCGCTACTGTCTTTCCGTCGGCGACGTTGAAGGCACATTCCCAAGTAAACATAAGCGAGTTCCACCTCCGCCGTGGTTTCTCGTGGTTTCTGCAATGACGAGCTGACACGAGCGAGGGGGAGCCATCGACAACGTCGTCGTCTCGCTGGTTTAACAAAATGCATCAAGCACCTTCAGATACACGCTTCTTCTCTCCGGGCGACAGTGCTTACCGCGGGATTTAAGTGCCGCGCGGGATGCTACCTCGCTCTCTGGAGGATGCTCGGCTGCTCGGCGGCTCGGCTGCTCGCACGGCCGCGATATAAATGTGAGTGTGCGAGAGGAGTCCCGAGGAGGTGGAAGCGGCAAGAAGCGGCGGGGTGACAGGACGAGATTGCCGACTGAGAGCCGGGGCCTCCGTAGATTGCTGCCTCGGCAGCTTCTAATTTGATTGGTGATCCTTTGTGGCGATCCATGATCTACAAAACCCCCTTTAACTCTTCCACCGCACGAGACCGCTCGACTTAATGAAATTTCAGTTTTTCATCCCGACAGCCCGCGTCAACCCACTTTCATCCCCCAATAAATCATCGCGACGGATCATCGCACCAACTATATATATACGTACGTACTTGCCAACGAAATCCGTGTCTGAGTTCCATTTGAAAAATCGTGAGTGCCAATTTTTCCCGTCGAGCAGTTTATTGCTCGGTTGTAGAGAGCCGCTCTCGATATATGCATTTGCGGAATAGTCTCGGGGACGGGGTCTGCGGTCGCGCGAGTATAACGAGGCGATTTGTAAAATCGTAAATTACGCACGCGAGCCTCGTGACGCGACGGTTGTACGGAGAAATATGTAGAAGGACGGGCCCGGTGATGAGAGGGGCAAGAAAAAGAAAAGTGAGAGGAAGAAAGTGGCGAGGAGAGACTGCCGGCGGCCAAGGGATAAGCATAGATATAGTATACTATACCAGACCGGCGCCGCTTTTAATTCGATTGTCCACGTCTCGCGCTGTTTTCGGTGTCTGCCGGCTGGCATCCCTCTTCCATAACGCGCATACCGTCGACCTTCCCCCCAGCGACTCTGATATTTGAAAGAGCATTCCCTGCCGGACACGCAGACACACGCCCTGCCGAATTCCGCCAGAGCCCGCCGAAAGCCTAATCCGACCATTTAATTCGGACGATAAACTTTTATTCCGCAGCTCGATTCCCATTGACATGCTGTTCTCGGATCAGCTCGAGGACGGCATTTCATTATGGCCGAGGATCGAGAAGTTTTAGAGTGGTTCTGTGTTTATCGGCGCGTTTCTATGCCCGATTTTCGAATCCCCCCCGAAACTTTGGCACGCCAATGCCTTGGAGAGTAACGATCCGGGGCGAAATTATTGAGAAGGAGAGGAAGGGACTCCCGGCCCTTTTTCTTATCGCACTTTCTTCCATTACGCTACACCGAGACCTCTTTTAAATACTCGTCCAGCGTGATTATCTCGAAGTTGGGCGATACCGATTTCGCGCCGGCGAGTGCACCGGTCTGGTATAATCTCTGCGAACTTAATTCGAGCTTCATATTCCATTCTGCGCATATTCCGAGCCGGAAGGCAAGAGCGCAGAAGCACCCATCAAAACCCTCCACGAGAAACTCTTTCCCCGCGTGGATTCTAATTATTCCGCTGGCATTATTGCAGCATCTGTGTCGCAAAAATACATCTGTACCGCGAAACTCCCAGTTCTCTGGTGCTTTGTCGTCTCTAATGCGGTTTTCTCGGTAAAGGCGTGTACAATATGTCCAGGAATTATCTCGTCAGCGAAAGGTAATGAGGTGGTTCGGATTGAACTAGGGCTACTTCACGAGAAACACGCAAAACTCGTACTTCTCTATTCGACACGCATCCACTTGATCCTCGCGCACACACACGTTCCATGTGATATGTGAAATCGAACAGTTCCGGCGAACGTGATGGGTGGGTGGGGTGGGTTGCGCGCGTGCTCATCCCGGCGGTGTCTTCCAGGTCGACATGAAATAAAACATCTGCTCGGTCGCGTGGCCGCCGAGTGTTTTGCCAGCGCAATCAGAGCGCCGAGACAGATCCGATCGGATATTCCTATTTCCGGACGATCGCACGATCGTCCTCCCCGGCTTTCAACTGCGCACAACTAACTGCACCGGAAAGTACATCAAGACATTGGCCGCCCTCTGTTTACAGTGCGCCGGCCGAGTTCCTCTCGTTTCCTTCGCGTGGCAACTCCTTCAATTAATTAACAAGTTGCGCGCGTTAGCAGAGGCCTGTCGCCCGGGACGATTCTATCAATAGCAAAAGCCTCTTCGTTAATTCCGTCCAAAAGCACCCTATCATCCCGGGCCAAACTTTTCCAATTGCCGGCAATATCACGCTTCATGCCCCTCCGACGATTCTGATGCGCGCGACCATAAACTTATCGGGGACTCTGCCTGCACCCTGACGTCTCCTTTTACGACGATTTCATACAGGGACTTTATGCGGCCTCGGCCGTCATGTAAAAAGTACTTTTTAATGCTTGAGCGGGCCCCTGTCATTGATTCTTCTCGCGGCATCGCTGCGTTCGGGCTTTTATTGCACGCGGCGCTCGGGAATCAATAAGGGAAAAGGAGATAGCGGGATCCTCGTCGATCTACGGTAACGCGAGAACCCTCCGGGGATCATTCCAAGTCCTTTATTCGTTAATCCGTGCGCGAGAGGACGGTGAAATATGCGAAACCCGCCTCTGTCTTTGATAGGAATCGTCTTTGTAGTTGCGAAGCGGGGACAGTGCTGACTATCTAGCAAAAGTATTGGCCCTCGAGGATAGCTCGACTCGCAGGAGTCCAATAGAGCCGTGGCCTGATGCTGAGACCCGGCGTATTCGCAGTGGAGTAGCTCGCCGTATGCGCCGACATCGCTTTAATCGTGTAACACAGGGGTATTGGTAACATTTATCGACCTATCGATTGGCACATCCTCTAAGCGTGGTGAGATTGCGCGGGTGGGGGTCTGCGGGGCGAAAATCTCGTGGGCCAAAAAGCAGGCGAGCCTTTGAGAATCCGTGAGCTTACGCCGCTGCTGGCGGGACATCCGCACCGGCGGAAATATCGTCGCTCGTATTTCTGTCCGATGGAAGTGCACGGCCGGCCCCCTGCGAGCCTGGATAACACTCTGGAGATCGTTCCCATGCGAGAACGCCGGGGGGAGGATGAAAAGGATAAACTCGATGAGACTCACCTCGTAGAAGTAGAACGAGTCGATCTCTTCTGTCTTGTTGAGCTCGGGCGGCGTGATATTGAAATATTCCGTGGGTCGATAGAGTTTCTCGGTGGCGATTGTCGGCGACGTGGCATCCTGATCTAAGTCGCTCTGATTCCGATTGATCCGCTCCTCCCTGCTTCCCTCGACGGACATGTCGCTGCTCTGTTCGTGCCGGGCGGCTCCTCTCCGCTCCGATTCCTTTGATTTAAGTCTCCCTTGCTTGGCTCAGATCCCACGGGCCATTCATGATTTCGCGCTCTCCCACTTAGCTAAGTGTCCGACGACTTCATATTCGGAGCTTCCGCCTTTTCCCTCTTATCGATCCCTTCTTTGCCTCTCTTTGACACTGCCAGCTAATACTTGTCCGCGGGAAGAGTCACGATTATAATAACCTGCAGCTACTACCCTGGCGCATCCTCCCACCGGCAAAGTATCTCCAACAAAGTTCTACCTTCAGCCTCTCTTGACTACGTTCACGTCGCGCCAAAGAGACGAGGGCAAAGAGGCAGCGTCTCTTCTCAGGAAATTGGAATTTCCGAGCTGACGGTAATCAGATGTTCGGCATTAGGCGACGCGGGTATTAATTAGAAGGCCTAGCGGCAGTTCAGCGCTTCCGTTGCCTCGGCATTGTCTTCCGCCGGCTGACATTTCTCGGAAGCAGACCTCCAAGTAGCTGCCGCGCAACCTTTGAACCTGTACACATGAAGAATAAGTGCTAATGAGAGTGAAGGCAGGTGAGAGAGAGAGAGAGAGAGTGAGAGAGCCGACGGGCCACGAAAGCGCCGGTAGCCAATTTTCGCTTTTCGAATGCCTCTCACGAAGAGTGCGTCGGAGCAAGTTTTGCTTGTGTGTGCATGGCCGGCACTTGTGCCGCTCGGCATGCACGATACGTCTCGAGAAAAACGCTCTCGGGTATGAATAATATTAACGAGGCTATTAGTATTTGCCGTCGAGAGAGGGCCGCGACGTGACCGCTGGCAAAGAGAAGAGAAGCCCTGCTCAAAAGTCACGATTTGCCCAACTCGAGCCCCCCTTTCAGCGCCGGTAACGTTTCACTCCTACGTGTAGGCGTTTCATCGCTTATGTATTACTGGCTTCGCTATGTCTACATATTTTCTGGCTCGGCGACCTTTCGCTCGGAGTCTCCTCGCGGTTGGCAGGCCGCAAGAGAGATGTCGTGCCCTCGTCACTCGGTGATGTATACGAGATCTACGGGAGAAACGAGCGAAGAATGTACCGGCTGTAATAAGGACGAGCACTCCCGCTCAAAGAGAAAACCACCACTGGCATATTTGTCAGGGTGCATTTGAAGCCTCGCCTCCCGTGTAATCTCTCACTAGGCGAGAGCTGGCCAGCTGGAAATTCATCCTCTGTTCTATCGCGCGTGGTTCCATTACAGCCGCTTAAACTTCCACGCAAAGATAGCCGGTGGGAAGTAGATTAATCAAGTGCTGCTGCCAACCTGGCTTCTACCGATTTTCTCAGTGGGCTCTTTGAGGGAAATATTGTAGTAGCTATATGTCAGTATCAAGGCCGCCAGTCGCGAAACTTATTATCAGACGCTTTGAACAATAACAGAGGATTATGGGTAACCCTTGGCTAAGCTTTATGAAAAAGGAGGGTGCGCGGCCTCCAGCAGTTCGCACTCCAGTTTAACTTGTCGACTTTTGTTATTATTCTGTTAGCCGGGAGGTGGTTCTCTAAGGCCTCGAAACTTGCCAACCCGCCGTGGATCGCTCAAACACGCCGCGCTTTCCAGCGAGCAGTTGCCGGTGCCGCGCGGTACACATGTCGAACTTGTTAAAACAAACAGGAACAGCTTCAACCGATAGATTCATACCTGCGAGAGGAAAAGCAGGAAAAAGTGACGAGTACGCGAATCCAAGTGAAACAATGACTGTTTTATGTATACGAACTCTGTGGTATTTCGAGCACCGCGCGTGCATACGCGCTACAAAGGGAATTGAATATTCGCCCTTTTCGGATGGCGAAGAAATCTGAGCCAGAATCGTAATTAATCCGATTTTGTCGGCGAAATAATAAGAAAAGACTTAGCGAACAGTACGAGGCTACCATTAATTAAACTGAGAACTCCGGCGAACCAGTGGTATGTAATCCCGCGGAATACCGCTCCTGAGCATATTAACCGATATTCAGGTTGGTGGATTACGTTTCAGTGGAATTTTAGGGAAAATCTGCCGCGCAAAAAACCGAAAAATCTTTTCAAATTGCAATTTTGCGAAGTTCAATCTGCCGCTTATCGGACTTCGCCGTCATGCACATGGAGTATGCGTCATCGAGTTCCGTCGCTACTGCGATCTTTTTCGCGTGGAAGCTTTTTCACTGATTGGCCGAGAGTGCCGTGAAAAGCGGGAAGATTAAAGGACACTGCTGGCGAGAGCGGCTTGGAACGGCTTCAATCGCGCCGATACCGATCGATCTCGGGCGGAGATCGGCCCGAAGTTGGGACGAGCTGGCGAAAATGTGCTTCCTCGGGCGCAGCACTTTCAATCGGGAGTCTCACGTGCGTCCACTGATCGGCATTCCTCGTGGAATTAATCGGATCGATTTCCGACGCCGAGCACTCTAGCGCTTCCTCACTGTCGACGGAGCCATTGATAGATGCGTGCGAATCGTCCGCACTATTTGCGGAGAAGATACTCGTTTAATGGAAAGTGATACACTCCATTGGCCTCATCTACGATCGGGCTGCGAATCGCACGGGTAATGCAGCAAATCTGCGGCGGGGAGAATTTGATCGTCACAAACGATCGAACAAAGTATGTAATATCGGCGCGATAATCCTTTGATTTATTGGCACCCGGTGCATATGTCCTGTCACTCGCTGTTTCATATCTCTCGCTCGTAATGCATTCTGCCCGGTGGAAAATTATTGCTAAACACGCGCGCCTGTCTCTGCTCCGGGAATAATGCTGCAAATTTAGCACGTTATTATCACATTTATCGCGCTTCCCCATTTTACGGAACTTCGCGCCTATCGCACGTATTTCGGGAATTTGCATGCGGCTACTGCGTTTCATGTTCGCTTCACCTGGTTTTCTATAAATCAGCCAAGAGCAAAATGCGCCGCTTTTAACATATCAATTTGCAGAAGTGTATCACTCAAAGCTGATGCATCGAAGCTTTTCATATCAATATTGCGGTTTCAATTACATTTCTGTAAATCACAGAAGCACCGAGGTGGCATAGCACTTAACCAATCAGGTTGTAAGTGTGTTAGTTTGTATAATATATCGGCTGGCGCGTGTTTACGTGCTTTTCTTGATTTCACCGCGGACAGTGCGTGGGTGAGCTGACCAAAGTGAGTTTGTATTAGGAGCAGTTTCGCGGACAATTTGTCACCGCTCTCGGTCAGAGAATCGAACAACGGGGCTTAATGGATTTCTATTAGCGCAAAGTTGGGTGGGTCATTCGTTTAATGCGATTCCCGACACGGCCGACTAATTCCTCGCATTCCGGACCCGTCGGGATTTCGACAGCTAACGTGAGTTGGACTACCGGGTGGATTAGGGCTGATTAGCAAAAGAATTCATTAAGCTCGAGAGCACAGAGAGGGTCAAATTATGCTGGTGAGCTCCGAGTGATTCGGTTCATACGCAATGTAACTTTCATCCCAGTCTGCCGAGTGGTCCTCTTATTCTCATGCTAGATTACAATCAGTTGTGGTACCTTCGGGCCCCGGGCATGTTACTTATCTCGTTAGATTACGGTTTCGGGGATGGCCAATTAATTTCTATGGCGTGGCTGGCCGCTCTCTGGCTCTGACACGGGCACACGGGCCGCCGCGCCGCGCCGTGGATGGAAGATTCGCCGCTTGAATTATGACGCGCTCTTCATCACCCGGGCATTAGAGCGCGCTTTGTTAATGCCCAATTAATAACTCGGCGAACCGCGCACTCAATCAGCTCTCCGTTTTTATGGTGCCAGGGTTTTTTCACCGTGTCAGCGCCCCTGTCAGATGCTCGAACCGTCCGGATCCCCGGGGACACGTACTTAGATCGAGCGAGCACAGGCTTAATTACCGGGAGAAAGCCGCGAAAAATAATTAGACACTCGGCGATCGGGCTCACACGCGTAGAAAGCGTTAAACCATTCGTTCCGCCGCGAGGATTATCCTCCCTTTCGCTTTCTTTGTTTTATTCGAATCGATCAGAAGGCTTAGGTTACGAGCCGGCGAAATGGAGCACTTGGGAACCTCGGTGGACGCGTAAGGCAAAAGCAATATCGGGGAATGCCAGATCGAAAACGATTCTCGCGCGACGTGCCAGCGACGTGTCAATGCGCGCTCTCCGCGCCGCAACAGGTTACGCGACGCTTAGATTCCCCGTTCATTTAGCGCAAACTCAATTTATTTTAAGGCCAGTGTATTTCAGGGCGAGCGTTCGGGGGGGCCGCGGTGCATTTTTCACGCGCACGCCAGCATTGAATTGAACCTCGGGCATACATATACGGGGGACGCGTATGGGGGCGGCCGATTCCGCCGGAATGCACGCCAGAGATTATTCTTGGTGCCTCATCGCGCAGGATATCGAGATTAATGCGCTTCCCACTGGCAGACGTTTTTACGCAATTCCACCGCGAAAACGATACCAGATGGCTCGGGGAAGTGGGAACTCGGTAGATTAAGTGTCGATTCACCGGGAGAGTTTCGCTCATTGGACATTAACACTTCAAAGACCCTCCACTTTATGAGACAATAGATTTATATCCCCTCCCTATAGGTAAAAAGAATAAACTTGTCAGCGGTGAGTGAGGCTCGACCGGCGGCCTTTGAAGTGTCAAAAGTGCTCGGGCAGTTCCCAAGGGGAAACTGAAAGATCGCGGAAGCTGGAGCACCGTTAACTCTCAAGTCCGAGGGTAATTCGAGCCGAACAGCCGGCAACAAGCTTGCTCGCGCGACGTGTGTGACCTACCGTCGTCGTCTGTCGCGTCCCGGCCGGGTGAAAATCGCGCCGGCGAGGAAGTCGCCCGGAATGCAAAAGAGCGGCTAAAAGAAAGAAGATGCCGCAGAGAAGGGATGCTGGCTGGCTGTGGCTATCTGGCGATAGAACGAACGAGAGCACACTTGCTCGTGCGACGCGCCGAACGCGACTGTCGAGCGTCGTCGCGGCGGATCGCGCCGAGGAAGATCCCGCGCCACTCACACACTGCCGAGCCACCCCGGTGCGCTGTTCCTACTCGGAACTCGGAACCTGCATGGCCGCACGCGCCAACACCGAGTTCAAAAGGACGCCCACACTCCCGCACGTGTAGAGGAAGATTCACGCGTGTGTGTGTGTGTGTGGGTCGGTGTGTGGATGTGTGGTCGGCTGGATGGAGCACACGCATGTCCTGCAGAAGGACCTCCGGATTAAGAGAACCATAAAGTCTCGGCTATTCTCACTGGCTCTGATAAATTATATATTATGTCAGTGCGTTATGGGATTGCCTTATTTGTCATGGATTGAAATAGAACTTGGTCCTCCCTGCAGTGAATACCTCGGCTCCGTCGAGCTCCATCGGCCAGTGCCAGTCGAGGCCGAGTAAGAAATCAATTCTCCGAGGAACTGGACTTACTGTGAAATACTTACTGCGGAATGGCTGCAAGATGCGACCGGCAGTGGGAATCCTCCGAGGAATTAGAGTTAGCCGAGAATGGCTCTGATGTTTGACGTCGAATTCGACGGGGATTTCTTGGAGTTGCTATATTAGTTCGGTGCGCGGATGCCGCTCGTCTGATGGATGATCGTGTCGGGCCCACAATTGCCTGCGAGGCCTTAGCTTACAAGCCGCACACCCGAATTCCGTAATGAATACCGTGGCGGGTTATGTATTGTAATGCCGACGACACGCCGACTGATTTGGTACGGAAGCGTGCCCGACCCCCTTTCGACCGCGCGTATTACTCTCGCAAAGGAAACAGTTATTTGCGACCCGTGCACTTCCATGTCAATGGACCGTCCTTATATCTCCGCTTCTGACTATTCTTCTGATCCACACCGACTCATTGCGCATATGATTGTTGTGTAATGATAATAACATGTAGGGTGGATAGTACTTGACGCAATTTTTCAATTTACTCGCATTTGATGAGAATATTAGAGTTTGCGCATTTTAGACAACCAACATGCATCATTTGCATGCGGCGGTTGCCGTGTCATACGGAATGCGACCTGCCGGAAAACTATTGCTGATTGTATGCGGGCATTTTCCTTCTTTTCCATACGATACATATACATATATTCCCACGTATATCTTTCATACTATAGATATATTTCCTAGTATACGCGTCGATACCAAGTGCACACCCTTCGTGGAACAAAAGCACGGATTCAAGCGACTCATACTCATACGTGCACCTAGTTGGAATACACCCCCAATTTTTATCGGACAGCGTGCTTTTTCCGAGTTTTGCTTAATGAATTCGTTTGTTCGGCTCGTCGGCTCTCTTTCGTTCAACGAAGAGAACATAGTCGTATTGTTTGAATCCTGATTCGTTTCTAAATGATACGAAGCGCAATCATGAGTGCATCTAAGCCAAGACTGTTAATTATTTTATCTTGCGTAAACCGAGGCTTATAGAAGAGAGGCTTCTTCATACTAATTTGACGTAATAATTCTTGAGAGGAAGTAATCATGAAGTGCTTAGGTCTAGCGTTATCGAGCGACAGATAGTAGCTTCTCCCGCCGAGATAAACATAGAGCGTACAAGACAGTAAACATCCCTAGGATAATCACAGTTCGCAAGCCGTCACTGAGATTGATTAATAGAGGCGCCTTGCCATTATTTTGACATCCTTCGCACCGATGTTCGGGAACATCTCGTTGCCTTTCGCATCCTTGATCTCGGAGTATGGTCTCTCGAGGAGGACTTCGAATCCACAGCGCGCTGCAAGCTTCTGGGAGATCGGAGACGAAAAGACGGTTGCCGTAGCAGGGATCTTGTACGCCTGGCCGATGTTCACCCTAACATAACGAACGCACATTAAATTATCCACAATATTGTATAAGAATGAATGAACGGTACGGTTAGCGTGAATTAACGTCATAATTCACAACGACTCACTAAGCCGACGCTCTGTCTAATTAAGTGCACTAATGCAAACAATTGGATTTAATTGGTGCTCGTGTTTCACCGTACTTTCAATTATTCGCATAAAAGAACGAAACAGTGGATTGTGTGGAAGAGTTATTCATGTACATTGTTGAACAATCAAAGCTTGAATAACTCAAAGAAAAAACTAGTACCTGGCTTTCAAAATATGCCCACCCAGGGCTTGTCCACGGTAGGCCGGGCTAACTGAGAGGCCGAATGCGTACATGTACTTGTCGATGTTGTACTTTTCGTAAATCTTTGCTTCCGCTGTTAAGAGCATCATCGTCTCCACTACAGCCTGTGCCTTTGGCGAGGTGGCCTAATCGATGATTACACATAGTTAGTTCCGCCTTATCCCTCGGTACTTCTCCGTTACAAGATCGGAAAGAGATAAACAACCGATAGCGGCCGGTATATCAATTTACCTGAAAGTCATCAGCAGTGTGCGCCTGTTCCTTGTAGTCGAGGGCAAGCATATTAACACCAGCGATTGCTGGCTTCCCACCGTTCGGATCTTCGACAAATGCGACGACCGACAGCCGCTCCTTGAGCAGTTCCCTCCAAATTGTCCGTAATGTTTCAACGTATTTGGGATCATCCTTTCCATCTGTAAAAAAAATACCGAAATCCAAGCGTTGTAGCGTTGGATATTACTCGATATATCTTTCAGCTGATTGCGGATGTATAGAGCAACAAGTACGATCTCGTAATTCAAGAGGTGTACTTAACGTAATGGGGTATCAAGTGTAATGGACTTTTGTGGGAACGACACGATCGCGCTCGCTCAATCTACATCGATCGGAACGATCTCGATATAAGATTACTCACTCTGGCACTTGCACATCGGCTCATCGGCAATGAAATAGGTGCACATGTGGTCCAGGACATCTTCGAATCTGTCTTCGGGGATTTCTTGAATGATGAATTTCACATCCTTGCCCTGTTCGTCCTTCTTGACACCGTCGACGACCGACCAGACTTTCAGTGGGCCTGGTGGCCTCACTGTCAAGACCGTCGGTTCCGTGCTCTCAGCGTGTGACATTGTCGGGAATGAAGGAGACAGCTAGTTCCTCGAGTATCGTTCCGATATATGTGATCGCAGACGGAGCGTATAATGCGAGGGGCTGCGCGCTTCGCGTGTCGGAGCGGCGGCGGTGGAATTCGTCGCACGCTATTACTGTCACTTTAGTAAAGTGTTCTAATCGAATGAAGGATGACTTGAGCCAACCGCTGGCTTTGTTATCGTCGCCTTCTCCCGTTATCGCGTTTCCGTACGCGTCCTACTTTGATCGAGAGCTTTGCATCCTCGATTACAGCAACAATGAGTGTTGGTGCGCGCGCTCTGTCAGCGCTGATACTTGCGCACATCCCGTAATCTCGAATGATATTTAACGTATTCCTATCGTACTGTGCGCAGATAAATATGTTTTTTGCTCCGATGAACCCTTCGCTAGAGCTGGCGGAGATCCCCGCGAAACACCGCTACCATCTGTCGTCTCCACGTGCAGCTGTTATCACACACCGATTATCAGTTGCGCGATAGAACCGCGTGTTGTTGTATTTAGTCTCAACTATATATTTTTGCAATTACAACAATTTGAAGGAGATAACTTTCTGCGGGGTATTTGTAAAGCAATTAAATTCTGACACTCTTGTTTTGGTGAGTTGCGGTGGACTGCGAGCTAGGAGGATTATTGCAGAAAAATCGCACGTCATCTATATTTCACTGTAATTTATCGTTTTTCATTTTGATTACCGGGGACCTTATCATGGGATAAAATTAAAGCCGAAAAAGCACCATCACGTTGATACTGGAGATGTCCCGGTAATGACGGACTTTTTGATTTATTAGCTCTGGGCATGACACATCCGCATCGTAATGGAGAGAATTTCGTAATCCCTTGGCGAAGTAAGCGAATCGCCCGATAAAAAATGGATGTTCAGTAAAAACGCGTAATAGCGATAATGTCTTATATTACTTTATCGAGATAAGAACTGGAGCAATGGGGAAAGGTGCGGAATAATTGTATTTGTTAGTTGTCGTTTTTATATACACTGCGTACTGTAGTGTATCGAAACGTTATTTGTAACTGATATTCACTGTACAGTTTCGGTAGGTAAAAATCTAGTTCACAAAATCTAGATTAAATGCAGATCCCTATAATATACATAGTTTATTTCTCTGTGAAATCGGTGTTAAAATCGTAGTCATCCGTTGCGATGTTGAAGCCACTGAGTTGGTCTGCCAATTTTACCGCTGTTTTCTCTGTGGATGATACAAATTGAATTTAATTATTCAGTCTCTTCATTTGGCCAAGATATAGCAATGTTTTAGCATACCTCTTCGAGCTCGGTCTTTCTTCTCCTTTTTAAATTGCATTTTGCTAAGTTTATTAAGTTTCTGATTGCCTTCGAGTTCGTGTAAAGGATCTACTTTCTTTTTTCTTACTTCTGCTGCTTTCTTTGTGTTTTCCATCTTCTTCAGTTTCTTTTGCAATTTGAATTGCTGTTGATTAGAATTACGTTAGAACCAGGACAAAAATACAGACTTTATTATACAGAAGGAAATAAAATACGGCACTTACCGCCTCTTTTTGTATTTCGACTTCCATAGCTGATTGAACAGGACCTGTGCTCTCGACGGCTTCTGGCGGTATACCGTTGGCGTCATCCTCGATATTATCGAGCATCATTTTTTCTTCTGCCGCGAAACTCGCGAGGTCAAACTCTTTTGCCATTGTGCTTACAATCTCAGCAGATACATGGCAGTTCGCTTGCTCAGGCGGTACAGTGTAATATCTAATTTTTCCGGAATTCCAGTCTTCAATAATACTACGAGCAGCAGACAACGCATCAGGCACTCCGCCTCTCTTAAACCTTCCCATCTTAGCTGCTTTCAATGCAAAGAATTCATCGTGCGAAGAGAAGTCTTGTAGATTATACAAATCCAATATTTGTTGTTTGGAAATCCTTTTCAAAATTGTGGTAGCTGGTGTGAAGGGATCCCGCAGCGACTGTACCTTTACTGCATTTTTTAAAGCTACCGATGTATCTTCGGCACTCCCATCGGGCGATTGATTAGCAAAAACGATACCGGGCGAGTCTAATAATTTAACCTTCGAATCCAATTGTACAACTTGCATTGTTTTCGTTATACCTGGCGTTCGGCCTGCAGTACACGCCCTACTGCGTTTCAAAGAATTGATAACACTAGATTTACCAACATTCGGCAATCCAACAACTCCAACTTGAATACTTGTTTTAACAGTTCCACTATTCCTACAGTAATTTCCAAGTAAGGAGAGTAGAAGTTCAGCACCAAAGCAAGTGCTGCCCTGTATCATTTTCTCTGTCTTTTTACCCAATTTTCTACTGCCTAATTTATGTGCTTGACTTTGCGTGGAGGCTTTAAATGCCACTGCTGGGAAACTACCACGCAAATACTGTAGCCACTGATCGAGATTCTCCCTTGGAACTAGATCAGCCTTGTTCAACACGATTACCAATCTCTTATTTCCTGCTGCAGCTTGTACTGCTTCCTCCACCTGTTTGCACCTAGTTCCCAATGGATCACGTGCATCCACAACCTCGAGGATAACATCCGCTGCGTCCAAAACTTTCTTAAATTCTTTGTAATATGCCTTCAATGAATTGTCCTCCTTTTCAACTGCAGCCTTAATCTTCTCGGCAGCACTGTCAACTTCCATTGTCGTATGATTCGCCTGCTTATTTTGCGCCGTCTTCATTAGCCCTTGGAGGCCGCCTTTAGCAAGCATTTCACGCTTTTTCTCTCGGGCAGCTTCCCTTAGTTTTTCCTTCTCTTCCTGGTGTTGTTTCTTCATTGCCTCTACTTCTTTCAATATGTCCT
The DNA here is from genome assembly GCA_963675795.1 of Crossocerus cetratus. Taxonomy (NCBI): domain Eukaryota; kingdom Metazoa; phylum Arthropoda; class Insecta; order Hymenoptera; family Crabronidae; genus Crossocerus; species Crossocerus cetratus. The sequence goes on along the minus strand of OY776668.1, from coordinate 15,676,733 downwards.
CCTTGAAGGGGCATTGGTTAGGCACTTCAACAACCTTTGCTTTCTCTAAAGAATTAAAGTCATATTGGTGTGAGCACTTATTATACTTCCGACATTGGAAACTAGCCAGTTTCGAAAGGCTGATGCATTTAAACTTACTTTTTGGATGTTTCTTTGCTTCCTTCTTCAACTTCCGATTGTGCTCGCGAACCTTTTTCTCGATTTTATACCTTTTGCGAGCGGGCATACGCTTACTCTGCTTTTCTGTAATACACGGTGATACATTTTATGAATAAAGCACAGATTAATTAAGGAAATAGGACCAAGAATCGTAACAACAAACGTAACCTAACATAATAAATGTGCTCCAATGCGTGCTAAAATGAATTCCGAAAGTCTAAAGGGATTACTTACTCAAGCAGAACTTGGCCATTTTTGTATTTTCTTATATCAACTAGATGGATAACTGAAATAACTCTATTATTACTGTCAAATAACAAAATACAAATGCTCACGTGCACAGCGGCATGCACGTCAAACAACCGAGTGAACACAGGTTTCACAATCAGTCTGGTAAACTCTAGCGAACGAAAAGATGTTATCACCTCGAAGTGAGCACGCACAGTAGCGCCACTCACATTCCACGGGGGACAAAATTCAAATATCCACTAGCACTCTAACTTTACGACAGGAATTAATGAGTCGTAGAAATTGTACGATTTTCACAATCTTTTACGACTTCTGCGAACGCATTCCACATTTTAGTATCGAGGACCTTAAGAATCGCAGCTCTAAAGAGGTTGACACCATTCTCAATCGCAAAACTGCCGAAATTAAAGGCCAATTTCAAAAGGCAACCAAAAACAAATCAAACCCTGATAATTTTGAATTTCGAAGAAAATTGTGCGCTAGATTTGAAAATTGCGTGACAAACGAAATACGAGAATGAGAAAAATGCTAGGATGCGCGGTCGGCAATGAAGAGGAAGGGGGGTGGGGGTTGGTGGGGGTCGCTATCTTGGTATAGAACCGGCAGACGGCGTCCAGGACGGAGCGGTTCATTTCTGTAATGGCCGCTGGTCTAGCGTTGTCGGTGAATCGGTCTGCATCGTTAGAGAAGGCGAGTAGAGGCCGGCGTAGCGGATGAAGTGTCCAAGTGGCGGAGTGCCGATGCACCGGCTGTGCGCGTCGTGATAGGCCAGTGGTGCATCTGACTATCGACAGAGCGGCGATCACTGGGCCTCGCGGCAATCGGTTCTCCAGTGTAATACCCTCTCGAGTGTGCACCTCTCTCTGTTTACTCGACGCATCGACCGTGAAGATTGGCCGCCCGAGGAATCGAGGTGGCGAGTGCGGGCGAAAAAGCGCCGGGAGCTGCTCTCCCGTTCACGATGGAACGGGGCTTCCGGGATGGCCAGCTGCTGCTAGTGGCGAGGATGCGTTCTCCCAGGGCGCCTAGTCGAGCTCGCCTCGGACAGTAAACAAAAGTGACAGCGTGCGGCTGGGCACACTGCTCTCTCGGGTCATGCCTCCTTCCCGATAGAGTGTGTCCACTCTGGCTGGCTCCCCGTGCCTTTCTGGCTTTGACAAGTGTGCGCGCATATATGCCTGGCGAGAGCCCGAATTCACTCTCTCTCTCTCCTCACGTGGTTCAAGGTCTTCTAAAATCATCCACCGCAGCGGCAGCTACGGCGGCGACGGCGGCGGCCACGCTGTGCCAACGAGCAGCAGTGGGTCCACAGCGGAGAGTTCTCTGCTCTCCTCCCTCGGAGCGACAAGCCGCTCTCTCGGCTTGGACCACGATATGCGAACGGTGCCCGCAGCCTGACAGTGACAGAGACGTCAGACTGCAGAGGTGCAGAGCAGTGCAGAGCGTCTTCTTCCCGGCAATCCGTCACTCCTCGGGACACACGCTCTCTTATCGGCCGGCCACTATTATTCTACTGCTCTGCTCTCCCCGCCACGGAGATTAGCCTACGAAAACAAGCCATTGCAACGCGCAAAACAGCGGCCGATCTCGCGCGGCAGGTATGTCACACGGCTATATTCTCCTCTGATAGCAGCAAATCATATGACTCTTCACCTTTTTTCTTCTCACCGAGCGAGGGAGATGGACTTTTTGCGTCCGCTTTTGTCATCGCGCAATAAATGTGTTTATCATTGTCGTAGTTGTATCAGGGGATTTGTGAATTATGTGCGGGATGAAAGCTGTCGGTTTTACGAGTCGTGGCCCCTGCCCGTGAAAATCATTGTCGTGCGTACCAATGGAAAGCGATTGGAGAGGGGGATTATTTGTTTTGACTGAGCCGCAATAGTGGCGGAGTCGAGAGGTCGAGGGAACACGTAAGCGCATTATTCAAAAAACCTGTATACGTTTGGAATCCGGTCTTTGGCACGGCGAGCATCTCCCGGTTTATGTTGCACTTGGGTATTGTGATCTCTCGCGGAGGAATCTGGCTCCCTCGCTAGTTAAGAACAGTGTCGAGAAGGGTTGACGAGATTCCCGTATTTTTCTTGTTGATGCAGGTTCGCAGGAGAGATGGAGTACGGGACAGCAGTTGGATTGGGATACTGGAGGGAGGATTAGTTAGCTTGTGAAAAGCGATGTGCCAAGTTTTGACGCAGCGGTCGGCCTACGTGCTCCGCGCCCGTTGATGCTGAGTACTTGCCGCACTGCGTTGACTAGGACGATGCCCTAGTTTGCTGTGATTTCGACGCGTGATCCCACTGCCAAAAACCGCTTCTAAACCCATTAAGCCAATACCGAGGTGCAGTATAGTCGGCGATCGCACCATCCACTTGGCGCGAACCGACTGGAAAGTCTTCCCGAATCTTCTCCGTTGGCTGTTGTTCTGGATTGGTCGCTCGGGAAAGGAGAAGACGCCGTGACGCCCTCGAGAAAGACTGAGAATCATCTTGCGTGTAATGCAGGACTCGAGGTCAAGGGCTGTTGACGGCCAAGCCTGGATCGGTTGTTGGCAATAACTGGGACGATGTTCGGCAAGGTACCGCCGTCCAATACGCCTGGGCCACAAGCGAACGGTGCGTTGCTGAGTACGTCGTGCGCGCGACCAGGGGGAACAACGTGTCTGCCGTGCTTCTCGGTCGACGAGACGGTGCTCCCGATCACCGAGGATAAGTCGAAGCCATGGAGGCCCAAGGATAACACCGACGTCCCAATAGTCTCGGAGGCGCCTTCCACATGCATCGAGGAGAAGCCAAAGCCTTGGAGATCGAAGGACAACAGTGTTACTTCCGTGGTCTCCGAGGCGCCTTCCGCACTTCTCGACGAGAAATTGAAGCCTCGACGGAGCAAGGATAACAGTTCGCTGATTGAGACATCTCCCAGTGAAGAGAAGCCCAAGTCTCGGAGGACTAAAGAGAGTTTGAGTGGTTCTGTGAGTTCCGAGGCAGTGTCTACGAACAGCGAGGAGAAACCAAAGCCTTGGAGGCCGAAGGATGGTAGTGCGGGCTCCCATACACTCGAGGTTCCTAACAATGTTCTACAAGCATCCAACTCGACGTCAAATTATACTTCGCCGTCCGCCACTTCCGTGGAAATTAGTAGGCCTTGCAGGACTGACTCGGCGACGAGCTCCGCTTGCGCTAAGACTTCGATGTGCTCGAGATACTCGTCGAAGGATCTGCCCTCTTCAGTCGCGAGGAGTCAGGCCAGCCTCGTAACGAAACCGGGCGCAGTGTCAAACTCAAGTGTACACAAATGCCTGTCGAATCCAAATTGCCCGGGTTTCGCGAAGTCGCAGAACGGCGCGTCTAGTGCCGCGAAGTCCCAGCGGGTATTCTGCTCCGCGAGCCTAAGCAATCTCAGTGCGGACCAGTGCACCAGAGAGCCGACCAAGTTTCCGAAGAAGTATCTATCTGTAAACAGAGAGCATCCTACCAGTAAGGAGCAACATTTGGCATCGAGCCGGCCAGTAACCAGGGACCTGCAAGCGCGGTGTAGCACACAGGCATCGTCGACGATGGCCCAAACGAAAACGTCGTCGTCTACGAGGCCTTCCGAGATATCGCATTCCACAGCCGGCGGTAACAGTCGGTCGAATATTAAGCCGGGGGAGACGCCCGACACCAGCATCGACTTGTCGACGACCCTAACATCCTCCGGAATCTCGGGCCAGTCCGAGTCCGGACAAAGATCCAAGTCACGATCTTCCAGCGAGAGGGAGGATCGCGTATGTTCGTCGGCGAGCGGCTGCGATAGCAGTTCTTGCAGGGGAGTCTTCGCGACCTCCACGCCTTCGAAGGATTGGGTGAAGAGCAATAGTGATACCCTGCAGAAGAGCTGCATCGCGTGCCTGCCGCAAGATCTCCCCACGGAGCTGCAGTTGTCTTCGCCGCGCTACAAAGACCGGGAGAAGTGCCGCGACCCGTGGCGACCCACCGAAATGGAAAGCAATATTTGCAATCTGAACGTGTGTCCTAGCGATACATATCAGGAGACCAGCACCAAAAGGAGGACAGGTGCTTCCTGCCAGGCACTCAGGCACGCGGTTGCCTCGTTGAATCGATTGGACGATTTCTACATGGAGAAGATCGGCGCCGGATTCTTCTCGGAAGTATTCAAGGTGGGAAAGATTGCCTTTTTCTCTAATCACTCCTACGATCTCCCTCGGAGAAAGTACAGTTACGTAGTTATGACTTGGAATTCGCCAGCCGCGTAGCCTGATCTAATTGTTGGCGCGCGCCCGCGCGCCCGCGCCTTTAATCAGAGTGCGTGATCTTGACGAATCCGTGGAACTGAAGATGATGCCCGTTTCTGATTCTCATTTGGCTCGCTCTGTACTGCGAAGAAAGTACCCAATTGCCGCAGTACGCGCTGTAAACATAGCCAGTATTCCCCGGCTTGATTATCATAATAAAATGTAATTGGAGTGCTGAATAGTCCGTGCTACTAAAGTGGCGTTTTAAAGTAATAGGCCGTGAGTTCATGGACTCCAAGCAACGGTTTCGATAGTGGCTTTCTGAATGCGACTTTATTGCTACGCACAGTAAATGATCATAAGAGGTGACCCCGATCTTTTGAAAAAGTAGCTGATTTATGAATTTCTTCACCTCATTCACCAAAGTAGACGCAGTTATCATCGTATTTAGATATTCCAGTCTCGTGACATGTCCCAATCGACCGTTCCCTTCACATGATTCATTGGAAATAATCATCGACGTATTAATGCTCGCTGCCGCGAGTGCAAGAACTTTTACTTCTCGAAGCCAATTAACGATTGCTTTCCTTTCCTCATCTGTTATTAATTTATTGGGCATCTACGATATCCGCCTTTAATATCCCACCGCACGAAATATATTATCTTCACGGATTAACATCGCCGGAGATTAGATAGCACACGTGAGCATACGTGAGGCTCGCACTCACCTCGAACGCGCGTGGAATTAATTCAGGGCGTAATCATCTGGTTACTCGCTGGAAACGAGGCACCTGATGCTTTTCTTTACAATTATATCTCGTGCAAGTAGTTGGCATACTAATACTCTCCACCGTTGAGTGCCTTCCACTACAAGTTCGTTCTATTAAATGTAACCTAGACATTAGTTGCATCCTTAACTACTGGTTCGGTGTTGTTAAGGACTTTAGATGCCAACATTTATCAAACATCATGATCTCCTGCATGATAATGAATTTCCGTTTTCGAGAAGGCGCCGCTTCGCCTCGGCTCGCGAGGAATCCATTGTGACATAAGGATACGTGGAACTGTGTTTGCGTAAATCATGTCCTTCCGCCTCGCGTGGATTATTATTCCAGATATATTCAAGAAAAATCGTTTCCACGAATCCGCATTGCGCAAAAGCACGTCCGTCTATCCTCGCCATCCTGAAAATATCTCTCTCCCCTGAGATTAATCCTCACTAAATTTGACTATTTATTTGCTCAACATCTTCGCGCTTTTTCGAGCACTTCTCACTGAGGCGAGGTGGCCCGCTCGGGATAAGTAGTGTTAATATCGTGTCGTCATATCCAAATGGATATTGCAAATTGCCCGAAGCCCCGCGCGAGCGTAATACGAGTCAAACATCGGATGCCATATGGTGCACTTATTTCACTGGTGTGACAATGCTCTTCGATAATACTTGGCACTTCCATATGCCATCGACTGCAGCAGGCTTCCTATCTAGCATGCACCTGGTCAGCTATGCGCATATATGTAGCTCGCAAGCCGTTCTAGTTCCCAAAGATGACGGAACATGCAATTTCGCGCGCTCACCGGCCGCAATTGTGACCGATTTGCCTGGTGATATCCGCACTGCGCTATCACCAGAAATTGCCGGCCGATCTGGGAACGCCGGCAACTCGGCAGTCTCTCGCCTGTTAGAGCACAATATCGTGTAAATAGGTCAACAGGAAATTGAGCCGGCCTCAAAGTGACAGGTCCGATTCCGCCGGGCGCATATCGCAGCTCTCGCGTGTAAAAATAGTACTCTCCCGATTTTCGACTTCGCTCTTCTCCACCTTCCCGCCGAGTCCTGAACCTTGGAGTAATCCAACACTCGGCGGTAAAATTCGCCGGAATCCACAATTTTCCCTTTTGGCACGGGCTCGGTCGAGCTAATTTTATAAGTGGAGCAGCCGCCTCGCGGGATTAGGCTTGATCAGGCGGACTCGGGTAAATTAATCGGAATTAATCATAAGCGTGCAAGTGGGGTCAGTTCGATTTGAGAGGTCAGGAATTCTTGGCGAGCGAAGTTAATGCTGGCTGGTCGTGGTGCCAAGATTTTCCGGCGCGCTTCCTCCGATTTTCCACGCGAGAATCGGGCATTTGCCAGGCCGCCGGCCCATTCCCATTGGCAATGGATCGGAGCGCGGTGGACACAATCTCTCTTTCAGAGCCTGTCGACGCGTCGTTAAAGCGATTACCACTTAAACATTGTTACCTTCCACCCTCAAGGTTCTTCGATTTGAGTTCCGGCAGCTCAATAGCTGCCGCTCTCGTGGACGATGCTATGCTGGCTGTGGCCTCCTCTCTGCCTCGGTCTCTCCGGACAAATCGAAAGCTATCGGCGTTAGAGAGATTAGCCTTACATACATTAGTCCCTAGATGGACTCTGCCCCGGCAGGCTTAATACACAGGATAATTGATTGGCAATTAAACGCGACACGTATTCCTTATTGGTTGAGCCCACGTAGGCCCCGCGAATATCGTGCTCCCATCGTGTATACGTTTTCCGGGCGAACGCCGCACGTAGACACGTGTGCGGAGAGCCAGCACACAGAGACTCTCGCCCGCCCGACAATTACGACATAACAGCATTTGGAATAATGTCAAGATCTAAGTAGCCGTCATTGGTAATCGCCGGTTCACTCATCGCGGCGCTTACGCAATTAGAAAAACACTCCTTTTGCAGACTAGTCGGTAAAACAAGAGCACTCCCTTGATCCAGATCACTCTTGTACCTCGTGTACCTGCCATGTCGGACGCTCGATCAGGAAGCGTTGTGAGGCCGACAGATGGATAGCCCGCGTACAAAGACACATTGAGACTTGAGAGAGCAATTTTTTATTTATTTTTTTCTCTCCACCCAAGACAAGCCTCGGCCGCGCCAGACATTCGGAGAGTCGGCGAGTCTCGGGGTCCCCGAGTCGCCGGACTCAAAGTGCATGGTTAAGGAGCGTAGGAACAAGAGACACTCGCTGTCTTTCACGGCGCGGCGCGGCGCGGCGCCGAGAGGCGGCATCGTAAATCATAATTATGTCGTGGACGCATTCCGCCAATGATGCGAGCACTCGCCGGTACAATAAATCACGGGGAATTTGGTGGGCAGGATTTTTCGCGGCTCTTTCTTCGCCCACGCTCTCTGGACGCTTGGACGCGTGGACGCGTTTCTCCGAGAGCAAAGCGTCGGCCTCCGGCGAGGCCGATCCTTGTTACGGCCGCTAGTTAATAGGATATTCGACAAATAACGGGCGGAACGTGTAATTAGTAACGCATGCCAAGCGCCACGCTGTGCTCATCCAAGCTGGTTTAATGGATCTCGCGGTTTCTTTCGCGACAGTGAATACGCGGCCTGCCATGCAGATCGGTCTGGCTTTCATTTCGGCCGGTCTGCTTTTGGCAGTACATGACTCGCGAGAATCGAGCGGCCGAGAAGAAGGAAGAGTCTCGGCTACGTGTCTCTTGGGCCAAAACACAGGGAAGACGCCACTCGGGCACGAGTGGGGGCGGCGACATGGAGACCCAAAAGATATTCCAGTTCTATTTTCGTGTCTTTCTCGCGTAGCGAGCCGGCGCCGACTCTCGGCGACACGAAAATTCGGAAGTGCGCGCGAGCACCAATCCTCTCTGGATTAAAGTTGCTCGCGCAGTGAGAAATGGGATATGGGGGCTGCGCGCAGCGACCGCCGCAGGTTCTTCAACAGCGGCTCGAATGCGCGCACCGGCCACGATTGGCAGGTCGTTGTTTATTCCGAGAGGGAAATGATGATGAGGGGGCGGTTACGAAAGTGTCCCAGGGAGATTAACGCTGCCGCTTTGGAAGCACAATAAGAGCCGGTTACGAAAGGCCGCGGCACGACGCTCGACAATGCTCGCTCCTTAGGTGTAACCATTTGGTAATCAGTCGCGCTAACGATACAGCAGAATCGCCGCGATACAATTAGATCGTGTGTCACGACGCGCCGACGGCCGAGCATATCGCCGATCATTAGTCAGGAGCGACACGCACTATCGCCGCGCGCGCTGATTTGAAATTTAGATCGATCCCGATCCCGAACACGTGGATGAGCCGCGCAAAGTTTCCACCCATCAGTTTCCTTCCTCGTCGAAATGGGACGCGCGTTAAAATACCAGAGCTACTCGAGATGCTTAACTGCCTTTTTTACGGTTCCTCATTCCCGATGGCTTTGTGTCGCATTTGTCAATAATTTCACGCCACTCCTCGCCGTGCCGAGAACAGTGCGAAGGCGAGCGATAAAGCCCCTCGTTATCGTCATAGCTAGCCTTATCAATGCATATTTGAAATTCTCGAGTGGTGCGCCATTGCGCAACACGCGTCTCGCCGAGGATTATTGCGCTCTGGAAAACTGCGGAAAACCACCTGCGCCGATCCGCTGTGAAGACGTTGCTCTCCTTACGAGCTCCCTTTCGTGACTCATCTCGAGCACCACTCCAATTTAATAGGCAGAATGCTCATCTCGTAACGCTCTTGATTACAAATCCGATTCCACGTGCTCTCGATTCGAGTCCGCTGGCGCAGCATATACAATCTTTTGTTGCTCGCTGCACCGAGGATGCAGATAGGATAAACATGATCGGCAATTTGCCCGCGCGCTATTCGAGAGCGCGCGCCGAACAATTGGGAAATGATGGTGATTCCAGCGCGCGGAATCCAAGGGACTCTATCGACACTGGCATTTCGCTGGAACGGCTGACAGGCTTTGTCAGCCGGGGGGTTATTAGTTCGGGATGTTTTCACTCGATAAGGGAAAGGAGATCGCAGCGGCGAGAGGCAGGGAATGATTTTCATTTTTCAATCATAAATCCCAGCGACGTCGACTGGCATCTGGCCGTACAGTCTCTAATTATTACTGATGGCAGTAATGCCAGGCGTTTACTAGCGCGTTCTTCACGAGCACTCGTACGATATGCTTAACCACGGTGAAAACACAGTCAATTATTGGTAATGGGACGCGTAATGACAAGCTGCGTGACTGCCGGTGGTCGCCGAGTCGTAGTATGTACCAGCAATGAAATGCTATTCAGTTAAAGAGCTGCAGTGGGTAAGAGCTCTTTGCCCTTTGGAATTTGAGGCCGCCAGAGAGACGAATAAGCTTGAAACGGTAGGGCAGGTAAAGGGTCAAGCTGCATTGGAAGTTGGTGTGATTGAACTAGCATAGAAGCAAAGCTGCTGAAAGTAGAGAAGGTCGCGCGGCTCTAGAGGAAAATTAGCTGAAAGGAGTAGGGAAAGGAGGATGGCCGGGGTGGAAGGTGTCACGTGGGACGTGCAAAGACCTTAGTAAGGCCGCACGTCGGGCGAACGCTCTCCCGCTGTACATACTCTCTCGCCGGCACGTATTCTCCTCGGCTACTATCCGGCGCGGGCGCGGGTACAGTGCGCTCTCGCTGGAAACGGCGACCTTGCCTTGTGACTCAAGAGTTCGCGCCGAGAAGACACGCCGGCATTTCCTTCCTCCGCAAATAAGAATGCTCGAAGCAAACGAGAAAGCCGGTCACGCAGCGCTGACCATGGAGTACGAGCGTACTCTCTAATGAGTCCCACTCTTGCGGATTCCCCGTTCGCTTTTTTTTTCCACTTCGCAGCCGATTCATTATCGCCCTGGCGTCCTATGCACGGTGGATCCTCTTGCTGCTGGTTTTATGGAGCGGCTCTCCGCGCAAACGGGACTAGCTAGCACTCGCCTCCCTTTCGTCCGAATGCCTCGGGCCCACACGCGTGTCCTCGCTTCTTCTTTTCTCGTAATACTGGGTCGTGTTCCGAGTTACCGAGCGGCGAACGTCGCCGGTTCCGCTGCCGGCAGATCCATTTGTCATTGAGGTTTCTCTTATCCGAGGGCCGCTGCCGGCCGCTTCGCCGGGAATTACTTACTTAGCGCAGTCAATGCCGCGGCGAGGCGAGGCGGCATTGTACTCGCCCGTTTCCACGAGCAAGTGTTACGGATGCGTCGCTCTGAATTTCGTGCGAGGTGCCAGCGCAATTATCCTCTTCCGACCAAACTTTTACCCGCGCGGAGAGAAACCCAGTGAGACCCGCACTCTGTCCGTGCAGGGGGACCGTCGCTCGCCGGCGTAAGAATGCGTGGCCTGGATATTATACGGGTTTTATCATATCAACCCGCAGGCGGAGATCCAGTTCGGCTAGTATCCCGGGCTTTCAGTTTTCCCGATCAAAGCGGACGGCTATTTCCATGCTGACCCAGCTGGAAAAAGGTGTCGCCGCGCGAGAAATCGACATTTACTCCTCGCCTCCGGCCGCATGGAAATCGGCATACGGGTTTCACCGGCGGCTCCCGGAGTACATTTGCGATAAGCGGTCGCTTGTACTACCGGCTGCGCGGTGCCCGGCTGCGCCCGTGGAAACTTTTAGGACCCTGTGTCTACGGCGCGCACTGTCAAACATTGCAAGCTTTTAACGCGGATTACTGATGTCCCTTTGAATCCGCCAACGAGCCAGACGCGAGTCCCGGCCTCAAAGCACCACTGGCCAACGTCTGCCGCGATTGGGTAGTAGTCCGGGCCTACTGATGCAGTTTTCGGGCGTCTCGTTCTTTGCAGCGAGGAATTTCGCGCGCACATACATCATACGCCTCTATTTTGAGATTGCCTATTTTCATTTTGGCATCAAAGTCCAAGGCGCTTTGAACGAACTAGTCTCTTTAATGGGACTCTTGGAACTTGTTATTCGGACGGCGCGGCGCGGCGGGCATTTCTGCCTTAAAAGCCGCCGGCTATCGCCTTCCCCTCTGTGAACTTTCGCTAAACGCACCGACGAGAAAATTCCGAACTTGTAAAGCCTCCCGAGGCACGACCTTCTTGCGCTCTTAATTGGCATATCGCGAGTAATTGAATCGCGCTTTCCTTGAGCTCAAATTGAAGCGGGAAAAAAGTCTATCGCTCCATCTCTCTCTCGCGCGCTCGCGCGCTCGTGCGTTGGCGCTTTTTCGAGCGTAACTCCGCCGGCGAGAGTCGAGGGCGAGCTCGATGAGGTGCAAGACTGCCAGTATTTCTCTCATTATAAATCCTTTTAATCTCGAGTAATACACTCGCAAATCCCCCGAGGGGCCAGGCGACCAAGTTCCGAGGGGAATAATCGTTGGGAATTTCATTTTCCTGGAAAATCTCGTGCAAGCTACGCACACCCACCCCCCACGTGCGCTGCTCCTCGACCTTTAACTGGATTCCCGTGCGAAACAACGGCGACGCTTAAACTTTGAACTTCCACGACCTCTCAGGCCCCGACACATTAATTAGTGCGTATCCCTTGATTATGTATGCGCATAATACCGGTTTTTGCTTTTAATCAACCGCGGTATTCGAAATCAAAGCTGTCGGGCGATATCAAAGAAGGCTGGGCGCCTACCAATTGGTTCGTTAATACTCGAATTGTGCGATCGCAGTGGGCAATCAAGGGACTAGCATAAAAATCGCGGCTGCAGCAAGATGCATTCTTCATTCGACTGTCACTTGTAGTTACAAATAGATGTAGTTGACCTTTGCCGGTATCTCGGTTTACAAACGCGCGCCGCTCTCTCGGAAACCTGGCCCCGGTGTCTCGGCCCTGCCCTCGTAATTGGTATGCCAGCACTAATTGCCCCGCAAAATTTATCATTCCTCGCGACCACCATACGATGCGCGCTCTCGCAATTGGCCATCCCGCGGCGTCGCGTCGCTTTTGTTGGCCCTGATAAGGTTTATTGCACTGGAACCAGGCCATCTCCTATCAGAGACAACAGAGCACTCGTAAAGCAAATGTGTCACACGCGCTCTGTCCACAGTCGAAAAGCTCCAGCGAAGGAAGTGGATGGTGATAGTGATGGATGCATAAAACGAGAAGTAAAAATGCCTCCGGTCGCGCCGGCATTAGTCACTCGGACTTGAAACATTTGATTAGACTGGTCATTTTGAAAGACGGTTTTATAGTCTATAAAGCCTCTCATCCGACCACTCCCACGTTCGGCCGTCACTCTTAATTAGCCGCCACCATTCCTCGAATGAGCGGCTAGTGAACTTAACACGAACATCTGCATACACCGACTCGAGGAAGCCCGCGGCTGAATCGAGCCCCGAGAAGAATTCTCTCCCTTTCACGATAAATTACTTCCGATAGGAAGGAGGTGGAATCCGCTTTCCTTTTATTTCAGTAAGAGGCCGTGCGCGCGGGCCTGTAACGCAAGGGGCACCCGCATTTCTCCGGCTCGATGTGCGCACCACTCTCGCAGTCGGACGAAAAAATCAAATAGTCCCGTCATTTGAAAGTATAATCGTGGCTGCTGGCACGCGGCTATGCGCACGGGACGCTTATGGCGATAGAGAAAGTGGTCTGCGCGATGAGTTGCCGCGAATGAGGAGTATTCGACGCCGGCTCCGAGCAATCAGTATGTACGGAGAGATATGAGTCAGCTATGTTGATATTCGCCTCCGAAAAGAGGAGACTGACGCGAGGTTCTGCACTTTTCCTTAATTGATTCCTTATCGGCGGCAGCTGTTTATCTTTTGCACCGACAGGGAACATCACTCGAGTTGGGCGACAGCTTCGCGTGCAAGTAGAGTGGATGATTGCTAGACATTCAACTGGCACTGGTTCCGTGGCGTGAATCGCTTATAAACAAGAGGAGGAAAAAGTAGTGCATGCAGGGGTTAATATCGATACGGCTGAGTCACGCGATGCATGTCCGCATCACTCGGTACACGTGGGACGTCGGATCGGCCGGTGCATCGTCGTTCCATCTGCGGCGACGAGCGGCCGGTTTCGAGATGCGCCTTCAGCAGCAGCCGAGCATTAATCACTCGGCGGTATGGAGTGTAATTGCCGCGTTGCTTTCTCTCCACTCGGCGTCCGCCAACAATGGCCCCTGGAGTGCGTGGCGAAGATCGGGCAAGGACGCCGCTCGAGACAATGAGATTGGTTTATGCGGCTCGGTACAGCTGTTTGGGGCCTTGGTGCATTACGCTCGGCGACCGTCTCCTCCAGCACGCTCGCCGAGCTGCCAAGATGCTTTGCAGGGGCGTGCGCGTTTTATGATTGCTCGCGAGCGAAGGACGCGAAGACTCTGAAAAAGATGGCACGCCGGCTGCATATTCTGCAGGTCGAGAGAGCTCTCGCACTCGCACCAGCGATACCAAAATAGAGGCTGAAACTGGATATCGCGCGAGGGTCGTTCTCCCGTGAGATCGCGCGCGATTTGTATTGAGGGCGAGCGGCTCTTCTTACGAGTTACGCCGGGCCCGGCAAGGAATTCGATTAATTAACAAGCATCTCCTTCGACGGGACAAGGACGTAGTGGTTCTATTATGGGGCGGGGTGCGCGCTGGAGAGCCGATGGCTCGGTTTACAGAGGAAGCCTCTCTCCGCGGAGGTCGAAGGCGGCGGGTGAGCCGAGGTTTGGAGGGTGCGTGCTTGGAAACTTCTTGAAGTGCAACTCCCCCCCTCTTGCTTTCTCTCGAGCCGCTCGCTTTTCGCCGGGCAATTTGTAAGCGCTCTGTTTACCCGCTGGCCGAGGGTATTCGTCATCGGTTGGACGTGGCCCAACTAAGCCAGCCACTGCCAAGGAATCCTGGCCGGATTCCCTGCGGATATTCTCGACTTTTTAACCCGCGGAATTTCCACCTCGCGGCGACGACGCTGACGACGTCGTCGTCGTCGTCGTGGTCTCCTCGCCGCTTCCCTTGATCGAATTTCTCGTCCGCCAGCTTGCGCTCGCTCGAGTCGCTCGCTTCTTCCTGGGACGTCCGCTCTCTCGGCCGGCGGGCGGCCGCACGAGCTGCTTTCACGTTTCATTTTTCCACCGCCGCCTCCTTTCGCGCCGAAATGGAACGCTCGCGGTGGCCGCGCGCGCGCGCGCGCCGGCGTTATTTAATAACACCGCTGAGAAAGCCGCCACCGACGATTATCGGCCATATGCGTCCACGTGCGTTTCACCCAATGTCCCATTGAGCGCGCGACGGGACACGAGACGTTGATTCGCAGAGCCGTCGAGAGCGGGGCGCACTGTTTCCCTAGGATGCACGGCCCGTGACCCAGATCCTCCGGGAGATTCATGGGTCCATCTATTTCACGGGGAGTCGTGAGAAGATTAAATGATTCCGATGGAATGACAGTGCGCCGGCTCGCGGCTCGCGGGGGACGCTCGGAATTCCCGTGATGCCGAGTCGTTAGTTTGCATGCGGCAAATCGGGCCAGCATGTGTAACCGGTTGATCGGTGCGAGCATTCTTGGCGAGTACGCCTTGCATCTACCAGATGCCAGGTTTCATTAATAAGTTTCTCCTTCGTGAGAATCCCTCTTGATGTTCCCCGGGGAGCCGCGCGTGAGAGAACGACTTTGCGACTTGAGATCGGTATCGCGGCGCCTCCGCCAAGATCGCCGCAACGATGTCACGCATCGTCGTCCTCGAGGACGTCTAATTGCTGCTTAATCTACATCGAGATAGCAATCGTGTTCGTGCTCGAGACAACCGCGATATAGGGAAATCACGAGATCTCCGCCGGCCGGCCGGCATTGCTCGCGCTCTATGGGCCACGCTAGACCGGCTTTGCGAAATCTCTCCGGTCATCGTGCGTTACGGTACATTAAAGGATTCTGGAGCATTTGCGTCTAAATGACGATTGATGAGCCCGAGGAACAGTTCTAGCCTTTACTAACGTTTCTAACGTGCACTTCTTTTTCAGGTCACTCACAAAGTGACTGGTCAGGTGATGGTTCTGAAGATGAACCAACTGCCAGCGAACAGGCCGAACATGCTCAAGGAGGTGCAGCTCATGAACAAGCTCAGCCATCCAAATATACTTCGGTGAGTTTCGGACGAAATTCCCATTGATCCTGAGACGCGCGTCCTCTGCCGGCGAGGAATTTTTCACGGTAACAGTCAGTCGAGTAATTGCCACATCCAGGAAGAGCGGCCATCACATTTCTGTTGAAAATACGATCTCTCAAAATGCCAGCCCACCGACTGATTCATCCGTTGAAGTACTGCCAATCGCACAGTGGGAAGCTCCACCGCCGCTAGACAGCTACTTTACATATATCACGCCTGATTAACGAGATGCCCGAACTACTTAGAAAACACCGCCGGGAGACACTTATCTCTCGGCGATTATTTAGAAATCGTTTTGTACCGCCTGGCGAATCGGTAATTACCAGCCACCACAATCAGGTCTCCACCGGATATACACTCGCGTCCCTTCCTTCCTCTGCCTCGTAACTATTCCCACCAGCTTTCGTTTAAATGAATACCCATTTAGCGAGATTCGTTCCGATTATTGCTCAGTGGTAAGCGGCGACTTAAATGCCACAAATTAGTCGGTTTCCTTGTAATTGCCCGGCCGGTGGTTTTCTCGTGTACACTCGTAGTTTGTACTACTCGCCGGTCTACAAAGAGCGCGTTTTCCCGAGTTGCGAAAGCATTACAAGTGCGATCATCGCGGTTTCATTCATCGATTGGACACTCTCGCCCGTTATTTCCGCGAATCGATGAGATCACCGGTAACTGACCATGTCCAAATGACGAGCGTGCCAAATCCGTAATAGTTGCAAGTTAGAGAGCCTGTCCAGTGGGTCGATGCGCTCGGCGGGTCCTTCGGCGGAATCGATTGAATTCTCAGCAGGAAAATCTGTGACCTTGCTCAAGTGCATCATCTAAATTCTCGTCTCACGCCGAGTCGCAGCGGGCATAATTCAGTAAAAGGCCTTTGGCAACGCGCGATGACGAAGCCGGAAAGCCGGCAGTAAAAATGACCGCGAGGGAGCCAGAGCTGGCGTGGACAATTGATGCGCGCCGGTTTCGCGCAACAAGTTCGTTACTGAAGCGCTGCCAAAAGCGCTCGGCTTATGAGTTATGACATAATGACAACGATAGGGATATTCTCTCTTTCTCGGCGCTACGCAGAGGGACACCGGCGACAGCGGCGCGTACCATTGGCCACTCGGTACGTATAAACGGCTTGGCCCAGATCCGGATGTGTTTATCCTCCGCGCCTAGCGGATCTTATTTCTGGCGTCTCTCTCTCCTTGAAACCGCTACTGCAGGGATATCAGAAAGAAAGGGGGAGAGAAGAGAAGAAAGAGAGGAGCTCACTGTCAGGATATGAGGAGATAGGATGCCGGCGGGCCGAGTGAGGCGTGAAAAAAGCTAATTGCTATTTACGCCTGTAGATCAAACTGGCGGGCGGTCGTGTCATTTCGTAAGAGTTGGAGTTGCTCGGCAGCTTGAGTAGTTAAGGTTGCATGAATGAAAATTCGCTATAAGCTTTGACCTATTAATTGCTGGACCCTTCGGGATCGTGAGTGCCGGGGGAGGGAGAAGTAAGCTTAGTCATCGCACTATATTCATAAGTGAGGGCTACTTTTAGGATTTCGCGTGGGCCTTAGTCGCAGGTAGGGCAACTTTCGTTTGGCAGAATCTCGGTTTCATTGAGCAGGGATAGATCGGTGCTCTCACAGGAAGTGAGTGGGTATCGATAGATATAGCCGGGCTTTGACGTGCTCGGCTGGACGCTTTAATAGATATCGTTTAGCCCTGATTACGAGGAGATTCTAAACTTTGTATCAACAAGAGCATTAGGCAACGCCTAAATCAGCTGGCGCACCGTGGGGCTTGATTAAGTACGGATACTAATAACATACTTCATCATTGGCCGCGGTTTATCGCGCTAAGTAATATATTCTGCGGTAAAGTTCTGCCATCTCGTTAATAGGCGATAGCGAAACTGAGATAATGGCCGCGCGCCACGAGATTAATGAAGGGATTAAACGGCAACCGGTTCCAGTCGCGATAGATGACGCTGGATTTCTTCCTCCAGAACGATCCGTGAATGGAACAAAAAGCGTAATCTGGAGCATCCTTCACTCAACCTCGAGCAAAGGAAATTCCTCTGCGCCAACAATTTCTCTTTCTCTCTATTCATTTGACGCTTTTTTCCCGCGGGCCCCCTCGGAGAGGAGAGACGTGTCAGCGAAACTCCGGAATTGGGACGAGGAGCGAAGTGAAGTGAAGTCGACGGCTCTCCTCTCGCCTCTTTTCTCATCGTTAATTTGTACTTTCCTTCTTTCATTTTCTGCCTCCCGGCCACGCCGGGACTCGAGAGCGGCATAATTAGGCCTGCGCACCGGCGTCTCCGTGAAAGTTAGCCGCACCGGGCTTTCGGCTTTTCGAACCTTTCATCGCCAATTTCAGCGGATTAAAGTTGTAGCCAGCTGGTAGTAGGAGTGCCGGTGGCCCGAGGATCGCGATAAAGAAGTTATCCGCGCTTATAGGTCGATTGTTCCCGAGTGCCTAGTCGATAGCGAATTCGATTGGAATTCCCTCCAACTTATCACGATCGGTCGACGAGCCGCTGATAAATAATGCGGGCCTTATCTCACGATTAAAGAAGCGGCACCAATAGCCGAGGGCTACACTGATGACTGGCAACGATGAGTCGTAGCGCGCGCTTTTAACGAAGTCGATTGTTCGCCGGCCCCGACAATGTCGGAGCCGGTCTAGCATCGGCCTTTATCGTGGCTATCGCGATATCGAGACCAGACTGATAATACACCCGGTACCCCAAGCATTTTATGATATAACTTAATTGTTAACATCCGCCGCGCCGATAACGCTGGCATGCCTGGCTTCAACAAAACCGCAACAACTCTCGCCTCGTCAGACATTAGGCAAAAGGAGCACCGGCTCTCCTAATGCGATTAGAATATCATGCCGCTAATAGGATCACGGCGGACCACTCGACTAAGCATCGGGGCTAATCAGTGCTGATTAATTTTTCGTTGGCTACTTCTGTCATTCTGCCATCGGTGTCGGAGTTGCGCAAGAGAAATGCAGTTAATGACTTCCCGGACAGCGATCGCGTACTAAGGTGGTTGTACGGTACATCACGTGCATGGCATTTACTAATAGAGGAGCTGAGGGAAATTCAACTTTGCCCTATGCACGCACTCACCTGCCATATCTAATCGGACTGTGCGATCGTTGAGGAACGCGTCCCGCTCCTCGGCTCCGATGGTTATCGCGCGTATAAAGGTGAGATGATAAAGCCGGCAATTATTCCCGTGTGCCAACATCCCTGACGTATGCTTATCGAAGCGCATTCTGACGGATAACTTAATCGAACCGGCCTGGGGGATATTATTTATTGAGATCGATGTACTTAGAATCATGAAGTTCCGCGGAGCGTGGGTTAGCACGTCCTTAATAGGGCAGGCGATCGTTTCCACGAAACGTAAGCCTGATCCTATTGCAGGCTGCTTCAGCCAGATGCCAAATAAACGCAGAAACCTTATATTCTTCCGCCTATATTCATTAGGAGTGAAAATTGCAGCGCTCGGACTTTCAGGCATTTCGCCGGCTTTTCACGTGAAACCCTGAGGCTGTAATTTAACGATCTTTCGCTCCCCTCTCTCTCCTTGCCCGTGTCAGCCGGCTGAGCTTTCATTTGGCGGGCCATCGCGCTTCAGCTGGGAAATTGACGTGCAGTAGCCGCTCGCGAGCGGCGTGCAACGTGCGACGTGCGACGTGTGCAGTACCGTCGCATTTGCGCAAAACTAAGGCGATTAAGAGACACATATTGATTCCCCCGGGTGTCGACCGTATCCCATCAGAGCTGGGCTCTAACGAAGTCGCGCCGTTGATCACTCGAGTTGACAATGACGCCGTCGACGGCGACGAGAGAGAAAGAGAAAGCACCCACTCGTTGGTCCACTGAACCGAACCTCGGAAAAACGGCCTTTCAAAAGACACGGCTATGCTTATTAGCTCTAATTGGCGTTCGGCGAGCGCTGGGATTGACGCTCAACTTCGCCAGATGTTTCTCCCCGCTGTATGAATGTTTTTATAGCACAGCTTTCCCCCCCAGTGGAGAAACATCGAGACGAAAAGTCGCTTTTTGAAATATAGAGCTTTCGCGAGTTGGCTACGGGTTTCATCGAGAGGTCGATAATTGTTTTCGTTCGGCAGTCCTTGGAAATATCGGGTTTATTGTCCCACTGGCTATTAATATCCGGCATGATGGAACAATCGCTGCGAACCCACCGGCCACAGGGCATTTCCCTTTATATCGGCGCTTTTTACTTGGCATACTCGTATTGGCTGGGCAGCTAGCGGAGCGGCAACTGGGTCGAAGACCTTCGTCCCGTATTGTCCTCGGGCGAGACACGAAGGTCGTAGACTCTATAAGGCGAATATGACTAAGGAGCCACGCAACTTTTGCACCTCGTGCGCCGACTTGTAATGAGAGTCGGGACACCTAGCCGCTCTCGGCAGTTCCGAGACAAGTATTCAATAGGCGTTGTTTTTTTTCCTCCACGGCTCTCCGAGTTTCGCCGAGCCCGTTCCTTGCTGCGCCCGCGTATCAGCTGACGTTGAGAAGGATCGCTCTTGACACGTCGGACTTGTTGTTGTTCTCCGCAGGTTTATGGGGGTCTGCGTGCACGAGGGTCAACTGCACGCGCTCACGGAGTACATAAACGGCGGCAGCTTGGAGCAATTAATAATGGCGAGGCATACGCCGCTCCCACATCTGATCAGGATGAACGTGGCGAGGGACGTAGCGCGCGGCATGGCCTATCTCCATAGCCGAGGGATCTTCCATCGTGACCTCACGTCGAAGAACGTCCTGATCAAGAAGGATGAGAGCATGTCCGAGATGACGGCGGTTGTGGGCGACTTCGGCTTGGCGGCCAAGATCCCGGACCCTAGTTCGGGATACAGGCTGAGCACGGTGGGGAGTCCCTACTGGATGTCGCCGGAATGCCTCAAGGGTCAATGGTACGACCATCGATCGGACATCTTCTCATTCGGCATCGTGGTCTGCGAGCTGATCGGTCGCGTACCCGCCGATCCGGACGTCCTGCCACGCTCAGATAACTTTGGCCTCGATTACCTGGCCGTGGCGGAGATCTGCGCGGCGGCCGATCCTCCGCCGGCTTTCCTTCAACTTGCCTTCAACTGCTGCACGGTAAGCGCGCGAGCAATGTATCCTTCTGATGACTGTACACAGTTCAGTTCAGTGACTTGGCGTACAGTGAAATGAGATGGCCTTGATTGTAAGTGTATTCGGTAACGCTGTTTGTCTGCTCCGCAGTACGAGCCAAAGTCGAGGCCGACCTTTCCGGAAATTACCGCCAGCCTCGACGAGATGATCGCCAACAATGAGGAAGACTCAAAACGCAATGTTGGCAAGCGGCAATCGGCCGACACGTCTCTGATGTCGAGTATGGACGAGATTGTTCGAGAAGGACGCCTTGCTAAGAGAAGACCTGTTCGACTGAGGAGCCGATCCGCTGACGCGAGGGGCTGCGACAACGCGACGCCTTCTGATAAAGCGCGCTGTCATTCCGCGAGGAGGGTGGCAGAACTCGCAAGCAGGCGGGACCCGCATTACAGGCCGATGACGGCCAATCCGTTCCACGCACTGGGCGGCGTCAAGAAAATTCTCGGCGATCTATTCTCCAGCTGCCTCGAGCTCCCGTCCCTCGAGGATGTGAGACCTAGCGTGACGGACGGCGCGAGCAAATTCAAGCCCGCTCAAAATGACAGTATCGCCAAGATTCTCGACAGAAAGAAACCCAGCTCGGAACCGAGCAGTCCGACAGCTAGGAAAAAGTGGGAGAGGAAGGTGGGCTTGGAAAACAATAGTACTATTAACGGTGTTTCTTATGTTAGTAAATTATTTAAGTTAATCGACTGTGGTATGGCTTGTTTCAGGTGGCGACGAAAGTGGGTGCAGCAAGTTTGTTTAGCCATCCACTGTTTCGCGAAGGTTGGGAGCCGCGGAGACGTGGTAGCTGCGAGTCTGGTTTCTGGAGCTGCGTGGGGGAGGATCTTAGTCCGGAACCACCACATCGCCGGCATACCTCGACCCTAAGTAGCTCGGCGGCCAGCAGTCTGTTTCTGCTGGACGATCACAGAACCAGTTCAATATACACTGACTCCTCGGAAGATATAGCTAGTTTAGGTGGTGGTGATTCTTGTTGGGAGGATAGGTTGAGTGGAATCGGGTCTTCCAGTAAAACAATCTCGAAAATCGTCGAGTATTTTGAGAGGAAACAGGCTGGCGGTCTGAGACTCGCCGACCACGAGCCTGGTTCGAGTAGGATCAGCTTGTTGAGGGCAAGTCTCGAAGGCACTGTTCCTCTGTGCAACATTTCGGCTGCACAGAGGTTGGTTGTATGCGAGGGTGCCGTGCGCAGCAAACTGCCCTTATTCGACAAGAAGTGATAAAGGTTTCGTAGCGATCCCTTTAATTGTTACTTAGGACTTCTTAGTTTCCCTTCCGATCCTAACGATCAGGATTGCGGAAGGAAATAACAATCGGCATTATGAAGAAATCTCCATTTTTCATTTGCGTGAGGTCGAGCGCGAATTTACGCAAGAAGAAATCCTCATTATTGATTCCGCAGAAGATGGAAAGGTTCGAGGGCACGTGCCAGCGGACGCTTCTCTAAAATTTAGTAACCTGACTGTGATGTTTTTTGATAATCTACATACATTATTGAACCGAACGACTGAGAATCCGCGAAGCTGTCTGCGCGGCCTGCTCTTACATGCGCGGTTGTGTAACTTCGGCTACCACCGCGCATCTCTCGAGAAATTAACACAGTGGTGTTTGTACGACACCGACGCCCAGACTACTGTTTACTGCAGCATACATCTGGTATACTTTACAAACACGTTCTTTTTTTTGCACTTTGATCACCAAGTACATAAGGAGGTCCCACTATGGACGCCTGTTACATTAGCTGAGTATTTTAGATAATTTGCAGCTGTCAATTGCGTTCAGTTTACCGGTATATAGTAGGGAAGAATTTCTGTTGACGACGAAACGAGATGAGCAATATAATATTTTTCATTTCGAGATAGGGGCATTGGGCGTCAGAGTGATGCTGCTCATATCCTTACCTTCTGCAGTGCCTCGCAGTTCCTAGTAGACACCTCCGTCCTTATGCACGCCAACCAATTTTTTACATACATTACGGACATCCACGGAAACGTTTTCCACGACGTGAACTTTAAAGGGTTACAACGGAAAGCACACATACATCTTATCTATACATTCACATCAATCAGTTTATAGTTAACAATGCTTTCTCCAGTATAAGTATTCAATTATTGTTGTTGATAGACCTTGGAATAGAGGTTACCAAAAATCTGTATAGTTGAATTATATCTATGTATATGGGATATACGTCGTTTTAGGGTGAAAGAATCGAATCAGGGCCTATGCAGTGCGCTTGCACGGTTTTCATTTAATCCGTAGTTATTATGCTTTCGATCACAGAATTCTGACCCAGCGCAAAACCAGTTGATATACAGGGTCCGTAGTTATCGACTTATGAACGTTAATTCCGCGTTTCAAACGTTTCTCCTTCCTGTCTAATGTATTAGAGTTTATTGCTAGTCGGGTGTAGCGCGGCAAGTGCCGCATCGATGAGACAGAAATATGTGTTGTCCATCGAAAGAAATACACCTGACAATTGGACCCTGTATATTTCGATACTTTGCGCATACATAGATTAGTGCTCAGGATGCCGAGAGAGATATAGTATATTTTGTTGACAGAGGTGCCGGATGTCCAGGATATTTTTGTTGAAATGAAATTAAGGATCGATCGTCCACCTTAAAAGAGAGCATATGAAACTGATCTAGTCAGTGTATTATTGTGGCGGCCTTATCTTTTGTACGTTGTAGGGCTAAATAAATTAGTGTTGTAAGGAAAGATGAAGCAGAGCCTGAGATACGAAGACCCGTACCTAATAAGCGGAGCGAAGGCGAACGCGTCACAAGTGTTTCGCGACCGTTGCTCACTCATAGGAGAAAGGTGTAACGAAACTAGGTTTACTGCATATTATACACAACAGGATAAACTTATCAGACGCAGTGTATGTCTGTCAGTCGGGTGAATGTGTACGTCGTGCAGATGCATCTACTGACGCACTGCATTAGCGGGAGCCGTTTCATCGCCCTACTTGCGGGACGAGAGTCGTACCAAATTTCTACTAGGATAATAGACTATATCTTTTTACTTGTCAGAGTTCGTTCACGGGTTCTACTTGATAAGACTGCGTGTTTGTTAAATATTCTATTTAAGTAGGAAGCTCATCAGGCTTCGCAGTCCTTCCTCCAGCCGATTTTGCCCAGTGTTATGAGTACACCACGTCGACGGCTACCCCGTGTGTTGTTTTTGTGCGTGCTCACGAGCAGAAATGCCGTGATGTCGATATGAAACTTCGACGACTCTTTGCACGCCAATCGGTACCTGATGAAAAGTTGAAGTAAGGACTGCGAACCAGTTATTTTTAACAGTTGGGGACATATCAGGAGTGGGCATATCCTGGGAGAAGTAGATTCGTGAGAAGATGAAAGTGAGAGGGAACGGGGATTTCGTCTGTTTGCAGGAGAGCGAATACAAGGTGTAAACGAAAGGGTGTGTGAAACTCAGGGGTGATTGCGTAGCGAGTAGACTAAAAGGTGTGCAGGTATGAACGGGCGTATTTTAAAAAAGAAGGGTTATTTATTTTAAGTAAAAACAGGTATATTATAGATACAATATAAATTTATGTAAACGCAAATCATTTCTTCCAGACACTCGACTATCGTCTGCGATCCACGAAGCGCGCGTCGTAGGCTACGTAGGCAGGAGTTCTAGTTCTTCTACCATGTATTGCTATAAGGAAAGTCCAATTTCTTTTTGCGCGCTCGGTCGACTTTATGTACAGAAGCGTGGACACAGAGCGATCGAACCTTATTCATTCGCTCGATGATAAAAGAGTACGACGATAAATAAAACGTACGATGAGGGTAAACACGATGACGAATCCGGCGGCGATGATATTGAAGATGATAATAATAGTTGTAACAATTATTAAGAATCATTAACGGTAACGAACGAATATTAAAAGAAAGGGTTTCAGCGAATCTGTATATATAATATATACGATATATAATATATATATTATATGTATTATATATATTACAGTGTAAAAATTCCTATATACAAGAATAATAAAGTTAAGGACTCCCAATTTTTACCAAAAAACTTTAAAGCTTCTTTAATAAAGCCGTCAACATGTCCGTATCTCAACTAACTAAACGGTAGTCCTGTAATTGCTACAAATTCCGGGGGATGTGGCAAGACCTCAGTCAACAGAGGTGGAATTTGTAGTTCTAACACACGAAGGACAAACTCGTGGAAATAAGTCTAGCACTTGTTGCGCTTTTTAATAAAAGCATGTCACATTAATGTGGTCTGCATTCCCACGACGGAAAGCATCAGCGTTCCCTTTCTATTGTTATTGATGGTCTGCCGAGATCCTCCTCGGGTATCAAAGGTATATATCTCGTTCTTGGATCTTTCTGTCTCTCGTACGCGTAAGGGAACATCATCGATCTCCTCGTTGTGCTCTCCGCATCGTTTTCCGACCTAATCTCGTTGGACCTCGGGATTTTCTGAATGTGAGAGTAGTTTGTCGTGCCCGGACGAGAGTCCAAGACATTGTTCGAGCCCGTGGAGGGGAAGGGGTCGGGGGAATCGTCTACTTTTACCAATGGAATGTACTTCCTCTCGAGGGTTCCTGAATTCACTATCTCCTTGACATTGCCACTAGTATTATCAGTAATTGGAGACACAGGCGTGTCTGTAGTGTCTCTTAAGTTAATTGGTGCAGATGTCGACGGCATTTCACTACGAGTTGTACTCTCCACTATGGCCGAGGATACGTCACCATTCCTTACAGACATTGGGACCCAATTGTCAGTTTCCACACGGTCACTGTCCCCATTCTGTAGAGACTTGTTATCGTGATCAATGGGCCAGTTTAGAGAGCGAGAAACATTGAAGTTCCTTCGCCCGGACGAACCATAGGACATATCCGAGGGTTCATTAATCGGCACCCACTCGTTATTTCGCCTTTCGAGCACTATCTCTCCGCGTCTCGGCGTATTGGTCGAAGTGTTTGCGCTAGGTGAGGAAGTTCTCTCCGGATAAATCGCCTCCACAATTGCAGCTGTTGCCGACAAGTCATCCTTTTCAGGATTGGTCTCGGTCTTTTCAAGCAAGGTCATCGACCTTTGTTGGCTGACATCATTTTTGAAGACTGGCGACTCAGTGCTATCCACTGTCGAACTGGGCTCAGTTTGTTCCGGTGCGTCTTTGGCGCCAGTCGCACCTTTCCAAGCGACGTCAGTCAAAGATGGGAAGTACTTGGGTTGCTCGTGGCGTACTCCGCTGACGAAACTCGGAGTATATTGGGAAATCAATGGCAGCAGCGTCTGCCTGGCATATCTCTCGGCCTGCGCGAGAATGCCAGCCAATCTCTCCGGCAGAAATTGCACGGTGAAAGCTCGGGCCGAGCCCGGCGAGACATCCTGTGTTTCGTCCTTCGGCTTCTCCTGCGGGGCCACGTCGTTTCTACTGTTCTGCCTGGTGGAACGAGGCCTCAAGATCGGCTCGGTTATTTCAGGCAGCCTCAGAGATCGCCCGGTCTCCTTCTTCTTCACTTGTAGCACGGGTTCCCTAATCTCGGGCAAGTATTCCGTGGTAATTTCCAAAGGACTGTCCGCCGCCGACGAGGAACGCGGAATAAAGTTGGAGCCGGAGAAGCCTCTTCCGCTCTCGGCGTCCGAATTCTCCAAGGAGTTGGAGTCACCGTCGTTTGACAAACCGACTATACTCCATGGATTCGCGGTGCCACGACGTCCACCGGAATCCTTAAAGTTCTCTGGTCGGTCGATTATCCGAATGTTCTGCTCCTTCGTGAAGGGACCCAGGCCCTTGGACGGCTGGGGTCTGTCTTTCGTGTAGATCTCCACGGAGTACGAGTCCTTTGCTTCGTAGTTCTGCTCCTTGGTAAAGGGACCAATACCGCCCGCTTGTTTCTCTTGGCTAAGCCGCTCTATTGTCGGTAGCATCCCGGATGTTGAGTTATCCGTCTCGGCGGGTATGTTACACTCTCCAGGGAAGAGGGGCAGGTAAACTGGTCGGCCGGATTCTAAGCTCAAGCCTTTCTTGCAAACCGACAGAGTTTTACCGAAACTGTCGACTATTGCCACCTTGTCGATACTCCACGACACCAGGCCGGACGATATCCACCCACTGTACGCGGTGTACTTGATCTGGAAGAAAGATGTGTTATTCTCTTCATATGTAGAGCATTGTTAGAGTCATGCTTAATTACGCGAACGGCTCATACCTCAATAGCTTCGAGATTTGAAATGGCAGGATGTGGTACCACAATCTTCTGAAGAATCGCCCCAACTAAAAGTTCCTCATCCTTTCGGGTCATGGCGAACGAGTCATTGAAGGAGCCTTCGCCAACCATCGTGACCTAATTAACAAGAGTAGTAGGGTACAGAGTTCAGTTCGCAGGAGGATCTCGCAAATCCAACTTTGAAGTCTTAACAGTCTTCCCCCAACTTTATCCAGTGCGCGGAGTTTTCTCCCATGGAAAGGTGCAATGGTCGATCCACGCGAATCCTTTTAACGTTTTACGACTAGCGTTCTGCTCGAAATCCCCAATAAAAGGTGCCGTTTTTACCGCTGCCAGTGCCAGTCCATTCGGAGAGCGTTAAAGTATAATTACAAGCCTCGCGCAAAAGTTTCACTGATTGCGAGGTGCACCCGTCTAAGGCTCGGCTCACGTGCTTCTTTACGGGGAAACATTGCGGCGAGTGTTCCCCGTTGAAAGGAACGCTCTTGCAAGAAAAAGTGTATCTCCTTGAGCGTTTCGGGCTAGGACAGAGCTCGATCCTCAGGGTAGGATGAAAGTAAGCGAAGAATGCGAGAAGAACAGACGACTTCGCCTTGCTTTCTAATCGATGGCGTACGTGTCCAATAAAGCGAGCAATGTCCAATGATACTCGGCGCGTAAATTACAATTAGGAATTCCGGGCGCTGCCTCTGAAATAAAAGGTCCACGCGGCGACTCGCCCGATCGGAAGGAGACATCGTCGGATGGTAGAAATTGATTCGATGGGTGTGGGCACATCGAGAAAGTGCGCGTACCTGCAGTTTCCCGTAGCTCCTGGTGGGTCTTTCACTACGGCTGTTATAGACCTTGACTTGGTACTGGTGGGCGCAGAACGGCTCCTCGTCCCTGGTCACCAGGTAGAGTTGACCTCTGGCGGGTGATTCGTCGCTGTAGTAGCCCATGTCACCGCAGGGCCTGTCCATGCCATTTCCTCCGCAAGGGAAGCACTCGCCCTTGAGGAGGCCGTCGTAGCCCCGATCGCATGGGAATGCGGGAAACCGGCACTTCGGACTCACCGAGTCCGTGAATAATTTGTAGGCTCGTCGATGGTTGCACAGAGATCTGCCTTCCACGGCACTCGCTGTTTAAAAATCACCATATATGTTCTCTCTTGACTCGACTTGACATTAAAAAATAAAGAGCGTGATTTAAGGAAATCTCGGTAGCGAGCGCCTCGGCATATCCATTAAGTTGAAAGCAGATTGGAGGTTTCTGGCCGAACGCGACAGAAATTCGAGGTGACTCGTGGATGTCGCGGCGTATATTAACGTGGCCCACTTTCTTCCTCACAAAGAATTCGGTCGTGTTTTTCGCCGCTGCGTGCACGGTAACTCTATATCGCGAGATCTGAAAGGATCCCGGGAGCCCGTGAGGAGGCTGCGGTCGTGCTTTCTAATCATTCCCGCTGCCGATAGATAAATAACCATCTTCCCGGACATTATCGGTATCAATGACTCGGACGATTAACTGGCACTCCGCGAACAATTGCCGACAGGCGTACTGCGTCAAGTGCCGGGTCGAAAGCACCGATTTGCTTTTACCGCGGAGGCGACGCACGCAACCAATTTACACTTACACCAGATAACGTCGGAGACAGCGCCGAGGAATAGATTCGAGCATCCGGTTTGCATCCTCCCGCCGTTCGGATAGAAATCGACGTGTCCCATGGGCTGCCAAGAGCCGAGGCCGCCCAGGATCAGTTGCTCCCCATTGCTGTGAATCACGTCGACGAAATTGGCATCCGACTCGTCGAGGCGCGCGCGGGTATCCTGCGACTCGAAGAGCGGCCCTGCGGGATCCAATCCTGTTCCAACACAATTAACAGATTTACCTTTCCGAGCCAAATCCGACTCTAAAACATACTCTCTTCCGCAGCGCCAGACTTTCCCTCGTGCGGCTCGCACTGTTCAGAGCGCCGATAAAGCGGTAAATGATTATTAATAGACGGACACGCTGCGAAAGATCAACGTTCGCCGATTACCAGAGAGAATTCTAGCGTGCGGAAGATAAAGGAGCTCAGTGAAAACGCTGCCGTGAGAAGCTTTTGTTCTTTCTACTCCATTTACATTTGCAAGCGAGTGCGGTACGCCTACCAGAGGCTCGTCGCCAGTGAAAATACACGTAGGGTTCGCGGTCGCCGGAGCAGTCGTGCGTGGCCGCAGGAAAGTACAAGTAGAGTGTGGTCAAAGACAATTCACTCATACCGGCTCAATCGTCAAGCGCCGATCGCTCTCAAATATCTTGTTCCACTGGATAGGTTCCAGGCGAACGTCCAGTACTGTTGCAACGCATATTTCCTTCTAACGTTGCCACATTGTAGGTTGCAACGGCTAGTTTTTCCGTCCAGCATCTTACCAGTGGGAGAACTCAGACTTTTGAAATCGTGCCAGTTGCACCGGCTGCATTGAAATGTGGCAGAATTCCATTTAGTGAAAGAGTCATCGACGCATAACGGTGGAGCGCGCGAGTGGGCGCCTTGCATCGCATAATTTGTACGAGTCCTTGTTACAGTTGCCGGTGAACGGCTGCTCCCACCGATATTCCCGCGAGATCTCGTCCGATCATCGGCGCATACCACGCGCCAGCATCTAACTGTTACTATAATCTCTGCGCGAATACTGTCAAACGGTAGTTTGAGCGATGGAATCCAATCACCGTCGCTGGTTAAATCCCGAGAAAAACACGCCGACATCCTAGAATCAAGCGAGCCGTAACATTTACGATCGCTCCCGTCGTTATCCCGGTGACTGCTCGAGAGGTGCGAAGTTCCTTTTTACGTAATGCTCGCGCAATCGAGATAGAGAACTTCTTTGGCGAGCATTAGGAACGTGGGAGCGTGACAATATCCCTCGCCGCAGGATGCGAACTCCCGCGACGAGCAAGAACGGAATGCTAGTTTCCAACAGGAGCGCAAAAGACATTCGGCATCGAGTTCCAGCCGAAACTTTGGACGTCGGGAAGCTACGTGCAGTAATTTCGATAAGACCGGGATTAGGAATTCGGCGCGAGTATACCTGTGATTCTGGAGACGTTGCCGAGTTCGGCACCAGCGAAACCAGCCACGTGAGCTCCAAGGCTGAAACCAATGAGGTGCACCTTCTCCAGAGGTACGTTCAGGCTTCTAATTAGCTTGGCGAGCTGCCGGCCGACCAGCCGAGTGTTCGCCGCTGCCCTTACATAATTAGGCATCGCACTGCCCGGGCCCCAGTCCACGCAAACTAAGGAACATCCATCATTTATCAGTGGAAACGCCAATAGGAAGAGTCTGTCGGTGGACTATGATTATCCTCGCGGAACGGTAGCCAGCATAATCTAATTGATAAATGCGCCACTACTGGTTGGGAAGTCGGTGGAGCGAGGTGACCGATAAGGCCACGATCATAAGACGTGTGCGCGTACCTATGTTGCAGTCCTGTACGGTCATGAGCGCCGACCTCATCTCGTATATCCAGACGTAATCGCAGCCGGATCCGAAGCCGTGTACGATCACTTTGGTCGGCAGATCGGGATCTATGGCACGGTGCGCGTTCTCGCTTATATCATCCGCAGGGAACTCCGTCGGGATCGATCTCGCCTTACGGTTCCCGTACACCAGGAATCTGAAATCGATAACCGATCGAGAGCCAATCGAATAAATATACACGCTCGATCTATATTTTAGTCTGTGCTCGGAGAGGATTCGTACCTGGTGCCGACCTCCTTCGGTGGCGACGGCAGCATCTCCAGGTAGCTGAAAGGACCGGTGTCCTCGAAGCAGCCGACATCTTCGTAGCAGACCTTGGAGACTTCTCTCTTCGATCTGTGGTGCAATTTCTTAGCGAGGCTCCACTGCTTCATGGACTCGACGACCGCCTGAAGGATTTCGGCATCGTGCCGCTCGTCCAGCGCCTCGTCAAACGGCGTGGCCCAATTTTGCGCCGACACGGGATCGCCTGAGACAAGATTGCAATCATTTAGTTTGTTGATTCTGTGTTAACATGGATAAGAATGGCAAACGCTTCTTTTGTCTGGGGTAAAATTTCATGTTGAGAGTTTGTTGCACTCGTTTATCTCTACCTATTGAGAGAGGGGGGTGAATGCGGCGGAGGCCGCTTCTTGCAACGGAGATTGATACGGCCAAGCGATTTTTGTCTAACGGCTTCCTCGGCTCGTTTCACAGGACTTGCGTCGTTAGCATAGACCCTCGAATAGTTTGCGGGACGTTAGTTCCTTCTCAATCTGAATAACAGATTGCGGTGGCGAACGGGTATCTGCTAATACAACCGAGGGACCCGAGAGTTCTCAAGAAAGTGGCTTGCGGTTGTCATTGTCAGTTAAAGTCGAGCTCTCTTTACACAAGAATTGCTCACCGCCAGCCCGCGATCCTCGAGAGTTTAGCAAGAGGAGTACCGAGGGGGGGTCTAGAGAAAGTGCTGAAATCAATTCTCGTCCCAGCACGAGGTTCGCTGATAATTAGCGGATCGCGTATTTCGGCCGTAGGCGGAAGTGGATTTCTATTTCGTTTAGAAATTGCGATTTCTAGCCAGCGCGAAAATCGCACACGCGGTAGGTACTCCGAGTGGCTCTGCTAATTTCTCATGGACTCCGCGTTTCTTTTTTCGTGAAGGCCGATCGATTTATTGCTCGGTGGACTTTCCCTTGGGCCGCGATTGAACGCAGGGTACATTGATCGCCACGCACTGATACTCGTCCGGCGGTACTTCTTCCCAGGTGGAAGTTGGACAAGCGGAATCCCGCTAACTGCCTTGCTCGCACTTCCAATTGGAGCGATGTCATAATGCGAATGGCGAGCGCGTTAGGAGGAATAATCGGATAGGCCATTACGTCGCAAGGCAAACGGGCGCGTTGCCGTTGGCGCCCAACAACTATGTACTCTCGGGCCGCGCTCGTGGTACACATTTGCTGCTCGGTGGGATAATCGACGCACCTGTCATTCGCTGGTTTGCGGCTCGGCGATCGGGGTTGTGGGTATGTCCTGAACTTACGACCCACATAGCGACGTGAGCAGAAAAACCGAGGACGAAAAGATCGGCCGGCGTCCCGGCGCTGCCTCGGGCCGCGCACATTCGCTCCAACAACCTCTAACAATTCTCGGCAAATACGGGAAGCGAAGGGAGAGGCCCAGCTCACGAGCACCACTGTTGCGTCCGAGCGGCGTGCGCTCATTGTTATCGAACCGCGCAATTAACTCTGAGAGGACGTGCGGTGCATGCCTGCCGCACTCCTAACGATATACTATTGGAATTCGCGCCGGAGAGACCAATCGGGGTCGGACGACTCGGACGTCGTTGAAAGGACGCTCGCTCGGCGTTGGCGAGCTTTTAAGGCGGATGTTGATCGCTAGTGGGAAGAGTGTGTCAGGCTAGTCGGAGGTGTGTGCGGTGTGGCCCAGAAGCCCTCGTACTCGGGCTGCTGCTCACTTCGCCCGGAGATGCTCGGGCTCAGACAGGTCTCAGCTAGCTCGGGAGAAATTCGAAAAAAGAAAGGCAAAACTCACCTAGTGGATATCACGATCCGAAAGAGATCGCCGTTTACCGCGCGTGCCTCTTAATGACCAGATCGCCATCGGCGACGGAGAGTGCCTGCTCGCCTGTCGCTCGGCTTTTTACTCTTCCGGCTACTGGCTTGGAAAGAGTAGCGCGCTCCTAAGGTCGCTCCGCTCTCAGAGCGACAGGGACAGCGAGACGTGGAAAAAGGGAAATCGACTGGTCGACATGATAATAAATTCGTGACGCTTGTGTGAAACCACGGCTACTCCCGTTCTTACTATCGCCGGGGTTTCTACAGACGCGAGAGAAGTGAAGTGGATGGTCGGGCCAGACTGGAACCGCTCCGGGCGTGCTGTTTATTGTCGACGGGTCATCTTATTTGGCTCGCGATTCCTTGGCCAGAATCCGATTATTATTTTCTAACTAAATCCAGCCACTGTCACTCTCTCCAATAGAGTTTGAGTGGTTAAGTTGATTTGCGAAGTTAGTCCGGCCGAGGAAACCTTAATCGTCTATTCTTAGATAGACTGGTCATTGGTCAAACCTTATTAGATCGGCAAATAGCATCGACCCTAGCAGTGCCACTTCTTTCGCGCCGGGACAACCTAATAACTGTTTCAATAGCAGAAATCCGACGGTGAATAATATGAGGGAAATCTTCGAGACGACTGCGACCTGCTGGGATGCACTTTTCGCCGGATTTCGCAAGAGTGATTTTCGATCGGTGCCGCATACAGATTCTTACGCAATACTTAGAGACGGGGCAACGCTATTGCGAAACGAGCAGTCACTTAAATACGAATAGGACATGCAGTCGAACTCTTCTTGGATGAACGGGCTGAATAGATGAATAGGCGCACGAAAGGAGGCTCGTTTCACTTTCGAGATAATTCGGGCCTTAGGTTTCTTCACATTGCTACTCCGTCGCAAATCTATTGCGCCCCACTCCGCATGTCTATTACTCGAAGACAGCAATAGATAAGGATTCTCATGCGAGCCTCATTAGACTAGTGTATCCAAAGCGGCGCTCGCGTAATTGCGATGAAAACCCATTCAATTTCATACTAATGCAATTGGTTAGCTCACTTGGGTAGAAAAGGATGAATCCCATTTGACCCAACTAATATAACGAATGGTTGAAGCAAGTCGACGCATGCTATACTCGATGTACTTGATCAGCTTCACTCTTTTACGGTGCGAGCAAAGTCCGAGGAAGCCGATCTGTAAGAGGGGTCTCCTTCATTAACCATAATAGATGATGTGTGCGTGTATTTATATGAAATAATATGAAAACTATTCCATTTGAATTGCAGCAACGCAGGCTTTCATTTATTATGGATTAAGTCGTCCATCACCTTTGATGTCTTAATTGCAATCGGCAAACGTTCGCAAGAAGAATTTAACATTAAATTTAAATAGCAGCTGGAACTGGTTCTCTCCCGCCACTCCATGGAATGTCCCTCTTAGCATCGAGGTAGTGGGGCGCCAGAGAGATGAGGTCTTAACGGTAGAAGATGACTGTTGCCCAATTCCAGTGACCTATTTCCCAGCGGACGGTGGATATGGTCGCACTAGTGCAAAGGTGAATCCCCGTCGGGGAAAAAACGAGTCTGCTGTGTCTCGGGAGTATGAGACTGAAGTAAAGCGACATGTCTAACGGAACGGCGGGAGCTGGCCCTCTGCAACGGGATTCCCCGAGGAACTTCTTCTCGCTAGCACGACAAGAAGTCAGGAAACCTTTGTCGCCGGCAATCAAGGAAGAATACTCGGTTCGGCCGATGGGCCGCCGGAGCATCCGACGAACTTCGCCAATCCGCCACGATTAAAACGGTAGAGCCCCTGTGCCGTCTACTTGTTAACTGTCCTACTCGTGTCTAGTAAGAGTAACTGTTTAGCAAAACGTTTCGGAATCTCTGTCATTTGTACGGTGCATTGTGCTGGAGGAGACACTGACTCAGAGCCGAAGGAGTGGGGCCGCATAAAGTGTAGTATTACGTCGTTGGGCCTTAACACATTTTCTCGGGGCGGGGAACGCTATATGGGCGCGTATGCGTAAGAGGTGAAGATCACGAATACCCGATCGATCGATTTCATCACACGATCGGGCAGCCTTGATGGAAGAAAAATAGCGTCGCAATTGGTTTTCACCACACCGGACTGTCCGCCGTCTATCCTAGGCCGCAGCTCGGATAGCCAGCGGAATTCTAGGAGTACTTTCTCGAAATGAGTTTTCAGCTCTGTGAAAGCCCGCGCGAGCATAAACAAGAGAGTAACGGGATTAATGGTGGAAATAAAGTTATCCCGACACTACGAGAGCAATTATATCTCGAGCAATGAATCGAAAGGATTATGGGAGGACCTTTGCCCCTGTTACGAGTGGCGCGGGAGAATCCCGTGCCTATTAGCAGGGAGAATTAAGCCAGGGCTCTTAGTCTGCTTGCGGTGCGATGAAATTCCGGGAGGGCGATACGCAACTCCTTGAATTTCCTAGATCGAGTCGCGCATCCTGTCGCTTCCTCTTCCTGGCTTCGCTTCTCACTACTGTCATCAAACAGTCGTTAAAAAACTAGTGCTGCTAGGCTTAATGTGCAGCGTCGAGTGAGAGAGTAAAATGGGAAATAGTCCGCTCGATTCTCCGATCTCAATGAACATGGAGAGAATGGGCCGGGCCTCAAGTAGACGGCTCTCTTTTCCAGGGGGCTACTTACTATTCACCTCAATAAGTGTAAGTCACCGATTTTTCCGGAGATTGCGCACGCTCCTGTGTTCTCCTCGCTCGTTGAAGCCCGGATGTAAAAGTAGCGTGGGACTCGGCTACATCTAGATTCGCGGGTTGCGCGGTAATTCGCGTACGAAATCGGCCGGTTTTCAGGGGAATGTGGGTTGGTAGTTGTCGGTGTTATAATCCCTTTCCCAGCGGCCGGCTGGAATCCGACAAGATCGCCCGAGAATTATCCCTGTTTCCGCTGGCAGAGAATCGCGGCCGATGTCCGGCGGTGTCGACGGGAGGTCGTCGTGGAAGGGTCTCGGTCTCAAAATCGGCTGCTGGCATAGTTTCCACTAAGCCAAGGTGAGTGAACTCGGCGGGCAGACGACGGCACACTCTCAGTGCACATGTGTATGCAAGCCCACATCGGTGAAGGTACTTCCTCGGCAATTTTAAGGTCGTCGCACTGTTACGACGCCGCTGGCGAGGAGTATTGTCACGAAAATGAATTTATGCCTGGTGCGCTTGGCGATGTCTTTTCCGGCTGCTATGCAATTTTCTGCTGCGGTTTATTATATTTACATCCGGCTTGTTTTGCATTTCACTTTCATTGGAAATGGCACGTCGCGCCCGCGAGACTTCGGTCTCTGAAGTTACTAAACTGCGGTAGCACAAGTTAATTTCCCTGCCTGAGTAATTAGGTGTAATGAGGACTCATAGAAATTCGGGCTTGTTTACTTTTTTGTGGGTCGGCAGCCAGGAGACACCGTTAAGCCACTATTCCTCGATGATTTAGCAAGCTGGCAGAAGGCGCATGCAAAAACTCGGACCCCTAATTTGCCACTTCTTCTTTCAGTGATTACCATTTGTAAGGCATCAGTCAAGTTCAAGTGGTGTATGGCCATTTAATCGTGTAAGGACTTGTATTCCTCTTTACAGTGAGTGTCCGCGAAAGAAGAGAGAGAGGGAAAGCGAGAGCGAGAGAGAGAGAATGAAAAGGAACCGTTTCATGCTTCCAATTCGCGAGCGCCGTTGAAAGATTAAGAGTGCGTATTGTGAGCGCTTGTGCAAACAGAGCCGACGGCGAAATTGAGAATTTCAATTCCAGCAAAGTGGTGGCTTTTGTTTGCCCTGGAAGGAGAGCGGCAGAGAAGTAGAGAGCACACAGTGGCACGAGATGTGTCTTTCGTGACACGATTCTTCCGAGCTGGTTGCTCTGCATCTGAAAAGATCCACTCGGCCTAAGTGGCTGGCCAGTTGGACGATAGTGGCCGCGATGAAAGTTACCGATCTTCGTAGCGGCCTTTCTCGTTTCACCAGGGGCGAGGGTGTAATAAATCTCGTTTCAGGGTCTCTATCCGTGTCACTGGGAGATAGTATTCGGATCGGCCAATTTCACGAGCACAAAGGGCTCCCATAGCAGACGTTTAATCAGCCGCATTCTTCGCCCGGCCATGAAAGCCATCGATGGATATAATTTGAATACTCCGCCAACGAAATCGTTCGCTGTGACGTCAGCCGTGGCTGAAAAAAATCGTCGGGGAAAAAGCGATGCCACCACTTGCCGAATTTGGGACGGTGTGGGCGGGCCGACCGAAAGGAAAGCTTGACCTAGTCCCAGGAGAACTAAATATTTTGCTCGAGGGAGAATCTAGATTCTCATCGTCGCATCGGGGATACCATCGGTTGAGAGTCTCTCGCCGTGAATGGGTACTAAACTCGAGGAATTAGCATTCCTGTATTTCCATATCTTTTACAAATGCAAAAGCCACTTCATATTCTCGGGTCGAGCGCGGCACAATCAGACGATACACTATCGTGTGGGGATTTAGCATTCGCGCGTCTTATCCGATCGCGATTCTAATTGTCCCGGAAGTATGTTAACGTCAAAGCAACCTCTTGGCGGATTTACAGATAGCGCGGGAGAAACTCGGCCGTCATTCACGCTCCCATCGGGGTGTAAGATCGGGTTGCAGTCTGTGCTATTCACCTTGGAGATCGAGAGCCACGTTCGCTTCTAATAATGGGTAGGCGAACTTTCGTAAAGAGTCGGTGCCTTCTAACTCGGTGCTCCGCGACATGAGAGAAAAAGCTGGGAGATCGAAGCCAGCAGCTCTCACTAGAGTGCGGTCGGCTCGTAATGAGTTTCTAGCCGGAAGGTCAGCGGTTGTAGAGAAGGATGACAAAAAGGGATCGAGTTTCGCTGGTTTACAATTTTCGCGCCTCTGCTTGGCCTTTCTCCCATTGTTCGGCTATCCCTACTGGCGAGGATTACGGGGGAGAAATCATGGAATAAGTAAACGATCTGTTTCGAGCACTGTCAGTTTCAATTTGCCAGTTGCTCGGTGCGCCAATCCATTATGCCCTGAAAATCGTGCCGACTTTCAGCACGCTCATCGTTCGCATTTGGTCGGCGCGGATGGCGAGGGTAGCTACGCTGGTGTCACGACACACCGGGCGCGTTTTCTCCTCGGCAGAAAATTGCAGCCAGGCCAATTCGCCACTAACCGCCAGAACCATTAGCGAACCTGTCGAGAGAGGATCGATGAGGCCCATAGTTAGATCCGACCTTTCGGGTCGCCGGATCCTAGGGAGACTAGCAGCGCGCACTTTCCCGAAAGTGGCTCGGAATCATTTCGATTTTAACGCGATTTGATTGACGCGCCGATCAAGAACTGCCTGCTGCTCGCTCGACGGAATGTTCCGAGTGCACCTGTGTGCGCGTCCGCGCCTGTCTCTCCATCGTACACTGCCCGGCAATTTCGAGAGTTTACTTGGCCGTTAAATCCTCGCGTGTTCGTCAATCATCGAGTTTATGCGGCCGCGTGCGGATGGTTCGTGACGAGTGTAGAAGGAGGAAACGAATCTCGGCTCGCGGCCGGAGAAAGTATACCTAACTTCGGTTATAGAAATCCTCGACCTCGTCCTACGCACGTAGGAGTAAATCCGGCCGAGACAGATACAGACACGTGCTCCCACGACGTCGACCTGCCACTCGGACGAAGCCTAGGGCGCAGGAATACCGTTCCTGGTTCCTCGTCCAGTCACCCACCCGCACCTAGTTAGTGTTCGAGCGTCTGACCTAGTACCATCCTATTCCACTAGCGACCGGCTCCTCCTACCTCGCCCAGATTGCCTTCACCAGATAGAAATCCTCGATTGTTTTTCCCCATTTACATCCGATATCACCCTGTACTGCTTTCCACGGGGACGTTATGTTCACTTCCGCGAAAAGAGTTGAGATGCAAAACTGATTGTCACAGGCCGAGTCAGTACGCATCATAGGCCGACCGAAATAAAGGCACAAGAATGGCACGTTCCGCGGATGATCACGGACAATGGACTATTTTTTCCTGCCGGCAGATCCTTGTAGATCTCGCAGCTCGGACTAATTACAGGCCTTTGTCGTGTGCCCCGGGAGTTTTTGTGTCGGCACGATTGCCGGAGTGGAAACGGCTGCGGCGGTGTAACAGAAAATTGGGCGAGCTATTACGGGGGGTCGGACAATGAGAATGATAACGTAATACTGCGGGATGGAACACACTGTTCAACGTGAAAATTGGTAGTGTGCATGCAATAACTCGCTCCCAAGGATCGAGCGAGGCCGACCTCGAGTTCAATGGGACTTTTTCACGCCGGTTATGTCTAAGATAACTAAAAGCAGTCGGTGAGAAAACACCCAAGATAGCAGAATGCGAATACGTAGAATTCCTTCATGAGTAACCTTAACATACATTCGTGTATTTGATGGAATAACAACGATGACGCCTGGGTAATTAACAATTCAGGTATGGAACTTGTGCGGTATAGGTGAGATCAATTCAAGTCTTTATCTAATTAGTTTTCCATTTTTCTTGAGAAGTAGGATACTCTCACAACGACCTAGAGTTTTTAATTAAAACGACTTTCCCTTTAAATCGAATTCACCTCTTTGACGGTTTGGCGAGGCCGACAAATCACCTGTGCGCTCATTCGTGCGACCGTAGAATCACCCACTTGTAGTGAGGCGGATTCATTGAACTTTTGCTCGATTCACTTTAAGGGCAGTCTTACGCAAGAACAGAAGTTACGCGTCCGGAATGCAGGTGATGTATCGCGCCGGCAAATTGCCGGGCTCTTAAAAGGCTCCCCTTGAGCGTTGAATTTATTCCCGGCGGTTTAATTATCTGTGACGCGGCCGTCCGTGCTCCCAGTAAACATGCGCACACGCCTCATTAAGGACCTCGTGAATCCTGCGATTTAAGTCTTTACGGCAGTAAAGTTTACTCCCCAATCGCCCGAACGTACAAATCACCGGAAAGTAGGTCAACCCAACAACAGCAATAGACCAATTGGAAGCTTTCTTGGGCTATAGAAATTTCACCCTTTTTTCTGTCCCACACGAAATGGAGCCAAACAGAGGCAACACCACTTTCGTGGACGATTGAATTTGCCACGCTTATTATTACAATCTTCTCGAAATTCCATTGGGCCGTTGGCGTACCCGACCCATTCAACTCGGCCTAGTTTAAGTCGAGAAGAATCGCCGGTTTTCAAGGCACCGGGCGTCCTTGCATCACTCGGAGAAATTAAGTGCAGGGAGAAAGGCGGCTGGGATCGCGGGCTCCTCGAGGAAAAAAAGGTCGGATCGACCATGAGTCAGTTGGCACGTGGTCCATCATCCGTGTCGGCTCTGCCGAATCACCGCTCGCGCGAGAAATCCCCCTATCGCTAAATACGAGGAAATTGGTGATTACGGAATATAGATCACCGGACCGAACTGCTTCGCCGAAGATGGCGAGTCCGAGGAAACCGTAGCGCAGAAAAAGCCGCCGAAGATAAATGGAGAGAGAAACCAGCGCGCTGGAAATCAGCAAAAAAATCCGGCCTAGCTATGAATTGAATGGTGGCAACGGACTCTTCAATCGGCATCGCGGAAGAGTTCTTGCCGGATGAATTGTAATGATTACGCCTTGCATGATTGATCCTGTCAAAGGAGCGAAACGAGTTCGCTCAGCTGTTCCCTGGTGGAAGCAGCTAATCATGATTATTTGTCTGGCCGGCTGTCTGCCAGAGATCATCTGGATTCGCGGCACGGGAGCGTAGGATTAGCATACGCTCGAATTTGTTCCGTCAGGAGTACAAGAGGAAAGTAGCCTGGCTCCGGTGCTGCTTCACGGCCACGGTCACGATAACGACTTATATGGTCCCGGCGCATTCTTATATCCTATCGCAGAACTCTTACACATATTTCACGGCGTACGGTGAATGCACCCGTTCTTTATTCTGCCCGCGTTCACCGAACCAGGCCTTTTTTAAATTGAGTAATTTCTCGGGGCTTTTTACCCGACCACCTTTAAGAGCCTTGTCATTGTTTGAAAGCGCATCCCGCGAATGCGCTCTCATTATCATTCTGTATCAGCGCCAGGAAGAGAGTGGTACTTTCCACCCGCTTATATCACCGCAGCCCGCCAAGAGCTCCGAGTAGATTTATTCGGGAATCTCCGTGCGGAATGTCCCAGCAGACCTGGCACCTATTTGCATTGAGTGTGCGCGATGCGTGCATATAATATTAGCGTACCATCCGGAGTAGTAGCTTTCACTGGCCGCTCGGAGTAACCTCGCGCCCACGCGGTGCGGCGCGACGTGTCCACGGGGTTGTCCGTGAAATTCACTCGTACCTAGACCGACTTTTCATCTCTATTGCGACAGAGCGACACGCGCATCATTTTATCCGTCGCCGATTAAAGAGCTGCGTGACGCGTCCGATTGCGCGACTCACCTTAGCCCCCGTCGAAAGGCCGGGTTTGATAGCTAGAGCCTAGAACGCCGATAGCTTTCTAAAAAGGAACATCAGCCCGCTCCTGGGCATGGTCCATGGCCCCGCACTCTATGTACCGAGGGAAGGCAAACTAAAGAGTAGAGTGACTGTCTACCGAATTTAAACTACGCCCAGTTCAACTCTACTTAATTAAATAGTTTCGCTCTCCGCAGCAAATAGTGCTGCTACCATTACTCTACGTAAACCCGACTGCCAAGTGGGATTTTAGTAGAAGCGGCAACTCGTGGGCAGGCCAATCTCGTAATGGACTAAAAGATAATTGCCAAATTTGCATGTACTGTCCAGGATATTTTTAACGGTTCATACCGTGGAATTCGAATCGGGCACGTTAAGCGAATGTAAATGAGTCTCGGTAGCTCGGTACCGGTAAGCATGAGCAGCGGTACAAGTCTTAAAGTTTCTAAAAGAAGCTGTTCATCTGAGCCGGTGTCGCTTCCGGGTTCAACTCGAGGGGGTCGGAAGAAGCGGAAGAAAAAGTATTGGCCAGTGTCCGGGTAGACAAGCCAGTAGTCGACCTACCGTACAGGTTGATCCAGCCGAGTATCCAAAAGCCCAGAAGAAATTCGCCAATCATCTCACGTCCTCTGCACCACGTCGGCGGGCGAATTTCTCTCAAAAATCCATCGTTATCGCGCCAACCGGGGAGGATCCAAGTGGCAAGGGGCCAAAGCTCGCATCAAAAGGCTCTCGAAAGCGTCCCACGAGCCTCAGCGCACTCTCATCCTTCCTCTTGGCGTGTGATCACTCGGCGAATCGTCGCAGTCGTGGAATTGCGGTGTAATTAGTTGCAGTCACGGTAAAACCAAATGCAACGAGGTGTCACCGCAGGCCCCTACTGCCGGCTGCACGACGCTTCTGCTTTCTCCCTCGAAAAATCCACGCCTCCTCCGTCAGCTCTCTGTGTACCGAAGAGTACCAGTTACCAGGAAAGTCTGAGCTCTCCGCAATCGAAGTCACTTAGGAGAACATGCACACTACAGCCTCCGCGCGCCTTCCGAATCCTTGCCGCTTTGCCGTGCAATTAGCAGCCCTAAGTAGCGACAATTATTGCCGGCCCCATTCTAAGCGGACATACGACCGTTTCGTAACGGGAACTCCGTAACATATTGACGAATCCGCGACATACCGAGCGAGAGAATTGATTGATCCACGGCGATCGGATAATTCGACCAGGATTTGCTGCTGGCTTGTAACACAGATCGCGTTGGGTTCGAGGTCCACCAGAGGGATGATTATCATCCAAGGTCCCAGTATGCGCGAGCCGTTTTTACGGGGGGGATCGATTTTCACGCGGAGCGGCCAGTCCGGCAAAACGAGAAGACAGTCTGCCGCGCGAACA
Source organism: Crossocerus cetratus (assembly GCA_963675795.1). Taxonomy (NCBI): domain Eukaryota; kingdom Metazoa; phylum Arthropoda; class Insecta; order Hymenoptera; family Crabronidae; genus Crossocerus; species Crossocerus cetratus. The sequence continues at coordinate 15,634,462 of OY776668.1, read as the reverse complement.
GAAACTAAGAGAGAGTTGGGTATCGTCGTGCTACGCCTTCAGGAACACGAGAGTTGCTGCCTCGTGGCCTACTATAACAGAACTGACTCCCACCATGGTGTTACGGCGTGTTTCTTTACCTGCCATAAGCGAGCGGTGTTTACCCGCGGTGTCTGGTCACGACAATTACTTCCCTCCTCCTTTCCACAAATTACACCCGCGCTCTCGGGCACAGCTTTGATCCTGTTGGGTCCCGAGCGTGAATTTTTGGCAATCGATCTTTCCTTCCTTTTTCCTCGTGCGCTCTTTTCGTGCTGGTAAACGATATATGGGTGAAGGTCCGCTCTCCCAACAGTAAGGGGGTCGCGAAGAGTCTGTCAAAATTGAGGTAGGATATTGAATCTCCTGAGCCAGGTACTCGGAAGTTTGAACAAGCGCCGGTTTGTATATTCCGATGGTATTTAATCGATATTGCTTGGATAACTATTGAGAAGACGATATTCACTTACGAGCCAATGAGCTACTTGGTTGATAGATTGAGCAATTTGTCCGAGAGCCCTTTCGCTCTACTCTAGAGCACTGCGAAGGTCCAATTACAGGAGGGAGTGGATTGCATGTCCATTATATATGCGATTTACTTCCTCCTCTTGGGAATTTTGTGAATCAGCCGGGAAATAATTTTGAGCGGGATCGCGGATATCCTCCTTGACAATAACTTCGTCGGGGCGTCCCGGGCCGTGGTTAGAAGGCCTTCGAGAGTGCAGGTGACTACTCCAGTAGACCGCACTCCTTCCTGGCCGCGAAAGTGGCCGGATGCCCAAGGGTTCCCCAATTGGGGCAGCGATGATATAATAAATTGGTAACACGCGTCTTTCATGTTTAATCGCGGGGGCACTTTCAATTGTGGTGAAACTCCGATGATTGCGACAGCCCGGGAAAATTCTACGGGCACCGTTGGCTAACTCTGGACGAGTGCCCGTCCGCCGAAGGGAACCGGACGGTGGACATTATGAATGCGAAATAGGTGAATCACGGTTGAGCATTATGTTACATTAGATGCCTCGATGATAGTTCGATTCAATTCGCTTAGCACACAATCACCGCGATTATATGATAGGAAGTCCGATGGGGAAGGCTCGAGATTCTAGATTCATAGTGAAACTTTCAAGCGGCATTGCCCCACAAATTCGCAAGCCACTTCGCACCTTGCTCTTCGCGTGGAGGCGTAAACCGCTGTGGTCTCGTAATACTTTCTTCGCTCCCGACGAAAAAGAGTCTGGTCAATGAAAGTGATACTTGTCTGTCACGACAAAAGCAAGCTTCCTCAGTTTGCGTTGATTAATTTTGATTTTTCACCGTATTCACTTCGCTTTGACAAATGTTTTAGTTTGTACATAATTCAATAATATACAAAAAAATATTATTGTAAGCAAAATGAATTGTTATAATTACAAATGTTAAGAACTTGTTTTGAGAAGCACCAATCTTGTCCTAATCTTATACGTGCTGTTCTGTAATGAAATGAATAGATGTTACAGTGATACCATTTTCACTGCATATGTTCGCATACCAGCATATTCTTCAACAGGGGAAGGTGCCAAAGTATATCTGTTATCCGGTGATACCTTACATGTCTGTCTTTATTGGCAGGACTCTATAATAATGAGAATACATGAAAAACAAGTACCATGTCAGAGGTATAAGTGAAAGTAATACAAATATTACATAATATTTTGACTCTTTATATACAAAGTATATACACATCTAGCGCTTAAAATAAGTTGCTCTCTAAAAATATTTCTTCCTATCAAAGTTGGTCTTAATAGTCGACTCCTTGTATACCACTTTAACTGTAGCCTTCGGTTTCAAAGTATGTTTGGTTAAGAAGTAATTCTTTGGATCAGCTGGCAGAACTATTATAGCTCTAGGTTCATGATACTGAATTGTCACGGAGCTGCCATCCGGCAGGACCAATGATGTCGGATAGGTCTTCTCGTAGAGTAATCTATGCTTGCTTGTGATTGCTGATGTCCAGCAATTAATGCTCCTGCTGATTATTGACGCAGGCTGCGCTAGTCGTAGACACGCCGGTATGTTCATCCTGGAATATGAAGGCATCGTCCAATTCAATTCATCAAGGAAAACACCACTTCTGATTCAATGTTGACGTTAGAGTTAGTCAAAAGCACGAAAGTGTGCAGGTTATGCTTCATCTTTCACGAGAAATCGAAGCTAATGCAATGGTATTATCAAATGAGAATCACCTGAGTACTTCCGTGTACACTACGCTACAATGTACTCAAGCTGTATCGTAAAATCATTCAAGGAATGAAAAGAATTACCTGCCAAAACACTGGATGAAGACAACAGAAGCAAACACACGTCCTGCACAAGCGCGAGGTTATCGTACAACGGGTGCGCCGAGACGCCGCCAGATGTCCGCACCTTCTGTATCGAATGGCAAGCGATAAATATCGATAGTGATTCAAACTTCGAGATTTCAGTAGATTTGTCGAGGGATAGGAAAGCAACGTCGTGCGGCGTGTTGCTTTATCGCGTTATTTTGCTTGTGCGGTTTTGTGGGATAATTGTGAGAGCCGGTGCAATAGTGCAATTGGAGTGACGCCAAGGACGATTGGAGGTTGATAGCCGGGTACTGATATCAGATCATCGAGCTCCGTGAGTACTCGAATCATTTTCGGTAGCGTCGAGTCGTCTTTCCTTTATGGCGATGTCTGTTGTCGCGTTATATGATGGTTGTGGGGAGGGCGGTAAATAAATATGTCGTCTTTTATTACAATAAATATGAACGGGTCGGGGAATCGGGTTGGACGACACACTATTCAAGGGAGTGTGCTCGTCGATGCGTCCTCCTGCGATTCTTCGTGGCACTCGCCCGGTATCTCCGCGTACTCTTTGTTGCCCCTGTGGAAAGGAATCATAGTAGTCCACGCACTCCTTTCAATCTTATTCTAGAAAACTCGGCAGTACTTTCGCAGAATAGGGTTAGTTAGAGTTAGTATGTTAGTTCGCTCAACAGGGGAAATGTTGCTACGTGTCGATCCACAATGCAACTCTTGAGGATATTCGGTCAACTGCCCCATTACTCTAATTGAGGCTATGGTCACTAAAAATCCTTCGTCTATCATGCAAGCTAGAGAAGGTTAAAGTGACTATACCCCATATTCCTACGAGACATTCGTGAGCAGCTCAGCCTTAAAATAAGGTTTTGGATAGACAATCGTTCTTTTATACTGGTTCTTCCCACAGTACGAGTATTTTATTCGGATCATGCCGCATGCACGCTCGATGTAGACTCAATTAAACCAACGATGAATCCTCGCCAGACAGACAATCTCATGTATCTGCCCTGTTGAACAATAATAATGTGCTATTGGGCACATGTGCCTGAATATCGTGCGCGCGTCGGGGTGCAATAAAAAATACAGTTCCGGGACAAGTACACCCACATAATAGAAAAGAACATGCACATGGTCTTTTATTATAACAATTGAGCTATAAAATATATAAACAACACTGTCGAAAGAGACTAAATTAATTATGGGCTTCCAAAGCCGCCCTACTTGGAATGTAGCCAACTACTAGGAATTGCCGTTGCAGCAATTTGCAATGCCATCACCGATCGCACAATTTCGTGATAGGTGCGATAGGGCTTCGCACGCCCGATTGTTCGGATTTCCAATTTTGTAGGGTTAATCGTGTATAGTCCAGCCTACACTTATACATTTGAAAGCTCCTAATACATAGTTAGGGTGCGAGAAAACTCAATAGCTACCGTCAAGGGGCTCTGTAATTCTCGACTTCATTCCTAACTGCGCAGCTACCTATACTAATCGTATACTATTTAGCGATGATTTCTATTTACGTATTTACATCTCCGCAATGGACTGAGATTCGAGAGTTAAAGCGCGAGAAAACAGTTTATGCGATGAATAATCTCATTAGGTGCGCGCACACTCGGTTCAGTGCGTATATTGCATCTTGTCCTTTTTTTTTGTGATTTCTGCAATATCCGCGATTATGGGATCTGCAACGCACAGTGGCACATTGCAGTATATGTATGCGCGCGAGTTTACACGCACGCGTGCGCTCGGTATCACTTATGCATTCGTCCTTGAAATGTGAATTTTCATCCCGCTTAAGGATTTGTCGCATTCCTCGTCATACATCGGATAAAGGTTCACAATGACAAGACCACGCATACGCGACTCGGGCAACTAACATAGCGGGGATTGTGACTTTAAAGCAAAATTTACGACGGCAGTCCTCCCTTCAGGTCAACCATGTTTTCACTGATAAATCTGTAAAAGTGTAAAATCTCGTTCTACCTCACGTTCCAATGCACATGATAAGCGGGCCGCGAACTCTCTCGCACGATTCCCAAGCAAGTGTTAGTAATAATTATTGCGCAAAGGACTCGGGTACATAATGGAAGCAAAATTTTATCGAAGCAGTATTTCAGTCTTTCAAAAATTGCGTCATCCCAACTCTGATATCGGGATTGACTCTATTAGTCATACACCGATCTAGTATATTGTTAATCAACATTCAAACTCCATTACATATGCTTCCAGCATATTGATAATGCTGTTTTTGCTCGCTTTTCTGATACAACTATCACAACAGTTAAACAACAGACACTCGCATGCATCGTGCATCATTTAAATTTGCATATACATTTGGAAACCCAGGAAGATATTATATCAACAGATAAACTGATAAGTAGCATGCACGTAACAAACCCTCATTAATTGTGGACAAAGCTAAGTAGCAGAAGATATTACGTTATACATACCTATATAGAACATAGTGTTGTATAATGAAAAATATATCAAATGCGACCGAGAAGAATCCTAAACCGAATTTGGTTGGGTCGCCGAAAATACTTTCCCAGTCATCTGATATTGGAAGAAGCAACAAATTAGATAGACGAATGCGATGGTAACCTTGGCTTAGAAATTTTCGAGTGGACGTTGATAGTTACCGTAATTGTATGCATTGAGTATCATTTGCAACATGGACAACATACCACCGGTAAAGTCCAAGAATATATTGCCGATACTCCAGCCAACCGTGGACTTTCTCTTATAATTGTAAAATGCTTGTGGCACATACTTAATTAGTGTTATGCATAATTTCACGTAGCTGCAGTAATATAGGAAATCAAGCCAGGCTATCGTCGTTAATACAGCTAATATGATAGATATCAATACGAAAGCCGCAAATATCCCGTGAATTATGCGCGCCGTCGTCGATACTCTCTGGTTCCCACTCTAAAATATTAACACTGTTACTAAAACCCGTCAGCAGCCGACTCGAGAATAAGACAGAACGTTGTAGCAACGTTTGTTACAGGACTGTCAAGTAGTTACAGATAAATGTTTACCTCATAAATAAAACACTGAACAATCGTTATCACAGTGGCGAATACTGCATGCAAGGAAAAGAATATGTCATTCACTTGCACGGGATTTAGTCCTTTGGGATATCGTCTAAAATATTCCATCTGAAAAGCATCGTGTGCAATTGCTTAATCGTCTATGTACCTATGGAAGAATGATTGGGCAAAGGCGGCAGGTTGGTTGATTGGATGAATATCTCACCTCTATCTCCGATATCCAGAACAGGCCGCAGTTAAATAGCGCGTACATTATAAAGCCGACCAAATTGAGGGATAGATAATCGAAACTTAAACCGACCACGCTCTTCCGCTTGTAATTGCTGTAGATCTGCGGATAGAAGCTTATGCTCCATGCTAGAAAGTACACCCATCCTACCACAGCACTGACATGATAAATTGTGTCGGATCTCTCTACGGTCACTCGGACAAAGGCTTGCGAGAAGCTGGAAAGACATACAGACACCGTGAGAGCAGAGCAGCCTTGATACAGATTAATTGAAATGGTGAAACTTGGCGGCAACAATCGAGCCGAACTTGGACCGCGGGATATCAAGGAAACTTTCTTACTTTAGATCAAGCTTGCTTAATTGATCTTCGGGTACAATGATTACTTGGTAAACCCCCATCGTCGCGATTAACTTGCCCCTTTTAATAGTCGAGCGTTCGAGGTTCCGATACCTCGCGGGGAGTTGAAGTCAAAGCACTTTCAAGATCAGTAGAGGATCACTGCATCACTTTTCGGTCATGTGTCGGGAACACACTTGAATTTACAATCACATGAATACCGGGCGGAGAGTTCTCGGAGCAGGAAGTGGCCTGCTCAAAATCTGGACACAGACTGACTGAAGTTTCAGTTTCTGATTCCGTGACAAGTTGGGGTCGAGAGGCTATCGGTACAAATAGCATTGCTACTGAATCGCGCGAGCAAATGTAGCGCGCTCCTTGGAATCTTTTGGAGCTTAGTCATGAAAATAAACAGGCTCATTATCCCAGGGCAATGCACGGGTCCGAGCGATAAGGGTGTCGAGAAAAATGGGTAACTTCGACTTAATGCATTCTCGCCTCTCTACAATCGTCCAATTACTTTATTCCTTGCAATATGTGCGATGGGGCAATCGGCAATCGTCGCTCAAGCATTTCAAGAATATAAAACACTCTGTGACATCATCACCTCCGAGCGATGCATTTTTCACCCTCCTTTTTTCAAGACTTGGACGCTAAAGAACGCGCGCGATTATCGTCCATTTATGCGCATGTATCCTTTCAAGTTGCAAAATCCATTTTGTAATACGTATCGCATTCCCGCTTAGATACAGAGGTTTCTCAAGTCCAGTACCATAAGTGCTGAATAGAATTTATCAGGTACCTACTCAGTAATGTCACTAGGTGTGATATTGAGGCTGAGGGTAGAGTGACCAGGATTGTGGCCTTCAACATCAATACTCCAGCGAGTGTCATTGCCCGTAATGTCAAACCTAGATGGTACAGTGGAAATCAAATCGGCATGCTGAGCCTCTATTACTACTGAGACACTCTCGGATAACGGTTCCCTGTGGAAAGTAATGGAATTAAGTATCTGTTAGTTCTGTCACCCCCGTTGGCACGTACAGAGCACAGCTGGATGGGAGGTCAAAACAGGAAGGGGAGATGTATTTATCTTAACTACTCGGTAACGAATGATAAAGCTCACACTGTAGGATTCTTTTTCATTATCAACTACAGTTATCGGTATGGTTAGTATGAATGGCCTTGATGCTACATCAAGTGCTCACACAAAAACTGATTTATGACTCAGTAAACTAAGGCAGGTCAATGATTGCAAGTTCGCTCCTTGCTCTTAAATAAAGCATGCTGACAGGAGCATCAACCGCTAGTATCATTGGAGTGCACAAAACAAACACGTGTATGCACATAAGAACACAGATATAGGACATGGAATATATACATATCTTTATTAAATTATGACTAGTCCTCATTAGAAAGTACGATGCCTTTCTAACTCACAAGAGCTTTATGGATATGTAGGATATCTTGGGTTCAATACTACACCCATGCAATAGCCACAAATAACACTGGATTAAGCATTACCAATGAAAACCATTTGTACTCACGTCAGGTACAAAATATATGCTTTTTTGCCATTCAAAGGAACTTTCATATCTTGCTCTGAGACCCTGAAGTCAGCTAATGCATCTTGCAGCACTGAAAGATGGACACACGTATAAGACACATAGTTTCTCCTCCAATATAGCTCTATATAATTAATAATATTGATCGCATACCCAAAAGCAGCAGGATCCAGAGACTCTTGAGGTGGGCCATGGTGTTAGTGCTCTGAAACAGAACTGTCAAGCCGCTGTGTACAGGATTATCCGTTCCTCATGCTCCCAGGGTGGATGAAAGGTCTGTGTCTGGGCTGTGCACTGCAATTGACTTTTGTTGGCTGTCACAGTACACTGAACCAGGTAAGATCGCGTGTTCACCGGTTAAAGTTCTTGTGAACGGCATACGGCATATGTAAACGGGCACGGCCTGTGGTTAACCTCGATGCAATCCGCTCGCGGGTGAAACTAGGAAGTCGAGAAAACCGGTGACACTTGGTCACATGCATGTCATTGACACCTCTACTTTCTGGCACTAAAACGACACGATCGAAGAGAGCATGATAACGATAGGCGAATCGAGGGGAGTTGTACTGACAGTGTGTTGTCAGTGTCGCACTGTCAACACTTGATGGCGCGTACACACGTGTGCCTGTCGATGATTGGCTGACTTTAAAAGAGTAACAGCTGATGTTTTAGTCAGACTGTCGATCATAAAAGAGTCTTTCAAGGATAAAGAAACTAATACTTTGGGTCGACCCTGGCAAGTATGCCAAGCTTCATCCTCTAACTGCATGTAGTTGAATAGTAACAGAGACTGAAATATTATTAGTGCCTCGATCGGGTAATATTTCAGGTATAAAGTTATGCAAGAGCAGATGATATTCAGAGAACATTGTGGTTCCATAAAAAGTTATACGACTGGCAGGAGATAGCATGCCGGTATGTAGATGAAGAAAGGAGTTGGCCCTTGCCGGAATTCCATTCCGGGAAACACTTTTCGCAGATGAAAAAGTGCAGGTCACTGCTTTCTTATTCAAGGAGAACTCCCTGTCGTAGATAGGAAAGCTTGGACATCGTTTTCTCCACGTAAAATATGAGACTGGTTATGATGAATTTATGTCGAATTCGGGTAACTGTGGAATTCATCTTTTCGCTTCGAACTTTGCCGGAATTGAGAGAGGTAGCAGCTTTTATTTCGGACTAACCAGACGGAGGGATTAATTTGTTGCCGGGCGCAAGCAAATGCTCGGACATAATTAGAAAATTAAAAAGTTGGCTGGTATTAATTTCTCGGGCGGCTATAAAGGCGAGGAGAGCGGCTTGCTATTCATAAAAGTAACTCGGCAAAGTTTTTTTCAGCCGGCAGCACCGGCTGATGTTAGCCGGGGGTGGCGGCGGAGCCGGCGCGTCTGCGCTCCTCGTCTTTCCGAGCATTAGCATTTAAATTACGCAAGACAACCTGTTATGTGCGACGACATTGATGCTTTCCACAATGCCGCGGCATTTATTCCCAGTAGTTATTACCCACTTCCTTATCATCGGATGTAAGCTCGTTTTTTCCCTGGCTTCGCGATAAACCTCCGGTGGCAGCGAAGTAACTCGCGACGAACACCTTCCGTATAGTCAATAGTGTCCTTGCCACTTCTCGCGTACAGAAATACTCTGCAAGTATTAGGGAACGGAATTTTCCTTTCCAAAGTTTTCTGCCCCGGCGTTGATTCATCATCGTCTTGGCTCGCAAGAGTATATTCCACGGTATAATCACTGAATGTGGAAAACTTCCACGCTCTCCCCCGACGATTACTCATCACGGACTATCGGAGTTCCTTTCTCTCGTAGCGGAATCGCTTGAATTTTCTGCGCAAAGTGCTGCTCAATTGGGAGGAGCATTAACGTCGCTCTCTACCAGGAGCTAAATGCGACGATAAATAAAACTCGGCGAGTCGACGGGGCAATGCCAAATGGCGGAGATCGACTGTCAAAGAGGTCCCCCGGAATTTCCATAATGATGTTATGTTAATATGTCAGTTGGTTCGGCGCGCACCCAGAAAATTCCCCATACATGGTCCGCGCCTTTCGTCTGGCAGAGTGCATTTTCGGTTAAACAGCCACTTGAGCGGCAGGGTGCATTCGGGTGTAATATATATTTCGTGATAGAATACACGTGGGGAGGGCGAAATCGACATTCGAGTGCACTTTGCGTCCCAAAGGTGCCCTTGCGAAAGCTTACAGCGAAACAGCTCTGAAAGTCGATCGGCAGCTTGCTGCCGCTTTTGTTGACGTACACGCGCGCGCTCGCCCCGGCCGCCGGCGTTCTCTCCTCCAGCTTCTCGGCGCACCAATATTTCCCCGAAGTTATATGGGCCCACCGAACAGCGGGGGGCTAATCCTCCAGAGCAGCCGTTTATCCCCCAACTCCGCGGCCAATTTCAATTCCCCGCCACACAAATGAAGATCATCGTGGCCCGGTTATTGAGAGAATAATGAATCCATGTCCCGAATAACATCCCGCTCTCTCTTATAGATCCAGACCTCCTGTGATTCAGAAAACACCAGGGCCACATTCTTACGCTCTCCAATACAATAATCCAATTCTATTCTGGGAAATGTCATTCGCGCTCCAAATAGACCAACCTTTTTCTGCAGATCTATGTTTGTCCGTATGCTTGCGCTGATTAAAGTCTGAGTTTTCAGAGGAGAGATTAATTGGGATCAGTGATTCTCCGTATGTGGCTACCGACCACCCTTCAGCCCCCCGGGATTCCTAATTTCTCGGATATATGCATAATCGCAAGCGATTAATAGTAAGTGGGTCTCTCCCACCCGGGCGATTATCAGTAATGTAGCATTGTACATCTTTTTCTCGCCATCTTTTCCTTTCGGGCTCTTGTCTAACGTCTAATGTCCAGTCTCGCCAGTGGCTGATCATGTTTAGTCAACGATAAACTTAATACTCTTTAGTGGGTCAAGTCTTGGTGAAGTTCCATGGAGATTGCGGAAGCGGTCCATTTCCCTCTCTCTCTCGGTCTGGCGTAGAAAGAAAGACGGGAGTTAGGCGATAACAGCGAAGAGTGATAACGAAGTGACAGAGGCTGAGGGCGCCTAGCCGGAGAGAAGAGGAGAGCTCCGTCGCGGCCACCGGCGAAAACAAACAAGAAAGATTCCAAATTCACTCGTGCGTACCGGTGTAGAACGCACGAGATAAGAAAGAGTCGTCGGATTCCTTTCGAGCGAAATCTCGTGCGAATTTCGAGATAAGCGGAATCCTCCACTTATGTAAATGATCAGTGACCATTAGCTGGACGGCTAACGTCGCCAGATATCCCACACAGTCAAGCTGATCTCTCTAGTCAAGTGGTCTTCAACGAACATCATAATCTCCTCTTCCGCGACTCAGCATCTCCTCCCCCCGCTCTCCCTTTCGCTCCCTCTCGCTCTCTACCAGTAGTTTAGCTCTTTGATAAACATTAATTCCAACCAAGTTCCTTAAATTACATGGCGCGGTGGCCGATGGCTACTTTATATTCAACGTTGCGCCAATGATGGCCAGGCGGTCTCGACTCTCTCTCCCTTTTTTCTCCCGATTTTATTCCCTCCACTCCACTTTTTCTAGCGCGTTATTGAAAAATTTTCAATGCACCGCGGCAACATAGTGGTCCTCCGGCGCGGCGCCGTTGCCACCGGCGGGCGTCGCCGCTAGTTGCATTATCCCTTCATTCGGGAAACAATTTCGCGAACGATTCTGCGTGAGCGGAATTAAAGGCCGGGCCGCGGCCGGATAATAGCGGTTAGCATAAATTAAGGATTAACTTCGTCGCCGGCCAGGCCGGACCGCGTGGCGTAATGTTGCTCCTATGCTAATTTCTTATCGTCTGCAATTACTTCATCGCACGCATATCCCCCCCGGGCCGGAGGTCTATGGTGTGTGCACACTGCAGCTTCCCGGCTGCTAATTGCCAGCTAAAGAAGCGCGCGGGGATCAGCCTTATTACAGGTGCAGAGGTGCACTCTTTCGACTGGCGTGGCGCAAGCTGCTTATGCCTCTTTGTAGCTACACACTCTCTTTCCCCCCTCTTTATCTTTTCCCCTAACTATCCGCCGCGCCGGGCTCAAAGACTTTCACGATGTATAACGATTATCATCCTAAATTGCCAGCGCGCGCAATTAGAGCGTCCGATACGCACACGGCATTCCGAGAAATAGAGCCCAATTCCTAGAGCCGCGATTTTCTTATCATCGGCTGTTTCAAGCGTCGACTTTGGCTTCAAGTGCCATGTACGATCGTCAGCCGTGCGGGGTTCTTTCGCGACGTGCACGTGCGCGAGCATTCGAGATGCACATATTGCGGGCATTATGTAAACCGGGGCGAATGCTCGTTCCATTAGCGTGGGGGCTTATCATTTATGTAAGAAATCACGTATGTAGATTCGATATGCTTGGCCTGTAACGCGCGCGTCGGCCTCAAGCAGCTCGGAGTGGCTGGCGGTTTTTCCAGGCTTACACGCGCCGAATAGTAAGTAATTCCTCGGCGGCGCGGCTGCTCGGCGAGGGCTGGGGCCGGAGGGAGAGAGAGAGAGAGAGGACGGGATGTAAGAGGTGTCTTAGATAGTGCCGCGTAGGCACCGACTTCGAAAGTAGGTGTGTCGCGAAGTAATCCCGTTGCCGGCTACGGGGCACGCATATGATGAGGCTAGATTGGGATACGACACCCGAGAGAGCTCGCTCGTGTCGAGCCTCGCTCAATGATCGAGCGAGCATCAGATAGAAGAGTCTGACGATTTATCGGCGCTGGTTCGCCGATCGGCGGGCATTATTATTCCATCGAGAGAATTATTGGCGCAATTAAGCGGCCGGCTAAACGGTTTTAAATACTCGGACAGTGTCGTCGCACTCTTTTGTCAGCCCCGGGCATCGATCGCCCCGGGAATATGCCTTTCTCTCTCGCCCGCTCGGCTCGTCGCCGTGGAATTTTGTATAGCCCTCCGGTTCCGATTTTATCAGAATTCTCCTTTTTTATGAGCCCCGCTCCGCAGCCAGTGGCGCTCGTAGATGTATGTCGATGCGTACATGGGTGTACATAGGCCGCGGGGACGATGCAGGGTTGGACTTTGAGTCGGTCGGATACACCGCGTGGCCGGAACACATCGCCGCGGCAACCGGTACCATTGTACCACGGCGCGCGACGCGCGGCGCGACGTTCCGTTCTGCACATGGTAAATTTAAAAACAGTATGTAATAGTGTCGCCGGGTACATTGAGCGCTAATGCTTTTATCGTGTGAATATTGATGAACGATGTCGACCGAGTACACGCTCCGTCTGGCGCGAATATGCCTGGTTGGGCTCGGCCTATTGAGCTTTTAAACAAAATTCTTGTTTAACCACCGGCTTTCCACGTCTCCACCGGTATGCGTGCGATATTCTATGCTATATTCCCGGATTTTTATTATCCCGTACCGCTGATTCCCATTTTTACGCATCTCTTTCGCCGCCCGACTGCGGCCTGTCTCGTAATTCCCGAGGATTTCCTTGGGGCCCTGGTACTACATCGGTATCGTTTCTCGTGATTAGGGAGTTCACTGGTTCCATTGACTTTATACCTTTCGAAAGTGCGGGTATATCTCGTGATATCGGATATAGAATAGCGAGCTCGCTTTTCTCGTACGATTCGGCTGATCTCCAATGTAAATTTACGAGGACCGTGGTCGCTCGCTCCCATTCCAACGATTCGGTCCTTATCGAATATTAATGCAAGTAATGCGCTTCATCCCCCGTAAGCGATATCCGCCCGTCCCTCGTAACTCCTTCTCTTCGCGGCGTAGTCTCGCGCTTTTCCAACTCGACTACAGAGGCCGAGTGCCATTTCATCCCCGAGACTCTTAATGTATGCCAGTGGCTCGCCGGGCGCAATCTTGTTTGCAGGTGTATCGGCGGACTTTAAAGGGAAATCGAAATACTACTATTTACTTGTTCTCGGAGTACTTATCAAACCGTGGCGCGCGAGCGCGACGCCGATGCAGGCAGTCGGAGGATTCGCGTGCCTGCGCCCCCGCAGATTCAGTGGCGGTGATGCAAACATTGCGTTTGCATTGTACCCCCATTCCACGGGGGAAACTTTTTCTTCGGTGTCCTTTGCGCCCCCGCCCCCCCCCCCCCCCCCGCCGATCCCCTGGATTTCCAATGTAAATTTACAAGCCGGTCGCGGTGGTGTGGAGCGCGCGCGGTCCGCTCTGCGGATGCAGCCCCGATCGAATATTAATGTGCCAGGTCCGGGGATCGCATTTGACCCGATTTTACGAGGACTCGCGCCCGCCCCGAAAAGGAACCGGGGAGGAGGTACACGGCTGACCCGAATCGGCACAGTTTCCAACGCCCAAACCGACTCCGTCTCTGGCCGTCTGGCCCCATTCACCTCTCCCCGTTTCTTTTTCACCAATTCGAGACTTTTCGCAAAGTTCCCTCGCGCACTCCTTTTTCTCTGGCTGCCGGACAGCTTTCTCGCACTTCGATCTCGTTCTTCGCGTGCTCCTCCGTTAAATGAACCGGCGGCGGTCGGGTCACTTCGAAAATTGAGCAGGCCGACGGCGCTGAAATGGGATTTTGGGACCAGTGCCAGTGACGGGCCGCGCGGAGAGCACCGTTCGAGGGGCTAATTACTGCTCGCCGTCGTACGAAGAAAGTTGGACACCCGGCAGATTTATTCCTTGTTACTATGAACTTGTGGGAACAAGCGAGCGACCAATTTACGTTGATACTTCCGTCGATGCTTCCGAACAGGCTAATTTGCGGGAAACTCGTGTTTGACTTAAATTAGTTTCTCCTTGCCGATTGAATATCCCCTTTAATTGGTCGGATCTCCACGCCGGAGATATTTCCCGGAGGTCTGATTGATCTGCATTAACTAAACCGTCCTCTCGATTTTTATCCCCGTGGCTTTGTGCCGGTCTCATCAAACTCGGGCTGGGAGTACGGTCATTGGGTTTGGTGTGCCGATGGAAAGATTGCTCATTGTTTCGGCGGCGCATACAGAGGCAGTGGAACGCCGGCCGGGACTAATTAACGGATGGCCGCCGGATGAATGTAAAGTGGACGGCAATATCGGCGTTAAATTGCTTCAGATTTCTGAGGCGCGCCGGAGTCATTCAGCCGTGAAGAATCATGCGCACTACCGTTGTGCCCTTTATTAAGTGCGTTCTCCATTCGCGGGACAATAATCGCTCAAGAATGCTCCATCATCGGGCGCGCGCGCGCGCGTGTACCCTTGCATCGGCCTCGTCATGTGCGATGCACGCGCGTGTCTGTGTGCCGGCTCGAATTGGTGTGAATGTGCGGAGCTAGAGTTTATCGCTCGTTAATTTGGTCGGTGCTCCTCCATGACTGTGCCTCTCGCTCCCTTTTGTCCGTCTGTCTCCTTCGCTGTCTCGGTGTATGCGCCGTCTATGAAAATATCGAGGCGGCCAAAGTGGGGCCCGATAGAAATCCGGTAATGCGAATGAAGCTCACCGCAAATATTGAGCGAGCGGACTCATTAAACCCGACGGTGCCCGATAAACATTAGTTTGCGCTGGTCTGTTTGCTCGGCACACAAACATCAAGATACATTTTTCTCTCATTATTCTACTTCCGTCTCTGTCCGTCCATCTGTTCTGCGTAGGACGCTAGTTATGATTGCTGTGATTAAACAATCACGCAATATAATATTGACTCCCGGCGCCGAGAGCCCCGATGAATCACGCAGCTCGCCGCTGGAAATATTGTTGCGAAATATTCATTAAATTATCATTGGCGGCCGAAAGAGCGGAGTGGCGCGGCTTCCGCCTAACAAGGTATAACCGAATAGATAAATCATTTAGCGCGGCGGTCGCTCGCTCCCGGAGAGCTCGAGAGGATTTTTATTTTAATCGACGGCGGCACGGTAGCGCGACGCCCAGCTATGCCGAATCCAATTAGTTCGCCGGGCACTTGTGAACGAGAAAAACTTGATGGAATTATTTCGACAAAGCGCCGTATTAATGCGATCATTAATAGAATCGATCTCCTCGCGACTGGCGGCGGGGATGGAATAAAACTTTATTGCCTCGTATTTTGTACTTAAGAGAGTTCGTTTGTGGATTATGCATTATGGAGGCTCATAAGTATATGAGCGGGCGACTGTTCCGATTGAAAATATTTGCGTATTACTGCCATTCGAGAATATAACTTTGCTTGCTGTTATGGCGCGACCGCACTTCTACATGAAATTATCGTGTATGACACATGCTGGCGCAAGCCGATAAAGGTCTCCATTGTTTCGCCCGAGCGTGTGTTACATATCACAACAGGCCGGTCGTCTGGTCGAGCAACCAGGAAAATGTGCGCCCGCGCTCTTGATTGCCGGATCATGAAAGCGAGCGGTTCGCGAGGACGGCTTTCAAGGCTTGACACTTGTCATAACACTCTCGTCCCGTCTCGGCATCACGAGCCGGTTGCCACTTGCTGTTCCCAGCGGGTCCGTCGTGCGCGCAAACTTTAATTGCCGTTTCGAGAGCGACGCCGTCTACAATGTGTGGCGGCAGCGCGCTCCGGAAAGATTGCGCGCGATTAATCGAAAGGCGCCGAGAAGCGGAGAGCTTTTAGTTGGACATTGTGCGGGGAGTTTTGCAATTTTCCACGCGACTCTTTCATCGTTCAGACCGACACTGGCATTGCAATTATCCTCTCCCATTCTCTATTTCGAGCGTGTGATTGGTTGGCCCCGGCCGCGCGCCAGCACTTGGCCAAAGAGAACGTGTACTGCGTGACTGTCTTCGGCTCGGGCTTTTTCTCCGCCCTTTAATCGAATTATTCTTCCACGTCCATTCGTGTTTTCGGCTATTGTTTGAGACGCCGGGGCCGCGGAACAATTTTTTCCCGTCGCGCCGCAGCAAATAATGAATCCACTATATGTCGCCACTTCCTCTATGCGACGTCGTGGAGAAAAACGGCGCGCGAATTAACGCGAAATTATGGAATTCCACGGCACTGGCTGCATATTATGTCAGTTCACTGCCGGTCGTGCCGGTTGCTAGCGGCAGAATTAATTATAGAAACAAGCCGAACGCAATCATCAGCTATCACCGCCACGATTAATTCCCGCTTCAGCCGCCCATCAATTCTAATCTAATCGGTACCGGGGAGTAACAAAGTCGCGGTCACGTTCTTCACCGGCGAGAGACTCACCGCTCAAATATCGCCGATGCTAGATATTCGCGCACGGTCGGTGCACGCACTATTCATTAAGAAAGCCTCGCGGGCTTGACACACGCCGATTACACTTGATTGGCACTTTGCGTCTCGTGGGATCACTCGGCTGCCTATCGGTAATCACTGGCGCGCACAAGGGAGGATATATCACGGGGATGAATCTCTATCTCTTCCCGGGAAACTGCAGAAAGTTAGTTATGTGTGTATTAAATGCACGTCACTCAAGCTTTGAGCCCCTGCCGCCGCCCCCTCCCGGCCCCTTCCCAGCCCCCTCGAATTCTACGCACGCCACTGTCGACAGTATATGCCGCTGTTCGATCGTGTTTGCGTTGGCGGCGCGCGCGCTGTCGGGCTTATCAGCGCGAGGATCATTCGGGAGCAAGTGCCGTCGTGGCGCGAGAGAAGAGTCGCGGCCTTGTCGTTGCACTACTTACCAGCGAACACGCTGGTTACACTCGTGTTGCGCCGGGCGCAACCCGCTCCTCGGAATAATGACACTTTTTATCGCGGAGTCCCCGGGAGTTTGACGAGGCCGCGATTGCCGAGCGGACTGTGACTGATGCTGTTATCAGAGTGGCATTGCAACCGGCCGATCACTGCTGCGTATTCCTAAATGGAAACGGCGACAGGGGGAGGCTCGGCCGGCAGACTAATCTTCCGCAATGACACTCGGAGAACATTGCATTGTGACTCAGGAAGAAGCTCGGGCGGAAAGTGCGATTGGCTGCTTCTTCGTAATTGACTGATTGGAAGCGGGTGTTGGCGCGAGAGGCGGTCATGCCTCGAATCAATAGGGCAGGAGTTGGCTTGTCCCGTACGTGTTAACGCAATACCAATAACCGATCGATTGCCGTGCACGCACGGTTGAAGCCGATTATGCATGCTCTCTCCATGGGCGAGCGCGTCGTCCAAGGCTGCACGGTACCCGACTACTGATAGATTGTACTCGATATTTTAAGGTGCACTGCTACTCCGCAGCCTCCATTACGCCCGGCTCTCGTTAATTCGGCTCCCCCCGGCCCCCTCGGCCCCCTCGCACGCTCGCGCGAGCAATTAAGACACCGACGAATACCGAGCGCACCACGCGGAATCAATGGCATCGATTTCGACTAATGGCTCGCCCTGCTAATGCCGCTCGCCGTCCCCCCACTCCCTTCCTGATCTAATCGATGGAATATCGCGAAAATTGAACCCATAATCTTTAGCGCTAAGACGGAAATCCGCTTTTCCATCATTGCCAGTTGAACGAACGATCGAGCGCTCGGTCGGTCTTTAATGGGAGAACTGCCATTTCCCCGTGGGAATAGTAATGCGGAAATTATATAAGCACTCCGCCAGAGCAAAAAGGTTCGTAAACAAACCGAGCGCTTCCAATCGCGCGCAACAAGAAGAATGTTGTCTGGCGATGGGACGATATACGCAATGATAAATGCTCCCTGTTGATAGTAAGCATCGATTTTCCTTGACGCCGATTGGATACGTTCGTCGTATCTTATGATTGCAATTCTAGCGTCAAGATTCGCGGCGCATAATTCAATGTCACGTGAAAATTCCGGTGGAACCAACTGAACTCTCTTCCATATTCTCCACTTTTATCCCTCAGCCAAATGTTTATGTAATTACAGACAGTTACGTTTAATCAGATGCTATCTTGTCTGAGAGTTTTTGCGATCCTTGACTCGCGAGAGTTTCCAATCACTGCACCCGGCGTTCTTTTTATAATTTCCTATTCCCGAGACTGGTAGACGACTATCTCGACTACCCCGAAGCAGCTCGTTGAAAAATTGGTTTCTTAATCGAGCGATTTCAACGGATGTAATTGAGAATATTTCCAGCGCTCGGCGCTCTCTTACTGTTACAATCTAGCCGGGTTTGCGAGATTCTTTAATTTCCGACTTCACGAGGGCGCCGCAATTAAATCTCGTCCCGGCAACAGCCTCGGCGCTCGAGCGCAAACTTTTTCTCTCCTCTCTCTATTAGCGACTTTCAACAAATATTTTCTCAACTGCTCGTTCCTCGCCGGAGAAAATGCAGGCGTTCGGATGGCGAGGGATGGCGAGGGGGGAGTGGCTGAATCGGCGAGAGGAGCCTCATGAATTCGGAGCACGGCTAGGTGTGAAATTTCATTCGCAAGGGTCGTCGCCCTGCGGAAGTGCAGGGCGAAGACAACACACGGTTTCAAGAAACTGCTGCCTCCGCTCGCAGCCCGCAAGATATTCCGCTTACGAAAGCTGTCACCGGTATTTGGCAGGCCACCGCGAAACGTGGAAACGTGTCAATGACTGGCGCGCCTGCCTTCGTATTCGCCCGGCCTCGTTTCCCGCTTCCAAGTACACACACACACATCTATTGACACACAGAGCCACGTGGGGCCGCATACATAGATACATGCAGGCCGGCGCGAGGTGAGCGCGGCTTGTGCGCCGGCTGCGACGATGGGCCGCCGAATCGATTTCGATTTCACGGCCAGTTTCACGGGAATTATATTATTTCGGCTTCGACGAAAGTGACGAACGAGTTCGCCGGGAATTTGTAACGAGCGCGCGTTTCTCAGCGAGGCCGTCTCGCCCCAAACAGAGCGCATCTTTCCGCACCTTGGACTTCTTTCCGCCCGATATGTATCAGTACGTGCACGAGATTCTCAGCGGGGATTGCGTCGAGGTATTGATCCGAGTAAAGAGATATATCGCGACGGTGAGGACCGATCGAAATAAAAACTGCCGACACAGAGCGTGCGCTCATAACTTTTATCGATGCCGATCGCTTTTTGACGGGCCAATTTGAGCGCACTTTCGCCGCCATTTGCACCCGAGCGACGGGCGTCGCGACTCCAATCGTTTCAACCACTGTTTTACAAGATCACAAATCACCGACGATTTGTGTGCCGCCGCCTTCGTTCACTCACCTGTCGAATTTCGTTCAGACACCGCGCACGGATCCGGCGACAGTGAAAAGCTTTAGTAAGCGAATCCGATACAGAGACGTCCAATCTCTTCGCCTGTGTTACCGTTCCAAGCTCCTTTTCTTCTACCTGGCACCTGCAAGGATGTGCTTGTCGTTAAATGTCACATGGATTCACTCACCCATCGCCACTCTCGTCACCAGATAATTCGCATATATCGCGGTCGCTTCGTCATATACAATCGCCGATAGCGTTCTTCTCAATTTCTTCTTGTCATTTTACGATCGATAAACGACTCGATAAAATAATAAACCTATCAAGAAACTAGTCCCGGTGAGCTTCAATTAATTCCCCGACTGCTTTCGAAACGCGAATTCACTCGCACTAGACAATCAACAATAAACGGAATGCGACATCTGCAATTAGGAGATAAGGCGAGAAATCAGTAATTAATTGACAGTGGACCTCGCTCCAACATCGAGCGGCGGCTTAACTTTAGTGCTGAGTTGGAGATTAGCGGGATTCGAGTGTGCATCAATTGTCTCGTGGTGCGATGCAACGACAAATCCGAGGGGGGAAAGCCGCCGGTCCATATCGGGCCGCTGGAAGGGCCGCAGAGAGGGTACGGTACGGACGCGGGGCGTCGATGAATTTTAGTTCGAGAGCCGCTAATCGAATTGCAATATTTATCAACGCTCCGCATTGTCATTGACTTCATATTGGATTAACGTATATTCTGCTAATCGCGTCATCAGTAACGTAATTAATTTATTTTAACGAACTCGTGCATTAATTACTTAATCAACTTCTACCGCGCGCGTGCCCGCCAGTCCCAACGTGTCGCCGCCGCTCCGCTGCGGCTACATGCGTACATATACGGACGAGGCACATAATTATCTCACAAATGACCGATGGAAATCAATAGAGCGGGGTCCGGTGGGCGCTGTACCTCGCACTGGAGAATCGCGCGATCTCTCGCGAAGAAGGGCACACTATCCCGAGAAAAGCACTTGGAACAAGGTCACCCAGGTGCACAGGGGCTTCCGGTCCCGGGATCAACTGCGCTCAAGTAATCCAGCTTGTCGACGCTTTACTTCACTGCCTGTCACTGGGCAGGCTGCCTCGATCGTCTACGAAATGGTGCCGGCGACTGTGTCTGGTTACCGGTCGTCCTTGCACTCTGCCACTCCAAAATCTCAGATAGAAATCTGCTAATTTCAGATTGCTTCGTCGCCGACGGTCAAGAGTGGGTGGAGAGAATGTGCGGCCGTTGTAATTCTTGCGATTAGACGTCGATGATTGGACGAATTCCTCGATATTCCAATAGGTACTTCTTCGGGGTGGGGAGTGAGGTGCCGGTGCGTGTGTCACTGATAAGGCGCCTCTACTTGGAGCGCTCGTAGAACCTGTTAATCGACAGATGTTGCCGGTACCGCACTGGAGAAGCGTGTCCTCACTGGCAGTCGACTCGGTCCTATATATAAATCAGTCCCCGGCCTGCCCCTCCGCTGCCCCGGCAAAAGGCTCGTATCCCTTCTCTTTTATGGGCCCCCCTTGCTCCTTCGCGTCGACCCTAATTTTCGATCGATCCTGTCGATCGCTCGTCAATTCGCCGGCCTTCCGCGCGCTCCTCTGACTGACACGACAACGCCACGCTCGATGACGTTGCATTCTTTATCGGCCGTGAGATAACAGACTCTGCTGTAATTGTACAGATTTTTCTTTTTTATTTGTTGTCGCGCGAGTGACGGAATCTGTGTTTTGTATTACAGCTGTTACATCTTCCTCGGTTTCATTTCTGAATTACGCTCATGCAACAGTACATGAGAACCCTGTGTGTGATGATGATTACGTATTTCCTTGTTAGGATTCCAGTAACCGTGACTCGGGTTCTTTTCCTCTGTTTCGGCACATTAATCAATTTTACAGGAAAACGTAATCACGTTCCCTGGGAGCGTGCACCGTCGCCCAGCAGTAAGCGCAGAGATAAAGCTCATTTGCGAACTCATTAAGCTAACAAATAAATGTAGAGGGCCGGCCGTGCAAACTATAGTTAGCCGCCGAAAATGATGTTAGCCCGGCTCTCTCTAAAACAGTATTATTAATAATGGATGTTTAGCAATGGCCTGTGTAGCCGTGCCAATTAAATTATATTGGCGCGTGCAACGTCCATCGGAGGTTATTGATTTCCATTCGGTCATTGAGCTATTTTCATCTATACATAACATATATCGGTATATAATCCGCGGTTAGATCGATCGGCCAAGAGACAAATCGCGGCTAATTGGGCCTGTACTATTGTGGTGCTTCGGAAACCAATAGTTGCACTATTTACAATATACTAATTAGATGGGCTCAATATACCGGGAATCCATTAGTTGGCTGCTCTTGATTCCATGCTGTCATCATCTTTCCCACTTAGCACTCCGGAAACACGACGTGTGTCACCACTTTTGATTGATTGATAAAGATCGTTACACGAGCTTAAAAGAGTATGACGTTGCAGTTCTTCTAACGCGGCTTATTGGTGGTTGCGTCAATTGAATAAAGAGCAACATTGAACGAATGCTTTATGATTTGCGAATTTGCTGGGCCGTCGGAGAAGGGAACGGGTTAGAAGGACGATGGGGTTACATGTGGGAAATTGGGATATGTATCTTGAATGGCCGTGCCGTGATTCCCGAGCGAGCCGAGGGTTGCCGAGTGTAGACTTAACTGATAGATACATTAATCAACGATGCTTACAGCTTATTATTAGCAATCATGGTGTATCTGTACACGTGTCTCTCCGCACAATAAACAGAAGCGCGTGCGCGCTATATCCTCATTGGCTTCTGTATGCATGCGTACACAGTAGGTCCCCCAATTTCTCCCAAACGAACACGCTTTAGGAACACGTTTTCGCCAAATCTTTCATTTCCTGCACCGGCGCCGATTGACTCGCGATCTGCGCTTTATTACGTGCAATTCGCGTAAACGTTTACGCGCTCGCCCACCCGCTTACAGATAAACCAATGATTGGCGAGATTTTATCTGACCATCTGTAAATGTTACGATGACTGGACTTATCGTTCGCATTAGACCAACTCGTTTCACGTCATTCCGACGGATCAAATGCTTTGTGACTAGCCGACACTTGCGGTGGTTTTGATAAACCCTAGTATTTCTCATTACGTCTAATATGCGTTTTTTTAATTAGCAAGCCTATAACTGTGACAATGGACAATGGAGCGGGAAAAAGAAGGCTTCGAGTACAAAGTATTATATACTGCCGGTATAAATGTCGCAAAGTTCTTGCCGGTTGTTTAATCGCTGGTCGTTGGCATAAAAAGGTAATTCAGCTTAACGACGATCGCATTGTCCGCTGGCTTTAATGACGAAATGATCCGGAGCGTTTCCCTTTGGTATAGAGAATGGGTAGGCTATCTGCGCGGTCCGTGCCTTCCTGACAAGAGCGGTCGATGTCGGGTCGGTTAATCAGATGAAGGGAGCCGAACCGTTTTGATCGCTCAATGAGTTACATGTGAGCGACAAGTGGCCGGGCCGATGTCACCAAATGACTAAGCGATTATCGCCGAGAGTCTGACGCAACTTATTCTACCAGTCACGCGTCCTCGGATTTTCTCCTTTCATCGCCGCCATCCGGAGAATGCATTGATCACTCTGCTCTCCAGTGGACGGTGAAAAAAGCGCTTGGCCGCCTTGGGATTCGAGATGCGGAGTTTCCCATAAACTCGGCGAGAGATGGTGCACGTTTCCTCGGCTAATACGGTCATTCGTATCAATTTGCAAGTTCCGCGTCACTAATTGGCGACAGGATTCGCGGGGTTCGGATCATCGGGGAATATTAATTAAACGAATAGCTAATACGCCCGATGAAATTGGCTAAATAATAAGGCGAGAGAGATGCGCCGGGCGGGCCCGCCACGGCCCGTACCGACCTCTCACCTTGCATTATACATTTTAATCAGGGTTATCGGTATTAAGAGTGCTTTAATTATTCCTGGCGGATTAGCACCCCGGAAAACATGGCGCGCAGTTATTTATTGCCGGGCGCGCCTAACTTAATTCGCCGATCGCGCTTTTGGCACGAGTTTCCTCGGTTAAATGAATTGGCTCCGGCGCTGGTAATCCTTGACGGCTCGTCCAGAAAAACTGGCTGAAAAACCCCGCTGAAACTCCGAGCCAAGTGTTACGCGGGGGGCCCGGATCTATTTCCTTAACCGGGTAATTCAATTAGACGTCGCGTAATGAATTTAACGATCGATATGCTTGACAATTAAGAGATTGTTGAGCAGGTGCTTTCATAGTTGGAGAAACTCTCCAAATCTAAGCAAATGTCACAGGTTGCTTACACAATAACGTTGCACAATACTACGACGAGAGTTCACGCAATGTTGTCTTTTAATAATTGCGCAAGTCGATGAGGGGGAAATGAAAGATTGGCAGGAAGGTATCTTTCATCAGCCAAGCACTGCTCTCACCTGATATTCGCCGGGAAATCCAGGTGTTATTGGCTCCGTCTAGTCCGTGAATAACTCGGCGGTCGGTGACGATATTGGAAGATTCGTTAATGGCTTTATCGGGGAATCAATCGAACGGTCATCGATACACCGCCGGGCGAATTAAGAGGCGATCTCTGCCGCGCCAGGTGGTTTTTCATGGTGCGGCTCGAGTCAGGTGGCCGAATGAACTGAGCGCGGGCATGGGAGGACGCGAGGGCGACGCGACGGCTCGCATGCGGCCTGTTACGCGGCCCACGTTGGGAATGTCGCTCGTTACGGCGGCTCCTGCGGTCCATCATGCCGCATGCGGTCTGCCACGTCCAATCGTGCGGGCTGCAATATCGTACACGCGAAATTTAAACCTCCCGAACTCGTGCGTCTCTCCCGGCGCTCTCGTTCCTCCTGTCGTTTCCGATCCGTGAAATTAATTACCTGCCGCGGCAGCCTTGTTGCAGTTTCCTCGACTCCTACAATCACCGTGTATTACGGCACGGCCGTACGCCCGCGCACTTTTGACAGTGCAAAATTCGCCAGGCCTCATCCCTGTTTGCGCGGGGTTACCGGGCACAAGCGGAAGTACACTGCTTTCGAAGTAGTGTTACCAGCCGGGAGAGTTTCACCCGCGCACTTATATGTGCGTAGGGAGTGCGGGCGACGGGGAACGGGGGAGAAAAGCCGGAGTGATAAAGTTTTAAATAATCATTCGTAGCAGCGTAAAGGGAGCTCTCCCGGCTATACTGGCTGTTTTTATTCCCGGCGTGCGGTACTATTTCTCGTGTGTCTATTAAAATCTTTTATCCCGAATTATGCCCGGCGCACTGCGGATAAAGCGCTTTTCAGACGGGCTGACTGTGCCGCCCGCCGACTGAAATGCAAAGTCGGACTCCGTTCATAAAAAAATCACTGTTTCGTCATATCCCACCATACCCTACCGAGCTCTCCTGCCCTCTCTCTTTTTGCCCTTTTGGCTACCGCTCGGCGCGTTTATAGAATTTGGCGGAAATGACCCGGTATAATCCCGAGTTTCGCCCGAACGACCCATCGAACTCGAGACTTATTATTACTCATATTACGGAGAAAGTAGTATATTTCAGTTATCAGGATTCACTGAAAAATATGATAAATTCAACGTGACGTTGGCAAAATATTATTTTCATCGCACCTGAATTATCCGGCTGCACTCAATTCTAACAGATATAGTTGCCCTATCGGAAGTTCTGTGTTGAAGTCCCCTCAAGCACCAATTGACCGGACAATCAATAGCGTGACGAAAGACAACTGTAGGTATATGCGTGCATTATCAATCGGGTGATGTAATATGACTCAGTCATCGCACGCTTTATGATAATACACGCGATTGAATTATGCCCCTGATTAAGATGCGAGTATCGCAGACTGGGGAAATCAATGACTTGCCTCGTCGAACAAGCGGAAGTCTAGTCTGCACAAATACTCGAGCGATTTCAATCAGCCGATATACTTTCGATTAAAGAAATATTAATTAATTATTGCGACGAGTAAATGCCGGTAGGATCATGCGGGGTCAAGCGCAAATAACCGATTGCAGTAAGAAGCACTTAAAACTGTTGGCCGGTAATTCACGTCGCCCGGTAATCCGGCGTTTCCGCTCTGGGCCTTAAATCCTGACCGGGCGTTTAATAGGCGAGTGCGCAGCGAGTGGTCGAAAAAGCCGCTAGAGCAACCCCTTCTACCCTTAGCCGGCAGGGGGTGCTGCTCGCGTTGGCGGCGGCGGCGGCGGTGGCCGCGAGATTTAATGGGTTTCGCGGAAGGTGGCGGCGATATTGCGGGAGCGCAAATTCGGCCGCGTAATTCCGCGATCCTGACAAATTGCATTATTATATGGCGCGGCCAGCAGCGCCAGCAGCAGTGGCATAGCAGCAGCAGCCGGCCAGTTCCCTCGAGGACTGCAGTCGTTCCCATGGTACCAGGCGTCGCAGGCAGATCGTGTTTCTCGGCGGAGTCCGTAAATGGTAGTCTGGATTGCGGTGGGTCAGCAGGAATAAAAAGGGGAGCGCTCTCCCCGTACTCCCGGTGTCCCGGGGAAAAAGGGGCCATCGACGTGGCACTGGGCGCTCTCTCTCTCTCTCTCTGGCCTCGAGCCGCGACGGCGGAAGTTGAGCCGATCCTTCGGATACCGAATACACGTCGGGCTCCGCGCGTCACAGAGCCCCGCCATGTATAACCCATAAACCACTCTCGAGACTCGTCAAATTCAGCCGGCGCCGAACTTGGACATATCTCGGCACTCCCTATTGTTCTCAACTCTATTTGGCCAACTGGAGCCACTGGCGCAGTTAATCAACTATATACTTTAATCAGCAACTGTATCCTACTTGGCTGGCTCTCCTCTCCTCGCCCTCGCTCTCTTTCCCGGGTCAGCCGCGGAGCCGGAAACTCGGCGGAAAGCTCTTTAATATTGCGATAACGTTTATGCCCGCGTAGCCTATATACCGGCGCGGCGCGGGGGCGGCCTTTTAAGGAGGGCCCATAAATTTTCGAAGTAGCCGTAAAATGATTATAAACGGCCGAAGTTATCCTTAACTGTGCGCCGACGTTGATTTAACGTGGACTTTACCCGGCTAACGGGGCGCTCGCGAGCCGCTGTATATTGTTACAGGGCGAGCACGCGTCTTAAGTGCAGTCTTTTCTTAACGAAGTGCTCCCGCCCGCTTCACATGTAGTCATTTCATATGCGCCCATTCACCGCCCGCTCTAGGCCGAGACCGCCCTTTTGACTTGGCCAGTGGGGCGTTCATTAAAAATTATACTTCGCAGTGAACCTTAAGAGTTTTAACACGCGAGTGCATGAACCGCGGGGCAGGGGGGGGGGGGGGGGAAGCGAAAACTTATTGATCGCTTTCACGGCATCTCGTTAGAGTAGGTGGCGGCGCGCCCTCGAAAGCAGAAGATACTTATTACCCCGGTGGATAGAGTGGAACTTGGTGAAAACAGCGAGGTGCTGGCTGAGTTTACCCAATCCTTATCCAATCTCACAATATCGAGGTGCTGATCGATCGAATCACTGGGAGAGTTCTCGCCGAGCTCCCGCAGCCTCGAACCGTTAGCCCGCGCGCGGTACTGGCTTAGAGGCCGGAACTCCTGTTTGGAAAACATCGACCGCGATTAACACTACCGTCTCGGCGGCGGGGCGGGGGGGAATCGGTACTCTACCTCTTCCAACACAATGAAGCACTTAGCATTAGCGATCGGCGCTGCATTGCCGGGAGCTCGCAGCAATTAACGTACTTTTTAATTGGAGCGCGAGCAATGCGTTGCCGGCGTTGCACCGTTCTCGCATAAACACAACAAACCATTAACGCACTGCCAACTTTTCGTTTTTGCCGATCGAGCCGCGGAACTACGCGGCAGTGCGCGCTCGCTCCGATGTGCCTTAACTTTTTTAACGAGCTTCAAAATCCGCACTGCAGCGCGAGAGCAGCGCAACGCCGAGGGATTTCACCGTCGTGTAAATCAGTAGCCGGCGAGAGATCGAATGGGGATCGGTAGAGCGAACTGCCCGGGGCCGTAAGGTGGAAGTTGCCCGCTCAATTTCCCTTAAAGGATTTTTCGAAACTTGGGATTAGGAAAATTGGCCGGGGAGAGTGGCGCGTCGCGGCGCGCCGCGGCGCTGCCCTTATACTCGGCCGGGATTAATTACTGGATGATTCCGCTGATGAGATCTGTACCACGGCCCGGGGAGATAAAGAGAGTGGGAGCGGAAGAATGAGCCGGGCTAAGATTAAATATGTTGTAAGAAGATTAAAGTACCATCGGTGTTTGAAAGTTTCACTTGGAGCTCTCGGGGAAAAAAGAGAGGAGGCGGAAGTGGAGAAGAAGAAGGGGGCTCGAGGGAAGACACGAGGCTCTTTAACCCCTTCTTGGCTGAGGGCTTAACGAGCCCAAGAGCCCGAGTATATTGTTGCGATGATCCTTAAACGAAGTCTCCTCGTTCCGAGGCACTGCTCGATGAGCGGCTGTACCCCAAGAAATTTAAACTCTCCTCGTCCCTCGTCCCTCGTCCCTCGTGTCCCCTCCTCTCGCTCTGTTTCTCCCTCTTCGAGTGGAACTCTCGATGCGATCTCGTTTGCGGGATCTTTGAGGAGCGATTATAAAAATAGCAGTGGCCGCCGGTAACGAGGGAAAAGGGGGGGAAATTCGTTCAAGGTCCCGGCCGTGGACCTTAACGAGCCAACTATCCTGCTGATTAGATCTCGGGGGGACAGCAATTAAGGCTCTCTGTACGCCCGAGGAATAAATGACTCTGGAATTAATATGCCGCAATAGGGCGGCTTTGGATTATCAATCCCATCCAATTCCACTTTCTCCAATCAACCATTTAATCGGCCAATGCTTCTTGCATGCCAGCCAGTTGACAGATGACGCTAGCAACTGATGGAGGCATAATGAATCAGTGACACTTGGAATTACTGGATCCTCGAGTCATCTCATATCGGAATGCCTTGACCCACATTCATCGGTCAACTCCGCACGATTTTTCACTGTCATCGTCGTCTCCGAGGCGATCCAGAACCATCAGATAACACAGTCATTACGCGGGAGAAAAAATGCCGACTGACCCAGCCGCATTTTCCTTGCGGCACGCGGGTCGCTTGCCAATTAGCACTTAACGATCCAACTATTCCGGGCGTCTGGCTGCGTGTCCTCTCATTAGGCGTACAACCCCAAATCAAGGAGCGTCGTCGGCTATAACGCTCCATCCTCAATTGCCATGTCAAATGCATCAACGATAATAAAACTTGTCGATCAGACGTGCCAAGCACTCGCTCTCCCGCCTAACAGCCCCATTTCTATTCTATCAATTCGCGAGTAAGCAAGATACTGCATACCAAATGAAAGGATAATGACATTTAAATGGAAAAGCTTCGTTCGCCTTATAAATATTTTCTCGATTAACCAGTGAACCAGGTTATTATTAATAGTGCGATAGAGATGAAATCCTGGCGAGGTATATGCAGTGCAGGGAAAGCTTGCACAAAAGAGACATAGCGGAGTATAACGTGACAGTCAGTAGACGAGCATGGCACCACACGTTACTTTCCAATCTGGAAAACGTCGCCCGATGCAGCCAACATTGATCTGCCTTTATCCATGGATACCGGGTTTACCTGCTACGTGACTCTATGCCGTCCATCTCCGGCAAATCGAATGTTCCTGTCAATTGCTTGGCCAAGGGGGAGCACCTTGAAATGAAACCGATTCCACTGCGCCTGTGCGAGAGATAATCTTCGCCAAGCGGAAAGTCACATTTTATTGGGGAAAGGGAAAACTAGGGAGAGATATATTTAGATTGTGGATAAGCTCGGATTCAGAATAGGATTCTTTTGAGTGGAAGACTCGTGTTTGAAGTTATGTCATTTTGGGGCTCACCCTTGTCTAAGCGGCTTCTAGACATCTAGACAGTCTATCGGCGATCCCCGTAAAGGGGATTCTAGCTTTCTCGATCGACCTCGACTTGATCTTCGATGACAAAGTACAAGGGCAAATACATACATTTCCCGCGGAGGCTGCCTCACGGCGGCCTCCCATAAATCATCGTCGTGGACCGAATTTCGATGGTGGCACGTGCCACCGGCGGGAAAGAATTTATGTCCGCGCGCAGCGTTAGCCGTGCGAGACAGATCTCGCTGATCGTAAAGAGAGAAAGAAGGGCCCTAAATCAAAAGGGGACCATCGTCCTCCACGGCAATTGGTCGCGACAGTGTAGCGCCCTCGCAATAAATCCCGGCGTGTACTCAGTATCGCGAAGAACAAGATAGGAGGTGGGTATGTTTTTCGAAAGACGGGATATGCTTCTTTTAAACAGGTAGTCGGAAGCAGCCGGCCAATCGCCGAGGCGAAGGATAGAAATTGCACCGGGAAAGTGAAAAATTGCTCCAAGTTCGACAGGTGGCCCGCAAGGCTCTAGATTCCGGGGCGGGAAACCGGGTAACATCGGTGATTACATTGACCCAGATAGATGGAGGGCGGTTATGGCTAGAATTAATTTTCCGCACGAGTCTCGTCCGCTCTCTTCGAGTGTTGTTCCCCTATGTTGCCCGCAGAACCGGGCGCGCTTTCTCGTATAGCTATATTGAATTCACGACACGTTTCCTATTTTCCCGAAGGTCTGCGGGCTATTTTGAAAAGCGCGCTTTATGATCCGCCCGAAAGTAGGAGGTCAAGAATTATTGGCTTCGCCTGCGCTACCAGGTATATTAGCACTTACCGTTTCAGGGATCCTTTCAACAGGCACTGGTGAATGTGAAGCTTTCAGGTGGATCCGAAAGTGTTGGGAATAGGGGAGTTGGATCAAGCTGGCAAATAAGGGACGGGTTTCAAGAAATCTTTCGCCACTTTCGAGCTTCGAGATTTTATTTTAATCTCCCCAATGTAGCAAGACACTGTAACAGTATTTATAATAATTAACACGCTCGCGCGTCGCCGCCGCGACAACAAAGTTTTGCGGTTGCAATATTTCTCAATTTGTCTTCTCAATCTTCGTCAATCACCCTTATAATTCAGTCTGAGATTCGATTATTGCTATTTCTGTCTCACGCTCACGCGAACTGGATCTCGCGGCTGTGCGATGGCCAGCAGCACTCGAGCGGATCACCATGATGCTCGATGATCTCGTCCACGTATCCTGGCGTCCACGCACCCGCACACACATGTGTGTCACTGTTCATCGTCTTTCGTCGAACTCCACTGCCTATGTATATTCCTACGTATAATGCGCCAGCCTCCAACGAAACTCTCTAAGACGGGGGGGTTTCGATTTGCGTTTGCTCGGTGTATTCAGAAGAGACGGCAACGATTATCCCTGTCCTTTTCTTTTCTTTCTTTAAATATAGATTACCGTGAGAGAGAGTTTATGCGTATGTATATATACATATATATATATATATATATTATTTTCTATATATTTATAGATTTATGTGTGCATATATATGAATATATATACATACATAAGGGTATAGGTGTTACACATGTGTACAATTCTTCTTCTTCCGCTTCATATACGCTCCTCATCTGTATATGTATATATACATATACGTACATAGTTTTGTTACAAGGCACAGGTAGCTTACACACTTATGTCACTCGCAATTATCTTCTTGCAACCTTTACCCATCTATCACGACCATCCCGTATTTTCTCGCTCGCTCGCTCGCTCGCTTCCATTCTCTCACTCTCGCAGATTCACATTCTCGCACAACCCCTTCCAAGTATCCTGCGGCAGCTCGCTCTCACCGGCCACTATTGCTTATCTTATACCATACATCCGAGAGACTACAATGATATCCTGCTTGTTTTGTTAATGATTTCGTCGCTTAACTTGATAGCGCTTGCCAGCGGGTTTCGCGAGAACGATCGTCGCCTGCTTTAGCCCGCAACGATTGGCCCGATTGCCCAATGTGTTCGATGCGATGGATTAGAAAACCGCGGTACAAAAAGGGAATGACTGGTTGGAATTGTAGTAGGACACTTGAAATAGATATGGCAAAATGACAAATGGAGAATCCAGTGGAACATTGTTGTTGGAGAGTGTCCGGACACGCCGGGCTCCCGGTATCTGGTTTCGCTTTCGGTTTCAGCTCTCCCAGCCGTCGCACGCCCGCATCTGCGGTCGAAATTGCGTGTATCGATCTTTAATTATGCTCGATTACAGCGGCGGTGAACCGTTGATTTAGCGCGATTGCATTGTTCTCTCTCCGGACTCTCGCCTCTCCATAATAAATTCTAAATAATCGATCAGCCGCTGCTTCTGTCGCCCACTCGAGCCGCACTTCTCAAACAGACCGCGCGCGCGCGCGATGCTTTCCCGTCGCCACCGACTGGAACAATTGATGATTTTCTCGCGTTCTTTTCTCCAAGTCTCGCAATGCCGTTTCCCCAGGATAACAAACAACACGATTAGCATCGCTTTGTGCCAATTGAGTGAGAATAATCCAATTGACACCGGTTCTCGGTATTTCGTGTCGAGGAGCATTGCGGACGGTGTTCGGAGTTCGGACTGCGTCAAGGAAGCAATTGGCGGCTCGCGTGTCTCTGCCAGTGATGATCTCGCTATTTTCGCGCCGGCCCTGGAAACCCACTCCGCTGACCGCGAGCCATGAGAAAACTAGCTCCTCGCATGTCCATCTCCATAAGGAAGGACGACTTTTTGCCGGCGATCGGCCGTGACCCAGTCGAAAGAAAAGAGTCTAACCAATGAATCACGAACGCACAAGAACTAAATCCGCCTGGAGGTCGTGGCGCAGGGATCTCCTGTGATTCCTCTCTGTTTCGGCTTTTTTCCCGCTGGTCCACTGCCAATGAACGATATCGGAATGTAGATCGTGTCGTGGACGGGGCCGCACGGCGAAGGGAGTCACTTGGCAGAAAGTATCCCGGGCCTGATGAGAAAGGGCAAGAAGTGGGTCAACTGACGTCGGGCATGCACCGATCGTTCTCGCGCGCACTCGTGATCGCCGAAGGATTAATCATCTTTCAATTAGACGCGCATTGGAGGAGTCAGACGTCTGGGTCTTGGGCCGCTTGGCTCTCCTCCCTCCCGTCCTGCTCAGCTACTATACGCACGCAACTGCCCCGCGGTCTGCTCTCGTCGTCGAAAGTGGCGCGTAGGACACGTGCCACTTCCAGTTCAAGAAATTACACATACATTATACGACGATATATCTATTATGTACACAAGTATTCTAGGATACGCGCGCGCGGCCGGGCACTCGCTAAGTGGCCCTGGCGGAAAGGGCAGAATGACTTGCCCGGCGGCACCTTGGTCGGCTCCGCTTCGACGGAAACGCCGACAATTACCTGGGATCGATCGGTCCGATCATGCGATTAGAGCTTCCTCGCCAGGATTGCGGATGCACGATTCCGCGTTGACGTTACTTTTTGGTGCGCGCACTTGGAAGGAAGCGAGTGCGGGGATAGGAGAGGATGCAGGACTAGGGAGAGGTTGGAGGAATCGATGCGAAGATCGATCTGCCGCGGTGACTGTATTCCAATTATCGGTCGCGGGCGCGCAATCTTGGGCGCGAGAGTCACTCGGGTAAATAGATTTCAATTACAAAGCCGCGCGCGAAAATAGCGGCGATGCCTGTGGGGAGAGAGGGCATTAAAATTCGGACAGGAGTACCTATCCAGCCGGCACCGCGCCATTTCCTCGGAATCGGGCGGCGCACGCTCGCTCGGTCCGCAAGCGCGATTTCATTTTCCCGGCTCTTTTTATTCTTTCATATTTGCCCTCGCCACCACCGCTGGCTGCCTGGCTGCCTGGCTGCCATCGCCGGTCGCTGCGAAAAAGTATTCTCCTCGTTGCTCCCGATAAAACGATCGGCGTGTCCCGCCCGCAGCAGGGAAACGAGCGGCCGCCGATGATTCGATAAAAAGGTTCGACTGCTCGTCGAGGGATGATTGTCCCTTGATTGAAAACGTCCTCGATTCGGTGGAGCGTGTAGGAGCGCGTCGAGGAGCACCACCGAGGGTGGAGACTAGGGTGGATTTTCATCCCCATATGGCTACCGAGCTACCACCGGCCGGCTTTCTAATCTTCGGCCCGTGGTTTCAAATC
Organism: Crossocerus cetratus; assembly: GCA_963675795.1. Classification (NCBI taxonomy): domain Eukaryota; kingdom Metazoa; phylum Arthropoda; class Insecta; order Hymenoptera; family Crabronidae; genus Crossocerus; species Crossocerus cetratus. The sequence continues at coordinate 15,600,734 of OY776668.1, read as the reverse complement.
ATCCCGGATGCGTCATGCGCCACCCATTAAGGGCGGCCCGAACACATAGACGGGTTCTGACCTTTCTGCCCAGCTAGACCCTCCTTTTTCAAAGGGTCACCCTCGTCCACTCAACCTAAAAGGAATAGCCAAGATTCTGCTTTACTCTTCCCCAGTTAGCCGAAGCAAACGCGCCTTATTACTCCCATGTTTACCCTGCTGGTATTCCCTCCCCCGCTGCCATTTCTCTTCGATCGATTGTCTACAGGTAACTAGATTGTCGCGAGATTGTTAAGCTTGCATGATTTCTCGGTGGTCGAATTGAAGTGGATTTCCCGATACGCTGTCCCGATATCGCCCAATTAATGTCGACCTCCTTTCACGAAAATGCTCGGCCGAGTTCGTGTCTGCGAACTTTTGCAGCCGCGCCCGCCGAGCCGCAATCCCTTTGCTCGATCGGCCGAGCGTGCCCGAGTCCTCCGAGTCCTCCGAGTTCTGTTTTCATTATGCAAGCGAGAAAAGTCAATTTTGAAAGGGAACAAACACAAATTTAATAGAGTTTCAGTTCTATTCAAAGTAGTCCCATTCAAGTGCTGGCCGAACTGCACGGCGGGCGCCCCCTTTCATTTTCGCATTATTTCGCGTCCCTTTTTGCATCCTTGCCGGAAGGTAATTGAAAGCCCGACTGCTGCGGCGATGAGACGGAGGAGGCGGCGTCGGAGCCGGCAGCGCCAGCAGCTCAGCAGCAGTCGGCCGTAAGGGCGGGAGAGTAGTGCGAGCGAGTGAGTTGCAGGCGAGCGAGAGGACGACGAGGACGACGAGGACAACGACGGGGCTACGGGGACGACGTCGCCGCCAATTCGCCGGCGAATATTTTCCCGGGCGAAAGAGTTAAATTAACCATCCTGCAATTAGAGCACTGCAGGATTATATCGCGCGAGACGGCAGCGACGCTACGCCGAATTTCCCGTCCGAATTAAGCGCGAGCGAGCGAGGGAGGGAGCGGCATAGCTATTCGGCGCGCTCCCTCGCAAATGTCTGCAAATGTGTCCGCAACCCTGAAGGACACCAAGCACCTCGGGAGAGGTGTACATTGGGGGCGGGCCTCTCCCGTGAGGAAGAAGCTTCAAGAATGAGCGTATAATCCGCCGCGTGGGAGTAATAAACTGCGGTGGAGTACTCGTACCGACGCGGAAGTAATCTGATAATCCCATTAGACGGGTTTCCATAAAATCGTTAACCGCCAACCGGCTCGCTTAAACGCGTCTTGTTACTCTGGTTCCACTCCCTCTCTCTCGTCTTCTCTTCGCTGCACTCTCACCCACCCCTCACCGCTTACTCTGTCTCATCGCGATGCGCTCGCTTCCGGCTCCGGCGATATCTGGTTATCATCTTTCCCCCTTGCCATTTATGTTTATATGTCCGTTCTGTTATCTCGATGTTGCCCGGCGCACGAGATCAATCCGGCGCGCTTTCGACAGCTCTGCAAATAACATTGATTACGTCCTGCAACCGCAGTCTGCGCTCGAGAGCTCGCCAATCCCCGTCTGTTACCACTGTCTTTCATCGGGCATTCGGTAATTAAATCTCGCGCGGTTACATCGCCGCGTTTATTATCACGGGCAACTTGCGACAGCGTCGTGACGTGAAGAAATCACTCTTGCTCCTTGCCGGTCGATCATGAAAATGGATCTGATAAACTCGAGGTATTAGATATGACATCATATGGATCGATGGAAAGTTAATTGGAATTTTGCGTGCAACGCGACGCGAATGCACGGGCGCACGGGCGCACGGGCGCACGATAGCGAAGGTTAAGGGGGGGGAGCCCGTGCCGATCGGTCACAGGATCAATTTTCTGGCTTTCATTACCGGCTGCATTAGCGGAATATTCGCGTGCGATATTAGGGCCCAATGTAAATTCGTGGGATTAAATGCGCCGAGCGATTGCATCAATCTCATTACGCGGAGCGCATAATGTTTGACGAGAGGCCGGCGGCGCAGCGAGCACGCGGAGCGGCTCGGTCAGTAACGATGTTTGGCGACGCTTCGATAATTATCGAGAGCCCCTCGGCCTTGTTTGCGTCGGGTAAATCGAAAATAATAGAATATGCACGAGTGTGCCAGCCTATGTGTCTCGATGTTCTGTCTTTGCCGGCCAATGGATTGCTTAAGATTCGCTATTCCACACTCCCTCTTTTGTATGTCCGTCGCGCGTGAGCTTTGCAATACATAGGATGAATACGTGTTACCGCTGGCCAATGGCGTGATTGATTATCCTCCTGTTCACCCAGATCTGATCGGATAGGCTTATTAATTACCGGCGTGCCGAGATTGACGCAAGGGATCACCTGTGTAAATCGCAGATTATCTCCTAGAAATATACTACCCGATTATATTCGGCAAGTTGGCGCAACGGCCTCGTTAAATAGGTGCTTCTACGACAAGGAACTTAAACGAGTTAACGTCTGCCCCCTTGATTGGTCTCGACTCGGCGAGATTTTGCATGGCTCCTCCTCCCCTACGCTCCACCGAGAAAGGACTGAACTCGTGGCTGAGTGAGCAATAGGATAGGTCTTCGCTTGATTGGAAACGACTGATTGATAAATCATCTCACGGGCTCTCGACCGCGGGGCATTGTCTGATTGCTGTCACAATGAGCTTATTATCACTAAGAAGCTAGAGAGTCCTTAACCACTAACTCGAGCCTTACAGCTAGACGCTAAATACGCTGCTCTCGTAGGTACTCTAAGGTGCTAATCGTTAAAACCTCTAACTCGTACGTACGCTAATCGTTCGGTGAAAAAATTAAAATCGTTCGTCGCCAGCGCGACCTGCTCCCTTATATTCTCGATTTCTGTGCGCAATTATAGTATAATCTTCACCTATCGATCATAATTGTTGCGAAGCCTAATCGAAAGTAAGCGCAGCCTGTGTACAATTTATAACCAGCGATGTCAGGTGGGGAATACCTGCGATTCACGGAAGCACCGCTCGCCTTTTCTGTAAAATTCTTCATTTAATATATATCGGCTTTATTACAAAGTATATGCAACCGGATAAGCCTTTCTTTATACAATACTATGTACAAAAGTCCTCGAGGAAAGAGGACGATGCGTATTAGGGGTAATGCTTCGAGTAAGAATCCACGTAGTGTCGTTACAAGGGTTCCTGGTTACTTGGTTCATAGAGCATCACTCGAGCAATGTTATCCGTGATTCCAGGCGCAACGGGTCGCCATAGTTCTCTCGGCGCGAAATCAAGGAAGGTGTAACAGGGCGCATAAACTACGTTTAACGCGATTGGAAAAGTGGTAAAATAGCGATTGGCTTCTCTTTATGTTTCGTTTTTCTCGTTCTCGTCTCTCTGGTAATGTTCTTCTTTCTCCCTCCGATTGCACGCCTCTCCCGATCGCTCGTTGCCTTTCTCTCACTCGTCACTCGATTTCGATTGATTATTACAAAGACGCTTGTATACAGTAATACAATATAGACTCTGCAGTAGTTACAATATTATCCTAGCATCCTATCCCATCGCATCAAGATGAAATCTCGGCCCCCCGACTTTACGGCCTCTTCGCTCTTTCCCCCTTGAAAAACAGCAACGTCACGCGCGTCACGTGACTTGATTGCTTATTGCTTACCGTCGACTCAATAGCCGCGCATACCAGCCCGAAAATTCTTGCGACCACTTCCCGTCTCGGGCGACAAACTTTCGCCTCTGAAGTTGGATGCCCGATGAGTGGGCGCGAGGACTCGAGCGCCCTTGACGGGAACGTAATTCGAATCCCGCACTCACTTCCACTTCATTTGGATGGAGGAATTGCGAAATAACTACTCGAAATTACTCGGCTCGGATGATTGGCCGCTGAGCAGTTCTCGCGCGAGAAGTCGTCGGGTTTCTCGGTGGGTTGACGAAAAAAAAAAAAAAGAAGAAGAAGAGGAGGGAAACAGCCACGATCGCGTTGGGAAAAGCCGAGGTGGAAGGGCGGCTCTCCGCTCCGAGTTCCAGAGGGAGGTGTCGGTGAGCTGGTGAGCAAAAATCTAAGACAAAGTTAAGAAAGAGGAAACACAGGCGACGTGACCGGCTGCTGCGGCACGGAGAGCCCATCACAGTTACAATTTTACACTCTCCACGTTCGGCCCCCGTGACTACCGATATTTTCTCCGCGGAACGATCGTTGATTCCCTTCCCGGGCGAGCCGCTCCGGATAGCAAAACCCCATTTTTCTCCGATCGGCATTTCCACCCTTTACGGTAAGGTCGAAACTTCTCTTTCACCCCACCCCCATATTGCATTTCTTGCCCTCGCTATTCACGCTCCAGTCCACCAGACTCGTAATCTTTTTACCACGCACGCGCCTTACGAAAGGACGGAAACTGGAGATTTGAAAAGAAACCCCATTACTCTCGAGAAACCAAATATAATTATAACAAATAAGATACAGTTCGCCCTACTAGAACGAGCAGGGTTGCCTGAGCAATGGGTTCATCCAAGAGAACGAGCACCCTGTAACATAAACTTCTCAGTTGGAATAAGGCGTTAATTAAAATCGCAGAAAACAAACCATCTTGAACAGTAATACTGCCTTTCTAACTGTTGCCCTCTGTTGCCTCCGCCTCGCCCTCCTTCTTAACCCTCGCCCTTTCATCTCGCCTTTCCACCTTCTCTCGTTTCGTAACTCACTTTTATCGCGTCTAATAATTCTAGTACTCGCCGCTCTGTACTGCGTTCGATCACTCCGGTAACTCTCTTTAACGGTTCCTCGATATGGACTGCTAGTATCACTCTGATACTAGCCTCGTCCGTTCGTAAACACGTTCACCGTCGAACGAGGGACAATTTACCTGGCAGCTATACTTTTATACATAATCCCAAGTACCCCCAACCCCTTTTTACCGTAAAATCCTGCCTGTATAGCCGCAGCATCTCGAAGCACCAGCGGTAATGCTTCTGGTTTACTGGATATCACCGCGACGAGTTTGCCGGGGGTTGAGCGCGCGGTTTTTCAGCTATTAGCCTAGCCAATATGTTTATCATGGCTATTGTGGAGCAACCATCGTGGATGCTTCGTTATAGTGGAGTTAACGGGCTCCACTTCAGCTATTACATAAAAGCTACGGTGTAATGGACGCTTAATATATCCCCTAAATTACTCCCGCTACTCGATGGAGTAGCTTCCAATCTGCTGTTTAACGAAACGCCATTCCTCACATTGCTAAACCGGCGCGCTTTCGCGAATCGGCGCGGCGCACTCGATAGTTACATACAATCCGATGCTTCGAAATGTTGAAGCGCAACATAAAATTGAGCCAACTTCGAGGGGGTGTCGTGTTACCAGGGAAAAATTGGCCGAGTAAATCGCCCCTCCGTTGCCTTATTAACAATGCTCCTTATATGCTTAAGTTCTACCTTAAAAGATAGCGATCTTCGGCGATCGATCGTCTTACCCACTGGAAGGGAGTTTGTCCAATTGTCCCGCGCGAAAGCCGGCCGATCGATCCGGAGTGAGCTTTTGCTCTGTGGCGTGTACCACGGTAATCCGAGCGATCGGTCGCCGCGGTCCCGCTCTCTTGATATGGTCTACCCATAAAAAGTCGTTTAATAGTTTCGTTAGCTTTTACCTGATCGTTAGTTTAGCTATTGGCTACGAGCTACGCCGGTAAAAAACCTAGTGTGGCCAAGGAAAACCCATGCTCGAGCTGACGGCCGCGTCCGCGCTATGGTACAAGTGGGATATTCTGCCAGTCGAATTTCCTTCGTCTCGTCATAGTCGATTGAAAGGTTCTGGGTCTCCAGGACGACTTTGTCGATCGTTCGCGTGGCAGAGCTCTCTTGATCATTCCCTGCCACGGTTTCCCGATTAATTGGGCGTACTCTAATTTCGAAAGGGGGCTTATCTCGTTGCTCCTGTGATTGGGTGGACGACGTGGCCGTCCGATATCCTTGGCTCTGGACGTCCCGGGGAATCGGTTTCTTGCACCAATGGGCCTCTCGACGTATTCGCTCCTTAACGAGGGGATTTAAGTCCTGGTCTCGTTTACTTATCGTCCGCGCGGCTTTCCACCCGCTCTTTCGCCATCTATCTCTCATTCCGGAAGGGTGTCGTACACGAGCACGAATTTCTCTCGACGTGTCGGCTGTGTGTGTGAGAGTGTGTGTGAGTGAGTGTTTGAGTGTGTGCATGCGTGTGAGAGGTGCTAGACCGAGCCAACGGGCACACGAGCGTCTCGGAGCCGGGCGGAGAGAGGAATCGATGCTTCCTCTCCTCCTTTCCACACCCTCTCACCCTTTTATTGGCCCGGGCGGCACGCTCGGCCGCTCTCGCTCTGTTTCTCGAGCTGGAGGCGACTCTTTATACAATTTACGAGGATCCCGTTTCACCACCCGCGAACTGTGCCCGATCACGCCCTTGAACTTCCGCTTGAACGGTCCTGAGCGCGCTGCCGGCTCGATTAGAATCACCTGAATATCGAGACGACCGTCGCCACGATGACGACCATCAAAACTGAGGGAGTAGTCCCTGGCACGCTACCATCCTCCATGCACTGGCCTGTAACACAAAACGACACCGTCATCAACCCCACAATATCATCACAACTCCAGTACAAAGTATACATCACAAATGCAGCCAAAATGTTCTCGAGGCTGGTCCGGTCAGACAAAAAGCACTAATTATGCGAGTAGGAACCAAGCGGATTAATTGCAACGGGCCGCAAGTAGCAGTAATGCACAGCTCGGTGTAATTGTGAGCGCGATGCCTGCTAGACGCTACTACTGCCACTGATTAATGGCGAGCAATTATTTTCGCAGCGGCAGCAGGCCGAGAGACAAAGCATGCGGCAGCGAGCGAGAGAGAGGGAGAGAGAGACGCGTCTGCACGCCTTAGCTGCCACATTTAATTCGACATTTATCAGCCCATTGTCACAGTACATTTGTCACGGAGTACCGCGAATATGTCGCGGCAGATTATGCATGGCTGTCGTGCGCCGTCTGTGTGACGAGATTTCCAACGTCCGCCGCGTCGCGCTACATGACGATCGCTGACGTCGCGATTTTGATTGGACAGCCCTGCCTGTCCGCGCACGTCAAAGTACATTGAACATTTCGTCCCCGTATTTCCCGGTAGACCGCCGGCAAATTCTAGTCTTTTTCCCGGCTCCCCGAACCAGCCTGTGATTAATAGAGAGAGAGCCGCCTTCATCAATAGGAAGAGTTGGGCCAAATATTGGCATGCACTATGCCCCCCCCCCCCTCCCCCTCCCCGACGACGCGGCAAGTGTAATCAGAGTAACGAGCTGCTTAAATATTAAGCAGCGGCTTAACGAGGCGGCGCCGATCTGGGAAAAAGCTCTCGCCGTTAACTCGCAAAGCGAAACCCTGTAATCGTATCGGTTTTCAAAGGGGTAACGAGCCAGGGGAAAAATCGAGGGCGCAAGAGGGTCAGCACAGCAAGCGACTCTCCAAGGGGGCAACAGTCAAAGTTTTGCGCGAGGACAAGGCGCCGATTTCAAGGGAGGAAGCCGTGTTTGCAGCTGCGTCGATAGCGTGTCACCTGAAATAGTCGGCGGGCTAAATATTTCAGCAGTCCGACCGGAAGCTCTCGCCGAAAGCCGTTTACCATTACAGGATCGATACTATCAGCGATGCCGTTCGAACAAGTAGAAATGATGCTCGCGCCTCTCCGTAAATCCCTCGGTAAACAAAATCAATCGGACCAAGAGACAGAGTGTCGAGTGACTGATCGGCGGAGGTGTATTCCAAGTAAATAAGCGTCGCGGGGGTAGAGGGAGAGTTGAGTAGAGGTTATGGCGGGTGGAACGCACTAATTGTTCGAGGAGAGTACTCGCTCGGAGTGCTGGAATCCCTTTAGGGGGTGAATCGCAAGACCGGGTCTAGTGTACTCGGGCAGTGGCGGGGCAAAAAAGGGCAAAGAGTTTCGCAAAGTCTGGCGTGACGGTGAACGCCTTGAGGAGGCTTGAGGACTGCGCAATGGCATGGGGAAGGAAGAAAAGTTGGTCGGTGGTACTCACCAGTGCTGGTAGCATTGAAGGCCAAGAGAGGCGCGGGCGGAGGTATACCCCTCTGGCAGGCTATCGGGCTGGCAGTCAAACTGACAACGCCGCCGCTCTCTTTGTACATGAAGCACAATCTTCGGCTGTTCCTGTAGGGCTGCGGCCTGTTGTTCTCGTTCGACCAGGCGGCCCTGCGTGCCAGCGGGGTCGCGATCACGAATTGAGTGCCCTCCGCGTCGAACCACCTACCGTGGCAGGAGTAAGCTGCAAAAGAGAAAGCACCGGGCGCACCCCTGTAGTGGGTGGTTTAGCTTCGCCGCTGCCACCCTCGTCGTCCTCGAGCGGGCTCGCTGTGCCGGTGGCGCAGCACAAGTTTCGCGATAATGGCGCCAGCTATCCCCGAGCCGCTCGTTTCCCCTCGAGTGCTATTATCTCCTAAATAAACTTTGACAACCTTGAGGGCTGAACGCTGCCGAAATAAAAGCTCGTCTACCGCCGCGCTCGCAGTCTATATGCTAACTCTTTCACTACTACCCACCCTACCCCCTTTAACCCTTGCCATCTCCTCATCTTCTCTCGTTAATGCGATTTTAATTATCGGCCGCTCTAGCGTTTTCTATTGTCGACCAACTCTCTTTCTCCAGAGGGAAGAAAGGAATCTGCGGGGCAGTTGCAACGAGCGGCTTTTATTTTTCTTACAATACAGATATATCTAGGAAGGACTGGGCGTGCGTAATTGAGGTGTGGAATTGTATTTGGTGGTGGAGGCTTACCGGTAATAGCGTCGTCGTCGAGACAGTCCGTTTGGAACTCCATCCTATCGGCGGTCGAACAACCGACTGTTAAGGTCGTGACCTCCGAGCTGCACCTGGGCTCCTCGTCCTCCCTTTTCTCCCTCCGGTCCGGGCCGTCCTCCCCCGATTCGAGATCCTCGAGGTCTCGTCGGAGCCTGACCAGATCTCGGAAAGTCATGGACCTCGCATTTAGTTGGGAGGACCTTTTCCGCGGCAAATCGTCACTCTCGGGGTAATCACCGAAGTAGTCCTCCTGAACTTGGAGGAGAGCTTGGGAGTCGGCATCGGCCAAGTCCGGCGCCCAGAACTGTCTGATTTGGGTAAAGTCGTCCATGTCAGCTTGGAAGTCCTCCATCCTCGGCGTCCGCCTTGATCTGTTGAAGTTGGAGGGCGCCGCTTGGGGAGCGATACTCGTGTACTTTCTTAAGGTCGAGTGTCCCTCTTGACCGATAGCAGCAGGCGTCCTTTGAGCTGAAGCGTCAATGGAGCGCTTTCGAGGCGCGCGCCGGCTTCTTCGTACTTTGGACCACGAAGCCGCATCACTTGAACGATCCTGGTGCTGGTGGTCCTGTTGCTCGGGCTCTGATCTGCGGACTTTTAGCCGTGAAGCGTGCTCCCGATGAAGGTCTTCGCTGGCCGAGGCAGACCTCTTCGCCGAGGACGTCTCTTCCAGGCTGTAGTCCCGGTGAGCTCGACTGTAACCCCGATTCGATCTCGCCCGCCGTCCCATTCGCTCGTGAACGAGATACTCGTTGTTGGCTCGTCGTTTCTCCGACTCGTAATCCACCTTCCAGCCGTGACGCTCCTCCGTTCTCTCCTGGGCATGCCTGACCTTTTCCCTATCACGTCTGATCGGCTCTTGATGCTGACTTCGCCGGCTCTCACGGATGTTCCTCTGATTGCGATTCACCCCGGTCACCGTGAATTTGCCGAGATAGGGACAGTTCCGTGGCTCCGGCGAACTCGCTGAAATTAAAGAGAAATATTCCCGGGTTAGCACTCAATTTTACAAGTAACTCTCGCCGCGCCGTCGAGCGACATCAGAGGCCAGAATACAGGCCAGAATAGTTTCGTCGAGCGCACGCTCCTCTTTAAAACTCCCCGCCAAACATGTATACTGCGGGGCCTCCAGTTTTCTGGAGCATCGGCGCACGATCAATGGGAATAAATCTGCCAAGTTCTTAAACAACGCCAGTAGTGGCCCGCGATAAAAGACATTCATACGGGGCCTCCTTGGAATTACAAATTACTTGGGCGAACTATGCCAGGAAGAGCGACGAAGAAACTTTCGTCCAAGTCTATCGATCTCGGCTAACGACACTTTCTTGCCGAGCGGGGCTCGGTCGCAACCCCGCTCTTCTCGGATCGATCGGGGGAGAAAACTTCTCCACTCGAAATCAACCGGAATCACGAGGTTCTGATTCACATACGCCGGGACTTGAATGGACTGACGCGAGGAATGAGAGTGCAAGTAGTAATGTCGACGCTAAGTCAGCCGCCGGAAGCCCCGACGAGTGAGAGGATGTAACTCGAGACAGAAAAGGCATTTCCAGGGCGATCACGAGTAAACAAGAAAAGACCATTGTGGCCTTAATGGAAGCTCGTTAAATGGCCGAGAAGCAAAAGTGGGAAGTCAAGGGCTGTTTGGGGTTGGAGAGGGGAAGACGAGTAACTATAACGAGAGAGCGTAAATCAGCCATAAGCAGGCACAATGTGAACTCTAACGAGACAAATCTGATGTCAGCCCCTCGGGCCAATCCCCATACTGTCTCTCTTATGGTGGCAACCCCTTTTCAGACCTCACCGTGACGAGCTCTCTTCAACCCGTGGATTCTTATCCCTCCCGTTTCGCCTGCCTCCCCAACCCTCTTTATTTTCACATTCGTCTGACTAAAGCTGGTATTAACTCCTAGCCTCGTGAGACTCGGCTATATTGCAGAGTCAAGAGTTGAAATAGTGGGGCGAGTGCTGCACAAATACAGCAAGTGTGTCAAGCAACACGTGCGATTATCCAATCATCCGAAAGTCACTTTCCGCATTTCAGCCTTTGACAGAAATTAGTTCGTTAATAGGAGAAACACGAAGCGCAGGGACGCGTGCGCGCTCTCCACTCCCTTTGTAGATTGTCCCTTGGACGATCAAATGGGGAATTCGAAAATTGATTTCGCCGCTGGCCCACTGTCGCGCGGCCGCAAAAATCTCGTTATTTTTATGGTTAATTAGACACGTATTAGGTTGGGGCAAAAGCGAGGCCAGCAAAGGAGACTTGATTTTTCCGACTCGTTAGGCGATTGCCGGTCCGAACCTCCTGACCAAAGGGACCCAAGGACTAAGGGCGATTTCCCGCAGTTCACCCTTCGATCCCGCTTTGCTCCCTCTGTCTGCGCCGTTCTATCATTCTATTTTGATCGGGGAACGATGTCACGTTCATCGACGATCGTTAATTATGTCTGTCCAGCGAAACTTTTGATCATACGCCAGGAAACTGTGAGTACCCCTGCGGTCTTGCAATAGTCGCAACTGCCCGCTGTATTACATGTGCTGTCCACCTCGACTGGACGATGGCAATTAAATCACTTTCCATCGCGAATCGTTTGACATATGTACATATAGATACATGCGGCAGGAGTGCTTAACAGAATTAGTTTCAAAGTGGAGTTCATTGCCGAATCCGCACTGAGCTAGTTCGACGAATGAGCTTTACATCAATCGAGCCACCACACCCCTCTCCCTCCCTCTCTCTCTCAGTCACTCTCTCTCTCTCGGGCTCTCTTCCGCCGGCCGCTCTGTTTGAGATGCAGCGTTAACAGTATTTAGCTAGCTTTCCGCTTTCCAATTACCTGGCGCGCGCGCCGCTTCCGAACGCGCGCCCGCGCGCGCCGCCCCGGTGGGTGTGCAAGGGCAAAGAAGTTGGCTGTACACGTCCGCTGCGCCGAAGAAGCAACGAAGATTTACCGGCTATCGTTTAAGCTTGCGAGCGGCAAGCAAGCATCCGGCAAAAAGTTCCGGGGGCCCGCTGAAATTAAATTGGATTCGGGATACCGAGTTCCGGGCTGGAGGCATAGCGATCTCCGGGCGGAGGAGGTGGGTCGCGTGTCTATCACGATGTCGCTCCTGACCCCGATCCTTCGTGGCGAGCGGCTCTCTCGTCTCTGCCGCGCGCAAAAAAGACAAACGCCCGCTTGTATTATCTCGTCACCATCAAGAAGCCTCGGCTTGCCGAACGGCCGGGCGCATTTTACGCCTTTACGGGCCGCGCTCGTGCTGGCGGCGCTTAGAACTTTTTAATTAATCAGTCGAGTGCCGACTCGACTCGGCTCACGAAGGACTTCCACGCGAACCGCATGATAACGAAATGGCCGTGCGAGGCCGGCATCGATGGGGAATCGCAGTCGGCTACGTCGACGTCGACCGAAAGTGGATTGGAAATTCTCCTCTATCTCGCCTTTTAGCCGTCAACTCGCACGCCGCCGCCCGCTCTTCCCGCGGCATCAAGCGCTCCCCTCTTGCTTCCTCTGCTCGTCATATCCAAAGTTTAATTACGAGATATTGCGCGAGCGCGCGTGCGACCTCGCACTCTCGTCCTTTCCATTCTGTGGGCCGCCTTTTCAGGATGGGCAGCGTCCAGATCGGAGTCAGCCGGCAGAAAGAGAAGGATCGAGGAAGTGTTGCTTGAAGAGCGCACTCGCCGGGGAAAGGCAAACAAGGAAATAAATCAGTGTGCGTGCATTTAGCAGTCGTCCACTGCGTACTTCTGACCATGCCGGGCGAAAAAGGCCGCGGAGAGGCGACTGCTCTCGGGCGTGCTAGGGCGACAAAGAGTCTGCCGAAGGAGAGATGGAGCCTCGAGGGTGAGCGGGTTGATGCCAGCAATGGGGTTTGGAGGGCTGTACCGTGAGAAAGGACCCGATGAAATAGCGGGCCAATTATTCTTCGCGGCCGAACGGGCGAGAACTCTCTCTTTCGCCCCAGGAATTGCTGGCGCGGGTGGCACTCGGGTCGACGCCTTTCTTTGTTTCGCTCGCCCGGAAATGACGCCTCGATTCTCGGCAGAGCGATAAATTTCCAGCGGAAATAACTTTTGGCAGGGCGCGCGCAGGGGCTGACGCTCGAGACGCGCGAATGGGGTGGCCCCGGGAGAGGACGAAACCCTCTCGTCGAAAATGCCACAGGGTTCTTTGACGCTCTTGAAAAAGGAGAGTGTACAAAGAGCGCGCTGCTCCTTCCGAAGGAACTCTGCCATCGTGGCTCGCCGAAAATTATGGCTGTCTCTGCAAAATAGCCGGGTTTCCCTCTCGCGTCATTGCCCTGCGCACTCGCCGAGGAGTATTTAATTGTGCTTGGCTTCCTCGCTTCTTTATGTAGACGATGCCGGGTGTTTTAGAGATGCCAGCCAGTCCGACCACCCTTCCGGCGCAGAGCGTTAACTTAGTGCTCGCCTATCGAAAAGTTGCAGTAAAACTGTCAATTAGTTTCACCCGCAGTGAGCCGCGCGCGACGCTTCTTCCGGGGTGGCATTAACCCGGCGCTCGCTTTTTTCCCCAAGTCCACGTCGTCGGCGGAGCCGCGCAAGTTTATCAGTCGACTGCTGTTAGTGCGACACGAGACAGAGAGAGCGCACGGGGGTGGGCGATAGAAATGAGCAAGAGAGGGAGAGGACAGGGGTGCCCTCAAAGAGGCGAACAAAAATTCAAAGCGCTGCAAGAAGTAGCGTTATAAAAACATTTTGCGGTGGCCGGGGAAACATGTTGCGGCGGCTAAAGGCATGCGAAAATATTTATGGCGGTCTCTTCCCGGCCCGAAATAATTTATCGCGCGATGCGCCCGCCCGAGCAGCCACGCATGAATGCGCGTGTTTATTAAATATTTATGTTCCGGAAGTGCCCAACTCCGTTACCGAATGTAAATTCGCCGCGACGTCCCGCCCGCTGCTCTCGCTCTTCGGCGGACCTTCACAGAGAAATGGATTTGAGAGGAGTGTTAACTTTCTTTGTGAAGGACTTTAGAGATTGATTCCCTCGCCGGCAGCCCGGCTATTCCGCTCCAACGAGTGCGACTAATATTCCCGCTTACCGTCGGCTTTACTGTCACCCCTGCCCCCTCCCCCTCCGAAATAAAAGTTCCTCCCGGGGCTCTTTTCTTTTCTTTAGCACTTACGCCGCTTCGCGCTCGCGGCGAGCTTCGAAAGCCCTCGGCCGATAATTCCTCGCCGCCGCGGAAAGAGAAGCTTTGTCATCCGCTTCCATCGACCCACACTTAATGAATCGTCCCGGCGAGCATCGCCGACGGATATTTTCGCAGCGAGTCGCTCCTCCTGTGATTTTTCTTCGAGCTCGAAAACCCATTGTTTAGTCACACCCGCTAATGCTCTTGATAACACCAGTGCCGCTCGGGTATTTGTTTGGACAGCTCGCGCCCGGAGCAAGCACATTTCGGATTTGCATAACTCACTCTGCTCGCCCGGCGTCGTCCCTGTCAAGCATCGTAATACTTTATTGGACGGCGCGGGCCACCGCGCAATTGTTTCGCGGGGCGACCGAATCGAGACCTATAAATAAATTGCTGCCTAACCCGAAAAACCACCGATGGAATTCGCGCGAGGTAGGAGACAAAGTGAAAGAGAGGCGCGGCCACCGGCTATTCCCAGTGAGAGGAATGCAGACAAAGCAGACCTATATATACGGCAATCGGCAAATTACGGCCCGGTGGGCCGCTAATCGAACTTTCACAGAGGCCAGCAGTTTTTTCCCGAGGCCTCCATTTATCTCGGCTATTTGCATACGATACATTTCATTAGTTGGCGGGGAGCGGGGGCGGCGCGTCGCGAAAAATCTGAGAAGTTAGAGGCGCGGCGTTGGGGGACCGACGGGAAAATAGCCGATCGGTCACCCGGCTATCGATGCGCGTGTGTAATTAAAGGCGAGTGTTGCGAAACGAAATGAGCAACGGTCGAGGCGGATGTACCATTTGATTATTATTGCCCGGTCAACATATCAACCCGATTCTGTCAAATATAGCCGCGAGAGTAATTTTCCACCGGGAATATTAAACCATTAGGTGTAACGAGTGATCGGCCGGTGCGGTACCGCAGCGCATCGGTAGCGAGTGCGCGCGCGCGCCTCCGGTATACTATGTCCTCAGAGTTTCGGGCAGTCGGCTAAAAAGCGTGGCGGCTGTCGGCCACCGGCAGCGTGGGCCGCCGTGGAATTTGCGACCACCAGTCCAGCCAGACGGCGTCTATAAACGAGGGGCGAATTCGATGGATTTTTTATTCGCTGCCCGCTCCCTGGCGCATTGACTCGATCGCATTTAACCCGTTATAAATTTCTTGCACGCCCGCACCAGCCGATTATGCAGCCGGGACCGGCGAGTTGGAGCGTGTTGTTTTTATAACGTCGCCGCTGAAAAGCGCCCTCCCATCCCTCGTCACGGCTGCCGCCCGGCCCGCCACCCCTAAATAATTGTGTGTCCACCGCGCGGATTTGCCGATTATGAAATTCAATGGGATTAAAACGTAGAGCTCTGTCGCTCAGTGAACGCCACTGGAATACTTTCGTCCGCTCGCTCGCCGGAGCCGCTTTTAATTAATCCGCTTTTTGATCGCTCCATAATCGATCGCGCGTGCTTTCACCACGTGCCACTCTCATTGGGGATTCGCCCTTTGCGTTCCAAGTTTGACTGATGCCTATGTCGAAATGAACCAAGTGGAGGGAGCTCTGAACACCGGGGGAAAAAGGTTATTGGTTGCAAAATTATCAGCCGCGTAACTATAAGGGAATATACCACCTGTCAGGAAGGACCTAACAGCGTGTTAGGTCGGCTCGAAAATAGGCCAGCGGCTCGTCGAGCTAGGCGAATAGTAGTGGGAAGCGGCGCATTTATTATTTAAGAGCGCCGGCACTTTTTAATTCGAGCGAGCTCTTGCTCATTTCACCTGGACAAGGGACTATTACAGATTTACACAATCCATTATATACTGGTGGCGTGCGACAATAGGGCGCGCGGGGAGGGCAGAGGCAAGAGGGAGTGCTCCGTACGGCAAAGCGAGAGCCCGATTTCCCGGCGCTCAATGGCTCGTGTCGAACAAAACAGACCACTAAAAATTCAAGAGCAATACCGGCAACAAAGAATGCGCCCTGGCGCAACCAGATTACAAGCTTCGAGGTAAAGAGTAGCGCGAGCCGGTGAAAAGGGCGAGAACCAAGAGAGGGAGCAACGGAGATTCTCTATCAGGACGGCCGACGGTAATCTGCTTACGGGCGACTAATCCAACCAAAGCAATTTGCACGATCGATTTATGCTTTTCATTATTTCCGCGGGCGCAAATCTCCCTCTGCCTCTCCCCGTCGCTTTCCCCCCGGGCTCTGTCTCTATGTGTACTTGCTCACGGTGGAAAGCTCGCACGCTGGTGTGGCGTGCACGCGCGAAATGAAACGGCCGTGACCGGAGCGAAGGGGTGAAGGGGGAAGGGGGTGGAGAGAAAAGGGAAACCTATAACCGGGTTGCGGTGGCCGAGCGAAATAGTGGAGTCAGCCTCCAAACACGGGGCGAAAGGGAACGGTCAACTAAAAGGCGACCAGTTTGCGCGAGGTGGCCCTGCACTCGACGATGTGGCGGTACACACACACCCTCTTACACATACAATCGCAGAGGCATTGCAGCGGAAACAGTATTGCAGCCGAAGTGCGAAAGAAAGGGTGTGCTGGCTGGCCGGCACGGGGAATTGGAACGAATGCCACGCGCAGAACGTGCAAAGGCGTAGTCAGTCAGGGTGAAGAGTAAAAAGGAAAAAGTAAAGTGCACCGAGAGAGGAAGGGGCGGAAAGGGGGGGGGGGTGATGCTCGAGGGCCGAGATGGGGTGCAGTGGATGGGAAAACAAGGAGTGAGAGAGTGCCGGAGGAAGAGACTCAAGCGTGTCGTCCTCGTCCTCGTCCTCCTGGATGGAGGAAAACAGAAGACGATAGGGTGAAGTGGCGCGACGGAGACTGGAGAGATAGAAGGAGAGCGGGCAGAAGCGGCACCAGCAGCCACCGAGGAAGAGTAGAGTAGGTTCGAGCCGCAGAGTCAGGTGACCCGTGTCAAGTTCAAAGACGCGAATCCTAACCGTACCAACATTTGCCCCGCACCCTTCTGAAAGCAGCCCCTTTTAGAGAGCTACCAACTCAGTTGCTGTAAGCTCCTCCGTGACTGATCCACCGTGAAAACACGCGCGCCCGCGCGCGCGTACCTGCGCACGCCATATCCGCTCACCTCGACTCTCACTCCTTTGGCGCAGAAATTATTTCTTTCCAACTTTCCTCGCCGCCGTGGGAAGCCACTATATCTTCGGATAACAGCTTATCGAGAAGTGCGTGCATGCGCGCGGCCCGACCGGAGAGCGAAGTCCCTCAGACCCTCATAGCGAATGCACACTCTCTCTCTCTATCTCTCTCTCTATTATTCTACCAATTTGCTGGATCTGATAGTGTTGCTTACGCAAGGACGCGACATCAATCTGTTTCGATCACACGGAAGGGAGGGGCCACTAGTCATTAGGCGAATTCTAAGCCGATTGTAGCGGATCTCCTCTGATTACAACATCGCTCTTAGCAGACCCGCTCTTGGGACAGCGATTCGGTGTATCGATTGTAAATTAATTTCAATTAGATTTGGCTTAGCACGACCGGATGACCTGCATTTCAGTGTCCATCCGGTTGCGCGCCGCTCGACATTTATGCAGGAATACCGCTGTTCAAACAGACGGATTTTCGAGCGAGCCGACCCTGTTTCGACGCTAGTGGCCATTGATTATTATTAAATCCATATTTTCTGTTGATATTAGTGCTCCGGCGATAGCGGGAGCGCCCGCTCGCCAGTCCGGAATACAGTGGGAGGCGATCGGAAATCTGTGTCAATATCTACTCAATTTCAGCTGCAACAATACTCGAAATTCCGAACACCCCCCTCCGGAAATATCATTATCCGAGGCGTAGCGCTAATTGGGTGCCGCGCGTGCCCCCCACCTCCCCTCCTCCCCCCGTCGGCCCCTTTCTACATTTTATAATTGACGGGCGATCGGCTCGTTGAAATTCTTACGAGGCCCCTGGGAAAAGCCCTCGTATTTTTTACTGTCGAGCCCCGCGTGCACTCCCAGCGACAACTACACCCGGCCCGATTCCGGAATGAAGAAACTTGGGAGACGTATCACGCGAAAGTTGCCAGTCCAACTTTCGTATTACCGGTTGCATTAACTATGAGAGTGCAGCTGCCGGGAGTGACAAGGCGGAAGCCAGAGGAAGAGAGAAAGAATAACAGGATTAGAATAGTTGAAATATTGAGGACGCGAAGCCTCGCCGGCGACGGCGACGCCGATTCAAAGTTTAAAGTAACGCAATCGATATCTCGCGGGTTATCCCGGAGGTGTGCAACGGGTTAATCAACTTCTATCCACTGCGTGTCTGTTGAACGATTTAAATTGCTAGCTGTCCTTGCTATTCTCGGATTACCCCCGCTACGATCAATTTCGCGAAGAATATGTAATGGAAAAGGCAGTGCGTGCCAGTCGGAGACATGTTCAACGAGATATTGATAAAGTATTAGGAGCGGGCAGGCAGGCAGGCAGCCGGGAGTCGTGCAATCGACAGCGACAGAAATTCCGCACGGTTGCTCGGCACGCCGGCTCATATTTCCGCGAGTGTCGCCAAGGATATTTCCGCCGGGCGAGAGGAGCGCAGGAGCTCCGCCGGCGTAGAACAGGTGCGGAATTTACAAAGTGCATTATGGATTATCGAAGGGACACGGTAATCGCGTTAGCCCCTCCATATTTATACGTACACCGCGCGACCGCCGCGCAATTCGTGCGTACATTTTCGCAGATTTGATTTCCTACCGGCGTACACACGTACTGAAACACTCCGGGTAGGGAAGGGGCATGGTGGCGGGTGCAAGTGCGAGAGGTTTAATGAGATTAATGGTGAAAAACGAGCGTCCATTCGGAAATGTAGATCGACACGGCGACGGGGCCGGCGGCAGCCCTGCCGCGAGCGTAGAATTCCGATTTACAGTGTATTCGTGGCTGGGCGAATCTCCACGCACACTACGCTTCCGGCCAAGGGGTAGTTTCGTATCCTCGATTCGCAATTTAATATCGCGCGGCAACGACGTGCTCCCGGCGGCTTTTTGCGGCGGCCGGGGGTGCGCGGGTTTCTTGCCGAATTCACGATAATAATGGCAGCCGCACAGATCTCCCCTCCACCTTTTTCATTTGGCTCGCAATCATCCCCCTTCGCCCTCGTGTGATTCTATTTGCCTGGTTCATCTTTGCGAGAGGCGTCGCGAGACTTGCCAGTGTGCGGTGCGCGATACCGGCGACTATGACGACTATATCCTCCCTCTCTCCTCCCCCCGACTGATTCCCATTTCGCGACGGCTCTCTCGCAGCTGGCCCGATGATAACGACTCTGCCGCCAACTTTCCTCTTCGTTTTTCCCGCCGCATCGCGCGCTCCCTCGCCTCCACCTTCAACCTCGCTTCTGCTCTTTTCTTTTGCGCCTTCGCCTCCTTCTCCTCGCCGGGATTTCTGTTTATCGCGCTCTTCCGAGACGCCTCGATAATAATGCTCGGTGATGCTGCGTGGATCTTGTCGCCTGTTTCCGCTCGTTCCTGTTCCAGGCCGACACAACTGTTCTCCCCGTGCTCCTGCTGCTACTGCTGCTGCGTCTTCCTTAACGCGCCTCGCCATTTTCCCCGGCGAAATTTCTCCTACACCGCATTCGCACGTGCAGCCCCGGGTAATAACCGCTGTCGTGAGTCTCGCCCCTAACTACGACTCTCAAACCCCTCTTTTTATCTTGGAGATTTTTTCCTGCCTCGCCGTGTACACCGTTTTCCCTCGCGCTCCTCTCTCTCCTTTTTTATTGGCTCGGTTTTCGGGAATTCAATTTGCCACGCTTTCCCGATAACTCGTCCGAAGATACGAGCCACCTCAGCGCGCGGCGTCGAGCAATTTTACCGAATTCCCGCTGGAAATCATTTTAATGCCACTTAATCGTCTCCTAATTTCACAGCTCGGCTGTACTTTTAATATCGCCGGGGTCGCGGCCCCGCCGCGCTTAATCGTTCTTTCGTATTTACGAGTTTTAATTACTCCCAATAAATAACGCACTGTCTCCGCGATTATTCCTCGGTAAGGTAATAAACAAGCTCGGTATTATCTTAATTCGGGCTATTATAATTAGCGGCATTCACGCGGGACGGCCAGCAGCCGAAGCAGCGTGCTCTGTTCGATTATTGTACAAATTCCAGACGATACTATTGCCATTCCGAGTATCGAGCCTTCGCGGCCTATACCTAGGAAAGCGAGGTTAATAATAACACCGGGGCTCCATCGACAGATCGCAAAGATGGCAGGGAAGAGTGAACAAAGGGGGAGGAAAGCCCTGCGACAAGTATTACTGGGGAGCATGATCAACAGAGCTGCTTGGAAGTGATTCTGATCTAATGCCTGAAGGGTGACTCTATTTAACGGGTAACTAACTATATATGCTGCAATGCTTTAACTAATGAAATTGAGGTGGCAGTGCTTGACATCCCCTCATCCCCTCGGCCGTTACGAATGAAACTAATCGCGCGAAGCAGCACCCACCCTTCTATAGACTAAAAGTCAAAGCTAGCCGAATCCACTTTAATCTAACGCAATCGAAATGGACGCGTGCTTCATTGGAGACGGAATAACATTCCTCGATATTTGGTAGCATGGATATTAGTGATGACACTTTACTGTTATTGGGTCCAGAGTCCGCCTATCAGGCTGGTGCTCGACAGAAATTCAATTCAGCGGTGCTTGGGAAAAAGGGAAAGAGGAAAGGTAGGAGGATAGAGTGTGAGGGAGATGGGGCGGGCGGCCTATAAAATAACGCGTACAGCAAGATGGAATTTTTGACGGGCGCCAATTTTCCGTCTCTCTTCCGCACCTCCCCGGCGACTGTTCGCTCCCTTGAACCCTTCAGTTTCGTTCTACGCTCTCCATTCACCTGTCGTGCGGATCCTCTTTGCGCGTCCGCCCGTCTCCCGAGCATTACAGGCTTTATTTCCTTATACATACTCTCGTCAAGCCGCACGCCACAGCCTCTGTATTTTTCTCCAGCTCGTCTGCGCGCGTAGCCACACTGTAGCTTTTCCCGTTACGGCCGAATTTCTCTTGCCATTCTCGCTCGCCGCGTTCGACTCTCGCAACAATGCCGCTATTGCTTTTCGCTCCGCTGCCAGCTCTATCCGGTTTCCCGTGAATGTGCGAGCACCTCGCCGTCTCCCGTCCACGACACGATTTCAGGTCGATCCAGACAATCGACTGGCGGCAACATTTGTGAAATGGCACGTCAGCGTTTTAAAGGAAACATTACCCTTCTCGTGCGCGTTCAGTCCTCCACTTTAATCGAGAAATCGTGCCGATTTCCTCTCTCCCCTTCCCACCCCTTTCGACTGGGGTCAAGTAGTATCGTAAAAATCGGCAGTAGTCAAGGGCCACTCTGCCAACTTCCCTGCGGATACTAATGAGCAAAATTTATTCACGCGATTATTCGTCCAACCTTTTATATTACTCGCGACGAAGCTGCGCGAGCGTTCGATCAGAATAATTATAATAAATGTATTGAAAGGGTTCGAACTGAATTTCTCCTCGAGAGGGTTGAAAGCACAAAGGCACAATTGCTCGTGGGAGCTCGACGTAAGAACGACTCCCCCAGTCTATTGCTGTCGGTTTCGAGTACTCTAAACTTTTAATTCGTGTTAAATGTTCATTTAGAGAAGCGATAATTTTAACTTTAGCTGTCGCTTACTTTTTGCCAGCGGCCGGGTTATCTTGCGGGTATATGTTTCCGTGTCGCATTATGGGTACATTTCGCCATCTAGCTTCGTGGAACTATTGTTGTTGGAGATAATAGTAAACTGTTGGGACTCGAGCACAGCGGGCCAATTTTCGCTTTCAGTGCCGCGAGTGCGCCGCGCTGGACAATTATGGCATTGCCCGGCCTCAAATGAACGTTTCAGATTATATTCCGTGGTTTACACGCACACCGAAACGTACGACCACGCGAAATCCTTTATTTAAGCCGTGGCTATAAAGTGCGGTTACGCTTAAAATTCAATCTTGCTCGAACGACTGGAGAACGTGACACACCTACTCTGCGCCGGAAATAGTTCCAACTAAAATGCTCGCTCTGTGTACACCGCCGGCGCCATCAGCAATTTCAAATTTCCCTCGGATGCAGAAACTATCCAGCGCGAGCTGCAATTTCCAACTGCAGAATTGGAACTCCGTACGTGTATGTGAGGAAAGCCGTTCTTACGGCGAGGAGCCGGTCGAATTTACTTACTAGCTATCAAGCCATTTTGCACGGACACGAACCAACTGGCCAATTAACCCATCCCAGGAAAACTTGGGAGTATGACTGCTCTAAAATCATCGGCAGAACCCGCTAAAAACCGACGAATGTTGGCACCAACTCTCACTGAATGAAGAATGACGCGCGGGCTCTCGGTAAACACCGGCAGGGAAAACACTTGAGAAAATGAGTCCCCCGGCGTGGGTACTCGCAAAAAATATCAAAGAAGGGAGATAGACAGGGAGCGAGCTGTCCAGGGTGGAGAAAATATCAACGACAGGACGATCAAGGTAAAGCCGATCGTCGTGGAGCTTGCGAAAAAGCCATCGAAAAAAGGACGAAGGAGGGTGTGTAGCGAGCGGAATATGAAGATTAAAAGTAGATACAGGGGGACAAGAGGGAGCGAGGGAGAGCGAAGGAGCCGGCACTCGGCTCGCTCGGGGAGAAAAAACGAGTAAAGTGGCGGGCAGCCGTGAAGAAAAATCGGTGGCGGCTCGGCAAGTGTACTGGCGGAAGAAACAATAAGAAAAAAGGCTCCGGGGGGGTGAAGAGCGAGAGAGAAGAGAGTAGGGGGTGGGGGGAAGAGGCTTGCGGAGAAGAAAATAGAGAAGAGTGGAGACGAGCGCGATGCGTGTGCCAGTGTTTGCGAGCGAAAAGGAAGCGCAAAAACCGAAACTGCAAGATGTGCAACTGCAAGCTCGGTCGGACCATCGCAGGGATTGCCAGCGACGTCAGCAGAAGGTTGCTCCACCCTCTTTGGCCCCCGCTTTTTCTTCGTGGATTTCTTCCAACTCTTCGAAAGGGCTTACGAGACCTTGCCCCCATCCCCCTTCCCGACCACCCCACCCCATCGCTTCCTTGCCGAATGGCTTCTTATCGTTCTTCGTCCGTCTACTCTCGCTGCACGAGAGACGGCAACGATCCCTAAAAGGACCGTGCAAGAGGATTTTACGTCGATTTAACAAGGGGAAAGCTTCGACGTACACAAATGATGCGATTGTGCTCCCGCGCAATTATAGGAATGCCGTTCGTTGGGCAAAACAAACGAGCCCTCCGTACGAGCTCTCCTTCCCATACGATGCAGCGCCCCCATACTGTTCTTCCCTGACGAGTAGCCATCCTTTATGGGAATGGTGGCTGACTTTTCAAGAGATCCACCAGCCGGCTTTCTTGCTTTTATAACATTTCCGACTGATTCATTTAACGCGATACACCGTTTTAGCTTGGAATACTTGCTTTACCTCCCTTACCGAGGACTAATTATTCTGACAGAATCTCAACTTTCGCTTAATCATCCACTTGCCAATGCACATTGGTGTCACACGGGAGTAGTAATATTTCATAGTGTTCCTCGAGTAGCGAGGGCCTTCTATTTTTCCGAGTTCCTGCTCTCTTACTTGAAACGATCTTGTGGTAGTTTCACTCTTCCGCTGGTGGTACTAACGGCTCTTTGGGAGGATGAGACTCTTCTATGCGACATGATCTCCGAGAAGAGTCGGGTTAATGGAGAATACCTCTCGGAATACGGAAACGTTTTGCACGAAGATTATACAGAGCTTCGAGGTACTAATTAAGTCGAAGAGTACCCCGTCACTTGGATTCCCCGAGGGACGCCCGCGAGAAAAAGCGAGCGACATTCTCCACGTTCTCTTTCGTTCAAGTGTCCGCTCTCTCTTCCCCGTCCAAGTTCACTGTGCGACCGCGACGCTCGAATTACTGATCCAGCGCTTCAGTCACCGATCGAAACCATTTTCGAATTCCTCGTTGGACGGTTTTCCCGAAAGCGATTTTTCGCTCTGCGGTGCTTTTGCATTTCCGGGCGCTGGTTAACATTTTTTCTCCACCCCCGCTGCCAGCCCTGCTGCATACTATTATCGCCCCTCATAAACTCAGTTGCATAAAGTCCATTTTACGGGCGACGCGGAATTCCAAATGAACAGGGGGCAGAGGCACCGCAATATTACATACCATGAAATTTTACTATGTCACACGCAGCTCTGTTCGGCGTGTATTAATAATAAATTCCACTTTCCCATTGTGCATGGCGTTGCACTCGAGTGCCAGAGCAGCGGCAGCAGCAACAGCAGCGGTGGCGTTGTCGCCGCTCAGTTAGCACATTATGCGAATGAAAGGAATTCATTGTTAAACCCCTACTGCCCCCAAGTCCCCGGCTCCTCCCACACGCATCCGTCCCTTGCCTATGAAAATGTTAATGCAATTATCCGAATCTGGCGGGAGTTAAATTTGCCGATTTCAATCGGCGCTCGCCGAATCGATTGCGATGTGCGCTATGAAAGTTAAGAGAACGAAGATTCTCCCACCGTGAATCCCCTGACTCGGAGAGGGGAGAGAAATGGATATTGTACATCAACACGCAATCTCGCCGCTCAATATTTGCCGAATGAGAGGAGGCAGAGGGAAAACAAAGTCCTCTTCTTTCCTGGCACGCCGCTTTTTCCAAAGTAGGAATGCCGGGCTTGCGGTGCGACGAGATGAGAAAGATATAGGGTGAGTGAGAGCTGGCGTAGGACGCCGGTAGGGCGGTAGGGAGGAAAGGGAGGAGGAGATCGAGGAGGGAAGAATTCCCTTGTCTGAGGCGCAAGGACAATTTCTCGCCTCCCTGATGGACGTTCTCGGCCGTGTCGCCAATTCGCGAAACGACTTCCGTGCCGTGGACCGTCACGAAATGGCCCCTGGGTATCCATGCAGGTGGGCTTTCGTGTACCTGGCGGCCACGTCGAGACGCGCCGGGCCGCCTACGTGTGCGTGCGCGCGCCGTCCACGCGCCGCTTGAGAATTGGCAATTTGCTTGCAAATTTCGTGCGACGGCCCGGGGCCTGGGTCCACCCCCGTCGCCGGCCGGCCGGCTGCCCCCTCGATCCTTCGGCGAAGAGATGCTACTAAGTAGTCGACAGGCGCAAAGTCGAGGGTGCAACGAAAAAGTTTCCCGCGGGAGAGGAGGCAACTTCCGGCGACGAGGGCGAGCGCGCATTCACTGCCTCCTCTTAATTTCTGATTTATCGTCCCTCTAATGAAGAAGCAGCCGGAGCACCACCGCCATCGCCGCCGAGAGCTCGGCAGGAGTCGGCCCGTGGTTTTTACGCTCGGCTACTGCTGCCCGGACTTGCCTCGATTAATTTTCTTGCCGCTCGACTTGGAGCTTTCCCGAATTTTAAATGCACCTCGCCGCCACTTGCTCGCTGCTCTCTCGTGCGGACGACTCTCTATTATGGAAGGTCGGAATTGCTACTGGGTTTTCGCCAGTGCCCGAAGCGGCCACGTACGCGATCCATACGCAGCCTCATTTCTCCGCGTCCGCGCTCCGAGGTTCTTTCCGCTCCGGCGGAAACCTCGCCGCGAAATTCCTCCGACGGAGGCGATATAGCGTCGCGGCGCGGAGCGTCGGTGCATCGGGACGATCTATTCGCGCCGCGTCGCCGTAGCCCAGGGCGCTCCTCACTTTTTGTCCCTCGTAATCCGTTCTATCTCGCACGGCTGTTTCCCGCTCGCTCCTCTCCTTCCTCATATTGTTATTGCAAGCCGCCGTCTATTTATTTCCGATATAGGTAAATGCAATGTCGGCGTAGCTCGCGGCATTTCGTCGGGCGCGGGCGAGGCGAAGCGAGCTGCGGTTGCCAGCTCGCAGGAGAACATGTCAAAGAAATGGAGCAAGAAATAAAGCAAACGCCTGGTGGAAAGGGCGCGGGGCGTGTGGCGTGTACGAGCACGCCGCGCGGCTTCAGCCCTGCCGTTGTCTGCGTGCTCCCTTACAGGTGTATGTTGGTACGCGCGAGGGAAGACTCGGAGATGGCGGCGAGAAAGGGAGGGCGGAGGGCGCGAGCAGAGCAGAAGGCAAAGTAGACGGGCCGTGTAACGGCGCCGGTCTGGCAGCTATGTAATTAATTAAACGCCTCGCGGACTGTCAAAACGTCGTAAATTCGAAGTTGCACGCTCGCCGTGCAAAAAGATGTGCCCCGTTAAGCATCCCTTTTCCACTGGCAGTGTACGCCGCTGGCGGGCGGCGGCACTGAACTTTTTCTCCCGTGGAATATTGCAGCGCGCGTATACACGAGTCTCGCGCAACCCTCCGAGAGCAGCCACTGACTCCTTCGCCGAGCGAGCACCGATTTCATTGTGCGCCCTTTCAACCCACCAGCAATTATTCCTCGAGAGTCGATGTACTTTCACGCAGCCGCGACCTCGAGGAGCAACAAGAAAACCGCCCGGAGAAATCGTGTTTTGGTTGGTTTATACAACCGATGCGCCTTCGCTCGTCGTTAGAGCACGGATCCAGTTCTTCCGCGGTACGAGAAATATTGTGTTTTTTATTAGGGCCGACTCTATTTTTGCGTCGGATTTATCCGACGACCAAAAAATTCTTGCAACTTGTTATTTTAATGCTCCGGCGAAGAATTGTTTTTCCATAGACGGCAGATTGCTTTCATCGTGCTCGACACAGTACGTTGTTTCGCGTGGTATCCGGCTCGTGCCAAATATGTGCTCGCACCACGAGAAACGCGAACCGAGTTACGCTCGAAGCTTCGTGCACAAGTGCGTGTTAACAATTCCCAGCGATTTTCTCGATCGATGCACCACGCTAAATTTAACAAGTCCGTTTTTCCGAAAAACAAGGATTCTTTGATCTTTGTCAACAGGAGTTTCTAGTGTGGAAGGCTTCCACCTAGCCCTCTTGCTCGTCGAATTGACTTAAAGTGGAATATCGGGCGATAATCCGCGTGCAAACAGGATTTTAGCAAAACGAGAGATTCCCCTAATTTCCATTTGTCCGAGAGCGAGGTTGTTTGACCTGCGCATCGACGATTACCGCTTCCTTCCGCGCGAAAACCAAACCTATTAGCCTTATTTAATTACAGTGGGGTGACGAGGGTGGAAGAGGTGGTACCAAGCAGACGTGTGTATCTAGGGCTTTCGTGGAAGGGCGTAATCCATGTAGTAGTTGCGTTTCTGACTTTCAATCGAAAGGGTTCCCACTGAGCGGGAAAGGTATCACACGTCTTTGGTGAAAAGGACGGCGAGATAGGCAATCCGCCATGAGAATTGTTTTCCTTTAATTTACCCTTGCGCCACTTTCGCTTCGTGACAAGAGTGGTCAGCTATGTCGGTCACGTTTCGCATGTCTGGCCAAAGAAGCTTCAGCACGGAAACTACTTTTCTCGCCCCGTTTTCTTTTATTCATACGACCTTATAGAATTCTCTTGCCTTACACTGGCCAAGTAGCTGTTATTCTCCGACACCAGGCCTTCACGCCTCGTACCCATTAATATCCGATCAATATTGCACGTCCACTGTTCCTCGTGAGCACAGGGCCTGCACTACTTTCATACTGTTATTAGTTTTGCTGTTCCAGCATGCCAAAGTTTCCGCCAATGAAAATATATAGGTATTGTGAAAAATCAACTAGCAGATGGAATTGTAAGACGTTATTGATGACATAACGAGGACGAGCATTTATATAAGGCACCACTTAGATGCTATAATAGGTATTTCTACAATAAACGTTCCAAGTATTCTATATTAAAAAGTAAAACTCGCGAACCAAACCGGTGCTCCAGCTGGTTTTATGTTTAAATGTGATGTTTCAGTGACGGGGCGCGTGAACTTGTATTTCAGCTAACACGTTGATATGACTCTTGGGATGAAAATTGCATGTATAATCATGCGTCACTCTCAATTTGTCTCGAAATAGATAGCACGATTTTCCAACTACCCGCGACCAGTCAGATTAAAAATGCTATGAGCTCCGCAAAATTAGTTGACGTTCGAAAATATCCATGATTACCCTGTGACCTTTCAATCGTCGGTCGAATTATATCGGCTAAATTCGGCGCTTTTTCTTGTTGTCCCCAGCTGAAAGGCAGAGAATCACGATCATGGATATATCCATTGTTCGAAAGATGGCCGATTAAATTTGTACGCGGATTTGGCGTTTGCCCAGAGCCAAAAATAAAGCTGTCAGCGCGCGGATCGGCGATGGCCGATGACAGACATTGTGTTGAGCTAGTTCGAAAGTGGAGCTGGCCGCCACATAGCCAGAAGCATAACGTACGAGCGCTAGTCAAGGCACGAAACGAAGCCAGGCAATAATAATTATACATCGCAAACAGCTCACGTTGGAGAATAGAAGTAACGTTTGCAATGAGTGCTCGATATCCGCATTATCGAAACGGTAATTCTGTGCGGAATTAATCAGGTGATGAGCAAGCGTTTATATTTAATTATACGACCACCAATTTGCTAATGCATTATACGTGCGGCCTAGGCCCGGTCGCGTCGATTAGCCTTCGCCACCTATGAATATTCCACTCGAGCATTTTAGACAACACGCGATTGTCCCCAATTATGGAAAATATCGCCGAGTATCACGTTCGCCCGAATTATACGGTTAATTTCAACTACGCCGCGGTAGTCCTGCACTCCCGGCGGCTCGTCCGTCTCGCCTACCATTTTCTCTGTCTTCTGGCGCGTGTGTCCGATGTTATTACTTCCAGCGAGCTTTGGAAAATTTACAGCGCCCATGGGAGTATTCGGGGAATGCCGGCCCATGAAGAATTAGGGGAGGCATGTCTCGCAACACGTACGCCCGGGCAACGATTACAGCTGCGTCTAATTAACGAAAATATCGCATAACTCTCTTTCTCTCTCCCCCTCGTTCTCCCCCTCTACCACCCCGGTCTACAACCGCGACGAGGAATCGCAGATTTTTGGGGGTGGGGCGATTCACCTTTCCCTCCTGGCGCCCCGTAGCCATATCCCGATAAATACATCGAAATCGATTTTTAAATGCTCGCATGTAGATAGAAAGGTTATACGCCGGTGCGAATATTATAAACGCAGCAAGGGATTACGTACTTCCTCGTCGATTATTCGCACCAATGCGGATACGAAGATCGACTTAATGATCGTTTGAGAGTACTCCGAGTTGACTTTGGTCGGGGTCCACAGTTCTTTTGTGGATATTAATGGCATTGCTGATGGCACTCAGTCGGATCACACTTTGCTTATCCGGATCAGTCTACTTGGCTGAGCGTTTTCAAGAGGTTGAAGGTCAACCCGCCGCCGAAAACCGACGACTTGAGAATGAGGGAGGGGGAATTGGGTGGGGGGGAGGTGTTCGTACTCTCGTCGACGGGTACGACAAGTTTCCCGGATGAAATGGGCTGAGGCCGGATGAAAGGAGCTCGTCGTCGTCGTCGTCGTCGTCGTCTACGAATGAAAGGGTTGGTACGCCGAGCTGAGATAGGGAGGCAGCCGGCTTGCTCGAGCAAGCGGTGGGAAAGGAGGGTAGCGTACCCGGTCGGGGGACGTAAGTGACAAGTTGAGGGATTGCCGTGCCTACGCGGCCGCATTGTGTGCAATCGTCGCCAACGAACGCCCTCCGGTTCCTTCTTCCCTCGCGATTTCCTGCGCACTCGAATATCCAGCTCTGCCTACCTTCCCTCTCCCTCTCTCTCACTCTCCCGCTATAGCCCGGACGCGTGTGCCTACACGGAAATTTCTCCCCTAACCATCCCTGAATCTTGACTCTCATTTTTCCGGGCCGCACTCTCGCCAACTCCGGCGATTATTAGCCGCGCCAGCGCCAGTCGACGGACTTCCAATTGCGCTCCCCTTGTATTGCTCGTTACACACTTGTGCTTTTACGCGAAATTGATTCCGGGCGTCGCGGAGGGAGGACGAGCGGCGGCGGCGTTGCGCGGCGGGTGGTAGCCGATTGTCTCTCCTCGGAGATGGTTGAAGGGCCAGGGCGGGGGGCTCGTTAGAGGAGCTTGCCGGGCAATTCGGGGAGGGGGTGTCCTCGAGAGTGACAAAGAGAGAGAGAGAGAGAGGGAGAATGGGCGAGAGCTTTGGACTCGATTATGGTAGGCTTGTCGCGCGGTGGGCCCTTTCGGGGAATTGCGGTGGCTGACAGCGGCCACTCACCCCGAACCGGCGATCTCGGCCACTCGGTGCGCGTAAAACAATGACGAATGCGCCCTGTTCCGAACGCGACACGCTTCCCGCCACCGCCGCTGCTCCCTGGATATAGTGGCGCGGCGAGGCGCGGCGTAGGTATGCATACGCGCGTGCATATTGACACGGCTCCTCCAGCTCGAGCTCGAGCTCGCTCGGCACAGCTGCACCGTGGACGCGAAAACACGCCGGCACTAGGAAAATTCGGGCTAACACGGATCGGCTGCAGCCTCTGGCATGGCGCATGCCGCGCCGGATCTCTCGCCGGGGCGTATTATCGGGATGGCCTTCCGAACGTGTTCTGCACTCTCTACTACCTGGCTCACCACCATCCGCCACGAATTGCAGACCGACCCTTTTTATTAGTTGGCGTTCGATAAAGTAGCTCTTCCTCCCCCACGCTTTCGGAAGTAATGATTCTTTCAAATGGCCCGTACGTGTTCGCCCTGATCTCATTAGTTTCCTGCCGCCGCGCCGGAGGCGGCAGCGGCGGCGGCGGCGGCGGCGGCGGCGGCTGACTGGTGCACTGCTGGCTCGTTTAGACCGGCTGGCAATTAGCGTGATCCCGCATTAGCGGTCTGCTTAAAATGTCATGTTTTTATGCAGCCGGTTCTAGACGCGCCGCGATCGCATAATTTATCGGAGCCCGAGTCACCATTGCCCACTACACGCCAATTCGGTGATATGTATAGCCACCGAGCGCGCTCCCGCACTTTACCCGGCCACCATTTTCGCCGTTCGTTGTCTCTGCACCACTGGCCTCGGATGTTGGTAGCTCCATAGATCGCTCGACAAGGTACGCGCGCGACTAGAACCACCGCTCGCGCACACCAATTACTTGTTCTTTCCATCCTAAATACACGTCGCCGCGCCACCTCCTCCCCCTCGGCCCCGCAATCAATATTAAACGACAGACCGTTATTGGCGCTCTAATTAACCGTTAATGTAATCCACCCCTCCCTCGCACCCCTATTTACCAGAGCGCTAATTATACATATGATAATTATTTTATAATCCAACGACGTAATCCGCATAATCGAAACGGAGCACGAATGCGCGGACTGTACTAAACCCTCAAGCACGCGCAATCTACATAGCGAAATACAGTCTGGCATTGGCATCGTCATTATGCACGGTTCCTTTGACAAATAGTTGCGGAAGGTTCTCTCTAATCAGTGGAAATCATCGGAAAGAAAATCTTGTTAGAGCGCGGGTCGTTGGCGTACATTTGTCTCTTAACATGTTTCTGGCGTTTCGGTGAGAAGAGCTGACTCTCGTTATGGCGCGCGGTTACGATCTCGGCGGGTAGCTCGTCCGGCGAAATGAATTCATTTGCCAGGACGAGGACGTCTTCACGGTTTATTTCCGCAGGAGAGGCGCGAACGAGGCTAGATATGTAGTAGCGGCGGTCCTCTTCCCACGAAATTTCGTCATCCCGGGGACGCGGTGGCACCGGGCGCGCGAAAGGCGACGCGTCGCAACCCCTCTCTCCCTCTCTCTCTCTTTCGGGACGCTCAATAAGAAGGTAGTTTCGCGAGAGAAGCCCGGCGTCGAGAGGGAGAAGAATGGAGGAGGGATGGAGTTGGTTGGGAGGAGGAGGGTGGGTGGGAAAAAAGTCGTTCGAAATTCCGTGCCATATGCTCAATGGCTGCGCCAGACTGGCTCGCTCCACAGACTCAACCACCACCACCACTTCCTTCTTCCGTAAGGAACAAGGGCGCCCCGAGGATGGTGGCCCCGGCCGCGAAGAAATTCAAATTTACGCACCGACTGCCCCGGCTCTGTTTTTCGAACTTATGAAAAATGAGTCTAGCCGGCGTCCAGACTTAGCCCCATGCCCTACCACCAACTTTCCCCCATTCCTTCATCCCGGACTAACTCGCCCGACCACTCACTCCATCCACCTTTGATAGGTAATAGTGCGGCTCCTTCTGCTCTCCCGATCTGCTACTCTCTTTCGTTTGGGCTGCTTCCAACTGCGTGTGCCTTTCGCGTCGAGCGCCACACACCTTTTGCGCACCCCTGAATCAAGTAACATGTGCGGAGATGCGGAAAATGTCAGGGAGGCTAACAAGCCCAGTGGGTTCTTCTTGAGAGGAGCTCAAGCGCATATACACCACGCGCGAAACGAGTGTTTCGCCGAATGATTCAGCGAGGAATATTTATTCATCTTTTCAGAATTCTGATATCAGCACGGCGAATAAGGCTTTTATTGAGGCGGCCCCCAGTCACTGCTTGCGACTATTGAGCCTTCCAGTAGGTAGGACGAAGAGGGAGCGCGAGCCCACGGCTTTCACGTACATTGATTCAAAAACCCTTTAAAAATCTTGAAGAGTATAAACACTGTTTCCTATTACCGGCTTGAGAGCTACTTCTCGCATCCCGTACGTTTCCGAGTACCTTTCAGCGGAGGGGCGCACTCTCACTACGGCCTCTTTTTCCTGACTTTAAACGCTCCTCGATCATCCGGCGGAAGCAAACAAAGTTGTTGACCACCTGACGAACTTCCGGAACCAATGCAGCCCCCTCGCCCGGCCCCGCCGTATGTAAACACGCCGCTTGGAAATAGAGAGGTAAAGGCGGCTGGAAATATCCTTTCTTCCTTTAGAGTCACTTTTCCCGTATTATCATACGACCGGGCGTTTAGCTTCCCCTATTCCCTTCGATCTTTTTTCCACCCTCAGTTGCTCGCGTTTCAACTTTCAACATCGGACGCGCGCTCTCGGCGGTTAATCATTGTTAATTCATAGACTATCTGGTTGCGATTGCTGCTGGCTCTGCGTTACAGTCGGGGCCATTCTTCTGGCAGCATCTCAGGAATACGGGAATACTCTATTCCGATCACATTGTGGTATCGGCGGTTTGAGGGCCCGGGCCCTCATCCGATCCGGGGTTTGCGAGGAGTTTACGGTTTCTCCCTCTGCGCTTTTTTATCGACCCTCGTAAACACTTGATGTCCTGGGGGTAAAGGGCGCTCGATTCTTAAGGTGCAGCGACTTGTTCGATTTGCTCGACGTTAAATCGACGTTGCCCCGGTCATCACTGGGACTAAAGTCAATTTCCCCGCAGCTTTCCCGTCCCATTTTATTACTGGCGGGAGTGTCTATCAAAACATAATCATTCCGGGCCCGCGGGAAAGGGTCGCGTTCCGCTCTGCTATGGCGAGCCGTCGTCACGGAGAGGAGTATAGCTCGAAGGGAGAGGGCAGATGGATGGGTGGTTTGGTTTAAAACGCGAGAAACGTAAGAGAACGCAACAGGACTTCGGAATATGGTGGCCGGGGCTAAAAGAAAGCGAGCCATAAAGAGAGGATGCTCGCTAGATATTGGGGGTCTCCCGTTTCGCGCTAGATCGCCGGCGTCGCTTTCGGCCCCACTCTAGCTCCAGTTACCACTGCGGTAAACTGGCTCGGTGCACGTTTCACAGTAAGAAGTTGAGATATAGGCTATGCACCGCGTCTCCCGGAGGTTATGCACCATAATTCATCGCGTGCGCTCGCGCCCTCGTGCAAAAAGCGGTCTGGGTACCTCGGAGAGAGGTGGCACCGTGTCTTGATTCGACTATCTTGATTTCACTGATAGCTGATCTTCTGGCATCCCGAACGTATTTGCCTAATCACCGGACTCCCCCAAACAACGGCGGATTTCTGTCCAAAGTTCATCGACTTCCACCAAGAAGGATTAGGCTCGTTACAATCTGCCACTCACGGTGGTCGCACTTAAACTTAATACAAGCAGCCGCACTGTCTCAAAGGTATTAACTGCCCTGGTGGCAATTAGAAATTTACAAGCGAGATGGCATCCTCGAGAGTTTACTGCGCCGATGCCCCCGGGAGCCGGGCGTATCTGCAAAATATATTAGTTTCGGATATTAAAAGAGCCTCCGGGAGTACCGGGCTCGTGAAAGCGGCGAGAATTTTCGGCGTGAAATATGGAAGAACCGGCGCGGCACTTCATTATATTTCGCGTATTGGTTTGAAATATTTCTCCGGCAGCAAGATTAATTTTAATAACGCTTTTATTGCGAGCCTCCCGTACATGCTGGAGGCCGAGCGCGCCGCGCCCGGTTATTGAGGATATTTACACGGCTGATTGTATGGAGCGCGTGGCGGCTTTTATCGGGTAACAAAGACGTGTTCGCGGCCAATGCACCGGCTCGATGATTCCATCAGGCAGGATCTTAATGAAAAATACCAGCCGCTATTTTTTATAACCTGCTCATGCAAATGCCGCGAAATTTTCCATGCCTCTCCCGGTACGCGCGTGGGGCTTGGGGGAGGCTCGAAGAGTTACTCCGAATTACCCTGGGAAGGTTGTAACGCCGCCGGCTCCGGAGAACAGTGCGGAGGGTGGTTTCGAGAATTTACGGTCCTCCTTATTAAAGCTAACGCAGCCGGGGCTCGGCGCTCGGAAGTTGCGGCTGTTTAAAAACAGCCGCTTTCGGCATTAATTCGATTCGCTTGCTCCTTAGGCGCACGTGGCAACGGTGCCATTCGTTTGGCTGGCCCGTCATTTGACGATGCCTTGCAAATGTATCCCCTTTCTCCGCTCCAGCAACACACAATTGTAAAGTTGTACGGCGGCTGTCGCTGATTCGATCGTAACAACAGTTATACGCGATCAATCTGCCCGAAACTACTCCCTCAAGCTCAAATACGCGGCCCAGCGATATGGGAATTACCGCTATTACCCGTAATGCCGGGCGATAAAAATTCCGCGGCGGCCGATGCTTAAAGCAGCTTATCAATTAGGCATATCGCGACGGGGCAAGTGGGTGGGAAAAAGGTCTGGCGGCGTTCACGCGCGCTCCAAAAACACACGGGCAGGGACGGTAATTGGCGGCCGGAGGGTTTGCTTAGTGAGAGAAATTAGCGGTGTCGACGCGCCGGCGCTCTCGCGCTTGCCAAACAATGTCGTGGCGCTCGCTATTTTTTCCCCAGCCGACACGATAAAGCGGCACATATTCGAAATTTGAATAATCAAGCAGCTGCGGCGACAACACCGCCGACAACAACAACAACAGCGGCAAAAACGGGACGGCTCGGCGCGGCGGAGAGAGGAGAGAGGAGAGTGGTTCGGAAGGGTGGTGTCAGGGCATGGAAATCGAATTAGTTCGTCGAACGACGTTACAGCCGCAATTACTGGGCCGCTGGCCCTGTACCAGCGCGCCAGTACCATCGTGTAATCCCGTGCTCCTATGCAGCCCGTGTAAACTCTGTCGCATGTGTGACTCGGCCCCATTCGTGCATTCCCTCTATGTAGCTGCCACATCTACATAGAGGCATTCACCCACGCAGCCGCCGGATCACGTGGTCCCCTGTGTTCTCCGCATTTTACATTTGCGCCAGTCCGATAAAGATGCTCGACCCTCCCTCCCATTCCCTCCGGCTCGAGCCACCCCTCGACCATTCCTCTGCTGGAGCGCACGGTAATCTAGTCGGGCGAACATTCTGCATTTGCAGGAAGAAATTGCTTTCCTCCTGATTGGGTTCTTCGTGGCGAACACACGAGCTTGTTTGTCTGCCTGCTCGCCTGCTGATCTCTCGGTGGTGGCTGGTGCAGTGAATCCGCGCGCGCCCTTACGTGCGTCCGATGGGATTGCGTATGTTTCAAATTTTTCCCCGAAGATCCTTTACGATCGGACTCGACTCGACAAATTGCAGGCTGCCGCCGCGCCGGTATAGTGGGGGTAAACGAGAGGCGCATTCGAATGGCGATAGGCAATCGAGAAAAACGAGCCTGTTAATTACCGCCCCGACGCGGACTTGGTAACGAGCTATTACCGGGCCCTGGGCAATAAAAGCGGGCAATTGTGATGCTGCCCGGGCCGATGAATGTTTCATCAGCTATTTAAGACGCATCCGAGCGACGAGCTGCCTCCGCGGATTACTCGCTGCACTGTCCCGAGGATTATTTTTACGTCGGCGATACTTCCAAGGAAAAAAGTAAGTTTCCGCTGGGGGAGAAATTCGAGGTCTAGTTACACGTCGTGGGTCGCGTGTCGACGCGAGCACATGCATTCCTCGGCCCGGTTCCTACGTGATCGCATGCGCCGCTGGATTTTGCATGTGCGACACGTTTCGACGCGAGTATCGAGGCACGCGTACCTGCGTGCGCTCTCGTCGTGCGAGTCCTGCGCACTGGCGGTGCCCGAGCGATTCGGAGATATTTCTCTGCCGCCATCGACTGCGGACTCAGAATTTAGGCCCACGATCCCTCGGGATAGGTTGAAACGTTTCGAGAGCCATTCCAAGTCGTCGTTACGTTAATAAGTCGACCGGGGCGAGCGGGCGGCGAGGGGGCAAAATTAGTTGGGCAGTCAATGTGCTAAACCTATGAAGTTGCACCAGCTGGTACTTATATTAATTGGCATACTTAAACATCTGCACTTTCGTAGTTCTCGATCTCGGGGAACGATCCAGCTTGACAGTCACGCGATCAAAGGAATCCAGAGCACAGTGGGAGTCGCTCCTTCCTTTTTTCTCCCTCTCTCTCTCTCTCTCTCCCAAGCGACGCATTAGAGAATTCCTCGCGAGTAAAAAGCACAGCTTCATAAAGTCCCGCGCGGCTTCGCGCAGAGTTCTCCTAATTAAATGAATGAAGTTGCGAGCGCTCGGTGCCCGGCGAACTTAACTCGCAATCCCTCAAGAAAGAAGGAGTTACCGCGGCGGCACCGAGGACAAAGCTCGCCCGGGCGCGCTGCGCCGCCGGGGAAAAAATGTCGTGGCAACAGCCAACTCGAAATGAAACCGCGCACCGAGTGTGAGAGCGACACGCGAAATTTCGATCGCGTGTTTCGTGACGCTGCTCGTCGAGTAACTTGCCGAGAGAAATTCAGATGGGGATCGCGATGCAGCGCTGATATTGTCAAGAGTTTCTGCCCACTGTTATAGCGTGTCCGGGTAAACTCCCAAGCTTCCCTAATACACCGACGTGCAGGCGTTGTCACGTTTGTCTGACTGACACAATAAATATGGGTTTTTTTTTGCACCGAGCGCTCGAGCTGGATTTACACTGGCAGAGGTATGGTTAAATAGGAAGCTACCATACATAGATGAGTATACTGTTTCGGTCTATTTTTGAAATCGCTGATATGCAAATCGCACATTTCCAGAGATGCTTTCTACTAAAAGAGCCAACTACCCAAGTACAGCACTTTTATTAGAGGAACTATACCCAGGGAGTTACTTGAATTCACGATGCCAGCTCTGGAAATGGACGGGCTTCCTTCCTCTCTCCTGTCCAATGGAAGCGAGCATCTCCCGGATGCATGGCTCGACTCTAAACTCCTTTTAGATTCCATTTTCTATGCGGCCCCCGCCAATGTACTTAATAGGTCGTATACCTTTCACATGAATTTTGAAGGGAAACTTACGGCGGCGGTCTTGGCCCACTCAATTCTCAATGAGGTGATCGATCCTAGTCCATATCCGGGCTCAATTTCAGCTACTGACCTAAATGCTATATATTTCTCCCACTACAGCGTGTCGGTACACGGACGATTGGACCCTCGTAAATCCCACTTGGACGGTGAACGGCCAATTTTTCCGTGTTCGTCGAGCTGGAATGCATTTTTGGTGGGCGTTTTTCAAGATCACTATGCAACCTTCCCCCTCTCTCTCTCTCTCTCGAGCCTAGAACCAACCGTAATAGTGCTAGAGATAAACGATTTATTATATGCGTACACGCGTCTACGTTTGATCGATTACGTGGCACAGGCCCATCCCCGCAGCCACATACATATATCTCACCCCGGCGCACGCGTGCGAGGACAGGGATTTTTTACACTGCTAACTCGATGCTACTATAAATCAATTAAAAGTTGAAGCGACAAATTCCGATATAATCCTGCGACAGCACTTGGACCGGCATTGTTTCGGGGTGGAGTTGTCGTAGACGCGGTAATGCTGGTCGTTCCGCGAATGTTTCGCTGCTTCTACATCCACTTTTTGCCGAAGACGTTTCGCGCGGCCTGCGCCACTACTCGCATTGTGTCGGCGGCAGTGGCAAGGCGAAAAGAACCTAGTACTCAGCTGGAAGCTTAATTGCTTGGGGATTCGAGCTCGTTATACCCAGTGTCGCTGGCACGCTCTCGTTGCCTCTCCCTTCTCTGCCAATGAGTTCGCGCGCTCTGCCCTCCGTTTTCACCTCGTCGCCAACCTCTACGGAAATTCCATCGCGCTAAGGCTTCCCCATCGGGTGTTCGTGTCGCTCTCTTTCGGTTTTAATAAAAATAGGGAATGCCAGTTTCAGGATTCTCGCGGAGTTTTCCACTTTTCCCGGGAGCCGTGCTCCCTCGTACTCTACTCATGAGTGTTTCGGCTTGAGTATGTGACGGTGGCGCAGTATCGACCAGTGGCCCCTCTTACCAAATTGTTTCGTTTTATTCTTCATTAGAGGGGGAGGGGGCGGATTTTTTATTGGATAGCAGTCACGGAGGAAAATGGCCCTTGCTCTCGACGAACATTAGGCTTCCCTGCCTCCCCCGCCCCTCGGGGGATTCATTTCTCTTGGCGTCTATTCCACTCATTCGCGATCAATTCCAGACCCGGCTTCTTACCCTCGGCGTAACTTCGAATTGCCCGGATTCGAGGCCGTTACATTCGATGTTCTAAGTGCACTTACATTCTCGCTTACAATCGTTTCAACTCATCCGCCCGATCATTTCGTTCACTGCCGTTTGCCTGCGTGCGCTCTGCTAACCGCACTTCTGCCCCGCTCCCTCGCTTATCCTCGATTTTCCTTTCTCCCTCTCTCTCGCTACCCTCGGGGAATTATCCAGTTCCTTCACTGGCGTCAGGAGCGTCGGGTTTCTGTCAATCTAACTTCGAAATGAAATTTCCGAATTCCGGGCGCGTTTGTCCTCCATTAAGCCGTATATTTAATTTGCAGAGCCGTCCGCCCCGTTCCGGCTCATTCCCCTGCGATAACCCATGCGTATGTTCTCTCGGTAAACACATAAATATTCACGTATTTATGATCTATATCCCATTCGCACATTTACATACTAATGTCGCAATTTAATTCTATTGCACACCGGCCCACCCTCCATTTTGTTTTGCGCATTTAACAGCTATGTACGCATTAATTTACAACTGGGAGCCGTGGCAGCCTGTTTACCCTCCTCGTCAGGGGCTAGCTGCGAATCTGATTATAAATTGATCTGTCACGAACAGTCGGCCGGCTGCTACACACATTTTTCTCGATTCCCCGATCCCAAGAAGAATGAGCAAGCTCCGGACAGGCTGGAGCGATTGCTCACATATCAGGAAAAGTCGCGCGTGTTCGGTGGCATTCGATAACGGGAAATTTGTGACTAATCTCCCGGCGGCTTATACCTCTGAGCCCGCCACGAGAAAGTCGATGCAATCTTTCCCGAATCGTGGGGTAGATTCTCAAGGTGTAACTTGGCCGCACCGACTGAATACCAATTGAGCCGCCCTCGGATATTATACAGTTTGCGCTCGTGACACAGAGGCTGTCGCCTCGGGAACGAGTGTAACACAGCCAAGCCCGCGAAAGGAGCAAGGTGGATCGACAGT
The DNA here is from genome assembly GCA_963675795.1 of Crossocerus cetratus. NCBI lineage: Eukaryota > Metazoa > Arthropoda > Insecta > Hymenoptera > Crabronidae > Crossocerus > Crossocerus cetratus. The sequence continues at coordinate 15,561,073 of OY776668.1, read as the reverse complement.
AGAAGAGCTATGGCGAGAAATCGGGTCGACGCTAAAGCGAAGGATCTTACTCCTGGAGCGAATGATCAATCGTTCGGTACACAAACGCGCCCGGGAAAAGGTTACCGAAATGAATTTCCGTTCGAGCCGATCCGGACTCTCTTCCGCCGGATTCGATTCCGCTGGGGCGAATAGCCCGGAAAAACTTGGCGATTTCCCGGCGAGCTTAAACTTAGATCGTCCCCACCCCAGAGCGCGCCGCGGTAGTGGCCCCCCTCTTTAATCGATTTGAACCCTCGGTAAGTTCGCCCGGGGCGAAGTCTTCCCGGCAAATCCTGGGCGATTAAAATTTTTGCGGCCTGATGCTCCGCAAGATATATCCTCGCGCCAGCACCCCAGCCACTGTGGTGCGCGGTCCGGCCGGGGGAAGGTCGTTTAACTTCCGAGTCGAGAGCAATCAAAGTAAGCCTTGAATCGACAGATTTTAGTATCACTGCTAATCGAGCGAATAATGGCACTGGCCTGCAACTTTCAGCGAGCCAGTCGTATCGAAGCGTCGCTTTGACGGGAGTACGGGGAAAAAGTTGCTTCTGAATCGGCGGCGATCAGTTGCATGGACTAGCTACTCTACCTGTCTATATCCTTCAAAGCTCATCGCTGCATGCTCGAATTACGCAGAGCAGGATCTCACGCTCGAATGGACAATTAACCGATGACTGTAATTGATTCGGGCAAAAGCTAGGGAGATGCTTTCAGTGAGGCGGCGGGCGGCCCGATCGGTAACAGCTGCGCGGGAGATCCGCTCTCCCGAGGAAAAGTAGCCGCTCAAGATAGGAGGTAAGATGATAGAGAGCCGGAATGAACGGCCAGTGGATCAAACCGGATCCAATAACTCCTTTGGACTTAGAAGCGGGCCCCGGTTCATTCTGCCCCCGCAGCCATGGGAATCGAGAAAGCGAGCGCAGGAGGGGGGGGGGGGGGGGGGGGGGCACAATAAAACGGTTCGAAAAAGAATTTCTTGGAAATCCCGGCGAAAATAATCCCACTGATCAATCGAATTCGGGGAATTAAAAGTTGATAAAACGGGAACACGCGTTTTCGGAGCGGACTGAAACCAGCAGTGGTAGTAATATTTCCATGCAAACTATCGGAATGGCGGATCCGCGCAGGAAGTATCGCCGGGCTGCGACCCAACGATGGTATTTCGACAAAAATGTCGGGGCCACTGATCAATTTTCAATTCCGCGCGCGAGATTGGTGAATTCGGTGGCGAAATTATCGCTCGCTGTTGCGGCCGGGATATTTTTTTTTCGCCCACTGATATCCTACTTTCTGATAGCTTTCATTTATGTTTCGGTCGCGACCGCAATATGCCGAGCTCTTTGCCGCGTATCCATCTAGTTTATGAATATGTATGTCAATCGGAAGCCGATAGAGCGAGATGAAAAAGTTGGCCGAGTGCAGGGTAAATAATATCATGCTATTACCTGAAGATTTTTTCGCTAGTGTCAGGGACATCGGTCATTTCTTAGGTTTTAGAGAGGGAGAATCTGCCACGACAAAGGAAGGCTAAGGGTTAGAGAGGGATGCAGGTTTGCATTGATTTTAATAATGGAAAGGGATAGGATTGGAGTCACTTAGGGGAATCTCCGGTAAAGTTTGCCTTCGAAAAGGGGTCGCTATGCCACTGAGTTGGAGATGGCAGGGAGAGCGCACGGGGAAAGAAAGCTGCATGTAGTTACGTTCGGGCAGAGCTGCTTTAAACAGATTCAAAGTTAGAGCTATTTCGTGCTGGCGCTTTCTTCCTCGCCAAAGGGCTTTTAACTCACTACTACGAGTCAGGCTAAATGCCATCCTCCCCCTGGTAAATGCGATACTCTTGAACCTCGCCGGCTTGTCGTAATTATGCCTCAGTGATTGCCAATTTTTCCTCGGCTTTTTGGATACAGTGCCAGCAGCTCCTCTTTACATTGCGCGCCAGCGCTAAGTGCTCCTCTCCCGCTCGCTGCAGTTCTTCACGCGAGCGCCCGAAAAATCTCTTTTTTCCAGCCACTCGTGTCTCGAGATATACACTCTGCGAGCGGCTGAATGGCATTCAGCGACAAGCACAGCACAGCGCCAGGGAAATGTGAGCCGAAGGCCTTGTCCCGCCGTCGAAATTAAACCTAGAGAAAAGGGCTAGGTGGAAGAGGAAAAGTGGAAACGACGAAAGACAAACGGGAGGTAAGAACACTCGTTTGTATCCGAGGGATCTGGGGCTCGCGGGGGAGGAAGAGGGGAAAACACCGAAATCAAGCTGCGCGTCATCGTCGGCACGATAAAACAAAATATTTGTTGCGGTTTAGACGATTTTCGTGACCCGCCTCGCGAGTTCCTTGCAAATTGAATTTCCCAAGGAAGATTCGTTTACCAGCCGCAGCGCAGCACCCGGCGCTGCATCTATAGATATAGCGTGCAAGCCACCAGCTACATACATACTACGTGTGTACACACACGCGAGCGAGGCCGAAGGGTGGTCGGTGCACGCACGCCTGCAGTAGTCCGAAGTAAGCGAGAGCAGGCTGCTGGTAGCAGCAATAGGTGTATAACTTATAAGTCGTTCGGTGGGATTTTGACAAATCGTCCAAGCCTGCCGTTACCTACCTCGTACGTGCACGTACACACGTAGATAACGGGGCGCACACAAAATCTAGACTGCCTTTCCGCCCACTCCGGACCGTGTCTAGGTGTAGGCCCTAGCCTTTCTCTCTCCCTCTCTCTCTCTTCCTTGAGCAGCCAGTGTCGGCGCACTAAATCCTCGCGCCACACCGAAACTTTTCCACGGACTTGGAGTTTCCTCCGGGTTTATCGGCGTCTGAGGCATTTTTTACCGGACACATTTTTTCCCCCTCTGTTCAACCCACTCTCCCCGTCCAGGCTACTCCTGTTTCTCCTTCTGCACGTCCCCCCGAGCCGTTCGTTCGGCCCGATAAAATTTGAGGGCCACGCAAATCGAGCGGAACGAGAAAACTAACGACCGATCGCCCCCCTCCACCCAGCCGAATTTTCGATTAACGCGGAACCCCTGCTCGTGCGCTCGGAGCCTCGCGAGGACTTTCTCCTGAAATAAGGAAATAGCTGGGTGTAGCTTTGGGTGTTGGTGGGAGTAGTAGGTTTCGCTGGCGGGATTTCGTTTTTGCGAAGGGCGGGCTACTTCCTGGGATCCTATCAGCCCGAGTATACATATTGGGGAATGAACTCCTTTGATAAGGTGTGATTCGTAGCTGCTGTAACTGAGAAAGCATGCAATTGTACTCACTGACTAAGGTGAGGAAAGGTATGCTGCGCTGCTGAAAATGGGGCGGGCTGCACGCCTCTTCCGCCCTGGATATTGCGCCGCCGGTTTGCACCTCTATCACGTGGCCGTCTCTCCGGTAGAACGCCATGCACATAAAACCACTCCGGCTGCGAAAACAGACGCCAGAAAAAGGGAACATTAAATTCTCAACCCTTCTTTTTTTTTCCTCCCTTCCCCCCAGAGCACCCGCCGGGAGTGGAGGAGGGTGGTGTGAGTGCAGCACGGATGCGCGCTGCGCCTTCCATGGAGGCAGAATTTAGCATAAAAATAATCCAGCGGTGATAACAGGGACCCGCTCGAATCCCCATCCGCAAATGTTACGTCCTCCGAGGTAAGTGACAATAAGTGAATTCCATGAAAAGCATCTGTGCCCGTTTACTATCGCCCGAGTGGAAGTCGGGGCAGAAAGTCCCGGATAAATTTCCCTTGTAATTATGGAGCAGACATATTCTCAGTGAATATAGCCACGATGGGAGTTAACTTTGTTTGGTGCATTGATAGTGAGGATGCGCGGGAGTTGGCCGGGGAAAAGCAAAATTCGACGAATTGTTGGCGCTACGAGGCGCGCTCGCTTGTCACGAGCACTAAGTAAATTTCAGTGTAAACTCGAGGAGCGGCAACTCACCATCCGACAGTGAAGTGGGCGACCAGCATGGTCATCGTCATAGTTTGCGCGACGTTGGATTGCTTTATGGTGTTGCAGAGGATCTTCACGTCCTGATCCTCTTGTCCCGGTACGTACTGGCCCTCCAAGGTTCCGCTCTCGAATCTCGAGGAACTGGTGTTCGATCTGCTCACGTGGAGGGAAGCGTTCCTCGGGTGGAACGTGTAAGATTTCGCAAGGTCCAGCGTGTGCCAGGTCAATCCGCCGCTTGAGTGGCCGGTCAACCAATTCGGAAAGCGACATTGCCCGGGCGGCGAGACTGAAAGCACAACCCAACCAGTCTGTTAAGCCCTAATTAATCTCTCTGCAGGCCGACCTGTTCTTGTCAGGCCAGCCCTAATTTAAGATGTGCGTCCCCCTTTAATAAACCACATGGCGACGCCAGCATCCTTGACAGTTTCCCTTCGGAGTCTGACGTCCCTTCGCACCAGCTTCTCACACGCTTATTAGATTGCCTAGATAAAACGATCATGAAACTCATGCGGATTTCCGCAGCTCCCCCATCCGCGCGAACCCCGATCTGTCTGATCGATACAGATTACAGGCCATTATCGTGCACGCCATCTCCGCGGAAGAAAAGGAGCAGGTAATGCTCGAAATCTCCTCGAAACCAATTTCCGCGAATCCTTCGGTATTATGGAAAGGCCGCACCCCCGGCGACTGCCATCGCTCGCAATTGCCTATCCGAAACAGTATCTCCGGGCGATTTGTCTCGGTGTTAAAATACAAACGAACCCCGCACACTCGTACACTCGCAGAGCGAGCGATGAGAGACGCGGAGAGAAGGACCGGGAGAATAATCGGCGCGGGGGATAAGCGAGCCGGCGAGAGCGGTGGACGGGACGGGGGTTTGGTAGCTGAAAAAATTTCGTAGTCACCCCGTCCATAAAGTCTTCGGCGCGGCTGAACGACAGCCGATAAAACGTCGACGTAGATATTCGATAGCGAAACAGAATTGGCCGAGTCCGCCGCTGCCGTTCTCCAAACGTCCGTCTCTCCTCTGCCTCTCTTTCCAGCTGCGAGTACGTCACGTACCCTTCTCGCCAGGTTACCCCTTCAGCGTGTTCCAGTTTCACGTCGGGGGCGTAAAATCCGAGAGTCAGAAGCAGCCACTTTTACAGTGTCAAGCGCGCTCGGAGCAAACGGTGAAAGGGCTGGCTGGAGAGGGAGCGAGAACCGAGGACGAAAGAATGCCGGCACCTTGGTGGAGCAAGAGCCGAAGATAGACAGGTTTGAGAACAGAGGGAAAGGGACGCGAAAGTGGAGCGTCTGGCGGTAAGAGCTGGAGGCCGCCGCCGTAGAGCGAGGAATCAGGAGGAAATGGACAAAGCAGCGCGAAAGAGAAAGAAAGTCAGCGAGGGCGAGGTAAGCGTGGAATGGTGAAGGTGCCGTAGGAATGGAGGGTTGACAGAGTGCACGTTCGGCTAGTTTTATGGCACGTAAAAGCATTGTTGCACGCGCTGGAAAAGAATGGGAATAATTCAGCGGCTCCCTCGATAAGTTCGCGACGCGGACGAGCGAGATACAAATTCCCCGATCGTAAAAATCGAATGGGGTTTCTCCCTCTCTCCGCTTTCTCCCTCGGTCGTTCTTTATCTTTTCGTAGTATCGAGCAGCAGTCCTGCCCTCTGGCCCGGCCCAGCTCAATCCGCTCTTTCGCTCTCGCACGTCCCTCCGGCCGGCTTGGTTGTTTTTATCATTCCGGCCGGTGCGTATGGCCAATCTGCATTTTAACGACGCCGATAAAATCTACGGGAGCGCTGGGCCTGAATCCGTAATTCGCGCGTCGCCGCTCGGCCTACAGATGTTAACACGCAGAGAAAGAGAGGAGTACACTCTCGGTGGCCTGGCCGCGAAAAAGGACTGGTGGTTCTGCGAGTTCCTTTGATCGCTGCAATTTACTAAAGCGCGCCCGGAGACAGGGCGGAGGGATGCGTGCTCGTCAAAGGAATCCGGGGAGAAAGGATGCGCCCGATCTGAGACCGCGCGCTCTACAGGATACAAGAGAGAGAGAGAGAGAGGGTGGAGGATGACTTGGGTGAGGGAAAAAAAGAAAGCCCTACGAGCGTGAATTATTGTCTCGGAGGGACGCTGCTGCCGCGCGCAACTGCGGTAGGAATACGTGCTCGGCTCTGAATGTTTCCCTTGCACGGGGCGGAGTGATATTGGCAGAGATGATTGTGCCGCTTCGAAAAGAGATATTCCAATCAGGTTCACCCGTCTACCGGCGTCACGTAGTTAAAGATTGACATGGACGTTTTTGAGGAGAGCGATAGAGGCGCAAGCGCTCGCCGTATTTATTGGTTGCAACCTGTGGGTACACACGAGCGTCTCTTTTACCTCGCGGCGACCACTTTCATCTTTCTCATCGCGGCACAGCTTCTTGGCAGGTTGTCGCTCGTACTTTTCTCTCCCTCTCTCACTTTCTCCCGCGCCGCTTCCCCACCCCTCGCCTCTAGATCTTCATCTCATTCCTCCGGCTCTTTCCGCGCGGTTCGTCCGAGCGTACGTTTCGAGCAGTTATGAAAACGCAGCTCGAGTAATTTTACCAGGGTATTGACTTTGCAGTGGAAGAGTCTAGGCTAATTGAACAAACTTTCGAGCCAGGCCGCGGATGCAGTTAAAGGAGGGGGGCGGCGAATCGGGGAGAGGGAAGGGGGCCGCACGCGTTTCAGAAAGCGAGGAGGCGAGGATGGGCGGGGAAGGTCCGAGGCAGGGGGAAAGATTTAATGTTAATCCATTTTCCTTGCTACTTCTCGGGGGTTGCTCTCTTCCCGCTCGGCCTTAGCGTCTTCTCCCCCGACGAGGATCGCGATATTAACGACGCGGATGCTTACAAGGCACTACCTTCCACTCCTCTCTCTCCCTCTCTATCACTCTTCCCCCGTGCCTTCCCTCTGCCCCGCGAACGAGAACCCGAGAGAAGCTTCTCTCGGAACTTGGAACTCGGAACTCTGGCCCGAGACACTCTTCCTCCTCTACTTTTCCCGCTCGCCCAAGTATCGTCCACAGCTCGTGCGCGCGCGCGCCTGTTGGCGACTCTCGCTCGACTTAAAACGATTCGGCAAAGAAAGTGGCGGTTGAAGAGCCCGCCAAAGACAGAGAGGAGGGCCGGAGTGGGAGAGCAGAGTGGACTGGATACTGAAAATCCACTGAAGTGAAATCCGCTAACGAAGTTTGCCCGTGAAACTGTACGCAGCGAGAGAGATACGGGTTCGCAAACTCGGCAAGAAGAACGACGAACGCGCCTCTAAGGAGAAGAGGAGTGAGGGGGAGCGGTAGCTTAACCGATGGGAACCGAGTATTCTGTACAGGAAAGAAGGCGGGACACAGTCGAGACCAACTCCGGGAAAATGTATTCCGCCCCTTGCTCCGTCGAACGATACCACTTCCATCGATTAATAATACATAACCCGTTTTAAGTAGATTAGTCCGTACTGGTCGGGCGGCCGAGTCTCTCGCTTCGGTGGAAGTAATGATTCAGTTCGAGATGGATTATTGCGATCACACTGGCTCGAAATGGAGAAGTTGATGAATTTGGCATACCTTTCTTGAGCGTCATGGTCCTTGATCCTTCCATCGGGCTGAAAAGCCCGTTGCAAGTGGCGTCTCCGCTCTGCGCTACCCGGTATATTTCAGACGCGCCCTCGGGCAGCGGTGCACCCGGTAGGCCGACATCATGATCCATGGCACCCATGCCCATGGCAGCCCTGTGCAGATTACCCTGCACCGGCTGGCCGGCCTTCTCGTAGACGAAGCATCGGTATCGATCTTCGTTGCTCGACGCGTGTCCATGATGTAAACGGCCAACCAGGTAGCGGCTGCTACCCTCCTTCCAGGTGGCCAAGCACTCCAGCTCCTCCACTGAAACGCACAATGCAGTCGGCTTGTTAGGCGAAGGCAAAACATCCCTGGCTAAATCTCTGCCAACTAAAAACCCTCCACTATCTCCAACCCCCCTGCCGAATCTTGAAAAGAAATTGTAGGCTAAGATGGACTGCTCTTAGGAGAATAGACTGAAATGAGCCCGTGGTTCCACTCGTTCTAATGGACGGGACCTACTTGGCTCCGTTTTCGGCGAAAATTCCTACTTGACTGTTAAAAGTATTAAAGACTTGGACATTATATTTATAGGACGGTGCGAAGTAGTCTGGAAACACTTTTAGTCAAGTTTGTTGAGACTGGTAGCGTATCCTCCACGTAAGGAGGTATATCGTGCGCAGAGGATAATCAGAATTTGATAGGCGGTCATGGAAAAACCACCGGGAGCTTTACAAGTAAGACGCGCATTGATGTAGAAAAGGTTTCCGCTGGGAACGGCTTCATTCTTGATTGCCTCTCCGCTGGAATGATCTCGCCCATTAGCTATTATTTGAAGGGCAGCTGCACCGTTGGTTTGCACAATAGAACGAGAGTAATCACAATTTACGGATTGGCGCCGAGTCAAACATTGTTAGAGTTCATTCTCGGTATTTAATGATTGCGCTGCACAATCCAAAGTATATGAGGCGTAAGGAGCAACGGGAGTTTTACCGCCCGAGTTTCTCATCGTTTATTCAGGATCTAAGAGAGATTTTTCCTATCAGACCATGCACTTTGACTGGTACGCTTCCATTAGGATAGTTGAGTGACTTCTATATTCATAAGTTCGCTAATAACGTGACCTGTTGTAAAGCGGATTGCTAGTACACATACACATAGACCGAGAGAGGTATGGAAGACGGGGGGTGCTGAGGAGATGAACGATTACCATTTGGCTGAATGTCGTGGCTCCTGGGCCGTCGCGGCACTTTAACCATCACAGAAGCTGGTCCATAAAAGCAAGTGGAAAGCCGTCCCCGGACGGTGCCTGCGGCAAGAATGAAGCCATTCAGTGCGCGGGGCCGTGAAAAAAGACGAATGCGTTGGCATTACGCGGAAAGGAGCCGACAGTCCAGTCCGGCAATCGACTACCGGAGTGACCGGCGGGGCGCGAGGACGTCACGCGAAAAAGAGAGAGATTTCCGCGTGAAAAACGATACCCCGATTCCTGCCGGTCGACGGGATCTTTCGGGATGGTCCTTTTGAGAGCGGGACAGTGGGGAGCGGAGGCAGGCAGCATGCCTGGGGGTCCTGTGTGCCCGGCGGAACGCCGCTCGACGTAGAGAAACCAACAATTATCGGCCGGGTGCCGGATGCGCCTCGAGGCGTGGCCCTCGAAAGGCCACGTAAAGAGCTCGATGTTATCGTGCAATCCCCCCGACGGGCCCGCCGCTTTGGTCCTTCTTTTTCCACCCTTAACCAGCCCGCTCTACGTGGCGAAGCTTTCCAGAAACCCGGGAGCTAAGATCCCAGTGGCGCGTATCTAAATCACATCTCGTGGAAAAGTCGGCTACCTCTTTTTCCCGGCATCGCTTGACTCCACCCGCGCACCGCCGCCGCCGCCGCTCCTCTCTTAGCATCGCCCTCTTCCGCGTCGCGTCCTCTTCATCCTCGTCTTTTTCGGCGGCTCCTCGCTCCCTCCCTCCCTCGGCCTCTCTTTTCTCCCGAATTCGTCCGGCGCAACCTGCACCAGCAGTGCGCGAGCCAGGAGCGAGGGCTCCGCTTCCTTTTTTGATCCTTGATCCTTCGGGGCGACGACGCCGCGAGCAATTTGCGAGGATTCGAACGAAAAACCCCCCTTTTCTGCTATAGCCGCTCGCTCCCTCCCTCCCGTTGCTCTTTTCCTCGTCTGCCGGGGAGAATCCGGCGGGCGCGTACGCTTCACCTCATTTTCCCGACGCGCGTTTAACCTCGAATTTGACCTCGATGGATGTCGAGATTCCATGCGTCGCGATCAGACAGCGCGCGAGCTCTCTGACGTTCTCCCGCTCACTTCGCGGAATCTCTATTAAGGCTGCTGGCGCTTTGAGGAATAAGCTGCCGCGACGGATCGACTTATCCCAATGAGGCTGCTAAATATTTCGTACTCGCACAATCCCGGCCTTCCATTCATTTGCCACTGCGTTTACCGTGCGAACCCACGAGAGAGGTGATTAGTTCAAACTTTCGCCAACTTCGCTCGCGGAATAAATCGGGCTTTTTTTATAATAGTTGAACGAAATCCGCCATGGAATTCCCTTCCTTTGAAGTGTGAACTTTTGGAATTGGCTTTGACAGAGAATTCCTGATATTAGCGTGCAATATGCATATTATTTTACAGTGGTCGTAAGACTTCATTACGCATTTCTACGGAATTAATAACTCGTAGGGAGTTCCTCGGCATTTGTGCCGTACCAGCCACGAATATTATGCAGCGAGTGGCTCGCTTGCAATTCGCAAGTGACTGTTTTACAGAGGAAAATATTTGTATAATTATTTGTGGAGCATTGGCCGTGATTACATTTGAATTTCACCAGTGGTCGCGAAATTGCGCAAAATACCGAGAGCGCGTAATTTAATATGACATACGCGCGCTTTCTTTTGCTGGGCCATATCCAATTTAATAGCGGAGAACACAAACGTGAATAGAGCATCGGACCATTTAGCAGTCTACACAAATCACCATTCCGGGTAGCGCAAACAGATTCCTCGAATCACATTGCGCACCATTTAACTATACATATGTAAGCACACGCAGCAGTTGAGACTAATTGGAAATTTCGATTGATTGTCGAAATAATAGACGAATTATTGACGGCGCGTTGGTAGAAGAAATAATTTCTTAATGAAATTCGGCTTGTTTATATCCACTAGAAGAACTTATGTCTCCCATCCTATCCCAATGTTAATGGAGCACAGGAAAAAGTAGTAAGCGAGACATTTATCGCTGATATTGTAGGTGATTGCAGAAAGGGACGATGCCTGTAAGCAGTGGACGTAGTGCCCGAAGCAAATATGGAACTGTGGATTAAAACAGTCCTATCCATGAAAACAAAGTAATAGAATTGCGCGATATAAAAAAGAATTACGAGGAAATTCTGAGAGGGATTTGAGGAAGGTTGGACACCGAGGGGGGGTGGGTTGAGAGTACGAAGAGGTCATCGCGGAGTTACGGTTCATATTTGCATTTTCTTCCTTTTTTCGGCGAGCGGCCGCCGGCTGATTCGATTTAGTGGACGGTGAGCTTGAGCCCGGTCTTTTCCTGCGAACGTCCATCAAAATGGAAACAATTTCGGGTGAAATGTAACCGACGGGACGTATCTTTAACCGGGAGGGAGCGAAGGGCTTTGCGGCAAAAGCGGTCGCTCCGGTCACGCGAAGAATTTCCAAAAATCAAATTGGTGCGCGGTAACGTCCGCTCTTTGTGAGCCCGCTCGTATATAACGCTCTAATTTCAGCGTGCGATCCTGGTGTGTCCCTCCTATATGGAGAGGATGCAGAGCCCGGCTCATGCATCCACACCAACACACATCCGCGGGATGCAGGGATTGGGAAAATACCGTTCGCCATTTCACTCTTTTCCAAAACCGGCTTCGCACACTCTCTCCCCGTTAATTACACGAGCCTGCGAGCCTCCACTATCCCACCCCTGTCCATGTGTGTTTCTGTGTGTAAGGTACACGAAGCGATTTTATTTCGCGCACTATACAGCGCGTCTCTGTCGCACGTGCGCGCGCGCGCGAGAAATAGAGCCTAACCCGAGTGCATGTAGGTATGTAGCCAGAGGGACCGCAAGCGAAGCCAGAGAAACACGCGATCTTCTGCAAGCGGATCTTCTGCTGTTGCCAGTCCGGCCGGAGCGTGGCCTGGCCGACGGAGGTATTTTCAATTTGCCATAAAGGTCGGGAGCCGCTAGGCGGCGTCTGATGGATTTTATAGGCAAGTGATTTATGTAGGGGTGAAATATCCCCGGGATCCTGGCCGAACTCTAGCTCCCTCGCTCGCGCAAACCTATTGGAATTCCCAGAATAAACTGGAGCCGCTCTGCTCTCTGACCGCCCTGCGCAATCAAGGTCTGAGTCTGAAAGGGATACACCTTCGCGATGGACGGTAATGCCCCGGCCACGTTGGCCCCTTTTACATTCTGAATGGAGCGGAGCGGCGACTCGGCGATCGAGCCCGGCGGAGGCCAACGGGGCGAGAGTTCGAACCTAGCAAAAAAAGGGCAGAGTTCAAAGTGATTCTTCTGATGCTTGATTTATCGCGGCGCGTTGGTAATTCTTGTAGACGAACCATTTGCCGAGCGTGCGAGCGCACGCGCGCGCTCGTCCTCGCGAGCCCATTATTATTTCTCGGCTGTTCGCACAAATTAATAGCCCTCGAACGCCAGCGCGTGCTCGCATCGAAAGGGCTTTCCACCCCGAGCCGCTCGAGCTTTCCATTCCGCTCTTCTGATCTATCATTCAGGCTGATTGATTCATTCGCACAATGTCACTCGCTCCTTTTTTCTCTCTACCAGTCCGCCCCCGCTGCGCCGCCCCTTTCACTCCCCGTGTATCTATGAGTATAGCCTTACAGGCCATCGATGGAAAATCGCCCGTAGAAACGTCGATGGTTCCCACACGTTCTACTAATTCTACATTGACCATTCAGCAATTCCCACTGCGCTATTTTATTGGCGCATTTTCCTACAAAATCGAGCTTGGTCGAGAGGTGGAAGTCCATGGAACCTACGAGCTCATTTACACAAAGCAAGCTACATATATCTAGTGTGGAAAAATGTTTTTATCTGTACTGCTTACCTGCACTCTCGGAGGCTGGAATGTCGGGGCAGGCCTGGTACCTGAAGAGGAGCCTGCTGTCGTCAGTGCAGGTGTCGACGTTGCTGACTGGAACGGAGCAGGTGCCATGTCCGCGGTTATACGAGAAGGTCATGGGGCCGCGAAAGGGACAGGGGACCGGCGGAGCCTCTTCCCGGAACATCGAGTAGAGAAGAGCATCCCCCGTAATGAAAGAGCAGAGGGAGGAGAGGGATGTTCTCGTGTGGCAGTATGCTGAAACAGGCGGGAAAAGAAGTTGACGTCAGACATAGTTCCCGGTGCAAATACATCGGCGCGCGTATATGTAGTATGTCGGCGCACGTTGCCGGGATACATTAACTTTCGTCGAAGAGCAATAAGTTTGGCCGGCGTGTCCGCGGTAAGTCGGATAGCCGTGTGGAAGTCGGGCCGACGGCTAGGAAGAATGAGACTCCGAGAGCGGGTGGCTCCCAGTGGGTGGACGATGACGAATCTTCCTGAGTAGGAAGTTCATAGCCCGGCTAACTTTAACCGAAGGATATTCCCTGCGATTTCTTTGCCTCCCTCTCGCTCCTCCTGGAGCTGGGAGATACAGACGCTTCCCTCACTCTCTCGCTCTCCCTCTCTCCGGCGCTCTCGGAGCAAGTCAGCCAGAGCCAGGCAACTTTTCCTCGCGCGCAGGTGTGCGCAAGGGGCGAATGGAAAAATCGAATAAGATAGGAGAGTCAGCCTCTCACGGTCTCCTTCTCTCCTTTTTTAGCTCGCACTCCGACCGCCGATCGACTATATTCTCAATGTATATTTTCGCCAGGTTCCTTACTCGAGATTATTGGGTATATGTATACCGCGGAAGTGTCGCTCCTATTTCGAGAGGAGTCCCATTGTGTCCGTTCCATTTCAATCATCGCTCTCGGAATGGCGCGTAAGGGCAGATGTCACGGTAATGGAACCTCGACAAGATTCTTGGAGATGGAACTTCCTGCCTGTGAGCCGGCAAACTTGCACTCCGGAACGAAAAGTTGTACCGGCCCGAACAAATGCCGAGTCAGCCTGGGTAATAGTTAAACTTGGTAATCTGGATGTAGCTGCGCTCGCTCGGCTCGGTTTTCACGACACTCGCGATACGTTTCCGTAATGCGTGTTTCCATATACGCGGGCGCAGGAGAGAGAGAGAGAGAGACTTTGAATTCCGAGATTCTGTAGTTTAATGCCTGTTAATAGCTTGCATCGGAATGGTGTCGGGTTATCGTCCCAGTGCCATTCGGGAGTGAAGCGCGCAAGCAGGTATGGTCTCTATGTCCCCCGTCGCTCTCTCCCCTCCCACCAACCCTATACATAGAACGAGAATGACGCTCTGACTGTAACGATGATGTATGTACTAACCGCGAACTAGCTCCATGCGATTCCGAATCCGTAATAACAGAGAAGAAGAAGCCGCCGGGAACTTGGTGCCGCATTGATTAAAGACAAAGTCCTACGACCTCCCACCGAATGTCGAAATTAGAACAAGCGCTAATTATACTATTCGATTCGCCGGCCGGTTAATCGGATTCGCAGTTCAGTCGGCTTCAAAATGCCACGCGGATTTAATAAGCTTACTTTGGAATTTCATCGGCCGACGTCGAGGGTAGATGGTGTCTCTGTCGGGGCTCAACTCTGACCAAGCTGATTCATTCAGCCGCCAGTCTGTAAATCTCTATTATTGTAACGCGCGCCGGTAATACGCACTGATTCATTAAAATGTTGCGCTTACAGGGTTATTGCGTTTAATCTTGGAAGAGAAGTTTATGCCGAGCTGCAGGTAGCAGTAAGCCGACAGGCCGGAAAGATTTCAACGCTGATGGCATTTAGCGCAAGGAGGATCGCGAAGTCGCGCGTCCGCGCCGCGTAATTCTAAAAGCGCGGAAATGGAAAAAGTGCAATGTCGTGTCCTTCCGGCTGCTCTACATTAAGTTCCTCTACTGCCGTAGCCATTTATTTATTTATCCCGCCATATGAATGCCGAGATGCCGAGATGCCGAGGCGCGCTTTCACGCCGAGTGAAGGTGCGTTCTTCCACACTTCTTGAGTTTACATGGGAGCGCGCCATTAGACTCCTTCGTTATTTCTTTCTGCCGTTCTTTCAGCGCTCTCCGCCGCCGACCTCTTCTTTACTATTTGGAGCGAGGGAATCGCATAAAGTCGCGTATACACCCTCTATCAACGATATTTTCATTTGGGTGCCTAGCTCGACTGAGCTCAGCCAGCCAAGAGAAATTAAGCCAGCAGGCCCGGCTAATGTCGCTCAGCCGGCACTGAATTAGTGAAATGAGTCCTTAACGCTCGCGCATATTTTCCGCCCGAGAAATCACGCTTTCCCGAGCAAACACCTCGAATTAATACAATTTTTCCCGGCCGCCCCGGCACACACGAATTCACGGAAACTAATGGCTCGAGTAGAAAGGCTGGCATAATTCCTGAATTGCTGGAGTACGGGAAAAAGTGCAGCGAGCTGGTGTGTGCGGTACTCGTGCCAGCCGCCGTCCAGCATGTTTCCCTTGGCCTTTAACGCAGACGTTTTACCAGCGAGTTAAGTGCAAAGTTACTTTAATAAGTTCGAAACAAGCCGCGCAAGTAATGTTATTTTCGCGCGGCCCGACGATCGACTGCCTCCACTAAACTTACTCGCACGGGGCTTCTATCGGAGACGGAGAGAGGGAGAGAGCGAGATGGACCATAACATTCTCCCCCGTCCAGAACCCCAATAACTCTTTTCCTCATCGATTTGCTCCCGATTCTTCGACCCAGATTCCCGAGACGCACGGCTCGCCGGTCCGAATACAGGCTGCGGCCGACACTATCTGCGGTGTGACACTATGCAGATTAAACTCTGCTGGAAAAAAAGAGCGAGCGAGAGAGAGAGAGAGAGAGAGAGGAGGGTGCCGGGCGAAGGATCGTGCGGCGTAGGGTGCATCGAGCGAAAACACGGAGGAAGGGTTACCCGAGGGACTTTGACAAATCGTCGAAAAATGCGGACGTGCGCCGGCAGTAGCAGCAGAGGGTGGTGTCGGTGAGAGGTCGATGTCCCTCTTTTTTCATCTGTATGTATCAGTTTTGCCGCCACCACCCCTTCACCGCCCCTCCTGCCCCTCTGCGCTTGGCTCGAGTGCCAAAAATCCACCTGGCTCGACGTTGTTGCTCTGCCTTTGGCCGTCGTTTACCCGGTACACCGAGCTTGTCCCGTCATACCAGTCGTTTCAGGTTTTCACCAGACACTATTGCGGTTTCTACCAACTTTCGGCGAACCTCTCGGAAACCTCACCAATGAATTATAGTATACGGACTTGCAAATGCTCTGGCTTACAACTTTCTGAGAGGAGGCTTCAATGTTGCGCATTCACAAATGGTGGCATTTACACAAGGACAAAAGTGTCAAGTGCTACTGGTTACGATGGGTAATAGCAGGAACGGTGCCTGAATAGCGCGAACGGTTTGTTAGCTGATTAATATCGAAGTGGCTTGATAGTGACGCGCGGCGAAATTATTTGCTTAAATAATGCACCAGCTCACCGCTTCGATCAGCGATTATTACGAATTTATGTTTGATCAACCGGCCGCCCGTCGCGCTGCGTGTTAGTCGGTTTGAGGAAACCAGTATATCTATAGAAATATAGAAACATATATTCAGCCTATAGCGAGAGCCTCCTCTCCTCGGCAACGTCTAACCCATTTTTCATGCAGATCCATATTTACCGTGCTCTCCATCTCCAGGGGGGTGGCTCCGAATGCTGCGCGACCCCCCGCTAGCATATCACTTTCGACCGCACTCGGAGGATCAAAGTGTCGTTAACAGGTTTAAAAAAGGGCGAGGCCGCTCGCGTGTACGCTAGATCAAATAGAATCATCGGAGCAAGTTTACGATGCCATCGATAGCGGTTGTAAAACGGTGACTGCCCGAAATATTCCCCCTCAAAGCTACCAGCACGTTTCAGGCTCCGAAAAATCTTTGATGGGCATGAAACCCACCCCAACTGCCTCCGCTTCTGCCATCCCCCTTTAGCCGTGAACTTCTCAGTACGCTTTTCGCATTCACTATAATGGGAGTCGACGGTTATCGCGAGAAACGTAAGTTAAACTTTATGTTTGCCCGATCGAATCCCCCTACCTCTCAGGTACATTAATTCCCCGAAGGAAACTTTGGCAATTTGTTATTATTCCGGGGATAATCGGACCGCCGTCGACTCGTCCCGACAGTCGGGACTGTTAGAGGTTCGTTTTTATGAAAGGAGGCCTCAAATACTATGGTAAAGTATTCGTATAGCGATTATTGGGATGCTGTAAGGCTCTAACTCTGGTAACGGGGCGGCGCGGCGCGGCTCGGTGGCGGAGTGAAGGACGTGGCTGGGGTCCAAGCCGACGGTGGACTGATTTCCTGCCTAACTAGGAGGCACACAATAATTCACAATGGATCCCACGTAACGATCCTCAACAAATATCCGAAACGAGAGCCATTATCACGTTCCAGAAAGTTCGCTACCGTGCCAGCGCAGCCGCTTCCCTCCCTCTCTCACTTTCGGCGTATTAACGAGGCACGAGCCGATTGTACGTGGGATTCGCGGCGAGTGCTCTCGATTTCTTTTGCAGTGTAAACGAGGTCCAGGGACCCCACTCTCAGAATTAGCAGAAGCCAGTGCAACCGCCTCTGTATTTCACTGAGGCGCGCTCCTCTCTCGGCTGCTTTCCCCCCGGCTTTTCGACCTAGCACCTCGTCGTCGTAGCCGTCGACATTTGCACAGGAAGGAAGGAAAGTCGTTAAGTTCTCCTCGAAGAATTATTCCGCCCGCGTCCCCCGGGCCACCCCCCGCTCGCCCGCGCTCGTCATCCTCGAGCTTTTAATTAACGATCGGCATTCTAATTAATGAATAGGTCCCGAGGAGGTCGGCCGGCGTCGGCTCAAGGCGAAATCGTTATCGATCTGTGCCAAGCGAACATCTCGCGAGGAGAGGAGTGCGAGCGACTCGCTCGACGCCGACAACGACGACTAACCAGGAAGGAACGGGCGGAACGGGAGGAACGGGCGGAGGGGGGCAAAGGAGGACAGACCACGACTACGGCTAAAGAGAATGGTGGTGCACCATCCTCCGGCGTTCTTTCGGGATTGTACTTACTCTCTTTGTACTGAAGGACGTTCGAGTGCTTCTCGTGAATGACGACGCACCGGTAGCAGGATTTCCTGGAACAGAAAATGGGGTCTTCCCTTAATTCGGGACTTTCATTAGAGGACTTTCCTCGCATACGACTGCCAGGATTTCCTTTGTACCGATATGAAGTCTTTCGCCGACCTTTTTCACCGTTCGCCCCTCTCGCCCCACCACCCTGCCGCCCGCACCACGTCACACTGAACTCTGATACCGGATAGCGAGTCAACCCCGTTTTATTTCCGGTTTACGAGCGCCGGATCGCGCCCGGTGTATTAGCCCAACTTGTTTGCGCTGCGGTATTCTTCTAGCTATCGCGAACAATGTAATGTAACGAGAGTGCATTATTTTCGCGGGGGAAAACGGGCGAGCTCTAATAGGGTTTTCTTGAGAGAAGAAAAAAAAAACTTCAATCTTGGCTGGGGATAATAGAATGCCTCGGTTAGTCCGTCAACGTTAGCACGCGAGTCCCGGTAACAGCTTTTCATTTCCATGGCGAGCCGTCGCAGGAAGGGTGGGCTCGAATGGGGGGCGAAAGGTGGGCAAGAGAGAATGGACGAGAAAGTGGTGGTACACGTGAAGTTCCAACAGTTGATTTCCGGCTTTAATCAGTCCTTAAGCAAGAATGTCGCTCAAGGGTGCAACCACGGAAATGAACAGCGTTTACACCCCTCGGCGAACCGCCCCCGCAATGCGAAACAAATCCAACTCGAGAAACTTGGGATGCATGAATCTTTCATTGGGGAATCTTACCGATTCTCCCAGCGGCCGCGAGTAAATAATTGAAAGGCAACATTCTCATCTCGGAATGGGCCTCGTGCATTAATTTTAAGCGGGTGCTGGCTCGAAGGGCGGCTTTCGTGATCGAACCCGTATTTTTTCATATCTCGCTCGCCGGTCTATATCGATCGGCCACTTCGCAGGCAAGGTCCGATAAAAATCTCCGCGAAAACTTGGGGTAGCTCGTGTGACACGAGAATTACGTGGCAAAATGACACTCCCTCCCCCCGTCGCGCACCTCTCGGCCACTCCCGTTATTTCTCCGTGGCTGTTTTTCGTGATACTCGGTAAAAATTATTGGCCACTACCTCCTTGGGGTTAAGCCCTTTTTGGCCGGAAGGCCAAACGCAGCCACGGTTACATTTCCAACAGGCTTTTTCTAATACTTGTTCATATAAAACTGAATTAACACCAATTAGAGGTAGATCAAAAGGCTCCTTTTTTAAAACCAGAATTACATGGTAGAGATGCACTCAAACAAAGTAAAGGTTGCAAAGTTACAGTGGTGGAGTTGGTCGTGACATGCAAGTCAGAGAAAGTGTAAATTCCAAGTAAACGAGTACACGCGTCGGATCTTGGCTTTATTTAATTTGCTGGGAAAGGCAGCATTCCATGTGGGAATTGGCCGCTCAGGTGGATAAAAAGAGGAGAAAAGCAAGAACGCGAAGTAGAGAGAATGAGATCTTTTACTTACTGGTCGACCAGGAGGAACTTGTCGCCCTCGTTGTGCAGACACCTGCCCTTGTTGGAGAGTTCGTTCTTGGATATCAGGATTGGCTGCCTCACGCCGCTCTGGAACCAGATGCCTTCCCATTTCGGTGGAAACGCGCATTCTGAAACGGTCCAACGGAAGGTCGACTTAAGCCGAGATCAGCCCAAGGTTATCACGAGAGCTCGAGAGGTAGAAGATGCCTCGCGCGCTACGCTCCCACTGTATTTATTCGCATATAGAGGAGCAGAGGTGAACAAGACTCTCGTCTCGCGCCCTCTGAATATGGATATGTCGTTCCGTCCACGCACACAGACACACCCGCTCATAGACCTTCCACACGGCAATTCTCCATCTGCCATTTTTACCGAGAGTCTGCCGGCTTATTCAACATTGAATCGGGAGAGCGAGAGATTGGATCCAATTGAAAGAATATATGGAAAGTAGCTTGGCTATATGTATAATTAGAACGCGATAAGAGACTCGCCGAGCGAATACTTAACTCATTCAACAAAGACATACGTATTTATAAACGACCTCATAACGGATTAATATATTCTCCACCTGTTCTCTAACCTACTCACTACTAGTTTAGTCTAACGTGCCGTCATGATTCGATTCATTCCGAAGTTCCCGAGCCATAATCCGCAAGACAGGCTGTATTAGCACCTACGGTAAAGCTCCCATCGGAGATAATACCGGGATCCGGATGATATCCATACGCGTAGGAAGCAGGGTGATATTCCCGATGAAGTAATTTAGGACAAATCGCAGGTGGGACCGAAGACAAAGGGCAGAGGAGATACGAGGCGAGAGACCGGGAGAAAGAGGAAGTTAAGGGGACGAAGGTAGATATGGAGAGCGGGAGGTAACGTCGAGGGCCATGAGAGAAAGAGGAAGGCGCCACGCGAGGAACACAAGCGGTCGCGGCGAGGAACGGGGGATGGAACCGCGGCTGGCGGTGGTGGTGGTGCTGCTAGATGGGAATTCCCGGGGCGGGATAATCCCGCGGGCGAGGCGAATTTCCGGAAACTACTGGCATACTATGGAAGGGATACATCCAGCCGAGTTATCGCCGATAATCGAAATCCCGGGATGTCCCTCGTGCCTCGTTCCTACCTCTGCGGCGTGCCGGCCGTGTATGTGCGTCTCTCTACGTGTTCGCAATTCGCCAACTGAAAAGCAGCATCGCCAATGCGGACACCTGCGTGGCCACACCAGCCCGACTCTATTCCTTCTGCGAGGATCAGCTACTTTTGAACATGTTCGCAAAACTGTCCCCGCCAGTAGATAGACTATCGCTCGTCGCAGTATATTCTCCGATTGAGCGCGCTTCCAACCGTTCGCATTCCGCTCCTTATAATAGGCTAATTACCAACACGTCGCTTCCATTCGTCATAATTAGGGCAACTATTTACCGGCGGGAGTGGGCGCTTATGCAGGGCTCCTCGAGGCATAATTTCCTCCTTGCGCATTCATATTTGAATTCTACTTCTTTCGCGAGCACCTCGAGAACCTGTACTGAATCTGAAGGGATTAGTTGGACGACCCTTGAGATAGAGTACCTCCGCTTCGCAGGCACAGCCCGAGCGTAGGTATGCGCTCGCTCTCTCGACCTCGAAAAACGCTCCCTCCTAGCCCTTTGGACCTCGCTTCTGCCTTCAAAGGTCGCGCGGGACCATTGTACGGAGAGGAAAATTGTTTGGAATTTATTTAAAGAGGCTTCGATGTTGATTGGTCTAATTGGCCGAGTATAATTAGCGCGCCACCCTCTAAAAGTGTCTGTGGAAGGCGATGGGGCCAGCGATATTAAGAGACGTAATAGCTCCGGCGTTTTCCAATTCAGGTGGGCCATTGTTGATTCGTTTAATCGTGGGAGGTCCTCTCTGCAGTGCTGGCGACGGCGTTCTCGCCTCTTGCAAATGTAGGGCGTTCCATGAGAAAGCTCGCTCGAGTTGAACAGATGCCGTTCGCTTAACGCCGACGAAAAAAAAAGAGGAACTTATCTTCCTCCCGGGGGACGACTACGACTCCGACGAGGACGAGGAGGACGGCGACGCTTTTAAAAAGCGGGTTCGTAGGATAATAAAGCGCGAGGAAAACGTTTTAAGGGTGCTTAGCGTTACTTATCTTTGAGTGGCTCGCGATATTGACTCGCTTAATTTCGAGAAGTTTTCTCAGCAACAGGAGCACCAAGAGCGAATGAACACGGCTGGTAATAGCAGATCGCTCGTCGTTTGACAGTCTCGGGCGCGCTGAGTCGACGAGGCCTCTTCGCCGATAAAGAATTGCCACACCCCCAGATCTACTCATGTTCTGGCGGAGCATGGCAGCCCACTTTAAAAAAAGCCAGTACTCCGTCCTTTAGGAATGCGGGCGATTTCTATCGCGCAAAGAGGCTCGTCGACGATTACGCTAAAAGCAACGAGAGCGCAGATGAATCTCGAAGGCGGGCCGCGGTGCGACGCGGCAGGAGCGGCGGCAAAAGCTCGCCGGGGAAAAAGATGCCGGGGGTTGCTGCCAGAACTGCGCACGGCGAGCCATTTCGTATAACTGTCAACAAGTTACAAGAAATTCCTTCGAGTACCCGGCGAGAGCGCTGATCGATGCACGGGGGTTTCTCATTACCGAGATCGGCAGACAAGGCATGCTTCCAACACCAACTCTCGCGCGCACCCAGAAAAACGATTCCCCCCAGCTATAAGTGGCTCTAGAACCTCCAACTTGCCAGACTCCCGGACTTCCCTCGAGCCGCCGCCATGCGAGCAGAGGTCGCCTGCAATTTTAATGGAGTATTTTTAAAGCGGACCTGCGGAAGAAATATTGAGTGAGCGATGCGGCTTGGTCGGCGGTCAGCAATCGATATGGATATAGCGGGGGTAACGACGCTCGGGCGAATTCAGAGTGAGTGTGGAGAGTTGAAACAGCAGGCGGCGGCGGCGGCGGCGGGTAGGACGGAATGTGTTCCTGGCGGGCAGGATCCGCAGAGAGTAGAGAGCTGGCTGGCTAGCCTACCCCCAGGCATTTATTTATTTCCGTGCGGTTCGTATGCCGCGCGTTGCCTCTACACCCGCCGCCATGGGAGTACTGCCGGCATTGGTTTCCCTTCTAATTTAGTAGTCGGCAAACGTCTTTTTGCCGAGGTTCAACAGCAGAATAACTCCTACGACGATGATGTAAGAGCTTCCCTTTTATATAGAGGGCGAATAGAGAAAGAAAGGGAGAGCGGGGGAGCATCAGCCATAAACCAGTGGCGATATACAGAGATAACCAGAATCCACTTCAATCCAGAGCAGCGGGCTACATCCCTGCAGGCTTTAAGCTCTTTAACGTCCAGATCTCTGATCAAGCCAGCTGATGAAAAATTCGGTCGGCATGTCTGCCAGGCGAAACAGTGTGCAAAAAAGGTCTCAGCTAAAAATGAGATTGGCATGCGAGCTGTGCTAGTATTCAAGGGAGCACTCGGCGAAATCGAATGTCCCCTGGCAGCGGGCGGACTCGCTGCGGACTCTCGAGCGCGCGCTCGTTCTCGATCCTGTTAATGATAAGGCTCGGCCAGCGGCCGTTGCCACCGGAGATTTCAAGTAAATATTGCGTCGTCATGCGATATTGCGTTAATAAACGCGCAGACGCGCCCTCCTCTCACAGTGTGTGCTAGGGCCGAGGGTGGCAGCGATTCCGCTTTATCGGCGATGATAATACCTGACAACAGAGAGAGAGAGAGGGAGAGAGAGGGAGAGAGAGAGTACACAGACCGGCCGCCGCCGGGCGCCAGCCGCCGGAGGAGTAATGACGACAACAATGACACTATCGATGAAAATAATGGAATAGCTCAAACACCGTCGGGAAATCTGACGCGGCCTGTTTCCAGTTGACGTATTCCGCTCGTACTGGTTCGCCGGCGCGAACACGCAAATACGTAATTTCCATAAGAAGGGCTGCTCGTGAACCACTTTGACATGGGGTGCGTCTCAATGCTCGTGTACGAAGCGATCCTCGAGGAAATTCGAGGGTGCGACTCGATCTCGATGCCCTCCGAAGTTATACTCGGAGAGCTCGGAATTCGATAGGTTCGATAGGAATCGTTCTCTCTGTTCGCTCGCAGATACGAGCGGATAGGAACGGCTGACGTAGGGAGCGAGGGTGGGGGGCCACCGCGTTTTGACTGCAGCGACACTTGCACCCTTATTTCGCGAGCACTCGGCGCTGTTATTCATAGAAATTGTCGGCGGTATTGCCTGTTATTCGAGCGAGATCTCGGCGCAACACCTGATGCAGGCGTCCTCCTCTCGACCGAGTTGGAATAAAAATGCGTTGCCGCGAGTAAGGACCTGCTGAGAGGGTGTTACCCTTCCACCCAATATCCCAAGGTAACAAAGCATCCAGCCAGTGATAAATTTGCCGAATAGGAAAAGGCAACGTTTCCACGTATACATATATCCTTTATTCGATACGTACACCGAAAATATAGGTAAAAATCGAGAAAGACGTCTATGCATAGGTGTGAGAGTTGGCAACGCGAAATCGCGTGTCTATTTCTCAACTGATTTTGTGAGGACATCGGCGGCGCTCGTGCCTTAAAACTAGAATTGGACGAACTAGCTCGAGCACTGGCGGAGACCGCGTCAATTTTACGGGTGTCAGCCGCCGTTATTTCTCGTTAGACGAGACGACGAGAGTGACCCTCGGATTTGAGGAACGCGAAATTATGTGGGCTCTATTCTCACGGACCACGGACGAGTCATTACTTTTCCTCGAGCCTCTGCCTCTTCTCCCTCGGCAGGGAGTCGCGAACCATTCACCCTCTTTCTGCACGGCGAGCTCCAGTAACGATCCCAGGGAGGTTGTAATTCTTCTCCCCGGGCAATGCGCCTCCTCCTCCAATCGGACAACAATAATGACAATAACGACGAGAATAATCGCGCTGGATGATTAGAAAAAGCGCTGTCCGGCTGGAAAGCTTACACGGCCCGACTACTCTCGACCCAATAAAATGGGGATGACAAACAAAGAGGGACGAACTACCGCAGCAGTTTCGTTGGGGGTGTTTTCTCTCCCTTTCTCTCTCTCTCTCTATCCCTTCGACTTTTGCCGGCGCTTTTAGGACGAGCGTTACCTTTTGCTCGATTTACTGAAACAACCTGGGACACTAGTAATTTCAATGGTGCGGCGCGTGTAATGCCGTGGATGGCAGTTTCGAGGGGGCGAGAGATTTTTTCGAGAGGGCGAGAGCATTTGACTTTCAGATTTGAGATTATAGTACAGTAGTGCCGTGCTGCTCGGGCTTAGTGGTTGCTGGTGCTGGTGCTGTTGCCGGCTGCTCCTGGAGGTAGGCGTAATGACCGCTCTGCACTCGTAATTTCCTCGAGCTGCGATCCACGGCAGAGTCCGTGCAATCTCTGATTACTGTTGCCTGGAGGCGCACACTTTTTGCCTCTCCGCTCCAGTGATAGATTGCGGGAGAGTTCGAATGAAAGAATTATTAAGCACCCGCTCGTAAAGCTCTATCCGACACTTTACACCCCTCACGTGTTTCCTATCGCGGGGGATTAGGGCTCTCCATATTTTCGCGTTAAATACCGACTTCCCTCGGCGTAAGCGAGCGCCCGGACTTTTTACGGCTCGCGCGTATAACGCGAATGCACAAGTGTTAGCTCGGCGAAATTTCTTGATTAAGACGACGTCACGCGATCTTCCGTGGCCGGCGGCGTCCATTTTTCTCACAATTTGCCGATCAATCTCGCTCGCGCGAGCCGAGGGCTCCTCCCCGCCGAATGGTCCCGTTGGTGCTCGATACTCGCGGAAAATGGGGAAAAGTGCGCTTCTGCTGACGGCGGAGGAAAAACGAGTTTCATAGCGGAGAGTTATTATTGCGCTTACAAGGTAAATTCGCCGAGTCCTTGACTCCGCTCCTCTATTTGTACTGGCGTCACGGAAATTACATTATATGCAGAATCAAGTGGAGCGAGAGCGGATAAATCTCTCAGAAACTCTGCCAACGATTGAATGGAGACTCGCGATGCCGGAGAGTCGGCTGTCACAAGCTCCTCTCCATCGGGCTTCTAATTACCAACGACCGCATGGTTACTCGATGAGCTAGAGGCGCTCACAATGGGCGCAACCGTCGAATCCCTGTGGGACTGGCAGCAAAGCATCGCTGCATTCGCGGATCCTGAATGCCGTCGAGATCGACTCGTCAGACGGTATACAATTGTCGGAGATGCACAGGGCGTTTGCATAAAGTGTGACATCTCCACTCGGCACCACGCGCGCCTCTGACATTGGACTAACGAGAGGATTTGAAATTTCAATGCTTCCCACAACTCCGCCCCCCTTTCAAGCGCCCGAAAGTCAGCTGATTGTCTGCGGATAGCCGCGAGCGACGGCTACAATGAGGGGAGTTTAAACAGGCGATATCGTTCGATGAAATTGATACGAATGGGCATTAGCCGCAGTAAATCGCCCGCAGTGGGAAGTAGAGGGCGGGGAGGGAGGGTGGGAGAATTTCTGTCGCGACTCCAGTGAAATATATTCGCCAATATGGATGTGCCCGGCTGAGATTAAGTATCTGGATCACGTCCCGCTGGGAGGAGTGCCGTTAATACAGCGAGAGGGAGAGAGAGGCCAGTGGAACTTTGGCTATAAACTAAGTGCTCGGCCGCACGCGCGATATACAGCATTTATCAAAACATTCAGGCCGGGAGAGAAAGAGTGCGAGAGAAAAGAGATCGTACGAGTTAGCAGGGGCTCGCGCGAGCAACTCTGCTGGGACCATTCTTAATACACTGGCCGAGAAACGCCGTTACAGAAAGAATTCCGCCTTACCCAACGCCCTCTCTCTTCCTTTGCCGCGCTTGCCGTCCTCGGTCCCGCTCCCTGTCTCGAAGGCGCGCAAGTAAATACCAGTGGGAATATTTATCGCGCGGAAAGTTTCCGCAGCGGCGACGATGCCGGGTGGCCCCTGGGTTCGTGATTCGAGGGATGAAAAATGTACTGGCGCGGTAGAGCGGGCGGCGGCCGCGGGTGCAACAACAGGCGCGACGACAATTCCGGGAAAGAAGATATTCATCAACGGGGGGATGCTCGTGTAATTAAGCGAGCAGTCGCCGAGAGTAAAACCGCACGGCCGCGCTGCTACGCGCCGGAGCGCCGCGCGCTGACGCTGACATACCACGTATCTCTTGTTGCCGGTTTTTTCTCTTGCTTTTTAATTCACAATCAATTCTCCTTTGGCTGAGAGCCGCACGGATAGAGGAATTCATCCGGTCGAATTGCTATTTGATTCGCAATCGGATTTGGCGCCGGGTAATCAGTATACGTATCCCGGGACGAGCCAAAGCCGACACATTCCTCTTGCCAGGTGAATCCCGAATGGCCTCGATCCCTGTCATCCCGAAGCTTCCACCCACTTGGTAGATGAACTCTCGCCGGGCGTTTAATAAAGAAGCAGACATCCAAGGAATGTTTTTCCCCGAGGCGGATCGAAGCGAGCAACGGCCGGTAATCCCGGCGGAATTCGAGGGACAGTGGGTGTACCGATGCTCGTGGAGCTCGTAACACCTGGTAACGGTGAACACAGTGCGACACACGGGCCCCGAGTACGAAATAGTGTCGAGGATTTTGCGACAATTGATCGGATGAGTGGTGGTGACACTTTCACAGGAGAGTGCACTTAACTAATGCCTCGAGAGCAGCCGGTGCCGGCCGATATCCATTCAATCAGGCTGTTTCCGTGACAGTGTGGAGAGCGCGGAGCTCGAGCGTTGCCGAGGGGTCAATCGTCGACTCGTAGCTTCAGCTCGATCCATTATCTTGCGGCCCGTGAGCCGCGAAGGGCTGCGCAAAGGGACACTGAATTTCTCGAGCAGAGCAGCCGGGCAAAGGCGAGCAATGCGAGCGAGGCGTCGAGTCTTGGCCGCGCGACAAGTGAATTATTGTCAGTCGGCCGGGAGAAGAATGGCAGCGCGCGGATCCCTGACACTTTGACAGTCGTCGGGCGACGGAGATGCGTAGGGACCAAGCAGCAGCGCACCGCCACTCCCATCCTCACTCCCTCGATATAAGTGAAGGCAGGGAGAGGAGGAGTGAGAGCTGGAAAACCGCGATCGCCCTCGCCCGTCATTGACAGCTGTCAGCCGTCAGCGCCGGAAAGTTTTACGAGGACGAAAGTTGATATTGCTGCGCTTGCAGCTGTCCCTCTCTCACTTTACCCCCGCCCCCGCCGCCGCCTGCATACCGTTAGTTGTCTAGTTCACCCTGGCCCACCCACTCATCCTCTTTCATCACTGTCCAATCCCCTCATTCACCCATTCGGCACTGTGCACTCGCGCGCACCGGCGCGCGAGCTTTTCGTCATAATCTATCTCTCATTTTCTGACCACTCCGCTGTGTGGAACTGTGGAGACGTACCACACAGCACATACGTCGCGACCGTGCGAGAGAGCACACAGCCTGCGTGGTGCACCCTTTGATTTTTTCTGCCCCTCGTGCCTCGTGGCGACGCCAGCCAAAGGTAGATATGAATTCCAACATTCTTTGACGAATGCACCGGCGGCTCCGTGCCACTGCAATATCTGCACGAGCCGCTCTATGTATATGTATATGCAGACTGCGAGCGGCCACGGTTAGTTAGCACGCGCAGTGTAAGTGCAAAGCGTCTCGCCTGGTCCTCTTATTTATAGTGCCGGTAGCAGGGTGTATTTGCATGGGGGGGTGATTAACCGGTAAATCAGTGATTAGTATAGTTCATAATTAGAGCTCGGCGAGCGCCGATGGCCAGCCGATAAGCGTGCCAGCCGTGAAATCGTTATCCCACATGCCTATTCAGCATTCGGGGGCCGAAAATGCTCGCGGCGCGCGCGAATCCCCGGCCGAAAAAAGCTCGAAAACGGGGATTTGATGCCGGCGCGGCGATCATATTGTTCCGAATCGGCAGAAAATCCCGGTGCATTTTCCATCCGGCCCCAGTTAAATATCCACGCTCGCGCGCTGCGTCTATCTCGCTAAGATAATCACTGACGTTATGCGCCGCATGCTCAGCGGTCTAATGAACCAAACGCGAGCGCGAGATGGACTCGAAATAAAAGAGGAACAAACAGACTCTGTGATGGAGTGCGGAGCGGGACAAAGGGTGGGAGAGAGGGAGAGAGGGAGCGAGGACTACAGGCAAATCAGCTCGTCAAATGGAAGCAATGATCGGCCCTTCAATTTTACCGCCCGAAAAAAGCAGCGACAGATTCGACAGACGGACGGACAGTGGAGTGAAGGTGCGACGGCGTGGATGAAGGGGTTTCGGGGCCGAGAGGGCGAAAGGGAGGGGAAAAAATCGAAAATGTTGAGAGGCTTTCGGTGGCCGGGGTGCACAGGCTGGAGCAGCGGTACCTAGCCAACGGTATGGGCCATGGGCTGTGTGTGCACGCGCTCTCGATGACGACGTCACGGATTGAAATGGCGCGTAAAATGGCCACTGCTCCCAAGGGCGACATATTCCAAGTCTCCCAATTTTATTCGTTCGCCCCACCTTCGCCTCGCTTTTCCTATCTGTCTCACCTCGC
Organism: Crossocerus cetratus; assembly: GCA_963675795.1. Lineage (NCBI taxonomy): Eukaryota > Metazoa > Arthropoda > Insecta > Hymenoptera > Crabronidae > Crossocerus > Crossocerus cetratus. Next base: position 15,532,234 of record OY776668.1, on the reverse strand, counting down.
CCTCGTCGCCTCCGTCCCCGTCCTTTTCTCCCTCTCCCTCGCTTTTCCTCCCCGCCACTCGACACACGAGGTCGCAGAGTGCGTGGAGAAAAGTTTCATCGCGATACAACGAGCGAGGCCGCGAAAGAGAAAGGGGAAGGACGAGGAGCGCGAGCCATGGAAATATGAAACATTTATTATTCAGGAAACAAGCTCCCGTAAGGATAAGTAGAAACTGTGGCAGTGGGCGGGCTAACGAGATAAGGGAGTATCGACGCGTGCAATAAAATAATTAAAACGGTTAGTACCTCGACGCGATTGTCCAACCCCCTTGCTCCCACCATTCCCGCGGGTGGACTGCTGATTTAAATACGCGCACACTTGTCCGAGATACGAGCGCTCAGACTTGCCGGCGCAGGACTTAGGTGTAGCAGGAGGCGTGTAAGCGATCCATTCAACTCATGAGAGGAATAATAAGTTGCAGACTCGAGAAGAAAAGTACACAACGGGGGGTATGTATTGGGGACATAAACCGACGACAAAATATTTCTGCGCTATCGCACTGCCGTTGTATCTGCCTGTTGTATCTTGAAATAAAAGTTGCGGGTCCGTGTGGGGATTACAGTGGATCCGAGTGAGTGTGAGTGGTTCACTTCTCGATTCCAAGGGACTGTCATTAGCCAAGAAGGGTTTCTTGGCTGGGAACTGTAGCGTCAAATTGCCATGCGTAAATAGTACTCCCTGCGGGAACAAAAGTTGGCGAAATCCCTGCTCTTTGGCGAGAGGACCGTTGCACCGCGCTAGCTGGGCGGGCGGGTGTGGGGCGAGAGCCCGTTGTGATACTTGGAGACTCTTCACCCCCTTGTCTCTTAACCCCGAGCGCGGCGTCGTCGTCGTCGTCGTCGGTTGCGACCCCCGCCCCAGTCCCAGACCCGACGCGACGTAGACGTGGAAACGCAATTTTCCCAGCGCGCGTTTCCACGATGTTTCCGCGTTCTCGTTACGGTCCCGCGGACCCCATGAATTGTGCAGTGTCTTTACAGCGGCGCGGCTTTCCACGGGCTTTATGCTGATTCCCAGGGCAGCGCGCGCGACGCCGCGCCGTCGAGCGGGACGGCCGGTGGCGCGGGCAACGCGAGTACACAAGGGCTCGCTGATATCCAGTGATTTCGTCGAATGAATAACAAATGACTCGTCTGCCCGTGCTAGATACTCTTTCTCCCACTGGCCGGCGCACGCTCCGCTTTTTTCCCGGGATATCCTCCTGCATGTAGAGCCGCCGCCGCCCCCGCTGCCTCGTTTGCATGATCCACGCTTCGGGATTACCGGCCGATCCCAGCGCGCATCGAGTACCGAGGATGCGACTATTAAGTGTCCAACTACTCTCTGCAAACCCGATTTCGATTTGCCGTTAAGTGTGCCAATGCAATTAATCCGCTCGGCTGGTGGCCCGGTGTCCGCGCGCACACATAGAGACGCACTGATAGAAGAGCAGTGCGCGTGCCGGTAGGTGGTCGACTTGTCGCGTCGAGTGATCTTGCCCGAGTATATGATTGTAGTTTGATGGGGAGGGTATTGAGCTCTCTTCGAAATTACTTTGGGGATGGCTGGCTCGACTCGACTCGGCTCGGCTCGCGCAAGTGATTTCCGCCGGGGAAAGTTCTGAGGGACGGGCGAGATCGCGATAAATTATCGGCGAACTATGGGGCCGGGATTGCAGGGCGCCCTTAAACTATCCTCGAGGGCAGATGACGCAAGAATTTTCATTATGCCACACGGAATACAATCGACGCAGCAGCAATCAGGCCGCTTCACCCTCGGTTTAAACTCGTTTCAAGGGTCAATAAAGACTGGTGTCCCGCTTCTTCCAGCGTCGCGGCGGGAGCCTATCGTCCTTCATCTCCAGCGTCCCTCTTTTGCTCCTGCCCCACTCAACAGTACCACCGCTCTTCATCGGACTCTTGTCGGCCCCTTTACCAAGTAAATCGTGAAACTTGTTTCTGTTAATGCTGTTGCACTGGCACTCGCCCCTCGGCATTGGCCGAGCGTCCTCTCTGTCAGCCAAACGGTCCACTTTAGCCGTCGCGGCTCTCGGTGAGTAAAAAATCGGTACGCGCGTGGAATCGAGGCAATTACGGCGGAAGTTTGGACTTTTATAATTAGCCCCAATTATGCGGATGATAAAAGTAATCCGGCGGGGAAATCTCGTCGCTCCTCGAAGGCCGCGCGAGGCCGCGCGGTAATTGCGCTCGGCGGTAAAAGAAAAACGTAATATTTCCCTCCACGTGTGATTAAGAATCTCGGAGCCTGTCACCGTAATCCGGATTCACCGCAGTGTTTCGCCGGCGCGCGCGGCCCGCGGAAATTGGAAAGCCGAGCTCGCGCGCATGCCGGAAGCAAATCCGGCTTAGGGTGACACAAACTTTGCCCGCTGAATGCAATATGAAAAACTTGGGAGCTCGCAAATAACTTGAAATTTTGCATATAAGCGCGTGGCGTATTTCGAAAGAGAAGTCTCCGCTACCAAGCTCATCGAAGCAGGAATCGCAAAGTTTCCGTTACGCGCACACCGCCGCCAGAATTTCGTTACGGGATCCAAGAAAGCAGCTCGACTTTCAACACACACACACACAGCCACGAGTGCGCTACGCGAAAAAGGGTGGAAGGAAGAAGCTTGTACGGCGACAGGACAGAATGGCAATGGGACGCGGAACTTGGCAGGATTCCGATATCGCAAACCCGCCACAGCGCGGCGGACAATTCGTAAACCTATCGATTAAGCACACCACCCTTGCCGTAATCTCAATACGTCTTCCGGCAAACACGCTTGAGCCAAGCTGCATTAAGGAAACACATTCGATTCCATCCCGCAGTCCGATTCATGAGTATCGGATAATCCTCTGCCTCTTTCATACCTGGCTACTGCAAAGAACCTCTAAGTACACACATAACTGCCTGAAACAAAGTAGCGAGTGTTAAGAGGCGCGGAATAAAGGGGAATATCCAAATTGCGCGGCGGTTTATGGAATCAGCGGGGAAACCGAGACGAAGGGTGGATGGCGCTCGAAGTAGATTCAGACAGGTGTGCGCAGCCCGGCTGCTCGGCTTACCGCGGCAAACTCCGATAGAAAGGAGGCGAACGGGCGGGCGGGTTCTCGAGGAATCTTCAGAAACATACTCGCGGAAGCGTCTAATATTGTATTCATGAAGTGACGAGTGCGAGCGTTCCAAACGTTCTGAATAAATAAATAAATAAATAAAGCCGCTCCTCGCGGCTGACGCGAGCGCGCGCGGCCGCGCTCTATGGAAGAGGCGCGCTCGCTCGCTACACGCGATGCGATACATGCACATACTCGGGCGTGCAGCCCAGCGACGCACACGTTGTGTACACACAGCTGCTCATACAGTGGCGCGGGCGCCTATATTTGCGGGGAAAGAATGGAGAACCGCAGCGGCGAACAAAGAAGACGGGACGACATCGGCGTGGAAAGGAGAGAAAGCCGGATGGCGGAGAGCGAGAGGCGAATATAGCGGGAGATACGAGGAGAGAAAGAGTTGGCTAACGTCGCTGCCGGTGGTTGGAAACTTCGAGAGCTCTTTCAATTTATCTCATCCCCTGAAGCGTCCTTTTTCTTTCCTCCTTCTCCGCTCGCTAGTCTCTCAGCCCTCCTCTCCCTCCCTCGCTCGCGCCTTTCTCTTCACTTGGCTTTGCCCAGTTGCACCCGCTCGGTTCTCTGGCTCTCTGTGCGATCATATTTATTAGGGGAATGCCACGTCGCGCAAGAGGTCGGGGCGCCTCGCGAGAGAGCTGCTTCAAGGACTAAGAGGGAGAGGGAGAGGGAGAGGAAGAGGGCGGGAGGTCGTCGATTTAGCGGCGGCACACTTGATCAGGCTAAAAGAAAAGGGTGTTCCGAGCCACTCGGCGAAATGATAATGCGCTCATCTCGTTTGCGATTGCATTGAATAAAGCGGCAGCAGCTAGCCGCGCGGCACGCTGATATTACTCGGGGCGAGGATTTATCGGCGACGAAGCAGCCGTGGCTCGGCAACTCAAGCATGCACTTCTGCATTAGTATCGAGCGGAAGCCTCGCGCGCGCTACTCTCTCGCCATCTCCCTCTGCGTCCTTTATCCGAGCCGTCTGCTTTCGGTTATATTTTATAAGAGCTGCTAAGAGGATTAAGAGTGTATACGAAATGCAGTTCTGAAAATTACTCGATTTCACGCTCGGCGCCTCGCGAGTTCAGTGGGATAGAGGGTCAGCTTCTCGGGGCTTTCGTCCAAGGCATCGTCATCGTCCCTCCCACTGGGAAAGCTATTTAGAGAGTTATTGGTGTAATCCGCGGTCTTTAGAGCGTGCGGTCATCTCACCAGACGGCCTTATCGAGGCGATCGAGAACAAAGAAAGCTTTTATACTATTTACTGACGACTAGTGAGAATTCTGTTGACGCTTGGATTTCAGTGATGATAAGGTTCACTCGCCGAGATAAACGATGATCCCCTACATCTCGTATTACAGAGGAGAATTTTGTTGCCGATGCGGAAAGCGGATTTCAGAGAGACTCTTCCCCCCCTCCCTCTCTCTCCCACTGGTGTAACATCCGCAATCTTTTGTTCAGTGAGTTCATCTAGCTTTCGATCTCTCCCTCCCTGTCGTACCCTCGCATTCGTTCTCGCCGCCGCCTCTCTTTCCCAGTCTCCCATCAAATTCATCGCGCGTAAGCGGCCCTTCATCGGGCTTTTCATCCGAAATTCCGGGATGCTCGAGGACGTGGATTAGCGCTGTTCAAACACACTCGTCGAAGCCTCGCTCGGGATACAGTCTGCCGGGGATGGGTGCACATCCGAAAGCGCCCTCCCTCGTCCGTCTTTCGGGCTTTTCGCATTTGTCTCCTTTGCTCCGGGCACCCAGTCCCTAATAAAATACCGCGCGAGCCCTTCCCCGGCTATATATTGCCCTTCAAAGTAGACCCGAAGGAACTGCCGAGATGTCTGGATTCCAAGATGGGATGCTACACTGTTTTCCCCCTGTTACAACCTGGCCGTTCCCCACCCCCCGTACCGATCGCCGCAAATAGTTCTCGATAGTATACCGCGCGTGGAGCTCCAACTATTCGCTATTAGATCTCGCGGACAATTAATCAATTAACTATGAGAGCATCAATGAAGAGCCGGTTCGTTTGAAGCCGGGAGCAGACAAGGCACCGTGGACCTGCCAAGAGAAAATTAACGGGCATAATTTCGAGCAAATTAAGCGGCGTGGCCATGCCTAAAATAATAATCCACCGGGCGAGCATGAACGGAGCAGGGGGGTGGGGCCGAGGTGGGCCGAGCAGGCTTGCTTTATGAAAGGCACGTAAAGTTTTACTGGCGGCTCTCTAACTGTGAATGGCGGCACTTATCATCGTTATCGCCTCTCGCATTTTTCAGGCCGCTTGTTTAAGAGAGAACTCTAAATATTTCGCGAGCCAGACGTCAGCTCGCTCTCTGTCTCCGGAAAGCGAAGTAAAGACCACTATCTGCCGCATCTTTATATTCCGTTTTTGCCTCCCCGGAGGCAGCGAAGCAGGAGGACAGGCACTACGACGATGGGAAGTATGGGGCCGGGAGGGGCTAGGGGGTGAAAGCGGTACCCTGAATTACGGTGTGTCCCCTTTCAACTTTTCGAGAGAAAGCATTTTACGGTCCTCTAAATTCCACAATGTTTCACGCGAAAATCGCCCGGGGACACCTTAAGAGGCAGAGCGACGCCGGGCCGAAAAAACACACGAAGAATCCCAAAAAAAAAAGAAGAGGAATTGAAAAGTTGCTCGGCAAGAATTCGCCCCAATTCCCTCGCAATTACTCGAAGCACGAGTGCCCACTAAATTTCAGCGCGGGACTTTTTTAATTCCACCCCGCCGATCCTATCGGGGAGAAATTCGACAACGACGAATCTGCCCGGTAGTGGTGCTTTGGAGTGGCATGGCAGGGCCGATGCAGACTACGACCTTTCGCACGCACCGATGAAAACTGCATGGATCAATGAATTTTTGCGAAGGCCACCATGGGACACGCTTCGGCGTGTGGTTGCTTGGAAGGGCGCTCACTGATAATCGCCGATGGAAGCAACACGGCCCAACCGTTTGGGAATAATTAAAGGGCGTCGATGCCGTTGCCGTCGATAGGCAATTTTACGGGCCGTGAAGGTGGCCTTAAAGAGTCGACGCCGATGTGCTCGACGTCGCTGAAGGTCAATAACGAGCCCGGCTTTATGTGCGGATGACACGAGCCCTGACAAATTACCACCCCAAACTTCGAACCTTCGAGTGCACGCCCGACCGCTGCCAGTTTCGCGAAAAATTGACGATGGAACCTCAGCAACTCTACACGAATCATTTATTTTGGGGGAGGGGGAGATAATCACTGGTTTCACTGACCAGAAATCGCATGATTTCACTCATATGAATTAATGCTCAATAATGCCTCTCTGAATTCTACCTCAGCGGGAGTCGCTCGCGCAGGTTTCGATCGATTTTATTACCCTCTCCTCCAGGTGAGTGAACGGGGTTATTATTTGTAGAAGAGATGAAATAGTGCGGTCAATATTTTATAGCTGCTGAGATATCGCAATTCCCAAGTTACACGGCACGGAATGGCGTATAAAGCGTTATTATACCCAGTTTCATTAAGCTCGAGCTCAGCACCACATTCAGAAGAGGCGAACAGGCAAAAAACCTTTTCTACCATGCACCATTAGAGACTCGGTTCTATTAAATATTTCTTATTTTCCTTCCCCTTCGGAAAAATTGCACGCGATGAGTTTCACGTGCACGGAACTGTGTTACATCGTGAATAAAAATCTACCAGGACCAGATTTTCCTTCGGCATTTCACGCGGGCAGCTGCAGCACCGACGTCGGCAGTGGCAGCGTAATAAAATGGGTCTACGAGCCACATTATGTCTGCTCCATTTTGCGGCATTGAATGTAAGAAATGATATTACATGCGGAACAGGCTACCAAGCCCTTAACCGAGATTCCTTTCAATTAACCATATCTACCACGTTAGTCTGGACGTTCAAACACCGGCAGCAAGAAGCGGTACCCGGGCCAAGGTAGGTTAATGTAGTATTCCGAGCTCTTCCTCTTCCGACGCTCCGGTGAAACTCGTCTTTATTTCACCGGTTGGTAGGTCCTCGCGTAATTAGCCACGCCGCGCGTTCCAATTACGAAACGCGACATCGGTCCTAATGAGCCACTTGCAAGTAAGCAGGGGGTTGGGGGGGGGGGGGGCTTTGACTAATTAAGTCCCAGCAGGGATCGCCCTATCGACGAGGCCCAAGCTCATCCGCCTGCATGCCCTGGACGCACCCTTCTTTCTTTTCTCATTCGCTTAATCCTGACAGCACACTAACAACCGGCTGCACACACATACCCACAAAGTCACCAACACACGCCCGCGAAACTTTTGTCTCTCCGAGGCCAGGCCGAGTTGCATGATGTATTGATTTCGCGGTTCCATGGATACGCATTGTTTCGGAAAATAATGAACGATACTGGAATCTGTTAATACGGCGAGTTTGCCTGACAGTTTACAGGCCATGGAAATTTGACTCCAATTTGAGAAGCATGTACCGGAAGATTGCAAGGGCTCTGACGAGGGATGAATATTAGCTTGCTCTTTAAAGGAGAAGCTATCAAGTGACTCTCACTTTGCGAGAAGAAGCAAAGAGCTTTTTACGACCACGACTTATCCAGTGACAAATCAGATTTCCCTCGACGCAATTGAGATTGATAGGATGCTGATGCAGGGATTAATATCTAGGCTCTCGAATAACGAGCACGCTCCGAGTATAATAGAGTCACGGGGAAGGTCATGTGTCTGGGAAAGTCATTTCACCGAGTGAAATTACTGCGGATCGTTCGAACGTAATAAGAGAGGGAAAGACATACCGCATAGGAGAACGAGAAAAGTTGTCAGCACTCCTGGACGTTAAGTTTCTTTCTCGAATGATAATAAAAACGGTCAGTTTTTATTATCCGATATTTGATAGGAAACCGCGTCCAGTGTCTGAATATCTTTAAAGACAAGGCACCACGTGCTGACGGCGGTTATTATTAGTGGCTGCAAGAATTTAATTAAAACATATTATGACTCAAAGGAACGACCTGTTATGGCGCGGGGCATTTTGTGAACAGGCAATTATTGGCAGTCAGGAAAAATCTGATCGACTGAACGATCCTTCCTTACATTCACAGAATCCTACCCGTTATCGATGTCCTCCCAGAAGACCTCGCGACCGCTTTTCCCGGTCGAGTGAAACGTGAAAATCGGCTTAGAGTACGATGCAATCCCATTCGGTCTTAGCTTTCCAGACCGGCTATGCAGTAATCTTTCCAACCTGCCACTATGTTCCCTGTCTACATTTCTTTCGGGCAAATCGACTAATGCAAAATCATACGAACCAATAACGGCTACGCCGAATTTCAATCCCACAAATGCCGGCACAATTTGCCGAGTTTATGCTGGGCTGTTCCTTTCTCTCTTATCGTAATTAACTGACCAGTAAAGCTTTACGTGTTTGACGCGCGAAATGTATTGTTCACGAGTAAGCAGACTTAATGTGTAAATCTTGTTAGATTTACTGTCGACGAGTACTCTCGTTGAGGGAATTTACGACGACGGTAACAGGGCGAGCGATAGTATTTCGTGAGGACATATGAATAATAGTAGAGTAACATGCCGGGCGATATTCATGCGGACGGATCTTTTCCGTGTGGCTGTTGATACCCACCGAAACTCTTATTCAGTCCCGGTGGGGCGAGCCTTTCCCGCAGTCAGTTTCCATTCCGCGCCCTCGCCAGATAAAAACGCAACCCTCCGCTGCTCCGTAGCTTTCCATCCCCGCGAACAAACCTACCCGCCGCCGCCACACCCGCACACACATACGCGCGCATACATCAACATATGCAGGCGGTCGGCCGGATACGTGCGTGCATCAGAGATACCCACACTCGGCAAAGCCAGATAAGCGGGCGACTATGGGAGCACTACGTTTTCCCATGTACGATCTCTGCCGGTTGGTACGTCGGGACCAGGTATTCCATTGTGTGCGTGCATACACGCGTACACGTGACAGACAGCGAATAATACCCACACGGGACGAGCGGACGTTCCGGAGAATGCTTGACGATTTTAGAGCGCAAGACATACGGGAATACCCGATTGCTTCTTTTGTGCCCGCGCCCGAGAGTCGGATGATTCCGGCTGGCGTGCCGGTCTGCCCAGTCGTTGACTCGTTCTACTTGAAAATGAGAGAATCCGCTTCCTAGTAGATTCCGCGCCGTTTCGAGCGCGACTCATTTGCAATGTTCAGTTTATTAAATGACTGAGGTACTCTGGGACGCAATTGCGACAAATAATTCTCGCCAATGCGAAAGCCAGAGGAATTATTTTGAAAATAAAGCTCGTCGAAGCGGAGCCACGTTTTCCAGCTCGTTTGCCCGGGACAAAGTTCATCGGCGGCCAACTATTTCCCAAGGATTACCGCATTAATGACACTAAGCGACATTATCGGGAAATGTTGCCAGAGAATTTCAAGTTCACACTCGCAGAAGTTGGTTGCGAGGAGTAAGTGCATCTCGAATCTCCCCCGGATATACCAAGCGTGGCCCGTGCTCATTTTCCCGGATGCACGAGGCAGTGCTATTGTTCCCGTAATTACGCTTCGAAAATCCACCTTCCACCGGTACTAACGAACTTTCGCTGGCGGGGGTGGCTCGCAAATATTTAGAGCACCATCCAGACTGCGGCGAGCCTAAGCCCCCGTCGCTTCGGCCTGAAATTCAGCGGATCGGCACACTTCCCTCGGAAAAAGAGAACCGAGAGAGAGAAATAAGCGAGCAACAATGCCCGGCGTTATTTCGAAATCTTGACACACGCCCGCTTTCCCTCAAGCTTCACTTCATTCCGCGAGATGTGTCACGGTTTAATGTTGCCGGGCCAAAAAGAGAGAGAGAGAGAGAGAGTTCTCTATCTCTCCGAAGTCCGTTAGGTTCGCGCTTTCATGCATATGGAAGTGCACTGGACCATAAACCTGCCTTTCTCGATTTTGCACCGTCAATAGCAATGCCGCGTACAATAATTACTAAATCCTCATATCCTGTCGAGCGGAATAAACTCCCAGGTTGCTATCTGATCCGTGGGAATTCGTCCACAGATATATTCAGACCTTGGAGATTCTCGATGGTCCGGCGAGCGGCGTGCAGGTTCCATTCATTTTTCCGGCTACGGCGTCCGTTTACGTTTTCCGTGGTTTTCATACGCGCTAACAGTTCGTCCCCTCTCGCTGTTGCCGGGGCGGCGCGGCCGAAATGAAGCTATGAAATAGTTCCATTTGCGAAATGAAGCCGAGCGCGGTGCATATGCATACACAGGCTAGCGGACGTCTACGAGATAGAACCGCCCGGGGGGAAACCGACGTGGAAATGTTAATTGGCCAGCACAACAAGCGTGCGCTCGCCCGCGCAGCCCCGCTGATCGATGGACAAATATTTGCAAAATCACGCGGAACGATAAACCGTTTCGAGCGGTTATTTAGACCTCCAATTCCGCAGCGGGGAATCAGTTTTTGAAGTGTCACTGTAAACACGCCCCCGGTGCGTTCCCACGATATTCCGATTTCTCGCTCAACTAATGTTCCGAGCTAAGCCAGCTCCACCTCCTTCCACCACCCCCCAACAAGAAATACCATTAATCCTTATTTCTGCGCGATCTTTCACCTTCTTCCCGCGGCTAAACTTATTTATAATGGCGCAGGAATCGCGGACAGTGAATTTCGGCTGAATAAGTTGGCGGGGGAAATAAATGCTTTCTACGCAAGCACACGCCCGGCAGCTTCGGCGTCGGCTGTACGTTGAATCCCAATTCGGTTGCGGCGTTCACTTGTAGTATCCGCAATTTCGAGTGAAATATAATCGCCAGAGAGGTTCCCTGCTAAAGGGTAAATTATTCGGCCGTAAATTACTTGGCGGGATGGCCCGGCGCTACTTTGAGGGGAGCACTTTGGGGTACGACCGCGGCAATACCATCAAAAACAAGCAAATGAGCCCGAGCATGCCCGCTGTTACTCTCCCCGGCGAGCGAGCAGGCGAGCGCGCGCGCTTTCTCGCCCGCTTAAGGAAACAAATCACGTGGCCACTCCCGAGAAGAAATGCAAATACGCCGTAAGCGGAGGAGAACCGGCAGAAACTCGACTGACTTCCTGCGGGCCACTGGATGTCTCTGGCAAACTCCCGCATGAGACACCACCGGCTCTCCCTTTTCTCTTATTTTCCCGAGTGCCTTTTTACTTCGACCTTGCAAGCCCCATTCGCTCGGGTTGCTGTGCTGGCGGTGTACGCGTGTCCTGTGTACCTGTCCCGTCGTCGCAACGGGGAGGAGCGAGCTTCCTTTCTTCGGAGGCTGCGTGCTCTTTTAATATTCCCTTAATGCTCATTACTCAACCGGACCGAACTTGTGCCCCTTTTTACCACTCCGACGCTCGTGTTAATATTAATTAACATTTCCAGGATTTCCACGGAAATTAGCTCGCCGCGTAACACACTCCTCCCTCGCGTAACCGCTTGACTCGCCAGCTTTGAAGGTATTCTCAGTCGGAATGAATTAGTACGGTTCCAACTATCGCCGAGCTCTTTCGCGAGTGTTCGCCGCGCGCGCGCGTCGTCGGGCTACTCTTTTTCCCTTTATTGAAGTTAGTTAATTTTCTTTGTCCCGCGCTCATTTCGCCTTAACCGTGGTTGCCTCCGCAGACTTGCCAACGGGAGGGGAAGCTCGTAAACTACGGAAAGTGATCTCCGGAGCTGCTGCGAGTTCCTCGGTCTCCCGGCATCCGGCTAAACCGAGCCAGAGTCCGAGGAGCAGAAGGGTAGCAGTAGCGCGCAAACCCTCGTCATTTGAAATTGCAACCACTTTCGCGGTTATTTCTATGCGCGCCCGACGAATCCGCGAATTTCTACAGCTTCTCCGAGTAAGGGTGGAGCCTGTCGAAAAGCCGAAACCGAATGCGGAGACCAAACCGGTTCATTTTCGAAAGGCTCGAGAGGTTCGCATGACGCGTGTGTGGACCCTCGGATTCCCAGCAAACTCCCGGCCGCTCCTCCCGCATCACCCTGCCACGCTAAAAATCCAACGCGCCACCCTTTTTTTCCCCCCTTTTATCACAAACTCGAATTCTACAGTTTATATTTAGCCGGCTTTCATCGTTTACTTTGACCGGCGGCTTGTATGTACGCGCACCGCTATGAATATGTAGCCGGTGAAAAGGGAGTAGTAACCCAACGAGGGCCACCTATATCGCGACGTATACATAGAGCCAGCGGCGAGGCGCAAAGGATAATTTATTAGACGTCCCGTGTGCTGTGCCGTTTCGAGGTATGTATTTGAAAATGAGAGGGGAGCTCGCAGTCAATCACTGATGTGATACGCGAAAGTGGTTACGTTAGCCGCTCAGTTAGAGGGCGCTGCAGGCCACAAAGAGCACAGGACGCGGCAGCGGCGGCTCTGTGACTCGCGGCCAGTTTTACCTGCAGACAGGTAAGCCCTTTTCTCGTTTTCAATTAATCTTGCCGGTCGCCGGTTGCAATCACCGTTGCCGCTATTCTTTGTGCGCGACTCCGCATTTCCATGTTTCCCCGACTGCGCCCGGCACAAGCGGCCGATTGTGCCTCGTGTTAAAAATGTAACGCGCGCCGCGCGCCAGCCACGTAGAGAACTTTGCGAGGAAACAAGGCAGACGAGATATTTTGGTGCATGTCCAAATTTCAGCGGGGGGGCACTTGGCAATTTCATTGCAGCGAATTTGCCGGGTAAGGGAAAATTCATTTTTCTTCCCACACGCTGTCTGATTTCCTCGAGCAAGTTCCACGGTGACTGGCTGTACTTCACGCTGGTACACCTAAGAAGAACGCGGCGGAGAGCGGCGCTTTTTCAGTTTTATTCGTCGCAGGTGGGAAAAAAGGCCGGTTTACTTCTTGCGCGGACCATCAATCCACTGGTACTTCAAAACCGCGGGCTCTCCCTCTCTCTTCCCCGGTTATTCGTACATGCCGAGAGCAAACTCGTGTTTCGTCATTTCCGCACTTCCGCGCGTGCGACCCGACGCCGCGCCCGGACGGCCGTGACACGCTCGCTGCCGCGTACGTGGAAATGGGCCACTTCGTTTTCGAAATGCGAGCCACCGCCGCCACCGCCGCCGCTGGTGCGCCAGACCTGATGGATATGAATCACCGGGAACGGGCTGGGTGTGCGTGAAACTTAAAATTAGCCCCGCGATTTATACGCGCGGCGCCCCGCAGCCTCTTTCCATCTTGACGCACCGGCTGAACCACTGTGCCTCGAGGATACTTATTCTTCTCATTGCGTGTGACTTAACGGGGCCAAATATACTAGCGTCGTCGCACGGCATTGTTCCTTCTCTCGCGCTAAAATGACATACGCAAACGAAGTCGCCTTTCTCTTGCATTAAGAAGTGTATCGCAACTAGTATGGAAGTTGAGTCTTTCACATTAATCAAGTTACTTCGTTTGAAGCGGTTGGGATTCAAGTGACTTGAAATCACAGTCTGTCGAGGTGACACATGTGATTCTGTATTCCTGATTGTTCCAGAGACTTCTAACGGGTCGGCATGATCGATCTCTCATATCAGCAGACATATGGGTAAACTCTTTCGATACAAGCAGCCCGGTAAAACCACCGCTTTGACAGAGCACCCGTAATATTTGCGGAGTCGCGGACCCGGTCAGGCATGAACGATGCCAGCCGATTAATTTCGCGTCACCGGGGGCCTACGGATCCCGCAATATTTCTTGCCGAAAAGCAAGCGGCACTATCGCTTTTTCCCGCCGCCCGCGCCCATGATACAGAGACAAATCGACCCCTTTTTGCCCTCGGGCTACGTGGCGGGCGCGCGCGCGCCTCTGCCGCCTATACGTCGAGCAGCGGTCAGCGAGTTCAAATTAGTTATTGGCACGCTTATCCAGTGGTACGTTTGTCTCTCGGTGCTTGACAATACGAGCGGACACTCGTATTGGGAAGTTGTATAAATATCCGAAGCTCGAGCCACTCCGGGCGAATGAACCTCCTCAGGGGGACCGGCATGAAATCCGGCGCATTGACACCGCGGCAGCGAAACACTATATTATTACGGACGTATTGACAAAACTATCATTGGGTTTCATGGGCATTGAATGCCACGCGCTACTGAAAGCCCCTGTTATACTGGGCGTTAAACGTCGATAGCCTGATTATTAGAACAATTGAGGCCCGAGCGTTTGGCAGGGCGAACTATCGGAGGAAGCCGGGGCCGCGGCACAATGCGCTAGAAAATAGGCGGCCCTGACGCAAAGGGGGAAGGGAGGCGGCGGCGGCGGCGGGCACCAGGAGCGGTGGGAGCTACAGAGTCGTCGGGAATTGATTTTTATTTGGGCCGGTTGGGGGATCCCGAGGCGGATAAAAATGGAAAGCGCGCCGTCGAAGCCAAACGAAAAGACAACTTATCCCCGGGGGGAAGAGCCGCCGCCGGATTCCCTCGCGCACCCTTACGACGAGGAGCGACCGTCCGGCTTTTTCCGTGAGGCTTTGTGTGAGTGTGGTTAGGTCCAGTCTGCCGGAACGATAATCGATAGACGCGCGCGTAACGTCGCGTTTCAATCAGTCCGAGGACTGCAGGAATGCCCAGGAAAAGCAGGGGTCCCCGGGTCACCGGGATATATCTCGTAAAATGTGTCCGACACAATATGGCCGGCTTGGCGGATGCACCTACGGATATCTGTCTATTCACCAGTGCACAATGTCAAACAATCCTCGGTAGGAAGCTATAGTCCACTGCAAGTCCCTCTGTGCACTGGTACACAGAGACCAGGGCTAGCGGCGATCCCGCGAAATTTGCAGAGAAACAGCCGGCCCCTTCAGTGAGCCTCGGCCTCCTCCTGTAATTGCTTACAATGGGAATATGTGCATTAGCGGACTGATAAAATCATCAGGCTTTCGACATCGCAGGTTGACTGCGGTGGACGACAGGTAGAGAGGAACGGCGGGAGGAGAGGACGCCGGCCGGCCAGCACAATGGAACGAGAATTTTCGCCTGGCCTAGTTGAAGCGTACACTGAAAACAGTACACTGGCGCGGAGAGAACTGGCCCAGGTCCCCGTTTGTTCTCATTTTACGCTCGATAATTCAAGAAGCCACGCCGCCGCATCCTGTCGCGGGATATAGCTCGAGGAAATTTTAAAGGGCTGCCGCTCCAAAGAATCCGCCCGCGCCGCACCCGCGCGCGCTCTGTATTCGGAGCTTTTTCTGCGACGCTTTAAGAGCCCGTGTACATCGGACTCCGGGAGCCCGGGCGCCCTGGACCCGTTTCTACCGAGAGTGACACAGGCGATTTCAGGCGGAAACAATAAAACTGGCGATAGGCGAGGCGATAGTGCACTCGCGCGAAGAGTGCTCTGGAATCCACGTGGCTCGCTCGGCTTTAAACCCGCTTTCGATACTTCTGTGTGCTTAGGTACTTGCCGGGGCACGAGAATCGACACGCTCGCTCGAGTGGGACTAGGAGCCACTCAGCCCGTCCGACGAATATTGCCCGATCGATATCGGCGCACTCGCCGATTCATAATTAATTGCACGGCCATCGATCTCGCCGCGAGGCCGCGCGTGCACTTCACTTCGATCTCCCCTGACAGAGATTTTTTCCTCCGCAGTAGAGGATACGGGTTTGGCATAGGGGGAGAAATCGGCCAAGAGGGACGACTCTGAGAAAGGGGGAGCAAAAAAATTGTAACTAGCGTGCCGTGCTCATTCTCGAAAACTATCGACTTTCTTTCTCGCTCCCCCCATACAGCGTGTTCTCACCTTTTTGCCCCTTTCAGCCTAATATCGGGGGCCCTTCGAAGCTGCTCGACATCGATTCAACTATTTGAATCTTTGACGCCAAACGCCCTTACTGGGCTACCAGACTGCAGCCTACTTGCGCGAGACAGTCTGGCGGCACTCGGTATGCCGGCCGGGAGTACGTCTGGCTCGTTAAGTGAACTGTGTCAGTTGAAAAACGCGAAATATGAAGTTTTCCTCCTCCTCCTGCTCCTCCTCTTTTTTTGCTGCGCCGGAGGAACTCCGTCTCTCGGCAGTGAGATGTGGAAGTACATGTATGTTGTGTCGTATTCGCGGGAAGCCCACTTATCCTCATCGTACCACCCTCTATTGCGATAGATGTTCTCAAACTCCCTTTCAATTAATACTCCATCCAGCTGCATCGCGCATGGATCTCCAAGTGTCCAATTAGATCCGCAATCGCACTGGAACTCACAACTGGTTTGCCAGATTTTTCACTCAAGTTTCTCGGAGCCTCGACAACTCTGAATTCATATTTTTATTTCCCGGCACCGCGTTGCGAACGACCGCTGGTTATCAAGTTATCCACAAACAATCCAACATATTCCCAGCAAATAATTGTACACTTTCTAATGTTCCAATATTTGCGGCAATGCAACAATTACATTAATTGCATTATCCGTGGTCGCATTAAAGCAGAGAAATCCGTGCTCTAAATTATCGCGGTTGGAACCATTAATCTTGCTTTTTCGAGGCGAGGCAGAGAGAGCCGGCAGAAGGACCGTTAAATACCACACCGATTAAATCTTCCGTTGCGGCCATCTTAACACGCGTTGGAAGTGCGCTCTTCTCCTCCCTGGCGTCGGCTGATAAACTCATTAAGAACCGCATATTTTCCTTCGTTAATGAGCCCGCGCGTTATCTCGATACCGCGATGCACTATCAACTTTAACCGCAGAATTATGTAGCTCCCGCCCATGGTAACTATGCAAACTATACCATACCGCCACAGTTTATAAAGAATGGCTGCATAATCGAATTTATTACACTTTATTAAAAATATTCCGGATGCCTTGTACGCCCGGGGCCGCGTGAGTCTTGCCCGATAAGATCGGCGCAATTTCACTCTTAATTTCTTAATGAAGACGTCCCCGTAATGATCCGACCATTAACGTTACGCTCCTCTACTTGACGGAGGGGGTTAACTAAATGCTTTCACCAGCGGATCTTTTTGATTTGCCCCGCTGCTGCTGCTGCTACGACCTGGTACTCATAATCAGGAGCGGCTTTCGCCTTCCGCCACCCCCCATGCCGGTTAATTGAGTCATTAGAGCCCACAGGCGCTCCTCTTTCAAAGAGCGGAGAGTCGCCACGCTTTCCCGCCACGAGCACGTGATGTCTGCTGGAGAGAGAGTCGCGTCACTGTCAGCAGGCGGAAACAATAAAAAGAAAGCGAGGCATCCTCGAGCAATATCCGCTTCATTATGAGGCCTTCTGATCCGCATTCTTTCAGAAGGGTGCGCCCGCGAGTTGGTAATCCTTGGGGGTGCTTGTTTAACCATTCGATGTCGCTCACGCGCTCGGCGTTACAGGCCTAATTGGTATTCGACTCTTCACCTTCCCGTCATCGTCCTCGGGCCCAACACCCTCGCCATCCTCAATGACAGCGACACGAGAACTCAATCCCGAATGTAAAACCTTGTGTGCCATTCTTTCCTAGTGGTGGATGCAGTAGGGATGCGCCCGCTTCTTCGAGCCACTTGATAATCCCACCGCTTATTTACCCAGCCGACTGTTAAACTTCTTCTTGCAGGAGCAGCGGCAACAGCAACCACCAACCATCGTCCCGCTCGCAGCTCCGATTCAATTACTCCGACGAATGGACTCTGACAGTAATTCCGGAGGGTGGAATTAACAAGGAACGACTGGGTTGCCGAGGTGTGCGCTGTAATACCCGGATGTTCGCGATCACCTGATATCGCTGCTGTAGCCCGATAGTCGATCGGATCATTAGCGGTGAGTTTTGCTTCACCTCTCCCCTTCTGTTCCCCTCCCCCTCAGCCTCCCCCCTCTGCGCCTCTGTCTGTGCCCCGCGACGACGATGCGCACGGAAATAACATTAATTTTGGTCGGCACGTACGAGCTGCAGGAGCGCGCACCGCCGTGTCCGATTATTACGACGATTATCATAATTACGATAATTGCGTTACTCGCGCCCAGCCGCTGTAACGTCTGCGAGGGGAAAATTCGGAAGGCGGACACACAGGCGGCTAATGCTCGTTTTTCCGGGCAGCCTCGGCGGCCGCGTGGTACTCACTTTGAAACAGCCGCGGCGGCGAAAAAGAGAGGACGCAAAAAGTAGCTTTCTCTTAGCAAAAGCTAACTAGTAGCCGGTCTTGGGTAATAAAAAATGGCAGCGCGTCGGGTGGGTGTAACTCGCATGAGAGGAGTGTGCGATTTCTCTTAAAA
Organism: Crossocerus cetratus; assembly: GCA_963675795.1. NCBI lineage: Eukaryota > Metazoa > Arthropoda > Insecta > Hymenoptera > Crabronidae > Crossocerus > Crossocerus cetratus. The sequence goes on along the minus strand of OY776668.1, from coordinate 15,513,917 downwards.
GACTGCGGGCAATTCAAGCGAGCGACGGAGGGCTAGTGGCTTAATTTGAATGCATATCTGCGCTCATATACAATCCGAGGCGCGAGCACTGGATATACCTAGGCGGCACGTAAGGCAGCGGGGAACAATAACCCACAAATTCGGTCGTACGTTCCGCGTAGCCATGCACAAGCCCCGCAGCGTGTGCTCGCTCTCGGGCTAACGAGCTACCAGATAAAACACCGAAAACGTCGTCAGGATTAATTAAATAATTAAAGCGGGTAATTATCTCGGCCCGCCCATCTGCATGCCTGCCTGGCTGCCTACCTGGCTGCGTGGTCGCTGGACGTGAAATCGTTAGGTCCGGGAAATGTACGCCGCGCGTACATACGTACATACGCAAAGAGACGGGAACGGAACGACTGGAGACGGGAGACGGGAGAGAGAAAGTACTGGATGGATTAGAGGTGCAACGAGAACGTTTCGTTAAAATTTTATTTCTCCCACTGCGAGCATCATTCTCCGACTATTCCTATTTCCGTACGCACACGTCGTGTTTATCAGACTCTTCCGGCGTCCTGCCGTATTTATGGGTCCCATTATTTTTCGACCGGAAATTTCCAAGTGACGGGCCTTTGTGCCCGGTTCCCGAAGAGAATTTATTTCCCTAGCTTTTTGTCGGCCTGGATAGAGGCGGCTGATTATAGGGAACGCCGGCTGGATATGCCCCCCCTCAATTGGGGACAAGGCCGTTTTTTCGGCGAGCGTATGTACGTAGATGGGAAGTGTATTATCTCAAATTTCCCCCGCGACCATTTCGAATTACATAATGTTGAGCGCCATGCCTCCTTTATTCATGGTTAGGCAAATAGAGGGTGTAATCGAAACCAGTAATAATCTCGTTAACGTCCAAGGCTGCCCCTTTCTTTCTTTCCTGCTGGCCGATGGTCCCTTTTCACTTCTCAACTAGCACTGCCGGGCGCGATTCCCCGGAGACCTATGGAGGAGACTGCCTTTCTCGTTCGGCGTTCGATCGAATTGATATATCGGTAGTGAAATGGGAGCGACAGAATGGAAGGGGAGCAGCGCGTGCGTTCTCTCCGCTCACAGGTATGTACACGACTGGCTGTTGGTTTTGTTGACTGACTTCTCCGTATTCAGTGAAGCGAGAGCGCAACCTGTCTGCTTCGCTTTATCTTTAAGAATGGAACTAAGCCGGTTTCTCTCGAGTCACTCTTTTCTATAATACAAGAAACCTAGTTGAAATCAATTGAACCTGGATGAAAATCAATTGAGACAATACATATCGATTGACAGTAGTATAAGTTATTCAACTCTGAATAATGATGAAGTGACAGAAATGATTGCAAATGGGTTTCCTCGTCTTGCTAAAACTTGGCACTGACACCGGCGAATCACTGAGACAAGAGTGTTTTGTCTTGACGAGCAGTATGGGCCGGCATATCGAATTCGCCGCGTTCTTCCCACGAGATGCTGCACGGCGATCGGCCGCTCCCCCAGGGATAAAGGCGAATTCCCTTCGTGTATGTACAGCCACTCCAATCACGAGCCATACATCAGTTTGCGTCGCTGACGAGAGAAGGAAAAAAGAGAGGGAAGAGGGGGGGAGGGGATGGGGGGGGGGGGGGGTGGCGGCGCTCCGGGAAAAATGTCCCGATTGCGAAAGTCCCGAGGGGTTGAAATAGGGACACACGAGCCTCGGCCCACTCTCGCTCCCTTGCACGCGCTAAGTGATAGATCGCGCCTCCTTCGTCTGCTTGGAAGGAGAAGGAGCGCGCCGCTGGAGTAAAAGTTCCGGGGACGTTCGCGGAATGTGTTCGTGCCCGCGCACAACTTATTCCACCCAATTCCCACGTCCTTCCCTTCCTGACTCGGCGGCCAGCCTGGATTTTATGAGTGTTTGCTGATCGATACGAGCGCCCGCGGAAATAAGGAAGCAGCGCGCTCCTGCTTTCTATCGGGGCGCATGTAATACGAATTAATAACGACGGGCCCTGATTCCGAGGTTATCCAAGTTTACCACGAGTTCAAGACACTAATCGCTCCTGTCGCAACGCTGCGGCGTCCAATTTCGGGGGGAGAACTGCCGGAGCATCAGGATGCAAGGCAACGTGATTCATCATTCGCCCGATAGCGCGTGTTACGACAGGCTCGTTTGTTTGTGGCCTCGCCGCTGCTATTTCCGTACGAGTGTGATTAATCAATTTGGTAACTAGAAGCCGGAGGATGGAGGCGCGAAATTAAAAAGTTAGCCGGCATTTTTGAGGCCCATTATCGGTGACAGCTGAAGAAGGTAGGGTAAAGCTAGCCGATGGTATGAGGATTCCCGGGGGATTCCCCGGTAAGTGATAGATCACAGGGTCTAATGCGAGCCCTCTGTACTTGGGCTACCACCAAAGAAATCTCCGAAAAAGCCCCGGGGTATCAAACTCACGCGCCCATTTATCTGGCTACTTTCTTCTTATTGGGTTGCGATATACATTAATCGTCTTTCGCTCGGAAAATGGACTCTCAGTCCTGGAAATGTCTCGTGCATTAACTATTTCACTGGCCGCTCACGAAATCCCGAGATGAAAGCTTGAGGATTTCGCGGGCGATTTCAACTTCTCGCCTCTAAAATTCTTGACACTTATTTCACGAAAGCCCGGAACCGCCCGGCACTGGTGGGGGAGACTAGCTGCCACACTTGCCAACTTGAAATTCTCTTTCATTTATGGAATTAACGTCGGCGCAGCTGGCTTTTCTCTACCTCTCGTTCCGGCGTTTATTACCATTCAGTGCAAATCAAAATCTGACGTGGATCGATGCGCGGCGAGCAGGCCGCGGTGGAGGCGTTAATCACAGCCGCTTAATCTAGCGGAAAAATTCATAAGTCAGTCAGACGGGATTTATCGGGGCGGGTAGTCAATTAATTAGCGTCCTGCCGATAGTTGTCCGTAGCTTATGATCCGAGCTACGCCTTGCTAATGTGTTCGCGCAGCTATTATATTCTAGCATAGTAGAGCGAGATATCGCTGAGAACATGGCGACGGAGTCTCCTTAGTGGCGTGGCTTTAATTCAACGAACGCCGATAGATATTACACTGCGAGCACGTCGGAGGAAGTTGCCGGTTGATCGAACTTCCATGGGGATGACGACTGGGAGGGTTGGCGGGCGGTGCGACGAGCGCAGGCCGGATGCGAGCACTCGAAATCACAGATATATATACCGTGGCAAGCAATTAGTGACGGCAAGTAGATACACTTCGCAGATTCGTCACGTATTCCCCAGGGGGAGCGAGCCGAGCCCAGAACTTGGGTATCTCCGATTAACGTCGATGATGGCGGGGCCCTTGGTGTACGTGTTTTACAGGCAAAGTGCGTTAACGGGCACTAAGTAATGGATGATCGTACGAAACCGTTGCCAACCCCCTGCGCCGCGCGCCCTCCGACCCGCCAACTCCCGCCATCCCCAGCACCCCCCGAGCCGGCGTTTATTTTCACTCGAGACTTTTCCTTAATAATTCACGCCGCGCCGGAGCTGTATTGCCATCTAATTGCTCTGAAATATTGAGCGGCAGGCCGAGCGAGGCCGTCCGAGCTTAACGAAACCTAACGTGAATTTAAGTCCGAGACGGCTTAGAGCCGATGCCGTCGGCTTCCAGCCAGCCAGCCCTTTCGCCCGGCGGAATGTGGGACTGCTCGAGGAGGAGATGTCGAGCGGCCAACAAGACCCTCTTGAAGCGCCTAAAGAGGGATAGGCACACTCGCGGAATGGCGTGATAATAGCGGGACTCGAAACAGTAGCCGCGCGAAAGCTATATTTGCAGAGAGCCGTTGGAGGTGTCGAGATTGCCGGGTGAAAATTGCGGACAAGGTCTTAGCCGGCGCCGGCGCCCGATCGATCCCACGGCGCAAAGAATTTCATCAATCGAATTCGAGGTTGCGGCACCAGCCGCGAGCTTTTGGTGAAAGGAGAATTGTGAAGGAGGAGGGCGCGGGCGCGCCGTGCCCGAGCAAAAGCTCATTTGAGATAGGTATGATATCTTTGAGTCCGGATTCCCCGTTGATGCCGGTACGCTCGCCAAGTGAAACGTGTAACCAGGCCAGGAATAAAAGAATCCCCGGCGAAAAATGATAAAAATAAATTGGCGCACTATCGCGCAGCGCCTTTAATTTGCCCGGCTCTATGATGAGGTGTAATTACACAGGGCGAGAGGGTTAAGAACACGCGGTACACGGCCTCAGAGAGAAAGAGGGACGAAGCAGGCCGGCTGGCTTAACGAAATTCCGGGGTTCGCGGAAAGTGCTTTAAAGCCTGCTGGCTGCCGAAAAAGCCTACTAATTTCGTTTCTGGAGTAGCAACCTCCGCTGCCTCGTGTTTCGCAACATTTTTTCCACGGCTACGCGCCGACGTCGTACTGCCCGGAGGCCGAGAGCCCTTGGAATACACAGTATCTCTTGCCAACGCGCCCGTAATACCTACGTACACACGTCTTCTTTCTCCTGTTGACGGGAACACATGCACGCGGGGCAACGGGCGCGCGCGCGTGCGCGCGTCCGGTGAGACTCTACGACAAATTTTGCGAGCGGTCCGGGAATGAAGAGCGCCGGGAGCGACGGACAATTAATTCCTGGATTGAAACGGGGGGGAATGCTAATTCCGAAAGCGGAGGAGTTGGTCGAAAATTAAGCGAGAACCTGAGGGAGCCAGCGGGCGATACGCCAACTTTTATCTTCCATTGGCAGAAACAATTTGGAAAAAATTCCGCCTCCTCCTCCTCCTTCTCGGCAACCGGGATCTCCTGTTGTTGCCACGTAAAATGATCCATTCAACTCTCGCATCCGGAGAATAGTCTGCCCTCGCGCGCGCGCGCGCCCTATCCGACAACATTTTTTCTCGAGGATAGCCTCCCGATATTTTCGCGATCGGACAAGTAGGAATTGCGAAGGGGGGGAAGGATAAATGGAGCGGAAGTGCGCATCGCGAGTAGGGAACTCTGTTGATTAAACCTAATCCAATAGCGCCATATTTTGGTATTCAGCCGGCATCGCTTGGTACCAGACGCGTTCGCCAGAGAGAGACAGAGAGAGATATTTCTCTACTCCCTTGCTCGAGCGGTGCGCGCTCGCTTTTCATTATTCCGCGGAGAATCTGATCCAGCGGGCAACAATATTACCCCCATAGCGGTGCGAAGGAAATTAACGAAAAAATTCTCTCTCTGCCAATGTTGGGATTTATCCTTATCGCACTAGTGCCGGCAGCCCCTCGTACATCGCTATTAAATTTACTGCTATCGAATATTTTAAGCCTGATAATAGGTATCGGCGGGTACGCGCTCCCCCTCCTCTACAGCAACAACCTACCGGCTCTACCGCCCTCTCATAAAATAGAAGTTGCCCGGGTTATTCTCGCTCCTAGAAATATCGATGTGGCCGGGAAAAATACAAGTTTTCGAAGTTGCGCGTGCGGCCGCCTCGCGGAAACCTAATTTCGCGCGGCGCGCACACCAACGAACCCGCCCCGTAGATAATAATATTGCGTGTGAAACTCGTTGTTTGGACTTGAAGCATGTGAGCAGTTGGGGCGCGGCAAGTGCACTCGACTGCTCCACATTTTGAAGGCGGCAAAATTTATTTTTCCTTAATCTCACAATTTATCGCCTCTCCAACCGCAGTAAGAGGGATCGCGCACCCTCGAAAGCAGCCTAATCCCGAGTGTAACGTGGGAAATGTGTCTCTAGAGGAGCTCTCGCCCTAGCACACATGTGCCGTCGCTCTACGCACCTGCACCGATGAATGCGTGTGTTGACGGTGACTCTATGTATCCGCGTCTGCGAGCCTGATACCAACTGTAATCAGGAAAACGGTGAAAGAGAAGAGCGACGAGCCGGGGAGTTAGGCCGATACAAAGGGGAATGTCTACTTTGTGAAGGCGCTCGCGCGCACATGCTTGTTGGCTCCTCCCCGGCCCTCCGGACTCTTCTTCATTCACATGAGATCGTCTAGCCCGGAATGAGAATGGCACGCTAGCAGCGCGGTTACCGACCGCTGTTGCCGAGAGACTGCAAAAAGGAAATCAATCTAGGGAAATCAGGGCCGCGCCGCGTGTCTACTACCTATTTCCTCGCCGGTAATTCCCGTCGTAGACACACGGCTCGCACTCGCACTCGCTCTCCGTCAAAGGCAGACCTCATCATCCTATTCACACGCGCGCACTCACTCCACCTACCAAATGTATCCTCGTACTCGCAATGAAACGGTGCTCGATGCGCGCCCCTCGTCCCCTCACCTTTTAATTCCACATTCTTATCAAGCAGAGCCACCGCGTCCGCCCCCACGCGACGCGTCCATCACTTGTCAGCCGAGTTTTCAGATAGCGCATTTGGCCCCATGAGGCCGGAATATTCTTGCCATGGAGAGACTGCCGTCTATCGAATGCTTTCTCCAGTCTTGTGGAGGTTGGCTCGGCGAGGGCGCCAGCCATTTCCACGTTTGCGCTCGTCGGGCTGGTCGGGCTCTCGCACGAGGGGGAAGGAAAGCTGGAGCTCGAGCCTCGAGGTAGAGGGTGAGATACGCGTCGGAATGTAGGAGGCGAGTGTCGGTGTCAGGGTGCTCCCACGCGTGTACGTGCTTGTACGTGCTTGTACCTATTTATCTTGACGCGCTCGCTCCTGTATCCGCGGACCAGTATTAGTTCGGCCGGGCCGATTACATGCCGCCTGTCCCCGCGCTCCCCACATATGGAGGGGGCCCTGTGTACGCCGGTGTGTTCACGCGTGGTTCGGCCGCCCCGCCGGCGCACACACGCACACACCGCACACAGGCCGTGCCGTAATAAATTTCAACGAAAGGAGATGCGAACGGTGAAATACAGTCGCGGAATCCGTAAATCATGGGACGATAATGCCGGATGTCAGGCCGCCGCGCTCTGCGTTTACGAGGGCGCCACTTAAGCGATGCCGTTTGTACGACTGCCAGCCTCGGTAGCGCCAGAGCTGCCAGCCCACCGCGATCACGCTAACAAGATGAAATGCCAAGACTCACCGGCCCGAGCTCAAATCCAATTCTCAAACTATCGCCGAACGTCCGAGAGCCGCCTCGCAACAAATTTATTCCTCCTCTTCTACCATTCTGTCATTAACAACCGTTTTCAAACGGTGTGAAGGACAGCGCGGGAAACCCCGGCTGATGTTTGTCTCGCGCCAAGAGTAGCCGAGGGGTTGATGACATTTATCTTTGCGTGCGAGGCGCCGCAAGAAAAGCCGAGGTTTCTTTGCACAAGAATTAGCCGTTTTTTTTGGTCTTCGTGTAAGCTGGCCAGAGTGGCAGCACAGTGCACTTCCCGTCAGAGGAACTTCCTCTTGTCGCGATTGCCGGCTGGATAGTTTGCCGAGTAATCTAAGCAATTGTCAGGCTACTTGGTGCTTTTATAGAGCTGCGGTCAGAAAAGTTTTATGAGTGTCGTCGTTATGCACCATCCCCCCAAAGTTGTGGATTGGGGAAGGTGGCCTCTCTAACGGTGTATTCTTGCTCGAACTTGATGCTCCTCCTTTCCGCGATTTACGATCTCATATCCGCTAATTAAATCAAATATAACTTGGCGAAATCTGGCTGGGACGCGCTGTAACGTCGATCATCATTAGGAAAATAGCTTCTACTTTATGCAAAGCACTTTCAAAGAGCAGCGAGACGCTTTAATGGAGTTAAGCAGACGCTGAAGGACCTACCGCTCAGCTTAACGCGACACGAAACTTTAATGAAATATCCTCGCGAGGAAAAACCTGCCTTCCTCCGCGAGTGGGAGGGCTCGATTTTTTTACAACAATTCCTAGACCCCGTGCGAGCCCGCTAATACGCACAGTGGACGTGCCGAGCGTCAAATCCGGCGAATGGATAAAAAAAATCCCGCGTGGAAATGGAAGCCGGCATTGCCAAGGTGATAAGAAGCGTTCGCGGCTCCGGCGGAGCGACAGAATTCGAAAAAAATATGTCCACCCCTTTTTTCAATCTCCTCTCTCGAGCCCGTTTTATTTCCCGGCCGGTGTCATTGCGCCCGGTGTGTTTCGATTTGAGAAATCCAGCCGGGCGCGCCTTCCCTTCTCGATTTTACAGTGTCGCCTCTTGTTCCGGCGCTCCTCGATCGAATCGGAAAGGTAATACCCCGGGAATCCAATCATTATTTTCGCCGGAATCATGATGATAACGCCTGGCACACGCCGCCCAGTATATCAGCGCCAAATCCAGCTTCGCCATAAGTTTGATGAAGCAATCTACCGGTGGTAGGACACGTCCGCTGCAAGCCCTCGGAACTTTCGGGGGCGCAGAGGCAACTGCGAATAAAACGGGCAGAAGCTCTCGCCGCGCTGCCGTCTGTAAAAGCGACGGGCCAGCCACGAAATAACGAGGAGACAAGTAAACCCGAGGAGGAGTGGCGGATTCCTCCTGGTAACATATGGTCTATTAGGACTAATAATAGTAGCCCGTGAAGCCACCGACGGCCCCGTATCTTGGCGCCCTGCTCCGCGTCGTAGATCTATTCTCCCGGTGCGGCCGAGAGGACCACCGTGAAAAACAAAGTCCAGGCCGCGTCTCCTCGTTATATTGGACACCGTCACGCCCCTTCAGCCCGGCATAATTAAATCTTCCGTCCTATCCTTCCACGGCGCGCTCTTCTAAATCGATATCTACTGCCCGCTCCGGGCTCCTTACAGAAAAGGAGCAGCGAGTCAGCACACACCATCTGACCCCTGAATCTTTCAGCGTTTCTAGTGCCAGTCTTCCTTTCTCTCGAGGAAGTGCTTCAGCCGGAAAGTTTACGATAAATCCTCCTTGAAAATCTATCCGAGTACAAGTACAAATTGAAAATCAATCGAGGAGCTATGTCTATCACGAGGACTCGATGTTCCAGAAATATATCAACTCTGATGAAACGTCGACGCGACAATGGTGACGCAATTATCGGAAAGCAGGAGTTATTAATTACCGTGCGGCTACCAATTAATCAGGCGTTGTTGATCGGTCTTACTGATTAATTGATAGAAAACAAAAGCCGGTAAGTTTCTTGTTTACGACCCCGGCACAAATTACCCTGATCGCAGCAACAAAATAATTATCCTGTAAATTATTCCTGGCGCGTGTAAAGATTTGAATGGCGCTGTAATTGCCTCTTCATCCAACAGCCACCACATCATACCATTGTGCTAATTAATCAGTAATGTTTAATAAATTACACGAGCGAATACTGAAATTTAATTGAATCAGCCACTCGACCGCAGGGTCATTATATCACTGGCTCTAGATTGGAGGCGGAGTCCAGTGGGACCAACGCGGGCATATGTATAGGACAGGAGATAGGAAAAGAGAATCTCGCGAGGACCACGTCTGAGAATCTGACGCTAGAAAGGTCTTGTAACCAGACACGATCGTATTGTCTTTGCTTTCCAGAAATAGCTGTCACCAAGCGACGCGGTCAACCGCGTGTCTGTTATTAGAAACACGCAACATGTATGTACCCGTGAGACGGAACATCCTACAAATTTGACCGCAGCTAATTTTCCGACTGGCCAAAAACTCGCGAGGAATTCCAGCTCCGGCAATCTCGAGTGGGAGAATTCCAACCGCCCGAGTAAATATGGGTCAAGATATAGCCGAGTTTATCTTTGAGGAATTTTCCCCGAGGCATGAGAATGCCCAATTACAATGGCAAATACATATAACGAGTGGAGTTTAAGCTATCATTTTATTCGCCGCAAGAAACAAGCAACAATGGTTAACTAGACATTAAGACGCAGTGCAGCCAGTGCACTGCACTAGTTGGGCTAACGAGTGCCAGAACAAAGAGAGGGAAGGAGCGAAGGGCGGCTGGAGTCACTAGGGTGCAAAAAGACTAGAGGGAAAGTGGGGCGTCTGAGAATCCGACGCAAGCAAGTCCCCGTGCCCCCAGCGGCCCGGTGTACTGTATTATTGTTAACTCGCTGCCAAAAATACCGGGTGTCGTGGAAAATGCGTCGCGACGGCCGCATGCGGCGGGTGAGGAAAGCCAGACGACACAGGCCGACGGCAAGGAATGATGCGAGCGCGTCGGCGGCGATCCGTAAATTTAGTGCGAGCGAATTGGACGCGTTTATTACCGCGACGGTGAAAACAAGATTAATCGCACGCGCCGGCGTCTTCATTCGATCTTACAGGAGGCTTATTTCGAAAGGGGGGAGAGGGAGAGAGGGCCGAGTTAAATATATACCGAGAAGAGCATGCTGGCTGCTACATACCACCAATCCCAAGAGAAATTTACTCGAGCCAAGGGCGGAGTTACGCATGTAGCATTGTTTTGCCAGGCAAAACAATGCGGAGCCACGCAGTCGAGCCGCACCAGACTCGCAAAGATGTCTTATACGTAGAGGCTCTCGACCTACGTCTTTTCCAAAAAAGATGTGGACGAACCTCCAGACTTTCATGCGAGATGGGCAGCTTTCAGACTTTTAATGAGGTATGCTATTTCGTGGACGGAATACTTAATGAGCGAACCGGGGAAAAAGCGCCCTTTCATTCGAGCGACTCCACCGAATTCGCTATTAAAGCCTCAAAAACTGGAACTCGGCAGACCGGCCACAAATCCGGCGCGCGCGTGTGCCCCGGCAATTCACCGCTCGCGCGCCTCTCCCCCTCGCAATATCAAAATCCCAATAATTAAACTGAATTAATTCGGGCGCAAGTCGCCGCGCTCTCCCGCGCTCTCCCGCATTACCAGAACGAGGCACAAAGCATTCCCCACGAGTGCAGACTCGCCCGACCCGCCCGCCACCGAAAAAACCAGCTTCACTATAGGCGAGTGTGCGCCGCGCAGCCACTCACTCGTGAAAATCCCTGAATACGAAACACACTGGCACGCGCGTGGCGGAGGCGGCGCCGGGGGGTCGTCGGGGGGTCGGGGGTGTAAACGGGTGGGTATATCGGATTCACGTAAAAGCCGTTCGTAATTATTTCTTTCGTGATTGTTTAACCCACCGCGAGGACGCTTGGCGCGGAAGTGCTCGCTCGATGAGCGGATCTTTATGCGATATTACAGGGCGAGGGTGAAGCGACGGCTGCGCTCTCCTACGGTAAGTAGCCACTATTCCCCGTCGAGTGGGAGAATCAAATTCGCGTGGGCCCGCATGAAAAAAGGCAGCCGTGTACACGTGCAGATGTATGAATATGCGAGAATGAAAGGTGAGACGATGCACCGCGGCATGCAGAAGGCTCGAGCGCTGAATCGAGCGCCGAAGAGAAATGTAGATGAGAGTGAAATGGGCGAGAGCGCCGGGCCAGGAGGGAAGAGCCTTTGCGAGAATGAAAGACAGAGGAGAGAAAGGGTGAGGGTGAGGGAGAGGGAGAGAGAAAGGCAGTGCGAGGAGCGACGAACCGTCCCATCATTTCGTTATGAACAACAGAGGAGAAACGAGGCGGAAGGAGAAGCGAGGGAGCGAGCAGTTCCTTCAATTCCTTCAGGAATGCCGGGAACGCCGAACTGAAAGCTACTCCTCCAACTGCGAGACTTGGGACTGACGTATTCTCCGTTTTTGCCTATGAGTCGAGCGCGGCAGAGAGCGATCGCTCTCTGAGCGTGCGAGGGGTTGCGGCCGATCCTTTGTCGGGTTACCAGGCTACACGTGTCAGTTTAAAATGTAACAAGGAAATATATAACCCTCCCGGCACCCCAGTCGAGACGAGAAATCTTGATCACCGCCCGCTAAAAGCCGACATTTGGACGTTCGAATGAATTTCTGAGGGAGCGCCGGCCTCGGCACTGTTGCCTGATGAGTTTCGGCTTGATCAATCACCGCCGCCGCCGCCGCCTCGGAGATAAACCATGTCAGATAAACGAGTCGAGATTTCATGGAGAGAACTTTTTCTCCGCTCCACCAGTCCACATTCGTTCTGATGTAAATATCTGGAGCATCGACTCGGCAAGTGCACCTCTACTGGCCACACGGCGCGCGGCGTGCGCCCCGGTAGTTGGACGCTGAATCGTCTGGCTTTCGCGAAATTTCCAAGTGCATATCTGGGTCGCGCGCGATTTAATTCCTTTTTCAATCCATGCTCGGAGCCCGCTTTGTTTCGCCCTCGTAATCGTCCGCTAACTTCCCCAACTTTCCGCATAACAAGGCGAGTCGTAATGCGAGCAGACAAACGCGCATTACCGCCGCGATATGTTGAGTAACCGGAGCAGAACCTCCGCATTTACGAGGAAACTTCGGTGTACCGCGCCCTTCCATCCTCCTCCTCCTCATCAAACCATTCGCGCACCGCTCCTAATTAAAATAAGAAACATCCCGAGAATCTGTACCGATAGTGACAGAGGCCAAGGCGAAAGCCCACAAATTGAAAGGGTAGTTCCTCTTCTCGGGGATTAAAGAGAGGGCACACGACGGGATTAAATAAAAATCAAGCAAAACAAGCTCTAAAGCGGGAGAAAAGGGAGAAAGGGGCGCGCGCGCGGCAGAGGGAAAGGGAGACGAAGAGATCGGCGAGGCGATGCGCAAAAATTCCACGGGCTTCCCGTGTTCCCTGCGGGACGTGCCATGAATAAAAGATCCCGTGTACGCAAGTAGCGGGCAAACCGTGAAATTTGACTTAGTCTACTTTCAAGCTTGCTCCTTCGATTCCAACGTGGAGCGAGCGCCCGCAAGCGTGTATGCCGGATTTGGCGGCGCGCTGTCGACAAAGTGACAGCCGGAATTAATTAATCAACCAGCGGGGAAAACGGTGATATTTAGGATTGACAAGTGATCAAGGGCGGTTCGCACTCCTCGATGCTGAAAGCTTATGTTCCTGGTGCGAAGGGGCGTGCGCTGATTTCTAGTTAATAAAGTGGTGGGCGGCTGATGCGGTTCAAGCTAATAAAGCGGCATTAGTCGTATTAGGTGTCGGATCGTGCGCCGTATCGCGCCTACCTCCTGGACAATAATGCGAATTTAGATTGATCCAAGGCGGAACGTGCCGCTGGTCGAACAGCGCGAATTCCCGGAAGCCCCGGCGACCGATATGAATTTATTAGGCCGGCGTAATCACGTTGCCTTCAGAGAGGGATGAATGTAAATACGGCTACCGTCGAGCATGAATAAACAAAGGGCTTTGAGCAACGAAGCCAAGGTAACTTTCGATTGTCATTTCACTTCAACTGTTTGTTCATCTCGCCACCTCCTTTCACGAATTACATTCGCGAGATCCAAATCTCGTTCGGGTTAAAATATCGTTAATGCTATTCTTCCCGCGATTCAAGCGCACAACTATCAGATCTCGAGAAGCCCGCTCGTTAAATCCGTCATCAGCGCAATTTATACTCGAATTCGAAAGAAACCCTGTCACTTTCAGTATTTCGTGGTTGGGCCGGAGGCGTTTGAAATAAATGCGAAATTGCTTCGGCAGCCAATGAAACGGGAGAGAACGGTGTTGTGAAGGGCGCATCTCGCGACGGGGCAATTGAAGAAGGGAGTTTTCCTCCGTCAGAATAGCGGAAGGGAGAGGTAGAGGAGGTGGCGTGGTGTACTGCAGTTGCGGCCTCGCTTTCATGGCTAATGGCGAAATAATCGAGATAGCCGCCTGTCGCATAGGCCGAACAAAAGAGATATTTCACCGGCGGACAAATTCGCTGGCTAAACGGCGGCAGAAAAAAGCCGCAGCGCCCCGCCGCCATTCCGGGCAAACAAAAACAAAGCGTGAAACGCCAGTACGTCCCAGCCAGCGCGCACTGAGGGAGGAAATAGCAAAAGAGGCATCAGCGAAAAATTGACGATCGCCCACCTAAACGATCGGATAAATATCGCGGTAATTACTCAAGCGTTCGGGAATGATTAGCCGCGAATAATTATTGGAAAGCTGCGAATCGAATAGCAGGAGTGTTAGCCAATAATTTACGAACGTTGCCGCATTAATTTTAATTCAATAATTAGCGCCATTAAGGGCGCTGCATTCTACCGGATTATTATATTGTAATACTCCACCAAAGTCAATATTTAATGGTCACTCAATGCACAATTAATCCCTATGTAATGAGCGGGTATCGTCACGAATTAGAAACACCCGAAGCTCCCAAGTTTCCAGTACAATCATGCGCCAATATCAATAATAATAACGATCATAATTACGACAGCAGTGACAGGAAGAGGGGCGGATGGTAACGGAATAATGATGCAGCTGGAATACTCAATGAAATTAAACAGGTGGCGGGGGGGCCTTTGATTCGTTAAAACGGAAGGGAAGTATCTGCCAATGCAGAAATACTGGGGAAGCTACCGTCCATGAATATTCCGCGAGTTTCGACCGGGTGATCGTTTGCCGCTATTTTTCAAGCACCAAGACAAAGTACCTTGGTACGCTGCCAGAAAGGAAAGAGATTGAGCCCCACACCTTGGCCCCTTCCCTGTTGGCCGCGTGGGAAAGAGACGGGAGAAGCCCGCCTGATTTCTCGCTTATTATCGGCGTGTAGTTCGTTAGGCTCGTCAAGCGGACGAGCAAAAAAATGCGAGGAAAGAAAGAAAGAAAGGAAAACGTGTCGCTTCCGAGAGTTAGGGTTGTCACGCTCGACGAGCCGATTAGTCGACCCAGTAAAAGCATCTCTCCGGCTCTGCCGTTCGTCCGAGAAGAAAAAAAGGGGGCCGAAGCTTCTTGTTTCTGCAAATCTCTGCGATGCTTTCCCTCCCGCCCATCCTCCTCCTCCTCCTCCTTCTCCTTCGACTCGCAGATTGCGAGTACCCTGGCTCTTTAACCCTTTCACGATGATTGCTCAGTGAGCAGTGAAATCGAAATCCGACGCTCCTCGGATGGAAGTATTATCAAAGTAGCTAGTGATACCTTTTGCCGCGGGACAATGAATGGAACGTCGCTGACAGGGACGCGGTCGCATCGGCCACTTGTCCCCCGAGTGTACGCCGTTGCCAAAACAATGGGCTAAAAACTGGACAAAGTCTCTCCGTGAGGAAGGGAAGAGTTAAACAATAAAGCTAGAGAGTACTGGTAGTCGGTATGAGAGATGCATTAGCGCGTCGAAGAAAGGAGTGCTCTTCGCCGTGGCGGCTGCTGGCCGTCCAGCTTGCCGGCGCGGCGCGGCGGCGTTCAGATTACTGCGGTTCCTTCGTCTTGGAGACGAGTTCGAGAAGAGCGCACTGCTCGCCGAGAGCAAGCTCTGCCGGGAAAAAGGGCGACGGGAAGCAAGGACTACCATTCTCCGGATTCCTCCGAGTGCAAACCCTCTCTCTCGCTCTTTCTCTCTCAGGCTGTTTCTCCCGCGCGGTAGAGAGTGGAGCGGAGCTTGTGCTCGGCGTTGAGCGTACCCTCGTGTTTTGTGTCTCGGCACGAGCGCTGCTGTGTCTCTCTATATGCGGGCTGTATGCTAGCCGGTCTCGTGCGCCCGGTAGTTTGTCACAGTCAAGTGCTCGCTAAGTATGCGAGAACATTTGTCTCCGATCTTCTATTCTGGCACGGCCGTCATTCTACGCTCGCCGCAAACGGAATTAAATGTTTCTGCTTGCTGCTCTCATTCTCCGCTACCCTTCCAGCCCTCTCCCGTCCTCTCACGCACGCTCGCTCCTCCAAGCGGAGGCCTCGACGCGCCCGGCGTCCGCGCGGGATTTCTCGCAATGACAAATAGCGTATTCCGAATTTCAATATTGCCACACTGCAACCGGGAATCACCGTCGCCGCTTTCGAACTGGAGAGGACGCTTCGTTCGAGCCCCATGAATATAAAACGTGCCCGCAGATGCTGCGGATAACCCCTCTCTTTAGTCCATCCCGCTCGCGTTGACTTTTATTAATACTTATCCGCCGCGGCCCCCCATCCCCCATGGAAAATGTAATCTGCCCGAGTGAATCCACCCCGGAGAAATGGAAAAGCATCAGCACTATCCGCATTACTACTGCGATTTCATTAAGTTGGATTAGTTACTCCGTAAATGATTGCGTTCAGTCGAGCCGGATTACAAGGGAATCCCGGAAAAATTTCACGTCGTCTATCTGACCCCGACTGGAAGGATAGTACGCGGAGAAAGGCCGCTACTCGCCTCGGCTTCGAAGACACGCCAACTTTTAATCTAATTAATACTTTCGTCGATAGAATTTCATTCCAAGCTTAACAAGGTCAGTATGATTGGACAATTTCGCGGAAAGAAAGCATTAACGCAACTTGCCGCAACATGAGTACAGGCAGAACGATGACCGAAACTGCGGGACTTTCACTAAAGCAACAAACCTTCATTACAGTAGTTCCAGAGAGAGTATTCTTCGAACGAGAAAAGTTGGTTCGCCAGTGCAGGCAGGACAATGTGCATATAAATAATTTATCAAGCTGAGGCTAGAGGAAAGAGGAAGTGCAGGGCGGAAGTATGGCGAGAATGCATCTCTTGGGTGGACTAAGAATTCTGGTGGTTGGCGTTCATTTCTTATCCCCGGTTCGCCGAGCGTGGAGCGTCCGAGTTCCGTGGGACGACTCGCCCTCGGACGTAGCGCACAGGCGAAAGTCGCGTGGAGCAAGTGAAGCAGAAGTAAAGAGCGGAGAAGAGCACATGCGGGAGAACTATGACGAAGGAAACTTGGGAGAAATGTTGCGAGCGCCGCAAGCGTGAATTCGTATTTGTCTGGCGGGCAGGCAGCCGTCCGCTTTCTGTCTCCTCCTCGGCGGCAGCAGCAGGAGCGGGAGCGAGATGTCCGGCGAAATGAAATTCGCCGCGACGACTTCCACTACCAAGCCCCTTTAGCCCCGCAGCCTTTGGTCGTGGTGGGTGCCGCGAAAGGACAAAAGTCCAATCGCACTTGCACAAATAATCAATCACCCCCGGCTGGCACGTTCGCGGGAGCTAAAACTTCCGCGGTGATTTCATTTCATTCGGCCTGTTTCGAGGACCCCTCACCGAACACCCAGATGAAACGGGAATTCCGACAGGCCGCAGGAAAAGTGGGCTCCTGCGCTTGAAATAACACGGTGAAATGAATCGCATTGAATCGTAGTGGGCTCTTTTTGGCCAAAGTTTGAGCCAAACAGGTCGATGAATCCTTGAAAAATCACCTGGAAATGAGAGAGGTTCGAGCGCTGTCGGAACCGGCCGACATTGCCTGTATCGGATTGATCTAGCTTCTCCAATTAGACGAGGTATAAAAGCTCAGCGAACGAGTAGAGGAATGTCTGCGCAGCAGGAACACGTCAACTACATCAGCCTCCTTCCGCCATAGCTCATTGTCGAGGGAGACAGGGCCAGGAAGAGAGTGCTGCTGTGTGAACAACGCACATCTCGAAATTGCGAAGAAAGATCAAAGCGCGTGACGCGCGATGCGTCGCGACTCGCGACGGGCAAGCGACGGCTTTCACGTCGCGTTTTGCTTAATTATGAGTCCTCTCAAATGAAGCCACTCTTAACTCGCGTCGCTCTGTCACACGCGCCGCTTTTCATCCGCCCCACGCCCCACGCCCCCCATTTTTTTGTTACCCGCGGCAGCGAGCAATTATAAGACTACTTTGTTGCGCACAACAGAGGAAAACACTCGCGCGAAATTACTGCAAATTACATCTTCTAATGACAAGAACGCCAGGTGGGTTTATGCGTTAAAAAATTACACGGCGGGGAATTGAGTTCAGCCGCGTCTGGATTTTCCGCTCGCGTCGCAATAATTCCCGTGGCCCTCTCTTTTTCCCCGGCTCTGCCTTGTAATTTCACTTGAACCACGAATCGCATTACGGCGGGAGCTCATCGCCGAAAATGGTGTCTCTCTTTAGCTATTCCTTGCTCGCCCGGCTCGTTTTTCGTCTAGGACGGCGCTGGCTTCCTCTGATCATTAGCAAACAGGCTGCTCGTTTCTTGAAGAGTTGTGTGCGTCGCAAAAGAGAGAGAGGAGATTTAGCGGTCCAAAGAGGAATTGAAATTCTTAGTGGCTCTCGGCGGAGGAGATACCGCGGGGCTACACATGTTCCCGCTTTTACCTGGGGTTTTATCCGGCGACTCATCTCCATTCGGTGCTTCCTTATCTGAATTAGGTCGAAAAGAGCGAACCGCGGAGACATGCGTTATACCGGCGGCTCTCGTGTGCAAGGGGTTGACCAAGCTAACACGGCTGGACGCCCACGTAGACCGTCACGTCTCCTTTGAGAAAAAAGTCCGACTCCGACGTTCGTTAAAGCGTCGCCGACTGCAAGGAGCACGTCGTCCGGCCACGTCGAATGACAGAAACGTTTCGGACAGTTCAAGCGCTTAATTACGGAAGGTCGACGAACCTACGACGCCGCTTGTCTCGCCGTTCGCTCTTCCCACGAAAAACTATCATCCTTCCAGATATGGCTGCATTCAAGTCCAAATTTCACAGTTTCTTCTGAAAGAAATCGATTTTGCCATGACCCGCCTGGCCTAATATGCGATCGATGTTAGATTTAAGTCTCCAACGAAAGTAGAAGTTTCCACGGAAGATAGAGAAAATAGTCTTGAGAATCTTTCTGCGGGTTCGTGTGTCACGAAAGCGAGCCTCTTAAAAGACATTACCGTGCCGCCGAGCTAATCGTCGTGCAGGTTCCAAATCGACCTGCTAGCCTCGTCCTCGCGCCGCCTCCGCTGAAACCCGGTGAAGAGGCGATCCCATCGTCCTCGAAACATCGAGCCGGCCTCGATCGTTTTGTTTCCCATCATACGCAATATTGTGGGCGATAGCGGTGAAAAAAGCAGTAAGCCTTCCCTCTCTTTCCGCCCGGGCGCTGAATGGGAAGGCGAGGATTGCAGAGCGACTGAAAAGGCGCGCCGCTTCGAGTGTCCAAGGGCTGCGGAGAGGGAGGAGGCGAAGAGTACGCGAGGAAGGGAATGAAAAAAGAAAGAGCGCTTCCGCTGAACTCGAATCCGAACGAAATGCGAGATCGCGAATGGCGGAGTATGCCAGTCCAATAAAGGGCAATAAGGCCTCCGCGTAATATCGACCGTGATAACGAGCGGCCTATTGTTTGGCCCTCGTCGATTTCGCCCGGAAAATGTTGTAATTCGTCATGCGGCGCACGTGCGCCCACTTGCATATCGATACCACTAGCAGCACAACCAGCGCCCGTTCTCAATAAAACGCGCCACATTTTTCAAGGGAGTCCGATCCGTCCGGCGGACACACTGCCTCCTCTAACTTTCCCTCCTCCTATTACCAGAGCGACGACGGCTAGGAGGCAGCCACTTGTCAAATAATTAAATAAAGCCCGTCAACTTCAGCCTGGCCACGAGAAGCGTCGCCACCCTTTAAAGTACTGGCCTTCCGAACCGCTTTGCAACTTTACACCTACCGTGACGCTAAAGTAGATTCAAGTCACACCTCACTGTCAGCCGAGGCCGCTCGACCATTTTTCCATCGCGCGGCACGCGCTTCTCCGCACCGCTGGATTTTTATGCGCTCTCTTCGCCCGAGAGACGCGACTATTTAGGCCGAGAATATATCAAAGGGGTAGGTAATAAAAGGTAAGCAGGCAGAAACGAGGAGAGGGCGAGACGGGCGAGACGGGCGAAGAAAAGGCGTGAAGCGCAAGCTGCGCTCGAGGAAGGAAAAAGCGGCCGTGGATAATGGGAGTTGCCAGGGTTCACGGAGAAGCCCCGAGATAACTGGGACAGCGTGTTTACATCCCCTAAATTCGCTGCTTTAGATTGCCACGGTCCTCTCGGCGTCAACGTGCCTCGAGTGTATCGGTATACTATACACGTGCAGACACACTCGAGCGGCCACCGGGAGCCCGAAATACACGTTAACGCGAGCGCCAACACGATCTTAGATTTACCTTAGCGCTAACACACCTTGTCGCGGCGTACGGGGTATTCATTGTTGCCGAACTGCGCCCGTACAAAATAAGCTCCTATTTACGATCGCCTTAACTAGGAGAGTAGTGCTCGCCCGCAGATGCCGGGCTCGAGGGAAGCCGACCGAGGCAGGGGTCACGCGAGGTCACCATTAAAATTCAATCAGATAATGTTATTTGCGCGGCGATTAGGCCGATCGTTACTTCTTTGACGGCGTTAGCAGCGGCACCCCCGATGTCACTAGAACCTACCCGGGGTGGGAGAAATCCACCACCGCTGACATAAATTTCGTGCTAATCAAGCCACCACCACCGCCGCCACAGCCTATCTGGCGTCCTCCGAGAGGGAGGACTCGGCGACGTTCTGCCTGCCGAAAGTCTGCTTGGTCGACCTTAATTCGAAAGGAGGTCAGAGGTCTCTTATCCTGAGGGGGTAGATCCTCGGGGACCAGCAGCTCTCTCTCTCTCTCTCCTTCCTTCTAAAGAGAGAGCTAGTATCCTTCCAAGTGGTCGCCGAACGGAATCTAGGTCGCCAGTCGTCGGAGGAACTGTTATTTCGAACTTTAAGGGGTTACGATAATACTGGCATTTTCGGCCCTTTCTTCGAGCGTTGCCTCCGTTCTGAGGTAGTATAGTGTGTATTATAGCCTGCACCCCGGCAGACGATGCAGCCGCCGCGCGCTCCAACTTGGCGTCTGCTTCCCGTTTAAATATCCCGAAAGCTTAGAGAGCTGCCTCGGCAGTCCCGGTAATCAGAGCCGACGATACGCAGAAACTTTTGCCCGGCGAATGGGAATTAGCAGGGTTGTTGATCCGAGCGTAATACTGACGCGGCGGGAGCGTACTTTGTTGCGTTTGCATTACTTAATGAAAAGAATGAATGAGCCGGGTGCGTTTGGCAGACGGTTAACCGGGAGAGGGCGGCTGACGCTCGCCTCGCGAAAAGTACGTCGCGTCTCCGGGAAAGGCCTGGGGAGGAAACACAGGAAGGAAGCCCGTGCAATTTCTCGCGCGCTAAAGTCCCTATTTCTCGTGTTACCGAGTGTCGCGGAAATGCATCGCGTAAATAGTTTTCCAGAAACGTATACATATATACGCGCGCGCGCGGAAGTCCGCTTTCCGCGCGAAAGCACCAACTACTTCTCCCTCGTCCTCTCCGCCCTTTCCTGCCACCGGCGGCGCCCGGCTTCCCCTCCCCCGCCGACGACTATTTACTTCCCAGGTGACCTTAATCTAGGAAATGGCCACTAAGAGGCGTTCTCGTTGCGAGAGCAGCGAAGGGCCGCGATGGAGGGAGAGCCGGAGGACGAACGAATAGGTCGGGGGTGCGAGCGTCGAGGCAGGCAGGCACACGAGCGGGAGATTGGGAAAAAAGAGTAAGACAGTTACTTGAAAGTCTGAGAACGCCTGTGAAAAAGGGGGTGGCTGTGTGCCGGGGGGAAAGGGGGGCGAAGGGACGGGCGTAGCAGCGAAAGCCTCGCGCCCGATGAAAAGGATACACGGCCGCCAGAGATGGAGAACAGGAAAATTATTGGGAGCGAGAGAGAGCGACGGGGTGAGAGAGCTACTGCGGATTCCAGAAGGCGCGGGAATGTTTTGCCTCCATTCGCCGGCATTCGCAGATATACGCGCCCTCGCACAAACACACACACACACACATACACATCCGTGTGCCGGGAGACGCTGTCATTCACGGACAAGGGTGGCGCGAGCGTGTGCCTTTGTCAAAAGGCACGTGCAACCTACTGAAGTTCGAGTGTACGGGTTTTTCCGAAATAAGGTCATGTAAATTCAGCGCCCGGGAAACTCTCGGTAATTCCGAGATATCGTCGGGGGCCTTTGCATTAACGCGCCGCGAGCTTGCTCGCTAGCGCGCGGCGCCAAGCTTAGAGCGTAGGCGAGCTCTCATTGCTTATAGCACGATTATGTGCTCTCCTGCCAAAGTTTACTTGGGCACTGGCGGGCTGAATTGAAATTGTGTCAAAGCAAGCTGACCTACTCTCCCGACAGCCCGCGACACACACGAATCAATAGTTAATCATCTATTCGTCACCGCGAATTTCTCCGGGGGAGGGAACAATCTCTCGACTCCCCTACTTATCCCAAGGCGGCCGCAATCGTTACTCCTTTCGATTAGCGTCAGACAATTGATCTTTTGGATCGGGAAAGCGGACTAAGGTCCAATTGCAATCTCTCTCGTTTATCAGCTTGGCAGAAAGGGTCCATAGTAAAATTGAAGTCGCTCGCGCTGAGAAGAATTGCCGTGAAGATCCACCAATATCGTGGAGAGGGGCCGGGCCGGGCGGCAGGCCCGACTCTCCCGCTCGACGATGTTCTCTTCGTTGTCTCTTTCGACAAAACACCGTCTGAAATAAAGGTCCCTTACCTCCTTGTCGGGAGCCGAAGGCAGGGGTGCTTCCTGCGATGATTAGAAGCAGCAGCGAGCTTAATAAGGCTCTCGAGGAAGGCGGCATCTTTCCTATGCTACTACCGGCGGGCGCCTGCGCTCCACAGGGTCCTTTAGCCGGCTTCCCTCATCACAGCCTCCCTGCAAAAGAAGTAGACAATGGATCAGCCGATAAGAAGCTATCGTGGCAGCTTTAAATACTTCGGCCCCTTCCGCACCCCCTCTTGCTTTTCTACAAGGTAGAATATTAAACATTAAGGAATTACGCAAACGGCGCGTTCGGGCTCGGAATGGCGGATTCAAGGTGGTTGGCGGACGTGGAACACGTTCAACTTGGAACAACTCCCGCTTCACAAGGAATTATTAATTACAATACGTAAATAGCACTTCCGACTACAGGGCGAGTTAGGAAACAGCCGTTACAGTGTTCTCGATCAACCTGGCACCTTCACACACGGGGCAAGCAAGCGAGGGCTTTTTAAATACTATTGATTGGCCCAGCAGTCTGCTAGCTTGGCTAATGCAAATTTCTGCGATCCCTCGCCGATTACCCGTAACTTTGACCCTTTAATCTGCCGGGCAACTGGTAGTTAACTCTTTGTGCTCCCAGTCAATTGCAATTATCTCTACGTACGCCGATTATTCCTATAATTCTTTTTCATCTTGCAACATTCTACGGCGCGTGCTAGCGTGCCTGGCCACAGGCTTTCTCTTGCGCCGACCCGAGCGCCCAATAAAACTGGGGAATATTTAATTTGAAGCTCATTAAGAGCCGAAAGTTTCATCTCGCCGGGTGGCTGGGGAGCGCGAACGAAGGGGATGGTCGATTACGGCTATTTCGCGTTTATTCGCCTCATCGAAACACAGTCACATTGACAGACTAATGGGTCCGCGATGGCCTTAGTGAATTAGTAATTTCGTGACAAGACAACGCTCTCTGTCGCTGGGCGTTTTTTTCGGAAATATTACGAATTTCCGCGGCTATTCACTGGCTGGCGGAGTTCACGATTATGTAAATCGGCTCCCCCTCCCTTTTCCCGCGCTCTCTCTCCCGTATTCACCCCGAAAGCTTGACAATTCATGGCCAGAAAGAGAGGGAGGGAACAAAACGGAGAGGAAGAGAGCAACCACCGAATCCGCCACAATTTAACGTTAATTAGTCCCGCGATATTAGTTGCATAATTCCACTGAAAAATCCACGCAAGTCCGCGTACTGCTGGCCTCGTGCATTGCCATCGAAATGAGATTGGGCCATTGAAATGAAATGATTTCGAAACGCGATTACAAAACGCGATTGTTTCTTGCAATTACTGAGCTACGCCGCCGCGGCGCTCGGCGCGTGCGCTGCCCCCACGCAATCCCGCACTTGGTGCCTCGGCGAAATTTCAATTAAAAAGCGTAACACAACAAAAATATTCGGCGCGCACGAGCATTTAAAATCTGTCGACGGCGCATTTGACTTGATTCTCGAGTGACGCGGCTCTGTCTGTTATTAAGCGCAATTTAAATGCGAATAATCTACAACGAGTTGAATTGTGACGGGCCGTCAAGTGCGCGTCGGCTGTCAAAGGACTGAAAGGTTGGATACAGCGATGGAAGCGTCGAATAAACGTCCTCGAGTCATCACTGATTTCAGCGCTGAAGCTAATTTATGAGGTCGGAGTGCTGGCTAATCAGGAGACGGGACGTCCCTTCGGGTGGTGGGATCCATCAGGCGGCGGGTGTCTCGGCAGATCAAGCGGCTTATTTATTTTTCTGCGACAACGCCTGGCGCTCCTCCGTCGCTCCGACGCGGGGGCAGGACGAAGGGAATAAAGGAGGCCAAGATAGCGGCTGCCAGCAAGGATAGAAGAAAGAGGCAGCGAAGATGGGTAGGGTCGCGAGAGACCGAGGGCGACATCGCCGGCCCCGAGGGCGCGTTGGGTTTCCATTATGCTAAACCGCAAATGGAGTCCTGCGATCGAGTGTCTCTCACCACCACCACCCCCGGGGGCGCACAATAGCGCTGGAATAAGGCTCCTAAGGTGTAATGTTACCCAGAAATTAAATTCGCTCGTTCCCCCACTCACCTCCACCCACCAATCCCCCTCCCCCCTCTCTCTCCTCTCTCTCTCGGAATCGCTGGCCTCATTCCATTCTACGATTCTCTCTTCGTCGTTCTGCCAAGCACCGAAACCCGCTCTCCGAGTACTACCACCTCTTCCCTTGGCACACTGTCTTCTCTGCTTGCACGTAGCTCGTCACGCCGGCACAAATGAACTCGCGACACCGTATCACCGGTGGACACCGATCTCTCTTTCTCCCACGGCTTCGCCGACCCCGAGCTTTGTTTTGATGCGTGCACGTGCACCCGGATAAAGGGAGCCGTGCGCCCGAAGCCTCTGCTCTTTACTCTCGGAGCGCATGTCACCGGCAATGATTTTTCAAGCTTTACCCTTAAGCGAGCGCGCCGTCAGCGCTGTGATCGGGATGCCTAACGAAATGCTGCGAAAGACCACCACTAACTTCCGATCTCCGATTACTTCTGCCAGCAATCCCTCCGGGAGAACTGTTCTCTCTGGGTCTCCTCCCGTCGGCGAACGGAGAAGAAAAGTTCCGCGGCATATTGGGGAAAGTGTAATGGGAGAATGGCGGAGAGTGTGCGAGGCTGATGTGATAAGATTTAATACTACACGCAAATTGCCGGGCTCGATGGCGGAATATCGCGGGAGAAGTCGTTGGCTCGCCGGCGACGTATACGTCACTTCGAGCGGAACTATTTGATGAGAGTCGGGGAAACGTGAAATTCGCAGCTTTGATGTACGGTGATACATAAACATGCCCACGTAGTGCGCGGCCCGTTTAGAGACTCGCCTTCCAACTTTTTCGAGTGCAAATATCAAGTGCACGTCCCGCTAAATATCTTTGTGTTTTAGTTTGCGAGTTCGTTCTCCGCGGTAAGTTCGCGCCGGCACGGCCTACAGTTAAGGCGCTCGTTTACTGAACGGGAAAGACGACGGTGCAAGAGGCGCACTGCTAGATCTACTGCGATCCTGAAATCAAGCCGCGTCCAGTAAAATAAGAGGAAAACGATCCAATAAGCGGTTCAGTAAACAAAACCTAGGAGACTCTAACTCTTTGAAAGCAGTGTTTATTATTCTTGGCTTGCTTGGGCGAGATTAAGCTCTCCGACCAAGTGGGAAGCTGTTGGCTCATGGAAATTCTTATGTTCTACCACTAATCCTTGAGAAGAGAGAAGTTTTCACACCTGCTTTCCTGAATTAATTACAGGTTGAATTAAATCAACTCGCTATAGTACAGATTATAAACCGTCGCACGCGTAACAATTCCTCAAAGATTTTAATGCGCAAATGCTCCTTCCAGTTCCGAAGAAACTCCGCTGAAATGCATTATGATAGGAAGAAAATAAACCGAGAAATTCTGTCCTTACTACATTTTTCTCCATATTGTCTACCGTGTACTCGAATAAAAATCAAGGAAGCGAGAAACAAAGATCCAAGCCGAAGTGTTTCGGTGCAGTGAGCACCGCGGCGCTTATTTCGTGGGAAATTCTGCGCGATAACTGCAGTTATGAACGCGAGAAGCACTTCCCTCTCGCAGGCACCGGGAATTTATCAGATCTGAGACGTCGATGCATATTTTTCTCCCTCGGCGTTCTCGCAAGCAACGCGCGCGCGGAAAGCAGACTACGACGCCGACGAGGACGCTGGGGAACACGAAAATTGTCTCGGGGCAAAGGAGAAAGCCGGCTGGATGCCGAGGGCCGAAGGATAACGCCGGCAAAGAATTTTCATTCGCAAACGGTGGAATGTTGCTAGGAGAAAAATGTCCACTATGTCACAGTTTCGTGCACACATCAAATTAGTTGGCCCCCAGACGCCGGCTTGCTCTCTTCGCTTTTGATACTCGCAACTTCATGGAGGCAGAATGCCGTAAAAGTAATTAGGATTCGTGTTATTCGAGAAACATTTCCAGATGGTCCTTACATGGCCCTCGACAGCTTTTCCGCGGGGACGAAAATACCAAGGAAATTCTTCAAGCGGCATGCGAGTACGCTTGCATCACGCACCGAGAGTCACGCGGCACTGCCAACTCTCCGCAAATTATAAACAATTGAGCGGGAGCGAAGTGGAAAAGCCATGGAAATCTGCCGTCATCGAATCCGACGGCACTCGGTCTCGGGCTACCAATTGTCACTGTTCTCCCGGCTCCCTTTGCCATTAACTCGTTCAGCCAGGCTGGCTGCCGCGGAGTCGTGCACGCTCGACATTACTGTCAGAATCCGGTCGACTGGGGCGCAAGGGTAAGTTTCGCCGGGGAATTCGCGACAATTTGTGCTACAAGCATCGCGAATCAGGCTCCCCCTCCAAGGTACGCATTAGCTTTCGCCGGGGTCCTTAAGATTCCTCGAACTGAATCGACGCGCGGTAACTGATGTAACGACGACAATACCGCTCGCCCCTTCCTGTCGCACATCACCCAACTGCTATCCACCTGCTATCCGCTATCCTCTCCGCTTTCCTCTCCGCTTTCCTCTCCGCTTTCCTCTCCGCTTGTCCTCCCACCGCGCCACTCGTCGTCTGAGCGAGCGGCTTATGCAACTCTCCGTGTGCCGGCTGGAGCCAATTACAACGTAAGAAACGTTAACTTAGTTTGTCGAGCAGTTAACACGGAGGTGGCACACAGCCCCGTGGAGCCCCGGGTACGGCCAAGGTGTACAGTCACGAGGATAACGGGCGAGGGAACTCGAAAGCTGCGGCAGCGGGGGGGTGGCGGGGGGTGGCGGGGGGTGGCGCCGACTCAGGGGGAGGCAGAGATATCAAGTTATAGTTGGAGGCGTCCCTCTGATCCACCCTCGGCCCAACTCTAATATAGCTAGGTGTGTATAGGTACGCGAGGGGAGTATTCCGCACAGAGTCCTCCGCCAGCCCGGAATTCCAGAATCGACTATTCAACTCCCGACATTTCGGCGCGAAACTAACCCGGCTCTGCGTATGCGTCGACGCACACGCATATTTCATATACGAGCGTGCCACGCGTGAGATGGCTTCTAGGAATTTCGTGCTCGCTTCCCATCGGCGGAAAGAGAGCCCGGGACCTTGATTATTGCTCGTGGGTCTTGCGCCGCCGGTTATTAAGCGATTTAACGAGCGTACCCATATAGGAAATGCCCAACTTCGGCCCGCACACCATCGTTGGCCCGATAACGGGTACTCGCGATTTGCCCATACTGGGCACTCCCAGCAATGGCCCATGCATAGTACCATGCTGGGCGCCCCGTGCTTCATTGCTGGTCCAACAACGGCGCCCGCAATTAGCCCTTAGTGAGCAATTGGCATTGGTCCGTTACGGGGACGTGCTTGGGCGGCCGCGATTTGTCAGAATGACTTGAATGACAAAATTTGGACAGCATATACTTGAAAAATCATGCTTAAAACCCCGTGTGCAATTTGAAAGAGATTATCACCGTTAAAGTTAATACTTTTAGTACGTATCGCCTATACCAGGCATGTCATGCACAATATTTTAGTGCTTTACCTACTGACAGGATTCTAATAAAAAACTGCACACTGCTAGAAGGACATGAAGCAAAGATTGCAAAGATTGTGTATTCCATACACAAGATCAGGAGACTCGGTAGAGTCTTGCGCCAAGTAGAAGTTCCCTCTCCATATATATATGACACTCCGGCGCGCGACAGCCGAGGCTATATTATCCCGAACACTAGCTGTTATCCTTAGTTACCAAACTTTCACCTCGATTTATGCGAAAGTTAGAGCTGTGGTACAGTCCGATTGTATTTTTCTTCAAAATATGAACAACCAAAAAGGCGTGAAATCCCCCAAAATACATTAAAATGTAAATAAAAGCGCCAAGTAGTTTAATGATTAATTAATTAATCATTATTAATTAACTTGCATCTCAAGCTTTAAAACTTGGCATGTGCAAATTTGTGTCAAGGTAGTCATATGCTAGTAATATTTTTTGATTGGTAATTAAGTATGCACATTCCAAGTTTTAAAGTTAGAGATGCAAGTTAATTAATTAATTAACGGGCGGTATCTTTGATTGAAAACTTGGCTTTCTTGTGTGATATCTATTCCATTTTTGGATCATTAAACTACTTGGCGCTTTTATTTACATTTTAATGTATTTTGGGGGATAAAATAAGTCCAAGTGATCAGTAGAAATTTGGCATGTAGTGTAACATGAAGGCGCAACTATTTCCTTTATGTACCGTAAGTTATAGGTAGTTCTGAAGAAGTACAGAATGGCACAGGTAGTAAGACGACCGACTAACAACCTCGAGAACCCAGGATCGAATCCCCATACAAGCAAAAATTATAAAATAATGTTTTAATGTTTCTCTCCGCCCCTCAAAAGTGCTCGTCAACACCATCCGATTGTCGAAAAAATATTGAAAAATAAAATGAAACCATATTTTTTTTTATTCTGATATGGCAACATAGCATTGGCCCAGCGCTGGGCCTGTTGCATTTTCTGTATTGGTCCCATACTGCTCGACACGAGTGGCCCATCATGGATGCCCATGTTGGCACGAAGTTATCATCCCAGCCCTCAGCCATTCGTGGCCCCGCGCGCGAGCCCATGCAGTGCCGATATTGGACGGAGGGCAGCCAGATACAGGCCAATGACGGGCCTATTGTATTTTCCTATATGGGTACCGTCGAACCTCTACAAACTTCCATCGATTCCAGTTCCCTGTTGAGTCGTCGAGCTTAAACTCGCCCTTAAAACACTGCCGCCAGCTTCTACATGCTAATAAGTGCGCACAGACGCTGAAACTGTTAACATCGACGGTCTACCGAGGATGTTAATAAGTCGAGCGCATGTTGCTTAGGTCAGCGGGAGGAGCGCGAGTCAATACCGGGTAGAGGATACGGGCTGCGGTAATCAAATCCCAAGGAAGGAGGTGCGAAGCCAATTCCGCAAGCCGGCCAATTACACCGTAAAGAAGGATGCACTCGCATCACGGGGAGTTACGAGGCCTGCGAGCTCTATCGAGAGTGCGCTTGCGGGAGCGTGCACCGAGGGAGGGCCGAGCTGTTTCCCAGCAAACTTATCCGAGTTGTAACAGTTGTGAGCCAACGCGGGACCTTCGCGCTACTCTACACGGGAGAGAGGAAAGACGTCCTTCTTGAAGCAACTCTCCTCGGCTCTACTATGCGGGCTACCCTAAAGTGTACGGGGACTCGGCGATCTCCTGTACATACTGGTAAGCTGCGCCACCGAGTTTCCACGGTATCGTGTTTCCGGGCCCTTACATGCGCACACATAGAGCCGCACTCACACAGCCACGGGAAGCGCAAGTGCCGCGACGTATCACGTTCCGAGTGCGTCCCCGGTAGCGCTACCCTCCTAACTCCTGAAGCCTCCTTTCAATTATGCACGGCCAAGAATATGAAGGGCCTTCACGCCTATCGCTGCCGCGTCCCGTTACTGCCATCCAGGGTGTCGGCAAACTTTGCGATATCGGCCTACTGCCACCACGGGATTCAATCAGGCCGGCGATGGAAGCCAGTCAGCCACCCCCCGACTCACACCTGCGTCCTCGCCTCCTCAGAGGGTGGAAATATTTTTGTCATTGCGAAGCGGCGGCAAGTGAAAAGGCCCGCGAAGCGTGTAAAGAGGAGAGGAGAGAGCGTGGGGAAAGGGAAGGGGAGGGGAAAATGTGAGGAGAAGGTTCGAGACGAGTTGAAGTCGTAAAGGGTGGTTGGGAGGACGTTTGCCGGAGCGGCGCGAGTGGAGGGAGATGAACGAAGTCGTGCTAAGCAACTTAGATTAGTTGAATCGACTGGCCTCCGCCTGGCAGAGAGCCAGGCCAAATTGTCAAGAGAATTGCTCTCGAGCCTCGCCACTACACCGCACTACGATTCCTCGCCACCGTTTGGCTTTCCTTCTCCTTCTGGGCGTGATGTCTTCCACGCTAGCCGACAATCGCTCCCTCGCTCAGCAGCCTGCGCGTTTACCGGTGCTAAAACAAAATGGAGAGCGGCAGGAACTGCTCGTTCGCCCGAGAAGAAATCTGAAAGAGCCAGGGCCACCGACACACACCTTGTCAAGGAACAATGGGCGGCGTTCGCTCATTTCCTCGATGCGGAAACCACCTCGTGTCCCATCGTCCCATGAAACCTTTAGGGTCGCCTGCACTCTAATCTCTTTGGAAGCTCGTCAAACGAATATCCCACCCAATTAGCCTTACACTAGGAACTGCGACGAAAAGTTGGGCAGGTCCTCGAATACGCCAGTGGCATCGTTAATCGGTTTCGGTTTACCACTGTGGTACAAAAGTTCCGGAAACACTGTGGCTGAAATGGACGGAGAGAGCGCGGCTCCCGGCTCCCGGCTCCCGACAGCGATGCACCGCCGGTGGTAAAAATGATTGCCCCGGGACAGTAAAACTTGCTCGGACATTCGGGGGGGTTACTACTGGTCCTGGCGGTTTCAACCCTCTCTCGCCCCCATTTCCTGTCGGACTGATCGAACCCGCGCCGATCGAACCGGCCGAAGCAACCGCCGCGCGCGCGGTCTCTCGTTTTATTGGATTCCTTGCGGGCTTGCAGCCTCCGTTTTTCCAGGCTGCCAGCCGATGGAGAATCCGGCGCCTCCTCATCTATCATCCACCTCGACCGGTTCGCGAATCATTTAACAAACGTCTTCTTGAGATTCCATATAGCGAGTCATGCGGAAGGGCTATATTTCTCTACTACCTCGTCCTCCTCTTTCTCACTCCGGCTCCCGCAGATACCGGACGGCGCAGACGAGAGACGAGGATATCGTTCGCAGCATCCCTTGCATGTCCGAGCCACAAATTCGCACCGTATCTTGCTCCTCTCGCGGGAGGACATAAATGTACCTCTGGCGGGTATATGCAGACATACCTAGTCCGGCGATACAGATACATTGATAATACATCCGGCGTGGATTGGCCGGCGGAAGTGTGGTCCGTGTTCCGCGCGCGCTTTCCCCGCCGTATCTCAGCCGGTCTATCGTCGGAGTAATAATAAATCAGGAATTATCGTACGCCCGTGACAAGGATTACGGCGAAACAAGATCGAACCCGTCCGAGTGGCGGGATCCCACGGAGGAACACGAAAATTAGTTCTCCCCCTGATAAATGTCGTGCCAGTTTCCGCGAGAGTGATCGATAGCAAAAACTAGTCGGCGTTCCGCTCTTTGTGTGTGTGGCCGCCGGTGGGAGTGTGGGTGTGTTAGTCCAAGGGACAATTCCTCGTATCTCGGCGCGCTAACAAATCACGACCTCCTTTTGTCCAGGTTGCCGTGCTGCCTCGTCCGCGCACGACAATGTAGATATTGTCTCCGACGGATAGAGAGAGAGAGTGAGAGAGAGAGAGCGGAGAGGGGGAGACAAACAGCGAGAGAGGCACTCCCAAAGCCACGAGGACGGGGCCCAGGCCAGCGTCGGATTGCGGCTTTGTCATGAAACTCGAATCCTTACAATAATTGGGCGAGCGGAGTTTGACGCGACCGAGTATAAACTCGAAGTAACCTTCGTTCGAGTGGTGCCATACTTCAGGAATCCTAACAATCTAATCTCCAGAGGAACTGGCGGAAAGTTATTCCTTGCGAGTTCTGTGTCCACGGCGTTCAATAGTTGAAGTATACACTGGCCGCGCGCGCGGAGTCTGAAACGTTGTGCTTGCAGAACTCTTACGGGCTCTCGTGAAATGTTAATGATGCTTTTCTAGTAGATTAATCTGCAAGTTATACACTCGTTCTCATCACGCACTAACACTCCCGGCGATAGCATCAGGTTCTACTAGGGCGTAACATAAAACCGTACAATAAACCAAGTTCATCCGAGTAAAGAGCAAAAGAGGAAAGATATCGGGGAATTGGCTCTAACGAGGGCAAGTCGATCTGCGTGTCAATTATCCCATCCGGACGTAGCCAGGCACGGCTGTTAAAATCCAATTCACACCGGCAGATAGAATCGCAATAGCGCTCTCTCCCTCACGAGCATCCACCTCGTTTACCCGGAGTTACATGTTTATTGACGCGCGGAATTCTCATTTTATCGGGGAAGCCAGATCGAAAGAAATTGAATCCGAGCCCGAGAGCTCTATCTGGCTCGTGTATCAGGGCCCGAACGTCTTCCTTCTAATGACACGAGTGATCCTCCGGGGCGAGTATTATCTCGGCTCTTGTTCTCCCTCCCTGCCCCCCTACATAAACGTGTCAGGGTTTCTTACCGACCGCAGAGGTCATCAACAAATGCAGGGCCCCGACATTGTCTCAGAAACTGATACGGGAGACGTCCGAGAGCGATGGCGGGTTCCTCGACGTTGGTTTATCGATGGTCGAAATCCTTATCTGTCCGGAGGGTTAATCCCGGGGAATCCCTTTCGCGCGGTGTTATCTGCCCCAAGTCCAAGACAGCCTGACGTTCTTAACTGGACAGTGAGGGCTCCTCCGACTAGCACTGTTACCGGGAGGACCCACTCCCACTCACCTCCGCCAATGCCGACAACTCCGCCAATCTAACTTTTCAACTATGTATCTTCGATAAATCTCGCTGGTCTACCACACCCAACTCCCCCCACCCCGACTTTACTACCCTCGCCAGTCCTCTCCACTACCTTTCTTTTCGTATTGGCCTGCACTTTATCCTTCTTTCCCGTTCGACAGAGCGTTTCCTACTTGGGCGAGTTCGCACTTCCGCTGCCTCGGTCGACGGCGGCGGCGGCGACGGCGGTCAAGAGTTTGCGATGCCGAGTCGGCCAGACGTATTCGGTAAGCTCGATAAGCTTGGCTGATCACAGTCGCCGATTTAATTAGCGGCCGTTTGATAGGAACTTGCACGTGATAAGTGGTTAATTGGCCGAACTCTGATCGGCAGTTTCCTCGGTCTTGCACGGCGGCGTCCTTTTGGTGGGGAAATGCGCCAGACAGAAATGGGTTGAAAAAGTTTTCTCGAGTGCCTCCTGGGAGTCGACATTATGACGAGGCAGGCTGAGCCGCAGCACTAACTGTGTCAAGTGTCAATACACTCGGGTTAACATTGGTGCAATAAAAGTCCAATCCATTTCGCGAATCTACGCCGCATTTAGTGTCAAGAGCGGAAAGAATCACAAACTCCATGCACCGAGCGTGCTCGAGAATATTAAATAACGGAGGATGCATCACGATTCCTCTTCCTTCCTCTTTCTTCAACATTGATCCGGCCTTCCGCATCACCGCCAGTCTGTAAGCCATTGTGCATGCGACGTATGTGCTCTCAGAGAATAAGTAATACGTGTGCCACGTAAATATCAGAGAGAAGTGCAGAACTGTGCCGCGACATTATTGTTGTTTTTTTGCCTCGCAGAAACAGACCGAGAGAGAGAGGGAGAGAGAGAGAGAGAGAGGGTGCACTCACACACCCGCGTAAATATTCATCATCCGCTTTTCTTGCCTGTTTATTCTAACGCACTCCATTCTCGCGACAACGAGCGCCGCAAATCGACATCATTTCCCGGAAATTCGTGATACCGTAAACCGTCACCAAGTGTGTCGTCGAATAAATCTCTCTCCTCTCATCAGTTGGCCCTTTCCAGAAATCGTTGAATGGGAGAACAGGTCTGTAGAGTGTTGGTAGGTAAATCTTAACACAGGTCGCTGACAACCTGTCCCCAGGCCGCCCACCATTTCGGAGAACATATCAAATGTCCTCTTTCATGTCTCTCCTTTCGTCGAAATGGACGTCTCTCTTTTTACATCACCTCCATCCGCTGGGCCCTGCGGCCGATCTTGAAGATGCGTCCGAGTTATTACAACGCGACACGCTTCGATGTCGTCGGTATCAAATGTCGAGCGTACGCTCTACTCTAACCAAATGATCATTCGTAATGCTGCATCAAAGTCAAGCGAACGACAGGCAGAAGGAAGTCGAAGCCCTGCCTGCACGTAGCCGAGTTCGATCTCCGCCTCCGACTCGACGGTCTGTGTATACCTGCCGCTCCATGTACTCGAATCCCTATGAGAACGATAGTCATGGGAGTTTTATAAGAAGAGCGGGCCAAAGGTTCCCGCTTGCCCGATCATATCGACAATTTCGCCGTTTTTGCGACGCCACTCCAAAGAAAGTTTTTACAAGGCTGCACCCTCCTTTTCCGCTTTCTCAGCGAATTATTGCGTAGGCTTCCTCCCTGGTCGAGGGCGCGATATAGAGCCGATTTCATTTCTCAGGACTACAGTCCTGCAGACTGTCCACTCCGCACTGGCCGCCACTTGGAGCCGTTCCTATCACGCGGTGAAATGCTGCGCGGCAAATAATTCCCGAGATTCTCCCAAGTGGAGCGCGCTCTTTCCCATTGCGGCCAATGCTGCGGAAGCCTTTTTATTGCCGGGCACTTGACTGTAAATTGGAGCATATCAGCTAGCCCCGCCGCAGGCGTTAGTCGCAATCGACAGTACCAGATTTGTGGCTGTACGACGACGTAAGCTGATTCTAGCGGCCGCAGGAGCAGGGACCCACTGCTATACCAGGCCCCGATCTTCCGGGCATCCTCTCCTGCCCGTATTTCTAGCGGACTCGAAATTCAAACTCACCCTGACAGCTCCAGCACGATTTGCTAACCGGAATTACGATCGCGACAGCGGAACGTGTTCACGGCTCACGCTAGAGTTCCCCATCTCCTCGTAAACTCCGAACACGGTCCACCCACTCATTGTAACGACGATTTTCCCGTGAATGAGCGGATTCGCCCTCGGCTTACTTGAGACCGGACGCTACGAGCGGTTCGCACATTGACGGATTAAAAGTTCCAGGCCGAAATTCAACGGGAGATTATACGTACAATCGTTCCAAGTTTGCCGATTACCAAGCCGAAATCCCGGCTGAAGGGAGAGAACTAAAGACTTGTGGAGAATGAATTGCATTAATGAGGCACGGGGTGCTCTGTAAACTTTGGCCCAATACTTATTACAGTATGAAAATTAATATCCACGAGTGGAGAGATTGCATAATAGCAGTGTACGCACGAAGCCCCAAAGAAAGCTCGTCTGCGCCTTACAGCTTGCCCTGGTAATTAGCCAATTCCGTGTGCCGACAACAGGATTGCCGTAGCGCGCGCCAATGCGACACACAGCGCGCGCGCGCGCGCCCACATTACATCCGTAATCAGCAAATTAAGCTGGCACCGACCAAATATTAACGAGGCGGTGCGACTAGAGAGAGGAAATCGAATCAAGCGATAGCGCGGCCAGTGGCCTGGTGGTGCGGAGCCGTGCGACAGACGTCCCCTGAGCGAGAGAGAACAGAGGAGCAGAGACAAGAGGCGCAAGAGGAGACCCGCAAAATTCTTTCTGAGGTGAAAAAACGCGAGAGACCGAGGTATTCCAGTGGAGGGTGGCAGTTAGTAAACGTAACGAGTTCCGCAGGCTCTCTTCGTTGGAACTTTCCATCCCTCTCTCGGTCTCCCTTTCCCCTGGGCTGCGCCGCACTGTCACTGCCCCCAGGGGCCCTCGAAAGGGAATCAACGCGCTGACTTAATTAGGCGTCGAAGCGGAATTAGGAGTCAACAATGGTACCCGGCGACCTCGTCCCTCACTCTCCCGCTTCCGCCCTGACCTTTCTCTCGGCCTCTCCTCCTTCTCGTTACTCTCTACACCAGGACGGCGAGTCGAGAGAGCTGGCTCGGCCGAGAGCGAGCTTTTTCCAGCGCGAACTTCCCGGGCTTTCATCGATTCTATCCGACCGCAGAGGCCGGACACTCTTTGCAGGTTCATCCGGCGCCGCAAACCAGACCGCGCGCCACTCCGTGCCGATCCTTTTCCGTCACGTCCTTCGTCGTTCGTCCTCCTCCGTCCCCGCTCGCTGCCTCCGCCCTTTCGGCGGCGTCGCGACGCGCCGCGCGGAGCCACGCGGTCGAACCTGCGGTTGCCAGCCGTGCATCGGACTATCCACCGAATCGCGGCTCAAGCTTTACTTTCGTCGCCGAGGAACCGCCGGACAAGCAGTGTCCGGCGCTAAGTGCCAGAAACTAAGCCGATCTCCAAGCACCCCTAACTTCCCGCCCCTTCCATTTCGAATTCACCGGCGACCCCACTCTGTTATCCTCGTTTGCCTTGTAAGAGCCTTCTTTTGACTCGGTCGCCGCGACGCGCCCCTCTCCCCCTCACCCAAGAACCAATTATTGGAAAAACTGCCCAATGCCAAATGAAACATGAAACCCGCCAATATTGGCATTTTCAGCCTCGCAGTCTTAATGAGGGCCGCATTCCCAATTAAGTGGCCTCAATAATCGGCAAGTGAGGTATAATTGGACGGATTAGGCAGAGTCATATCTATTTTGCCGGGGCGAAATTACTCGGCAACTATTTAATTGTTACACGGACGAAGTTATTCGCTAGGGCGACGCAGGGAGCGCGCGCGCGCGCGGTGCGAGGACAGCGACGCCCGGGAATTAAAGGGGAAGATTCGAGTGAGCCAAGAGGGAAAAGGGGAAGTTGGGTCTGAGGTATGGAAGCACGGATCCGCGTTGAGAATAAAATGTCACCCTTTACCCTGGCGATCCGGGCGTTTGAAAGCTTCGCAGCGCTCTCACGTGAGACTTTTCCTTTCAGCGAGAATCAAAGTGAAGTGAAAGCTTCAAAGGAGTGATACTTAAATTGATAAGGTCTTTCCTGTATTTCTATCGTTCTACCAGCAGATACCTCTTTCATCCGGCAGAAATACCAATTCCACACTGTAAACACTGCTGCGCGAAGTGATGTAAAAAAAAACGAGCGAAGAAATGTACTAAAAATACCCCAAGGTCAACAAATACTTAAATAAACATCCGCTCGTTGTATTCATACGAAAGGCAAACTTCCAATCTACACCTGGTTTATCTTCCTTCTATAGCAAGCGGAAAACTATCGATATCACGACGACACACTGAAAAGCTGTAATCCACAGTGGGAACGGATATAGTGTAGACGTAGAGGAGTGAGTAGTGGAAAGTTGTCTATTGACAAAAGGGAGTGCGGACACTCTTAAGAAAACGGCCGCGTGGCTGTCTCGCGCGCGCGCCAACTCTCCGGTGACTTTTCTCCGGGCCATCGACCGGCAGGCTGCTGTTTTATAAAACGAAACCCCCGGACTTTGACCCAAGCCACTCGGTACACACAGTTAAAGGAACAAGGTGAACTGGTGCCAATGGCAGTGTTGTATCGGGGTAAGCCGATTTTATGGGGTTTTCTCGTGGGGAATACCCACCCCTGCACCCGGCTTGCGAACCGCACCGAGCCAACTGCCGATACCACGGAAAAGCAACTGCATCTCGTCCACTGATGGAGAAGGACGTATTTCAGCTCGGAGCGGCCCAGAGAAAGAGAGGGAGGAGCTGGCCTGCATTTAAAGTCTTCTTTACTGCCACATACACGACAGAAACTCGCCCCAAGCCGAAATCGCTCCTGATATTAATCCTAATCCATGATTCATTCTTCTATCGGCTCTAAGACATTTGCCCCGGCCATTTTTATTAGAACGACTACTCCAAGTTGGAACGGCGGCGTATTAGCGGAAAGAACGCGAATCCGGTGATCGACGGCGAACGACGTCGGTGAAAGTTGGCCGCGTAAAGGTAAAAGGGTGTAGCGGCGGGGGATGATCGCGGACAATTGAATTTGTTCTGTGGAATCGGGCAGAAAATTTCGGTTACGGGGTGCGCGGGAGGGGCGGGCTGATGGGGAAATCCGAGATCGGCAATTCGGGCAACTTGGTCACAGGTTCCCGTGAAAGGGAAAGCGGCCAACTAAGTTTGCAGTTAAACTCGCCGAAACTCCCGCTCGTTTCCAACTGCTGATCATGAGAAATTTTTCCTCTATGCTTTTGCTCCCGTGCGCTTTCACGAGTGTGTGGAAATTTCGAGAGCGCAAGGATACCGTTTTTGGTCGTGTCCGATAGATCGACTTTGGATTTATAAAACCACTTATCGAACAGCGAGTGTTTAAGGAGTTTGTAATATGTCGAGTTGAAGTGCCAATCCGCATTCGCTGACAAAGCAATTATACAATGTAGACGGTTATAATGGCATTTCAATTTGCCGGAATAAAGAATTCGACATTTTGAAAAGACATTATCTCAACAGTGATGTCTCTTGATTACTCTGCAAACGCGGCGTGTCCCTCGAGGGGAATGGGAGTAAAAGAAGCCCGGGAGGTACATAGTTGGGAAATCCATCGATCGCGCAATGACAGAAGATGAGAGGGAACGGGAGAGAATGAAAAAGGGTGGATTTCCAAGTCCGAAATGCGATAGCCGGTAAAACGATTCGGGCAAACGGGCCAGTCCAACTTGATAAGCAAATTCTCGCGGAAACCGCCGGGGCGTCGAGAGAGCGGAAATCAAATCTGTAGCGACGCTTGATTGAAACTACAAAAGGAATTCGCCCCAGCAAAATTGAATTCTCGGCTCCGCGTTAATCCCGAAAGTGCATCCGACCAGATTTGACATGGATGAGACCGAGACTTGGTGCCCTCCGTGCAGGGAAAGTGTTCTGCTGACTGATGACTCCTCGCACCCACTCCATCTGGTCCTATTCCCAGTACATGCCATAGCTTTATGCTTTTAATCAACGCCCTCTAGGCCACAGCTGTAAAATTCGAGCGCGAGTATATCGCAAAATGCAAAGGCACTCATCGCGTCAAATTTGTTACAATAATTAATGCCGACAAATCATTCACCGCAGGTTCAAAGCTCTCTAGACTCGCGGCCGGCCATGAATGAGTTCAGTGCTCATTGTGCTTTCCAAGCCACTGTTAATTTATTGCATTCTTGCGGCATTAATTGCAACCGTAATTGGAGCACAGTTCATTGGCCAATTATAAACTCCAATTGCCAGACATGCGGCACAACTATTTCAAACATCCATTGCAGGGTTTCATGACACTCGGAGCGGAATTATTGCCGGTGATACCCTCTAAATTTCCACTCAATCCAAACAGTGGATTTGATTCGAAATTCGCCGCGAAAAATGGAAAATTCTATTGTCGCGCTCCATGCCAACTGCGGACAAGAGACGGAACGGGACACGCATTTCCACGAATTTCGAGGAGAGCTGAAAATTTGATCAGCGGGAATCTCGACGGGAAATGCACCTGCGGGGAACGAAGGGGCTGAAAGGTCTGAAACTGCAAACAACGGCTGGTGCACTGGAAACCGACGACGAGTGACACTTGTCTGGCCGGGTGGGAAAGGGAGAAGGAGAGCTGACATTTTTTTCCTTCACCCAGGAGTGCGTTTTGGGCAAACGTGAGGGAAGGAGAGCCGGGAGCCGTCCGGAAAGCGCAAGGTTTATTTCTCGGGCGCGTCGCTAGTTCTGAATCCATGTCGTAGTTATAGTCGAGCCTTCTTCACCATTTCGAAATCCGAATAATGTCACTTCCGAGCCGAGATATTGTGCCGAGTGCTCTTCAAACTCTTGAAGAGAAGTACTACTGTAGAAGAATGATTTTAATTGGGAAATTTATATTGCGAGGAAATCAGAACACCCATAATATACTGAGTGCCACAACTATAACTAATAACTAATATTAAACCCGTGCCAATCATAAAAGTATACGAGGCGATTTCGGCGAATCAGTGTCCTGTCGATTATCTAAACGAAGTAAAACTCGTAAATCCAACCAGTCGGAACATCATGAGTGGAGGAGGGCCAGTTCCGGAGAAAGATCAAACTCCCATTGACTTTTATCGAACACCCAGTCAACGGTCTTCATAAATCAAGTCAGACTTCAACCATAAACGCGCGGTGATGGACATGGAGGATCCCAGTTTTATAACCCAACCCCTCTCCTCGTGCCCGAGCGAATGTGATCGAATTCGGGAAGCGCGCTGACAGCTGAGAAAAGGAGGGGGCTCACGGGAAACGGCATCGGGACGGAAAGACACATCGCAACACTCATTTACCAATCTCCAAGGAAAACAAGCCATGTCAGTCGCCCGCCGGAAAAATCTTATACCGTCAGAACCGCCGCATGGGGCCTCGCCACGGGTATTATAGCCCGAAATTTCCATATTAAGCATTTTTCAGACCTCTCATATAAGAGGTTGGAAGGCGTACCGAAAAAGCGAGAACTAAAAATGAGAGAGATAGGGAAGAGGAGAAAAAGGAAGAGGGAGACGGCGCGCGAGAGTAAGGGTGAGCCGGTGGGGTAGGGCGTGAGTTAAGCCGAGTTTAAGAACGAACTAACGAGACAAAGGGAGAACGTGAGTGGAACTATGAGCAGGCGCAATTAGGTTGGCACTCTCGGCCACCATTTCTCTTATTTCTCGTAGTCCCCGCTGTCGGATAGCGAGGTCCTCCCTACAGATTGAACAGTTTTCTGCTAGGAGGGAAAAACCAGTCGCGTTTATCCCCCGGGCACGACAAACCGCCAGCATCGACTGGCTTCTTCTTCTTCTTCTTCCTCTTCCTCCTCTGCGGGAGGAAGAGGCTTAGTCGTGCTCTCGGGAAGAGGGCTCGAAAAAAAGGATGAGCCGATGGAGGTAAAAACGAGAGAGCGTGGGTGAGAACGAAGAGAACTCGCTAGTTCGACATGGCAGAAGGGTGGGAATGAGACGGGCAGCCGTCGCGTCGCTCTGCATAATTGCAGCGAATTAAATTCGTCTCTGGCGGCTCGGTCGGAAATCACTTCTACGCCTCGACTCGACTCCCACATCATTATTTTCGGTAGCCGCGACGCCTTCCAGCCTCGAAGCTTACATCTTCCACGTGATCTCTTGGTACGACAGGCCAGGGCCAGGCCAGACAAGCTTGCGAGCGGCTTCGTTAACAAAGTTCGTCAGGTTCATCGGGTTTTTGTTAACGAGCCGTTGAATGGACTCGCTTTCGGGGGGGAAAAACTTTGGCCGGCCGTCTATTATCACGAGCGAGCTCGCCGGCGGGAGCGCTGTAAATTCACGTCGGGGGCCACGTGGAGCGAATTATTATTTTATTCCACCGGTGGCGAGTATCGCCCTACCACGCGACGTGATAGACGGGACAGGGAATAGCAAGGAGCTTAGCTCAGCAGACTAGCCGATCATCGGGATTCCCAGCGGCGATACCGGACACGCCAGCTTCAATTAGTGGCTGCGATACTGTACGATTGCAATTCGAGAAGGACGTAGGTGCACCAGACACGAGCAAGGCGATAGCTTCTCACTAATAAAGCCAGTCGATGTCCTGTAATCTCCAGTTTATAATTACTCCATTGCCGCCGTGCTAGCGAGCGTTTTATTCCGTAATTAGCGTCAGTTTGACGCAAACAATTTTCTCCGAGACCGGCGAGCAGGCGTGCGCGCGCGAGCGCGCACGCAATGGCGCGGTGCATTAATTGCCTAATTGGTCCGTACCGGAAAATAATTAATTTTCAG
Source organism: Crossocerus cetratus (assembly GCA_963675795.1). NCBI lineage: Eukaryota > Metazoa > Arthropoda > Insecta > Hymenoptera > Crabronidae > Crossocerus > Crossocerus cetratus. Next base: position 15,472,383 of record OY776668.1, on the reverse strand, counting down.
CTGGCTACGCTCGAGCATCGAGCAACTCAACAGCCCTGCAGAGCGTGCGGAACGTGCACGTGGATTGCGGGCCATTCCGGATTGCCGGGTATTTTCCCGGGGAAATGTAAAACAAAAACACGGAGAAAATCGGGCCCTGGACAGGACGGACCGACCGAGTGGGAACAATAGCCGGCGGGCATTTTTCGAAGTGAAAGCACCGCACGACGGACGATAGCGTGCTCGCCAATTTTATCGGGACTGTGATCACACTATCCCGATTTTTTGCTAACCGCCAAAGCAAGCGGTGGCCGCCGCCGACGCCGACGCCCGTCGCCCGTCGCGCGCACGTCGGATACGAAAAGGGTTCGATGCTTAACAAGGGATAATCTCGTTAAGGACCACGGAGCCAGCCTGTGTGTTTTACAAGTTAGGAATTAGGTTGATTAGTAGCAAGTCGAATCTCCAACAACCGTGAACCGGTACGCCGGCGTCTCTCCGCTCGGCCTGGCCGTCCAATCCGCAGCACGCACGCTTTAACACAAGTCCCCGAACCACCCACAGATATCTTGTCGCCGAAAAACCCTTCGAGAGCCTCGCTTATTATCCAGTCGCCACTGATAACGGACACCTCCGAGTTAAAGAGGTACCTGCACCCTGATTACGTTCATCGACGAATGGCCGTAGAGTTTTCCTAAAAAACAGAGCAAGAGGAAACTCGGTGGCGACCGAAAAGTATAGGTCTGCTGGCAGGAGTGATACAACGATTATACTATCTATTTACGGAGCGGAAAACATTACTCCGGCGATACGAACTTCAAAGTTTGAGGGTCCGCGATAGCTCGGCTGGCAAGCGGCTCGCTTGACAAATAGGGGTTGAACGAGAGAGAGAAAGCGAGGGGAAGATAAAGACGGGGTGAAGAAGAGGAACAGCGAGCAGCGGCATGAATCTCGCAAGCACGCAATCCTATCTCCCTCTACATCTATTTCTTTACCTGTCACGTATTTCGCAGTAACGCTTTCTTCGTCGCCCTCTCTTCAGACTGCCCCCCTCCCCCTTCTCCGATACATCACGCTAATCATGGCAACCTAATGCCACTGCGCTATTGTAAACGATCGCACCGCGCCTCGCAAGAAAAAAACTCTCTCCCTCCCCCTCAGTCGAGTAACAGTAACCCTCGTCAGAGGCGGCCGGTAAAAAGGGCCGTGTTTAAAACGCGGCCCTTAAAAGGTTCGGCTAATCAACGCGACTTAAACGACGGGATATATCTTGGAGGTTCTAAATTGGCGAAAGATACCGGATGCACACGGGGACTCGTCCGGTGTTTTTTTAAGCCGGGCCGGGCCGGGCCGGGCCGACGGGGATGCCGCAGCACGTGATCGCGCAGCTCCGAAACGTATGCCATGTGTTCGAGAGCGGATGGAGAAGCCGGTCTGGAGTATCATGCCTGATTCATGAGGACCATTAATTTAAAAGGAACGAGCCCCGCAGAGCCTGCAGACGGAGGAACGATGACGCGCGGATGTACACACTCGACTGCTCAATAAGCCTCGTGTTCCCCCCCTTAAAGAAGCTATCCCGCGGGATTAACCCTTTAAAAATAACGGCTCTCTGCTTTTTCTAGAAAGAACCGGGAAAAAAACAAAGCTCTCTCCGCGCACACACGAAAACGATGGTCGCAAGCTGCTAGAGAGTGGGAATAACTCCGGCGGCACTTACCATTAGAATGAGCAGTTTAGACCTGCAGCATCGCCGCTAGCTCATCTCTAATTTCCAACAGTGTCCACTCGAGCGTGCCCTCACTAAATATTCATTATTCTTGGCGACACGACAGGCCAGCTTAATCCCGTGGCGGGCGAGCACGCAAGAGCAGGAAGCGCCGGGAGGGTAGAACGCGGAGGGTGGACGTAGTCGTACGTAAAATCGGGCTCCGATTCAACAATGCCGACATCGCGCCAATTAGCCGGAATAATCGGCGGGGGGTCCGCGGATCCACCTGGCCATGCGTCTTCGGCGCAGTAAAGCACGGCGACTGGCACTGCTCGAATCAGTCTAAAACGCTTCTTAAGTCGAGCTGGATGAGCCGACGCCGGCATGGCAGAGGAGGAGAAAGCGTAGGAGAGAAGAGTGTAGCGTTCAGTGCAGAGTGCAGAGGGCTAGTTTGGCCGTGGCGAAGGGAGGTCGTGCGCGGCTGGGCGAGAGAGCTCAAAGTCACTTTGCCAGCCAGGAAATTACACGTCCTTCCGTGATATAAGTTCGCCGAGGGGTTGCATCGTGTCGTCTCCCCAGTATGTATCCACCTACGTATATCCTCCTCAGCTGGCTCGCGTGTGTCGCGCACCGTTTAGCAGCGGCTCCCTCCGTCTCGCTCTCCCGTAGCACACATCCTTTCGCATGCAACCGGCTCTCGCTATTAATTGCCATTCGTGTCTTCGACGCGTAATTAATTGTCGGAATTTGTCATGCCGCGCCGCGCCGCGCGTAATCGCTGGATGGCACACTGCGATGCATCGAAATTCACCCTCGACAGAGCTATGCCCTGGCATAGCGCGATCCCGACCGCCCGCCAGCCAATTAATGCGGCGGCAGTCGAGGGTGCGACGAGGGGGGGGGGGCGACGGGGTGGCCGATGTGTACTGCGAAGAAAACTCGGGAAGAACAACGCAGCAGCATCGGACGCGGCTGCGAGCCTGTTTATTAATTACGAATCGTGCCGGCGACGCGTAATTAATTATCCGACTTTTAAAATGCCGGGGAAAGGAAGGAGGCAGGCCGCCTCGTTACCGTGATACGTTTCGAGCATTGTCGATTAAAAAGGGGCCGCCTAATGAAAGGCTAACATTGACGCGACCGCCACAGGAAGGGAGAGAAAAGGGGGGGGGGGCGAGGTGCGGAAGTATGCGGGCTAGAACGTTGGCTTGATAAAATTCCCCTGTGAAACTGGCAAGGTAGATTGAAACCAGCTGAACTCGTAAGTAGAGCGGCCTCGCCAGTACTGTGTTGGGCTTTTCGCCGGTGAACTAACTGCAAGTTAGTAGAGAAGAAATAACTAGCTTCCTCGCCCGCTGACATCGGCCAGCGGAAACTGTGCGTCCAGAGATCTCCCAGAAAACTCCCCAGCAGCTTTCTCCCTCCCTACCTACCTCCCTCCCTCCATCTTTCCAACTTTCCCTCTTTAGCTCGCTTACAGAGATTAATTATTCTCGGAACAAAGAGTCACACGCTGCTCTCAGGACGCCGCACCGCCCTTGTTACTTTCGAACAAGCTTCAAGTTTGCCTCGTAGTGATCGCACTCATTTTTCACTTATTATCAGTACTCTCGGACTAACTCCTTGTATTATGATGCCACACGGCTTGACCCAGTAAAGTCAATCCCAACTGTTGCATATTACCCATCGGCTAATTGGCAGGAATACCAAGTATATTCATTGGACCGTACATCGGCGAAAAAAAATAGCTTGTTCTGCATTGAAAAAAAACAACAACAGATTTGTGCTGTCAACATAGCCCCGCCGGAAAGTATCGGCGTTCTCGATGGACCGAGCATACCGCGCGGGACTTCACGCCGGCCGAAATTGGGTCACTTCACATTGACACTCTGTCAATCTCGGCGCGAATGGCGTTATTAAATGACAGATTTCAAGCACGCACTCGCTGTGACCGAAGTCGCTCTAAATCTGGAATGCGCGGGCGCACGGTCGTGGACGGTCGTGGACGGAAAATTACAGATATGGAAATCGGCCGGTCGAATCAAGGGCCGCTCGCGCCGACAATGCCGATTGAAATGGCCGCTTCCGAGCCCCTATTCCAAGGAATATAAAGCGAGGCATGTTATTCTTACCTAGGTCGTTGGCGCTCGCGTGTATACGCGGCCAGGAGGGCTGGGCATTCGAGAATTTCCAGCGGCTCTGTAAGCATTTGCAAAGGGCGGCGATGGGGAAGGGGCCGGCGAGGCGCGGGCGCAAAAATGGAGGGCGCGCATTTGCGAGCGGCCGCATCGTTAATCAATCTAACTAACAAAAGAGCATTACAGCACTTTGCGAGGAGCACGAAAAAAGGCGGCCGGCGATAAATCGATCGCAGTATACGCGCGCACCGCGTCAATCCCCGGGGCTTTTTTTTATGGACGTTAGGTTTACTCGCGAGAGTTGCTCGCACGAGGTAACAACGCTCTCCGGCCACCACGCCGCCGCCGCTAGCTGGCTCGCACCGGAACAAAAAAACCCTGCTTGCATTGCAAAGCTCCTTCGTAAACGTATTTGCGCGAGCGTAACCCGGTTACGAAGAGTCGCCGGGGCGAAAAATGAAAATACACGTTCGGAAACCCACTGCCAACCAGGAACGCTCTCTAATAATGAAGGGGTCGAGAGGAGGATGGCACGGGCCGCTGCGAGAATCGAGAGTCACGCGGGTGGGCCGCACGTGTATTTACGCCGGCAGGACGATAAATCGATCTTGTGTTTCGACAAAATGCATGGTCTCCAGGCGATTTTTATGGCCGGCTGGCTGAAGCGGGACGAGAATAAACGGGGCCACTCAGGATTCCGGAGCGAAAATGTCAATAGCAGAGGGAGCCGTTGTCGTCTCACCTTCCTCGCGTGTAAACCGCACGAGCATAATTGAATATCGGTAAGCCGCGCGCCGATGCCGCACTCTTTCGGACCTTCGATTATTAACGCTAATCATTTTGCAGGCGCAACCCCGACAATTTAGTCGCTCTTTGCCCTCTTCCCCTATTCGTTGGCCGTTCTTCCTCGATCGCGGCCGCTCCTACTCGGCATCCTCTCAATTGCTCTGCCTCTTTTTACCGTGTAGCTTGACCCGCTGCTGCGCTTCCAGCCTTTAATTACGTGCTCTCCTTACCCTGCCGATCGTCTCCGTGTGCCTCGACATGCCTCCACACAAACGTATCTACCCTAATTCCCTGCAAACTCCCCAACTAATCGGATCGAATTCTGGGGCTGACTACGAGACCCGAGACTGGTAATCGAGACCGCCTGGAAGCCTGATTCGCACTGTGATCGTCGTAAATTAGGGTACTCGAATCGGTTAAGAGTACGCGTGCACTGGGAGGCCTGTAACTGAAATCGACCCGAGCCCCGCGGGAGAAACCTTACGGTTACCCTGCTTTCATGATCCGAAATCACTAACTCTTTACATTACGCTTCCAAGGAGCGTGCGCTCCCTCCCTATCCGAGCACACTTATACCCTCCAGCATTTCTCTCTCTGCTAAACTTCTAATCGTCGAGTGATTTTCTAATTGATCACCTAATTGCTGCAATATCAAACAGTCTGACAGACTGATCCGCCGCGCACGATCACGGTTTAGCACTAGTTATTAATTTGAAAGGCTAAATGTAATATGTTTCTTATTTGTCGATTGAATGGCGCGTTCAATCGAACCTTGAAAAGTATCGCTCCATATATAGCACGCAATGGAAATTCCGCGGAGCGTGCGCCCGTGAATAGATGGGTGTTTACTGTACTAGCTGCACCAGTAAACAGTTATGCATACAGACTGCGGATACACACGAGCGGGGTCTATACCAAGTGCACGGAGTTATCGAGCGAGCGACGAAGCAAAGACTTCGCCTCCGCGTACCAATTAATATTTCAATTCGAACTTTCGCGTGCAAGTCACTCGCAAGATGAGAATCATGCCTCTGAGCACGGAAATGGGGTTCGTCGAGACAGAGGGCGACAGACACACACCTAAAGGCAAACAAGCTCAATGCTTTCGCAAAGCAGCAGCGCACGGTGACATAACCGAGCGTGTAAACTTCCACGCCGTTTCGGTGCCAGGTGTTTTGTTCGCGAGAGAAGAACGAGATAGTCGAGCCACTATTTTGCACGGCACTTTGCGCACTAGCAGGATTAGACGGCCTGATTGAATAGTACGTGTGTTCGCGTACGCGTTTACATATTTATAACGAGGGAAACACTACTAATTTCATTAGCACGACCGTTTGTCTTCGGAAGCCCGATTAATTCTGATAGTCACGGACGCCCTGGGCCGAGCGGCTGGCGCCTCAAATTGCTTTTTCCAATCGGCGATTGAAGTACTTGTTTGCTCGGCAATAATAATAAAACTAAAATTGCTCAGTTTTGCGCGACCCCGCGCCCGTCGCGGCGATTCAACGCGCGTCAGTCAGTTTGTCCGGCAAATGAAATTGCACGGGCCGCGCGCGCGTAGAGTAATATCTACGTACGAACGTGTCCAGTGCAGCAGTGGCTGCGCCGAGGGAAAATGTCCGTGAGACGAAAGTGAGAGAGAGAGAGAGGGAGAGAGAGAGAGATGTATATATTGGCGTATGTGTGTATGTATAGTAGGGACTCCTTCTGCGAGGTGTGCACCGCTCATAATTCTGCGAGCGAGGTATTATACGAGCGCGCAGCCTGGAACGCGACGTCTCTCCGGATCATTCTCGAAGAATTAATTACCCTTGCAAAGTGGATAGACGAGCTCGGTTAAAGCAATCATTTACGACAGCGGGGGAACAGGCGGGCGACGCGGGGCCGCGGCCGAGGAAGGAGCAGTTTGTATCGAAAGTATCCCGCAAGTTCTACCGCCAATTAAAGTTGACCTGGCGGCTGACTGGTCGAAAAAGTTTCTGAAAAGCCAGTTAGCTCGCCGCTCGAGTAGACGCGAGGGAATCCGACGGGGAACGGTATCGATCAAGTGTCGTGTCAAATTCCCGAAAATACTTGCACACCCTTACACTTAACATCCCCGATCCCGCCCCCGCCCCCGCCCCGCTCTCCTATCAGTCCTATCTCCTCCGGGCAATTCAACTGTGTAACGAGCACCACTCACTGATCAATACGGCACAGACAGCGCCGATTGCTTTTGATAGCGGGATTGGGGAAAACTAGCGGAAAAGGGGCCTGGTCAGTCTCAAGCGCGGCCGACTAGCTAACTACTCGAAAGTTAAAAGCCCGCTTGGCCATTTTATCGCCCAGACTACCCCGATAACTAGTCTCGAGTAGATCGAATCGGCGACTCCTCGTAGCGGCGTCGCCGCAGCTGCTCGGCAATATCGAATCAGTGCTGCGGTAAATCTGTTTAAGGGAATGTTTCTCCATTTCAACGACGCCGGCTGCTTAACATCCTGCCCGATTGAAATGCGATCCCGTCGCGACTGAGCAGCCATTCCCACACCTATTCCTCGCCGATAGGTATGAGTTACTCTGTGTATATCCGTCTGCTTGCGATGCCGAGTATAAACCAGTTAAAATCGAGCTGTCACCCGAGTGCTTCTGCAGTGCAGCCTCTATCGAAAGAGAAAAGCGGCGGCCCGCTTGCCAAAGCCGCCGGCGGGGTATCGCGATGAATGCTCGTAAAATACGTTTATTGCCGGCGGTAGCGGGCAATTATGTCGAGTGACGGGAACGCGCCGAAGACAACACGCGTTTAGATGGGAACGAGCAATAAATGCGCTCCTCTCGCCACGTGCTCTCGAGAACCTTTCTTCCTCGATTTATTTCGCAGCCTCTCTCTCTCTCTCTCTCTCTCTCTCTCTCCCTCCATCGCTCGCTCTCAGTCACTCTCACCATGTGCAGTAACGCCGGCAGCTCGCTTCCTTGATCGCCCGGGACCAGAGGCGGATGATCAAAGCGGACGCTTTACATACGTCCTCACTTTCAAGGGATCGCAAGCGCTCCGGAACGACTCGCCTAACGAAATTGATTACAACAGGCTTAAACGTTGTTACAGGCTGACTCCGTCACCTAGAGGGAAGGACTGCGCACACATACAGAGGCCCGCACGGGAGGGACCGGCGCGCACTCTGCGCACGCGTCTACGTCCAAGTTTGCTTGGAAATTCGCCCGGTGTTAATGAACAGCGCGCTGCAGGAAGCACGAGCAATTGTAAGTTACTAGCATTGAAAATGCCGGAATTTGTAGATATAGTATACTATATCGAGCGGGTCTAATTTGTCGGACGGCAAAAATATCGGCGGTGCTCTGAGGCTGCCGTTATCTAGCGAGCAATAGGGGCGGAATGCATTGGCGCTAATTAGAGCTAGCAGCGCAGCAACCAAGTGGAATTGACGGCCTGCTATTTTTCAGTATTGTGTGCTCTTTGCGAGAGAGCCGAGAGGCCGCGCCGACGCTTATGATTTGGAGCGAGCGGCTGGCCATTGCGGCGGCGGTCATGACTCGTTCTGGTATTTAAATGGAAAATCCAATGACAGGTTTAATCATTATTACATTGCTATTCTCTTTGTCACTGGCGCACCGCCACCGGCCGGCGAATCGGTGCAATCGATAAAAGCGGCGCATAAAGGGGCGAATCTCATTATCGCCCGAGCGAATATTGTTGCTTTTGTGGGAGTCGTACAATCGCATAAATGATGATACGCGAGTCCAGACCTCTCTGCACTATCCGCGATGCAAGCACATTCCTCCCAGGTAAAGAGCGCAAGCGCCAGTGCGATCGCATCTATTTCGGCCGAACCTCCCCGGCCGCAATCTGGATCGGCCGTGTAACTCTATCAATTCACACTCGACCTGCCAATTAAACTGCCGCCTCGGCTATTTCACTTTATCCGAATTCACTTTCCCATTAACGGGAAAGTTCTAATTAGCGCGCGCCAGAGTTATCTAAATAACCGAGCGCCCGACGATTATTGACTCTTGGTAATGACTTCGTTATAAGTACGGCTTACTCTATACTGTCCGCCCCGAGAGACGAACGGCTAACCGAGTAAATAAGTGACACTACTAATACACCAAGAGACGAGTCAAGTCTGAAGCCAGACATCAACTGGCGGGGCTATCTGAACCTGAAGTGAAAAACAAATTTTTTTCTCCCCGGCGACGGGTCTCGTCGGGCTCGCTTTAAAGTCCTCCCGAAAAGAAGGGTGTCGACGAGGGCGAACTAATTAAACATGTAGTCGCTCACCACTTACACATGTAGCCCGACACATACACGTGTCCTTGGGTTGGCGGTGAGGGAAAATCGTGGCGGTGCACTCGCGTTAAGCCGCGCACTCTCGAGAAGAGCAGTCGCGACGGCTGAACGCGGAGGTCCTCGAGGCCCGGACTGTGTGTACGTACATACGTGGCCCCTAAAATCTAGCCGCAGGTGTAATCGTTACTGCATTAGGACGCTCATTGTCGGCGCCCTCGGTTCTGCCCGTCTGCTGAGTTGTCGGGGCTCTGACAGTGCCAGTGGCATGTCGGCAATGACGCTGCTGCCACCGCCACTGTCGGCGCCCGGAAAACGAAAGCATTCGCGCGAGTACTTTCAAGTGCGCGAATGCTCGCACCGTCCTCCTCCTCCCAGAGACAGAAACAGAGACATGGAGGAGAGAAAGAGAGAGAGGGAGAGTGAGTTAGAGTGCTCGCCACGGAGGCGGGTCGAGTGCTCGTCTCAAGTGCCTATATGATCTCGCCAGTCATTCTTGAGTTCAGCGAAAGCAGCTCAAAGTGCACGCTCCCGTATCACCGTGATCCCATGCTTCGATGCGTACCCGACGGGCGTCACCCCCCGACTAGGGGGCCGGGGGTCCCTCGAATTCATCAGGGTTTTAGAGTCCCGAGCCTCGAGGAGTAGACCTCTTGGCTCAGGTGCGCAAAGACTACCTCTCGAATTATGGGATATACTCGACGATATATAATTAACCCTGCCCGTGAAACACAGCGTAGGGGAAGGCCAAGTGTCGACGAGGATAAGGTACAGTTTAAGGGCTGTTCAATGACCGCCATAATGCAGCTCCAGCAAGCGATAGGATGTGAATGACAGTAGAAAGGCCTTTGCGTAGCCAGACGCCAACTTTATCACTGTAAATGCCATCCTGCGCGAGAGCGGCCCAACGTGGAATGAACGAACAAGCATGAATTTTTACTTGCACGTTTGCTCGACTCTCTGAAAGAAGGCTCTGCCTCCGCACGTCTATTGAGCACCCTTTTGCGCGTGCCTCTTGCGGAATAAATATTTTACCCGCTGAAACAGCGTTTACCGAGCGAGGCTAACTAAATGAATAAACGCGAGACTAAATGTCCTTTGGCATTAACAGGCATGCACTCTCTGCAATAGCATAAAGTTGTTGGTGGAGTCGAGTCTGGAAAATCGGATGACTCTCGCATCCGCAGTCCTACGGACGGAGAGAATCAGTGGCAGCGCACGTACATTTTCCGGCGATTCAACTGTAGATCCCTCATTTGGGAGGCTTTATCTGGGGTTACGATATTAGGCGCGTTGGAGAGTTCGACAGTTGGATTTATCGCGTTCTTAAAGTTCGCCGAGAAAGAAGGAACACCCGCGAAGAAATAGTATACGATCTGTGGGAATGCGCGAGGGGCTAGAGTCGAATAGAGTATGCAAGGCGCGGCGTAATAGCAAGGTAAAAGAACGGAGTGTGAGAGAGAGAGTGATAGCGGCGGCGAAGGTGTAGGGCGAAGGTGAAGGCGCTGCAAAGACGCTAGAGCGAGACACCCAGTAAATAGAGTCGTCCGAGGCGGCTGCATCGGAGCGGTGGAATTATTAATTTTAATTATACAACTCGGGGGTGGTTGGTGTGCGCGCAGCACGATGGGGAAGCATGCCTTATGTAATAAACCGGGTGCAACAGTGCCGGTACCGGCGTCGCCAGGGTGGCCGATACACAGCCATACTTCCACCATAACCACCTTTCCCAGCTCTACCATCGCCATCATCTATCCGCAGCAGCATTACGTGGGTATTGATTAAACGCAACGCATCCCTCCCCCTGCCTCCCTTTTCAGGCACTCTGCATCCATCCAACTCACTCTCTCGCCGCCTCCACCTTTCCACATTTCGCTCGTTCACTGTGCCTCCACTATCTCTCTTCCTCCCTCCGTCTTCGTTTCCCTCCGGCCGTCCCTCCAATACCGTCGTCGCCCTGTTTTTCTCCCGTGCAGTCTACCTACGCGGAAGCGAGGAGGACGAGGGGCGGCAGGCGGGCAGCGGGGCCTCGAGAGCAATTAATATTATTTATCGACGTCTTAATCGGCTGGCCGCATCTAACCGCCACCGCCAACCCCTTGGGCCGCCGGCGGGCTGCAGGGGTCGAATTGAGAGGGTGGTGGCCGACGCTTTCGAGGAAGCAGCCCTGGCTACCGGAAGAAACGCTGCCAGGGGATTGCTCTTACGGGCTTTAGCCCCTTAGCTCTTCCTCTCCTTCTCCTCCATCTGCAGACTTTCTGCTACCCGTGACTTTCCCCCTTTTTAACCCATTCTACCAACCCCCCTCACTCCTCCGCCCCCTCGTGCTATCGCTATCGTTAGATCAATGGACTTTCTGGAAAGTTGGCCGGACTGTTCGTGCCAGATGGTTACGTGATGCTATTTTAAAAAAATACTATCCCGCAGTGTTCGACCTAATTTCACGCGACATGAACGAAAGCGGGAATACAAAGGGGACTGATAGCCCGGGGGATGAAAAATGTCGAAAGGCCGCGCTGGTCGGTCATTTATCTTGGCTATGATCAGTCTGGGTCAAGCACTTTTCTTGTTGTGCTGCTTTGCCTCTCCCCAGTCTTTGCCCTGGCGGCGGCGCTCTACCCTCGGCGTTGCGGCGGTCAACGTTTATCCTTTCCAATCGCGATGAGTTATTTATGGAGAGGACGCGGCTACACGTTCTACACGGCACACGACCACCGTCGCCGCCGCCGCTGGCGTCGTCGCCCGGCCGCCCGTCCAATCGACTGAAAGTTTGCTGCCTGACAAAGAGCAAGAGAAGATATCGAGGAGAAGGGCTAAGAAACGAAAGCGGAAGTAAAAAGAGTGCGATCGGGGCAAGAGCGAGAGAAGCGAGAGGGAAAGGGGTGGCCAGCCCGTTGCGATAGGGTGCGAAAGGGAGAAGGTAGAAGATAGGGTCGTGGAACTTTGATCTACCTCGGTGTAGCTTGCCGGCCTCACTCCTGTCACGTTTCTCAGTTCAGCAGGAAACTGCCGCCCCCCAAGGCTTTACTCTCACTCACTCTCTCTCTCCTTGCCCTCCTCTTCTTTTCACTCTCTTCTCCCAGCCGACCGTTGCCTTTCTCTCGTCCAAGTGAATTAGTTATTATGAAATGATGTGAGGCCCTTCAGAAACATTATCACTCGATTGCTTGGCTGTCAATCAACCGCCAGCAGAATTGGACAGTAATAGTGCGAGGAAAACAAACAAGTGGTAAAGGAACGCGCCGAGTCTCTTTCTGCAAGTGGGACACCCACCTTTACTGACTTATTATATTTTACCCTAATACGATGTCTCGCGAGTGTCACGAGCTCTCCTTTGCGAGCGTCGCCTCCCACGAGACCTTACACTTCTTGCCAGCAGATGCTGGGCGATGAGGGCAAATGAGTTTCTCGCAAGAATGCAATTAAAGCCAACGCTTGACCGAGATCCCCTTTTGCTCAACTTTCCCGAATCAGGAATTACTTTGAGTGGAGTCAGAGCGGGACTGTTCACTCCCGGCGAACCAAGCGCGACCAGAGAAAACAAAGCTGCCAGCCGGACAGTGTAGGTGTGCGCGCATAAAAACGTTGCCGGGGGGCAGTCGGAGCGAGGATCTGGTGTTTTGTAAACCGTTCTTTCGTTACGTTGCTCGCCGGCCTAGGTTGAGATATGTGTGGCCGCTCCGTATACGTACGATCTCGACACTTCCCGCTCTGACCTCTTCCCTTTGGCCGTTCCTTCTCGTCGCCGCCGCCTGTTTCGTCCCTCTTATTTTCCCTTCCAGCACAATAAGCCGTTTACCGAGCGTTGCCACGACGCGACGCGCCGCTGCAAAGTCTATTACGCTCGATGGATACCCGGTTAGCCGGAGTTCTGCTCGAGCGACGTCAAGTGCGGGTAGAAGAGCGGGGCCGGCTCAAGGAGGGCAAACAAACTGGGAAAGCGGAGACAAGGAATTGGAACGGCCATGCGCCTTTCCGTCTTTATTGTTTCCGGCCGCTTTTTCCATTATTTGCTGCGGTGAATTTCACGTAGAACGGCTGCTGAGGGCGATGTGGTGTCCAGGCCGGCACGGTTTCGAGCTCGAAGGAATAGGTGGCGGGAGCTAATTGGAGTGCTAAATGCAAAAGGGTGGCGTGCACTCGCCGCTGCCGAGAGGAAAGCTGAGGGGGCCAAGATGGAGGCGCGTGCAGAAGTCAAAGGAAAGGGTGCTCGAGAAAACGGGTGCGCGCACGTAGATTGAATAAAAGAATGGGCGAGGAGCATTTCTTTGGTTTCTTCGACCCAACATTTGTCAGCGCCCTAGACTTTCTGCCGTTGCGTTCTTCTCCACGTTCTACGTTCCAGGTTCCACGTCCTCTTCTCTCCCGTTGCCGGTTTGGTCCGCTCGAGTTTTTCGCCGGCTCTTTTACGAGGATGAGTCCGCGCACGAAACACGAGCGCGGTAAGGCACATTACTGCTGGTCGGACACTAGATTGGCTGGAATTTCATTGCGGTGGAAGGTGCGAGAGAAGAGGGTGGCTCGCCACCACCGCACCGGCACGTGAAGCGAAAGAATAAAGCGGTTCCAAACGTGGCCCAGACACTCCTTACTTCCTACACGAACGCGGAATTTCGCCCCGGGAACAGTCGAATGCGAGTCGCCGGGAGAAATAGCGATTCAGGAATTGGCAAACAGGCACGCCTCCCACTTTCCCGGCCCGCTTTCTTTCTCCCCCGATATTCCCCGGGACGCGTGTCTGCGCTTCAAAGGAACAATCTACTGCATCAAACTTCCACTGAAATCTGCATGCCCCTACATCCAATAAATCATCCCAGCATTCGATATCAAAAATCGGTGCTCCTGAAAGTTGGAGCGATCTATCTCATGCACCAAAGCGAGGGAATAAGTTGAGGCAAACTTGAAACAAGCCTTGAGCTCAATACTCGAAACGCCGAGCACATCGCCAGATGCGTCTGTTACAGGCGACCATAAACAACAACACACCATTCAAATCCTCGAGATTATCGAATGGCGGCGGCAAGCGTTATTATCGTTCGTCCAAGCGGCAGGAATCGTAAGTCGTTAAGCTCAACGTCAGGAGTCCTGGCACTGGGTATACCTAGCTACCGATTGAATCCTAGCGTGGCGAAAGCGGCAATCTCACTTCGCCGATGTGCTCTCTCGTTCGACCAGCGGCGGCGGCGGCGGCGGCGGTGGCGGCGGCATCTCACCCGGCGGTGCGCTGGCTGGCCCCGTTGAACACCCTTTCCGATAACAAATGGGCGCACCGCCCCTGAAGGACAACGGCGTGGCGCGCCGCTAGTTCGGGCGTAATTCTGCGCCCGGGCGACAGGCCCGTAAGTCACCGGCTCAAACGAAGCGTCGAGGTATTAATTAGAGTTTCAGGCTGGAACCGCGATCACTTATCACCGAACCCAACCTAATCTGCCGGGCTGCCACCCCCCCTCGCACCCGGGACCACCGTAACTGGGTTGCCCTCTTGCCGAGGCTACCGAGCAAAGCCACACTCCGGAGGTTTTAAGTGCGCTCAAGGCTCCGTGTCGCGCAGCCTTGACTTGGACCTCCTGATGGATGTGTAGCCGATCGACGGCGAAGGCTCTAATGAGTCACGATGAAAGTTTCTTAAGCGTCTTCTAGCCCCCTGCAGTCTCTTTGTTCTTCCCCGTCTCTTTTTCCTCGGACCCTTACGGGATTCCGTCAACTTCCCGCCGACCCGGAAGAATAGAGCGGTTTCCTGGTGACGTTCATTCTTTGGTGACTTGTTATTTTTGAGATAGGACTCTGGTAGTCGGAGCGGCGGTTAGGGCATAAGAAGAGGGCGAGAGATATGCAGGATTACGTACGGTTGCAAAGGAGAGGATGATCTCTGTTATACTTCAATCTCAAAGACTAATTTGTCTTCCGGCCCCCCCATATTGAACCGTAATCTCTATTTCCCTTCGGGCTATTATCAAGTCTATCACGTTCCGAATATCCCCAGGTTCCCCTTTAACTTCGGGCATCGACGGCTACCGTGGAACTTCGGAAGATGAACACCCGGTAGAGTCCCGATCTCCCGCTCGGAGTCTCTCATTTCAGAGTTTGGCCTGGCGAATGTTCAGCGGCAGTCCGGCCGCGCTTGCCCTTACGTAGAATTGCTCTGACCACTGTAACCCGCTATTAACTCGACTGCGAATTGATTCTCCGGTTTACTGCCATTTACAGCGCCCAGCTAGCACCCGCCAGCCGCTCTCTCCGGACTCTCCCATCTTCAATAATCCCGTTTCCTTCTCCCCCCCTCTCTCTCTCTCTTCCTCCAGACTTCTTCCTAACGAGGACTTCTTCTTCGCAAGTCCGGCCGACCGAGTTCTCACGGAAAAATTCATGCCCATCTCCTAGCCCCCTGTCGGTGGTTTGCCCGTTCCGCCCGCGGTGATTATTAATTCCGTCTCGGTCAGGGCTAGAAAACGAGGGCGCGTCGTCCCGCGCAAGTAGGAGAGCGACTCGGGGAAGGAGCTGGATAATGAACGAGGGATAAAGGGAGTAAACGAGCGTGGAATCGTGGGGCTCGGTAGGAAGAGCCCCGCGGTGGGAGCGAGAGGTCCAAGTCTTATCCTTGTATTTAGAAGGACTTGCCCCTCGCAGCATGGCAAACTATCCCCGTACATTTCTACCCCGTGGGACCCGGCCGACCGGTGAACGCATGTGTGTGTCCCGTAGGCCAGTGGACCCAGTCCCAGGCCGTGCGAGGAGGCCGGATTTGAAGAAGGGAGATGGCCTTAGCCGGAACTGGGAAAGAGCGAGGGAGAAAGACTGGCAGAAAGAGGGCGAAGGGCGAGAGAGGAGGGGCGAAGGGAGAAATGTGGGTGGCGAGCGAGGCGCGAGTGTGGGTGGTTGAAACCGGTCGTACACGAAACAGCACTTACACTCCCGCGACTGGGAACCCTCGACCCTCGGCGGCGGGAAGCCGCGCCTCTGGGTAACTGCTGGACTCTACGACCGGGAGAAGTACGCCTAAACCGTAGGTACCATCGTGCATACCAGTGGTTTTCAAGAGAAGACTCCACGCTCCCCGGCAACTCCGAGCTACGAATGTGTACACTCTTCTAACGAGTTCTATCTCTCGCTGGCCTCTCCTCTCCGTCACTGCCTTTTCGGGTCTCGAAGCCGCGCCACCCCCCCACGTACGAGAGGAGGCGGTTCAGCTTGCCTGATTTAATAAGGGAGTTTGCGACTGGCGCGCCTTTTCCGCTCCTCGAGAATTTTCGAGCGCGCCTCGACCTGGAAAAGGAGTATGTGCGCGCGCTATAAGCTACTGCGCGCGCCCGTCCAAGTTTGATGCCACCGAAAACTGCGAATGCGCCTTCCTATTTCCCCTAATCGGCCCCGGCCAACTTCCCCAATATGTAGACTTTAGTGCGGTATATCCTCCAGGAACATATGTTAACTCTACGTGTATCTTCGGAAGTACCTTAGGGGGCTGCTACCTTAAAACTTGTGCTAGTAGATAGAAAGGGAGAGGGAGAGGGAGAGGGAGGTGGTGGGGGGAAATCGTAGAGTTTCCTCCCGGAGAAACTCGACGGACACTTGGCCGGGCCCGGGAGAAAATTTGAAAGCCACTGTCTCTACAGAGGGACTGGCGAGCGAGGCTTGCGCGCGCGCGCGCTCATTCACGCACAATCGCACGCAGTTACGGCGATGCGGGCCGTAGGGTGGCGGAGTGTAGGTATCTGGGCGCGCAGAGCAGACAACTTGCCGCGGAAGTTTAGCGATAGCGGCCGCTACAAGTTGCGTTCCAGCCGTACTTAGTCCGCAAGTGGAATTCTCTAGTGGACCGAGCGAGGCAATCAGTCGGCCGAGCTAAACCCCCCGGACCGATCCTCTGCAAACCGGCTGGCTGGGAGCCGACTGCGGTCGTCCCTAATGAAAACGGATCGCTCTTCTTCCCGGAGACCTCTCGTCTCTCGTTTTTAGTCCGCGCCGGGAGCACGCTCGGTTGGAACCGAGCACGAGGGGTCGACGACGTTTCTCAGGTAGAGACGCCAGAGTAACACGGCCGAAACTCTCATCTCCCCCTCGGCGCCGCTAGACCTGCGCCCGAGGTAGGTATCAACTCCCGGCGTCCTTCGAAAAATTACCAAGATCCTAATTGGACGCGAGCGAATGATTTTTTCAAGCAACCTCTCCTCGAGATATTCTGTATGTCTCCCGCGCTCCCCACTGGGGGATCCTGAAGGCCTCGAGTGCACGTTAATGACTGCTTCGCAGACTCACGCGTATGCCTCTGGCCTCACCAACTTATGTACTACGTAACGACGACCTCCGCACCACACGGCAAGTGCGGTCGCTTCCTATTATATCTCAAGAGTGTGGGTATATGTTCGCGGGTTGTGAGTATGTGTGTGTGCCGGTGTGTGTGTTTACCTGCTCATAGAATCGAACGCGGCATACCCGAGTGGAGGGCCGACGGCAGTGAGGCTACTGCTCAGTGACCTGCAAAATGCAGAATTAATTTCATTAGCGACGAGTATAATACATTTGACGAAATAACATGATATTGAAACTGTGTAGTACTCGTGAGCGCGGAAAGTAGAGTTGAAATTGAAAAGGTACACTTGACGGGGCTGATTCAGAGTGGAGTTTAGATTTAGTCCCATTGGAACTGGAGTAAGAGAGGACAACTAATGAAAAGAAATGGCCGGTATCTCGACAGTGCTCGGTTCGACGCTCCTTCGCTCGGTAGCGCGGGACAAGATGAAGAATAGTACGGCCGGAGGAGGAGGATGTAAATTCGTGCGTAACGGATAGCATCGAAGTTGCCAAGTAGGGTGGTGTAATGAAAACGAATTGGCCTCTTTTCCTTACTTTCCCCAGTTTCCCCGTATACCGTCCGCCCAACATCCTCCCGTTGCCGCTTCGTCTTCGGCCTTTTTTGACGCCGGTGTCCAGGTATAGCGAGAGGGCGAAAAAGGGAAAGATTCGTTCCACGTAATCTCGAGAGACTCCCTTTTACGAGGTATGAGAGCTATAATTTTCCTTTTACCTTTCCCACCTTCGAGCTGGAGCGCGCGCTCCTCCATCATTCATTCCCGAATTGAAAAGTTTACAATGACCGGCGTACACGCCGCTGCAAGACGGATAACAGGACTTGCCAACGAGAAACTTCGTACTCTCCTTCGCCGACTCGGTTCTTACGTCTGCGCGACGCGGCAGCGTCCCCTGCCAACTACCAGTATCATAGCCTGTGCGGGGCAAAATCACACGGGGCGTATTTTACGGTTTTAATAGTCAGTGCGGCGCAAACTGAAAGTTATCGGACGGCACTCTAGTCTAACCAGGCTGTAAGGAAGCATCCGACATTTCAGGAGCAGCGCACCCTGCCGGCTGACTTGCGCGCTCGCGATTCCACTCCTCTCTCCGGGGCTACAAAGTACAAAGTCAAACACATTTCCGGCCAAGTGTGTCAAGTTCTGAGCACACTGAGAGCGCCCGAGTGCTCGCTCGCACGCTACCTACCTACCCCGAGCGGCTACCACTCGCCGGTGAACGGATTTCTCGCCTGATGCTTGATGAACTTGCATTTTTCACGGCACTCCTCGGCAACGAGAGTCGCCAGTTGGTGCGCTAGCCCGATACCCAAGTTCTCTGTCAATTCATTGTACGGACGGCCGGAGAGTCGTAGATTGGAGAGTGCTGTTTTTATAAGATCCGAGAGTTTCCCGTCGCTCTGCTGGAGAGAGTCTGAACGCTGCCTGACAATCAGTCGCGCGAGGGAGCCAGGAGCAGGATCCAGGGGTGCAAGGGGTTGCGCAAGGTGGCACTCGGGGGTGTGGAATAACGAAACGATCTAGTGAATACTTGCACGTAACCCGCCCCTGGTGGATGTACTCGTTCGTGTTTTAGGTCTCGTCTCCGCTTTCTTTTTCCGCTTTTTTTTTCCTCCTGCACACTGCGGGTAGTTGCACCCCTCGGGCCGGGCGTTTCACCCTCTTAGCACCGGGTACCACGTCTAATTAGGCTTCCTGGACCCTCGCCGTGTACTCTGCAGAGTCTGAAGAGTTCTTCTGGCACCCACCCGCGGCGCAGGGGGGTGGCTCGTGGAAAGAAATACCATCGGTGGAAAGAAAAAAGTGCTCGGCACACGATGCCCGCCGAAATCAGTCGGATTAAACTTCCTGATTGCGTTGACGAGGCTTTTCCTGTAATTGCCTTGGTCTGTCCGTCTGCCCTCGCCCCTTGCTCTGGCCTGCCCAGCCCTGCCCAGCCCTCTTTCTCAGCGAGGGTGAGAGGCGAAAGGCAACGGAATGAAGCCGCCCGCGATAAAAATATTCTTAAAATAATGGGCGCGCGCGCCCGCGCACTCGTGACTCGGCGAGTCAGCAATATTTCTATAACATCAGCAGCGACGGACCGCGAGAGAGTGGGAAAGAAAGAGAGAGAGATGACGATATGACCATAACTCAAAAGAAATTACATCGTCCCTGGTGATGTATAATCAATACGCGCTCGCTCTCAGTCGAGCGTCGCTATCTCCGGCGGGAATCACTGCCGAAAATCTGCTCGGCGAAAAAAGCGAGCGTGGAGAGTACAAAAGCGTGCAGCTTGCCGGAACAGCGGGGTAGTGTACATGGCGCGCAACAGCCACCGTCGCGGCGAACGCGACCGGTTAATTCATCATAACGGACGAAAAAGGTTTGTCACGGTGACTCGGGGGAAAGTTGATCGGTGACGAGAGCACGGGAAACAAGGAGGAGAGGCCGCGATGTACTTGCTCGCCTCTATGTTCCCGTGTAGGTGGGCGTATGTTCATGTAGTGGCCCCCCGGCGGTCGTGTGGTCGTGATCGCCGGCCGAATCAATTAAAAGCTCTCGCGAGCCAGCGGGAATTTATGCGGGAAAAATTAACAAGTCAGATGTCTCCGCCCAGGCCATACCAGCCTGCCGCCGACTCCTGTTCGCCCCCGCTCTGGCTTGCGCCTCTTCACCGGCGTACTCGCCAGCGGGGGTCGGTAGCAGGACGGATATTAAATTAACGGAAATAATGAAATGATAACCGAGAGTCAAGCTCGGGCTTCTCCACCCTCGTCCACTGGTCTAAAGCCCCGTAATCCCTCAAAAAGTCAAGTCGAGACACCAGTGCCGCCAGAGGAACTAGAACTCCGCCGACCAAGCGGACCCGCAGACCGATCGATTATAATTATGCGGCTGCTTTGTGTACCCGTAAATAATCCCTGTTCCACTGGAGCACTCTCCCCTCTGGATCCTTCCTCTCTCCCTCTCCCTCTCTCTTTCTCACTGGGATTGGCGAATCGCTCCCCTTCGTGAGAAGGTGCTTCTCGTCGCGCCGTCGAAAGAAACACCGGGAGATTGCGTGACAGTATTCTCGGATTAAGAGGCGCCGGCTAGGTATGAATCCCTCCGGGCGAACTGTCCTGTTAAGCACATTACTGCCCGCCCTCCCGTCCCTCCTCATTCTCTCGTTCGACTCGCGAGCGCAGTGCTTTTTTACTGCATCGTAAAAGGCTGTGAGTGAAGTAGAAAGGGCGAACGGGATGAGGAGGAGACTTGGCAGTGGCGGAAAGTTGCCGCGTTCGGGCATAAGTACGGTAAAGCGATGGGGCCGTAATTGAAGGCAAAACTAGGCAGGCAGGCAGGCAGGCAGCTTCGGAGTCGAGTAATTTGTACGGCACTGTTGGCACGGCAAACTTAATCGTGCCCCGGCAAAGTACACGGAGAATGAAGTACCCCCGATATCGGTCACAGTAATTAATCAGTGCCATATGGCAAGCCTGAACGTCGGCGGTCCCGAGCCGACGTGAGCTCGCGCGCGCGCGCCATCGGCAATTAATAATGTTTCCATTATCAGTTGTGCGTAATGACGAATGAAACCACTGCACGGGAAACGCCATCAAAACGACGGGAGAGCTGCCTCGCCTATTGCGATAAGTCTCGTTTGTCCGCGTTTGATCGACGAAACTTTCGCGTTGCCTCTCTACGACAGCAACGTAATTCTAATCAGTGCAGTGCTGTCACGCGAAAGGGGGCCCCTCGGATACATATATCTAGCGCGGCTGTTCTTGTCTCAATCCCCGTCTGGGTGACAGAGGAAAAAAATTGAGAAAGAACTGATTATCTGGTCCTTTCGCGCATGAAGGACTTTCGGATTGAAGTTGCAAACTCCCCCTCTGAAAGTTCCCAAAGTTCGGACTATTACGATGTACACGCGCGCGGATGCTGGCGAAAGATCGGAATTAAAGTTAAGCTCTTTCGGTGAGCGGCTGCACTTGCTGGTTCCCGAAGCAAATAAGTCGCTGCTTTCGGCCACTGCTAATCAGCAGAATTTCCCGGGCACCATTGCAGAGACAGAGAGAGAAGGAGAGGGAGAAAGAGAGATTGGCGTCACTTGACGGGACAATTATTACTGGAAATCCTCGACGCCGGTGCTCGTGCATCAGCGAAACAAGCTCGCTCCCATAAAACAACCCTACTTTATGGGCAGGAAGGGCAATTAGTGCCACGTGCTCGCGGTCGCGAGACGACGAGCCACTGGAAACAATTACTAACGAATCGCGCGCAGCTGTGCTCTCGGTAATATTTAGTCGCTCGCTCGCGCCCCCGCTCCACAGCGAAAAGAATTATTGTAATCTTGAAATTTCACATTCATCCCCAGGCCAACCTCCCAGGAGAAGCCGGGATAATACCGGGCGAATCGCGAAACGGAGATCCACCGTTCATGCCGGAAGCATTAAAAGGGATGAAGGAAACAAAGGAAAGAAAAAACATGGCGACCAAGTGGAGAAAGCGCGGGCGCGCGAGAGATAGAAAGCGGTAGAATATTAAATCCACGTTTCATTGGGCGCGTGCATACAAAACCCATAAATCTTACTTTTCCTCGAGCGAGCGCGAAAACGATCGGCGTTGCAGCGGTCGAGCGGGCTCGAGAACTCGGTAATCCGTTGACTCCATCAGCAGAAAGCCCGCGCCTTTCCTGATCCTGCCGCCCGCCCCTCCAATGAAACAACGGCCTTCCCAGATTACGTCGTTAGCCCCCTCGTGCCCTCGCGGCTATCACGATTGACGAAACGCAACTGCAAATCGCCGCCGCCCGATCCGCGATTTCACTCTCTCACCCGCCAGCTCAAACTACCCCCATCGACCAGCGAGACTTGGTTAAACTCTCTCAGGAAAATCCCGTGGTCAGCCGTATTTCTCGCGACGATAACAAGGGGTTGTACATTGGTACACGCTCGAGAAAGGCGGCACGTGGTGCTGGCATTAGTTGGACTAGTGAAAAGGTGCGCGACGATAGGGGGGTGGGAGTATAAGAAAAAGGGGGTGTAAGGAAACGGGCCTGGGTAGCCGCGAGAGACACGAAACCACTTGGCCAAGTGGCACGTAACACGACGCGCCACGCCATAGCAAACGTGTGGCACAGCACTCGCTCGCGGCCGCGCTGGCCATTTCGTATGGCGAGCTTAGCCGTGGCTCGATAAATCTGACGTCCATTGAAATATTGCCTTCTTCGATATCCCTCGCCGCACTGATTCTAACTCACGCTCCCCGAGCACCCTCCACAAGCCACCTTCTCCCTCTTTCTCCCTCTTTCTCCCTCCTTCTCCCTCATACAAGCCGATTCATTCCTATGTACTTAGACCTCTCGTTCTCCCCGTGTACGAGCTTCCAGCAGGCATCCCGTTCTATCAGCTTGTGCATCTCCTGCTCTCCAGCTGGTTCGACCGCCCTCCAGAGCCCTTCCGTCGGCTTTCAGCCGGCGGCGCGGCCTCCTGGACTCTCCTACCTCACGAACGGACGTGTGCGCGACAGGAAAGGCCCGGCTGCGGGAGATGGAGGGAAATAAATTCCGTGCCGGAAAGTAACGACCGCGATATGAACCTCGGCGAATTTCATTCGTCCTCTCGCCCTCCCTTTCGCCCTCTCTACTAGGAGGCTGCACGTCAGTGTCGCTACAGCAGCCGGCTTGCTATAGGGAAATTTCGATACACTACTCGGCGTCCTGAAAGAGCGGCGACTTTCTCTCAAGATGAATCGGCCTCGGGCTCCCGGGTGTTGCTGCGTGCTCACCTCCGCCTCCGCGGCGAGAGAGACTGATCGCAGCGCATGTGCGCGCATATGTATCCAGGATTTTCCTGCCGACTCGCGCTCCCATCTACGTGGAAAATAGTATCGTGTTGGTTTTAGATCGACGGGTCGCATCGGTTTCCCTCAACGCTCGAAGAGCGCGAGAGAGAGAGGTGCAGTAGTGCGGCCCGCTTGTTAGCCGGGCCTGCCGGTCCACACTCTTACCCGTATCACTTGGAAAGTTGGAACCACTCGAGAGAACAGGGAGAGCAGTTAAGCCGCGAATAAGTCCTAGTCGCCGGGAGAAAAAGCTCGTGAAAATGAGGCGAATACGGGGGTTGAGTCTGGAGGGTATCACGCGCGCGGAGAGATGCGAACTGTGGGGAGATACGTCAGAATAGGTGGATTGCGTTGTTGCACGTAAGGGGTTGCCCGAGGCGTTATGGTGCTTCTGCGGGAGAGGATGCCGCGGCACGGAGGGTGTACTGCCGGCGACTGGGCGTGTGGGGTGTGGGGGTGGAAGGGGGAGAGAAGAGAGGCGAAGGATGAGAAGGTGGGAAGCTCCGGGGAAGAACCGCGAGACTTCGGATCGGCTCGAAGGGTTGAGGGTGGCTGCGCTTCGGCAACTTGGCGGGGCTCGCCGAGGCATTGAAATTGCAAATGCGCATTATGGATATTTCCCTATAGGGGGTCGAATACCCCTCTCACGATCCCGCTCAGCGTGCACGGCCTCTCTTCTCCCGGGCGCGTTCAATCTCTCTATCCTGTACCTTTACACCCACCCTCGCCGTGTGCCACCTTACACCCTCACGAGTGTACGCAGGCATTTCCGCACTGCTTTCCTCTCCCTTCCTCCCACCTTTTAACTCGACCGCGCTACTTTCTCCACGGAGGCCCAGCTGTAATCTGGCAACCTGTTTCCACCGACCCAGCCGTCGAGCTCGCCGCCAGCACAAACACCCGTCGACACGGTTTACGCAACTTGGATCGTATATGCCGGGGCTAGCTGTCTTCCCCTTTTTCGAGCCTCTGTCTCATCTCGCGGCCGCACAGTGCAACTTGGCTCGACTGCGTGTGCTCTACGCGAATGCATTCTCCCTCGGCATGATAGAGACGCGTATCCTGGCCCTTTTTGAGGGCGCTCGCCCCACGCGTACTTCTGCCCTGAGCGCGCACCTCTCTTCGTTTGATGTTCCATCTGATGGTTCGTCTGTTCCTGTCGCGTTATTGTTCGCGCGTTACTTGCCGAGGTGGCGAGCGAGTGCTGCTAGCTGCGTACCGCGAGACATCTGACTTTTCCAACAAGGCTTCTGCCACCCTTGCCTTGTCCTTCAAAGTGCGTCGCGTTACGGCGTTGGGAGGGTGCCTTCTCCCTCAGTCTCTCTTTCTCGCTTTCGTCGGTACTCGCACTCGCATCGGCTTCGTCTACCTTCGCGGTGTCCTCTCTCCACCCGCTCCCTTTTGACGTGTGTCTGCGCCAGTGGTGCGCAAGCCTACATGGAAATTCTTCCGACACCATAGCCCCGGGCAGCTTCGCCAGGCTCGCCCGTCGCCCTTGGCGCATCCACTTGATTTTTCCGCTATTCTTTCTCGATTTTCCATATCCCATGTTTCCGCGGAATACGAAAACCGACGCCGCTACAGCCTTAGGACTTGCGCGCTCCCACTTGTGCCCACCCTGACAGCTTTATCGCATTCCGGGCTCGCCGGCTCGACTCGTCTCTGCGACACCGCTGGCATCGCTCGCTGCATCTAGCGATGCGAGCGCGAATTTGACTCCCGAGATACGGGACACCCATCCTGTATTCCCTCGGGAGAGCAATGCAGTATTCACAGTGACAAGCTGAATTATGCTGATTCCTGAACGCGTTTATGCAGACGAGTGAGGGCCGATTTTCCACTTTGTAGAGATTCCTCCACCTAACGCGCACTCTGTCGCCCGGGTAGAGATGTCTCTATCCCATGCTTAACCCATTCCTACCTTCTATTAGCTCCCTTCGAGTGCCGGATAAGTAAGCTGATACCTCATCAGCGAACAGTAATAACCACGCTCTTAGCATGTGGGTTTGGTCGGCTCCAGGCATAATCCGATTTGGCCGAATGAATTTGAGTGTCACTGCGTCTGTACCGTAACTCGCGAGGGTCTCGGCCGGGTGCGGTGTGCCGGGAAGGCGGGAAGGCGGGGGCTATAGGCGAAGGGCCGAATAGGTAAGTGAATCTGCTACATCGCTTCGGCAGGGGTTCCGATTGCTTTGGGCTATTCTCTCGTACTTCGATTTCAACCTACCCCCGGACACCCAGCGGGACTCGGGACACAGGCTTGTATCGTTGTATCGGCCTCTTTAGTACACGAGTAGTTGCCGCTTCTCCTAGCCGAGTATATTCATCCCCCCCGCCCACCCCAGCCCCTCTTGTAACAGGGCCCCGTCTTCTCCGAGCGAATCATTGAAAATGAGGTGGAAAGCCAAATGGTCGTAGTCGTAATAGCAGCAGTTCGGGCTCTCTGTACCGACTCAGCTTAATTCGACGCTGAATACAGGGGCCACGCGTATTATAGTACCCACGGCGGCGGCGGCGGCGGCGGCGGCGGCGGTGGCATTGGATATAGATTTCCCCACTAATGGAGAATGGTTTTGCCGGCTGACCACTATTGGATTCATTACTTGCTGGCCCGGCCCCGCCACTAGATCATGCTAGATTGTGCAATTATTTATTTTTGCAACCGAATAATTCCCGAGGATATATATCGACCGGCAGCCGCCGAATCCTGTGTATACAGTATACCCTCGCGCTTAATGGATGCCCAGGCACGTAGTATACTTTTCGATGAGTAGTCTAGTCGGCCCGGAGGGGCATAGTATGTACTGTTTGCTGCTGTTGTATTCGGCAGCAAACAGTAGTCAACGGGCCGACCCAGCAGGATAAACGCGGCTAACCCGCAGATTGTGATGGAACGTTTATTTGCATGGATGCCGATAAATAAAGGGCCTCGATGGCACGTAAAAAACACCCGGAGGATTGGCATTGAGCTTGTATCGCAAGGAGCGCGCGTCCGGCGAGCGCCGAATGGAATACCACGATTTACAGTTCGCTCCGGAAGAGAATGGCTCGGCGTTCGATTGTGAAATTGCGTCACGCCTGAATCGTAGTTTTGCACGCAATATTTATTTATTTCGCAAACAGCCCGGCATATACGCGCGCACGCGTGCATCCACTGAACGGGGCGAACGGGCGCGCCAACCGGAGGCGCACCCTAGTGCGAAAGTGACGGCCAGTTTATTTCGTATTCCCTATCTCGCGGTTCGAATAACATATCGCCCGCAGAGATAAAGAGAATTCTCAATGCCTCACTCCACACGCTCGTCGCCCTCTTTTTCCCTCTCACTGTCGCCCTGTGTCTCTTTCTCTCTCTCCATTAGTTACAGTTTCCACGGCATCTTTTTTTCAGTGCACACACGACCGTCGAGGAAACACGGGTTCCCGTTGATTAAATGAATGCGCGAGGAGAAACGGTTTAATCGAATGGGACCACGTGGCCCCGAATAACGCTGGCTCCGCAGCGCGGCGAAATTACATCGGGGCCTTTCTTTGTCGGTGGTGCGAGCTTATCTTTGAAAACAAGAGTGCCGCTGAGCGTAATGAAACTGGGGTCATGTAATCGGTCGAGCATTACCAGCAGTAATCGGTTCGTTAGGCCTAGCTTAATTTTCAAACGCCGAGCGAGAACATTGAGGCCACTTTTTGCGAGCGATTTACTCGCTCGCGCCCCGATGAGCCCCTAAGAGAAAAGAAAGGCTCGCACTCGCCGTCGGGACTCTCTTCGTAGAGAGAACTTTTTGCGAGGGCTAAACGAAGCCAATAGCGTTTCCCACTACATACTATACTTCTCGGCTACACACTCGCCCGCCCGGCGCAGTGCATCGATAATAAAGCTTTCGATAATGATACCCCGGGGACGCAATTTTTACATGCCGTTGACTCGTCCGATCGCAAAATTGCGTGGTGCGCCCGGCTATAGTAGGGCGCGTCTTGCCCACTACCGCCTGTGGCTACACAATCCCTTCATCGATGCAGGTCGATGCGCGACAGTCGAGCCGAGCGCCTCTCCTCCCCGCGTAATTCAATCCTTCGAGGCGAATGCAATCGATGCACTCGTTCCCGCTGCGAGAGGAGCAGCAGGAGCAGCAGGAGCAGCTGGTCGATCCCGGAGGGTAGTAACTATAACGCGGAGGCCGGCGCGGCGTCGGGACGAAGGTACGCGCTCGCTCGGCAGAACGTTTTAATAAGGCACGTAACATTGACCGGCGCAAAAAGAGGGATCCCGGCGGTGTGTCGGTGCACGTCCGCCCGACTAGTAATGGTGAACGGGGGCCGAGTCTGGGCAGAAAGGGGGAGAAATCAAGCAAAAAGAAGGCAGAATGTACAAATATGCGGAAATGCCGGGGTAATGCGCAAGAATACGCTCCACTGCGTCCCGTTCGAACAGAGTAAAGAGTAAACAGCCCCGCTGACACGAGCACGCGTGCTAAGAAAATGAAATACTGCCAGAGAGGTTTCTTGGCCTGTTGGCCGCTGCTGGCTGCTCGATCAAGAGCTCGGAATGATTTAATGATTCCGCAATTAAACGTAAACTTCGTCTCCCAGTCCCATTTCGTTGCTGCGGAGGCTGGTATGTATGCGCGCATACTCGGCCAAGTATATGTACGTAGCAATGCGGCCGGCCACCGCCGCCGCCGCCGCCGGGCTGAATTAAGCACCGCGCGACTTATGCGCCGCGCTAATCTACGAAAAATACGGACTGCACTTAAATCGCAAAATTAAATTCAGCCGAGCTTTAGCCGGATATATCCAGCGGGCCCTCGGAGAAGGTACGCCGGTGTGCTCGCGCGAAAAAATACTGGCGAGGATTCCGCGAGCCCTCCCCCTCTCGACGTTTCGACCAAGAAGGACGGAGTGGAGGAGGCGAGTGGGTGCGGGATGGAAGGAGCGAAATTGGATTCTCGAGAGAGGCTGGGGAGCAAAGGAGGCGTCAAAGCAGATGTTAAAATGGTCAGAGCGAAAGCGTATCTAGCCGGGCTACGGGCTAGACGTTCTACTCGGGCGGAAGTCATTAACGGCGATCGGGACTCTTTCTGTTCGATTTTCACGCGCATCCTGCGCGCCCGCCACCCTCGCCGCCGTTGCCGGCGGGGATCGAGCATGACACTTGGGCGCGAAATTGAATTAGAGAGCTTAAGTCCGCTCTTTCTCCTCCCCTGTTGATCGTTATAACGGCCACGGTAATTGATAATCGGCGGACGCTCACGGCCGAGCGCGACTAATTGCCTGATCGCATTGTCATTGAAATGCCGAGATTTTCACGCGACTCGTAGATTAACGTGAATTACAGTCCAACGACTAATTGGCGAAAGAGCACGAGACGGCCTGTTGGATTTCCAGCTGCTCGTTCCCTTCTTTTTCTTCACCCCTGTCTCATTCTCTTTCTCTCTTACTCCTCGACGCTTTCTCTCCTTGCGAGTACGCGCATTACCAGTGAGTACACGAGTATGCATACGTGCACGTACGCACGTCCACCCACCCACCACCTCATCGACAATCGAGATCGCTGCTGTGTGCCGGTGTTGGCCGAAAGAGCAGAAAAATCGATTCGCCCTCCAGTCTCGAGGAGATTAATTACCGAGCTTTTGCGTGGAACCGAATAAATTTGTTAAGTGATTCCAGTGGCTCGCGCCCGCTCGCTCCCTCGGCCGCGACTTCGCCGTTCTCGGGCCCAATTTATTTGCACTGTTCCGACATAATGGCAGACTCGTACATCCTCGATTCAAGTGCGCATCGTTTTCCGCCCACTAATCCCGGATCGCGCTTCCGAACTCCCGCATACCATAAACGGGCCGACCGCTCGCAAATAACTTCGCACTGCCACCGGCTATTGTGCAAGTGCCGCGCCATTCCCTCGGCAAGCTCTACGGGAGTGCACAGCACGTGTTTACGCTGTTTCTACTGGCGAACCAGTAATAGTTACACCGAGTAAACCGGTCTTGGACTGATCGATAGAACTGACTGATTGTCTCCGGTAGATCGGGCCACGGAAAGTCGAAAAAGGAATCTTTACTGCCGTGCAATCTCGGGATTAAATCCCCTTTCATGTTTCGTTGGCAAACTTTTACGCGGCACGCTTAATTGGCAATCGGGTCGGGAGTAGATTTTTTGGTAGCAGTCGTCTCGCATCTACTTGCGCTGTCGTGCGGCTCGCGCGTTCTTGTAAAGTAAAACCAGGCCAAATCGTACGGTCACGTCGTGCTGTGCCGGCACTGCTCGCGCGAGTGTAACTCCACGGCGTAATTACAGACGGGAGGTCGGACTGTGAATCGCGGCACGGTCGCGCCGCCGCCGCCGCCGGCCAGAGAATTACTGCCGGCCTGTAATAATGCCGGCACGCGACGCCAGGGCGTTATTATAATGACGATAAAATTCATTTCGCCGGAATTCGGAGCGATAGGAGAGACAGGTCTCGCCACGTGTCACTTTGATAGGACTGGGCGCGCACTTTAATTGCACCCTATGTCCATGATCACTCTGCCACCCCAAGAGAGAGTGACCACATCGTTTCGACTGCGGTTCGAGGATTCCTTCATTATTTCGAGATTTATGATTCCCCTATTAGACACGGCTTCAGACACATTAGACGCGGTCACCGTGCCTAATGTCGCCTCTGATGAATCGTTTTAATGATGAGGCCGGGATCATCCCCTGTCCTCAACGAGTGCTTAACGACAGCAAATACGATACGGTAAATATTTAAAGTTCTCGAAGAGACTGGCGCATGCGAGCTAGATACACTGTTACATAGCTCATCTCTAACGCCAATCTACTTAGCTCCGGGACGGTGCGTCATCACTTTTTATTTACCAAGAAAAATACGGGGTCAGCAAGAGCAGAAGCGGACGCGCGTGATATAGGGGCCGCCGCTTTCCGTCTCCTTGGGAAATTGCTCGCCGACGGGGCGAGAAGAATTGGCCGTAAATTACGGCCAGTTTGACGTCGACAATTATTATACCGGATCCGCACGCGAGCATCAGTTGGTGGGTACTATCTAAGCTGAAGACAGGCCGCCATAAATATTACCTCGCTGCAGCCATCCAATTTCAATCCCGAGTCCATGTAGATTTAGAAGTACAACCGAGTAAGGAAAAATCCAAGAAAACTCCACCGTAACCAACCAATCTACTGGTTCAACCCCTTACATCCCATCCCCTGGAACACGACATCATCTTCGGAAATCTACCCCCCCAATTCCGCAGGAGAATCCCGCAAGCCCGAAGCAATAGCTTCACTCGAATATAACGTTCTGAGAAGTACGCTCAGACGAAGGAGCGGGAGGAGACTGCCGAGGGCGTAAATCGCTTTCCATGGCTGCGGAACCGGCCGAGTTTACGTGTGTACACCGGGTGGACTAAAACGCGTGGCAGTGTCCGGCAAATAACCGTGCAGCCGAATACACAAACAGGCATTCGATTGGTAGGGTAGATAGGGGTAGTTACAGGAATCTATTGTGCTCTCGAGAGGTCGTGATGCTTGCTGGGGTACGGTGTGCTCGACGGGGGGGAAGTGCGGGAGGATGCGATGGCGCGGGACCACGCGTCCGGTGGCTGGGCCAGGAACGGGACACAGAGATAGGTGGGTAGATGGAGAGAGAGAGAGAGAGAGAGTGGACGAGGATCCGGGGCGAGGAGGAGGCGGAGGAGACGCAGGTCTCCGTCGAGTCGCGAAGAGAGAGAGAAAGCTGAATGCCAGGCGTGCAGGTGGAGCGGCGAGGGTGGATGGAAAGCACCTCGATGAATGGCGGCGGCATTGCTGCTAGTAGTGGTGGCTTTTAGCTGGGAGCATTCAACCGCGAGGGTTAGCCGGGGGCTTTGGGATTAACGCATCCACACGCGCCGCGACGCGTCGCGCACTCTCCCTCTCTCTGTGGCGGCAGCCTCTACCTACCCACCCTCCCGCTCTACGTAAAATCGTCCATAAAATGTATTACTCGCACGACGATATCGCAGCAGCCGCCGGCATCTCCCGGCGACACGGTGTTTGTTTAATTTACTTTGACGGAGCCCGAGGGTGCCGGCGCACTCTGCGAGGAAGACCCTCTCCTTCTGACTTCCCCGGCGGCCTCTACCGCACCGCCGAGCGTCGTCTCGCTATCGATGTCCCTCGACTATCGCCACGAGCTATCGCTCGACAAAGAAAGTCAAAGCCATGAAAACCACCCTCAGCCTTCCTCGCCTTCCTACGGCACACGCACCTGCAACCTGCCTACGCGCATGATCCCCACCGGCCGAGTGGAATAGCGAGTTTGCGAGTCTACCGATTGCAGGCTAACATCTCTGTGGATCTGATTAGTGAGATTTTCGAGCGTCGAGTCTTAGGGTAATATTGGGAAAGGGAGTGTCGTGTTTACGGAATCGTGTTTAGCCGGCTCCCAGGTAAGACGAGAGCGTCTCCTCTCGTCTTCACTTGGCCGATGAATAGCTTTAGATGGGAGGCGAGCGCCTTCAACGCTCTTTCACCGAGGAGCTTTCAATCTCAGCCTCACTCTCCTCCGTATGAACGCGATAATCACGTGGAGGGCATTCAGCCGCG
Organism: Crossocerus cetratus; assembly: GCA_963675795.1. NCBI lineage: Eukaryota > Metazoa > Arthropoda > Insecta > Hymenoptera > Crabronidae > Crossocerus > Crossocerus cetratus. The sequence continues at coordinate 15,440,796 of OY776668.1, read as the reverse complement.
CCGAGCGAAATCGCGCTAAAAATGCCCAAGTGCGAGACGGCGCAATTTGCGGCGTTTCATATTGCGCCGAGTGCTACTCGCCAATCTCGGCGACCGGGAGTACAATCGCAGCTATGCTGCTTGGTCAAACAGGGCCAATGAAGACGGCCGATTAACTGGGAGTCATAGGCGGCGGCACGGGCACGGACGCGCCCAGTCACCGTTACACGCCGCGCTTTCGTCAAACAACGCCGGTGCCCGAATGTTTGCTCGCTTAATAATCGCGTTAATAAGCCGAGGGCGGCCAAGTGTGCGAGAGAGAGAGAGAGAGAGAGAGAGAGAGAGTGAGGGAGACACAGTGGGACAGTGAGAGTGGAAGCGGGGCAAATCGCGGCAAAGAGGACAGACTCTCGGATCGACGGCGCGTGTTTCATCGAGACTTAGGAATCAAATATTTACACGGCCGGCGCGCGCCACGGCACGGCAGCAGGGCTCTCTCCGCCTCAGTTTACACGTGGAAACTCGCGAGTCCTAAATACTCAGCATTTACGGACTCCCCGTAGCAAGTGGAAAGGCAGACAGGCAGCCAGGCAGGCAGGCAGGCAGGCAGGCAGGCAAGCAGGCAGGGCGGAAGGAGATCGAGCGCATGCTAGGAGATAGAGAGCCGAACTGGGTGCTGTGCCAGTGGATTGCCGGTGTGCAGTGCAGGGTATATAACGAGCGAGGCGGGACGGAGTGCAGACGAGCCGAGGGGGATGTTAATTTGCCGGCCCTCGCTCTGTTTATAGAGATTCGAAAATCGCAAGCCATGCGATTATGCCGGTGTTACTGGTGTGCCCGGCGTGGCCCCCCGCCCCACGAGTCAAAATAACGCTGAATCGGCGTCCATTATCGTCGGCGGCCGAGTGTTATTATTGCGAGTTAACTCGTCCGGGCGTTTATCGTCGGCGAGGACCCGGCAAGAGCGCGACCGCGCGACCGCGCGACCCCCTAATTGCCGCTTACGCAACGCGCGTGAGAGAGAATCAAAGCAGCCCGAAACCTGCCTCACGCCCTTTCAGCATAATTGAGAGGAAGTGCCAGTAGATCCCACTTCAACCCTGTACCGAATCAATGTACACTCGATCAAACTGAGCAGCAAGCTGACTGAGCTCTCAAGCAAAGAATATAGTCAAAGTGCGGAAGCACTCGGTGCGCGCGGGAGAGAGTGCCTTCTCGATATATATCCTGCTCGCTCGTTCGACTCGAATATGCATATCGATTCCCCATCGCCCGGCTAATAGGCTATAACCGAATGTGCTCAGTATGCATAGCCCCGTTAGCTCGCCTTCTTTCCCCATCAATAGTAAGCGCCGTTAATAATTAACACTTGCAAAAAGCTCGCAGCACGTAAATCCCGTAAAATGTGTGTCAGCGCCGCACACACCGTCCCCACACTCCCCAGGAGCGCGCGCACGGGCACCGAGTTTCCTGTCGAGAGCACAATTCCACCGGTCGAGTAACGTGTAGCCGTGTGTTTAATATCCGGTGCTTCCGGTCGGACGGTCGCTGGCGAATTTCTTACGCGGCTCGAATACATCACGAGGAAGCAAGTCACAGGCTGCCGGGGGGAGGGCGGGGGGTTGGCCCGGCGCGCCGGCAAAAACTGTCGCGCGTCCTCCGGCGCATTGTGCGAGTTTTAGTCGGTCGCCACCGCCGCCAGGGCTTTGCACACGGCTAAATGGGAACAATTCGCCGCTCCTGGATCTCACGTCCCACGCGAATGAGAATATGCACATGGATGCGCCCGCGCACGTCCGCGTTCCGGCGACACCGGGACACCGTCGATGCACACAGTGTACCTTCCGGAATGAGGACGAATCTCTCAATTTTCGGAATACCGGACACGATTGAGGGACGGCTGGATGCTGAGCAAGGGACAGAGCGAGAGAGAGAGAGAGAGAGGGGAGCGGGTACTTAGGCAATCTCGCGCATCGATGGCCCGTCATCTCTATAGAGGGCCCGTATGCATACGTATCTATCGATTCCGAGTCGGCAACCTGGCCGCTGTATCAGAGCCGCTGCCTTCACAACGTCATAATAACCGTAGTTTCGCCACCATGATAGCAAGATCCGTATCCGCATAGGAGACATGCATGCAGCGGCGGTGCATGTCGCAGCCAGAGAGAAAGCTCGTAAACGGCTGTGCTTAACGAGAGAGACTAGCGAGTAGTTGGCGCGAAAGGGGCTGAAATGCCCGGCGAGGGAGGATGCAAAGTAACCGCGGATGGGCTGCCACATCGGTAATAGGCGGGTTTGCACTAGCGCATAATGACTGGAACGACTGAAGCGGACTGCATATCGCCACTCCACGTTCTCCTGTGTATACATTTATGGGACAATCGATGATGTATTAACGTCACGGGCGAGCCTTCATCGACGCACTGAACGACGGATCGTCCGAGCTTCGCTCTGCTACCCCCGGCCACCTCCTCTCACCAGACACCCCATCCCACCCCTCTCCCTCTCCACCTCGGTCTCATGCGTGTCCATCGATATTTCAGCGCACGCCACTCTGTTATTGTTCGTCATGAAAAATTTTCGTCCGCCCGAAAGTTGGGTAAACGCGCTTAATATAATACAGCGGCGGCGGCGGCAGAGGGAGCGGCTGAAACAGTGCTTTGATGTGGACGCATACGTTGGACCCTGTTGTGCCGGCGGATGGATTTCGATTACGCTGGATTGGATGCAAACAGAGTCATTTCAAGAGAATCGAAAAAAGAGCAGCGCGCGCGCGCGCCGTATAATAACGGGTTCGGGGATATAATGGCCAATGACAGAACGGACTAAGAAATACATTGAAAGAGATATTGTCTATTTATAGGAGATGGCCCCGTCCCGGTTTCTTTGAGAGATGAGTAATTTCAATCCGCAAGTTTACATAGCTCGCGGAAGCAGCTTCATCTATTTTCATAAATTCTCGGGATACACACTCCGGGCGTTTCATTAATAAAGGAGAGTGAGAGGCGCACACGATGGAGATTAGCCACTTATGGCCCGAAGAAGATTACTCATTGAGCATAACCCACCAAGAGAGAACTCGCGTGGCTCATATGCTATTCCCTTTCGGACCGGCACGCTCTCCCTCCCCCCGGGCCCAGCAGGCCGACACGGAAAGTTTCAAATTAGCCTTAGATTCCTCCTCACCACCGTGACCTCCTTTCCAGCGGCTGATCTCCGTGAAATAGAATCCGGGAAAGCGGGCCGAGTGCTAGTTAAAAATTTTCCTCCGCCGCCAACTCCGCTGCTCCTTTAATGGCAAATGAAGCTTCTTCGGGAGCGGCGCCAATCAATTGCCGGGGCCACTGGCCGGCTCGCCGCAGCGGGAGATTCCGCCGAGTTTATCTATTAACTGGGCGCTGTTTTAGAAGACGGTGGTTTCCCAGGATGGGAATCAGAGAACGGTTAGCGAAGAATCCCCGGCGACTTTGACAAGTGGAAGTGGTTGATATCGCGGCAAGGATTTCCCCATTAGCCAAGCCCTATCTGTATCGGCGAGCACGCGCGTCCGTCTATGTCTAGGCGTCTGCGTTCCTGGAGGAGTGGGGACAGGGGGGCTCAGCTCGCACTGCATTCGCATGCACACACGTGCATTCACCCGGCGGCCGGGTGGCGCAGCCCAAGCGACCAGGGGGGTGTGCACGCTGCTGGAAATGCACGTACACGCGAGCGCGGCCTCAGACACTCGCAAAGATGAACGGGCACACAAATCACCGGCGCAGAGAGGGATAACATCGGTAGGAGGTTCCTCTCGCAGACACGTGCGTAATTGAATCGGTCATATTTCGGCTGGAGAGACAGTGATTCAGGGTGTGGTGCGTGCACACCCGGTCTGCGCCACGGGTTACGTTACGTAGAGAGGAGTGAGCCGGGCCACGAGATACGGGCCCAGCGAGCGAGCGAGAGAACGAGGCAGGGAATCCAAATGAAAGAGAACTTATCGGTGAAGCCGGAGTGTCAGGCCGCAGCGGGTCGAATCACTGGCTTCAGATAGGGGGTGCAATCGTGCTCGTTTACTTATGTATAATGCATTCATCGAGCGACGCCAGACACCGCGCGCTCGCATGCGATGTAGCAAACGGAATTCCTATTGAGATCCATATCTAGTGATGCGTGAGCGAAAATAAATTGGTGACTGCCTTTGAAAGAGGCTGAGAGAGAGAGAGTGAGAGAGAAGGTTGTGCACAAGGAAGTAACGGAGAAGCATAGCTCATCCGCTTGGCTTTAATCAGAACGAAAGACGTGACTGCATAGATGCATAAACCAAAGTGTACATTGCAGAAGATTTACATTCCCAGGCGGGTCAGTTGCAATCGAACTTCAGCGGATTAATAAAAAGTCCCTCGTACACCTGCAGGTATACTTTGCCTGCTGGGCGGCTAGGTATTCCACTTGCGTCCTTATAAATTTCAGTAGACAGCGGCCGAGAACGACACCCCCAATCCTCCGACTGCTCCCGCTCGCGGTGGAAGTCGATATTCCCCACGAGTGGCCGAATGGCCTTTCCGATTTCGCAGCATCCCGCCTGCGAGAGAATCTATGATACTGCCTGACTCCATTTGCTTTCCCTCACTGCTTCCTCTCCCCCCTCCACCACCGGAGGTTCCGTAAGCCAGGCCAAGTCGATCTCCAACATTAAATATTGAATTGGAGCCCCATTTTTCCTGCGGTCGACCCACCTCGTGTGACCGTTTCCCAAGAAAATTGATAAAACGAATCGGGCCTTCGCTCGATCGGCCAATCTGTCGGCGGAGAGTTGCGAGCCGGCCGGCAGAGAGGCAGAGAGGCAGAGGTGGCGATTCGAGGAGCGAGGAAGTCGTGACTCGTCGATTAGGAGGGCGCAGGGCGCGATCCCGAGGCAAGGTTCGTGCCGAGGGGCTTCGGGCCGCCGATGCGGCCAGAGAGCGGAAAGCGGAAGCGAAATATCCAAGAAATTCGCGCGGCCGGCGCGAGAGCCGGGCATTTTTGAGACGTTCGCGTGACCAGGTTGGTCGATGGTGTGGCCCCGGGCCCGGACAAGGAGCGCCGAGCCACCAGCCGCCGAGGGAGAAAAGGACCGGCATGAAGAAAGTGTGGCCCTGCCAGGGCGCAAAGCCTCGCGAGAGAATGAGAAAGCGAAAGGGAAGGGAGAAGAGCGAGCACGAGAAAGAGAGTGAGGGACCGAGGGTGCGCGAGCGAGAGAGAAGAGGAAAGAGGGTGTAGGAGAGTATTAGGCGGTTGGAGTTGGTTCTGGGGCCGCAGAGAGAGAAGGAGAGAACATGCGAGAGAGAAAGAGAGAGAGGGGGAGGGAGAGAAGGAGAGCGCGCAGGGGAAGGCTCGCGGATCGATTCAGCCGCTCGAGTTGAGTTGAGACTATGCTTCGGGTCTGTACCTCCGCTATGTGCCCGCTCACCCTCTCTCCGTTCCTCCACGTATGCGCCGTACCCACACGCTCTCTCGGCCAAAGTCATCGTCTATCTGACCCGTGTGTACTCGACCCACCCACCTATCCGCACGCACGCCACCACGCACGCAACCCTTGCGCTACTTTCCATCCTCGAGCAGCTGCGTACCAAAGGAGACAACCAATCCACCACCGACTCGTCCTCATTCAGAGAGCATACTAAGCTAGCAAGCCAAATGGCAATCTTTAATCAGACTTCTTTCCCAAACGCCGCCGGCCGTCGCGCCGCTGATGGGTACACGCTGTAGCCAGCCAGTCTGTCAATTCATCTAAAGTTTCGAGTTGTCGGTACACTGTCGGCGGCCATCATCGATTCCACAGTCGCGGCCAGCCAAAAAGACCCCGGCCATGTAATGAGCGTGGCCCGTGTCGTTAAACAAACTTCCGGCCGCGTACAATTGCGCCTGCGAATCTCGATTAACAGTGGCTAACGCTGCCAGAGGGTGAGAGGGGCGGAGAGGGAAGGGGAGTACGGGGTCACTGATAGTGCAAAGAGAGGGCGCAGCGTGGGTAAGGGGGATTATAGAAACAAAAAGGGGAAACGGCGCGGCAACGACGGGATCGTAAAAAATCCCATTCTTCGCCTTCAATTGGATTTAATCGGGCTTAATTGAGTTCCATCGGATTCCAATTGGTCGTGCTTAACTTTTTAAATTCCAACCCCCGGCGAATGCTGTGTAACAGAGTGGCTCTCTCGCGTTCGGGCGGCCGCAGTCTTCTTGCCGGTACCGTCGCCGCTAATCGATTGGAAATATTATCGACGCGAGCGTGTATACCGAACTTCACGCACGCTCCACCGTCAAAGAAGTCCACTCGAGGACTGCGGAGCTGGACGTGGGGGGTGGGGCGGGACGGTCGCAGAGAAAGGAGGACCAACCCCCTCATTCAGTCGGGGAAAAATCGGTTTCGGTTCGCCAGCCGAAAAAACGAGCAATGGGCACGCGCCACTGCCGGCAAAAAATTCCAGCCCCAGGCTCTCTCCCTCTGCCCCCCCCCCTCTCTTTCTCCCTTATGCAAGCGTAATTCGCTACGATTAAGTTTTAATTGGCCGCGTTTAATCGATCGCTCTCTAACGGTTGTTTCGAATATAAAGAATTCGCCGCCGCCGCTGCCGCGCCACTGTACAGTGCTCGCGCGGCTCGATTACCATTTCAACAATTTCTGAAAGGCCCATAAAGCGGCATTGATCTCGCCAAGACCATTTCAGTGCGCTCCGAAAAGCCCGAATATTTTAGTAGCGAGCGTACCAACGTAAAACCACGAGTGTATACCCACGTATAGAACATCGCACCAGACGAATTGTCGTGGGCGAGCGGGGCGGGGGAAGCGGGCCGTAATTTCTTCCCCGTCATTTGTATCGCCGAGTCGTCACGGAGACCCACATTTCGCCGAGTTCGCGGCTCAAACATTCATAAGGGGCTTCGCGTCCCACGAATGAAGCGCGCGCGTCGCAGCCCGCTTACATTTAACAACGCGCGCTGCGTCTGCATAAGCGAGCGCCGCGCCCGAGAGAGGACCGCCAGAGACTGAGGGATGACAGTGTGCAGTTGGCAGGAGACGGGAGAAAAAGAGCGAGCATACGGTTAGAAATGCGCGCTTTCTAGCAGCGAAATCATGCATGTGTGCCGGTGCGATAGGACGCATGGTGAACCGAGGGATGCGTCGGGGAAGGGGCGGCCGCAATCGGGAGCGGTCCGGGGCGGGGTGGCAGTTCGAAATGGAGGGCGACCGAGGGTAACAATCTTCGGAGAGAGGAGGGGACGGAACGGCGCGGCCTCGGGGAAGACGAAGACGACGGTATACACGTAGAAACAGACAGGGCTACGATCTCTCGCCTCCGTAAGCGCTTCTGTCAACTGTATGCCCGTCGCTCCGCTTCTCTGCATCCGCATTGCTCACGCGCTGCATCGCGGCCCTTCATACCAAGAGTTGCAACCGCCGCACCGCCGCACTGTCGCTCGCTCGCTCGCTCGCGCGTCCTCCGCTCTCTGTGTTCGCCGTGCATGCCGTTTGTCACCATTCAAGACGCTCACGCCAAATACCGGGCGAGTTTCACCGCGACTCGACCCACCGAGGATTCTGCTTTCGTGGTATCTCCGTCTACCCCGCTCCTCCCCACACGCATCATCCACAAACTATCTCTCGCTCCTCTCTCTCCTCTCTCTCTCTCTCTCTATTTCTGGCTGCCGGCAGACGATACACTCACATGCGCGCACAAGCGACCAGAGAGACACCGGAGCATGAAAGAACCGTCGATTTACCGGCGTTGGAAGACTGCAGGCCCCGTCAAACTGATTCCAGAATCGCTCAATCGATACAACCCACTCGGGAAACACGATCTTTCGCCATCCGAGTACCTCCAATCCGCCCTAGCATCCAACTTTTCATCCTGCTTTCGCCACGCAACCACCGCCTTACCGTTCTCCAGAGCACCCTGCTTCTTTTTTCCAGGCTTTGTCCCTACTCCACCAGCGTCGAAATGGATAATAAGGACTTCGCCGGTGGTCCCGAGTGTTTGCGCGCGACGAGCTGCTTGTAGAACGACAGCGGGGCGCCGCCGGTGCCAAAACTGCCCCGTGCAAGTACGATGCGCAGCATCAACTATTTAAAAACAGTGGCAGTTGGCTCTTTGTCCCGCGGACATACTCGAGAGCGCGGCGAGACAAAGGGTACTTCGCTGATCCAATAGAGTCCGTCTGCCGGGCGATCTGCGCGACGCGAGTAGATCCTGCGAGCGCTTACATCTCGCGAAATCAATGAGATTATCCTTTAACTGAGACTTGACCATCTGTGCGCGGCTCCGTCTCTTTGGCTACGGGCGTTTCATCTCTCCGATCGCGTCGACCGCTAGTGACCGGCCAATTTATTGCTATCTAGAAAATCCTCCACCGCCGGAGCGCGCAAATCTATCGGATCCGGCGCGCCCCAATTTTCAAAGGGGACGCTGGAGAGCTTCCTCTTGAACCGGTACATGCAAAACTAACAATGAGTGCACGCTGGCCGCGTCTATGTGTAGATACGGGTAAACTTGCTGCGGTGAATGTATAATGTACCGTATTACCCTTTATTCAAGAACAGAATCCACTTGCTTCGCTACAAAGTAGATAGAAAAAGGGCTAAATAGAAGGGTATTCTCTTCTTGGTTCTACTAAGTTTCGTGGTTTGAAACTACATTTGACAATTAATATTGGCGATTGAATGTTTACGCTGCTACTAATTGAGTGATATTTCTCCTGTTTTGAAGTTAAATTTGATCAACTGTTGTTCATTACCTTCCACGTAATCTGGTAGTATCCTATGCAACTTGAGGGACGAAGGGCTGATATTAATGTCGCGTTATTACGTAACATCCGAAGAGTACTATCACCTGAGGAGCCACAATATCAAGATGAACCGAGCATCTGTCGCCCTGCGTGCTATACGGACATGGCAGGAGGTGGAGGGTACGACGGACACGTCCGTCATATGCAATAACGCAAGATAACCTAAGGTTTATGGTAGCACGTACCTCCTGATCGCACGCTATACAACGCCAAGCTGCATTGTGATTTTCAACATAAACCAAGCAGTCTTCGCACTCTCGTACATCGTTTACGCGCTAACGCCAATTCTTCCGAGCCGGCCTTTCTACGTATGAAACTGCATGTCATTATCATCAGACGCTGAAGAGGAACTAATTAGAAGCGAGCGCGCAACTGCATCGAGCAATAATTCAGCCGGTTTAGGCGAGAGGCGACATTTGTGCATGACACTCTCGTGGCAAGATATAACGTAGAAATACCTGCTTCCCGATGCCAGCGGTGACCACAGTGTTGATACGTCCAGTAATAATCCCTTGTGCCACTAGCAGCGGTAACTACACTGAAACAAGAACGAGGACGAGGTCCTGTGAAAATGTGGTTCGAGTAGAGAGAATGAGAGAGGGAGAGAGAAATGGTGATTGAATGGGCATGGCTTAATCCAGCGATAATGCAGATATTAATATGGCGGAGATGAATGAGACTTAACACTCTACACACACAGGCATACACGGGGCTTTTGTATTGCGGTCAACAGCATAACTCGCATTCAGAGCAGTAACAAGCAATCAAGCAGTCGAATAAACTACACCTATTGAGGTACTTCACAAGTAATCCAACTGAAATTGACCCTGTTGCTCAGTTGCTATGAGCAGGCGAGCTCTGAATGGCGGGGAGACGGTCGGGCCGGGCCGCGCGCGCGTTACATATTTCTCGAGTGCTCATTACACTGTCGTTACAGGCCACTCCGGGCGTGGGAATGCCCTGCATTTGTTAGTAGCAGTAGCGGCAGCCGCAGTTAACTTTTCCGCTCTTTTTCTGCCCGCTTTCATACACACAATAAGGAACTTCGATACATGGCTTCCCGGGCGCCGCCATACCGCTCATCCCACTCGCGTGCATTAATGAATGTCTAGCCCGTTTAAAGGAGAGCGCGGCGCTCGGCAAAACACCCACGGAAAACTGTCGGAGTCGCGGGGAACAAGGGAGCTCGATTGGAAGTTCACCTTAATTAAACGGAGCAGCGGGATATGCCGGCGCAGAGTCTCGCCGTAGAGGGCGTAGAGCCGTGGAGGAACGAATACGGCTAATGTGTTATAAAACAAGAGTGGAGCCGGGAGTGCAGCGGCGCGCGAACGCCTTTGGAACAGAGGCAAGCAATCCGCGCGCAACTAGTTCGAAGCTCCCAATTTGGTAGCGGCGCCGGAACGCCGAGAGCTTGTTTGGAATACACCTGACTGGCGACGGAGTCCTTCGACACACCGGTGTGTCGAAGTTCTCGCGCGACTGTTTACCAAATCGTCCGGCAAACCGCACGACTCAAGGCACCACGAGAGCACCAGCCGCCCCGCAACCCCGTCACGCCGTTAGACCGGCTGTAAGATCAAGAGAGAAGCAGTGAGGGAGCGCGGGTAGGAGGAGGAGGCGGCGAGATCGAGACTTGTAGTGCTGTAGGTAGACAAACATCGGGTCATTCGGATATTGTGCCACCTCGGCGGAGAGGGAGGCTGGGAGGGAGATAGTTGTGTTGATCGGGCGATCCTCGCGTGTGTCTCCAATGTACACCAAGGCGACACTAGCCCGAGTGTAAACCGCACTCTTGTACCGGACTCACTTTGGACGCGAGGTTGCCTTGGCGTAGTCAAGAGGGCAGGGATGCGTTTAGCACGTTCTCCCTAATGGCTCGTTACTATCAGTGCAACGCCAGCGCAATCGGTATTGAGGAGCGGGGCAAGGCGACTGCCAAGTTTCCCTCATTGTCCCATCTGTAATGCGGCAGAGCACTCCATACACCACCACACTATCACCCCTCGGTCCCTTTGGCTCCTCCTCGGCTTTCCCTCAAGCTTCCCGAGCTCGATAAGGACGCCGTATCCGAAAGCCTAATCGCGCGTACGAACAATGGTAGCGCGTCGTCATCAGGCGACTATTGCAGAAAGTAAATTGCTGCGGCTAGCACCAAGCCCCGTCTCCTCGTTGTTCCACCCGCCCGTCAATTGAAGATCCGATAGTGGCGCGGTTCCAGCAGGCCGCTCGACGAGGCCGAGGAGGAGGACGGCGACGACGACGTGGCACCGGCGTCCTCCCGTGTGTGGACTAATTAGGCGGTCGGCTGGCACTCCGTGAGGAAAAGCGAGCCTAACGAGCTCTGCTGACCGCACTCGCCAGAAACACGACCAGAGCCTCGTGGCGCCCACCGGCGATTATTTTGGAAGCAAACCGAAACACGTATCTTCCCCCGGCTTTCCCACGGCAAACCATTGAGATCTATCAAGTCGAGTTAGACTCGGGGCATTTCCACCTGGGCAACTTCCACCTAGCCAGCGTGCGTCCCCGGCCGGATAAAGGGCTCCAATTATTCTAGATTCCAGACTGTCGCGATGCGCCCCCGATGATAATTAACCATTTGGCGGAGATCGATGGCGCGCCATATTTCTCGAGACCCCTCGGCGCCCGGGCTAACATGCTAGCAAAACAGCCTAAGAGCCATCAACTAGATGAGAAGCAGTCGGACATTATGACGGAAAATAAAGCCCCGTCGCTCCAGTAAAACAAGCGTGTCCTTTGAAAGGAAGGGCCTGCCGAGACACCCCTGCTCTGCTCTGCTCTGCTCTGCTCTGCTCTCTCGCCGGCAATAATAATGGCCGCGTGCCGAAAGGGGTGGCCTCGAATGCTCCACTGTTTGGATGCCCGCGACTGTCGTTATTAATGGAGAACGAAACAATTTCGTAACGCCGCCCGGCTTATTATAATCCGGCCTTTATGTACACTCTGTATACATATAGATTCTCTCGCGCCAATGCAACCCCCCTGGCTGCGATACCATGCGAGACCGGCACCTCCACTGCCACTCACTGGCTGCCCTCGCGGCGGCCCCGTACCCTTTCGGCCCTGCGTCTCATCCCCGCGTGTCACGCGGGATTATCATGCATCCTGCCCAAGTCACCGAATTATATCCTGTGCGCCCGTCAAGAGAGAGAAGCGAGGGTCCTTCGGCCAAATCACCTCGACCATCCCACGGCTCTTTCACACGGCAACCACCCAAGCTCCGGCCTTTTTTCCAAGTTAAGGGTCGCCCTCGTTAGTCGCTCGAAAAATGCAGAAATTGTGTCCCCCCCTTCCGTCGCCTCGGTCCAATTAGCTGGGAATCCCGTGTGTGTAACTGTTTTGTGTCGGTCGCGGTAAAGGTACCAATTCGATAGTGGAATACTAGAAAACGGATCAATTGCTCATTCCATTGAATAATTCTAAAGGCTCCCGCCGAGCGCACACAGACACAGAGCAATCCAATGATCCGATAATTAAATAATTCAATTATTAATGCCTTGCTAGGATAGCGTGACCGCGCGGTAGAAAATCGTGGCGGGGATAGTTGGATTAATTGGATCGACGCTACTGTATAATTAAATAACGCCACGAATGAGTGATTAATATGGTTTCTCGTGCAAATTGCATTCGCAACGTTTCCTTAATCCACATTTGGCCGCTCGACGTAGCGAGCCACGTACTTGGAATTTGTTTGCCGAAGTGGCCGTGTCGGCTGAACTTTGACATTATCGCCGGGGTAATTGGACAGTTCTAAAGGGCGCCATTAAAGCAGGGTGATGCGTCCTGAGTGCCGAGGAGCCTATTACTGCCAAAATCACTTCTATTTTCGTGGAATCCGGTCGCTTAACTTGCACACTCCCCTTCCCCACCCACGATATATCACCGGCAATCCATTAATGTAGATCCCGCGCGTGACCACCGGCGAAATCGTGTGGTTTGGGCCAGGAATCATGGCTTGATCCAGAATCCTAAGCGTCCTGGCAGCGCGCCGCACTCTCCATCCTCGCTCCATGCCCATAGCTTCGCGTTACAATGTTTAAGATTCAAGGCTGCGATAGAAATATTCAGCGGGTGGATACGTCGAGCGGCTAAATGGCAAGCGGAACTCCGCGTTAGTTCCACGTCCCGTGAAATATCGTCCCATATTTCACTCCATTAAAACAACCCCATCTCGCATCACAAAAACAAGGCGTCTCACCCTTCCCCCTCTCTCTCTCCCACACACGCAGGGCACAAATCCACGGGCATCAAGATTGCCCCAAGAAATATTCAAGAGTCGAAGGGTGGCGCCCCCTCACCCCCGTCTCGATTCCGCCAGATAGTCTAAGAGTGAAAAGCGATTTTTGGAAAGACGAGCTTCCTCGCCGTTTCCGCAGACGGATGCGGCGAAGGGGCGACGTAACCTTTTTAGCGAGCAAGTGGATCGTACAATCTTAGCGAGGCGGCGTGAATTTTATCGGGCCGGGGTGGGAAGGCTAAAAGCCATCGGGGTTCGGTGGCCGGCATCTACGGGCCACGCCGAGATCATCGCGTCAGTACACCGCGGCGCGGCGGCGACGGCGGCGTCCCGCTTGCAGGATTTACCTCAGAATGTTTACATAGTAGAGGGAAGTCGAAGGGAGATGAAGGATTAGAGGCGGGTGGCAAGGTGTCGCTCGGTTAACCCGAGAAGTCGACGTGAAACTCGAGGTCGGACAAGATGAGAGCCGGAGTCAGCAGGTGTGGCAGCAGTCTGCCCCACCAATACCAAACTACTTGATCCTACGATAAGAAGCGAGCGAGGCCCATCTACAAACTAAGTCAAGCCCGCAACTAAATATCGATACGCCAGCCAATTCGGATGGAACTCGCTTTAATTAGTGCGAGCTAAGTTGACACGCCCTTGTCTTGAGGCAACCTTGCCGTCGCCTTTTGTACCGAATGCTCTAATTAATCGAGTCTTACGGCCGGCTGCGGGCCGCGCTTTGATTATTAGCAGAGATAATTAAGCGGCTCGTGTAATCGCAATCAGCGCAATGCGCTTATTCCCTGGTCGGCGGACTCAGCCAACGAGAGGGCTCCTCTTATTACATCGAAGAATTCCATGGAGGATGATAGTTAACGAAGTTCGCTAGGCGCATGTACCGGAATCGATGCCTCGCACGGAAGACGCTCCTCAGCCATCAAGTACAGAAGGGACCAAGTTAGGGTGACAGTCGAGCGACACCGTAAATCAATGAAGAAACTACTGGCACTCCGTGCAGACAGATGTCTCGTTAGATATATCCGTATTCGTGAACTCCAACTTCTCGTTATGGCGCATTAGCCATCGAGATAAATAGCCGCGATAGCAGCACATAGCCACATACTGGTGTCTGGCTAGAAGTAGATTTATGAGTAATGCTGGCGTCCTTATTCCATCCATCGGCTGGCCGACTAATAGCACCAGTGGTTCAATAAAGCAGAATGTCCTAACGCGCGGCCGCTCGCGAATACCGAATCAGAGGCCCCTGAAGAAAGGCTGAACTTAATTGCGGCCTAGTCGTATCTCTCCATGGAAACTCGGTTCAGTTCCACTGAATACAACTCGGGGGCTGCAGGCACTCGCTCGAGTTTAGCGGAGCTTCGCTCCAAGATGTAACTAATGCGCTTCCGAACGTATTCAGAAGCGCGCGCCCGCGGATTCAATTGCATCGTAGATATAATTACGGAGCGCTCACAATTAGTGAATATCGCCCCATTAATTACTGATGGTGGAATCTGCAAATTACCATGATAAACACTTGCCTGACTCTCCATACTCATTCGGCAGTCTGGCGTTGGAGATGAGCTCGAGATTAACTGCTATTCACGATACCTGCGGCAGTGCGCGTCTATCGCCGCTAGGACTTGACAATAGCTGTAACTCTGTATGGCCAACTCTGTCTCAACATTGTTCGAAGAGTTCAAGAGCTCTAATCCCCGGGGCCCTGATATCGGTAGTAGCAGTAAAGCGGCAATTTTAACGGCCATTTCCAAGCTGACTAATGAGATACGGACTTATACGAGTGGAGTGGAGTTGGGAGGGGGCAGGAGGAAGGGCTGAAAGGCGGAAGACGTAGAGGGCAAGAATATCGGCTGCGGCGAAAGCGGAGAAATCGGTGCGAGGAGACTTTGGCTTAGAAAGGGTGTTTGAGGGGGCAGGTGGGGGGATCGGCGAATGCCGGGTTGCGGACCTGGAGGCCGAGGCAGGTCCCCACATACAGTTCCACCAAGAGCGCAAAGCCCCATCCGGGCTAGCCGCGCAAGCCGCTCCATAGTCCGCATCGAATCCCACGGGATAAAACGAACTCGTAGCCGTAGCCACGTAGCCAGGCGTGTATGCGTGCTGCCGGCCAAACCTCCTTCCCGTCTGGACGATACTTCTCATTCCACTGCTGGACCACCAGCCCTCCCACCCACCCTCCAAACAGCCAGCGCAACCCTCGCCCCGCAGCTCTTTCTGCTCGGCTACGTTCTGGCTTCATCTCCAGCCACCACTTCGGCCAGACACCCCGGCATCCACGAACAAACGCTCCAGGGCCCGTGCTTCCTGAATATTTTATTTAGCCCGACCCCTACCCGCCTCGACTGCGTCTTCCTACCGTCTTCCGCCACTGTCTTCTTCTTATTCGCCACACACCGCACTCTTTTTCTCTTTCTCCCCCGCCCTTTTTCCGCGCTAGTTTCACTTTGCTCTCCGCCCTCAGCCGGCGTGTGTTCACCGCGCGTTCCTACACCGGCGTACCATTTGCGTACTCGCTCATGTTGGGCCTGATCTTGGGGGCTTGTCCTTTTTACATCCTGCCCCGGCGGATTTGTCTTCGCCCTCGTGAATTCGCTTGCGGCTCATCGTCGATGCTGCTCGTCCCTTGTTTTATTTCCTCCCCCTCCTGCTTGCTTGCCCCCTCACCGTCTCGCAATGCTCCGGCGCTGCGCGACTTGGTTGCTCCGGCTGCATTATCGATGCCCCCCGCGTTCTACCCGATCTCTTTTTTAGCCGGCCTGCTTTTTTTGCCGAGACTAGTCCGCGCACTCCGTTATCCTTTGGGTTTAGCCGATCATCCGTGCGGAATTGTTTTACAGTTTACCAGCGTCGTCGGTGGTAGGGATTTATTGCACTGTGTGCGCCCACTTTCCACCCTGTCGTTCGCTCGGGCCCCCCTCTCAGGATTGCATTTCCAGCTTCTGTTTTGCCAGGAGGCTGCCCCGCCGACGTCAATAGTTGCTACTCGTACCTTGGCCGATCGTTCTTTATCTGCAGTCCATCTTCTTCCTCGCTCGAGTTTACTTCACCCTTGATACCACCGCTCTTCTTCCACCTCGTTTTAGCCCCTAATCGCGCGAATTTATCTTGGTTAGGAGGTCTTCTCTGCCAAAGCAGCTCCCTCCCGAGCTCGCCTTTCCCTTGAATACCGAGGCCACATACACATACAAGTGCGTGGATAGAGGGCGGCCGCGCATACAACCGTGCGACACAAGACACCCTCTTCTATTTAACGATCCACCACCGCCACGTGGATGCTGCTCTCGTCGAATCTCTCCTGACTCCCGACGAATAGACGCGATAATGTTCTTCTTTTACGAGTGTCCCGGCAGTTCATTCGTTTAATTATTCGATCCCTATCTGCACTCGTAAAACCAAGCGGCGTGGCGGAGGCTCGAACAGCCTCCTTCTCCACCTACTCTTGGAAACGGGCCAAGATTCTACGTTATAATTATCAGTCGCTCTTTCGACCAAGTGTCATATTTGTTAGGTCGAGAGGATCACAGGTATACCCGCTCAAGAGTCCGTGCACCCGATGAAAAAGGAACTTGTCTTCTTCTATCCGAGGGCGCGTGTCGGTTTTCATTGAATGGCAGAAGGTACTTAAAGTACGGGAAGAGGTCTCGAGAGGGTATCCGCAGTGACACACACTCGAAACAAGATTACGTGGGATGCAACGCCCCGCAGTTCCCCCTTTGCCGGACTTCTTCGTTAATTTTACATTGCCGCCTGGCACATGTATCATGCCAACCCCCGTGCGAACCTGAACCTCCTGGCACACTGCGTGCGCTTATATCCCGGTGGAGGGTCGAATCCTCGTACACACTTGTGCGCACTCTGGCGACCTAATCCGCAGTGGGGTCCGGGACGCCCGGTGATTTCGTAGGAAATTAATCGATCGGGAAAGGCAAATTCGCGCACCGGCATTAAAGGATTTCCTCGCGCTCCTTGCTAATTCGATTGTGCTCGCGTGTACACTTGCCAACCGAGCCTCCGACTCTGACAAACAAGCGGCTAAAACTAATTACGATTCAAAGTCACTCCCGTCTTGCATAGATTGCATTGCTCTACTCTACGTGTTGAAAGAGAGATGCACTCCTCAGCTTCGTGGAAGGAATCCAAGCATTTCGCCAGCCAGTTGGCCGTATTGATTACTAAAGATGAGTGGAGGAAAAAGATTTACTTATTTATGGGTTCGTGCTGCAATCAAAACAGTGTAAAGAAAATCAGATGAGAGGGCATGGTGTATTTGTAAGGCATCGAGGGCAGTAGCAGTGGCAACACAGAGCTTTTAGAGTCGGGAGGCCGCTCAAAAGTCAGGCCAGCCTTCTTCATCCGCTTTGCGCTTGCCGCGGCGAGAACGATAATTGCTTTCGGCGAGAGGGCGTAACGAAAATATTGTCGCTTGGCAGCGTCGCCGGCGGAGAGAGAGCACATCGGTGCGGTTAATGGCATAAATTTAGTAGAAAAAATAGACCGTAATCGCCTTATCTCGGGTGGAAGTAGCAACGGCGGTGCATCTCACCGGGACACGAGCCTTCGTCACGCCCGACGGAGATTCGCCAGGATTTGCCAATCGGGTAGCGGGGTGGCTACCCCGAGTCCTTGGCCGCCCCAAGTGCAAAGCACGCACCGGCCAATACACACAATCGCACACAAGTTGGCCGTCGCGTTCACGGCGCCCTCTCATGCGAGCGCCGCACGGCTATTATACGGGAAATTAACAGGCGTCCTGACAGTCGGAGAAAAATTATTGGCGGAGGGTTAGCGCGCGAGGCCCGGCTGCCCTTTAATAAGAGGCCAGTCCATGGCGTGACGATAGTTCGAGTAATTTAATAAGAGATAACGAGGGGCCCTACATAAAACTTGCGTGATAAGCGCGAGTTAAACAATTATAGAGTAAGCGGGACAGAGAGAGGGGGAGAGAGAGTAAGAGAATGGAAATGAGCGTCCGGGCTGACCACGGTGTACCGAAGCCCCGACTTTTCGTGCACGGTGTCAGAGCGCCGGGCGGCGAAAAAAGAGAATGGTGTTAGCGTGGTTTCCCGCAGAGGGATGGAGAGGCGGACAGGTGGGGTGGAGGAAAAAAAAGCGGCGAGCCGTAGGCAAGAGCCGAAGGCACTCAGGTAATAGGCTTAAGTTATTAAAAGGGGGGACCGACAGGTGCGAGTATCGCCAACTGTCGCTGGCTCTTTTTCTGCTTAAAAGCTCGACGGTACAAACTTTATTCAGCCGAGTCACTTCTGCCCTCTCGTTTTCTTGATCTTTCTTTCCCGCTCCCCGTTCCGCGCTTCCCTCTCTCTCGCCCGCGACAAACACCAAGGAGTCGTGGATTCCAGTTTCCAGCGCGCTCGTTAAGTAATTTGCCGCTTTAACGCCGGCTCTATCCTTCAGATTCGTTTGGACTTCGCGCGAAATTGCTCCCCTGGTCCAAAAGTGCACTGAAGAAGCTGGTATGTTGTAAATGAATCACGAGGAATTTTCATTACCGCGCAGACGATGTGCTTGACTATTAATGAAAAATCGCTGCGGTGCCATCATTGGAATGCCTACATGGATCACCATATATTGCTAATAGGCGCTCATTATTTTCCATTAAAATCAAATATTTCGTCATTGTGTCATAGCTGGCGTGATCACGAATTACCGTAGTAATGTCAGAGCGAGTGGTTATTGAGGCCAGGGTGATGGGTAACTGGCTAGTATCGGATACCGCCAATACGGGTAGAGAAATAGTACCAGCTCGAACATGATCAGTATCGTCCGCACCAATAAGCCGCGGCAAAATCCCTGAATGGCGCGGCCAGAATAAATTGGATAGCGAGCCGATCGCGTAACAAAGAAATCATCGAATCGCTTTACCGCACCGATATTTCAACATGCAATAATCAATCATTAGCTTCGCCTGCGAATAAGCATCCTCGCGTAAGGCGCCAAGTGCGCCATCGATAAATCTTACTTTCGATAATTGCATGAAAAGTATCACGAGCAGGCTGACCTGCATGGAGAGCGCAGTTTTTGCCCGAGCGCGGTATTAATAAATCATTTGGTTGGCAAGCGGCTAACAGCCAAGGCGCTGATCACCGCCGACAAGCGAGAAATGACGGTCGTAAATGTTTGGGCTGGAATCAGTAGTTGCTCGAGATGCATCGATAAATCATAGGAACGTCGCACGCTCTGCGAGCCGGAGAAAGCGAGAGCCCGAGGAAATGGCGCCGCTAACGAAATCTTTCCTCGGATAATCGCGAAAGTGATTAACGCCGATCGACATTTCCTGGCAGTGCCCGGGGCACGGGAATCCGGCCGACTGGCTCTCGCGGAGCACTCGACCGCCCTGGCGAAGGGTGATTTAGCACGTATTATCGAGTCGCTCCGATTTGACGTTGACTGGGGAATCAAGGTCTAGCTCGCAAAGACAGCCCGCGAGAGAGAGAGAGCGAGGGAGAGAGAACTGATTCACTGCACCGAGCGCTTTGACGAGGCGACGTCGATTCCATTTGGCAGTCGATGATCCCGATAGAAATAAGCCGACACACCGGACCGCGATTGAGCTGTTTCAAGGGATCACTTGACTTAATTAATAAGACCGAGACAGCCAGTCGAGTGGTCTCGCGTTGCAAAAAGAACAATGGTAAGCCTCGCTTCCAATCGAGTCACCCACTCGCTCTCGCACCCCTCTGTCACTCGGTACGCTTGTTTTCTCTACCGCGATCGATTTACATATCAAGTTACGCTGTCGCAGTATTATACTTTATAGCCCACGCGCGGACACATTGTAATTCTTAAGCCTGATTCACATTATACCTCCGCACAAATCACCCTAGCGATAACCTCTTTCTGTTTCTACCACTCACTCGGCGACCAGGGCGCTCTATTAGAGTCGAGCGTGAGCTTTACCACTAATTTCTACCTTCCCGTTTGAGTTAGGGCAATCATTATTTTCTCCGGCGCCAGTTTCATTTGCGCGTATAGCTATAGTGTGAATCGGCCCTTATGCTCCCAGCGGGTTGACGTGTATATTACGAAATCAGTCGTAAAGGCCTTCGCAATAAGTATCGCTCCCGGGGTGTTACGAGCGCATGAAGATCGGGCGTGCGTGCCGCGATAAATCGACTTTTATTGAGAGCCAACACGCACGAGTGCCGCCGCATATTACCGCACTCCTGTTATTTACAATAACGCCGAGAAGCCGACTGACTACTGACACGGTGCCTCGCACACTGCTTCCCACGCTAGCGAACCTTCAAATACGCAGAGAGAGAGAAAGAGAGAGCAGTCGGGCGAGCCCTCGACGGTACCGTGACATAAACAGTCCGCCGACACAATTTCCAAATTCTCCCGATCGCCGAGGAGACGGCAATGGCGGAGGAAACAAATATGAAGCCGGCGATAAATTCGAATGAGAAGGTAACGTCGAAAATCCGCCGCCGGCCGAGAGGATTCACGACGCGACGGGACTCGTAAATAACACCCGAAAATCCTGATCGCATTCCAAGAAAGCAGCGTACTGTAACTGCGCGAGCGAGCAGCCACCGCATATTATTTCTGCTCGCCAAGCGCGACAATCTTTCGCAGCGATAGCAGGAGCCCGGCGACTCTGGCAAAGGGGTGTGGGAATCTCCCGCGAAAATTAAAAATCAACGTGCTGTGCAAGGAGATGGCTCGCGAAAGGGTTGAAAGAACCCGGCGTGCGTCTATACCGAAGAAGAAGGATGATACTGCGAGGAAGAGATGGAACTGGTGAGATGCAGAGAGAGAGAGAGGGAGAGGAGTTGCGCAAGTGGAAGGAGTTGCAAGCTTGTAGGGGTAGGTAGGCGGGATACGATATGAGTGGAATGCTTTACGACCCCATTTTTCAGAAGATCACCCCCCGCACCTCCATCTTCGCCACTCCCTGCAACCCTCCGCACTTACTTCCCGACTCCCCCTCTCTCTCTCTCTTCCTCTCTCGGTCCCTTTCTCTCTCGATCTTTCTCTATCTCGATAACATCGCCCCGTCTGGCATTCACGCGCTCGCAGTTCCACTCGAGGTGCAGCAGCCGCTTGTAGCTGCGGCGGCTTGCACGTCCGTCCTCTCCTGTATTTGCATACTGCAGGATCGCTCGCTTGATTTCACGGGGGCTCTTCGATCTTCGAACTGAAATTTAAAGCGGCACTGCCGCCGCCGCCGCCGCCGCCACCGCCGGCACACAGGCACAGTGCGTCGTCGAGCGAGTTTCACCCCGAGCGAGCTTAAAAGCATCATATTTTACGTCTGCCGCCCTCGAGGTGCCCTCGCGCCTCGCCCACAGCGCGCCGGCTCCTTTTGTTACTCGAGAGGGCGGCCAAACAGCCTGAAAGATTTTCTGGACTACGCCACCTACCTCCGCCGCCTTACGACCCAACTCCTCTTTCCTCGGCTATGCTCTCCCCAAACCACCGCCGCCGCCTTCTCCTCTTTTTACTCGCGTTTTTCTACCGAGGCCCCTTTTCCACAAAGGAATCGCTTTCGCCCGGCTACCATCGACGCCGACTTTCCAACCACGTGATTGATCCGTTCGAGCTGTTTGGCTAAGAGTCGCCGTCGATGCTGAGGAATTGCCCGCTGTTTTCCCCTGAATAAGAAGTAGCCGACCCCCGGAGGAATTCAGCGGTCGGCGCACTCGCGACTTGAGAGAAAGAGAACATCGATGTGCGAATTCCGTCACGCTAAATCGGCGAGTTGCTGGAAAATCGATTGTGACGAATTCGAACTGCTTACTGGAGTGCGGGTGCTTGAACTGCGCACCGCCTTTTACCGATCAAGTGCGGGTCAACTACTTGGAAAATTCACGGGATTCTTTTTCCTCTCGCTGCTTTCTCTCTCCTGCCCTCGCTTGGCTCTATGTTGACACTAATTACCGACTAGAATTCTTAACTAGCGTGTCAATTAATAATTGTAGTTATACATCTTAGGAATAGATTGCAATGCTCATTACTAGCACTACATAGTGGCTATCTATAACTTTTGTGCAGGAAAGAGGAACAAGACCATAAGACGGCGAAAACTAACTGGCAGACTGTCTCGGACTTCCAACCCCAGGCGTTGTCCAGAGTGAATGAGGAGGTGCGGCTCATGTCCCCCGAGAGAAGGGAAAGAAAGGGGCAGTGAAATTCACAGAATCTTCCGCGGCATCCCAATCCAGGGTTGGTGTACAGGAGGTTGCACGATCGACGTCCATCAGAGAAACCGCTTGAAAAGCTGAAAGCACGAGGAACGAGGCGAAAGGGTGGAAAGTGGCTGACTTTTTGGACTGGACCCTTAGAGAGGACGGCCAAGGTATAAGAAATAATAAACGAGACCATTAAGTCCGTGAATTTTCCTTGTGCGCGAGGGTAGAAGAAAACGAGGCGAAGGAACAAAAGCCCCTGAGCTTGCAGTCTTTACATCCCACGGTCTTTATATTTTCATACTACACTCTCCTACGATCTCCCGGCCTCTTTCTTCCCCGTGGCCGGCCCCGATTCGCCTCCCCATCTCCGCCTCGCACCGCGCCGTTTTCTCACATGAGCCCGGGCTCCCGCCCGCTACCGGACAGCCTTTTCTATAGGCCTGACGGCGAGGTTGGTGAATTTAAAAAAATATGTATTCCGCCCCAGGACGTGGGCACGCCTCTTAAATTACAGTTTATGAAATCGCCCCGAGAGCACCTATAGGACAATATTAATGGGGTGGAATGGACTCGGAGATACCGGGTGCTATTATCACTGACATACAGTGGAAACACAGAGGACGTCAATGTCACTCGCTGACTGTCAGATTATTCAGCGGATGCTCTTCACCGTCGCTGGGCGATTCAAGGTGGATTTTTCAGCGGGCGCTGGTACACGCTGGGGGGACATAACGAGGAATCGTCAACTCCATTTGAGGGTGGTCGCTTTAATATCCCTCGGCGGAGTCGCGCGATTTTGCAGCGTAAGGACCTGCGAAGAAAAGCCATCGCTCTCGCGACAAGGGAGAGACAGGTGTCTCTGGTACCGAAAGAGAGAATCGTGCCAGGAGCGACCTGTCTTCCGACAGACTATAAAAAAAAGCGCGGGGCGCGGCTGTCACTCGTCGTGAAATCCCCGTTCTCTCGAGCCCTTACCAACCGCCCCTTTAAAATTATTACATTCGGCTCAAGATGATCGATGCTCGCTCTCTCCGCGTTTACACCGTGGGATCTGGTAATCGTTCGTGTCTCGCGAGCATTTCGCCAGACGAGACAATATTTCTCGCGATTTTCCCGCTTCCCATTCGCCGCCGAGAGCCCAATCCCCCTCGGCGCGGCGTCTACACTGTCATCCAGCTTGCCGAATCGCCCGAATCCCCCGCGCTCTATCGGCGAGGATACACCGTTTCATTCTTATGCGGGGAGGCCGGCGGAGATCAGTTCTTTGCAAAGTTATTCCCGTGCCTCGTGACTTTTCCCCATCGAGAGTGCCGCGATTTCGTCAATTTCCACGGCGTGTTTTAACCAGCGATTTGCCCATCCTCGCGCCCTAAGAACGTTCCCTCTGCCTCGCGCCAACATCCACTCGCCCCCCGTTGCCGGCAATTTATTCGAATTTCAAAGAGTCCCTTCGCCGCGCCACCTGAAAGGATCCATTATCGGGAGAGTTCGTCGCGAAACTCTCGGCTGCTTCTTCGCGCCGATAGTCATCGCAAATCACAGATAAGGGAGCGGCAGCTCTCTACCTCTCTCTCTCTCTCCCTCTCCCCCTCTCTGGCCGCCTTGTCAACCGAAGCGAACCTCGTTCGTTTAGCAATCAATGGGAATATGCTAATGCGAGAGACTCGTGGCTGCTCGAATTCATCGATAAATCGAGGCAACGATGTGGAATGTGCGAGTGCATCGTCATAAATTTTCGATGCCCCGCACACTAAGTGCTCCGGGGGCTTGGTCATTCAAGGACCACTCGGATAAACAGCCCTTAGGGCACCAATTGCTGTTTCAATATCGCGTGCGCCCCGCCCTCCTCGCCCGTGGCGAAGCCCTTTGAATTATCGAACTCGACAGCCAGCGGCGCAATTCTTACGCTCCTAACTACCCATGGCCACTCGCCACTCGGAATTGCTGCACAATGACCGTCCGAGAGAAATCAATTTGCAGTTTAGTGGGGCACACGCTCAAAACTGTGTTCCGCGTGTCATGTGTTGCGGACGGGAAGAACAATGAGGGTGTTCGGCCAGCCTTGAACCAAGGGTCGACAGAAAAGACTGAGGGTGGTCATGGTTCCTCCCAAGTCATGTACTGGAAGAGAGTGATCGCCGACCCTAATTCACCGTGGACCTCTGCTGATGATTGAATTTTTCGTGAAAGCACCCCCCTCTTTAGTAGAATCGGCCCTTTTGATACTTGGATATCATTACCGGAATTATTTGCGGTCGCTCGAAAAAGCGAATGATAGATAGTTTGTGTTGAATGGAAGATATTTTGGTGTCCGGTGGATTCAAGTTTCAACGATCCTTTTGTGCCTCGACATTCGCTGGCGCCGTTTCGGTCAACGTTGCGTATTTCACGGCAGACTTTCGGTGCGGGCGCGGGCGGGCAGGCGGACGGGCGTGCATGGCTATAAATTCCAACGGAAATCGATGTATACCTCGTACGGCGAGTAATATTTTACGTTAATTGTACGCGCCAAACAATATCGACAATGCAGTATTGCATTACATCGGGTTGCTATAAATGAATACATAACGAACAAGCGCGTCGCGCGATGGCCAGTCGTAATTATATCCGTAGCAACGCGCAATAAGCGTTGTTCAATGATAATTCAGGTCGGCCCGCGCGCCGCGCCAGTGTATACGTGTGAAAAACAATTGATTACCACCAATGCAATCCCGCTAAGCACGCTTCCCAATGAGATCCGTTTAATTAATCTATCGACACAATGGAATGCCCGGGCGCCGGATATTAAAACTTTAATATTTCAAGGAAGAACATCATTACACCGATAAGCGCGGCAGAGATCGACTCGCCATTTCAGCCGGAACATTTATGGCGATGGTCATTAACCGCTGCTTTTGTACCCGATAAATTTTCCTACGCCATTACACCCTTAGCCCGGCCTTTCTTCGAGGTGTCACCCTTTCCCTTCGCCATCTCGAGAGCAGCACTCCACCACGAGTACCGAATTATCATTAATAAGGGTGGTTCGATACCACACGAGCGGGCGAACCCTCGCGTAGGGGATATGTTTATGTATGCACAGCCAGCGGGGCGAGTGCAGGGAGGAGGAGGAGCCGAGTATATAACGGCGAACGCTTTGCCTAGAAAGATTTTAATCCTTGCGATAAGTCACTATCCC
The DNA here is from genome assembly GCA_963675795.1 of Crossocerus cetratus. Classification (NCBI taxonomy): domain Eukaryota; kingdom Metazoa; phylum Arthropoda; class Insecta; order Hymenoptera; family Crabronidae; genus Crossocerus; species Crossocerus cetratus. Next base: position 15,415,415 of record OY776668.1, on the reverse strand, counting down.
GGAGGTATACGCTTGTATACCCATCCAACCTCGCGGTGGTAGTTCCGATGCGTTTAACTGCATCATAATAAAATAAGAGATCGTGCCCGGGCAAAAGCGTGGCCTTATGCGAGGGCAGCGTGTGGCGCGCGCGCGTACTAGTGCGGCATTAAAGGCTCGCCGGAGGTGTGTTGTGCGAGCAATATCCAAAATCTTCGGCATATCCGACGATCCAATATTTGCTATGGAGATGAACGAGAGGAGGGAAAGGTTTCCTTCCTCCGGCTCTTTTTCACCAACGGCCGAAGCCTCATGCTGGAGAGCCGTTCCCCTCGCATGGCCCCTAACCGCCCCCGGTTGCGAGGGCCGTTTCCGGCTGCCTGATCTCGCCCGATACGCACCAGCCCCGTGACGCCAACCGCGATTCTACGCGAATTTATAAGCACGTTTACGCTCCTATAATCACGTATAAGTATAACAGACGATCAGGCGGCGCACGATCCTAACGAACTTTCAGCCCCTCGACCCCAAGTGGCGAGGGTGTAACGACATCAGCACGAAATTGAACACGGCCGAGATAGGGAATTACCAGCCGACCGCCTTCACCAGGCTCCCGGGCTGATTATGATTTACAGACCTCAACATCTTGCGTGACACGCGTAAGCCCGCTGATAAGGCGACGCAATCATGAAAAACTCTGAAACCCTCCGATCTGAATGCTTGCGTCTGTCAGTCCAGTGCCCTGCTGACGAATAGGTCTGTCTCGGTTCCCATGAGCGCCTCTGTACAACAGACCTTCCAAACAAGACTGGTTACCTATGGGGGGGCGGGGGGGTCTCTTCACTCCGCTGCCGTTTACAGTGAGCGATCCATCACCTTCCCGAACAAAATACTATACCGGCTACTGGGAGGAGGACAGCGCGCCGCCTAATATGCCTGGAAACCGATATCGTCGATGAGGAGGGGAGTGATGCATCGCTTACGATCAGCCAAATGACCATACGGAATATAACCGGAGCGTATGCCAGTGTCAAAGCAGCTGCGCTGATTGTAACGGACAAATGGACGCGATTGAAAAAAAAAAAGAGAGAGTCGAGCGCGCAGAAAGCGGCTGTAAAGCTCGGGGTAAACCGGCAACATTTTTAAAGCGCGCCACCGGCTCGCGTACGAGCACCGACGCCATGAAAGTGTAACTAATTTTAATCCGAAAAAACCGCACGCGCACTCGCGATTGATGGGATGAAAAGACTAGCTGGAGGGATTGTTCTATTTACGGGCGAGCGTACTTTTTCCGCAGCGTTACGCGACCGCCGCTTGATAAACAGGAGTATAGTCGCGGCACTAGCTCAAAATTGCCCGTGATCTATACCGCACCCGGTGATTTCGCGAGGACGATAATCATTAGAGGAGGCCCCGCGCGCCTCCAGAAAAACTGGATAACAGGCTACCCCGCAGAGCCATTCGAGCAACGTTATTGGAGGCACAGACCCCCCTTCCCCCTCCCCCCGAATTCAATTCGCACTTACAAGCGTGTTAACAGTTACAAATGACCCTGTTGACCAAACCTGTCGGCTGTTCCGTGCAAACCGTCTAATGACCCACCGCTAATAACTGTTAGCGCTCTTGTAAGCGCGTTCAGACTACGGGCCATTAATTCCGCGCCACTAAAGTGTATCAGTGCCGCTAATTTACCGGAGCGCGAGCCTGCGTTATTTACAATCGCGGGGCTCCGCCATTCCGACTGTCTCGCGCAGCCACCGCCGTCGGAATATGCATTTCCCTGAAAATTAGGAAAAGGAATTTCGCCGAGCCAGCGCACCAGTGCGCCGTTGCTGCCGTTGCTGGTGCTGGTGCTGGGGAAATTTCTCTTCGTCGTGGTACACTCGGCTAGTTCCGGAGTGGCGGTCGAGGCAGTTACTTAGAGAGAATACATAGGAGAGAACAGTCGCGCTGAAGCGGTGATTGGCTATTAATTCAGGGGGGCATTAGAGTTATAACTCTGCGGGGCCGATAGAACGCGTCAGAATCGTGCAGGGTTGCGGGCCATTGTATTCTAAATAGATAATAAATATCGAGATCCGGCAAGAAGTTTTCGACATCCTTGCTGTCGAAATGGACGATATCGCAGGACGCGCGGCGCACAATGCCCGTTAGGATAAAGGCTGCGCGGCCGGAGCGGTCGGAGCGGGCGAGAGTGCTCCATAGCGTCTCTCGAAATCACCCTTTCAAGCGCGGGGGTGGCCACCGCGTATTAACATATTTACGAGAGCCATGAATCCGAAGGCTCCCTAGCCAGTCTATCCCTTTCGTCGTTCCCTCGCTCCAATCCCCTCCCTCGCGGCCACCTCTACCTCTCCGGGGCCGTAAAGTTCGCGAAATCGGGATCGATCGAGCAGCCAAGCACATCGGGAAAATTAGCCGACGCGTGTCTCTCGTCCTGCGAGACCCTTCAAGTTCCGGGCGGTGCCGAAATCGAGGACTTCTCACCCCGTTCTCGTACGCCACCAGGCTGCTCGCCCTCCTCGTAAAAATGCGACTGCAAACTTATCCGAGCACGTACATACCATTCCTGTCTCTCTCTCTCTCTCTCTCTCTCTCTCTCTCTCTCTCTCGCGCGCTCTCTCTTTCCGTCGCCCGTCCGTCCCGGCCAACTAGCTCTACTGATAGAAAGACTGGGGTGGCACATCACGGAAGTGTCCGCCGAGAATTGGCCGGCGCGACGGGGAAGGGTTCGAGTGGATGAATCAGAAGAATGTCGCAGAGCGTGTTGCTGAAGAGATCTCGAGGGTCGCCTCGTCCAATCGAATGCCAGTGTGAGCATCACGCTCTGTCTCCAAGCTCTCGACTACGTTAGAGGCTGATCGGAAAAATGCTAAATAGGAAGCGTGACCGAATCATCCCACCCCTTTCACTTCCTCTTGTCGCGGCGGCGTCGAATCTGCCCACCGCCAGGGAAAAAAGCCAGCAGTAACACAGCGGTCACGACCCTTTGCTAATGCTTGTGCGGCTTGACGGAAATAGAAGGAGCGCGCGCTCCGGCGTGTCCGATCAATGTCAAATTGGAGGAGAGTGACGTTAAAGCTCGGGGATAATACTGACAGCAGACGCGGCGCATCCCAATCCCGCTCGGGCGATACAGAGCGCGCGCGAGCCGCGCAATTTTCTTCCGATAAATATCAGTTTTACGAGGAGCCGATGAGAGTCGGAAAGTTGCCGCGCGGATAAATCGCATTATGGCAATCCGATCAGTTATCCGGCCGGTTCTGCGAAACCTCTCGCGGATATACGCCAGGGCGATAAAAATCCACGTCAATTTTAATCGGTGTCGCTCGATGCTGCCCGACGTTGGGCATTGTTGAAAAAGCGGACGATTGAATTAAGCGTGTCCAACCCGATAGAGAGCGAGTTTGCGCTAACGATATCCGCCTTTCTACTCGGCGAGAACGCTCTTAGCCGATCGGCATATCCAAACGAGACAAACCTAAATTGACTGAGAGTCTTTTCATGCTTCGCCAATGTCTGACAAAGTCGAATTTAAGCTCGTATTCCCTTTCACAATCCCCCTCTCTCTCTTTCTCTGCCAGCTATCAAGTATTAAAGAAAGTCTAGCAGGCGTGAACTCCAGTTTTCCCAAGGGTGTTAGCGTAACTTGCAATCGGTCTCGGGGAAATCACGTTGGCCAGATCGATATACAGCAGCGTGGGGTAAACCGGGCAGAAGCTGACAGTGGAACCTGGCTTAGTGGTCGTCTTTGTATGCAAATCGCGCGGTTCAGTCACGGAAGCTCACGGAAGGCGAGAAACTGGCTGAGAGAACTCGACTTGGCCCATCCGTCGAGGAGGCCGCTATCGCTTGACGAATTCCCGAAACGACAACTTTATTCCGAAACTTCGCCGACCGCGCTGCGGCAAAGGCAGTTAAGGAGTCGAAAGGCAGACCTCGCCAGAGCACCGATTCCACGGGACAAACACGAGTCCCGAATTCATTGTTCGATGCCAACTTCACTCCAACCATCCGACAACAACCCTAAAACTGACATTGTTCAAATTATCACGCACCCCCGCTTTAGCGGCGGGCCGACGCAACTAAACACTGGATCGGAATAAACTAACGAGTAAATGAAAAGTGCCATAAAACCCAGATTAAAATAAACGTGCATTTCGGAAGGGAAACGTTCGCAGCAGCGCAGCGCCATGGAATTACCGGACGGAAAATAACCAGTACATCTTCACTATTTCCGCTCGCCATATACCTTTCTACACACGCAAATATCCCTGCAAAAAGCAAATAATCCATATCGATTTTGTATATTTCACGGGTATTTCACCCTTGCCGGGGTAGGCCGGACTACCTCTGTTTAATTAAGAGCTTTACTATTGGACATTCAAACGTTTTCAAAGCACACACCCGCCGTGTAGAAACGGTTATTAATTATCGATTATAAATCCGCGACTGATTTTATCAGTGGCTGTAAAGAGAAAACTTAATGAGAGCGTGTAATTGTTGTATTCACAGTGATGGTAAAACGTGGCGGCTTCAATTTTCGATCGATTGAAAGAGGGTACCGACCAACTAAGAACAACCATCGATCACCTCGCGCGGCTATCAAAAAAGAAGGAGACAAATGCGATTCCTTTCGACTTGTTGACTCTCGTTGGAATCACTGCCGTGAAAGCCGGAGGTTTCTTCCTTTCTATATGGCCCTCTTGACGTGTATATCCCTTCCGTACCGCGGCTCCTCCTCGCTCCTCGGTTAGCTTCATCGAAATTCCAGCGACCTTGCCAACTCAAGAGAGTGCGAGTCCATCCTCTGCTCTTCTGTATTCCTGCCCGGCCTTTTTCTGTCTCATATACTAACTAAAAGGGGTCGGCCGAACTATGAGTTACCGCGCAGAGCATGTCCCCGAGCCAACTTTTTCCTGATTTACGCTCATGATGTGAGTCACCGAACACCCAAGAATTATACGCTCCGCCAATGATATAAGAGTTCGCGTTCCAAGAAATCCGTAGACTTATACTATTTCTGATGGTCGACAGTGCACGCTACTGGTGTGCGCGATTGAATTGTTAAACAGGTTTGCGACTTGGCATATGTATAGTGAGTTTTTCCTTCGCTTACTGCTCAGTGTCTAGCAGTCGACTGACGACGGTCAGAAATGGTCTGGAGAGGACGAGGAGGAGGAGGACGGTCGGCCTTCAAGACAAATATTATTCCGAAAAATTGGATTACCGTTATCGGCCGCCGCCAAACGTCGCCAGCTGTGCGTCGGGTGTCCACGTGGCGCTGTGTGCCTCGGCCTGCCAATCTATATGTATACACACGCCTGGCGAGACGGTGTAAGTGTGTAAGTCTGAAAGGGCTTCAAGTGGTCTCCAGAGCGAGTCTCTCTCGTCTGAGCGCCAGCCAGTCAATCCCTCTTCGCCCACGACACCCTCGCGAAATTCCCTGCCTCCACGAATTTCATCCCCCCCCCCGGCCGCCCGCGCGCTCGCTCGCCGCCACCACGAGATCTCAATTTTCTTTCTTCCCGGCGGGATCTCGTCGAGGGCGGCGACTTTCCGCCGCGCTCATATTTACCCCCTTAAAACTCGAGAACACGCATCTCCGCATCCCCAACTCCCTCGGCGGATAGGCTTCGACGCCGGCATTAGATTTAGATCGCGGCCGAGAGAAATCGGCCGAATTCCGCCAGTCTGACTTCCCTCGGCGAATGGGAGCGATAACATTTCTTCTCCCCTTGGCATTATCAGTGACACACATATAAAGTATAAAGGCCGCGCGCGCTCTCCTATCCGGAGGCATCGTATCGCTGAGAATCGTCGTAGCAGGCGCGAGAGAGCCCTGCCAGCCGGCGACTTGAGAAATATCGCCGCGTTCTGTTATTCCTGGTTATCCAGGTGCCAAACTTTATATCACGTTTGTAAGCAAGAAGAATGGTCTCGCTGCAATCTGTACAATGCCGCGCCACGCTCACTGCACGTACTCGTCCTCAGTGCGAGCGGAGTGCAAGAAAGGCGGGAGAAAAGGACTTGAATGCAGAGTGAGAGAGAGAGAGAGAGAGAGGGGGAGGCGGTCGTATTGGATTCCGCTGGCTGGGTCTAGAGCAAAGAGGGAGAGAGAAAATTTCACTTCGCCTAATACCCTCTTTGATAACTCGGGTACATCGCAACGGCCTCATAATGCCGGGATTAATACACCCCTGCTGTTCGGCTCGGTTTTGCCCTGCCCTCCACTGCTCCCCTGCTCTCCCCTCCGACCAGTTTATAGAAACCTGCCGTGACATACCTGCTGACTTATACGATTGCCGCTTGCCGCATGCAGCCGCGGCATCAACAGGATCTAAAGCGATTAAGTCGGATTAGAAACATTCCATTCTCCGCCGTCGAATCGTGAATAGGCATGAAACACGGAGACGTGTCATGCTAGGGAAAAAATGTGGAGGTGAGATTGAGCCGGGGAAATAGATAGCTTTGCTCGTTCGACTAAAATGTTTCATAAGTCTCCGTCGCTGCGAGTACAACTGGCAGCCTGGCGACGAGATATGTGATCGAAAGAAGATGGAAACTAGAAAATATAGTGTGGCAACTTCCGTGTAGGTTGGTGGCCTTGATTAACGCAGGGAAACTATTTCCAGAGAGCGGGGGAAGAATAAGATCGCGATTAGTATGGCGATATGAAACCCTTTGCTGATTTATAACAAGCGACGTGCCGCTGTACCCTTGGTACATTGTAAACGAGCGGGCGCTGATCGCGTGTAATCCCATATAGCAATATTGAACTAAAGATTAAAACGTTTTTCGGGAGGCTTTTTGCCGGGGCATCCGCCGTAAACATATTTCCTACGACGCGAGCGACCATATCCCCCCCGGCATGGAAAATGGCTGCGTAAGACCGAAAAATTCGATCAGCAGGCAAAAACGCCCGTCTGTATTTCACGCAAACCTCCGATGCCCAAGAGGATTTATACGCGCTGGGCGAAATTAAAACGCGTCGTAGGGCAGAAAAGCGGCGAATGATGAATTTGGCCGGGATCGAATTACATTTCATAGGCGGCCGGCTATGTATAACGCATCGTTCCAGTTCTGTTGAATCAATAATATATCGCTCGGAAATGTATCGGGCCCGACTGCTATCATTATTCGTTCACGATTTAAATCTTCCCCGAAAGCCCGCAGTCACATTCCCGCCCGAGATAGTCGCTGGTACGAAATTTTCCCGAAAATTTCATTGCATATCGAAATCCCTGCCGGTCGTCTTTCGAATCACTCTTCCATTGGGGAATGGAGAGCCGAGCCGGCGTTCGGCTATTCCGCCAGTGGCAGAAATTATTAAACTGACTGCGGAACGCGGCTTTTTCCTCTCGATCCAGGAGGAAATGTTGATTATTTCGAACATGCAGATCAATACCTAAGCGTAATACGGAATGACGGGGGGTTGGGAAGGGATGGGCGCAGAGACGGATGGATATAAGTCCGGAGAGACGAGCAGCAGAAACGAAAGAGGTAGCCTGAGTACAAATGCAGAGCAAGTGCATTTCACGGGCCACGGTATTTCAGAAATTTCCCGATACCATCCCTCTCCATCGACGTTCCTTTGCCACTCTCTTTCCCCATTGTGCCAACACACGCCCACTATGCCCCCGAACCGAAGCCCACCGTCTACCATTCGATGTAGGATTTCTCTGCGTCCTCGCCCGCTCCTCGCATCCGCACTGACAGACGTTTCAACCGAGCCTTCCAAAAGGCTAGTGGTTCCTCGACCTTCTCCTCTCTACCTCTACCTCTACCTCTACCTCCTACACTACATCTACCAGTCCCTCTCTCACTCTCTTCTCATGGAAAGCTTACAGACTCCAGACAATAACCGGCCCTCTTTCGTGTATACCGATCGACACTGGATTACGCCCAGGCACGACCATTCTCCCCAGGTGACACCTCATCCATCGGAATCTCCGCCATCTCTGTCAGCCCGAGATCCAATCAATATAATTTTCAGCGAGTTTTTATCGCCGGGCAAATATTCCCCCCCGTAACGGAAAATTAATCCCAGCATTATTTATTTCTGCAGCAGCGAGAGCGATATTTCCATTCCTCCGTCCCATAAATCGTGGAAAGCGCGGGCATTGTCCGATTTTTGCGACTTCTGTGCGCGCAATCTCCTGCATTACGGAGGTAGGTAGCTGTCCTCTTCAGGCGCATTTTATCTAGCGCGTCGAGTCAATATTTCCCATCGATGCGACGTCGCAAATGGCCAATGATAATTCAAGAGCTTACGCCCGACTTAGCCGCTTCGATCAACGTCGTTCATGCGCGCAGTTTGCGGGAATGGCACTCATGCACGTGCCCCGTGATAAAGCTCGCGAGGACACGAGTCACATGTGACCCGTTAATCGCGCGTGAGTATATCTGCATTCATAAAACATCCGAGTGCGTACTGTGCGAGCGCGCGCGCGCGCGTTACAGTCCGCTTCCCCGGCGTGCAGTGACCGTGCGTCACACTGCTCGTTGGCACCAGCTACAAAATCTTAACACCACCATCTACATAGCCCATAGCCCGTCGCCCGTCGCTCTCTAAACCAAGTGGTAGGCGGCAACAATCGCTATCGCGCGCGGCGCACTGGTCCGATAAAAAAGTAAAGGAAAAAAGAAAACAGAGTCAAGCGGCTTTAATGTACCATTACTGATAAGTCGCGTGGGATAATTCGGGGATGCATATTAAATGGGAGAAGCACGCGCGCGCGCGCTGCGTCGGTGGCGGGTGTGCTGGTCACGGAACGAATTACATTGCGGGAAAAGGAAAAAGCAATCCCATTGTGCCAATTATACGGACTCGCTTGGGGAAAAAGGAGAACCCTCTCACGGGCTGCTTTCAATAGCACGAATAGGGTTTAAATGAGAGTACCGATGGCGGATTTTCAGGTCGGCCGGCTCGTGATGTAATCGGGCCCGCTCGCTCCCGAGGTCTCAGAAGGTTCCGTGTGCCGTTGCGTGCGTTCGCACGCGTCCACACAACGGCGAGGGCGACGCACACATGCGCGCGCAAGATGAGATATCCCGGCACCCTTCCGCACACGTTCTCTCAGCCGTGAACGTACGGGTCGTACGGGGTGGTTTTGCGCGACTCGCACAAAACCGGCGCCGGCTTCACGCTCGAGAGAGGACGCGGACCGACGCCCGACGGACGGACGGATGTTTGCGAGCGAGCGAGTGCCAGGTAAAACGTGAACAGGAGCGGAAACAGGTAAGCTGTACCCTGCTCCTGACAGGTATGCATCCACGACCGTGTCTCCCCTTGCTTTGTATAGCCGTCCGTTCGTCCGTTCGTCCGCGCTCGGTGGACCTTCCAATTCTTCCTGGTGTACCCCTCGACGGCCCTCGGCTGCAGGCGAGGGGGGTCCTGGTGGTGCTGGTGGCGAAAGTGAGCAGACAGAGCCTGCACAACGGTGCACTAACAAACGCCGAGCGACGGAGCGACCACCCAATGCTGTCGCTGAGAAAGAGAGCCGGGGTAAGAGGGGGTTCGGTTTGCGAGAAGGGGAGAGAAAGCTCGCGAAAGGAGCCGTGGCAGAATCAAGCGAGAGGAAAAAGGGCCAGGATGCGGAACAACGTGGCGTGGCGGCTGGGAAAAGCGTGGCGGCGGTCAGAGAGAGAGCGCGCGCGGCAGAATAGGAGAGGCGAGTCGGGACCAGTCGGGAGAGTGCAGTGGAAAGGATGCAAGGACGAAAGGGGGGCGAGACACACGTCGAAAGCACGAGGCCTGCCACGGAGTGCGAGAGAGATTTCGGGCGCTCGCATCGCTGCTGATCGAATCGTTCGTGCATACTTCGCAAGCGGGATTAATTCGACTGCGACTAATTCGGGAATTGGCCGTGTGCGGGGCCGACGCTGCTACACGGACCCAAACCCATCCTCTCCTCCCCTCCTCGCTTTCCCGAACCCTGGCTCTCTGCCTGTCTGCCTTTCCTTCGCAAGCGTTACCGCCGCCGTCGCCGCCGACGCCGCCGACGCTTCTCCCGAATAGCGGCTCCGGCGAACTGCAGAGATCGAAAGCTAGCCGTGCAAGACGCGCAAGTCGCCGACCTCTCTCACTCGCTCCCTTACTCGCTCGCCTCCGAAGAGCCAACGAAAATTCCCAGCTTCGCGAAACGTCTTGCCGTGCCGCCAACGCCGCACCAAGGAACCAACTTCCCACGGAGTTCGCGAGTGCCACCTTAGACTACTAAATAGCCCAACACCACTTTTGTGACACTCGCCATCTCCGAGAGCCATCTAATTAATTATTCAGGAAATAGCGCCATTCGAATTCTAACAGGATGCGGCTACTATGAGAACCTAAGACGGACAGAGAGATAGTGCAAATTGAACGGATAATGAAAAGGAGAGGGTTCGATTACTGCGACTAGAGACAGTAAATATAATCCTGGAGTGGTATATTATTTAATCGCAACGTACCAAACAACTAGACCACGGGGACGCGGGCATTGTGCAGGGGGTCAAGTCGAATAAACGATATTTTAGCGCGGGATAATCTTCTCCGCCTCTCTCTCTCTCTCTCTCTCTCTCTCTCTCTCTCTCTCGTTGGCCAAGGTAAACAACGGGCGAGGGCGATACCTTATACGTTCGGTGCGGCGGCGGGCCGTCGGTATACGGGAAGTGGCGGCGGCGGCCTCGGCAAGGAAACCATTCGCTGCATAAAACAAAAGACGTGCAACACGATATCCCGCGAGTTTCATACGCTTACGTCTCGTGCATATTTCAAGCACGTCCTGCACTTCGAGATACGGAAGCATATCAGGATGCACCAACCCCCCCACATTTCGTGCGCGGCGCGCCCGGGCCCGGGGCCGTGCGTCCGCCCGACGTGCACGCACAGCCCTCATCCTCGTTCGCCGACACATTTTCTTCCTATTTCCAGCCAAGCCCCTATCTCCGACTCTGCAGCGCCCAAATGAACATTACACGCCTCTCTCGCCGCATTATACGATTATATTGAATCTTTCATAGTCGCACGTCCGCGCAGTGGATAGAGTCGCCGGGGGACGTGCGACTGTCAAAAATGCGGGAGCGTCTTGTACCGCGAGTAATGGGGAAACGAGCTTTGTCTCGGTGAGCACAAAGCCGAGGATGATAGAAAGACATTGTCTCGAGAAGGGGTGTATCGCGATGAGGCATCACTCGCGCGCGCGTATAGAGATTCGGGAAGACAGAGTCCGGGCGATATGCGTCTTGTTTCATCGTGGTTGCGCATATTGTATATCCGATGGGAGGGCTCTGCTGTATACCAGTGGCCTTCTCCCACCCGGCAGCCCCTTCGTCAGCCTCCTTTGTACTTTCCAACTATAATGATCATAATGGGCCGGTCTCTCGGCCCGCCGGGGAATACAATTGCCCGCGGCAGCGACGGCGGCGGTCGCCTCTACCAGAGTGCCATTGATTGCACAAGTGGCGCAACTTCCATTCTCGCCCGGCAATTGGTCAGACAGCTCGTACTACTTGCAGCGCGTGGCGCGCGCGATTCCCCTGTCTCTTTCGCTTCTACGTGCGCGTCTTGGGTTTATCGACCTCGGAATGTGGAAATCGGAACCCTCCGCTTCCACGATGGAATAACAACGGGACAGAGCCGCGCGCCGCCCGGGGTGCATGTCCGGTTTTGCTTGATCGACCGCGGAATATCGAAGAAGTGCGGTAAACCCCCTTAGAAAGGAGTCGGCCGACACGCGCGCACAGACACACACCCGCGCTCGACGCTTGCCCTTTCAATTTCGCAGGTTGGTTCGCGCGAGCATAACCGATTCCGAGGCGCTCGCAGCGCGATACACGCCAGCACAAATAGGATCGCTCCGACGCTTTATCGCCGATTGAGATTGAAACGCCGCCTCGGATGGCGCGGCTTTTCATAATTTCTGCGGCAAGATCTCGCGCCCGTCGCGGCGAGCGCACACTGGAAAGGAGAGCGTCGCATAATTTCCGAGCGCGCACAGATGAGAAAGGATCGCAGGGTGGCGGGGAAGCGGGGCCGAGGGGGCGAATCGCTGGGTGATCGTCACCGGGAATATTCTTCACGCCTTGAGGCTGCCGCAGTTTATCGTTCACGGTGAGAAATACCGGAGCGGCAGGGCCGTGCGTTGAAGAAATTCTTCTATTTACCGTGGAATGTACCTGTACATCGGCCACTCGACCCATTTCCCTGCCAGCCCGCCCGCCCGCTCCATCCTTTCATGGAAGCTGTGTATCCACGGCTCGCGCGACGCCTCGCAATAAATTCGCGGCGACGCCATGCGATGCGACGCGATGCGATGCGATGCGATGCGATGCCTCAAGAGTTCGCCTTGTTACACCGAGTTTTCTGATCGAACCTCGATACTCATCGGCCTGCGATCGGTTGAGTTCGAAACCCCCGCTGGTAAGGGGGCACCGTGCGCCCCATTCGTGCCAGGAACCTCTCACACTTGCAAACATGTATAACTCGTTCTGAACCTCCCTCGCGTGAACACCTCTCTTCTAAGTCTTCAACAGCGACCCCCATGCCTGCGTGGTGGCATTTAAAGAGGCGATAATAATAGCCGCTTCTAACCACCAACCAAACACCACCCACACCCCTCTTATCTCGGTAGTTATTTTTCAGGGGTAATTTGCGCCACCTAATCTCCCGATAAGTCCGCAATTCCTCCCACTAATATCGACGAGCAACCGGCGGCACTCGAGAGCGGAATGACGATACAGTTTTCACAAGGGTTTATCGAGGAGCGGATCTTGCCCGGTGACTTATTTCCTAGAGCCTAATTGGGCTGCGAGTGCACGGCATAATACGGAGTCTAATCCGCTGAAAGAATGTTGTGCGCGGAAATAATACGTCTAATGGATAAATATGGCTAGTACTTAATACGTGTTAACGGTGGCTCGGCCGAAAAATACCCGCTCCGTGCGATTCCCTCTTGAAACTGCAGTTTAGAGTCCGCGCTAGCGTTCGCTAAATAACTGCGGGCCAATTTAGCGCGGCCGATACGAAAGATGTACTACCGGCGCGCGTTAAAAAAGAGAGAGAGAGAGCGAGCGCGTGGGAGAGAATTCCGTTGACCCATAACGCGTCCAGGCATCCGTATTCTCCAATTAATTCGGACGCAGTTGAATGAATAAATTACATCCGCACCTCCGCTAAAATGGGTCGCTCTCTATTTACGAGCGCGTTGGATACATATATTATCGTTGTTGGCCGCAGTTAGGCTGCGGGGAAAATTACAATTTAAATACGAAGGTGTAAATTATGAAATAATTTGCCTTCAGCCCGCCGGAATAACGCAGGGCTCGCTCGCACTTGCTTATTCATGTAATATCGATGTAATACGTCGCATTACACATGCAATCCGAGTTTAAAAATGGAATAATTGAGTGCTTCCGTGCGGCCGAGAGTCGAGGTCCAAAAATATTAAATCCCGAATAACAGAATTATCTCCAAGACAGCTAATCTAGTTAACGTAAAATTAATTTTCTTAACAGGCACTCAACTGTCAGGGCGAATGAGCACAAGCTCACTTCAATGCCAGGATATTTTATTACCGTGAGCGTGAAACTGTCAGGATGAAATCTCGGGATGTATTTCCCATTTCCGCACAAGCGGAGCCCACCCTCTCCCTTCCTCTCCGTCAATGTACTGAAGGATTCGATATCGGCAGCCTCGCAGGCATGGCCCTTCGCCGTCCGCTCGAATTACTTAAAACGATTGCCGGAAATTATAGTGACGACGCACCGACCCATCCGAGTCCGCTTACACACTCGAATATATGTAATTTCCAGGCGGATTAACTTCGCGGGGGCCCAGTTAATCGATTCCACATTCGAGTGGCCGATCCCGATATTGCGAGCGGATTCCGAGCGAGCCGAGCCGAGCCCTTTGCACAGTCATCCAATTTCGATTTCTTGGCCGAGACCCTTTGCCGATTACGCGAGAACACTCGATAATTCCGTAAATAGGAGCAAGCCAAAGCCTGAAAGGATGGGTGGGAGGGGGAGGGTGAACGGGTGTTCCTTAACAGGGGCGAGCCACAGTGCAAATTCCCGGTGCGGTGCACCTTTCTTGCGATGGTGTCGGCAACCGCGTGGTCGTGCACGCGCTCCCTAGTCTACACGCACGCACATACACACCGCGGCAGATTGTACGTATGCAGGTATGCGTGTATGTACAAGCAGCCCAACCATGCGCGCAAGGTTTAGCTAGCACGGCGTCGTTGCATGCGCCACGAGATTGCATAATGACATAATATTCATGGCGGTACGCTTATGCTTGCGAGCGAGTGAGCGAGGAGGTAATAAGGGTGTCGCAGGGAGGGCACGTCAGAAAGAGGAACTTCTACGGGCGTAAAGCGGGGCCGAAGCTAGTAGCTTCGACTACCCAGCCCAACTCGAGCTAGTATTACCGTCGTTAATAGTCCTACGACTTGAAGGGTGGCGCGGGGCCACCGACGCCCGAGAAAGATCTGATAGTAGCTTTATTCGAGAATGCCGAGGAAGATCCTGGCCCCGGCGAATGAAAGGTGACGGCGGTGTGAGTGAGCCAAGGTTACACCGACAGGCGGAGGGAAGGGCGGCTTCGAGAGGCACGGGTGACGGGCGGCAGACACATTTTTAATTAAGACAGTTTCGAGGCGTAATTAATTTTACGATGGCGCTACATAACGACCGGCTTCGCCGCCATTCTCCCAGAGGTGCCCATCTCCCCGTGCCTTTCATAATTTCCTACGCGTTCCACTACCGCCTCCTGATCCTCCCGCATTCACCACCCCCCCCCCCCCCCCACAACCACCCTCCGCCCCGACATTTTTTCTCCATTCCCCCGCGCGCGACCCCCGCAATTTCCGCGACGACCACTCCCCAAGTTCTCGCTCCTTGCTTTTTTAATAATACTGTTTTCGTCGAGACCCAAGAGTTGGCCGTCGCAGCCGTCGCAGGGTGCGCCAGGGTTCCTTCTTTCTTCTATAGTATGTGCGCGTGGTATTCTTCCCGCGACGACGAAGAGGTCATGCGAACACTCGTACCCGGTCTGGTCCTCGTCAGGAAGCTCGTGGCGCAGCCAGCGGGTGGGAATTCCCGCGGCGGGCGGAGGAGTATTTTGTCGCGCGAGTCGGAAGTAATTTCGGGAATATCAGTGGAAGCAATTAAACAGTGTTCGCCGATTGTTATTCGGTTTTTCACGGACGCGCTGGAAGCAATTAGAGTGTCTGCTTTACCGGTTATCCGATCGTTTATCTCGCAATGCCGGCCTGTCGCGAAAACACGTGTAAAAGCGGAAAGAGGTCAGAGTATAAATTACGGCATGTCGCCCCGATCGCTCTCTCTCTCTCTCTTTCACCATCCGCATCCTGGCTACCTCTATTTTCCCTCTATCCGTATTCTCCGAGTCGGACCAAAAATCGAAGGAAACTTCCATCTCGCTGTCCTGAGAATATTGCGAATTTACCGCTCGTACTCTAGCGACCGACTCTTATCGGAAAGACTCTATTTGATCTTTGACAGAAGTCCGAGTAATCTTGCACGTCACGTCCGTCTTAATTAAATGTAGGATACTTCGGGACGGCGAAACAAGGGAGTATGGGATAAAATTGCGGACGAGCTCAATAAAAGGAAAATCCTATCTCACGGATAATCACGGTGGCAGTGTGTAGTGGGGCCTCACTTTTTCCCCCACACGGAGAGAGCCGCTCTAGCGATGTACAGCGCGCTATTCAGCGGGATCCAGGAAAGCGCTTTAAATCCACGTCTTTGTTTCAACAGGGGCGATTTACTTTTTTTGCTGCCTCCTTACGACATTGTAACGGATTATCGTCCCTGCCGAGAAAATAGTGAAAAGGCGAGGAGAGAGACAGGCGGGCGGGCGGGAAGGGGTAGTGGCCCGGCGGCCGGGCGGCCGGGCGCGCTTCATATTCGCGGTGAAGTTCCTGTATTATGCATAATCATCCAGGAGCACGAGCGGCCGGCTGCATTGAATTAAAAATGTTTGAGCGGCTTCAACAGCCGTCTATGCCGCCGCCGCCGCCGCCCGGCATTGCCGCATAAAGCGTATTGACGTAGACCGTGAACGATAAAGTAATAAGATCACCATCAGCCACTGACCCGTCTGCATAATTTTGCCGGTCATTCACCAGGAGAGCCTGCACCTTCGCCAACGACGACGTTAAACTATTTTTTCGTGGAAAAGAGGATTAAATAATGCTCTCCTCTCTGAACCTCACTCTTTAAAGCCCCTTTGATAGAACCTGTCCGATTGCCTCATCGAATCGCCGGATTAAATTGGTCCGGGGGATGCAAGCATTTTCCTCGCTACTTTATGATCGCCGCTAACAAGCCAGCCGTAATGACAGCGTGTAGCCTCGGTTTATCTGGCCATTAAAGGAAACGGCCCGTTAACAGACAGGGGATGTTACGTACTGCTATCCAATAAATGGCACGGCTTAACACACGCCAGGCTGCCTTACGTGTCCATTCCGTCATGTGCGCGAGAAATCTTATCAGCGAGAAGGCCTCGGGGCAAGTGGGGCACGCGCGGCCAACCAGGCTAGCCTGGCATATCGTGTCACTGTACTGCAGCGACATGTTAAACTAAAACCGGCAATCTTTGCGGCAAAAACTAAATCGATAGTCCTTGCTGGCGTCCTTTTCCACGGGGTATTTAAATCACAAGGAAAATCCGGAGAGTGCGCCGCAACTATAAGAATAAGCAATTATTCTGATATTCTGATAAAATGGCCGGTGTTCCGGCGAGCATTATAGGCGGACGACGCACTGTTTATCATGTAGAGCGCGTTAGAGAGGAGCGGTGGATCCTGCGGCCGGCTGTCAAGAACAAAATAGTAGCACCGACAGGGGGAGGACTAGGCTCTGGGCGCATCGCTCGCCGTAGAGTGGTGCAAGACAATATTTAGTACTCCCGCGGCGTCGACTGTCGTGGCTTATAATATTTCGCGTCATATTAATATTCCAGAGGGATCGTGGCCGCGCGCAGCAGAGCCAGAAGCACGGCCGGGGATGGGCGGGATGCGAGCCAACCGGGACAAGCGGTGCACTGGCTCTACCACAACACACCATGCCCTCTAAACAACGAGACAGAAGTTCGCATCGCTGCCCGAGAGCGTGTATACGGGAAAAACTAATTTTTGCTTTCACGGTAATTTCATTATCGGACATAGATATTACACCCACTGTCCTTCCGACACGCTCCCACTCTCTTTCTCTCTGTGTACACGTGTACGTGTGTCCACCCTCTGTGTTACCCGGCAACTTATTACTCCGCAGAATTTCATATTTGCAATTGGAAGCTCGCTCAAATTGATATGAATCTGGACATGTGAACGCGATGCGTTTCGTTCTTTATGGAAAAAGGGACGCATCATTTATCGGAGGGGGAGAAAAAAAGAGAGGGCCCGAATTAAAGGGAATGAAAAATCGAAGGCGAACTACATAAAGAATTCAAGAGCGTGGCTCCGCGCCGGCAATCCTAATCAGCTTGGACGAGTAAGTCGAGACGGGCAAACGGCTTCGTTTACGGAATGACCTCTTCCGATGGAGATGGGGCTAAGATAACCCAATCGACCCGTCGCGCCGCGCCGCCCCGGTACACCGGCGGAAGCTGTACATGCGTATGGACCGCCAGCAAGCCAAAGCAACGCAATCACTTAAGCCCCAAAAGCTAGTCCGCAACGAGATTACATACTCGCGAGCAAGGGATCGCACGCGCTGCCTCTGATGACTGGCGGTCTACCTCCGCCATTCAATCCGCACAAACGGCGCGCAAATTAATCGTGTATGCAGTTGAAATCCACAGCATGATAAAGAACATCGATTCACCCCGAACGGCGTCACCGTCGACGGCGGCAGAGTTCGAGCATGATTACAGGCGTTTTCCCATCCCCCTCGAGGTTATCGTGACCGCCCCTCGCTCTCTTCCTCTTTCGCGCCGTTCCCCCGTCCCCCCCTCGTTCCCTACTAGGCAAACACCATCGCACATACAACGGGGCCGCGTCTCGCACGCGGTGATGTTTGAACGTGTCGCGGGCGAGCACGTGATGGCGCCGTAACGACGTCAGGCCACGCTGGAGACGGGAGCGGCGTCTTTAACGAGGAGCATCCCCCCTCGGAGGAAGACTGTGTAGGAGTCGTAGGAGAGAAGCGGCGCGCACTAGGAGCCCGGGGCTTTGGAGCGAGCCTCCCCGAGAAACGGATGCGAGAAGGAGCCGAGAGGTGGGTGAAGACGTTGCGTTGGTTCAATTGTGGACGAAGCCGAGAGACGAAGGAGAACCCTAAAGGGTGCCGGAGAACGGAAGGGCTTGCCTGCCGCGCGGTAGACTGAGCCATTTACGGGCACGTAAGCGGTTTCCATTGTCTATGAGATATAATGGAGTAATCTCGCGGTGATGCGCCCTGCCACTGAAGCCGATATTCAAATTACGCGCCTCTTACAAGTATATACAGGCCCGTATACCGACCCAACACATCCCTTCCGGTCACGAACGCCACCAGATCAACGCCAGAATGTCTTCCTCCGTCTTCCACCTGCTCAAACTCCCGGGACGAGGAAGTCAGCACTAGCGAATCAGGCGTAGACTTCCAACCCGCGCTAATCGCCCGACAGGGCTAACCCTGAATCGATCTTATCACGATCCCAAGCAAAAGTAACCAGCCCCCTTTCACAGAGACTTCCGGATCGGATTTGACGTATCGAACACTCGCGTGCGAGCTTGAAACCAATTATTACCGATCTCCATACATACATTCCGACGGTCATCGGCGCTCGAATCGAGTCGTTTTAGCAGGGCGATAAATTTTCATCGGCCGAGATCCAGCGGCGATTAACTGGCCTTTCTATTAGCGGGGAGGGCGGCGGCATCGCGGCATCGCGGCATCGCGGCATTGAGATCGGGCTGCGATTCGTCACTCCGCGCCATAAGTCACGTCCGATTAGGGCGGCGAAATAAAGAATAATTACCGGCATCTGGTCGCCTGATAAAATCGAGCGAAAGTGTGTGCCGCGGCTGCGGCCGGCGGCAAAAAGCAGCGGAATCCGCTTCTTCCCGGCGATAGCTGCGGGTTGACAGTGAGAGCCGTGTGCGCTGGCGAGCCAGAGAAGCGTATACGAGCGCGGCTGTCTTTCTGGTTTTCCTGTTGACTAGTATTTGTGGCCATCACTCGTACACACACGCTCGTAGACTAGGTAGGGGCGCGTGGGTGTGTAGATGAGGGAAAGGGTGAGGGTGTGGGCGAGGGTGGCGGTGGCGAGCGATGGTTACGGCGATATATCATCGCACGTCCAAAGTCATAACGTGACGCTCAACACGCGGGCGCATCAGTCATTTAGCCGCAAATGGAATCTGCTTCCTTCCTCTTGCCACGTTTCCGCGCCTTGTACACAGGCATTCTGCGCGGATCGTCGCCATTGTGTGCGGCCAGGCCGGCGTACGAGTGTATACGGTTACTCGTGTGCGTGCCGCTGGCATAACGAGCTTCTGCCCGCCGATTCTGGGGGTGGCAGCCGGAGGGCGAGGGATGGAGATAGAAAACGGGTGGCGCCGGGGGGGTGGGGGTGGATGACAGGGGTGCCCCACCCAAATTCGTAAAACCGTGCACTCGAGTGCAATGCTAATTGATGCGTCTGACCGAGGAATATCAATAACGACGATAACTTCGTTCGCCGAGCGGTTAATATTCCTAGGAGCAACGGGCGCGCGCATAAACTGTGCGAGCAGCTAAAGACGATAAATCAACTATGCGGGGGGGATGATTTTATGTCAATTTGTGGGAAGTACCTGTAGAAGTCGAACAATCACCCTGAGTCCGCGATCGCCGGAGGTACGAACGGGAAGATAAAGGGGGGCCGTTTCAAATCAACAAGTCACGAGTGCCGCGAGGGTTCGGGGTAGTTGAAGGGAGCCATAAGCGAAAGTCAACGAAGGGTAACGCTGAAGAGAAATACTTTCACACAGCCGGAATACGGAGCTCTCGCAACACGAGGAATTCCCACGTACGACCCGGGTACGGCAGCCGGGGAGGCAGGCAGGCAGTGCAGGGGGGGGCTACAGGGGGGGCAGAGGTGCACGCGTACGCTCGAAACTTTCCCTCACCGGCGCGGCGACGGGAATTTTCTCGGCACGTTAAAATTCACATAGAGAGGCGAGGGCCGCCGCGATAGAATCTAAAGATTCGAGGTGGAAAAATTTCGCAAGGACGAAAGGAAGGAAGGAAGGAAGAACGAACGGAAGAGCGAGGGGGGGGGGCGCGTTGAGGGGGGAGGGAAGCGTACGTGACCTCTCGACAAAATCTTATACAGCAGCCGGCACCTGCGCCACGGGGAAAGGAGCCAACACCTGCGAGTGTCTGGAGCGGGCGACCGCAAGAAGAACCCAGGGCCCCGTGTTCGTCGTCTCGCCCTCATCCCCCTCCAGCCCCCCTTTCTCTTCCCCCTGCCACTCTCGCCGCCACGTTCTCCTCTCTTTTTCTTTTCCTCATGTCGGCAACGCCTTTTCTCCTCCACTTAATGGACTTTAACGAGTAGTCCGGGGGATGTGGAAAGCCCGAGGTCGAACCTCTGCGCCCGGGACTGCCGCTCGAATCGACGCGGACCGCGGTTAAATTAGAAAACTCTCGGCCGGCAGCCAGTGCGGCGGCTCGGGGGAATATTTAAATTAGGTGAACGCCCCGCCTAAGCCCGCGCGCTATCCCTAATGAGCTGGATGAGCGATCCTGATTTTTACGCCACCCGACCATCCCTCCCTCTTATATGATTCGACGATTCCGCCCTCTCAAGCTCCGAGACCTTTTTAAACCGTGCTAACGATGATCGACGAATATTCGGCAGGCGCAATGTATGACCTAACTCGATGCACGCCGACCTGGCTTATTAATGGATCGCACTGACGCCAGTAATATCATTGAGTGATGCGAGCGCGCGCCTACAATTTCCATCGTTTCAGTAACCGAAATTGGGGATTAGCGCTTGTAATACAGTTTTGTTTCCGGGGTTCTGCTATTAACTGCGTTAACGCAGCACAATACTGATACGAGGGTCAAGCCATTTTCGGAACCCCACCGCCCTAAACGAAATAACGCATATTCATGTACACGCTGACCCTAATGATTAATAATACAGCGTGAGGTCCGGCGATAATAGTGTTATTGTGCCCGCTCGCAATTACACGCGGGCGCACCAACTATGGAATATTTTGCCGCGCAATAAATAGTTAGAGCTGCTGCATTATCAAGCCATGACCTTAACCGCCGCGAGCATCCCGCCTAATGGAATGGTATTCGGCCACTCCTATGTTTACCAAATTAACACCATCGCATTTAACAACAGCAACAAAATGCAAAGCTCAATTGCAGTACATCCTATCAAGAGTCTTGGCTACAAGTTCACTCTTAGTCGATTGACCCTTGTGCTTTCCAAGGAAATAAGGCCAGCTACTTCTCGTATCCTTAATGCGCCGCCCTCCCCGCTCTCCTTTCATGGTCCAGAGTTCCACCTCCTTAAATCCCGCCGCTCGGATGTCAGGGGCGTAGCCGCGTGTACCTCGGCTATTTTATATTCAGTCGAAAGCATTCATGTTTAATCGCGGAAACGGCGGGCGCGCGATCTACTTCGCCGTAAGAGTTAATCGCACCGCTGGGGGAACGCCGTAAATATTCCCTGAATTTCCTTCCTCGCGTCGGAGGCTACGGGGATTTCTCGGAAACCCTCGGCTACGGAATCACGCGCCGCTCTCGCCGTAGCCCCACGTCCCCGGGCTCAGCCTTCCCGGCTAATCTCGCCCGAAAGATGTTACCTCATCGCTCGAACAATCGGATATTTCGGGCGGCCATTTCTCGTGGGAAGCGGCGAGTGGATGATTATTTATTCCCCGGGAAAAAATACGATACGCTCGGGGCGGCGGTAAGTGATGTCTGTGTCACGTGCGCTCCCGGGTTAAGCGAGCTAAACGATACACAGCGTGAAGAGCGTTTTGTTCCAGTCGCGTAGTATATCACTGAGACATCAGCACGCTGCTCCCGTCGACACCGTCCTGGCTGTTAAGGTACAAAATTAGAGGGAACGGTGGGGGGAGACACCCGGATGTAGCGCGTCGAACTGTCATCGGGCGAGGACCTCGTACAAGCCGGAGCGAGAGGGAACCGCTCGAATGGAGTAAAACCACTCGTCGGGTCTATTTGTGACGGTAGAGCATGCATCTCCATGGGGTGAGTCAGGCACACGCTGCACAAAAGCATCGCCGGCTAACGCACACCCGTGCAGCAATAGCGGCCGATGCGCCCTTTTCCCCGACCACAGGGGAAGATGATACATATAAGCTGGCATTTAAAAAGACCAGTCTAGTCCCGATCCAATAGGAATGAAATATCATTGTTCAGCCGCACTCCAGACTTTAATGCCAAATGTTAGCCTGTCACACGGTGACTAGGTAGCTCTTAGCTCTCGGCGATCGAGCAAAAGAGCAATCCTCCGGTATTTGCGGTGATTAATCGCTACCGCCAAACGTCAATATTCCATTTAAGCCCATCTCTGCATTTCTAATCGTTCGGCTAGGCGCAAGCTCGGAATAACCGCGTTATATCCGATCCCTCAGTCCCTCTGTCTCTCCTCTCGCCCCATCTCCCTCTCAGTCCTTCTCCGTCGAGGCCGCTGCTCCGGGCTCTCGCTTCCCGGCGCTTGCATGCATACGTACGAATCATTGGAGAGGAAAGAAGTCGGCCAGATGTTCGCCGAGCGCATTAATTTGCATAGGCAAACTATAAGGCACTGATACAGACTCGGTTACAGGCGGCCCTGGAAATCCTATCGGTATATTCTCACCCTACCGGATTCGACTTGGCGCTGGCGTCCTCGCGGCGCGACTCTCCTCCACGGCCAACTTCACCGGACTCGGGCAAAACTTTTCTCAAAGACAGCTGCGCCCGGACCTATCGAACCTACGGCCCGCCGCCCTAACTGGCGCCAATTATGTGTGGAGATGATACGAGAGAGCCTCTTCCAAGCCGAGTTCTGCCATCGCTTCTTCTAATACTGACTGCGGAGTTTGTTAAAAACAAGGTCACGACCCCTCGCAATGGAAGAAGAGCGCGTGTTTTTCGTCGAATTAACGACACTCTCTTTGCGTGTCGACGGACGAATATTTCCCAGCGACTGGTACACTGACGCGTGTACGCGGCGGTGATTGCCTCACAAATATTTTCCTATATCATCATGTCCATTTACGAATATCGATATCGGGTCGATGCGTTTTCATTAACTGGTCTCGCGTGGCATCGCCCTATGAGCCTCTGTACCGGTTGGGAAAAAGGCTCGGCCATTAATGGGACGTTTATTTGATGAGTGTACAGTTTGCTGATGACGGTCGATCAATGCCAAAACTAAAGAGTCCGCTCCAAGCTCTTGGCCCGTCCGATGTGCTTCACATTCAGTATTTCCGGTACACATTCGCGATTAATATTCTACTGACCTCCGGCGTCATCGGGTGGTGGAGGGCGGCGGGGAGAGGTGCGATAGCTCGGGGAGGAAAATGTCATCGAGCAATGCGCTGGCTATTCTTAAAGTGGTGGCGGCGGTGGATGTGAAGAAGAAAGAGAGGAGAGGAGGCCCGAATGGCGAAGAGGGCGCGAGTGGCATAAGCGAGGGTAGAACAAACATCGTCGCAGGACCTTTATCAGCCTCCGGGGGCGCGTGGCCGCTAGTTCAACTCGAGAACGACACCAGATATAAGCAACGGATAAGAAAGTTTTGCGGCTCTATGAAAAATGCAACGGCCGAGTTATCGTCGACGTGAATTTTTCATCGGCCCCCAGTCGAGCCACGCTTGCACGTTCCTCCTCTCCTGCTACCGCTGCTGTTGCTCCTACTGTTTTACCCGAGAGTCTCGCCTTCGCCAGCCTTTTTTCCCCGGCGTAAATGCGCCTCACTACCTGCCAAGGTGCACCGGAACCTCCAAAGTGACCGGTGTCGTCCAAGCACAACGGAAGCCGCAAACATCGTGCTTCAAGACGGCCAACTCTCGAAAAGCATGCCGTTGAGGAGTATGCGGCCACCGTGTATATGCTTTAGGGAGAGCAATACACCGCTGCCCATCCGAGGAATTCCTAGCTATTGCGGAAGAATGCTGGCGCCCGAAAAAAGCCCAGAGAACGAGGTCACGAAATATTTTTTCCACCATTCATCGAGCACGCCTGCCCATACTGCTCTCGTGCGCATTCATACTCGAGCAATTCATACGCGGAATTCGAACCTACCAGATACTAAGTATCGGTCGTTGGAGTCATTTGTGAAATAGATCGAGAGGTTGTAATGGGGACGCTGATAAAGGAGCCACTCCGGTTGGTGAGCAACGGAATTCCGTTGCAGAGAGGTCGTGATCCATCGTGAGAGCTAAATCTACTGTTCCTTAATTTCGTAATTGCTCGTGAAGCAAATGCGCCCTGCCGAACAACCCGGCGGGCGTTATCAATGGACAAGCTGTTAATTAAGTTAGCCAGCGTGTCTGCCGCGCAAGATAACACGATTCGAGCGAGCGGTGACACGAAAACGCGTGTAAGCGGCCGATAAAGCGCACGCGGCTCTCACGAAAGAGATTGGAAAATCATGCCGGGGCCCTAATTGATAATGGCGGCCCAAATACCGGCGATACAGCCAACCCAGGCAGAGTTCTCCCATGAATTTATAACATTTGCCAGCTTCCCCGCAGCCGGGCGGGGAGAAGCCCGCAAAGCTACAACTCATTTTACCCCTTATTCAGCCGAGCATAAATTCACTGGCTCCGAGAGCGGCCGTATAGATTTAGGAGCTTCGACACGAATTCAAGGAGTGAATGAGGCAAAGAATCCAGCAGGAGGATTGCGCCTTGGCCCGTTGGCGCGTTGGCGCGTACAGGAGAGGAGAGACCCAAAGAGAGAGAGAAAGGGAGAGAGATTTGTCGCGACGACTGGAGATTGGAAGCGCGCAAAGTGAGGTCGTGGAGGCAGAGATATGGAAGGTTCGAAGAGCGGATAGAAGGAATTCTGCGGAGCGTGGATGGGATAAGTTATCCTTTTGTCTCGGCATGCGCACAGACATTATTTCGTACGTCGCAGGACACTTGGAGCAATGAGGACGTCCTGTCCGCTACACCGGCCGAATCCATAACGAGGCCTTATCTGTCTTAGTCCACCACCATATCCCGCCCGGACTTTTTCCATCGGCCGTCCTCTCTTCCGCCCTCGCCGCTCTATCATCCTCTTTCCTCTTCCGCTCTCGCTACCTCCTCCGAACACGTGTTCCGCCCGGAATTAGACCACTCGTCGCGACAAATCTTACGACGACGATCGTCACTCGAGATAACATAAAACATCCCTGAAATACGTTATTAGTATATTCTCGAATCGGGACGAGGGGAAACAACCCCCGCTGGAACCGTCGAGGTAATAGCAAGAAGCGTTAGAAAAATGAGGCAACGGCCACGGATTCGCAATTGCATCGCCGGCATCGTCGGCAGTGTTGCAGATATGATGCGGATGGCCGGTGGTAACGCACCCCACGCGGTGATTACACCGCGTGATTTCGCGCAGATTGGACGAGTGATTAATTTTTGCGGACAATCCGGCGACACATACGGCTACGCGTTAAGCACCCCAGGAGCACGAGTGCCTTGGGCCGCGGGCGTACCCTCGCTCGCTCGCTTTTTCGAGCCCCCGCATACACATCAACAGAGAGAGAGAGAGGGAGAGAAAAGCGCTCGCGCGGCATCCCCGTAAGGATATTTTAATTCCAGCCGCGGCGGCCAGCAGCGGTTTGAAACGGTTATTAATTCGCGTGTCGTGAAGGGTGGTCGCGGATGGAGAATCAGAAAGGGACGCGGTCCCGACAGAGTATGTGCGCCACCCGAACGCAAGAGGGAGAAAGGGGGGCTCGTCCACACTCGGCTCATCCGTGAGGGACGGAGAGAGGCATGCGAGCCTCGTAAAAACAACCCCATTGTTATCGCCGTCCCGCAGCTCGTTTTGCAGTGGACGGCACTCGAATGGAGAGACGGGCAGAAAGAAACGAGAGACAGAAATTTCGCGTGCGCATCGCCGGCTCTCTCTCTCTCTCTCTCCCTCTCTCTCTCCTCCCACATCCACACACACTCTCTTCCATCACGAGCGTCATCTCGACGAGCCTCTACATACACGCGTACCCACACGCACCAGCCCTCGGAGGACCCACACTGCGACGCTTTCTCGTTACACGCACCTGCCAAATGGAGTATCACGACAGCGCACCGGCGCATGCAAAAGGCATCGCGCACGTACGATAACTCGCGGGAGCAGGCCGCTTAAAAAGATTACATTAGTCTCGAGGGGATTTGTATAGCAAAGGTTGCAACTGTGTCACTTACGAGAAGACTGAGCACGAACGCTGACTATTCGCTGGTTCAGTCGATGTAACAAATATGTATGCCAGCGTGGCGTTTAAATAATGCTCGGCGACACCGGGCGAGAAGCCTTCAGTGCGAATTGTCAGTCGAGAAAGCCTCGCATGAATAAATCTCGGAAGTCCCGCAAGCGGCACCAGTCACTGGGAAATAGTGCTGATCGGGATTTGCGCGGGGTGAGAGCCCAGTAGTACACTCTGTGCATTGAAATACTCGATGCACCCTTCAACCCTATGGGGATGTGTTTCGCCAGGCTCGCGGGAGTGCGATTCTTTTACATTGATTAATGCGCGCGGCCACCCCCGTCGATTTTCTACCATGCTGCGAGAGCGTGTCTCCTCCCGCTCCTCCGCCTCCTTTTTCCATAGGGGAAGAAGACAGGACTGGTATATCGCGGCGACGGACTCATCTGCGATTTTATGCCTCGTTTGAAGGCGCGCACCGCACCGTCTACCCGGCGCTTCGTAACTCGCACCCTCCGAAAGCGGAGAGCCAGGCCGAGCCGGGCCGGGAGCCACCCTCCTGCTAGGAGAAAGGCGCTAGGCGAAAATCACAGACCACGGCACCCGAAGGGAATGGTCTATTTGGTATTTAAATAAGCGGCGTACGTGTATGCTTGCGTCAGCGGGCCGCGCCACACAGGACAAGCTCTCACTGGGCTTTTCTTGGCGAGGGTGAAAAGGGAGGCTGGCTGGGCTGGGGGACCGGTCGCCCCGACCCTTGGATATTTATCGCGAGAGCCAAAGGGTACGCTCAATTAGACCCTCCGCGGTAAATACGCCCAATGACAGTATGATGAAAATCATAATAAACACGCGGCCACCCTGTGTGTTTGCACTCGAGCTAGATCGCCGAGTTTAATAAATTGCGATTCTAGGCCGGGCTGGAGAAGGGCGAAGGGCGAAGGGAGAAGAGCCTCTGGTCGTTAAGGCAAAGTAACGAAGGAGCGAAGAACAATCTCATAGTTCGAACTCGGGAGTGTCGCAAGTTACGTTTGATAAGCAAAGTTTCTACGAGGGCCAAGAGTTCTCCGGTAGACAATAACCGAGGTAGAAGGCGGCCGGACATACCTGTGTAGAGGAGAGGAGTGTAATAAAAAGAAAGTAGAGAAGTACATACACAATTTAGCCCCGGACCTCGATTTATCAGCGATCGGGGAACGCGGAAGGGAGCGAGGGGGGAGCGGCAATTGTATTGGATCTTAATTCAGCGGGGCTTTCCCCGATAACGCGAGTCCTTGAAAATAAAGTTGCTAGCTTCTCCGGGGACGAGACGACCGAGTCAATATTGTCTTCGTGCACTAAACGCGCCAAAGTACGCTCTGCCGGGGGGGTGAGTGGTATCGCGCGGGAAACTTTATATATCTCGGTGCGCACTTCCGAACAAACTTGACGGGATCTAACAATAAGGTAAAGTTGCGCCTCTCCGCCAGCTTCGCCGCTCTATTGTCCCGAGATAAATACGCTCGCGCGGCCCTGATCGGCTGGACCGTCGAGCGGAAATAAAGTTGCGCCCGTGCGAAATCTGCGGAATCCGAGTGTCGTGATATCGATACACTCGACACATAGGTCGGCGCGAGGGAGCCGCCGCGCCGCTCTATAAACTTGCCGCGAAGGTGAAGACATTACTTTCACGGGCGGAGCTCGTGTGTGGCGGGGGCGGCGAGAAATGCCGGCAAGAAAAGAATGGCAAGTTAAAGTCGCCAGTGGGCACGTTAGCCTCGGCAACAGAGACGATTCGCTATGATACTCTGGCGATGTAAGTGGGCGCCGACTATGTGCCAGCTATTACCGGCTCCTCCAAATGACTGGCTTCCGCACAAAGAGGGAAATCTGAAAAGACTTTTGAGCAGCTAAGGTGCAGGGGAGCAACCGCCGCTCGAAATAGTAGTAGTCGGGCAAGAGCCGGTGTATACCGGTTCCAGGACTGTGTGTCGACGGCTATACAGACTTCACTCCGATAAAATCTAATGGAACGCTTGAGAGGGAAGCCGAGAGAGAATTCCACCGAGGAAAGGAAAATTACAGATTCCGTACCCTATATTTTTTCCTGGGCGGGCGCCCGATGTTCAATCGTTTATTGATGCCGTCCAATTTATGAGTCTATTCTATTTACCCCCAAGGGCTGTTTCCTCTGAAACGTTATCGTCCGCCGGCCGAAAGCCCAGGCTGACTTTCAACCAACCCCTTTCAAACTTCAACAAACAACGCGCTCTTTCGCCGACCTTTGATAGGGGAGTTAGACAAATATTTTGCAACCAACTACAAAAGCTCCACTCTGATTACGCGGTTAGGCGGAATCTTCGAATGGCCATGCAGAGAGTACGCTCCATGCTCTCCTTTAAGAGACTAGAAGAATGACTTGTTCAAAAATCAAAACTATATTCGCACCGAACAAAAGTCCTTAGCAGAAACACCAAGGGACTTCAAAGGGGAGCTTAATAATAACTTGCACCGACTCTCTCGAGCATTCCCACGCGTCCTAATGGCGTGCGTGTCAGGTCGTTAGTATTGAAAAATAGCTGGTGTGCTTTTGAGAAATAGCCGCAGTGGCGCGCGCGCGCGCGCGTTCAACAAGTAACGCGTCCAGTGTCTCCCGGCATTCTGCGTTAAGAACATAAATTAAACTTGGCCGGAGAATATACCCGCATGGGTGTATCGCGAGCGTGCGCGCTCCTTTGTCAAACGTCTCTCGGGCACGGCTCGCTGGCGTGTCGTTCACATTAGCCTCTTTACGATCGATTAATTCCTCGTCCGCGGCACAAAACACGCGGCGCTCTGTGTGTGAACAATCTATAAAGTCGCCCCGCTTGGTTGTACGCTCGCAGCGCGGCCAGACCAGGCCGTCGGTGCCCCGTGAACACCGGCCGCTTTGTCGGGGGTTTGCGAGCCAAGCGCCGGATAAAAAACCCCTTTGGAAAAAAGATCGGCTCTCGATACCGGCAATGCCGCCTCCCGAGCGAAACCGCCCCAATCGCCGGCGCTCGCTAAGCAATTCCATTTGGAGGATGGCTCGCCGAGATTTCGCGTGATAACGACTTCCCCGGCCAGGTACCAGAGACCCCTGCCTGCCTGGCTCTGCCCTATACGTGGCGCCCCAGTGTACGGGGATTATTGCGCCAGTTCGTTAGCGCCGCTATCGCTCCAATCGCCGTTATAGTTGAGAATAGCGCTAAACATTCGTCGACCTTTTCATCCTTTTCGAGATAGCAAAGGCGCGCGCTCGTGCTACTCGCTTCTCTCTCTCTCTCCCTCTCTCTCTCTCTCTCGAGCCCTTTCCATCGAGGGATTTCAAAGCCGAATCCTTGAGCTTAGCAACGACTCGACGGTGAATAGCGACGCGGAAAATGTCTCGATTAATTTATTAAAGGGAAAGACCGTCAAAGGAGGTGGGGTGGGTGGCAAGAAGAAGAAAGTCGTCGGTGGAAATCTGCCGGGGGGTTTGAGAGGGATCAACACCCTCGGAATCGCTCGAGTATTTGTATGGAAGAGGGAGGGCAGAGCTCTCCTCGCTATGCAAACGGCGGCAGTGTAGCGCGCGAGAGCTAGCTCGCCCCGCTGCCAGGCTAGTTAACCGAGTGTGTAATTAAGACGTTTGTCAAATTCATATCGCGCGGCCAATTTGACGGGAACGATGTCGCAGCCGCGCACGCAGCGCCCAGCGATTAGCGGATTAACGATTCTGGCCGGCGGACTAATGAAAATGTACAGTTAAATTAGCATGCTGCCGGAGGGCCGCTTGGGCCTGGGGCCAACCGTCAAATTTACGGGCCAATGATTCAGCCGCGCAAAGTTGAGGCGGAATTGCCGGCCGAGCAAGATATATGTGCGCGCGAGATACATTTAACGGCTGCCTGCTCTCCCCCGCGTTACACTTGCCGCTCTCGGCCAAACAGTTGTCACTCTATGCGCGAACAACACATATCTCTGCGTATGCGCCGGAATATGTCAAACTTACTTTAACTCGTTCACCCCGCTGAGGAGAATCCAGCGACGATCCGTGCTTCTCCCGGCGTCCGGCACTGGCTGCTTCCCGCTCCAGTACACAAAGATCGCCGAGCCACAGTAAAACACCAAAATAACGCGATGCACAGTATCGGCACCGGAGGAATCCGGCGATCGTTCCTCGACGAGTAATCGATACACTTGGTTGGGTCCCCAAAGCGTGGCAAACCGTGGGACTACTTCTCAACCTCTGTCCCCCTCTTTGGTTCGAGGCTATGGCCTGACTTACTTGAGGAGGCACAGCGGGCAACTTGCCTCGCGATCCTACAATCCAGCGCGGCGAGAACTCTTTAGTCGAAACAATGAACCGCGCCGCACTCGGAACTCACGCTCCACACACTCGAGAGTTGGCCACTGTGTCCAGATAGTCGACTGGCGCGAGCGCGATTACCGATCCGATCTTCGAAGGGCGCGTGGTAGCCGGTGCGTGACCTCTCTCACGTGGTAGCGCGCGGCTTCTTTCCGCAAGGGCGTGCACATCGATTGTCGATCGCGCTCGAGCCTATCACAGATCGACCAGCGCGAGGTTCACACTCTAATGCTGACTAGCGTCAGCGACTGCACCGGCGATAGATCGACAGGGTTGTCGAGTGGCGAGTGTATCGGGATCGTCAAGAGTTGGTTGGTGGTGCAGGTGCTCGCACGTTGACCCTCTAATATCAAGTGCACGGCGAGGAGGAGAAGAAAGAAAGATAGGGAAAGAGAGGAACGAGCGAGGCGACGACGGTCGCGTGGTATCGATTCGTGGCCGTGGAAAGCCGGCTGGCCGAACGTGTGAAAGAGCGTGGGTTTTTCTCTGCTTCCCAGTGCGGCCTCTTGCCCTCATCCACACTCTTGTTGGCTGGCGAGGTGGTCGCTGGGATTCATGAATCTGGCCGGCTCCTACTTGTCCACGAGTCACTGTCAGCCAGCGAAAGTGCGAGTCCTCCTGGTGCTCTTTTCCCCCGGTGTGTTTACCACCGATCGGCTTTTCCCTCGCCGAGCGATTCCCCGCCGAGACACGGTGCTCCACTGATTGTGCGGGCTCTGAGTACGCGACGAGATCGAGCGAGTGTTGAGAGAGCGGCTTCTCTTACGCGAGAGAGCTCGGGTTAGAGGCGAGAGACAGACAACGTGCGCACCGAGAGCGGTACAGAGACGAACAACGGAAGACAGACGCGTCTCCCTCGAACGTCCGGGTCGGACTGAACGGGAGCGAACGCTGCGGGGCGCTCGGGAGGCCCGCGAGAGTTGCTCGAGGTACCGACACCCCCCACTCGGAGGAGCCACGCTTCGGCTTTCCCAACCCTTGTCGTGTGCCCTTCCAGCCCCGTACCGGCACCCTCTCACCCACACCGACGCCCGTCCGCTATTTCTCGCTTTCTCCTCCTTCTTTCTCTCTTCTCTCTTCTCTCTTCCCTTCCGTTCTATTCTGGTCGCATCGCACGTCTTCTCGCCGCGCATCTCGCTGTTGACTACTTTTCTCGCTTACTTCGGTCTCATAAGGCTCCTCTATAGTATGTACACCACCGGTGCAGTACATCGCCACACGCCCTCTCGAGCAATGCTCTACTACCGGCCAACCCTTTACTCACGTTCTTCCACTGCCATCGCCCTTGGAATACCTTCCCTTCTTTCGTTCAGCCCTCGTCCCTTTCTCTGCCACCCTTTTCTTCTTACCTGCGCGCGAGCTCCAAGCCTGTTTAGTCACACGCAATCCATCAGCGTCGATGAACTTTGCAAATGATTGATCATAATAGGTCAATTGGTACTTGGAAATAGTATTGAAGAATGCTCCAATCTGTTTTGAAGGAAAGTCTTTTCTCCTGCGATTCTTATGACGACAAGCGTATAATCTGCTTATTTCTTACAGGCAAGGGGCACTCGTACATTTGAGCAGCGGAATGTTTATATATGCCGCTCGTCTGGAAAAAGGCGGAGGAGTCAGCTCCGGAAGCGAGTGCGTTCCCAATACATGGGTTATTGTGAGAGAGGGCAGTGCGAGCATCGAAATCCTCCAATCGCATAATGGAAGTATGAATATAGGTATGTACATATACGTAGTATATCAGCTAGGTTAAAGATGAACAAATCAAGTGCGCCGACGGATGAATCGCGAGCGGCGACATTGGCTCGGCTGAAATGGCGAGCGAGAGGAATCTTGCGGGTCTCGATCAAAAAAGAAATATGGATCTTCCGGGAAAAAAGAGCCCGAGGGAATCCGATAGTATCGGGCGGCGGTGCGCACGGAGCCTCGCAACGTTATCTCTCATTCAAACTACCCCGGTATCCCCGCAAACCTGTCTTAATCTTCTTCCGTTCGTCTCGCACGGGGGGTAGTTAATTGCCAGATAAATCTATCCGGAGGCAGAGCTCGACGCTGTCGGGGCCGAGGCAGGCAACTAAAAGCAAACTAACTGAACAATGTATCTCGCCTGATACGCGTATACCTTACAATGGAGCATCCAGTACTCCTCCAATGGCAAGGAAGCCGAGGGCTCCGAGCTTCGGAGACTTGAAGAACGAACCAAGTCGAACAACACGGACGGACAAGAGCTTCTTCTCGCCGGGCGGGCGGCAAGAAGGCAGCCATAATTATTTGTATCTCGTTGGAGGAATTGAACGGATATTGGAAAGGTGAGGCACAGAAAAATCGGAGGACCAGCGCCCGGCCAATGCGAGGGGCAGGGGGCCCCCCGTCTGAAAGAGAGAAACGCCGGTGAGGGAAAGACTTTAAAACCGAACGGCAATTCAGAGGTCAAAGGCATCGGCGGCGAGGAGTAGAGGATATCGACACACCGTGAGAGGACTGCGGCCGATAGGGTGAAAATACGTTGTACCTTCTTGGGTGCGTCGTTGCAAGCCCCCACCGCCCACCCTCTGGCTTCCTCGCTCACGAAATAAAAACTTCAGCAGCCGGCGTGAGAAGGCAGGATTGAAACTGCTCGCAAATACTCCCGCGATATTCTCTTGTCTCTCGATACTCCGATGGCGATTGCGACGACGCGACGGTTACGGCTCTGTCCCGCCCGCCAAACTGTAGACCTAGACGTCCTAGATCATTCTCGACATACCTGACCACGAAATACGGCCAGACATTTCTCTTTTCGAGATCAGGTATGCTTTGCCGAGATTCATAAAGCCTCCACTCCCCCTTGGCCCGTCTTGGAGGCTCGGCCGCGGAATATCTTCGATATTATTCAAACCAGGCTACTCTACCTGGGGCTCGATCGACTTGCGGGAGAACTTCAATGTTAAGTGAAGGACTTTCTCCCCGCTGCCATTAATCAAAGTACGAGTAAACGCGACGTGAAATCTAAAGCTCGCCGGATGATAAAAGAGAAACAGGATTTGTGTAACGAAAGCTGCAGATAGAATCGCGAGATCCGGAAGCAGGCAAATATTTGTTTGAGCCCCGTGTGCCTTAGTATTCGACGTCTATTTACAGGGCGCGGTATAAAAGGTAAAAATACAAATCGATAAGGAAGCCGTTCGGGGCTTTAGTCGGCGTGGTAGTGTGGAGGAGGTCCCGGTAGCATCCGCCCGGTGTGCCGGGAGTACCTCAATTTCCTCCGAGACAAGACAACAGTTTCCCCGGGCGGAATGGCCGGCTAGTTTTTCCAGCTCATTTAGCAAGATTGAAAACACAGAAGTGGCGCGCGTTCTGTCGCGGCAGCTCCCAGGAAGAATAGAACGCGCGCGCGGGCGCGCGCGCTATGCTTCTCACGTGGCGGCGGAGGCTAAAAAATGGTAATCCGCTCGTTTCCACGGGAAGAAAAGCTTGGCTTTCCCGCGGGTGCGTGAAAACCCGGGGCAAACCAACCACGATTTTCTCCTTTCCGACGCGATCCCTGCAACCCTCTGTCTGAGAGGTGGTCCTTTTATCAGTTTTTCCCCGAGAATTCGATGAAAGGGGACGGCCGGCTGGACCGCCCTTGTCGAATAATAAGATATTTCACGTTAGAGATCTAACGTTCCGGCCGATCGCCCCCGGCGCATATCTCACATTGGCAAGCCACTCTCCGCTGCGAATTTAATTCGATCGCTCAAATGCAAATGCCGCCTCTCGGACATTTGAGCATACGTTGTGCCGTTGATGTATGCTTACTTACGTAACGAATACTCGAGTCGACGGGGTGACTGCTATGGCTGCTACCCTCTTACCGAGCCACGAATTCCATGTATTCCTAACGGCCAAGGCAATCCTGAAATGGCAGTTTATCGATACTACAAATTGAAGTATTCCTATTACACCCACACTTCCCTATAGCTACCGCGCTCGGAAAAGCCTCGGAGGAAATTGTTAAGAGGCATTTCGAGCGAGCGAGCCGGCCTGCCCGCCCCGCGCACCCAGTTAAAACATTAAGCAATCCTCGAAGGAAACGTCGGGTCAGCATCGGGAAAAAGTAGACCAGCACTTAAATATCCCGTGAATGGGAACATTGAGAGCATCCTTTAGCAGAATAGAATCTCGCATGCCGTGGGAAATTCAAGGAGCGCATGAAAATGCAGTGGAACTCGGGGAATGAGAATTTTATGGGCAAAGAGAGGGCGGCTCTCTCTCTCTCTCTCTCCCCCCGTCGGAATTCAACGTGGCCTCCTGTCGACCAATGCACTTGGAAAACATTTGACAAGCTCACCACTGTTATAGCTGGCCTCGATAATCTAGAATCTAGATAGAACTGGTTGAGTAAATACGAGCGTGTTGCGTGCATAACTATCGAAGGGACTATAACTCGTCTTTCAAATGTACCTAAGTGGCATATAGGCTGCCGACGAGCGTCCATCCGCTCGTGGATACCACACGTACATGGACCGACGAGGACGGCAGTTGAGCAGCGGACTAATTTTTTAAAATATCAAAGCCCACCCCGATTGGCGGAAGGAACGGCAATGGAAGGGCCGCTATCGGAAGGAAATCAAGTACATACATATACTATACATATATCCCGACGGCAGGGCAGGAAGTGGAACTTTCTAAAGGAACCAATTCCCGATAGCGATTCAACAATGACGTATTCCTCCTCGAAGGCTATACGCGGGAATCAGGGGTTGGAAGAGGGTTGGCGGGGGGGCGGATGGGTTATGCGGAGCCTAGAGGAGGCGAGTAGACGTCGGGGAGACGACAGAGAGACATACTATATGTAGAGAAGAGGGCGCACCAGCCTGGCAGGCAGGGGCTTTTCGGGCGCGCGTTTGTTCCAGGAGCACACACCGCAACACGAGTTACGGATAATAACGGCGGGCTATCCAGCAGCAACCGGAGTCAAACCGCAACCCATCGACATACGCCGCACGTATCGTCCGTGCACATGCATACGTACGTGCGGGTGAGTCCCACACGGGCCGCACCGTCCTCCCGGCTCCTCCGCATACATCCACACGGCCATTTGCTCGATCGCATACGTACACCTTGAAAGGGCAGCCGGCAACGGCCAAAACTGCATGCCCACCTCTCCAGACACGCATACACCGCCGCGGTTTATGTACACTAGCCGCATCGGCACACGGCCTGCCCTCGCCTTCTCCATGTGCACGGGGGTACACATGCTCTGGGAAAACTTTGCATTGCATACTAGCGTCGCCACCGCCGCCGTCGCCGCCGCTCTCTGCAGTGAGTAGTGCCGCGACTATCGTTTGTGTACGTACAGGTAAACGTTTCGCGGATATATGCCTGCAACGGGAGATAGGTGGGCGAGAAACCGCCACCGTGTGCGCACACCGAGCCGCCGCCGCCCCGCGCCTTGTGTGTATTGTACCGGCTAAGACAATGCCAAACTGTTATGAAGACGCGCGGGAGATTGTAGTATTGGGGATATCAAGCCGCGCCGTGCAAGTTCCCTCTGTGGCTGGCCCAGCGCCCTGCATTATGCATGCTTAGCACTCCCGTAACAAGAATAATCCCCGAGTTTAAGGCGACGCTTTTTTCTCTTGGTACACTTGTTTAACCTTGTCCGCTGGCTGGTTCGCTGGTCTAGTATTGCTGTGGCTTTAAACCGGTGGTACTGTGTTCGCACTCTCGTGGATATTAGCGAACGCAATCTGTTTCCCAGTTCATCCGTGTGTGGTTATTAATCGTCAGTGAAAGCAGAAACTGAAGCAATCATTATATTGGACAGGGAAGCCTTTAACCCGTGGAAATGAGCAAGTGAGTCTCGGGTATCACTGATGCAATGTCTCTGGCAAGGAAATCTATCGGAAAGGGTTGTCCGGGACTTGGATTCATTAAATTAATATTGGAATAATGACGCGGCATCCGTGGTGTTGGCGTAATTTTGATTTTTTTCCTATATTTTGTCAATTACCAGGATTATACTTTCAGCGGCCTATGGTAATCAGAGTAGCGAGGAACTTTCATAAATTCCCATTGAACTCGGTGGCGGCGTGGCGGCACGCATACCGCGCTCAACGCTCAACAGTGCCGCGGCAGGGCAACGGGATTAAATTTCGGAAAATGTTCGCATATAATCTGTCAGGCGTCCGGTGCCCGGCGCCGGGAACATTGGAAATTTATGTAGCTTTTGTAAAATTCGCCCCGTCGAATTTCCCAGATTAAAGCAAACATCGAGAATGCTTAAGCGGCGATGTGTCTAACCGTACGTGTTAATACCGGGCTATGTATGCGCAATCATAGTGGCGAGAATATAGCCATATGTACAAATGAAAATTGTACAGATATATTGCGTATATAGGCCGGGACTCCCCGGTATCCCATTACACGTATGTAATACATGCGCTCAGCCGTATGTGCACAGGCGGAGTGTGGCCGCTCACCAACATTAGCGCGTAGATGCCCTCGAATGCAACTATGTATGCAGCGATCGGCACGAGACAGCAGGGACGTCGCATCCTCCCCTGGGACGTATTACACATACATGCACCAAACCATTCGAATTACCTCTCTCGCTCCCCCTCCCTCCCTTTCTCGCTCTCTCCCTTTAAGATAAAAGAGGCTTTTCCCGCTACTCGAGGTGATTGATAAATAATACGATTTCCTTCGCTACGCTATCCAACCCCACACCCTCTCTCGCTCCCTCTCTCTCTCGAGCAACGGCACCGTGCACCGATAGATTATCCACAATTTTCACGTCTCTTCGTCGCGCAGGAAATCGTGAGAATGCAATTTGTGCCGTCATTGCAGAGAACGGCAACCCCCCTGGTATATCTTTCTCGTCGGCACGTTTACCCCCTGCGACGTTACATCATACGTTCTATTATATATCCGTTATGCATGACTGTATGGGGCTATTGTGGCTGACAGAAGAGCGAGCTGAGACTTTGATAGCTTCAATTCTCGATCGTCATGAAGCGCAGTATTGGGTCAGCGTTCTCGCTCGATTTGATGCAGGACCTGCTGTTTGCCAGGGCGAAGCCCGTTTTTTAAGACTCATTGTGTAATTGTCCCGGCTCGGCAATGGGTCACGAATGCTCGTGGGTGGAACGCGAATTGACATGCGACAACTGGCATCGAGAAGGCGAGCGGCGGCTACCGGCGGAAATAGTCACACGTCGAGCGGGCTTGGAAGGAAAAAGAGGAGGAAGGTGCCGATAGAGAGTACATAAACCGTGCGAGGCGAGCAGGCAGATTCTTTTCCGGGCTGTGTGCGAGGTTTCCCGTATGTTTTCGTAAAAGAGAGAGCCGCGCTGCGGCGGGCGATCGAACAAACAGTCTGCAAATCTTACCCCGGCTACGTGACATAATTTTCCGTGACGAGATTGCCGATGTTTATAGATCGGGCGGGCAGCTACCGGCGGTCGCGTATTCTCCACCCCCATTCCGTGAATTCGAGCGAGTGGCCGGCGATGCGACGTGTTTTCCAGGATGTACCGATAATAGTGTTTGAGGCCGACATTCAAAGCGAACGAAATTGGAAAGCGTGCGCGCGCGCGCGCTTGCTGACGTCAAACAACGAATCCTCCCAACTATTCTCAATAATGTTGCGCGGAAATCGTTGCCACCTGGCGGCATTAAACGTAGTTATACACCAGTGCAAATCCAATCGAGTGTCGAGCGCTGCAGCTTGCCATTGCGGAACACTGAATCAACTTGCTCGCTACAGTGGCACTGGTCGCGGCTACAAAAATTACGCCGACCACCCCCGCTGGACCGAGGCCGATACCAGGTCGATTCGTTCACCCTGAAATGCTCCAATCATCCATTGAAACCAGATGCAAGCTCGTTTGCCAACAGAAAATGTCTCTGAAGTGATGAAGCCTGAAGCCTTCGGCTTGCGGCTGCAGGTGGTAGCCGAGAGGAAGCTTCTTTCCCGGGGTCTTGTATGCACGACCTCATAGCGGTACACCTTGCCGATGTTTGTCCATTGTGGATGAGGCTGTAGACACGAGCGGGGTACGTGCTGAAAGCCGTAGTTGCTCTTATGTTTCGCATACTCCGACCGAGAACGCTAGGCGTTCGTCGATTTTGGGCTGTGCACGTGGAAAAGACAGGATGCACACCTAGAACGCGCTCTGACTCCTGGCTAACATCGCCGCGTGTACGTAGGTGGAATCGCGCAGGAGAAGCTCGGGGATGAGGTCGTTCAGAAAGAGGTGTATTCCATTAATGGCACTACAGAGAGTTCGTCGGCGATGCAAGGCTTCAACACGTAAAAGCGAACTAAAGTCGTCTTCCTGATCTTCAGGGAGCAAGCAACTTTGGCGAAGCAAACTCCTCCTTAAGACATAGAGGAGAGCGGGTTCCTCGGATCCTCCGCACACCCACGCCATGCCATCCGAGAGGATCACGGACCCTCGAATTTCCACGATCAAAGTGAATTAGAGGCCGCCATTTTAATTTTCAAGTATTAATAAGCTGGCAATATGCGTCTCGCCCCGCTCGAACCTAGTGAACGCTCTCCTTTTCGAGGTCCCAGTTAAATGCGCTGATTTTATGGCGAATAATTTTACATCGCGCCGATGGAAGCGCGCTCGTAAGTTTTTAAAGGGAGCCGCGGTGCTTTTTTAAGGGCGGCACGTAAGCTTACAAATTCGTCTCCCCCGCAATGTAATCAATACTAGTATTTGGTTGTACAGCTGCGCAGAGTCGATCATTAAAAAGAAAACGGTCGGCCATCCTCGTCCCGCTACAGGGTCGGGGCCGCGCGAGATAGAGCGAGCGGCGCGAGCACAAAAAATATCGCTGGAAGAAGAAGTTGATTCAGAGGGGAGAAACTCCCAGCTACGTAGAAGGAATTTAAAGCGATTCCCTCTGACGGAGCTCCCAGCTATCTATAGTTACATGTTCCACCGTGTGTGTCACACCAGTCCAGCTATCCTCATCAGCGAACCAACCGGGCAATGGAAAAAAATTGCAGATTTATTCGAATAAATTAATACTCGTGAAGGAAGATCGTGGCGCGAGGTAGTGGGAAAAAGCATAGTATAAAAGTGGCACATTGCCTCGTGGATGTAGAGTCCGAGCGATACCTATGCGGCCGAGCCGAAAATTGGGTCCACGTCGTTATCCAGGGCGCATTATCAACGCAAAAATGAAGTACTCGCTGACCCCGTCGGCGATGGAAATTACTCGGGAATCCGTTTATTCTAATGGGAATTGGAGAGCGGCACCCTGAAAGAATAGAATCGAGGTGTCCACCGGCGGGCATGGGGCATAGGGCATAGTGTACCGCGGCGCGGTACGTGTGGCGTCTGGGTGTCGAAAGGGGGTGGGAAAGTAGGGGGGCGATCCAGCTTCTCCTCGTCGAGAAAGGACAAAGTAGCGGCAAGTAGCAAGCACTACCGGGTCGCGGTAAACTACATCAGCGACCTTGAGTAGCGTGTTAATTCACATCGTAATTTACCGGCGGCACTCGCCGGCACCGCTGCTCTCCCTGTCCCCCAAATTGCGAAACTTTCTTACGGCAGTGCGAGCGGAGAATTAGTTTCTCGTTAACGAAGTTTACGCTTACGCTTATGCCCTGCCGTGGTGTATACGGTGGAGGGCCACCGCCGCCACCGCCACCACCCCCGTACGTACGCTCGGGCATGGGGGGGTACTCCTTGCGGGGATATATTTGCCCGCCTGCCTGGCTCTTTCTCTCCTCCGGCATCGCATCCACCTCTCACCCCGGCGCACTCTCGAGAGCACATATACCTCGAGGGGCTCCCTCCTTTTTTCCGGGGCTCCTTCCACCCTTGGCCAGGACGAAGCGGTGTCGGCAGGATAAGCGTCGAAAATATGGCGCGCCGCTAAACACGGGGCGTCGTTAACACCTGCTCCATCCCGTCGGAATTATCCGCGCCCTTCGACAGTCACCCCGGAGCCTCCAGCTCCAGCATGCATTTACGTACCCACCACCCTCTATTTGACAATGGTGCGCAGCAGCCTGGACCCGCATTTTTTATCCCTAAATGTAATGCCCCGGGAAAATATAAATTCAGGCTTTAGTCAATGCGCGCGCGGCTGGCCCGATTATCCCGACAGGTTCGCCCGTGTTAACGCTCCCTTTCCCGGTGATGGACCGGCGGAATTTATTCGCGAACGCTGCCCTGCGCTTCCTATTATAATTTGGATAATTTGTAATCTTTACGCAGGCCCCGGCGAGCCAAACATTTTTCGCCATTAATGAAAATGAAGCGGCCCTAGTGCACGCAATTACTCACTGCTACAGGTGGAATTGCCCGCCGATAATGGAGCCCCCCGTCGATATCTGCATTTTTGCGGAATGCAGCCATTACACCCGTGTATTGTCAAAGCGCGCTTTAGCTCGCGGGAAATTTCGTTATTGTACCGAAATTTCGGAGAAATTCGAGAGGAGCTGCGATATGGACGAATGTTCGATAGGGCGGTCGGCATCGATTTCGGGATAGAGCAGAGATGAATGGAACTTGGCGATCGTTTTATTGAAAATGTCGCAGTTAGCAATAAATGTAGGTCAGTGTGGCCTCCTCTGCGAGGTTCTGCCGCACATAGTTTGGCCCGTGTCAAAAACAATACCGTAATAACAACGAAAGGAGAGCGCGCGCAGAGAGCGCGACCTCCGCTCGAAAGGCTGGACAAGAGGCTTCAAAGTCCAAGTGCAAATCTGGGTCAACCATCTCTCGCGCCCGAGCATAATATGGCAATCGCCACGATTGGATATTACATCGATATCGAGTAGATATTCAAATACAAGTGGATCAACGGTATGCCACCAGGAGTAGACATCGATATGAATATTAATCGGCCTCGAGATTACGTTCCAGCCACAGATTCCTGCCTATAATGCATACGCTCGATAAAGCGATATTCTCGCTAGGGACGGAAGAGATTATACACATGTCTACTCTCACCGATCAATTACTTTCGCAACATGTTCCTCGATCCAAGGCTACAGTCGAAGCACACATTAATTATTTAGTGGTACAGTCTCCCCCTGATGAGTGCGGAGAAAAACACATTTTTCCCATTACTCCGCGTTATTGACAGACTGACACACACTCCTCATTTTAGGGATCATCCATTTGTGCCAGGATGATTTTCCTGCGCAATTTCAGCTTTCTCTTCGTTCAGCAGTCGAGTTTTTCTCGCCCCGATATTGAACGTAGAGCAATTGATAATAATTTTATAAGGATTGCCATTCTATATCCAAGGGACGATAATATGTAGGTACAAAGCGTATTGAGGGTCAATACCCTTGTGTACTGTGAAACACGATCGTCCGGTGCACAATTAGGAGACTAACCGGACACCTTAGCTCTGGCGGATCGAGCCGGAATGGCTGTGGAAGACGTCTCGAAGGGATTCCGATAATCCTTAAACCTCATAGATAATACAGAAACGTGACTGGGGACATGGGGGAGCCGGCGTTAAAGGTACAAATTAAGCTGGCTACAATTAAGCCGGCGAGAGAGAGAGAGAGCGCGCGCGCGGGGAATTCCGACTGCTAATCGTCCGGATTGATTTAAATAGTTAGTAGAGCAGCGGCGCAAGCGGCAGCCGTTCAGAGTCGCCATCGAAAAAGGAATTAGCCCAGTTTCGTTTTATTTATCGGTTCGTTACACGGACTTAAACGGTAAAGCCCGGGCCAGCTTGATGTCCCGACCGGGACACCGCCGCCGCCGCAGCTTCATTCCCAGCGTATGAAGTTGCAAGCTGCGATAGCTCGGCGCTGCGCCGCCCACCCTCCTCAAACTTTCAAACAAATCCGTGTTAGATAATGAACAGGGCACAATTTTTTCCCCTATGCGCGAAACTGTCGCGTGTTCGGCGGGCGCTCGGGGTCGTCGCGTTCGCGGTTCGGGCGGGATGGCTCCGCGAACTTTTGCAGGGGCGCGCGAGCTTTTTCACGCGGCGCTCTCGAGTGTGTGGAGGAGTGCGAGCAATTAAAGGCAGCGGGAAGGTAGAAAGAGTGCGGTGGCCTTTCACTCAACTAGCTCGCCGATTATGGAAAGGGTGTCCTCGTTACTTGGGCATTTTTTATTGCAGACGCGCGGCCGCGCGGCTCTAACGCTCTTCCACCGAGTCGACAATAACGAAGCGGTGGCATCTGTACGCGTTACAGTTTCATCCCGTATTCCACCCTTAATGATCTCGTTAAGTGCGCGTCTCGCACTGCCGACGCGACGGGAAAAAGAGCGGCAAGGCGATCACCAGGCCGCTTATATGTATGTATCACGCGGATTGTTTCTATCAATTTCAGGCTGATTCCTGCTGAGCGCGGGTCACGCACCGCTCCCTCGGGCCCTGTTTATCGGAATATATCCGGTTCCAGCTGATTCAGGCCGCGGTTGCTCGCTCCAGAACGAGTGTCACTGATAATAGGCAGAATTTAATATCGACGCGGCCGCTCTTCGTTTTCTGTCTGACTCCCCGGACACGCGCTACTTGCTCGGAAAAATACCCTCGACCTGCAACCGGCCACATGTAATTGCAACATTGCTGCTGCTCCCTCGCATTCCCATTTTTCCCAGCAGAGCGGCGCCGGGCGAAAATGTTATGCATTGACAGGTGAGCGAGGAAGCCACTGTTATTCAAGGAAGCACTAGGAATTTCTTACTCGCCATTTCCATAAATTGCGCCGAAACTTGATGAGTAGTGGCTCGCGCCAGCGCGATTGCACGTTTCGTTCCCTCTTATGCGCTGGCAATTTATGGTAGCAATAAGAGGAATTTATATGAGCCCCTGCATTGTCGTGTAAAATGCATCACTACAATCCGACTGCCGTGCGCTCGTTCCACTCCTACCCGCGCCACTCTTCGCGATCATATGAACCACCGTAATTTTTCAATGATACACCGACCCGCTCATTGGCATAAGGTGAACTGCAACTCTTCCAAACACACGCTGGCCTCTCGCGCACGCATTACCCAGCCGCCGCGCCGCGAGAGTTATTACCTTTGGCAAATGAGACTGCGGAAGGCGATAGATTTCCCGGCGAAAAGAGAGTGGCTGGTAGAGGCATGCGTCAAATCGAGACAGACCTATGGTTCCCAAGGAACGGTGATTTATCACGAAAGAGCGGCCGAACTTTCGCATCACCGAGGATAATTAAGAAAAATCATTGTTCCCGTAACGTAACTCTCTCGTGGGATACACTACTTAGCCATTATAAGGCTCGACCGCTTGTCTCGGGCGCGGTTTGCCGCGATTTATCCCGATATCGAGGAGGAAATATCTGGACACACTGGCCTCCAAGGACTCACGCTCGCTCACCCCTTCGCAGGGCTCGGCCCCGCGTGTCGCTTCACCCCTTGGCCCAAGAATCTCTGACGACGTCAGGCAAGAACGAGCATTGTGCACTGTCTGTCTGCCGGCAGACAGAGCGACAGAAGTAAAAGTGCTCCTCGAGAGGTGCACCCCCAAGCTGGGTTCATTAGTAAACTGAAGTACCGCGCTCTGCGCACTAAGGGTCTTTTGTGCACCATTCGCGAGGGTGCACCATTCGCGATAGCTTCCCCCTCCTCCTCTCTCCTTCCCTTCTGTCTCTTTCCTCTAAGCATATCCCTTCGTCCGCTTTCACCTCTCGTTTCTGGCAGCTCGCACCCTCTTACACTTTCTTGCATGCTTGCACGCGTGTACATCCGCCCACTCGCCCCTTCCTTCTTTTCCACCAACTTTGTCTGCCGACATAATGAAAACGGCTAAATGTCATTTAGCTATACGGAGCGCAGTGGCTCGAGTCCCCGATGATCTCAAAGAATCATTTCCAAGTGATGATTTTTGTAGGTGAATCATTCAACACTCGATTAACGAGACGCTAAGTTGTTCGCTTTAAATTTCAGGAGAGAGCTCGTACTATTTTCTTTGATAAAGGAGATAGATTCGTCGAGAGACTTCGGTGATCTCTATAATTGCCACGAAATTGAGTGGCACGACTACATCGAGGAGAGAATACCAACACGCGGCGGCGAGAAATCGGGATGTCGGATATGCCGGGGCTAGCTCGGGCGCTTTGCGAGGGCGAAAATCCTCGGATAGGCTCGGCGGTGCAAACTCGTTAGGTGCGAGCACGCAAATGCAGGAGCATACCGAGCAATATGTTTGGACAACACGAAAAGATGCCAAATATCCGAATACATCGGGCCATGTAGCAAGCCGGATTTGCACCCTTCGTTTGCCTACACACACACACACGCAGTACAATAGTGGATGCATCCGGCGCTCGGCGAGGCTTCGCCGGCGAGGGGAAAGG
This sequence comes from Crossocerus cetratus, assembly GCA_963675795.1. Classification (NCBI taxonomy): domain Eukaryota; kingdom Metazoa; phylum Arthropoda; class Insecta; order Hymenoptera; family Crabronidae; genus Crossocerus; species Crossocerus cetratus. The sequence continues at coordinate 15,370,424 of OY776668.1, read as the reverse complement.
CAAACACCGTCGCCAAAAACAATAATGACGACAAAGACAGTCAACAGAGCCATAATGCCGGATAATGATAGGCTTTTACATTGCGGTGCGTAATTGCTCGACGGGCGTGTATGCAGAGAGAAAGAGGGAAAGGGGGAAAGAGGGGAGTGCGCGAATCTTCGATAAGATAGGAGACATTTCCCGACTCGTTATACCATTCGTTAGCGTGGGCGGTTTATGAGCTTCGTTCATTTCAAGCCCGAAGGCCGCGCCCATAATTGTTTCTGCACGTTCTCGCCGTGATTGTAATTTTCGAGGAGAATTGCGTTAGCGACGCGGCCGAACCGCAACGCCAAGTAAATGTAACGGGTACACGGCATTCTGTTGCAATTATTAGCCGAACAAGAGGGATAATCAGCCGACAATCCTCCCCCTCTACGACGAGCTCTCATCCCACTCAATTACCAATCATAACTGATACGATATTTTCCTTCTAAAACGCGCCCGGAAAGTTTTAAGTCGAAAGAAAGTTGGTGAGGTACTAGCGATGCAAAAGAATCCTCCTTTTGCAAGTTTGTATTGAGGTCACTTTCCATTGGATGCTAGTCGATGATCTTCTTTAAGTAGATAGAGACGTCTGATGTAAAGCGGGTTGGCTGGCGCGTTTTCTGGAAGGGAACGAATCGACGGGGTCCTGTGTGGCGTTCGACTCTTGACGAGTCGTCTTGTTTGTCGTTTCCCCGCATCGAGCGACACACGCGCGGGCATCCACACACGTGAAATATACGGGCGAGCGTGATTGCTTTAAAATCAGGTTAACGTACGGCGGGGCCGGCCGGGGCCGGCCGGGGTATGTATAGACCGGGAAATAATAAAACGGTTGTGAAACAATCAGCGACTGTAACGATCAACGATGCGGCCGGGGGGGAGCGTCGCTGTGTCCAATAATTATCGGCTGCCAATGCCGGCCACCGCTGCAATCTGCTAATTCCGCGCCAAACCAAAATAAAGTAATGTCCGAGGGCTGGAGGTATGGCTCCATATCCCAGACGAGCTGGCGAGCACATGCCCGCCCTCGGAACTTATCGCACGAGCCAGAGCGCTTAATATCGATGCACCGAGCCGGCCAATGCTTTAATTGACAGGTGAACTTTCGATACGGCGCAACCGGCTACGTACATACACAGGGACGCGAAATATCCGGCGCTATATTCATTAATCACTAAATAAACTAATGAAGAACCGACATGATAGATGGCAGCCGGGCAATTGTAAAGCGGCCGGCGCTCGCGCGCGCCCGCCCAGATCCAATTATTCATTCTACTTGAAAGTTACATGAGCGGAAGTATCTTTACCCGTACGATCGCTAATTATTCAGCGGCGGTGTTTGGTGTAGCCGGGTGGGGGATCATGTGTATCGAAAGCTTACATATTCAGGTCGGCCTGGTTCCCGCGAGCAGTGTAAGCCGGCTCGATTGACGGCCGGAGGATTTAAGAGCGGCTCATAAGGGAAAAATCGAGACTGCTGGAAAAGAGGTCGAGCAATGCCCGCATAGAAGGGCGCCCGATTTTCCTAGCCCTTGGTATCTACATCGATGAGAGGGCGGGGCGGGCGGGCGCGCTTTGTTACATAAAGCAGAATTTACAGAGGCCAGAGAAAACAGTGGGTAGATAGGTGCATCGCGCGCCCGCCACGCGACTCCGCAGCCTCATGAATCTTTCATCCCGATTGGAATTTAAGATTTTTGCCTGTGGCCTGCCGCGTCATCCCCGGGAAAGTCGTCGGGCGGTGGATCGCACCCAGGATCAAAGGTACAACGAGGCCTCGACGAAGTAAGAAAAGGTCGAGCCTTGACCCGCTTCGTCGAGAGTGTACGCCGGGAACGAAGGGAGTTCCTCTTCCTCTTTGCTCCTTGCTTTCTGCTCAATCCTCAATCCCCCTCGCCTTCCTCGTGTCTGCCGGGGGAGAATGAGCAGACACGCCAAGACACCGCCGGAGCGCCGAGCGGAGAACTCCGCGGAGAGCTCGCCGAGCGAGAGAAAGAGAGTCTGCCAAGTCAGATTATGCAAATTGGTTCCGTTCCTACTCAAGTCATGGTAAAGACGCGTTTACAACGCCGCCTGGAAGACGTCGAAGCTGTCGTGCCACTGCTTCTCCTATGAGAAGGTGCTGATTCCCTTTGAAAATATCCCGATGCCCACAATTGGATCATTGAAATCGATAGTACGGTTTTACTCGCCTTTGCGCTTTCGTGGGGGGCACGGAGCGATGCGATGCGATGCGGGTATATAAGTACGCCTGTTAAATACACCGGGAGAGTTTGCCGAGTCCCGTCACGTCCTATCGTTGTTACGTACAGGATGGACCCGCCTTTTTTGGCAGGAGGTTCGCGAGGAATCTTTCGCCGGCAGGAAATTTAATTCCCGGCACTTTGCACCGGCTAGAAGTACGCCGTCGAGTGGCTCTCTTCCATCCTGACGGGAGCGTCGCGGCCCCACGATGAATTCCCGTGTACACCGGCGTAACCTAAAGCGACTTGTCGCGCCACACTCCCTCTCCCTCTCTCCCTCGGAAATTTCCTCCCTTCTCCTCCTCGCCATAAACGAGTCGCGCAAACCCCTTTGAAGCATGAGCCCGGGAAACAAACTAAGCGACGCCAGAAAAATACATGCTCTTACACAGGCTTCGCCAAGGGTCACACGCCGGGAAGCGAGCCGGGAGTTTGAACCCTGCTCCAAGCAACCGAGGGGGGGCGCAGGGCGCAGGGCGCACCTTTCTCCACGTCTTATAATTTTCATTCGAGCGTTCCCGATGAAAAATGGGTTCGGTTAAAAGGCCGTCTCTCTGATTGCGCTTGTTGTCGGCCGAAGGATTTCGAGGGGGGGAGGCAGACGGAGATAAATCATAGGAAGCGGATGATGCTGCTGTGGCCGAGAGGGAAAGGGGGGCGTAGAGTAGGTGCGATCATTGTAGCGAGCAGCATGAAACTAGTTAGCCGCCGGTGTCCAACCATAGGGGTAAACTTTGCGGGGTACCTTTCGTGCCAGACTTACGTGACACCTGCGGAGTTTCTGGGATAATTCCTCGTTGCTGGATCTTCAGCGGCGAACCGTAAAACACCCTAAAGCCCCTGCGGTGATCCCCATGTGAGCCCAGCAGCCGCCGGCCACGGAAAAAGGGTTCACGGCTCGTTCCGGCCTTCCACCGTGTGCTGTTTCAGGCGCACCATGATGGTCCGTGGAACTCGCCGGCGTCGTAAAAGGAGTCCTGCTAACGCACCTGTGTGCACGCTGCCGCGACGCACACCGGCCAAACTAAGTACGCAACCCTGACCGTAGTTTGATATTGCTCCACCATCGGCTAATTTACGAGAGGCCGCCTAAGTACGTCGCGTCCCGCACTTCCCTACCAAATGCCCTACATTCTCCATGAATTTCCCCCGGTCGTCACCCACGCCTCGCAATAAACAGCGAAATTTTATCACAGTAACGCACAGTAACGCACAGTCTGCCAGCACCGGCGAGACTTGTACTCGTGTAACCGGAACAAATTCGACAATGTTCCGATGAAATCCGCTCGGGATTATTTCTCCGCCCGGCGCCTGTAACATGTAGTTACATATTCGCGCGAAACATTTCTATGGAAAGTTTGTGATTTCGTTCGCCGAATGTCGCACAAGCAATTCGTCATTATCGCTGCGGATCCGATCCGACGAGCCACTTCTATTATGTCGTCGGATCGAACGCGGCATGCTGGGCTACAGAATGTTCGAGGATCCTAGATGTATCTTTCCACTCGACTGAGTGGTCTGAACGAATATTGAAAGTTTCAAGTGTGCGCCACGCGTACTTTAAAGTACCGCGGACACTCGACCGGCAATGTTTCGTTATGAAACAATAGGCGGCCGTGGATGACAGTATCGACGCGTATAGTAGTCATTCCTGTGGATTCGATATCGGCCTACCTTAGATAAAATGTTGGAAAAATCGATTTGGCGAGAATCAAATGTCTATGTGTTTCCCTCCCACAAATATTGGCACGCGCTCTGTGGGTATGCTTATCAATTTTGCTCTCGAAAAAAATGCATGCGACTGGAGAGACATCTAAATCGTCGTTTGACCGGAGGAAATAAAACCGATGGCATGCAATCGTAACGCTCCCTCGGTCAAAGGCAGCGGCAGCATTGCAAATATGGAAATATAGCAGAGGGCCGATATTAATAGATGTGGCGTGAACAGGCGGTGGAAAAACAAAACGTAAAAGATGATATACCACAAAATGACGGGGCGATGGAGGCAAGAGAAAAAACTGTGATAACCTGCCGACTCGACGAAAAGCATATCCGAAATTTATGAGTCGCGGCAACTGGACAGTGCTCGTGCTTTTTTCTGCGTCTGACAAAGGCGATCAGCCATTAATCTGGAATCTGGTCGGAGCTAAAGGCACTGCGGTGATACAGGCGTGCCGAATTGTTGGCAAACTAAATGAAGAGGTGTGAGTGAACAGTTCGGAAAAGCACGAATGAGAAGATAACCAGCAGAGCTGATGAGCCAAGGGCCAAGGATTCAGCAGTGCAAGTTCTAATCAGCGAATTTACCGCGGGAACTTTGCCGGGGTATCTTTCTCCGCGGCAAGGGGAAAGGGCGGAATACGTAATTCCTTCAAGATGAAGATACAGATATAGACATCCTGTCACGAGCTAGCAAATAGACAATGAAAACGAAGGTGGAGAGAAGCGCTCATTGCAAACTCCGACTGAAACTTTTCCTTCACTGATACGAACATACTTGGAGTAACAAAGTGTCATCACCGGACAATCACTTGATCTAGCGCGCTGCAAAAATCTGCCATTTAGCAGAAGATCGTCCGACAGTTTTCCTTTAGGAGAGCGTACTCCAATATTGCTGCCAGGATTCAGCCCTTCCGACAGAGATCTACATAATCATATTTGCCGGGAAGCGTGCAAAAACAACTGGCGAAGCTTAACTGGAAAAACAAGGGAGGGTGGATGGGGGCCGGGGCCGGGGCCGGGCTGATCCAGGTGGGAGTTCATTGGGAACGGCAATCGCAGATGCAGACGGTGATACAATATCCAATTTATCTGGGAGGAAATACAGTGACCAGTGCGGATATGCGACCGTGCATACGAAATGAAATTACGCTCTCGTAGAAAGGAAATGCGAGGAGCGAGAGCGGCAGCGGAAATAAAATTCACGGAGTGCGACGTGCGGGCTGAAAGTAGCGCGCAACAACGTCTCCGAAATGGGAAATTTGATGAGAACAACCGGGCCCCCGAGTCAGACCGACAATCAAGCTAAAAGCAAAAGCTCCATAATGCAATGGATATACGCGCGCTTGATCGGAAGATAGAGCCCGAAAGAGGGACTCGTCGTCAAAGGAGGATATCGTTGCAAAGATTTCCCTCGGATAAAAAGTCTTTTCCAACGCGAAGAGGTTGTCAGTGTTCGCTCAATAAGTCTTCGCATCAAAGCAACTTTTTCCAAAGCAACAAGTTCAGCCTCCTCTAATTAGCGGCCGCGTGCTACAGGAAATGCAAAAGGCTCTTAATGGGAAATACAGATGTTTAGCGATGGAATTCAACTCGACTGGCGATGTGACATTTTGTCGACCAGTTTCGGGACACAGTGCCCTCAAAAGCACACATTGCAACTTGCTTGCCAGACAAATCCGTCTGATTGCAACGAGCGGCGAGGACGATATTCCAAAGCGAGCAATAAAATCCGATTCATCGACGATCGCGGAACAATATCGTGGCACCCGAGCCGGCAATACTCCGCCAGCTCGTAATCGTTAATGTCGAGGGCTGGGCGCGCAAGTGGACATTCTACTCTCGAGAGTGAATCGAGAATTCCGAAAGTTTTATGCATGCAGAGAAGAGAGAAGGGCAGGTACTCCGAGGTACGTAGTTGGACGTGCGAGGGAGGTACAAGGGCAGAACTTGACCCGGCAAGGGAAGAAACCGTAGCGCGCCGGAGCATCAAGAGGCTATCGTCGCGAAATTAAACGATAAATCAGTAAATCGTTTCGCAGCAAAGTGATTAGTGCCGGCAGTAAAGTCGGCGCGGTGACAGGGGGCCGCCGGGGGAGAAGGCGACTCGAATTCCATCTACACATAAAGGACCGTAACGCGATTGCTCTTTCGCTTTTCCTCGCACTCCACTGCCAGCTATGGGTTTCCTCGACTCGTGGCACTCGTCGACGCCTCAGCGGAGAGAGGAGCTGCTAAATCTGGAATTTTCGGAGGGTTAGCAAACCTGCCCGGTGCCCTTCGCCTTGGCGTGTATCGATTTCCGGCTCGCGCCGTGTCGACAATTGGCAACATATTGCGGGGTAATTTGCGCCCCCCGCACTTCGGGCATGGAGGTGCGCTCAGCCGCAAAAACCCACCGACACGTGAAATGAAAATTTATTCTCGTTATGCGCCCTCGAGAAGCAGAGTCCGGGTGGTCCCAGGATTACAAATAAATCCGGCAGCTGACATTCTCCTCTCTCTGTGCACCAGCCCGCAGAGCTCTTCTCCTCTCCCATGTGTTCCCTCCAAGATTCACGCTCTCCCAATTGACTGGGTACTTTTCTAGCAGTCCTTCTTAATTATCATCGCGCCCGGGCTAATTGGAAACGATCGCCTGCCCATGGATACTATTTCCATACATTCGTGAGTCGATATTGCGCCTACTGGGGGTTCCCGATGAAACTCTCGCATGCGAGCGAGCGCTGTCGGAATTGCGTGTGTAATTCGCAATAGGATAATTATAATTTTCCATTTCGCTATTTGATTAATTCCTACGACTGGCGGCTTTGATGTACTGAAATTTGAATACTCCTCTCGATTACTGTAAGTAGAGGGCATGCCGGACGTCGACTGACTCATCACTTCGTTCCATCCATTGACTCGAATAAAGGATGTCGTTAATTAATCGTGGCTAACCCAGGATAGACCGAAAGTGGTTATAAATAAAGTGAGCGGCCGCCGCGGAAGCCCCACTCACCATTTGTCCCTTGTTACACGCTTCTTTTCAACTGACATATAGGTATACCGTGAGCTTTTTCACCCGTGAAAAGTTAACGTTCGCGGGCGCGGCCTGAATGCTGTGAAAACTGAAAATAATCCCAATTGTCGAGGGAAGAAAGTACGACGGGGGGAATTGGACCAAGTTTAAGGCTTATTCATGCTGCTCAGTGAATTCGAAATCGGGCCATTGTCCCGGCGCCTCGTCATTGTGAGTGAAAGCATTGACGGCCGTACGATCTCGGCCACGTAACGATGCTATAATACGTTATTTAAAGAAGAACTCGCTCTTCCCAGCAAAATGGAATTCCCCAACACCCCGGTCATTCCATTATTTTCCTCGAATAATATCAAGCATTCAGCAAGAAAATTGCAGCCAATGCGTGAGCGGTGACGCGCACCCGATCCATTCGCCCATAGGACTTTTACCGAATTTAGAAACGAAGAAAGGGAATTAATTCATCGCCCGATTCGCGCTTCAGCGCAGATGGTCGAATCAAAAGCGCGCTATAATTGAGCGTTCTTGGCGTAATAAAATGACAACGGGTATGCGAAAGTTATCCACAATATCGTCGTTAATGGAGTTCCTCGACGCGCTCTCCTCCAGAAGTTCTCCGGACGCTCGAACGGGAGTCTCAGTCGACGGAACAAAACCAAAGACGCGGAAGAAAAGGCGGAAAGTGCTGTAGCAGTAGCACGAGGAATACCAAGACAAGAAAGAGGAAGAGGAAACGGCCAGAAAGAAAAGGGAACAAAGCTGGCGTCGGAGATAAGTGCGGAAACCTTGGCTGCAATTAAATTAAACGGCACTGGGCCACCGTTTCGGCGCTATAATCGCCGTTTTAATTGCACCGCTATTTAACCGGGCTTAATTGATTTACGTGCATGCATATTCTGCATATGGTTCTATGTATAAATATGTATGTAATTAGACTAGAATATCATACAATTGGGGCGAGAGGGAGAAAGGGCTACCGGAAAAATTAGATATATTGGAGGAAAACCAGATACTAAGACACGATCTAATTACGTAACTATTAATTATTGGTCGTGCTATAGCTGCGAGGAAACAAAGGATGAAGATGCCGGACAGGATATTACAAAATTCTGAATTCAAATGTAGTCATGGATATTTTCTCCTCGCGAACGAATTTCGAACGACCTCGCCGTGCGAGCAGAGCACCAACCGTAATATGGAAATAATCATCGGGCGTAAACGGTTCCCAATATAATCAGCGATAAACCTCGTAAATTTTATTAGCGCCCTGGACCGGGATTTTCATTTATTCCTCGGCAGCGTACCTTCGAGTCCCTCTCCGAATTAATGAGTAAAAGTTGTAAGCCGGGGCTTTAATGCGCTCGTTAATTAACCGGACTACAGTTAATCCATGCGCGCAGCTTCGTGTACAAAATGGACATATCGATGCGGGACTGGGTAATACAGCTGGACGGGCGAAAGAAATTCATAACGCACACATCTCTTTTCGTCGGGATTTTCACCTTCTCTCCCAACACTTCTGGCCATACCTAAAATATATTTCTCTAAAGTTGGCTACACAGTCGTTTCACATTGAAAAATACAGAATGTTTTCCACACGCTCTTCGAGAAAGGAGCTTTGTGTTTGCGACGCTTTTTTCCCTGCGTTACGCCTGCGATGCGCGTCGATGACACATCGACTTTGAAGTACCTTGGACGTGTGTATGGTTTTCCAAAAGACATTTGCACCCGCCCGTTCTCCCTGGATAGAGATCGCACTCGCTCTAACAATCCCGGATCACTCAGGGAAATGATGTTGCTCAAAATGAAACTTCCAATTAAGCTGTAGGGCTGCCGTTGATTCTGAGCTGAAACGTGTGGCACTTTAGCCCCCTCACCGGATGAAACGCCGATCGCGAATAATTGGCTGTTTCGTTAACGTCTTCGAGTCTGTTTAGTCGCCCACTCATCCCCCGTGGGACAAAAACCTCTTAAAAAAGAACGTCATTGAACTTAAGTGGCGGATTACGTTTAAGCGTATAGATAGTTATTCCTTAGTGTTCTTTTTTCATCGGCAACATATATCGGGAGCCTAAATTTATTGGCAGACGATGCACTGTGGAGCTATAATCGAACGTAGCACCCGAATGACAATTTTGCACTCGGGCTTTATGAATCGCCGTTGCGTGAACTGTGCTCCAAGTATGTGAAAGGAAATCTCATTTACAACTCGTGCTAATTACAATATCTATGCTTAATCATAAAGAACCCTACGATTCACTAAATAGAGACGTACAAATAGAATACGATCTCTAATACACCCTGTATAATGTATTGCGCGTAGCGTGGAACGCAAAGTTTTCTAAGTAAATTCATGGAATGGCCTGCAACATAGAATACCCGTGTACATACTTAGGAATAAGTCGCCTTACTTTATGGATGAGATATCGATGGCTTTTTGCAGGGAACCCGTCGCCATGTGAAGTACCACGCCCGCTGTTAAGGAAGGTGTACATAATCTACTAATCATAAGAGCGAGGGTTTGCAGTTTCATCTTTCATCTGGGACACAGAATTTCGCAAAGGGAAAATCTTTGCGATTTGATCATTAGCAGTATCATGTATAGGAGAGGTAAGTATATGCGCAGTAATGCACCAAACTGGGGACAAATTAATGCAGTGGTCGTGAAAGTCCATACTGTAAAAAACTCATAAAACGAAATGCGATACGACTATTCATGTCATCGTATCGCTGTTAGATGTTATCAAAAATTGACATCGAAATAACATAAAAGCAATCAATTATCAAAAAGTGATAAGTAGAATGGAGCCCTGCCGTTGCGTATACTGTGCACCGGAAGGAACACCGCTCTCAGTATCACATAGCCTTTTTAAAATCTTTCATAATAGTTTCCACGGTATGTTTGCAATACAATAGCAATATACTTCCTCTCGGAATTAGATAACGTTTTATATGTGTAGTATAGTACAATATCACTTATATATCTGAACTTCGTTACCTCCTCCTCCGTCGAGCAGTCCGAATAAAAATACGTCTGAAAGATATTCACTACCTACGGGTGAAATACTTTTTCTGTCCGAGGGTTTAATTTCTCTCCTAGAGCATCGCTAAACTCCTTGCTACCGGATAAAAGTTTTATACTTATAATAGTGGCACGCAGAGTCTCGTTTCTTTCATTGAATTATCTTATACTTTCGCGCACCAACGAGCCTCATTTATCTAAAATACTTCCGTTGCGTCTGAAATCCTCTTTACAAATGACCACTTGGGTTGTAGATTACATTTTATCTAACGTTTTGCGTAATACAAACCTATTTGAGAAAAGCAGTACTGTATATGTATATGTGTCGTATATAAAGTGTCGATTCAGACATTGCATGTTAAAGAGCGATTTCGTTCACCTGGTTAAGAGTGCAGTTAGTATTACATATATCGAACATGTTGAATCGGAACTCTTTCGGTATCGTCGGGATTATGAAAAGTGTCTACTGATCAGACAAGTGGTGTCTATCGAACATTTCTTTAGTTAGATATAGGGGGTCAAGAGGGAAACGAGTAAAACTATAATACTATCCGAGATTATCCTAACTTACAATTAGATTAAATCAGATATTCCGCTAATTTTCATTATTGCTCGTCACATTGCGACGCAACGGAAGCACCTTCAGTCATGTGTAACATTAATAGTCTCTTGGTTAGCTAATTAATATACACTAAACTATGTACTATCAACAGCGCTTAGATTCACAATCAATTGTCACAGGCATTAAACACCTTATTCCTAATACTTATTAGAGATTCTTTCGTGAGCCACATCCTTTCATCACGTACCTGTATTCGATACTATCTTATCCACCTTCACGATCATTTGCCAACGACAAAGCAAGATTATTTGTGCTGTCCTTTGTCGTGGCAAATAACATGCACTAACCTGAGATTCTTAACGGTAAAGAGATTGTCATAGAAGTCGAAAGCATCTTTTTCATCGATGGTGGGCTGTTTAGACATCTCCACCAGTTTTGGAATGAGAGTTCTTGACCTCTCGATTCTGAAAGAACCAAAACACATTAAAGGACAGCTTCAGGTTTGGTACAATACAAATAGTTACTATTGAAATCAATGCAATCAAAACTAACCGGTGATCCAAATTCCACGTGGAGAATAAAATGAGCTCCTCCCTTGATCTGTAGGGATTGATCTTATGCCTGCCACCGTAAGAGCATTCGACTGCATTCCAGAGACCTTGGCATTTGAATTCACCTTCCCGGTCGCAGAGCGCAAATTGCGCTTTTCTTTCGAACGGCTGAACGGTATAAGGGTGCTCTTGGTCCTCCGACACCGGGACTTTCCTTTTCTTTCCGTCGATGTCGTCGTCGTTCTCATTGTCCTCGATCATCTTCGCACCGAAGAGTCTGTAGTAAGTCGAGTCATTCAAGCGGTTCAATTTGCAGGGACAGTGATCGTAGCAATCCGTAGGATTCTTGGCATCCACGTCATCCTTCGTGGAATCCTTCGCTTGGCTCCTATCAAAGTAAAAGCCGGAATAGTGGTCGGCCTTCAGCTGCTCTTTGAAAAACGCGATGATACGAAGCAAATTCTGCTGCGCTATTTTATCGCCCTTATAAACATCGTGCTTCTCGATTTGTTCGATGGTTTTGTTCAGGTAGTTTCGGATCCTATCTTGACATCGTCGATGTAGGTATGACTCCTGTTTAACAATGTCAAATAGAGATTACCGCTTCGTCGTTCCTCTTTAGGGTAGAATGAATATAGCGCGTGATAAATTTAAATTGAAGGCTGACAATTAATTTTTTCAAGAGCAGCTATTTCCCGTGCTCACTGGCACGGCTCTCATTAGCCGTGACCATTAAACGGCAAGATCGATAGCTGCGCGTATTAAAATCTCACGGACAATAAGCGACGAATTAGAAAGCGGCAGAGCGATGGAAGTGCAGCGTTAATTATCGTCGAGGCGATATTTAAAGAAAAATGTGCAGCAGCTTCGCGTCACGTTCGATTAACCAGCGACCTTTGCGAGCTTTGCTTAGAAAGAGACACTTCCTCAACCGCTCTATTGGAATTATTTTTCTAAGCCGCGTATTTTATAAACAACACAATGCACTACACTCTAACGCAATATAAATCTGCACAAATATTTACCTTGGTAACGCAATTTGTTTCTAAGCCCAGGAACCACTCGGGGTGCTCGTCCTTTTTACTTAGTATCGTCTTCGCGTCATCCTTGTTGAGAGTCTTGTGTAAAACAGCAATCTTCGCTTTAAGATTGTCCGTAAGGAACTCGGAGGCTTTTGCGCCAGCAGTGAGGAAATCGATGTTCACCCGCCTTAAGATGCCGTAAAGGAGATCCGCGTCTGTAAACATCCATTCAGATTTACCCTGTTGAGCAATCTTCACTGATCCCCTTGTAATATTGGCACACCATACGCATCAGACCCTTTAATTCTTAATTAGTATGTCAGTTTTATATACTAACCCGACAATATTTGCTCGCCGGGTTTCTGAAGAACCATAGTCGTCTGCGCTTCCAAAGTTAGGAAGTACTCTTCGTCGACTAACGACCCGTCGAGTAAAAAGATGTTTACTTCGGTCACATTGCCATTGAACTAGGATGAAAAGCAATAATATTCCGATCAGAATTCAAGCATATTCGTTAGTTAAAAAATTAGTCAAATTAGCATATGAAGCCTGTTTAAAGGGCATGCGCGGGATTGTCGGTGAAGGGCGAATGGTGCGGCACGTGGAGCCAAGTCGAGGCCCATTCCGAAATAAATCGTGCACGAACGTCCGCAGTGCTATTGAATCTGGCGAGGTCTTTCGGCGGAAAAGGAGCGAAGGATTCCCGAATTTAATCAAAGTGGCTGGTCATGTCAGGTTGGCGACTCTGGCGCGTGTATACGGGCGACCTTGACATTGAGGGTGCTTCCTAGCCCTGGCCCGGCTGGTTCGATAGAGCTACACGCTGCAGGCGAATGCAATCTCGTTTCAAGGTCGCTCCGCAATCAGATTAATCTCTCCGCAAAATCTGACCGGGTAAAATAAGTCGACGTTCCGGGGCAACCCTTCACCATGATTAATACATTTCACGAGCTCGTTAACATCCGCTCAAAGCGAACTGAATGGAGGCTGACGATCTCAGAGGGATGCAAATCTTGCAACCCCCATTACAAACAGCTTTCACTCTGCGTTCCGTCAGGTTGCCGGATATACCAGCTTTTGAGTCTGCGATCCGATTGAAGAAGCACTAAACTGCACAAATTTACTCACCAGCCGCACGTTGCTCTTACCGAGGCACAAGAATACCTTTAAACTCTAAGTAATACTCAACAAATATTTCAGCGGGTGGCAAATGGACCTATTGAAATGGGAAATATAAGCTTGAACCCATTTCCCGAGGCGAAAGCAGAGTACTACATAGTAGGAAGCGACGGCGCTCGCCGCAAGCCCTTTTCACCGGCAGTGAAAGCTTCACGCCCCACTTTGTAGTGGGCAGCATTTAAAAGCATCCCAAGTCCTAACTACACAGTAACGAAATCAGGCACAAAAGCACCGAGGAGTCATTAGAGATACTCACGTTGAACTTCTCGCAGGCTTTTCGTTTGAGTTCGTCAAAGCTCCGACACGCGACACCGAATTTCCTTGTTCGATTTACGTCAGTCACTTTGTACCCCTTGAGCTGAAAGGTGGCCGAGTTCCGTTATACATTATAAACACTGTGCCGGCTTCCCCTGCCAAATGGCTACGCGCATTGCCAGTAAACTGTAAAGCCTGTACAGCTAGTCCAATGAAAAATTCCGATAACAGCTGCGATCGAAGAATTCTTAAAGGGATATTCAATAGGCGCGATGATTGATACGAGCACATAACGCTCGATGAATGGAAAGGGGGGCTGCTGTAATGCCCGGCGAATACAACGCGTGCACTTGGCGCGCGGCTCTCAAGGTCCCGCAATATGAGAACCGCATGCCACAATTCCTCCGGCTGACCCATATTCTATTCACCGATCATTCAATTCCACCCGCTCGGGAAACATCGAGATTTAATCCAATAGAACTGCCCGGGGCCGAGCCAAACACAGAATTAGTACGTCGATGGCATTCCGGCAGAAAATTAATAAGCGGCAGATAAGGGGGAAACGAGTTCCTTTCAGTGTTTACCTCGCCTTTGGCCGGAAGCTTGCTCAAACTTCGGGAGCAGCCGGGAAACCAGAACATGATCGTCCGCGGGAGAATTCGCCTCCTGGTAGAATCTCAATTCGCAGCAATTGCGAACTGCAGTGACCGAAGGCGACGGGCAGCCGTCGAGCCGTGGAGGACGAGGCCGAGCGTAACGTTCCCAAGGAAGGAAAGCAGTTGTCCAGGGAATGTCCGAGTTAAAAGCCGCAGAAGATACCCAGCTGTGACTACCGTTCACCAGTTACACCTCTCTCTCCCTCTCCCTCTTTCTCTCATCTAGCGTGTCCCCTCCCTCCTCGGCAGGTTCCTTCCTCGCGTGAATCACGCGAGGCTCTCTCACGCACTGCAATCGCACGGCAATTGGTCACCGGCGCCCGGGTAAAAATCTCGAGCGTCGGCAGATAACGCGACAAGATGAGCCACCGACTCCACCAGCTTATCGCCGCTATCGCTGACTCTGACAGCCGATAAAACCAAGTGGGAGCGTCGGAGGAAGTAAAAAGGCCGAGATAATCGCTCCGCTCCCGATGAGAGCGCGAGCGAGTCCGTTGCCGTGGAAAGCCGACACGACACCGATGCGATGCGATGCGACTCACAGAGTTCAACGAGGGAGAAGGATCGAGAGGATTCGCGGAGAGCGAGAGGAAGGAACCGTTCTGCTGCTGACGGGTTGCGGGGAAGGAATGAGATCTCTGTTCTAGGCAGAGCTCGAGCGAGAGAATGCACCGGGAAATGCGCCTGCGATTTGGCATCCAACCCTGTACCGTGCGACCAGGAGAGGGTAGCAGGCCCGGAGATTTATACTCTGTAATTTGTTCGCTCGTTTTGCTTCTTGCTTCTGAGCTCGTGCCGGAGTTTTGAGCTCGTGTTACACTCTGCCAATGGAGTGGGCATCTAAATTGCTTGGTGGCACGTGCCCCTGCCATATGACACCATTTTACGATACGTCAGTTGTCAACGTATACCAGCATCAGCTGACTTTACTCTCTCATATCAGTATCGCGCACAGTTGGGTTTTTAAAAATCTCTCGCGCGTTCTAAACATTAAATTCTTTATTAGACTACTTGTGTGATTTATTTAATATAAAATCGTGTATTATTTATCCCGGTTAGTGTGTAACGCTAAATCCGACATGGATTAGTTTCAACAAGAGAAATTACTCGAAAAGTAACGGATGAAAATTTTTGACTGGAGAAGTAGCTTCCAAAAAATGTCATGGGTGTGTAATAGTGGGGCGTTTTTCCTCCGAGAGGTGGGGCCTCTGCTATCATTACTAAAATTAGGACACGTGCCTGGTGTACGTCACCGATAACCGGCAGTCATAGAGGCAAACGCTATCGGACCAAAAATAGTAAGGTCAAGCGATTGCCCGCGAAAGAGGAACGGCGAGTGCCGTGGGGCGACGTAGTCTCGGGAAGGAAGGAGGGCTGTTGGCGCGCTTTTCCGCAAACGGTCTGGCGCTAGGTTTCCCGCCAACTCTCGAGGCCCGACGACCCGTCCAATCAGAGTTTCAGTCTCTCGCGTAGTCCTCGAAAGGCCTCTAGGTGAGCGAGCAATTGGAGCCCGCCACCAGCGGTTGTTTTGTCACGTTAGCAGCAACGACGATAGAAAAAAGGGTAGCGCAACGATATATTCCGCCAAAAATGAACTCGAGCGTGGCCGAGGAGACCAGGCTCAGTGAGGATTGCTGCGAAAGTACCGAGGAATTCTCCCCACCGAAAAGGTAAGACATCGAACCACGGAAGTATGCTTCTCGGGAAAGGCACTAATCGCGGCGGGTTAGTGCCGCGTGCTGCTGCTGCTTTCTTACCTGCTGCTCGGGGGGATGCAGGTGTATACTCGCGGGCACAGGTAAGGTTAAGAGGCCCTACCGAGGCAGTGACGAGGGCCGATTTCGCTGCTTAGGAATCACGCTCGCTTCTTCCTAACTCTCCAGTTCCTCCTCAATTCTGCGCACTCGAAAACAGTCGACTGCACTCCACAGTGCCGCGATCGGTATCGCCCTCCCAGTGATCGCCCCGATTTCCCTGCTTTCTTGTGATCTTTCCGAGAGTGAGTGCCTCAAGCTTCGCTCTCTAATGTTGGTGTAACGCTTGCTCGCAACAGGTCTTTTGCGCACTGTGAACTGTGCAAGTTGCTTCGTTCTCTTCGGCGCAGTTCGAACCACTCTTATTTTCTTCGGTGGGTCTGGCACTAGCACTTCGCGAGTATTTCATTACTGCGTGCAGACGCAGCATTCTGAACGTCCAATATTCCCGAATACGTGTTTCGTAAATATTTGCCGAGAGAATCATCATTTTGCCTTACAGCAAACATCAGACGTGAGATATCAGGTTCTAGAGCTGCCCAATCAGTAAAAGAGTGAAAACAAATATGAATATTTTTCTATGAAAACTTTGAATGTTATTTTCGTTTTGTTTTCGATCTCGAAGAAGCATTTCCTGTGAAATACATGTCTGAGTCCTCTATTATCTTCAATATTGCAGATTACTAGAAACTAAAAATCAACAAGTGCAAGTGTCAGCTGTAGTGTAAAATCGTTGTGTCTTTAATTTGAGTCACACAAATCCATTGATAAGCAATTCGTAGTGACCTTTGTTTAAGACAAATTATTATGATCTTTGACACGTGATTGCCCATAGTAGATTCTTGCTAGACTTGCCTAAACCATCACGTAAACTGTGCATTTGTAGAACAATAAGTATAACTGATTCATTGATTAACGCCTGAAGAATTCAACACGCTGATATGAGCCAAAAATCACCATCTTCACCTTGGTGGAACAGGTTGTTTTAGGCTTTAATTTTCTAGACTAACTTAGAGAACATAATACTGTTATAACACCACTAAATCATTCTTTTTGATTATACTTTTTAGCAAAAGATTAAGGCTTGATGATAGTTGCAACAATAATTTAAATAGCACTTTAAACAGTGCAACAAAAAACAATACAAGATGGTCGTGTTCAAGAGATGCGAGTCTTGTAGAGCCAGAAATCTTAAAGGAAATGGGAGTTAGTATGTTGGAGGAAGAAACATCAAATTGTGAAAATGCAAAGAAAGGACCATCAGGGGAGCTTTCAAACTCTCCTACTTTCCCAAGTAACACAAGGAAACTACGAAATAAAACCAATACTATTGACAGTCAGGAAAGTGCTTATGGAGGTGCAAGCTTTGATGCTACAAGTATAGATAGGTAAGGATTACTTTCTCTTATGAGTACAACATGTAGACATGATAGAATCAATGAAATATAATGTTTAATTGTCTTCATATCCAGACTAGAACATGATCCTTACGAATTGGATGATCCTGCCACCTTTTCTAATATGGGGAATGAGTCTGGGTATGCATCAAGGATTGATGCAGGGGAATTTGGCGATTTGAAGGAGAATTTCTGCTACAACAATTTAAATTCATCTGCTGATAAAAATAGTACAGAACAGTTTTATTTCTATAGAAGAAAAAGAAAGCCATCGATTGTTGGTGAGGATAAGTTTAGCATATTGTCAGATGAAATGATTCTAATGATATTAAAATGGCTTCCAAAGAAATGCTTGGTAAGTTTTGAAGCTACATAAGTGACCACATACATAGAGGTTGGTGAAAATCAAACTTATGTCTTCCCACGAATTGTAGGTCCGTTCAATGTTGGTGTGCAAAAGATGGTGCCAAATAGCACGTGATGAAGCACTATGGACAAGATTAAGTTTGGGCAACAAAGTTTTGAATGGAGGAACTCTGGGTCACATTTTACCAAGGGGTGTCCAAATTCTCAGGCTTGCACAAGCTGAAATTACAGATCCTGTTTTTCATGAAAACAGTAAAGTACTAGATGACTCTTATGTCAGTAAATTGCAATACTTGGACCTTTCAATGGCTGTAATATCTCCCAATGGATTAGCCGCATTGCTATCAAAGTGTAAATATTTAAAGAAGTTGTCTCTCGAAAAATGTGTTGTGAATAGAGCGTGTTGCATAGCTGTTAGCGAAAATAAGAATTTAGAGGTCTTAAATTTAACAATGTGCGAGGGTATGGATGTTGACTGCATAAGAGATTTAGTCAAATTGGATAATTTGGATGCTGTCAATGTGTCATGGTGCTCGCTTGAAACCGATTCCATGACACTTCTCTGCAAATCTCTACCACCATCTGTTACACGTTTAAATATAGCTGGATGCAGAAAAACTCTCACCGACGACAGTATGTATCTTCACGCTTTTTTAGAAATCATTATCAATTTAATATTTGACAAGTACTGTTCTTCTTTTTCAGATGTGAAAGATTTAGTGAAAAGTTGCCCAGACATCGTTGAATTAGATTTAAGCGACTGCACAATGCTGACAGTGAATACTGTCAAGAGTTTGATGAATTTTACAAAATTAGAACATTTATCAATCAGTCGCTGCTATGGTATACCTCCATCGACATATGTAAGACTGGCGTACATGCCAGGTTTATTATATCTGGATATATTCGGGTTGATATCAGATCAAATATTAAAAACTTTGCAAGCTAACTGCGGCGAAACCGAAATTAACAAGTTCCTATATAGTTCTGTTGCAAGACCAACTGTTGGCGTCCGAAGGACAAGCATTTGGGGCCTTCGTGTTAGAGATTAACAAAAATATGATTGTTCTTCGATAGTAATGAATAGAGGCATGAAACGCGGGAATGCCAAAGGGAACCTGATTTACAATTATAGTATTGCGTCTTTCCACCAATGTCTTCGTATTAAGAGACTGATTTTACGATGCTATTGAGATAAATGGAACCATGTGTATTTTTGCACCCATTTATAGATTGTTAAGTTTACTTACGTGGAAGTTTCCAGATTTCAAGTTATTTCTGAAGCGTTGGTAAGTTCGAAAATAGTTTATCAGCTGTACATATATAATCAATGCAGAGAGTAACCTAAGCAGTAGAAAGTTGATAAATTTAGAAAGCAAAAAGTAGATGGATCATCTGCGTACCGGGTTGCTCATATTCCATTTATTGCTTTCCAAACCATGCATCTACTTGTGGCTTATGTTATTTTGTCTTATTTTTCAATGAAGTCTATGCAACAGAGTCAAACTACTTACTCGGGCTGTGCGAAAGCGAATACCTTTTACAACTATCATATTCTTCTGTACACAGCGATATTACTCAGTATAGCAAATCACCGCGACTACCATAAACCTTTTTGTGATTTTTACTTGTAACTCTTATTAGTGATATTGTAGATACTACGATTCCAAATTACATTGTAACTGTAAATCCCCGAGATCAAAGTTGTATGCATCATCACAGAAAATAAAATTCTTTTCTGATACATACACGAGTATAAACCCAACAAAAATCATGTCCAAATATTCATAAGAATAATGGATTTGTAACATTCAAGAATAATACCACATAAATAACAACAACATAAAGACATTTTTATTCAAAATTGTGGATATACAGTAAAAAAAAATCTTTAATGCATTCTTTAGGATTATTGTAATATGTATATTGATACATACATTAGCAAGACATAAAATCATACAAAACAATAACCATTGCGTTCCCTAATTCACAAACATTTCTATATGGGACATGACGTAAAATTTCCGATATGAGACTTGCAATTGTGAAAGATCCGGTATATGTCATCGTACAATTCAGACATAAAATCCTCGTATGGATTCCTCGTATGGATTCTATCTTATAATTAGGTCCCTGAGCGCTTGGCGTTACTATACAGACGTGCGTATGGCTGAAGCAAGAAACAAAAGTAAAATAAACTAATGCAATACACCCATATATTCCAGCTACATTAAACTTACCCGTAGCATGAATAGATGGATGATGACACTGTTTACAGATGGATCTCACAACCTTTACAACTTTTGTAACCTTTCTCGTCATCCAGCACGGAGAAAATGGGCGTTGTGAATGTATTAACGCTAGAACTGTGTTCCTGACAAATATAACATTAATATACAATGTTTTATACATACGCGGTTTGCGCTCCTTGTGATAAATCAGAATTATACACTAAAGTGGCATTCATAACTACATTATTTGTACCTTGCCTTTTTTCAGTTAAAACTATCTTTTTTCTTAACCAAGTCTTTTACAACGTTTACCATTTCTACAAATCTCTGGTGTTTTATGCTTGAGGGATAACATTGCCTTGGCTGGGATCAGCCTCGGTAACGCCAGTTTTACTTGTAGTTCTTTCCTCTGCTGCATAGATTGATTTAGATTCTTGTCTCTCTTGCTCACTCTGCCATTGGACCTGAAAAACAAATATTATGTTTCATTAAACATAAAACATGGATTAGGAACATTTAAGGAGAGAATACTTACTTTCTGTCTATGCTGCTTCACTGCTTCGTGACATCTGTCCATCACCATCTGTTCAGTCAGTACACCGTCCTCAGAAGCATACGCTGCTGCTTGCCAAGCAACCCCCAACTTCGCCAATTCTCGGCCAGACATTCCTGCAGTTATTTCGGCCATTTTCGTGCAGAGTGTACTATAATCGAATTGAGCCAGCTTCAGTCTCTTCTTTCCTTCAATAGCCGGTTGAAGTACAAACTTCTCGAAGTAAAGTCGAACCAAACGCTCACGTTCTTCTCGACCCGGTAGACGAAACTCTACCATTTCATCTAATCGGTCGTTCACGGCCCAATCAAATTGTTCTGGTGTGTTAGATGCAAGGACTAACATGAACTTATTACTTTGTTCGCCAGTTCTATATAGGAACGCATTTAACATTGCTCGCAAATCTTCCGAGATATGTTCACTTGAACGTTTTCTTAAAAATGCATCTGCTTCATCAATGAAAAGTAGCAGTCCCTTTCTAGATGTTAATGCCCAGTCAAATACTTTATGTATGGCAGTTACACCATCTCGGCCAAGTGGTGCTAAATCTCCACCAGTTACAATAGCATAATCCATTCCAGAGTGCTGGGCAAGCTTTTTGGCAAACATTGTTTTACCAGTTCCAGGGGGGCCATGCATTAATATATTCCTATACATCCCCCGATTTTGCTTTGTATTTTTCGTTGCTATCGCTATATCTCGCAATCTTTCCTCGAGCTTTGGTGCTAAAACTACGCCCGACAATGCGTCCGTTTGTTTCTCCTTTAATTTCTGAACAGTTAGAACTGGATGCCGTACAGTGTCGATTACTGAAAATCGTGATGTTTCTCGAACTAGGGATGGTTTTCCTAATCGCGATTCGATATATCGGGAGGCTACACCCGTCGATCCCTTGGCAGTATAAACTCCAAGTGCTAAGAGAGATAATCCTCCAGCAGCAGCCAAAATTTTGTCCCAATCTGTTAATAGAGCTGTTGCTCCAGATCCTAATACTGAACCAGCAGTCCTGAAAGATTTTTATAATTAATAACACGATAAAGTTACATGCTAGAATAATATATTGAACAACATACTTTATAGATTCTAGCACTGTTACTCTTTTTTCAGATGCCTTCAATCTGATTTTTTCTAAGTTGAGATCTTGATTCTCCCTGTCAATTTTAGCTTTTGCTTTAAGCTCAGCATCTAACTTCCTCATTTCATTCTTGTGCCTTAAATCCATTTCATGCTCTATGGTAGATTTTCTCATGGCTTCTTGTCTCGATACTGATTCCTCTTGTCTTTTCAAGTTTTCCTCATTCATTCTTTGCTGCTGCACTAATTGATCTTCATAACGTTTCCTTGCAAGTTGATCCTGATATTGAGCTCTCATGTTATGCTGTTTTGTTTCTTCCTGTATAGTTTTTCTCCTTTCATCTCCTTCTACCCGCTTTTGTTCAACTTTCATCTGCTCTATGCTTGCTTCGTATTCTTTTAATTTCGTATGCATCTCTGTTTGCTTAGTGGATTCCTGGATCTTGCAAAGCTCCAGAGCATCTTTTGCATGATCTAAAAGAGAACATTGTTTAAAACCGTGAATCAAAGATATAAGAATGAAGTTTCTTAGACATTTATTTAATAAATAATGTGAATAAAAATCTAAAAACAATGTACATCCCCAAATTATTCTGAAAAACCAGAAATATGACAGTTTGCTGTTGTCATAAAAACATTGTCTAAACATGAAATAAAAAATTCTACTCCCATGTCAAGTTGATAGAAAAACAACAGGAGAATCATCAATGATTATTTTAAGATTCAGAAGCAAGAGTGCTCTTTTAATTTTTTCGGGAAGCGGATGTACTGGAAGTCTATTGCATCAGCATATTTTATTGGTGTCGCATGGGACTGCACGACTTTCCAGGCAAGCACATGAGTGGCATAACCCGCAAGGCGACTACTACAAGGCCCGCTTGGCTTACGTAATCCTGCAAGAACATCTCATCGTTCATACAAAAAATAAGAGAATGTTGCTCATACTGGATTTCTCGAGTTCCTTAGCAGCCGCAGCTGCCCGTTCTAGGGCACTCGAATCAAATCTATATGCATCCATTTGACTCTTTGTCATCGTTGGTGGTGAACCTCCTCCATCGCCGCCCGATGCCGGTGGTTGGACAAATTGGGAGAAATCTTGTGGCTGTTGATTGTAACGACTCCCGAGAAGCCACGACATTTTTCACTGGCAATTTCGAACCCTTCTTGACTGTCTAACAACGTGTCTTCAGTTTTATCCGACGATTTTACTAAACACTATCGCCGAGATCTCGTGTGATCTTCTATGATCCTCACGTGCACTCCAGTCTGCTGCTCCAGTCTGGCTCTGAAAGCGAAACATGCGAACTCGAACTGATACAACGCAGCGCGTAACAGAGAGAGTGTGACACCATCGTAATATATTGCCAGGCTTCAATTCGCGCAAAAAAGAAACTTACACGTTTTTCCTAACTCAATTATTCCAAGCTCAAGTCGTCATCTTTGTCAATGAATTTTTATTTCATTCTGTATACATTTCATTCAAAATGTATGTGTAGTAAAACCCATGTAACGAATTAGAGGGAGCTGATGTAAACATTCATATCAGCTTATGACCACATGTAATGACTTGGTAAAAGACTATCGAATGTATTTGCATTTTATGAATGAACGAAACATTGCGTTGTAGTTAATTCATAGAGAAAAGAAATTGAGGAGATGAACTTAGATTTACGGAACGCGGAAAAGCGCGGGTACAAGGGTCAATGAGAGAACTTGAAATAAAATATGAGGGCGGAATCATTTTCATTAACAAGGAATTGGCAATATTAAATTATTGGTATAATATAATATTTTAAAATATATACGATGGCCTTAAGAAAGGTCTTAAGAAATAAAAGAGGTTTAGCGATAATGGACATTTGGTTTGCGCTTCCGGAAGAGGTGCGAGATCATTCTAAAGAGCGGGCGGAAATGGTAGCGCTGAAAGCGTCCTCGTGCCATGAATCGATCGGCACTTGGTAGTCCTAACGCATAAAATTTCGAAAAAGTTTCGCGCTTATATCGCACACACCGAGTGGTGGAGCGTCGCTACTTGGCTAATCGTAACGGTTAGGTGGATAATCGTATAACCAAGGAAAGATTCCTCCAAGTTTCCCATCAGTTTACGCAACCGGCCGGACGGTATCTAGAACCATACTGTGTGGTACTTTGTCGATAATGTCGTTAATTTTAACGCGGCGAGGTTCCGGTGGTTCGGTGAGTGTGCTCTTTTCAAACATGGGAGGGTTACTTTTTTGAAATAATATGTGGAATCTAGGAAATCGGGGTGTTCTCGTGTTAATAAGTGCGCTCAGTGGATGCGCGTTTCTTTACAACATCTGGGGACCGATTCTCTTTCTGGCGACTTCGTTGTGCCTGGTGCTATACGTGTGCTACTCACTGGTGGTGAACGACAGTCCACTATCCCCACACGCGATCATCCTTCTTCTGTACATTAGGGAAGCACTTCTCGAGGCTCACTCAACTGTTCAAACCTCCCTCCAACACATCTCGCATTACGGACGCAATTCCTGGCAAATCGTAAATGAGCGTTGTCGTGCACAGCTTGCAACTATTATGAATAGACCACGTCGAAGTAACTATCAACTCAGTACCGATTCCTATTCCCTTACCAAGAATTCCCCGACATTTAGTCCCATTGCACGCTTGAGTCCCATTCCACGAAACACATGCAAAACCGAAACTCATGACACTGGAACGGAAAACAAGCTCTGCAATGATTCCGTATCCACAACGTACCGTCGCAGTGCATTTGGCAAGCACACCTCCACGCCAATGTTGCCAAGAGAGAAGCACACATCAGCAAATGGGGATTGCGAGTTCCTCCCCTCTAGTCAAATATCTCCCAAGAAGCTCCAATCTTCCCATTATTCACTCGGTCCAGCACCATCTAGTAATAACGAGTTTGGGATACGTATGAGTCCCGATACCTCGCCTTGGGGGACTAATGCAAGTCCCAAGATGCGTCCCAAAGCGAGTGGGATGAAAACAGTGCAAACAGTAGCAGGCCCATTATTAGCATCTACTAGATACAATATTGATCCTAAGTAAGTATATATGTTTTTCTATAATGTATTGGGTTTTTGTTCTGAACATCAGGCATTAATTGCTTTATAACCACTTGTAGAGTATACAATGATGTTACTTCACCTGGACTAACAACAAGGTTAACAAAATATGCTACAGAGGCTAATAATAAGTTGACTCATCAGTCTCAATACTCCACTGGACAGTTCCCAAAAGTAAATCTTCATGCAAGTCCAGTTCCAATAATAAGTCCGAAAAGTGCAAAAGTTAGATCTCCTGTGACGGTTAGAATAGCACGTTTAAATCCAGATGCTACTACATATTCTACGCCTGGCAGGCAAAAAGCTATATCACATCTATGTCAGCCTGAAAATAAAGCTCCACCGAGTGTTGTTCAAGTACTAAGGGAGATATCACTGAAGAGGCATGCATCAAAGGAAGATGTAACTTCTGAGCTTCCAAAAAAGCAAAGGACTGACAATATAATATGTGAAGGATACGAACCACTAGATGAAACTAAGCAAAAAAGAAGCAGAGATGAATCTTCAAAATCAGAAGAAGAGATTTCCCCACAAAACAAAACAGTTAGACCTGCAAAACGTACAAAAACTCCATCCTGCTATGATATTCTAAATTCCCTGAGTTCTAGTATTCATGTTGCTTCAGGAGTTAAAAGGAAAGCCAGTAAGTATTTTTGTTAACAAAAATTATGATTGTGATGTCTTCGTAGTATTTTGATAATTTACTTTCTTTATTCCATTAGTGGATTTTTCACGAAGTGGAACACCACAATTTGAAAAGCATTTTAAATCTCTGGAGAGTTCGCCAAGTGCACAAATTGTACCACAGCCCCAATCTTCAGGGAGTAAGAGTAGTTCACCAGTTGTCAAGACTGTGCAAAACTCTTATATACTTCCACCTTCTGGAAAATCTCCAGAACATACATCGTTAAAGGGAATTTTGAAACCATCTAGTCAAAGCCCAGTTAACGCAGAGAAGCAGAATGTAAACATGAGTCAGCCACTTAAAAAAACCAGCAAGACTGTTGTTGGGGGAAGTAATACAGTGAATCAATCAGTTAACTTGACTGATAAATTATTCATGAGGCCAGAGCCTGAGAGAAACGAAAGATTAAAGATGCTGGCTGAGGAACAGCAAAGTATGAAGCCTAAATTCACTACTAATGATGCCGATGAAATTAAGAAAGAAGACATTGTAAATATGAGGAAAACTAGTATGAAGGCTAGACTTCAAAGTATGTTTGACGCAATATCGGGAAAAGGTAAGTTGTCGGCCCTTGTGTACTGTGCATACAACATTATGACTAGCCATAATTTAATCTTGCAATCGTTGTATTTTCAGCATCTAGCAAAATTAATCCAGATGTAGTAATTGAAGCAGAAGAAATTAGTGTATCCAAACCTTCACCAGGCCCAGCGACATGTGTAACACTTAATTCCTCAACAACAACGACAAATGTCAATACTACACCTATCTCAACTTCGGCTGTTGCTCCAATAGCATCCACTGTAGGAGATAAAATGACATCTCCGAATCGGGTGACGTTTAATGTGCCAAAAGTAAGTAGCTCGGCGCTGGCCAGTAGTTCGGTGACACCCACCACCAATACAAGAAGTATGGAAAGCGTTCCCCCGAAAACAACTGCAGCCAGTACAGTACCACCTTCTGTTTCATCCACTGCATCCACTCTAAGTAGTGGTGTAACCAATTCAGCAACAACACCTAGTGGTTTCACATTCGGAGGTCAAGCATCACCTATTACATCAATGCCAAGTGGTGGTTCTTCACATGGTACAACCACAACTAGTAATAAAGTTGCACCGCCTGTAACACCTGCGTCAGTAGCAACCACGACAGCGAGCATGACTTCCAATACAGTTTTTGGAGCTAAATCGACTTCCTTGCCCAGTTCTATTACACCAAGTCAAATTATGGCAAAGAGTAACGCAAATATGACTAGTGCTTCGAGCATTGTCCAGTCACCTGCTACACCACAAGTAACACCGACATTTGCCTTTGGCGACAAGACCACAGCTACCACTTTGGCACAGAATACGAAGAGTATAACGTCAACATCAACCGTTGCTCCAGCATCGTTATTCAGTTCAATACCGAGCCTAAGTGCAAGTACAAGCACAGCCATTAGTTCAACTGTAACACCGGCTAGCACATCGGCATCTCTTTTCACATTCGGACACAAAGCCGCCAATGTAGAAACGCCAAAGCCACAAATTTCTACATTTGCTGCACCAGGAAGTACTTCTAGCGCGACGATTTCGGTGTTTGGAAATGCTAATGCTGCATCAACAACTACATCTGTGCAACACCCTCCCGCAATGAGTATTACAAGCGGTACCACCAACATTGGAAAAGCTGCGGCACCTGCCTTTGGCACTCCTACTACCGCTGCATTTAGTTTTAATGCAGTGACAACTGCAGCAGCTTCAGTGAAATCTGGTTTCTCGTTCGGATCTAACGCACCAAGTACAATGAGCGCCCCAGTGGCAACACCAACTGCAACAACCACAAGTTCACTTGCAGCAAGCACATCCATGGCACCTACTATGAAAAGTAGCCCATCCATTGCATTTGGACCTGTATCAGCAAGTGCAACTGCACAGTTTGGTTCAACCGCAACAACGACCTCAATATTCAGTAGCACATCCAATGCTGCTATATTTGGAACATCGAGCGGTCAATCAGTTTTCAGTACATCTGTAACTTCAACCACGCCGACTTCTTTTACTACACCGTCGACCACAGCAATAAGTGGTAGTACCTTCGGCCCACAATTAACCACAAAAGCAGCCACTTTTGGAGGTTTCTCAACACCAGGAACCACAGGCACCTTTGGCACTCCAACTACTAGAACTGGACTCTTTGGCACCCCAACAACATCAGCAACAACAAGTGGGTTTGGTACTTTGCCCAGCGCAGGAACAGCAAGTGCTTTTGGCGCACCATCGACATCAGGGACAGGCAGTGCCTTCGGTACTCCGTCAGCTGCTAGTACTAGTAGTGCTTTTAGTACACCGACCACAATGGCATCAGGAAGTGCCTTTGGTACTCCATCAACGTCTAGCACAACTAGTGCATTCAATGCTCCAACAAATTTCGCTGCAGGTGGTACTTTTGGGGCTCCAAAAACAACTGCTTCATTGTTCGGCACTACACTGACCAATCCATCGACATCAACTTTACCAACTACCACTTCTACATCGATATTTGGAGCTGGCAACCTTATACCTTCGTCTGCACCAACAACTACTACTTCTGGTCCTGTTTTTGGCGCAGGCATAGGCGCAACTCCAGGGACAACTAGTAGCGGGGGTACTAATTTATTTGCTAACAGCAACGCTAACACAAGCAATATTTCTGCACCTCCTCCTCCGCCTGGATATGCCGAAAGTACTAATATTTTTGGACAAGCAAAGCCAACAATGGCATTTGGAGCAAATTCAAGTGGATTTAGTGGTAGCACACCTTTATTTGGGCCGCAAACTACAGCCCCTCCTGCATTTGGGACTCAGACAGCAAAAAATACTATTGCAAGTCCTGGATTTGGTGCAGCAAAGGCGGCTCCAGCAACAACTTTTGGACGTATTGCACCACAAGCTGCAGAAAGTGCATCTACATCTGGTTTTGGTTCTTCTCCTTCCATGTTTGGAAATAACAATCCTCCCCCTGCATTTGGAACTCCTTCAAGCAGTTTTAATGCGCCTGGAACTAGTACATTTGGTAACCAAAATCCGACAAGCCCCACCTTTGGTGCAATTGGAAATCCGAGTGGATTTAGTGATAATAAGAGTTCGATGTTCGGATCCCAAACTGCGGGAACTTCGGCGTTTGGAGCACCGAACACATCTACGCCTGCTTTTGGTGCGAATGCCAATGCCAGCAGCGGGAATACCAGCGGCAGTATTTTCACGTTTGGAGCAGGACAACAAAAGCCACCGCAACAAAGTTCTACATTTGTATTTGGTAGCAACGCACCTAATAACAATAATCCAGCTCCTGCAGCTGCTCCTTTCCAATTTGGGGCAACAGCACCACCAAAACCAAGTGAGTATAAGAGCAATATCAACAATTTCGATCCACAAGTTTCACTGAAATATTAATGTAAACATTATTATTAGCAACAGGATTTAACTTCACCGCACCTGCGGCGACTCCTACTATGAATTTCGGAGCACCAGGTACACCAACATTTAACACATCCGCCCCTGGTATGTTCAGCATTGGAAGTGGATCAACTGCACCTCGGTCTAGAAGCACTCGAAATAGGAAACCAAAATGATGTAGACACAAATTACTTTATTTCATCAGTATCTTTTTTTACAACGTTGTGACTGGATCAACATGTTTCACTGGTGGAAGCATGTTCGGTCATTGCCTGCTACTTAGCAATTAAAAGGTGAAATTCTGAACATCCTGTATATATATAACCATAAGTAATAGGAAGGCTGCTTGCATTGCGAAGCATACACATGATCGTTCTATTAGCAAGCCTAAAGTAATATTTTCAAAGTATTGTTCTCGGAGCATAGGGTATACTATTAAATTCGTTGTTGATAATGAAAGCGTGTCTGTAAATGAAAGTAGAAAAAGTAAATTTAATATTGCCTATTCTAACGCCGTTATTGCTCCGCGAGCAATACTGGGTAGTTCGTGTAGTTGTAATTGAAATTAACAAAACCATTGAGTTTTCTTTGTCGCCATTTGCAATTCATACAATGCTCCATTATCAACTTAAGGCCCTGTTTGTTCACCGTCTGTAGGGAGGCACAAATAGGCTGTTAGAAATAGTTACTGTTTCGTCAGGATTAAGTTAATTATCAAATGTCAGACTGCAGTGGACACCGTAGAAGATAGTTTATGCGTTTTATGATGAATGTTCGTCTTTTATATCATATTTCCCCGCCATAAAAACAAATAATTTAATGTCGACATAGCTTTCCCACGCCGATTTGGCCATTATATACATTCATCACAATATGCAAGTGGTAACAGGGATTATCTCATTGCGAATCGCGTTAGAAATATGAGCCAAGAAAATTGTGCCTTCCTCAGTATGAACTCTACGACAATAGACAGTTCAAGCCTTTCGATGTACTATATATTTCCAAGGACTCTGTAATAATTCTGCGACTGCGAAAGAACTGTTCTTGACATTATTGACTCTCACGTTGTTATTAATTTTTTGTGAAACCTTATAGTATGGACCATTGATTTGAAGAACCATGTAATATTTTTACGCGATTTTGTATTTTCGTTTCTTGCTGCAAGTAGCAAACTATTAAATCTAAGAAACTACAATTCGTACGTGTATATTCACCCAATCTCCTCAACACCTGCGAAACCATTTTACAAGTTTGTGCTTCTTATAGTTTCATAATTATATACAACGAAACCATTATCATCATTGCTATGATCAAATTAAAATCACAAAGATGTACTTGGATTCCTCTCCCGCATATGTCCCAATTCATGTAGCATTGGTGTATCTCTACAATAGGATTGAAAATTAAATAATTTCGTACTTTTTACTTGTGCTATAGCATACGCTGTGATTACATCCAGTTTCGATGCAGAGAGTATCTAATAAACCAATATATTGAAAGGCTTTTCTTCCGGGTTTCATTCGGGGAAGGTTTTAATTCATTGTTTTCAATAGTTTATGAAAAGCTATTTGACATAGAATTGATGTAGAAAGGTCTAGCGCACGATTTAATACAACAGTCGCAAAAGAGAAAGGACTGAATAGAATTCAATGGGATTAACAATTCAATCGCGTAATCACCAAGGCGCTCCGACTTACGAAAGCAATATTTAAATCGAGTGGAGGCGGAAAGCATTTCCGTTCAGAGAATCATATCGAACTATTAACCTCAACTCGAGACTCGGAATGAAAAAACATATCAGTATTTGAAAAGCGAATTGAATGGAAAAGTTGGAAGAGAAAAAGTGAGTCGACACAAGTATATTTCATTTGATGTTTCCTAAAATTCGGTGATGCATCAGAGCGAGAAGCGCACAAGCTGCGTCACCTACATCCCGTGAAACTTAACATACAATTGGTCGAAATTCCGAGCCGATTTGCGGAACGCCCTATAGGGGTGCTCGTTACACGGGAACGCTGTTTTTGTGGTCGCCTGGAGGCGCAGCCATGTTGGGAACATTAGAAGGGAACCAACACCACAACCAGAAAGACGGGAACATCTAGGTTCGGCAGCGGCGTGTCTTAACACCTTAACACCACCACCATGGCTGACCCGGAAAAACAGCCCGAACAACCCAAGGCTGTTCAGCAAAAGATGGTCATCGGTAAGTGATATAAAGATTTCCTCCATATATCGTTCGCGCGCATATCTTAGCCTTCAAAAGTTGGTCCGAACGGAGTCGTATCCACAGTCCGCATGTAATGGCGTCTACGGTGAGCAGACGTTCAACCATGTGGCATGTGCCCGGCGTGCCGGTCTCCTTGTTTTATTTTCTTATTTAATTCTTCGCTCATGTGAGCGACAGCTTTTCTTCCGCAGCAATTATCCGAAAAATTCCCCTATTCCTATCGCGTGGACGCCTGCATAAGACCCTGGCAATTTTCCCCACGGAAAGACGCTCCAAAGCCCATGGACGCTTTTCGAACCCGCGCTTCGGCATCGATTTTCCATTCTCTAAAGAATCTGTTACGAATACCAAGTAATGCGACAAAGCCTTGATGACGGTATTTCGCGGCAGTTCTCAAGCAACTTTGGTTACCCTGACCATAACACGGAAGTACATTTTGCCAGTGGAGTGCGTATTATGCTATATCTAACAACGATACCTTTTCATAACCCAAAATATTCCTCGCTCTATCCTTGTTATATAAGTTGGAAAACTACTCGAAGCGTTAGATCCGCATTAGTTAACCCATTGCCATTCAACAAGCATTAGCCCTATTACATACAACCAATGTTTATTCGGTATCATTGACCTAACAACTCAATGGGAATATGTGAATTCCAGCCAAACACAGGCATTTTGATTTTCAATTCGATTTCATCAGACTGGCAAAATCTTGGTTAAAACAGATTTAAAATTTGAGGTCACTGCTCCCCAGTGTCCTTCACACCATTGCGATTTATGGGTCACACACATTTAATAAACATCCGAAATTCAAATGAGATGCTCCAATATATTTCGGCAGCATATTTCGGGAAATCAATGTACATAATCCAAATTCCAGTGAATTGTGCCTTTGATTGACGAGGCTGCGCTACCCTTTGGAAGCCGTTACACCGTAGCGTCGTAAACATATAGACAGCGATTTGACGGCATTCAATCACAAATCCTATGTTGTATGTAAGAACTTGGATGACAGTTTTTGCATTCTGCCCTAGGAGGATATACATTCGCTGAAATAATTTCAAAATTTTCCTAACGTTCCTAGAACGTTTTCTATTTCAATATCTCTCATACTATTGGAGATGTATTATGCATTTTAACGACGTGTTATTTTGTTTTGTTTTTCGCTCATTATTCTATTTTGATTTTCAAGCTATTAATCGAAATTGTTCTGAAATTAGTTATGAAATTTGCGGCGTTAGCGTATGCAGCGCGATCGTGATTACTTTGATTTTATGATACACCTATTGAGCAAGTTATTGTTATATTACATTATGCAGTGACACATACTCTGGATGACTAATTAGATTCCTCTCGATTTTGCTGGGTTTCAGCATACAAAGTGACCGGGACTGTTAAGTGGTTCAACGTGAAGAGTGGATACGGATTCATCAACAGGTAAATAACATATTGTCCAAATTCATAAATGTGTATCCTTTCCATTGCCTGACTCGAATCCTCCAATCCAATTTTGGAAACAAAATTCTATGAGTCATATGGAGATATTTTTATAATAGCGTCATGTCGCGCTAAACGTGTTGATACTTACTCTGCAGAGAATTAATAGTGATTTATGAATATTAACTAAACGAAATGTCCTGGCTGAGATTTAACTGCAATGTCGACCCAACATTCTGCCGTACGCGAAATAGAAGCTTGTTCGGCACGTGTAACGCTCGGTCGCGCGGAGCGCTGCTCCGTTCTTCGCTATTTCTAGGTCTCTCTATTTATCTGGCTCGATGCCAAGATGCTCTCATCTTCTAAGGAAATATTACACGTGTGTCTTTAGTTAATTAACCAACACTTGCCTTGAGAATACGAGAGAGCCGCGCTCACGAATTGTATGAATCAGATTATTGTTAACTAGGAAAGTTGCTGTTGTTGCATTTCTGTATTGCGTTTTTCGCCGTCGATGAAATATAGAAAATAGTTCACAGCCTAGACCGCTGCGTAAGTGGAACTATGAAAAAAAGTCCTCCCAAGATCTTGAATCGACACTTTCACTTACGCCTAACTCTGCGCCACACGATAGAACTAAATGAAGCCGAACATTTACCCAATCGCATGCAATCTTCGAAAAACGTACAATCTGAAAATGTGCAGAAATCATTCTTGGGATATTGGAGCATCGCACGGTGTGTGTGTGAGTCATACGCTCTTCGAAATAATTACGTTGCCGTTGAAAGCCCTAAAGTTCGTTGTACAAATTACACGAGGAGAAGCCATATGTTTACGAAAAGACTCACGCTGTCGTTAAGACGTTTTGTTCTAATTTCACACGTGTGAGCCTACACATCTGGAGTTTAACGTTATACAACTTTTCACCGTAAACCCAATGTTAATTTGCCTCATTATCTGTACCAGTAAATATCCATTTTATTAGTTACATTTGGATGGATGAAAAAAGTGCAGTTGCCTGTGAAATTCTATCGTATATTATATATATGCAATTTTCCCGCGTCAGGCGAAACATTTACTTCAATACTTGTATTCCACCTTTTTAATTTGCTCAAATAATATGCGTAAAATGTGTTGCACTAGACATATATGGACCGCTGGGCTCTCTAGCACAACAGTAGGAAGGGAGCGTGGTTGGAACTCGTGCTTTGTGTACGGCCATTTCTCCCTCCGTCCCCCCACCCTCTGTCGCGCTCTCTTTCTCTCTCCCTGTGTACTGGAGTAAAGTTCGATGACCTTTCAACTCGGTCCTTCGCTCCATAGCTTCACGGCTACCGATTACATCTTTATACCTCCGGATCTCCCTAGACCAGGGAACGATCGAATGCGCGCGCGCGCGCCCGCCCACGCGCCTGCACCCTCGAACCCTACCACCCTCATTTGAGCATACTGTATTTAAGCAAATGGCTCTGCGCCGAAATTCAGCACGAATATTTCTCCCACGTCTTGAGTTCCGCACATTAAAAAATGCAATCCCAATTTAGGTTAATGCGATTCGTTGCAAGTAAATATTATAAAAAAGATGAACTTCAATATTACGATAAAATGATTGGTTTACGTGTTACCTCTTGCCCGTTGCAGAAACGACACCAAGGAAGACGTATTCGTCCACCAAGTAAGTAGTCTAATCAGACAGAATACAATTTTCATAGTATGCGGTGCCAGAAGTACATGTGCTACATTGTTCTTTGTTATTGAATCTTGCAGTCGGCTATCGTGAAGAACAATCCAAGGAAGGCTGTACGTAGCGTTGGCGATGGAGAGGTCGTTGAATTTGACGTAGTCATCGGCGACAAAGGCCATGAAGCAGCAAACGTTACTGGCCCCGCTGGAGAGGCTGTAAAGGGATCACCTTATGCAGCGGATAAGCGTCGTGGATACCGTGGTTTCCACTGGTTTCCCGCTCATAGACGTACTAACAATAGGACTCAGCGCAAACCACGAGAAGGCCAAGAAGGTTACGAATCGGGTAAGTTTGACTGAACATCACAACTTGCTGATTACCTACTCCTCTATTACGATATATATTACGAACACTTACAAATGTTTGTCTTGTTATAGGTGAAGGTAAGACTGGAGATGAATCCACAAATGCCGGTGAAGGAAATCAACAGCAGCCACAACAACAACAAAGACGTTACCGAGTCCGACGGCAATATGACGGTTACTTCCGCGGGTCACGGCGCTCAGGTCCATCAGCGCAACCAGGAGAAAACTCCGGTGAAGGTGGAGAACAAGGAGGTGAAGGTACCGGAGATGGAGGTGTGATGCGGGGCATGAGTCGTGGTCGCGGTGGACCATCTCGGCGCCTCTTCCGTCGCAACTTCCGTGGAGGAAGGGGAGGCGGAATTCCGCGACGTCCCCGCAGTGAGGACGGCCAGGTAACCCCTAATACTATGCTATTTTTCTCTCTGGAAACTTTCTACGAGATTTCTTCGCTCGAAGTGATACCATATTTAAAATTTCCGTTTCTTTTACAAAACTTTGGTCCGAGCCAAATTCTGCCTTTCACCTACTGTTCTTAGAAGAGAGAATCTTTTAATATCAATAACTTGTTTTTGAAGCACTGCAATCTTTTGCTTAACGTATCTCGCAAAAACATGTTTTCAATCTTTTACTACAGATAGTTTGTCCAACAATGGACATTACGATGGACACGTATATACTTTAGATCTGTAAGAGTCGAGCCACAAAGTAATATATAAATAATTAGATTAAAACCCAAACCAGCAGCATAGAACTTATATGCATGGTAGACATCGTCATCATTATCATAAGAATAATCTTCCTAGTAGGTTTTTACAGGAAATTCATTCTTTGTAGATTTGGCTCAAGTTACTATAAAGTATATTAGCTCATTACCTTCTCCAAATGTTTCCACTCTCTTGAGTGATTCATTTTAAACAATGCCTATAATGCTAGACTGGGATTTTTGCACCGGCTTCGTTCAGACCCTATAGTTGTAAGATAGAGAATTTGTAAATATGTATTCTTGGTGGAGAAGACGAGTATGGAAAGATGGATTTTCAGTAGTGTGAAATGCGCGACGGACTTAAAACAACAGTTTAGAAGTAAACTAGAAGGAGGTTACGGTTTCTATTGTGTCTGCCGCCGAGATACCTTCTCAAACTGACATAGCGCTTGGCACACTCTATTGCACGTATCTTTTATACTCTTTTCAGTCGGAGCAGAAGTCGGATGCACCTAAAGATAAGGATGCACCTGCCGCTGCCCCTGCTCCAGAGGTAATGTGGCTTCATTTTTCTTTCCTTCGTACTGCGTATTCCTTAACACTCTTCCAATGCGTGTGTCACCTTTACGCACTTTTATCAGTAGATCTCTACTTAAATATCCGTTGAACTTAACAATTTGTTTTCTGCCGTTATACTACACCCTTTTTATTTCCACACTAACTTGTGCTAGCATCACGAGTGTTTCACTATGCCAAAAGAATAGCTTAGATCCATTTTACAACTGGCTCTATTGAATAACGTTAGTGAATAAGGTGTGCAATTTTGTTTCGTATGGTAATTAGGAACGTA
Organism: Crossocerus cetratus; assembly: GCA_963675795.1. NCBI lineage: Eukaryota > Metazoa > Arthropoda > Insecta > Hymenoptera > Crabronidae > Crossocerus > Crossocerus cetratus. Next base: position 15,334,359 of record OY776668.1, on the reverse strand, counting down.
TTTGAGGTGTTTGTAAATCTGGAAATGTATGTTCCATTTGCAGGAAAGCCAGCCAGTCCAGAACACCACTACCGAGAGCACTGCTTAACCAAGATTAACGGTACCATCACAAAACACTCCTAATATGTAACACCAACACCCGTTATACACTGAATCAACAGCAGCAGTATAACAGCAGCAGCAGCAACAAGCAACAACATACATATAACAATTGAGAAAAAAACAAAAAAAAAGAAAACAACAAACATAACTCCACACTCTCCCCACGAAAGCAAGTTAAATTAAGACGTATGCAAGGCAGATCAAGACAGGTTTGGAAGGAAAGACATCCGAAAAGGATACCATCATAAAATAAGAAGACAGCGTTTTTACGACTATCTCGACGACCTTTGCTTTCCACGTCTACGGGGCTTGGAGCAGCTCCAAGTGCCGAGTTTTGTTGTCGCCTGTATTTCACATTGTTTGCTTCGTGGCGTATGTAGTAGATAATCAGATATGCTATTTATTACATTGGGATGATGATGCTGAGGAACAAACGAATCGCGTTAGGAATGAAAGGCTACGCGCTTCGTTTGGCAAGTACATTGGGGCGACATACGGATCGAAAATTTCGCGGGACTACAGCAAGGAAATAGAAAAACGGCAAGTCGACAAATTCGGTGTACTATAACAAATCGACAGACTAAGAAGACAGACAACTTGTAACGAATCAATTCAAGCGCACCCAAAGTAATATTTTTGTTCTAGTTTTCACTTATTTATCGTTTCGTATGTTTTGATTTTTCTCATGGAGACGTATTGTATCGTTTCGTGTGTATAATTGAGTTAAACTGCGCGATGCGCAGAATTGTTTTCTTCGTGCTGTTTGAAAGTATGAAGATTGTGTCGATACTGTGCCGCATGCGACGTAAAGTCTACGCCGATTTTATCATTTCAACTTTTCTTTAAATCATTCGTATCCTCGAACGTGAAGTATGAGTCTCAAAATCAAGCGTCAGTCGTGTGACTATCTCTCTAATCTTTATCTGTTTTCAGTTCAAACAGAAACTGGCTTAAATATAGTACAATTATATTTCGTAAAGTGATGTATCGCAAGTGACTGAGAAACCATAGTCACTGGATTTTCTCGCGATATTCCAGTGACATATGGTGAATAAGCTCTTACGGTATGATGTGAAATAATCATATTTTTACGATTGTCATAGAAGTAATATTAATGACCCCTGGTGGGTCCACCGCCTAGACAAAATATATTAATTATTGAAGACTATCAATTGGAACTTACGCGTTGCGATTATCCTGGGTTTATTGAAAATTCCTAGTGTCTCCAATTTGGTGTCCATCACTCATGCGGTTGATATCTCATAATTCGGTGGTAAAACTACCAAAATATGCATAAACTTGTAGTTTGTTAATACCCCCTCGGAGATCGTCAAGCACTTAACATTACGCTTCATCGATAAATTTGTATCGATTGAGTGTGATAGAGAAAAGAGAGATTTATTATATAACTGCGCGAACATACTTTTTAAATCCTTAGGTTGTAGTACTGTCGTTAGAGAATAAAATATGGTTTTCTTTTCAAGAATTCCGCAGTATGTGTACATCTAACACACATAGCAAAAGTGTTTAATTCGAGTTGAATTATTTGGCAGTCAATTGCTAACATCCGGTGCTTTTGCATTTGTAGTTGTAGTTGTCGTCTCTTTTTCTTCCAACCTGACTATCATCCATCGCGTATTCAAATTTTGCAGGTGAAAATGGTTGTCGTGGTCGTTTTGATCTGTGAATTGTCGTCTTGAGCTGTGGATTTTCCTTTTCACGTGTCATTGACATACCAATTACATATTGCCGTTCATTTTGGCCCTCGCAAAATTGTTTTCTTTAATACTTGCCCATCGCGGTTTTCTGTTCCGTATTTTTACTGTTCGTCGAGCTGGAAAGTAATGCGCTGTATTCTGAATACAGCAACCAAGTACCATCAGGACTTGATTGAGAAAACTAGGGAAAGATTGGGTGCGTAAGAGTGAAAGAGAAAAGCGAGATAAGATGGATAAGTAGAAGCCGAGTGTTAGATGGGAAAGATCATAAGGGAAGTAGGGAGAGAAAGGATGAGAACGTGCGTGCGCGTAAATGTAGTGCCAAGTGGAAAAACTGACGCGCGATTGCAATCTTCGACTCTATAATTCGTACTTGAAAGTACTTGCCAGACAATTAGGGATACTCGCAACAAGACGAGTCTGACGTCAATATTACAAGTCCGATCCGATTACTCAGGAAACCTGACTTATTAATCGACATGTCGCTTGAATTCACCTGCTTTCATGTTAACCCACGATCAGCGTCAACACGAGTAATCGAATCGGTGACTGGCCTCTCGGCTGAAGAAAAATCCTGCCGATGAATTTGTGCGATCGCGCGTTTCCACGAAGTACGGTAGAAACATACAAGCAGTCCATAATGCTACTGCCTCGTAACGCCAAAGAGGAATTAGGAAAAGTAAATGCCGTGCGTTCGAGGCGAAGTATTGCGACTAAATGCGAAAAAGAACAATGCATATGTTAACAGTGAATATCAAAGTTAAAACAGAAATATTCAAAATGAAGCATCAAACGGACAAGTTGAACCAACGTGGTGCGATCAACAAGCGCGTCAGGATCGGGACGGCTAGTCTCAAGCATAATAATTGTCGAGAGAACAATTCTTCGCTATGATTAGTGTCGGCCGAACTATTCTGGCATCAATACACGTTTTTCTACGATCGGTTAGTGCTTTTGCCGAAAGAAAAGCTATTATTCTTTCGAGACGAAATTCTTTCTCGACAGAGATTCGAGCGTCCTATTTACTATTAATCAATTGGCGCTCGTCTTCTCTCATGATGGATCATCCAAGAACATTTGACAGTAGTGTGCGATAAGCTTACAGAAGGAAGATGTCGCGTTTCGACACTGATAAATTCTTGAGAAAATCACGAGAAAGGGTGGGGGAGGGGCCTATTGGCTCTTCCTCTCGCTTAAAACTCCCATACCCTGGACAATCACGACGCAAATGAGCGCGTGATTCTCCAGGCAGAGTTATCGTGAATATACCACTCTGCGAGTCAATTAGTTCTAATTCAGTTCTTTGGGAGAAGATCGTAACTCGAGTTATCACTGTGACGATGGATTCAACTAAATGCAGGCGTGAGCAAAGAATCGAGGAGACGGTCAATGTTTTAAACGGAATCGATTTAAAGAAAAAAAAAAAATGAAGATTTTGACGGGTGCGGGATGGACTTTGCGGTCCGGCATGTCCCGAGTCGTCGTCCGTCGACTGCCCCCCAATGACTTTTGTACCGAAACGTGAAACTTCTAAAAGCTAATTTCATATACGGAATTTAATTTTTTCACGAAACATGTGCATTATAAAAAATAAATTCACAAAAAAATCGCAAAACTTACGAACCGTACATCAAGTGTTTCTTATTCTACCTGACTTCTAACTTTGCCCGTCCTGAATCACACTCCTTTTGTATATCTAAGGTGTATTGAAGCGCTCCCGCAAGCTCCCTTATTTATATGCTAATTGTCTCTATACACATCTTGCATGTTTAATCATATCACTGGCGTATACTTCGCAAAGGAAAGGGTTCGTATAAAGTGAGTCGTGTCACGTTTTGACTGTCACTCCCCTTTGTTGGACCTCCCTCCCGCATGCATTAGAGCAGATGAAGTCATGGCAGGCTAAACTAATTCCCCAGCCACCTGCGCATGATAAGACACACTAATTTATTAGCTGGCAGTAGTTCCTCTGTGGAGAGTTAGTTGACCGCGCCCCCCAGAGAAAATGTAATCGCGCGGTGCAGCGCGTACTAAAAACAAAAAAGCCACTTTATCGCTGATTTCGTGGCAGCGTTGCCCTGGCGAGTCACTCAATCTTACTTAACGTCCGTGACACCGGTTACCTTTTTAAAAGACGTGCCCTTCCGGAGTTCAATAAAGAGAAGGAGTGTACCGTGGTATGTGCGCTTATAAGCGTTCTTGCGTAAAGCCTGGCTTCGCATCAAAAAGCACGAACGCGCCTGGTGAGAAGCAAGCTGGGACCAATTTATCAGCACATACGCGCCTTCCGTACACCGAGCTAGTCTTTCGGAGCATGCTTTGAGATGCTAGATACCACAGAAATTTGTTGGAGAAGCTTCCCCTGCAATATCAATTACCGCCCTCTATTCATTCCGCCGGGGGAGGAGAGAGTGCATATTATGCGTGCAAATTGCGAGACATCGGGGATGTTATTTAGAGTACAAGCTTTCCCACCGCTTCGAGTATTAGCTTTCCCACCCCCACTTATTACGACAGTTATTTTGGGTGAAATATTGCTTTATTTTCCGTATTCTCCCCTTTATGGCTTTGCGATACAGTAATTCAGCAGGTTTACTGGAGCGTGGCTCTCCAGGTGTTACCGGAATCAGCCATACAGGCACTCAATGCAATCTCGGCCAAGTGGGTGTCTTTGTGGGGCGCTACGGCGATCTCGTAGAACTTTTTCATCGCTTCTATTAGGGTTTCGATGGCCTGCTCAGGCTTTTCCTCGTCCATTTCACTGAAACCACGGGCGTAAAGGACTTCGCACTCCAGTAGACGTGTCGCCGCCCTTTCTAAAGTAACCTTTTTCCGGCAACTTGGACATTTGACCGATTTCCCTTCTTCGCCGGCGCGCGGTCGCCCGTGCAAGTGTTTACAGGCCTTCGTCGGGCATCTATGGAAAAGAACAGTTTCAATTACGATTCATTAACGTTTCAACCCATGGCAAACAAATGCATATTTCAGCAGGTATTCAAAATTGGCTACGAATTTATTGATGGAACATGTATTCCAGGCTGAGAAAGCATGAACGTAAAATATATTTCATACATTCTATCTTCGAAATTCTTACTGTTGTTAGATGGATTCCCCTGAGGAGCTGAAAGAAGCGGCTGTCAGTACCGCACAAAGGATCTTACTCGTAACGGGCTGACCAGTATAAAATATAGAGCGCTGAAAGCAGCATTCCTTTCGGAAAGAGGAAAGGCAGCTAACCAGTTCCCTTTGGTGAACAGGTATTCTATTCCATCCTTTAATGCCAGTTTTTCCCGCCAACTCTACTTCCCCTTTGCCGATCATTTCTCCCGCGGGAAGGTAAAAGATCTCGGGAATATTTCCCGAATGCCGATTAATCTTGCGCTGCTTTGATTCCAGCGCAAACGCGGATAATGCCAAGCTTAATTGCATTCCGCGAGTATTTGCGAGCGGAAAAGCTGCGTCTTCGCTTATTAGAATACTTGCACCTTTTCCGATCGATAGTACTAACTCTTTATCTGGTCAAACACTCGGGCTCGAGCGCCACTCAAAGTCGCCGGCTGAGATCCCCTAATTAGGGAAACACGCTTGAGTGATGTGCGCAAATTTACCTGAGTCTGGTCCCGTTTGTTAACTTCTCAAAGCCCGGCCAGTCCTCCTGACAAGCTCTGCAGGTGCATCGGAACCAATATCTCCCTGCCAGGGTCCTTTGACGCTCGTGGAGGTTTCGCTTGGTGAATATCGGACCGTAATTTTCGGCGATCACATCTCCTGCTTGTAGAACCCGTGTTGCTCTTATTACGATATCCCGGCCCGCGAAGTACCTGCGTACATATAACACCTTCAGTTTAGGTCAAAGGGCTATGTAATGAGGTCCCGCTTTTCCCAGCGACTGTTTTCGATGCGACAACGCTTTCTTGGCCGCTTTATCCGTCGAGCAGTCGAAGATAAGTATACCCTCCGGCGAGATTCGGCATGATTTACATAAATTGAATTGACCGTCTGCCAAGTCGTGGCGAACGTGTGTAGAATAAAATAGGTGGAACGGGACACTAATGCAATCCTAAGATTCTTAGCCGAGTAATTACAGATCCCAGCGATTACAGTGGAAGCAGTTAGGCACGTTCGGAACTATCGGCATTATCGATACTCCATTAAATTTCACAGCTGTGTAGTGATGAGATTCGGCAAGTTCTTTATTGTTAGTGAGCGTAGTCAAGTGTTTTGGTACTCGCGCTGCTGATACTGATGGGATAGGGATTTAATGGCTCTGGATGTTGACGCTACGAATGTTTACCTCGTCACCGCCGGATAACAATCGTGATTGAAGCGGGCGACTGTGGGATATATCGCCACCCCAAGATAAACCGGCCTGCTGCCGCGAAATCGATGCTCCGCTCCGAGCCTCGTCTCAAAGAATTCGTGGGCGTTGAACTGGAGCAACTGCAAGTTTCTCAGGATCAAACCGCCCACGGCGACTTCGTCCTCGGTCGGCTCTTCTGCGAGTATGAATGGTTTTTTATGCTCAATACCGTTTTAATGATTCGAGGGCAGTTGAGAGATTCAAACCAACCATACAATCCTACCGTCGTCTTTCGAAGGATTCTCGAAGAACTTGACCCTTTGTAGACACTTGAGCAAGAAGGCAGCCATCAGTGTTCTCTCTAAGAAATCTTTCGGTTGTCTGATCGTCTCGTGCATTACCAGCTCGTACGCCCGCAAATCGACCTGTTCCTCTTTATCAGCATCGGTGCAGTGCACCTCGGGCTCATTTTTCTCGTCCTCGCGCGATTCTTTTAGTTTCTTCTTCCTGAGTCTTCTCTTGGCCGATTTGCTCAGCTTGGATTCGCCGCCTAATGCCTGCGCATCCTCGCTTGAATTTGTCTCGTCTTCAACTTCCTCGTCGGTCTTGGAGCTTCCCTTGAGCAACGCATCGGAAGTCATCAGGCATCGCTTCAAGCCCTCCTGGGTTACCATCCTGAGGGCCACCAGACTGAGCACGCTCATGCCCGAACCTAAACTTGGCAACCGACGAGGAATTCCGAATTTTGAATATTATCCCGAAAAACTAACAGGATTAAGACAGAACTAATATGAAGAACTTTGTAGATTACCTATCAGAAGCACCAGGACCTTGCACTCATACTTGTGATACGTGGAGAGTGCAATATCCCTGCATGCTTTACTGCAGAACGTAACGCTGCTGCACTCCGGACATCCTATCGGCGCTCTGAACCTGAAAATTAAGAGAGCCATTGTGCCGCAGACATGTAACAAGTTTTAACTCGCTGGGGAGAGAAGAGAGTGAGTGAGAGAGTGGTTTGGTTGAACACCGCGGAGACTCCGAGTAGTCCGTCCAATTCAAAATCTCAGTACACAGACTACTTGGCGAAAAGTTCCAGCGCTCCCCCTGGAATACGAAACTCTCGGGCTTCCCCGAATTATGAGAACTGGCTCGCCACTCAGTCAAGCATCTTCCAACGGTTCGGATTACATTGTCGGAAAGCGGTTTACCGCATACCTGGAGAAGCAATGTTGACAATGGGTGCCAAAAAATTCTGGCAACAGGCAGGCAGCAATCGGTGGCTCGACCACGAGGATGTCGCCCGGGTGAATTGTTTCCGCCGCAACGGCGTGCTTCCCCGCTGTATCTGTTTCCCGAATTTCGAGCTTAACCGACGCTTCCGGCAGTGCGGGCTTCTTGCCGCCGGACAACTGGGGAAAAACACCTGCTAGACAGATAGACAGAGCGAACGCTCCTTTAAAATAGACTTCCAATGAGAAATTGCAAACGGTCGTTGATGTATATACTCGTATACTCATAGAGCCCTCGGGAAGCTTGGCATGCCAGTTGTTATTTTGCCGGGTAGCAGAAGCATCTGGGTGTGCCCTTCAAGACTCTCGCACAACCTCCGCCCTCATCAATCAAACTGACCGTGCTATCGAGATTTTCTTGCGCCAATAATTAATTATCCCAGTTTTTCGGGAGCGGCGTATACGCCCGAGGAACTTGCGCCCTGCAGGTGCTGCAAAGACGCGCCAAAGAAACTCACGTCGAGGTTCTTGCTGATAAATTGTAACGGTGTTGGTTGTTCAACGTCACTGCCGCTCGTCTCTAGCGGGGCGGAAAGTTAATCCGACTTCTCTAATTTTTGCTGAGAATCGATCGTCTCTGACCCGGACCGGAGAGAACAGCACATCCGGCGGACGGATAGACCAGTGAGGGAAACTCGTGGTTTCATGGGAGTGAGGTAATCAGTCTATACTCTTATTGTTCGCAGTTGCACTATGTTGGTCAGGGGTCTTCTTCCGCACGACTGGGTTTGGTCCGATTACGCTAACAAGCGGCAGAGCGCGCGATTCTTAATGAAAGTGAGAGTAGCGATCTCCTCCACCTGCTGCCAAAGAACTGCACAAGTCCGGTGGGGACTCGCGCATTCGATATTCCCACCACGATTCTTGTTGCACGGAAGACGCTCTTGTTAGCGAACGTATCTTTCGCCGCTTTACTCTGACAGAATGAAAAGTAGGTCTTCCCTACTCGAGAATTGGACGTCGTAAAACCTTAGCCGGACGGAAGAACTAATTATTAAAATGAGCAACTCGGCCTGATTGAGTCCGCGAGACTTCTTTTCTATCCGATCAAATATTACGCGCCCCCTAGGTCTTCCCACTAGAATATTGCAATTTCAGCAAGAAAGCTTTTCCCCCTCCGGAAAATGACATCCCCATCGTGAACTCCACACCTACCATCGGGACTCGACGGGCAGAGGACTTCATTTCAAAGAGAAATCTGAAAGCAGCCAACGAGGAAGCGAGCACTTGGACCTCGTGCAAGTTAAATCGAAATACCTCGGTGACTTTGCAACTGTTAATGGACCTTACGCACATGCGCTATTTTACAGGACATGCAAGTGAAATTTCATTAGTACCGCGACGCAGCTGCGGTCAAGCGGAGTCCACGGATAGTGCAACTTGATTGGTACAGGCGGAACTGTGGAAGCTTGTTTTTCCTAACCAAGTGGAATTAAGCATAGGATTGTCGACGAAGGTGTTAGCGCAGTGCAAAACTCTAAAATCGTTTCGGTTGGTCGGAGCTTAAGCAAGTGCTTAGCCGGATCGCTGGGGGACCTAAACTTTATCAACTTGGCGCGTAGCAACAGCTGCGAGGAATAGTAAAGGGGTGGGTTCTGGGGTGAGCCCCTCAGAAATTTCTCCGGTGGACAAGCACTCGAGGCTACAAGAACCGGTATAAGGTTGTTGACAATGCTCGGACGCGGGTACGATGGCACGTTCCTGCTTTTGATTAGAAGCTGTCGATTTAATCACTTCAAATATTAGCACCCTGTTTGCGGTAGTTTGGTCTGTCGCGCGCGTCTCGCTTCGTTATTATCGAGCATGGAAAAATGTAAGCGCACTCGAAGATGTAAAAGTTAATCAATGGGGGGCATTATTCTGTTGGAAATGTGAGCGTAGCCAACAAGTTGAGAATAAAAGCAGTGAAATTGGCTGGAGAGCCCGATTGATGGGCTGCTGGTAGCGAAAGCTATAGGACCGCACATCGACGGTGCAATATCGTTTCTCCCCCCTTTCGTTATCTGGAAAATGTACACGCCTGTTCGAGAGCTACTTGCTTTCTGCTTCATTTATTCCGGGCGTGCAATATTTCCTGGCTCTAGTGCCAAGCACTCTTCGTTACTGTTCATACTCGCCACACCTGCAAGTCATTCTCTCCACTAATAAGTAATTGATATGAAACCGGTGCATTTGCATGTCTGAATGACCTGATTTTATTATCATATGAATCTAGAGTGCAAGCTTGATTGTATGGGGCCGCCATGGTAAGCTCTTAATTACGTCCTATCGATTTTATTGCTCAGTAATCTCTCGGAATGAGAAATAACAGAGATGCCAGTTCAGGCTTTTCTTCTCAGCCCAGTCAGATTACATCCTTCGCTGATTGAACTCAGAGGGCGTAAAATTAACAGGGCGTCCATTCCCTCAGTGCTACATAGCAAAGGCACAGTTACCATCCGATCAACTCACAGTTTTCTGCCAACTATTCAAGCTTTCCTTTTTGCATACATCGCCAATATTTGATTGAAAATGGGAGATAAAGTCTATTGTTGTCCGACGAAGAAAGGATTACTACGGTGCATTGTCCCTTTCTTCGCAAGCTCGGGGCATTTTCGAGACAGGGTTAATGCTCGCTACCGAACCGCGGATTACAGTCACCTCGCGTGTCTCAACAGTTTTCCTCAGTTCGGCACTTTCCTGGCACGGCACTTTGAGTTTTGCTTAATTCCCAGCCTTGCCAGCACCCTTGTGGCTTACGTGCGTCGGATATAAAGCGTGAAAAGTCAAGCTTGGGTTCAATGCCTTCCGGCTGACTCGCCGCCATCTACTCTTCTTCCATTCAGGAGGATCTGCCGGCAATTACGCGATCGTTATCGTTACGCTACAGTTAGGAACTTTGACGAGGGTGCGGTATTACGAGTATTACGACTGGCATCAAGCAACATCGCATGGAAGCGGCTGCCGTTCTTTAACCGCTCATGTTACGAGCGGAGGGTTGTGAAGCAACAGGGGGGAGCTGGTGTAAAATTCAATTTAACTGTAGCGATATTTTCGAGTACGGTTGGATTGAAGTTCAAACCAACGTTTTTCCGTCATCAGAAACTCTGACCAGCCCCCTACGCTCGAGGCGAGGCGTGTTGACCCTTTGTTTGCCGGTGTTTCCCAACTGAAACCACCTTTTTGTATTTGATCTCGCAACACGCCAGCTCCCACTTTACTATTATATGCTTCGCGATACTATTTCTCCCTATACTGATTGAATCCATTAAAACAGAATAATAAACGATAGCATACAATGGTTTTGATTAACTGTTGGTTTACTATTAACAATTGTTGAACAGGTGGGTTTGTCGAGGAAAACGGAAGCGAGTTTTCCGGGGTCCTTGTTATTGAAAAACTACACACGTGTTGGAACGTTGGGTGCATCGCGAATGAAGTTCTATTGGGTAAGACAGTGGAGCATGCGAGGGCCCGATCGGTGGACGAGGAATAATTCAATTCGCCATTGATCTCGCCCGCAGTATCAATACAAGTCGAGGAACCGCACCATTCGCCAGGGCCACACGAACAGAGCGTCCTCGATAATTCGTTTTACTGCTCCCCCTTGAAACTTCGACATCCCATCCCATTGATTCTTCTTCATACATACCGGCCGTTAATAAGGCAAACTTCCATAAGTATAAGGGCAAGCTGATCGCGGATATTTCTCCGAACCGCCTCTACAATTTCCTCGAAGCAGACTGACTTGGTCTGGGGGCAAAATAATCTTGGCTGATACAGCCGGTAAGAAACGACTACTTCTAAATAGTTTCGCAACTTCAGCTCCCCTTGTTTTACTTCCCATCCTTCCTACGGCTTATTGCATTTGCCGCGATCGCCAACTCCCGGCCAAGTATTTCAAAACATGCCTCTCGTGCGTTCGCTGCTACGAAACATATCGAAATGCGAGGAATCCTCGTTGGGGTCGTTAGTCTCGAGAAAAGACTTGTTGTTAGTAGACGACTAATTGAAGGGCTTGCATCTACCCGTATCGTATAATGGGCTGGCGCATACCTGCCACGAGGTATTCGACTCTATACTTCAATATATCGGCCGTCAAAGTTAGCAAGAGCGAACAATCAAAATGCTGACGATGCGATTGCATAATTAACATGGAGCTCATTTGCGCTTGGATCTTGTGGATTTATATTTTATACAATTTGACGTACCGGGTGACCGATCAGCCCGTGAGCGTGAATACACGGTAAGCTCGGGGCATTGAACCGATCCCCACCCGCTGTCCCACCAACACCAACCTACTCCCCTCAGTCGAGCAGCTGGCGAACCTCGGCCTCGGGATCCTTGCCATTCACTGCGCCACCCTCGCTTCCTTCGCCCAGGATTCGCCCAACCCTACAGGTTATCCTATTAATTTACCTCCCCCGCCCGCAACTTATCCCGCCGCTCCACTTTTTCCCATTCATGCTGTGAAGGGATTGGAGATTAGCACTATCATTTCCACTCGATCGCTCGACAAATAACTCTACTCTCCAAGCACACTCGATATCATCAAAGCGCTGGCCTTTCGCAGTCGTGCTATTCATAATGGGTTGGAATAACTCAAATCATTCACTGTTTTCTCGTCCCTCTTGAGCCGACATCGATTTCGCCCGATTGGCGTAGGAAGCTCCGGAATATTCAGGAATTCTCGTGAGGGTAACATCCACTGTGTTTACAAGTAATGAATGCACCATCGTCGGGCATTCTACTTGAATCCACCGATCGCATGCTCGATGAAGTCACCAACTTGGATAATTGGCGGCGTATATTTACATTCGCGCAAAGCTTTGATCAGAGGATGTCCTTTCGCCTCAGGCGTCCTTGGCTATCGGCACTCGGAATATTTACTTCACTGCGCATTCGCCAACAACTTTCGAATAATAGTTCATTAGTACTTGGTAACGAGACTCGTCTCTTGTCATTCCGACAAATTGATTTGTCTGCATTCTCCCTACTCCGTTCAGAGGAGCAGAGAACTTGGCGAGTAATCGTACTCGTTGACAATAATGAACTTCTATTAAATAGACTGGGAGTTTCGTCAGGAATTGTTATCGTGTCTTTTTCATTAAACTGGCAGAGTTTTCCAAGACAAACTCAGCAGCGCGCGGTGAAACTCGACGCTCTCGGGACTCTGGATTGCGATATGCTGGCGACGGGTGGTTAACATAGAGCCAGCTATATGTCACCGAGATTACGCCGACATATTTCTTGCATGTGCATAGTGAAGTAATTAGGCGCGCCTAATTATCCCGCCAATTATACACCAGCGATCCACTCGCACTGCAAGAGGGAAGTAACGCGCACCGGTTACATTGTTTACTTTGCGCGCCTCCACCCCAATGTCTATTTACCCTTTCTCCTCTTTTACTGAACTTGTATTTCCTCGCAGTCGTTAATAATACATGAAGTTGCTCGGAATGCCACGGTTGGCGTTCACTCTTTCCCAGTAACATATTCCGAAGGGAATTGTTTTCAATTGAAGCGCTGTATTGTTGCACGGTGAGAAAGGTCGAAAATGCCGAATAACTTAACGGCGAAATACGCGTTGGGCGGGAAGGTGGTATTTTCTAGCGACTCGAATAAACAGTCCGCCCTCTCGACGCACCCAAGTCTTAAGGTGTGCGAAGAGGGTGGCTCTTGGAGGGCAAAACATTTCTCGGGATCCAAGGGTGATATGTAAGGTCCGATGCTTACCTCGAAGCCTGTTCGCCGCGGTTACTGGCACGAGTGCCGCCTCGTTCGTCCGCATAAGACTCTCGCACTCCTTCCGCTTGCCGACGAGCTCCAGTCTGAAATAAAAGGGGAAAAACAGAGTGAGGAGTGAGGACATTTCCGTCGGTATACTCGGGCCACTCTCGTTGCCCTTTTGAAAACCCACTGTCAGCCGCGCCAGTCGACTTCACCCGTTCTTTCATAGCCGCTCCTTTCCCGCATCGCAATTAGAGGACAATTTACCATTTGCTGGCAATGATAACAGGGAAGTTGGCCGAACTGAGGCCGGAGTATTTCACCCTGGAAAATCGCTCCGACCCCGCTGTTATATGTATGTACTTTCGGGAGAAACGAGTCGCCAGTTTTGGAATTGCTGTGTATCCCCAAGTTCCCCGAGAAGCCCATTCCGCCCAGTGATCTCGATTCGTGCTGTTTAACACGCCGATGGTCCCAGCTACCATCAAGATAAATTCTTCTATTCCCGAGATCCGAATAGCTACGTATACTTCGCATCCTGCGCGGAATAATAGTGAGGTTGTTGTGATACCCGATTCCAAGTGCAAGCAGAGAGAGAGAGCGGCTAAAATAAGTACTTCCAAAGTTTGCCCGTAGTAGCTATGCAGTTCGCAGGACATCTTGAAAACTGTATGGAGCAGATGGGTAGGACGCATTTGCCCGGGGATTCAGAATAGGTAATGTCGACTTGAAAGTTGAAGGTACGTCGCTGATCCTGCCTGCATTAGCGAGGGTGGAAAACTGATAATGGCTCCTTTAAACTCGCAACATTAAAACTACCGTGCGAACACTCTAAATGGAGTCGTTCTACATGTTTCAATCTAAGTGACAGCCTAGAAAAAAGTTACTCAATTGCAGGCCCTTTATTAACCAGGGGATAATGGCGAAGGCAAAGCTCGCCAGTGCACGGGCGCACGGCTTGAGAAGTGAAATAAGCTAGTGGGCAGCTCTAGCGAGATATATATCTCCCCAATCACATTAAGAGTTTTTCGGCACCGCTCGCCGCCAGAATCTAATATATACTCAGGAAAGAATCTCCACGTGAAATTGCGGAAGGACGCGTCATGGGCACATAAATTGCTAGCCGCCCCGCGGTCCAGCCATTGCCGGTCCAAAAGCATTGCGATCTCTCACCCCTTTCCACAATCCTGGGAAATATTTATAGCGCCCCGAGCCGCCACCGCTCGGTCCTATTGTGCACGCGCCGTGTAAGCCCCCGCACAAGACATTATTTCGTCATTCGGCAACACAGAATCATTATCGGCCGGTGGCATCGCGGCAACTGGAGAATTGAATCAACCGCGAGTGCCCGCGGCATTTTGCGGTAAGGGCAATTAACGCAAGTACAGCGGACCCAGACGAGTGGCCGTTTCTCATTATTCGCTAATTATCAAAGTCCACTGTCAACTGCGTCCACATTTTCCCCCATTGACGCGGGCAGTGGTGGCGCGTATCCAGGAACGTTCTCAGCATAACCGCGAGTGCTCGAGAATCACGCAGGCATCCGGCCGATCCGGGGAAAAAAGGCCTCGTTCACAGAAAGCTCTTGCATTGTTCCTCGAGGATTTGTCGAGCAGCACTTGACGTCGCTGCGCTGCTCTGGGTCAAGCCGCCGCTATAGTCGCGCGAGCAATAAAAAGTCGAGCTGCATCAACAGCAAATAACGTGTGTCTTGATCGAAGCCCCGCATCGCTGCTAGCTGGTATGTCGGCTTTGTAAAGCATCGAGTGAAGGAGGAGCGTCGGAGCTTCTGGAGTCGGCGACGGAAACTTCAGGGTAAACACGAAGCGGCTTTGTTTGAGAAAACAGCTGAGATAGGATTGAAGAGAGGGTTCAATGTATTCTCTCAGCGCTAGGCTTGTCATCTGTCGGTTCGGTGTCGTCCTCGAAAATTCGCCTTCTTTTTCGTTTGCAATAGTAGAAACCGTAGAGACCGCGCATACCAAAAGTCGCATACCAAACACTATCCATTATTAAATACAGTCCGTCCCGGCATTATGCTCTGTGACTCGCGAATTTTATAACATCCCTTCAGCCTGCAAATCACAAAGGTTCGCCGTACGCGTTCCGCGGAATAACGCGGCGCTATTTAATTTGACGAATGGTTTACACAACCATTCGAAAACTCGCTCTGTTTGCATTTTATCTATTCGGCTTCGAGGCGTAATGGGAAAAAAGAACGCGATCAATAGCGCGCTTCACTTGGTATTGTGGGTTTAAGTTTCATTCAAGTCCACCATTCATTCCTGACAAATACCTGTAGCGTAATTCATTGACAATACGCGTGCGACAATTCCTCCTGTGTTCTGCTGGTTGTTGGCAGGGATTTCCCGCGGCTGCCCTTTGCGCAGCTACATACAAATTCGATCAGCGTCGCATACACAATTGAATGGAGCTCGTGCCAGATATAAATTGTCCACTACCATCGCAGCTCGAACCATTCTTCCCTCCCTTCGGCGAGAGCGCGTCTGCGTGTCCTCGCGTTGTGTAAAAAAGTATCGCGGTCTCGAATTAAAAAGCTCGCGGTGAATAATGCGCGCTGTTTCGCCTGCCCATTATTTCCGGAATTTCAGACACTCGCATAATACCGCCGTTCCTACCCAGAAGGTGCATTAATTACGGCGCAAGCGATTTTAACCCCGTTAATAAAATGTGGCTACAGAGTCTCTGGCTTCATGCAAATTCGCGGACGCGTAGCGCAATTACGAGGATCGTTATGCCATTTCGCAATAAGCTTCCAAAGGCAGTTACGCTATACCGTAATTATCGTAGTAGCAATCTATCAACTCACCCCGATCAAGAGGGGGCTGCCTCGCAGTCGCTATACGGAACCACATAGTTGGACTATTTTTTCCCCCAAAACTTGTAATTAATCGCCTGGGGCGCTACGTGTTCCAGTGGAAACGCTCCAAGTGCGAGGGTGCGAAGGATCGAGAGGTATGGGAGGCATGGAGTTCCGGCAACAAGACACAAGACTCATTGTCAGACATAGGGTGTGCGACGACGGGTGACACCAATCGATGGATGACAGGGGAATAATAATTTCCCAGTACATCAACCCCATCCTTCGCGGAATTATAGTAGAGGAGCGAAAGCCACCCTTCGTTGTGCTTATTTTGCAGGAGCGCGGACAGCGTCTTTTGATAGCAACGATCCCGTTGCGCGCTTTTGAATGCTTTTCTTCTGACCTCTGCATCGGGACACTACCCCCTTGTGTAAAATATAGCATCCGAACTCCTTTTTTTATGTCTCCTCTAGAAGGAAGCGCGATAACGCGGGAGGTGGACTTACATAGGAGACAAAATGCAAGTCCATCGTAAAAAGAGTGGTACTACTGTATAATCCTTGAAGGAGGTATCCTCCGTTGCCCGATTATGTTTAGCCTCCGGCGAGCATACGTGAAAGGAAAGGCCCTGCGGCAGTAAATAGCGGCGATGCCATTGAATATTTAATGCGAGCTGCCGTGTACCGCAAGCTCGGCGAACTCCTGTAGAAAAATAAGAGGAGCGTCCGAGACGCGCGAGACAATGTCCTGTCGAGCAGATTGCGGATCCACGTTATTCGATTTGGTTTTTTGCCCCGCTCTTTCCCCAGCGCCGGAGCAAGAAGATTGAACCCTTGCCGGAAAACCGTACCCTCCCGAAGAAGCTAATCCCTAGGAACGTTCGCCCGAGTGAAAAACGGCCAACGTAACGTAACTGTGATTTTCGGGGGAAAACCTGTCTTGCAGCTGCGGCTTTCGTGCTCGACCAGCTACCTTTCAATTACCCGTTGTTAGATCTGCGCCGATTTATCTTCAACTTCCTTGGCCGAACCATGAGCGAGTACCGGCCGAATCGCACGAGCGTGAGAACTTTGGAGAAAGAAATATACTTGCTCGGGTACTTCTCGAGAGCAATGACCGCACGCGTGATATTGCATATCGCGCTTCTGACTCGATAGATATTGATTTCGTTATTAAGCAGCAAATTCTCCCGGCACTCGTCAGAGATAACAATAATGCCAGATAAAATTCGGCACGGCGCGTGTGCGTTAAAAAAACTCGTCATGCCTTCGTAACTGTATTTATCGTAACGAGTGCGCTCCCGGCAAATATTTCGACTCTCCGAGAAATCGCTACATTCGCTGTTAGAGGGGAGGCGAAGGATGAGTGGCCTGCGAATTAATAAAAGCCCCTTTGTAATCTGCCGACTAATGTTCCGCCGAACGTTAAATCGACTGCAATTTTAATTGACAAAGTGGATGCTCGACGTTGCCCGTGCGGAATGCCAATATCGATTACCGGAGTGGCGGCCGAAATCCGCCGTCAATTTCCCATATAACATCGCCGGCGTAATACGAGTGTCAATCCGGCTAAAATAACGCCATTTACTCCGCTATCGCGCAATCGCGCGCAAACAAAAGGATAGCTCGGAATCGGTGCTGCCGCAGAATTAATTTGACCAAAAAGCCGAGGGACCAATAGACGAGGGACGAATATAGACGGACGGTACGACGGCATGGCTGAGATTCGAGGATGCAGTCGTGTAATTGTCCATCTCAATTTTTCATGGGACTTGTAGCCGCCAGGAGCACACGGCCTTTCGATCCGCCCTGGGCCAGCTGCACTTGCCAGCGATCACAATCACCCGCCAATTACAACCTCGTCGGAGCCAAGACCCACAAGAATAGAATATAGATGCATTTCTCCCCGAAGAGGCAAATCCGCAAGTGTACACAGAATACGAAATACTCGCTGCAGGCTCCATTCCAAAATTGAGATATGTCTGATTTCACTGGAACGGAGGTGCGAGGGAGGTGCGAGGGAGGTGCGAGGGAATGCCCAGTGGACTTTGTTCATGCCCGAAGCATCAATTTGCTGAAAGAGCGAACCCGTTGTAGCTGGCGCTGATCTCACGTTGGCCAACTGAATGTTTAATGAAACAGGGGGATGCGGTGTGCGGGTAGGTGCATATATATCACCCAATCGCGCACCAGGCCGACTCGAAAGGCGCATTCGTGCGAGGAGCAACGACGATGGCATTACAGCACATGAGTGAGATTGAATGCCCAGCCACGGTCCTCGAGCCCGATCAATTGCTCGTTCCAGAGATTCCGCGGGGGAATTCCCGCCTCGGCTTGTGTAATGAAAGGGGACAATGTCATAACTAGTTGATTTGGAATTACTTACTTGAGCTTATCGGGTAGATCGCTCTCCGCGGATGCAAGATTCAGATCGTCGAGCGCAAGATCGTATTCCTTCAATGCCATGAAGATCTCAGCTCTACCCAGGAAGGCGAGTACTAGAGAGAAGCCTTGATCGATCGCCTGGCATTTACCTGAAACAGCCAGCAGTTTCTGAGCGATCTTATGAATTTGTGACTCCCCCGAGCTTGCAGAAAGGGGTGGGTGTCCTTCCTAGCAAGAATGCTGTCTGATATCGTGAATAAATGAGAATTCGTCCGGAATTTGCAAGCCAGTATGCATTATGGGGGAGCTGTGCGTGACTCGGCGTCAGCTGCGCCGTACCACTCGCGTACCTATTCTACTTCGCCTATTCCTTCTGCAAATGCAAAAACACCGTGCACTGCGCCGCATTACTGCAGTGTCACTGGGTTGATCATCATTTATCAGATAATTGAAAATGTTCGTGAGGGTTCTCTCCTGTCTAAGAATGAGAATAGCCGCGCGAAGTCTTATGACTGCCTGATACAATTTCGCATTAGTTTAACGCTTTAAAGGGAGAAAAGCGGCTCTCCTGGACGACTGATCCGATTCGCTTGATTCTTGGCTCATTGGATTAAGAAAAGTAAGCGAAGAAATATATAATGCATACATTAGTCCTTGGAGCTGCAACTTTTTGATTAATCAAGGTGAAATTTTGCTATCCATCGAAAAATGCTATATTTCTACACATATGTATACGTATAGTACAACTTTGTGGACACTCCTAATTTCACTCTATTTCCTGAAATTTCTCCAGCTTCGAGCTGCTTTTATATTTGGGATTTCCTCAAACCTGTGCTTGGCGCACGCAGTATGGCTTGGCTGAGCAGTAGAAGTGCTTTTTCTCGTTGTCCACTGGCTGCGATTTGAAGGGCTTCGAGTCTTCGGCGTCTCGAGATTTCCGGGTCCTTATCCCGGAACACGGTTTGCGTTTTGCCGAGGGTCTCCAATACCACATCTTTGATTCTAACGTCGGTAAAGATCGCGCGAATACGAGCCTCGTCTCCATCGAGCCGTCCGAAAATCTTGCTAGTCCAAGCATCACCGGCGCATTCTAGTACGTGCTCGCTGAACTCATGGAAGAATCCCTTTTTCCCGGATCGCAGGGTCTCCGAAGAGCAAAGGGTCCTGTAGGTTTCCTCGGAACACGCCATCCTCCCCCGACCCACCTGCTTCTCAGTTATTCACTAAGACCCGCTTTTCTCGCTTTTCTCGCTTTTGCCTGCGTCGCTCGAGAAACGCAAGTTCGGGGGCGCGCGTTTAACGTAGGTCACCGGGACGATGAATAGTCTTTTTCCGGCACTGCACGGCTTGCGCACGTCCCTCGATTTGACAAGTGATGCATGCGCGACGATTCCTCACAACGACGTTTTTCTCTTCGCAGCGGCCACTTTTCAACTTCACGTCCGACCACCTCGGCTCGCGTGGAGCGCGCCAATTGATGAAGTCTTTTTGTCACTCGAGGAGGCAGAAGCACGCCTCGTCAGCGGGAGCTTGTGTATCCCGAGCTCGGCACTGGCCGATAGAATCTCTCTCGACTCTACCCCGATACTTATACCCGTCGCTCGGGACATTCCACCGCGAATTCTCCGGGATTCTTCTCGTCGGCGAACATCGATGTTCTCGGAAGGATTATCTGCCGGCGTGGAGAAATGGCCAGTTGACCAAAGCCGTCGCTCGGTTAGATCGAGAAGTCACGGTGAAAGAGCACAGAGTGGCAGGGAAACTGGCAGCGAAAGGGAAGACGAATGATGCCTGAAGAGGAACTTGAGAATTAGCGGCTGTGGTACCCGTACGCCTCGAGACCCTTGCTCTCTCGCTCCGCTTTCCTACCTACGGTCGAATAATTTTAGACGCCGCTCGTACGCGACTATTTTCGTCGCGGTACTATCGCCATGTATACACACACGCACGCGCACACACACACGGGCAGTGCCCTCGTCGCGTATTCGTTGGCAGCCGCTAGTCAAAACTCTCGCAGTAAAATGCGCCAGTGGCGATTTTTATCGATTAAACTTGCTCTGATGAGGATCCAACCAAGCGAGTGGACTTTTTTTCCACGTCTCCGCGTTCTCGGCAAGGATCCTAACTGATCCCCGCTCTGTCAGTGGCCGTCCCGCTGTTCGTTCCCATTATGTTCAGGGAAATTTATTACCCTCACCCACCTCTCGCCATCGTTCCCGAGTTCTCCTCCAGTCTGTTATTCATCTCACTTGGTTCTTAAGGGAACGCCGCCGCGCGGTAGCTTTCCTCTATCGTGGACTTGGCTCTCATGCTGGAGGAAGAGTACTTCTTTGGTTGGCACGTTCGAAAGTCACTGGACTGGCGACGCCATAAATCGAGAATCGACTCTTTAGCGGGAAGTCTAGTATGTCAGTAAGAGAGCTCTTTCCCGACCGCTCGTATGATCGATGTCCATGCCGTTATTACCGCGTGTACATTGATATATTATTATACTTACTGCCGCTCGCAACGTGATAATTGGTAGCTTTCGATAAAATCGACGACAGCTCGCCGTCGCGCCGATGCCAAAGCAGCGCCGGTTCCTCACGGTCAACGGAACCGGCTCGGCTTTGATAGGCAAACCATGTAACGAGGGCGCGAATTATTCAGGGTGGCTCCCCCGCTCTCCTATTCGAGGGAAATTAAAGGCGTGCCTCGTGCGTTTGCCCGATAGAGTTATGAACGTGCTTTAAAGAGTTAGTCACAGGAAAATTGCACGGCTCCGCCACTCGTTAGGCGTCATTAAATGCAAATGAACGTCGCGCGCCCGCTCTCTCTCTCTCCCTCTCTCTCCCTCTCTCTGCCTTGCACGGCGACAAAAAGCAATGAACCGGCGATGGTCGCTTGTGACTAATCCTAATGTATGCGACTGGACTTGGGAAAAATGTCGAAGAACCCAATAAAAAACGCCCTTCTACGTGACTCGCCGAAGTGAGGCTTACTTCGATCGTATGCAAGCTTCCTACGTGTACACCGCATTGAGGAAGCATGGTATAATTGACCTCTGCAAGGAAAGCCTGAAACTGAAACCTCCTTCACACTTGGAAGCCACAGGCTCCAAGCCAAGTGTTTGAGGCTGCAATCAACGAGGTTGATCGCACTGATCTCGCACACGTAACCGAGAGTGAAGCAACAAGTATTATCACCCCGTTCGTCCAGAGTGACGTCAATGCTCGCGATTTTTCTCGATAATTTATCAGCAGCAGTCTCATCCGCGCGGTAATATAAGCACAGGCTAGATATAGTCTGTGATATAAGCACGTATCTTGATAGCCAGGTACTAAAAACTTGATGTATTCTCATATATGTTGCGAGTACAGGAGACACAACTAGGAATAATAGCAACTTCTGGCAGATTGTCTGTTGTCATAGGTCCAAGTATTCATCGAGATCAATTGTTTCCGTATCTGTATAAACCTATTCTTCGAGTGACACCTGGGTTTGGCCGTCTCGCACTCCCCGGGCCATAATGGCCACGTTTCGCGGGCGACTCCTTCGACAATGCGGCAGACAGGAAAAGCCCGCGCCCTCGAACTTTACGCGCGGCTTCGTAACTTCCGCACAATGTAGCAGCCGGAAATTCGGATTACAATGGGAAGACTGAATAATAGCGGGCGATTCATCTAGCCGGGTGCATAGTGCGCCCGAAGAAATAATTCCCGACTTGTTTCGCGAGGCGGAGTATTGATGAGGATAGTTTACATATCCCAGCGCGCATGGAGTTTGCCTATCGCACAGTGCCGGATTATTATTGAAGTAGTCTCGGCGCTCGTCGTCATATCCCGCAATGACAGTCCCGAGTACAGCGGGATCGTTATTCATGCACAGAGGGATGAGACAGAGTTTCTCTCGGTTATTCCGACTAAAAGCTTCCTCGCGAAGCCGCGATTTTTCCATTAAATAATCCCAGCAGAGGGAAGAGAAGAGCTACCTTCTCGTCCTGGGAATACTAATCCTTTCCAGTGGCGGTGTTTCTGTTATCGCTGGCTCGAGCCGAGTTTCCGTGGGAGACGCGCGCTTCGTTTACCGAGCAAGTGACAGCGCTCGTATAGTAGACGCGTGTCATTTCCCTAGCCCCTAGCCGATAAGGGCGCCGTCACACACGGCGCATCCACCCCTCGGCTGCAAGTGCCTCGCCGAAGCAATTGCGGTCGTGCGCCGCGTCGCTCGCCACACCCCATTTGTTTTATTATGCTGCTCGCTGACAAGATTGATTTTTCCAAGCCACCAGCATAAGAGCAGGGCTGTCGAGGCCGCGGGATATCAACGAGTTGGCCAGATCGTGAATCGGCGCTACCGCCACCGGCGATCTTTCTGAAAGGTCTCTCTCTCGGCAAAGAGCCAAAAAAAGGCATAAACACTGTGTATACATATTCAATGGTTCGACGTGTCGCGTCATCCCCCTAACCCTTTATCAGGTCGGCCACGGCGCGGCGGCGCCACTTTGTGCAAGTCGCCCAGTCGAATAACTCCGCAATGCAAATAGAAAATGAATATCCTCGCCGTTCATCTGTCATGGCAGAGAAACAATTATACACCTATAGAGGGTACGTATAGCTGCTGTTTATTCATTGCTAGCGGGCGCACTGAGCATTTCTCTCTTTTCAAGCATAAGCCGACGAGGGCGCAGCCCAATAGATAACCGACTATCTCCGCCTGTTTTTTCGATCGGCGCTATTTTGCAAATGTCCGGAGGCTTTAAAAACTCGCCGGCTACTGTCGACAGCAATACACCGGCCCCCGCGGCGCGGATATGAAAGGAGGGAATTTTTATCCAATGAAAAGTCGGACTTCCATATACATATATCCCGCGGCTCGCCGTCGCCCAAAGAACGGGCGCATCCAATCTGACGAAAGGATTCCGTTATACTATGCACGGCGATCAGAGACTTATGCATCTTTTGACTAGCGTCGGGCGGGCGGTGCTCGCGAGGCCGATAATTCCGCGAGATTGAATCCGGCAGTTGCAAGAAAGACGCCGTTATCACGAGGGATCCCCTCGTCGCGCGCTGTTTGTCTTTCACGGAGAAACGTGAGACGCGCCGCGAAATATCGAGGCGCCAGCGTCCATTCATTCAGGTGACAGCTAGGTACTTTGCTTATCTCGCGAGGCCTCCCCCCACGCTGAACGGGGCTATAGTCGTGGAACACACCTAGATGTGTCAGAGGATCGCGTGGCGAAGTTCGATTGTCGGCTTGCGCAGGCCGTCGGGGTCGGACCTCGCAATAAAACGGTGAAGCGACGAGAGCCGGGAGAGAAAGAAGAGAGAAGTGTGGGAGAGGGAGAGGGAGGGCGAAGTGTTGTGTATGGAGATAAGAGTGATATCAGAGTGCAGCGACGTCTCCTTGGCCGGTGGGAGCGGGAAGGAGTGTGTGAGACGATTCGTGGGAGAGACGTCCTCCTCGAGCGGAGTGGAGTGGCCTCGGCCTCGGCCTCGACGGTGCGCGGCGAACGCTCCATCGGCCGTCGCGTCGTCGTCGGGAGGTCGGCAGCCAGAAGGCGGGCGGCGGTGAGAGAGGTTCGCCCGGGCTCTCCCTCTCGCCTCGCCTGGCAGCGTCGAATCACGGGCACACCGGAGCGCACACCGGCAGCTCTCTTTCTAGGTGTAACGGTGGAAGCGACGCGGTGCGGCGCGGTGCGGCGCCGCGAGTACAGTAGCGCGTGCTCTGGCGCGGTCGCGTGGCACAGAGAGTAGTGGACCGCGCGCCCGCGATGCCAAGGTGAAAGCGGGCAAGGCTCGAACAGCCGGGAAGAGGAAGACGGCGACGGCAGCGGCGGCGGCTGATGGAAAAAGAGCGCGAGGGACGCGTCGGAGTCAGAGCCGGAGAGGCAGCAGCCCGGCCGGCGGCGGCGGCAGCTCTAGGCAATCCGAGAGACAGAAAGGAGGAAGGAAGGCAAGGCAAGGCAAGGCAAGGCAGGCGGGAAGGCAAGTGCCGCTGATACGTGGCGCAGCGTGCTACGTGCTACGGTGGTACGGTGCTACGGCGGCGGGCGCGCGCTACCGGCCAGTGAGCGCCCGCGAGCCTCAGATCTCCGGCAGTAGGCGACGCGACTTCGGCCCGCCAGCATCGCGCGTCGATTATCGTAATCGATCGGACCAACTCCACCGGTTCCTTCTCAGCCGCTGGCCGAACCCTCGGCCCCGCCGCTAATCGGACAGCACAGTAGCCGCCCGGCGTAACACGAGAAGCGAGCACGTGCCAGAGCTCGGCCGAGAGCGGGACACCGGAGTCGGCCCGCAACGAAACTATTGCCTCCTTCCTTCCGAGGTGAGGACGCCGAGGTGTCTCTGTCTCGCCTCTCGCGGGCGGGAAAGCCCGGGCACCGGCCTCGCTCGCTGCCCCGGCGAGAATCGCTCAGCTCGAGCACCGTGCGAGGGGAATCGAGAGAACCGGAAGACGCTCGCATCCAAGAGACACAAAGGGAAAAAGTAAGCGGCGCGGGAAGAGGTGGGGGGAGAAGGCGAGAGATAAAAGCCGCGGGCAGCCGCGATCGCTCAAAGTCCACGGCGGAACCGAACGAGCCGTGCGGGGGGAGCGCGAACGGAAGAGCGCGCGATTTATGCGCGCTCTCCCAGTGAGTCCCCGAGGAAAAAACGAGGCGAGAGAGCGCCGGCCGTGAGAAGAAAAGCGGCCGAGTGAGATCGAGAAGTGCAACGGGCGCGTGCTGCGTTCGGCTGACGCGTGAAACCGTGAAAGTGACGTAATGTAAAAGCGACGATTCTCCGCCACTCGTTCCCCCCGCACGAGCCCCCGATCCCACCGAACGACCGAACGACCGAACACGCTTGAGCCCTCGCTCTGCTCTGCCACTTGCCTTCTCTCCGTTCCAAATGCAACGACAATCGGCTGATTTGTCTCGGGCAGCAGGCAAGCGCGCCGCTGCCGAAATTCGGCGGGGAATCTCGCTGCTCACTGCTACCGAATTCCCCCGTTGTCTGACCGTAACCACATACTACTTATGCATTCCGTTTCCGCTCTTTTGCATCCCGACCGAATCTACTCCCTGCTTCCGAGCTTTCTCAGACTACTCGTTGGATCGACGGCTCTCCTCCCACCAGTATCGCCCAAATTGCCAGCGGATTTACGGATTTACGGATTTGTTTGCACCAGATTCCCTCT
The DNA here is from genome assembly GCA_963675795.1 of Crossocerus cetratus. Classification (NCBI taxonomy): domain Eukaryota; kingdom Metazoa; phylum Arthropoda; class Insecta; order Hymenoptera; family Crabronidae; genus Crossocerus; species Crossocerus cetratus. Next base: position 15,308,869 of record OY776668.1, on the reverse strand, counting down.
CCGTGACTGCTTTTCCCTATCTTCGTCCCGAGAACGTGCCGGAGTGTAGAAGCGCTCGCTCCTAGTTAGAGTTCATCCAGCATTGTCCTGGCGACGAGTGCGAGAGTGTGTCGTGCGCCAGCAGCAGATACCAGTAGGAGAAACTTGCTGACGATTAGTGTGTGCCGCGTGAGAGCCGCGCTCGTGCAGAGAGATAGTGTCAAAAATCGGCCGCAATCCCCGGACGTGGGAACTACTATCACTTGGACCAGCCGTGTCGCGTGAGCCCCGCCATGTCGAGATGTTTGTAAACAGCCGGGATCGATACACTTTGTTGTGGGTTCCACGCCATTCTTTAGCGCTTACGCGCGCACCTACGACGCGCTCCGTATCTCCTATTCCATTTCCGGACGGAGGCGTTCGACCGAGACCCAAGGGATACCAGGTTGCGGCGTAGTCTGATACAGGAAGTGTACCGTGCTGATCTAGATGCCCATATATGCGGAAGAAGCGTGATTCCTCGAGATCCGTTCTTCTTCGCTCTCTCTCTCTCTCTTTCTCCCGGGCCGATCTGGTGGCGAGACGTAGATTTATGACGGGCTAAAATAGACGACCTTCCGCCAACTTCTCTCTTACTCCTGCCACGTAGCCGACGAAGAAACAGCCTGGCGGCTTAGCCGGCTCGAAGGACTTCTCTCTCCTGACTATCGCAAATTGCTTTTTCGTGAGCCAATCGATCATCCAAGCCTTTCGCGAAACTCCGCCGGACCGCCACGCATATTTCGTGCTTTTCTTCGCGATCATAGTTCTACGAGCTCGCCACCGTCGCTATCGGCGCTCTTCTTCGTCTTCTTCTTCTTCTTTTCTACCTCCCTTAAATCTCTCGGGTACCTTGAGAATTTCCTCTCCGGATTTCGTGCGTTCTTATTGCATATCGAAATTCCGCCGGGCAATACGTCCACCATTGAGGTAACTCAGTCTCGTGCTCGCCCTGGAAGATAGTTGGTTTCTTGGTTACGCGAGGATCCTGTGAGAGAGAGAGCGAGAAAGAGAAATGGTTCGAGAGGACTATCCATTAATTTCATTTGCTTTATACGGTTACGGACTATTCGCTCAACCCTTTGGTACGCTTCACTCTTCTCTATCTTCAGCCGCGCTCTCCTTTCCTCTCGGATACGGCTATTACGTAGATTGCTCTTTGTACCGAGCGTCCAACTTTTCCCGCTGCCCTCCAATTTTGACGATCGCCTTTCGCGAGATGGGATTGGCTAGTCCCGCGTCGTTTTCCACCTTGCTGCTCAAACAAGGATCCGAGGGATGAGCTGCGCTCGCCAGTTCGCTTTTCCTACGATTTCAATCGAACAATCGTTTGATAGAGCAGTTCGCGGCACGCACGGATGAATTAAGGATGTGCGCCTCTGCCAGGAATAATAGATCAGGAGTAGTTTCAATTTATCAGCTCGCGGAAATCCCTGTCGCTTTTTTTGTGGGCATTTTTAGGAATTCGGCAACGATTACGGAATCCCGCCAAGTTCCGTCTCTGCGGTATAGAAGAATAGCGGCGATAAGCGTGACGAAGCGGCGACCGGTTCCTTGGCCCCCTGACCCCGACTGCGAAATTTTTCTCGCCCCGGCGCGCAGGATTATCAGCGAGTTTCTCTGTTCTTGCCAGCTAGAGTGTCTGCCGCAATGGCATGGTCATTAAGATTCGCACACGCTTTTGCCTAAAGAGCCGGAGAGAGAGACGATTGGTGGTGAGGTTTGCGATCGTTGTTGAAAATTGTCGAATACTTGGTGGTCGATTGGCAAGATTACTTTTCTCTCGAAGGGCGTTCATAGATCACGCTAGTAAAACTTGACAATAAGTGTGCGAAAGACGCCGCTCTTTCGATTCGGGCCCGGAAACCACTATCCGACACTGAGGAACGACGCTGCGGGAGATTCGGAAGGCTCCGAGAAGTCGGCCGCGCATCAAAGCAGCCCACATCTCCGATATCCAATTGTACCAGTAGCATTGTTGGAAACCACACCACCCTGCCTTACATTCATCCAGCGATGTAAGGCGTCTCTCTGTTAATGCTCCCTATTTAGCCAATTAGACGCCTGCTCCGCGAACCTGCGCGAGTAATTAATTCGCCTCCCGGGAAAATTAGACCGAATTCAACGCGTATTCCGAGATAACAGAGGATGCTGGATCTTTTTTCAATTTTTCCCACCGAACATCAGATTTATCCCGAAAGTGTTTCATTAAATCAGTTTTCCCCCGAGGACGGAAAGCCCTGGCGAAACAATATCGGTGTCGCGCGATTTAAAGCGAAGAGTTCCCCGAGCGAAGTCAGCCGCGCGGAATAACTCGGGGACGTCCAGCTTCCGTTTTGCCGCGGGTCAATTTCCATTTGACATTATTACGTCGAGAATTTGCACTTGCATCTGGCGAGCGGGTTTGCTGGGGTTAGGAGGGTCGCGATGAAATAGCATTCCGCAGTCCTCTGCATTACTCAGACCCCAGCTCTTGGTCGCCGCGAATGCAGGCTAGGTACTCTTAATCACTTTTCATAGCCAAAGAAGCGGAAGCGGATGCGAATCTCGCGCGTCCAGCAACGCGCATTCACTTGTTATCTTCCCGGCAGCATCGGCCGCCAGCCAGCCAGCCAGCCAGCCAGCCAGCCAGCCAGCCAGCCAGCCAGTCAGCCAGCCATTGATATGCGACGATAATGACCGACGAGCAACTGCACTAAACGACTAGACCAGCCAAATCCATCAGTGAGAGCCTGGTAGCCAAATAATTAAAAGGCCAGCCCTAATAGCAGCCGAGAGCCAAGAGAGCGGGAGCGCGAGCTCGCGTATGCCGCAGCGGGGTAACAGTCTGCGCACCATTTGTCCCGCTAAAAGGGGATTCGTGTTAGCAAACGCCGGCATCCGGCCGGTCATAAAGTTTATCCTGGAGTACCAGGAAGCGCCAGAAGACGCTGTCTCTTGGACTGCTGTTGCACGAGGGGTTATTGGGTGGAAACGCGCCGCTGAACCAGGCTCTAATCGCCAGTACGCATTGGCTCCAGTGTAAACAGCGAGCATCGCGCGAGGGATGTGTCAGCAGCCGTATAATTACCGCCACCGAGAGGGACCACTCTGGGTGCAAGGTGCACGCAGTTCTCGCCTCTGCCACGCGCAAATAGACGACGGAAGAAAGCCGTAACGAAGAGAGAGAGAGAGAGAGAGAGAGAGAGAGAGGGAGAGAGGGAGCTCTGTATTGCGTTGCAGGCGAACGCATAGGTTTCCGGGGCGAGAGAGGAAGAGGTGGAGGGGCGTGATGCAGCCTTTACTCATCGTCTTTCTTCAGGCTTAGTAGTTGCTTCTGGATGTCACCGGAAGACCACGCCAAGAGGTTCGTACAACGTCCTTAGCATCCTTTGCCATTAGTTTCTCGCCGCTTCATGGATAGTTGAGACGAGCGGCCCTTAATTTCGTTAACGTCGAACCTCGTAACTCGCGACATTGCAGCTTGCTCCAACGATTCTGTTAGAAATGGCCGCGTGAACAAAGCCGAGAAACTAACAGAATCGTTGGAGCCCCCCGGAGTACGTAAGATAAGCTTGTAGAAAGTCTTTCAATTTTCCTCACTTGTGCCCTAAGCGCACTTGCCAGCGGAACGGCGGAGGAACCGGCAGGAAGGTGGGAACGTTATCTGCAACTGTTGCCACCTTAATAACTTGCTCGTTCGTATATCTGGCGAGATGCTGCTGGCTTGCCGGCCAAGCTTTTCCCGCCGGCTATTCCTTTTTGCTTTTGTCATCCTTTTACACTTGACATTAACGGGTCAAGGCGCCGCCAGGCTCGAGATTCTCGGCCGTCGGCTTTCATCGAAAAAGGCTGACGACACCGGCGCGTATCGCTCGAGACGATATTTGGTTCCTTGTACGAGTTGAGGCGATTAGATAACGGCTTAGAACTAAGGTCGAGGTTTCGCAGACGGAGAAGTTGACGAGGTAGTGTCTTATAACGGGAACGCGATCTTATCAGCGCCAAGAGAGTCTTTCTCCGAGACTTCTCTCTCTCTCTTCTTTACCTAGCTATTGGATGGAAAAATCCAGAGGCACACGCGCGAGAAAACATTCCTCTCTCTCTTGGGTTTAAGTCGAAGCAGTGAATTACGGTGGCAAATGCGTCAGGTATTTAAGCGTGGCATTGGTAGAAGTTGCATCGGCTCCTTATGACCCTAAGGCCGATAACCCTGGAGCATTTAATCCATTACATTTATCACCGGGAGTTCGATAATCCGAAGTACTTTCGCACCCAGAGCCTCCTCGCTCCGAGAGAGTCATCGATCTCACTTGTTCTCCCTCTTTCCCGCTAGTGTCGCGAGAAACACAACAATCCTGGACACTTTTAATTCCAAACTTTACCGCTCCCGCCTGCTCCGAAGCTGCGCCTCACTTAGGAGAACGAGGGGTTGTTAGCAGACTTATGCAACGGGTACACACAATACAGTTTCTCTCTTATCGTTCGTTTATCTCGCCGATACGCACAAGTTTCCCTGCTTCCGCGAGCAATCCGTAACAACCGAGCGGTAAGACCTTCGACGATCAAGTCGGCCAACTTCCGCCAGCAGGGAGAGAGACAGGCCAGACCCACGCAAAACAGCTGTGAAAGGCACGTCGGAACAAAGACTTTTTCCAAGGGGTGAACTGCGCCCTCCGTCACGGCCTGACCGCGCCTCCGGGCTGTGTTTGAACTTTCAACTGTTGGAAGTACGTGTCGGAAGATTCAGCGCGTACCTTTGACCGGCGGCCGGGGCAGCACGTCTTGGAGACTTGGAAGGAGCGATGTCGAACTAGCGCCGACGCCGGCCAAATGAATGGGACGTGATTCGCAAATGAAATTACTATTAATTGTCGCTGCGGTCGGCAGGGTTAATCGAGCCGGTAGCCGGTGGTCCACACGGTGTGAACAGATTGCCCGACGTTATAACGACGCATCGCCGTCCTTCGAGGCTGTTTAGCACGGTTAATAGGTGTCACGGTCGAAGTACGTGCCCCGAAGCTCCCTCAATTACAGAGCACTTTAACATTGTCCTACCAGAGAAAGCGGGAGAGGGCCAGAGGAGGAGAGGAGGAGAGGAGGAGAGGAGCGAACGAACCGTAGGGTGGAGGAGGAATACAATCAAACTGTTGAATGCTCTGATATGCACGCTCGCCCTTACCATTTTTACGACGTACGTGGCGGATAGTTGTCAAACGCAGTATCCGCGCGCTCAGATTGCAAATTCTTTACACCAGGACGTGGAGTGTGTCCCCTCGGGATTAATAGGTCAGTCCAGATTGGCTGTGATTCCGAGGCGCTAGACGCCGCGGAAAGTGGAGTAGCTGATACTACGTGTTGGGAGTACAATTTAGAACACACTTGACCCACTTCTTTCGAGATCTACGTCTTCCCGAATGGCTGAGACGCCGCGCGGCATCGCGGAGATAGCCGCGGCAGAGGGAACCAGGGTTTCGAACAACTGTCTGAAAGTTGGAGAGCACGTAGAAGAGGGAACCCACCTCGATAATGATGACGTCCGAGGGCGATGATAGTAGTCACGTCATGTGTTGCGTGAGTTGAATAATCGTATTTCCGATTGTCACGATCGCCCCAATTGCATCATGCGCGTCGTCACATCGGGCGCACGAGGCCCCGGTGCTTTTGTAGGTTTGATTGGCGGGGACCGTACATTAGCTCGCCGGCACGTATGTGCGCGCGTTCCATCGCACACACTTTAACGGCCGGTCCCCACGTGCCGAGTGGCCGGGGCATCCGACAAGATAAGCAAACTCGTTAGCACCCAAGAATTACTGGCTCGCGGGAGATGAGATGAGGCGATGTCCGCCGAGAAGCGGCGTCACTAAATAGCCCTCGTTACGATTTATCAAGGGACCCATTAACACGAGCGCTACTTACCTCGCGGAGGAAGTAGGATAGCACGCGCGGCCAATCCTCAAGAAAGAAAGCCGGGCGTTGAGCGTGCGTGATCACGGCCGAACGAAGCCATCGATCCACGCCGGGTTCATTAAAGCGGTGGAATTAAGGGAGTCGAAAGCTCGAGCTCGATTGTCCTTTCGGCCCGGAGGCGATCGCCGAGCAACTACCCTCCTCCCTCTCTTCCTCTTCTATCTTCCTCGATCCATCCGGCTGTCGACTCCTTCTCTTATTCTTTGCATCTTGACGAAGCCACTCGAGAAAGTTTGGCTGGAGTGCAATGTCGCGCGAAACACACGCTGATGAGATTTCCATTGTTGGCTCTCTCAGCCGCGCCGGCGAGCTAGGGGCCAATATTCCTAGAGGAGTTTTCTCCCGTCTTGGCCCTGTCTCTCTGGCTTTCGCTCGCGATCAACGCGACGGAATATCAGTTGGCCTCACGGCGGACCTGACTGATCGCGTCCGAGTCCGACTCGATGTCGATCAGTCCATCTATCCAATTGTCGCGGCGACTGGATCCGCGCCAGCCGCCACTCTCTGACTAATTTCTCGTCGCTCGCGCAGTTAATTCCCCTGCCGATAATCCCATTAGTTTTCCCGTTTATTACCATAACTCGAAGCTCGAGTTCCAGGCGACGTAGTACCGGGTGAGCCGCGCGGGAGAATGGAGTCCCAACTCGAGAGGATCTCGAGAGAGAGAGAACCGGCAAATAGAGTGGGGGAAAAAAAGTGGGAAGTTTGCTAATTTGCATTCGTCTCCATGTACCTGGGTGATGTATGAGTTGGCCGTGGTAACTCTTACTCTTTTTATCGTCGCACGTCCGCTTTCCTTCTCTGGCGGGCCGCGCTCTCTAGTCTCCAGAGCCGATCCTCCGAGGTAAATTATATTTATGCCTGGCGCGATAAAGCCGGGACGAGCGATATGGAACTCGGATGACTTAGCGAGGTGTCAGGAATGCTGTATAATGCCGATTAAATTTTCGGATGCCGGGACACGGACCGGCGAAATAATACGCCGGGCGAAACCACGTCTCCGAATTCCCGGTGCAGTTGGCCAACCATTTACTTATCGCGCGCTCGAGCATTATTTCTCCCGCGAACGTAAAGCGGATTTGAATTATTCTAAAAGTCAGCCACGCGACCGTGCCCGCCGCTGTTCCCCTCTCCCCCCCGGGCACATTCTCTCGGTCTCGCACCTGCGGTCCGCGGTTATTCGGCGCGCGCGAGAGATTGCCAATGACAATGGCAGAGATTAAAATCTCCCTTACGATTCTCCACGTGCACTCTCTGCCTCCGTTATCTACGCTCTATCTCGATTGGCGGAGCGCGTGCTGCCGCATATCGCTCTGTACAATAGTGCAAACTTGCATTCGCTATACTAAGCCCGACGCGCGCGCCTGTTGGGTTCCTCGTCAGGCGTACAAGTTGCTTCGGAACGACCTGTTAACACCCGCGCAACAGAGAGTCGAGGAAAAATATCAATGAATGTTTTTCACTCGTGTACCGTTATCGAACACGCGGAATCTTTCCCGGACGACCTCGGAGGTTTAAAACTGCATTTTTACTATTTAATTTCAAACATCCACACATTCCCCGTTGAAGCGTCGAGATTTTTCCCAGCCAGCCAGTGAAACGCGTATTCAGTGTTTCACTCGACAAGGCGCGATATATCCTTTGGGGGCCTTACAGAGCACCATTGTAAGGGCGAAAGGCCATGTGCGTAAAAACACATAGCGGCAAAAGTCGGGCGATAAAAATTCCCGGCCCCGCAGCGTTGGCTTAATACTGGCCGTGCGCGCGCGGCGAGAATTAAAAGGTACAAAAGGCAACCGGTGAATAGACGTGAGTGCAGTTTCCACATAATCGCGACTAAGCGCTCGCTGTTCGGATTGCTTGGCTCTTTCCCCCCGCGACGCCCATCAGTTGCCTGGCAGCGCGAGATCAAGCCGTCAACCCGTCAAATTCCTCGAGTGCATTTCGAGAATCTCGGACGCAATCTCCCGGCGCGCGCTGCGGTCATTTTATGTTCGCGGACTTTACGGATCTCGCGCACACATAGGATTACTGGGATGCATTAGTCCGTGTCGGAGGTAGATGTATACCGTTAATAAAGCTTTCAGGAGTATCGCCAACCAGTTGGGCCTGGATGTTGATGGTAATTGACGTGTGAGTGATCGTAGCGGGACATTTCCCTTGGTTTCCAACGTGCCACCCTAACACTGTCGATCCGACACCGGGCACCACTGTCCTTCAACCGATGTGTATCGGCAACATGTCACATGTCGCCGGTTTCATATCGCGCCCGCGCTCCGTAAACAATTTCAAATCCTCGAGAGGAGAGGAGAGAAACCGGACCGCACTCTCCCTTTTTCACGATAATAGACAGGCATCGGCTCTCCATCGAGCGAACCGCCGCTTATATTCCGTTTTCTATTGGCCTCCGTTACAAATACCACCAGCAGACGATGATAAACTTACTCGAATGCTTATTTCAACCGAATCTCGATCACTTATTGTTCGCCCGCGGCGAGAGACTTTCTTTGCCGACCCCCGAGGGGGCAACTATATCGATATTCCGTAAGGGGAAACCTATTGTCCTGGCGAGGGAGTAGCACCTGAATCGAAGCGCGATTGTATCGCTCGAGTAGGAAATTCTTTCCGCGAGAACCTGACGAGTTTGGTGGCTCTGGTGCTCTCGGTGGAGTGAGCCAAGGATTTATATATTGCGGGGGGAGGTTCCTCGTTTAGTGCGAAGTAGCCACACGCCGGAGAATCGTTCTGGTCTATCGCCAATGTCATCCGAGTCACGGAATTATAGTTGATAGTTGTGTGCGGTCTGGTTGGAATTCTTTAGAGGCACGTTTTATAGTATGAAAAGTTCTAGGACAACTACTCTATTTTGATGGCACGGAATGTAAGCACGATTTTGTTCTATAATGCGAAATGGCACGCATCGCAATCCTAAATGGCAAATGCTCGAGAATGTGACGGGTCTGACTGTGAGTAAGTCTTGAGTTAAAACTACAAATGATTCTCATCGGGGGGCTAAGTACACCCGCACCCAACGCATCGGATGGAAGTCGTAGGGAAGAATGGTTTCCCGTCCCGACTGCTATCTAAGTTACACGTACGGGTCGAGTGCGTGACTGGCGATCTCACTTGATCTATTTCCACTTCGCACGGCACCTTTGAGTGGAAGGAACGTCGGCGGCTGCTGCTCAGCAGAATTATCACTTGAAATTCATGGTGGCAAGTCTCATCGACCCCGTCCTCCCCCTCTTCCAATACATAGACATTAGATTTCGATGAGCCGGCTCAGCGTGAGACTCGATAAACTCATAAACAATTGTTCGAAACTTTCCCATAACGGCCACGCCGGCGCCCCTACGCGCCCAGCATAAAATAGAGTATTGATTGGCCTGGAGTTTTTCTTCGGGGCAAAGTATGTAAAACGTTCCACAAACGACAAATTGATTAATGAACCGCCGTCCCGCATAAAACTAATTTCACTCGCGCGTTCGCGAGCGAATAACTTAATTTGTGCGGTCTGAGTAGGGAATCCCGTTCGATTCTAGATCTCAATGGAAGCCGGATCGAAGCAATAATCGCGTGCAGCCTCCAGCGGCTTAATGACGCGGGGGAATTATTCAGAATGGAGCGGAGTTAATTACTCGCGGAAGAAAATCACGATGGTCATGCAAACGAGGCTCGAATAGATCCGCGCGAGCTAACAAGAAGGTGGTGTATGCGGAGCGCGTCCTCACCAGCTCGATTACACGTCAGTCTTCTTTAGTCCGCTCACTTAATTAAGCCACAGATTGATGGGACCCTGATGACTCCGACTGCAATCAACCGCACAATATAGGACATTCAATCTCTCGAGCGACAGGAACGGACAACGTACTTGCCCTTCGCACGCGTGTCGTCCATCTGGAGCGAGGATTGGTTATATTAATTGAGACACAGGTCGCCGATATGGACACTAGTTGACCCCACGTTAACCCTAGCGTTCTCGAACAGTGCAGAAAACGTCGTTCTGCTAAAATGCATAGCAAGGACCCTCTCAATTCCCCTTGCTAGCTCGTATATCGGCTCGGGCTCATCCTCGGGCAAGCCCGTGGGAAAGGTTCTTACTGGTCGGCCTTGCAGAGCACTAAGCTCAATGGTTGAGGGTGGCCAAGCCAGCCAAAATAGTGTAGTATTTGGTTTACCATCGGGCACAGGAGCCAGCCTATCAATTTCCCGGGCTTATCGAACACTAATAGTTTCCGAGATATCGGGTGTACTTGTCCAAGTATTGTGGAAGGCGCGGCTTGCCGGCCGGCCGGTTTATGAATAGTTCATAAGCCGCCTCCCGTCTACTCAACTCCTGCTTGGCTTTCCTTTTTCTTAGTATACCGTTTGCATGGAAGCAACTCGATTTCGGTCAAAGTACGAGAGCCGCTGCGCTTCGCAGTCTAACTCGTTTACAGCTCGCGCGGAGCACTGCTGCCGGAACGAAAGGCGTAAAACGCCGAACGTTATATTCACTAGATGGCCCGGAGTGCTCTGTATTTGGCCGGTGGGTTTTCCTCGGCTGTTCCTGCACGACAAGCCTCGTAAAACTCTCGGGAATAAAATAAAAGGGAACTGGCTGAGGTGAGCCAATGCGGCATTACTGGGTGTCGATAGACATGTTGCTGTCGAGTGGGGTAAGCCTGTTGTGCGCTGGTCACTTTCCTGGCTGGCGAGGGTGGTACGAGGACGACAGGAAAGTCGATCATGCTGACACCATGCGAGCATGCACTTACCAGGCTACATTCGCTCCAAATGATGCGCTCTACGCTTTAACGATTATGGCCACCGCCAATGTCTATCCGGTCACTTGAATAATAAACGATTGGTTCACCCCATTCTTTCTTTAAGCGAAATCATTCGAGAGGGTAGGGAGAGTTAGAATGAGGAGGAGAATACATTAGTTCGTTTGCGCAATCGGCGAAATAAAGTAATAAAATTGATATAAGGCAGTGGAGAATTCTAGAGTTCTAGAGTAAATCCATGGACGGCGACAAGAAAGGGGGAGAAGCAATTGGCCTGGTGACTCCATACATTCGTTGTTAGCGGCCAACCAAGGCTGAACCAGAAGAAATAATAAACTGCCGGTCACCAATTTCTCAAGGACACTAACGACTTTTAGTCGAGCTCACGCTCCTGGTCTTTGGCCAGTTACCCCGTGACATATACATTTTTCAAAATTCATTTGCGAAGAAAGATCCTCTCTCTTCCCTCTCTGTCTCTGCGTTTCTTTATCGGCGCGGCTTACCCTTAACGAACAGGCGGTTTGTCGAGGGGCGGAATAACAGTCATAATTGAGCAGTCTGTGGGTTCCCAGCCTTTTTTCCGCTTTCCTCACTTTCTTCGACCGACCGCTGGCAATTAAAGGGAACCCGGGAAGAAAAGCGCCGTGTCAGGAAAATTGTTTTAGTCAACACTCGCCGCTGAGGCACAGTGGTAAATGGGGCGCACTGAATTGTGGTCTAGTCGGGGGGATTATTTACTGGGCAAATTAGAAGAGTTAAACTCTATCGCAAAGCTGACTCGAAAGGAGACGGCTAGTTAGCGGATATAGTCGTGTGCACCACTTTCTATTACTTTGCACTTTGGCTTGCTCGCGTCGAGAGTCTATTACCACTGCGATCGTGTGAGAAACGTTCTTCTTATCGGCATCATTGGCTAATTCCGGTGGGTTACCCGTCCGGAGAACCCTACTTGAGATTCCACCAACACCTGTGATCTCGGGAGACCCGGATGGTCCGGGAATGGGGTTTCGCTCGTAATAAGCGAACGCGCGCGCGCGCTCGCTCGTTTGCAGATGGAGGGAGACGCTCGGTGAAACATGTTCGTTAAACAAATCCCTACCCGCTGGATTTAGCAAGTGTATCAATATTACGTGTGCCGCCGGCCGTGTCTTAGTGGCGTACCGAGGATAACACGCTCGGGATGATTAAGCCCCGGCTTTTAAAAGCGGCCATGACGGAAGAGTGTTCGATCCTATATTCTTTCCTTTCCTCCTGCCATTCTCGCTCGCTCTCTCGCTCTCTCGCTCTCTCGCTCTCTAATATCGGATTGACGCAGCGGACGATTTTCTGTACATAAATATCGAATATATTCCGATGCCGCGGCGGCAGTGAAGCGTGGGAAAGAGGATTCATGCGGCATACATCGAGCACCGTTGACTGCCGTTTTTGCGGAATCAAATTGCACGAGCATTCCAATCCAGCATAAACACGTAACTCCTCGCATTGAAGTGGATTTGCGTGGCTGTACACGTAGACTCAAGCGACTAGCTCGAGTTTCAACATGAAGAGCGAGCAGAACTGTCCGGAAACGAATTTTCCGTTTGCTTTCGCAATACGTTGTCGCTCGGAAAGGGAGATATATACCGCGGGACATAGCCAGTTCTCGTTAACTCGAAAGCCAATTTCGAACCGGATTTCTTCCACTCCTCCCTTTTTCCACTCTCCATTTCTCCGATTCTCTTCCGCGCGCGCTCACCGCGCGCTCCCGTGCCCCTCTTCCCAGCGCGCTCGCGCCCTTGTCGCTATTATTACTAGCGAAGGGCAATTACCGCTCGGGAAGTAGCCCGGCGAAGTTGGTGGGAAGAAGAGACTGCAGTTGATAGATGCAATCTGGGTAATAAATAGCAATTTCATAGGATACTTGGCCCACGCTTGTGTATCCGGCGCGGGCCAGCTTGTGCACATAAATGAACGGCTCCCCACGAAACTGTCGACTTGACCCCCGCACCGCACGTACTTAGTTAGACTAATGCCCTGGGAAAGTTCGCAGGGGCCTGCATTTGTTGGGGCATCATTGTCGCTAAGTTTATAGTTCTAAGACGCTGCACTGCCAGTGGTTAGAAGGACTGCTTTCACTTTATCAAGTCGACCGCGAGTTTCTTGGGAGGACCACGCAGCCTTCGACGTTTTGCGGCTGGCACTGTCCCATTAGCAAAACTACTCCTCGCCTTCTTTGCGCGAGCAGAGAATTTGACGTGCAAACTTTGCAACGTCTCGCGAACGTTCGCTCGCAGCCTCATGGGTATTAGTTGCGGGAGGTTCGCGGGGCATTCTCGGTTTACAAGGCTGGCGCTCGCGCACAGGACTTTGAAGGTTTTTGCTCGCGAGCGAGGCGCGGCATCCCGATATGTGTAAAAGCGGCGTTCGGATCATGTAGAGAAGTCGGTGGAACGAGAGAGAGAGAGAGAGAGAGAGAGAGAGAGAGAGAGAGACGGCGCCGGCGCGCTCTCATTTTCCGTCACCCATGGCCTCCGACGTGCAGCTAGGTCGCTCTCATTTGTCTCGCGTGCGCATGCAAATTGAGGCTTTTCCGCAAATAAGCACAAATGTCGTGGGACTCGGGATAATTTAGATATGCCTGCGTACACCGAGGGGGGCAGTTGCTGCCCGCCCTAAACACACCGGGCGACTTCACTTAAGGGATCAGTGATCATTTGGCTGATTGCACCGGTGGAGAGGCTTCTTGTTATCGGCAGGCATTGTTTGCGCGAACCACGTGCAATCTCGTTAGTGGACTAACTGCGGGTGGACTGGAAAAAAATACAAGATATGGCGGAAGAGCGCGGCGGGAGATAGGCGAGGGTGAAAAGGAAAAATCGCGGCGGAGCGTCGGTGGTGCAGAGTGAAATGTGGAAATTGCGATGCAGCACCGGTTGGTGCTATCCGGCGCTGGTTGAGTGGGACGCGGAGCCACTCATGCGGCCAAGTCGTCTGCAGAACGCAAATGGCAACCCACTCACTCATTCGGCTCTAACTGATTCTCCAGGGCGCATAAGGTCGCCCCATTCGGCGTTCGCGTATTTTGCAAGTTGTCGCGACCCCGGCTGGGAAGCCTGCCATTAAAATTGCCTTACCCACTTGCCTGGCTCTGCACCAGAATTCAATATGATTCCCACTTTGTTATGCTCGCGCTATATTGGAATGCAGACGCGCGGCGAGATGCCTCGCGAGGGAAAAATGTTGCGTAAAGAATCGAAACTCCTCAATCCGACTCTACGCGTCAGTCGCATTCCATTGGAATTCAATCTAAAACTATCCTCCGAACCCCCCATCGATCAGTAATCGAACGCAGGGAAAAAGGTAAGTCGTTAATCACTGTACAGCAGTCGGAGGAAAAAGTTCTCGTTCCGCCTCACTCTCTTTTCATTCCCGCCGCGAAAGACGGGAATACGTATTCAGGCAATGAGCCACTTTTTCCGGCGCGGGGATCATCGTCGAATTTATAATCCTACTTAATAAAACCTTTTAGAAAGTCCGAGACACTGCCGCCGCGCCGTAGCCGTGAGAAAAATCCGCGGAACTCGCGGGGGTCGACGGGGGGACATTACCGCTGCGAGCGTGCAACTTTTTGCATTCGCTTTGACTCGAAATAGCGGCTCCGGCTCACTGTGAACTTTCCCCCTTTCGAAGGCGGCACGGCGCGGCGCGGCGTATCAGTCAAGTTGAAAAGCTTCAAGTAGGATCCTTGAGTTGAGTGAAAATCATGAGAGTCGCTCTTCGGCGACTTCACCTTCCATTGGAAAGAGCCATCGACATCGGGTTGCGGTCCGGCGTAAATTGCGTCGTAATTGCGCTTCATTGTAGAAAACTTCATGAAAGCTCGTTAATCTTTCCCCATCGACTCGCGCAAAATGGACCAGCGAGGTATAATGGATAGAGAGAGAGAGAGAGAGTGAGATGGGGGAGAGGATGAATGGAAGTGGCGGGGAATCCAAAGAAGGATAGCTGAGTACAACACTTAACGAGTAAAGAGTCAAAGTGCAATATCGAGGTGGATGAGTGACATCGGACGAACATAGAGAGCCAGCCCCGCAAAGTACACACATTCCTTGCATGAAAGGTATGCGCTGCGCTGCTCCCCGGTGATGGATAATTAGTCTCGCCGGCGACAGCTATTCTTCATCCCACCAGTGACTAAAGAGCCGCAATGTTCTATGCTCTCCGCATGATGGATACCCAGCACGTGTCTTCCCCGGCAATCTATAATTTACAGGGAAGGACACCATGTATCGATTCACACACGCGTACTTCACACGCTCGTCACATTCAACACGGCAACTGGTGCACTTGAACTTCATTCATCGTCCTCACTGTCTCAACTTGAGCCAATTAGCCAATCTAATCGGCGCATACTTCAACGTTCGATCGTCCTTTTGACCCTCCGGACTTGCTACTCGTCGAGTTCATCTTCCATCAGGGCTTAATCGAGATTGACATAAATTGTGCTTCCCCTTTCTCCGACTTGCCGCCTCTTCCCTCGGGAAGACCTTCCTCCGAGCGTACCGAACCATTAGAGTACAAGTCAGGAACATGCGAGGATTCGCCGAGGATTATTTCCCGGCACTTTGCGCGCGGTAGTTCACCGAGGTTTAATTGCACCGCACCCGGGGCGCAATTCGTTCCCTTAATTTCCCGAAAATAACGAACATCTCTGCAACAATTAATTTAACTTCATTATTCCTTTAATGCGCTATCCCCGTCGGGATAAGCGGACACGGTGGCGCGCGCTCATCTTACTCCTCCGGTCTCAAAGCCCTTCTCCGTTCTCACAAAGGCCATCCTTCCACGATACACGCGCCGCTCATTTTTCCGCAACGTGCCAACATTCTCTCCCGGAGCAATTAAAAACTGTTAATTAAGCGTTAAGGAGCCATTAAAGCGAGAGAGGAATTCAATAATCCGATTAGGTCTCTGAGCCTTACAACTGTCGGGCAAATGAGAAAACGCTCGCCGCTCGGAAGCAGCAGTGGATGCTAATTAATTCAGTGCGCGCCATTCCCGACGATACAGGGGAAAGAATTTGGCGAGTGCCTCTGCCAAGAGCGATGATAAGAACAAAGTTTTCATATGATAAGGAAGGAGCTCGCATGGTAGTGTCGTCATACGGGGATGCACTTTACGAGGGATGGTGGGTAACGCATTATGAAGAGGATCCTGGCAAACGATCGCAAAACCTTTCACAGAATTATTGAACCGCCCCCCACTTATCCGATCGATACTAGCACTTTCTCGGAACAGGGCACCAGATGTATTCGCCAGCTGGAACAATAGCTCGCGGGTGCGATATCTCTTTTCCAACCATTTCCCGGCACTTTGGCGGTGCCGCCTCGGCAATTAACTTGGGTAATTAATCGGTCGTTAAGGAAGAATACTGTCTATACTGTGTGTAATTGCACTTTGCTCCGCGAAACCCACTGATCTGCGGTTGGTCAGGTTCCCTCTGTTGGCCAGGAAGCAGCGGTGCACGAGAAGGGCATTGCATCTTATCTACCGTCTATTGATGGGGAATGTCTGGTTTTGGGCTGAAGCATTCAGTTTGACTAGCCACTCTGCGATTTGTATTTGCAGAGTTGGTGACCGGATGAGAAGGAAGGAGAGTGAGGAGGATGGGGATGGAGATGGATGGGCCATGGTAACGAACGATCGTTTGGTTCCAGGGTCGTCGGTATGGTAGGAGACTTTGCGTGCGTGGCGTTGACGAGCGCCACCCAGGGCGGCCCGAGAAAGACGTACAATCCTTTCCCGACGGAGAGGACCGTCCACGTGGGAAGTTCGAACGCGCTGCGCGGCGCCGAGAGCATCTCCGAGGAGTGTATCGAGAGCCGGCTGTACGGGAGCGACGACTCCGGCCAGACCATGAAGATCCCTAGGGAAGTCTTCCTCTCGAGCTGCACGGAGCTCGTCGGTTGCTCGGACACAAGCACTCGGAGCGGCGGCGACGCCACCAGGAGCTGGCTCTTCCAAGCCTGCCGGCGGTGTTCCAACATCTGCAGTAAGTCCGACAATTTCCTCCAGGTGAAATAACGACCGCGGACAGTGGTAGAGACCTACGACACACGCCACCGACAAAATCGAATTCGCCGCGCCGGCCCCAGACCTTTTACCGAACGCTCGCGCTCGCGGCCACGAGATTTCAACCACCCCTTCGCGGTGGCGGCAGTCGCCAACTCCAACAATCCGAGACTCGCTGCGCGCTCGATCTCTAGTCTTCGCCAACTTTCACCACCGATAGCGCTCTCCGATTTACAGTCACCGAGCAACCACACCTTTTCACCTTACCTTTGCACCTCGAAGTTTCGTACTAACTAGCGCAGCCGACCCTACCGCGCACCGTGCGAACGCCCTCGCGAACCATCTGCTTCGTTTCGACGAAAAGGCGGCGCGAGGCCGCCGAATGAGAGGACGACTTACTGCCACTGAGATAAGCGAGCGTTCTTTTTCCCTCTGATAAGAATCGCCGCGGAAGTTCTGGGCCCGATCGTTATCGGCGCCCGGCCTTATCGCAGGTCGCTGCACTCATGATAATCGAGTTTAAAGATAATCGAAAGCGTATCAGATGGCCGTGGCTCGCGCCAATGAGTCCATCTCCTCCAATTCATCTTGCGGGATTAGGGAAATCGCGGAGATTGTAGAGCTCCGTGGCTTTCAGGGGGACAGGATTTTTCGAGGTTTCTATCAGCAGAATTTATGCGCACGAAAACAACCTCTCCGAGGAGTTTCCAAGTCTATGGGCTAAGCCGGTTGTCGTCGTTTATCCATCATCAATGCTAGATCGCGTATTCATGGGAAAATTTCCGGTGTTTCCAAGTGGCAAGGTCTGCGGGCATCCTTGACTATTCACCAGTAAAACCCTGACGTCTCATTTCTCATGCATATAAAATCACTAGAGGAAAAAGCATGGGTACTCGGCGGTGCAGGGCACGTCGAGTGGCTCGCTGCCCAATTTACATTATTCGAGGCAGGTAAATGAAGACGCAGTGCTGGCGGCGAGACGCATCCGCCGCTGGAAGGTAACGCCTTGGGATTGGCCTCATTAGATTTTATGATAGCCCTGCTTTTGTCGGTTCTCATGAAATCCAGCTCCTCTGGCCGCGTTCGCCGTTTGACTATCCTCGTAATTGTAGACTTGCCGCCGAACCTCTTCCCACTTCTCTTTATTTTGCCTGGCTGGCTGGCTGCCTTTTGAAGCGGCGGACTTCTCCGGACAACCTCATTTACCTTTCGCGTCGAGAGTACAGCAGACCTTTACGCCGCTCTCAGCACGCCCGCTCGTCTCCCTAGGTGGCGAGGCCGAGAGTCGCTGATTGACGTCGCGAAAACTAAGTTAGAGGATACTCGGTTTATACGGGCCGGGTAAAGAGCTATAACACGACCGATAGACCGGTGCGCAGAGCCAAGTGCACACAATAGGTCGTGTGGCTTTTGTGCTACCATCGCTTCACTTGTATCGATCAACCCCGCCGGCATAAACAGGCCGCCCCCGTCTAATGCGAAGTCGAGCCACTTCGTCCTAGTACTTTATGAACTTCGCAGTCTCCACCGCGCCGCATCGCCGCTGCCTATACATATACCATGCGCTTATACATCGCACATACGAGCTCTCCGCCTTACCCTAAAACCCGGAAGCAAGTAAGAGGTATGCGCCTATCGACTGGCGCATCTGACCTCCCCATTTTCCGAGAACGAAAAACAGGTATGGACGTCGGGCTGGACAAATAAATAAAACGGCACAGTGTCCTCAATGGCGAACGCCACTCATAAACAATAGAGGAATGCGCGGATTAGCGGAGATCCTCGAGATCCTACCAACTCTTTGCGGTTTGTCAGGCACAGTGGCCCTGTTTGTCTTGAGGTAGGCCGCATTCCAGTACCGCGCCAAGCTCCCACACTCAGTGCACAGTGTACCTGCGCCACAATGTACCACCTGCAGCGCGTCCACTATGCAGCATCGTCCGAGCGCGAGCGCGCGGGCCTTTGCAACTCCTTCCTGTTTAGAAGTTGAACCAGTGGATCTTTACGATTCCTTGTTGTTTCGAGGCCGCCGGACGCTTTGCCGCTCGGTTTGCAGGGAAGCAAGCAGCAGGAGGAGTTCAATGGCTCGAACGGGGAGACTCATTTCAGTCATTCTTCGTACGCGCGCCGGAGAACCTCGCATCGCTCTTGGCCTCGCTCGCTCGCTCGACTCCTCGCGTGACACAGACCGCGGGAGAGATACCGCGCGTGCTACTTGTCCGCTCGCGCTATCGTTGAGCGATTTTGAGGAGTGTGTACGCGAGCCTGCACGGCTTATTTAATGATGATACGTGCTCGCCCCGCGATTCACGCACGCCTCGCTGCCGATCTGTGTGTGTGAACGTCGACGCGTTAAATCGCGCGCGCGGCTCGCCAATAAAAAGTGATACTTGGTGTGCCGTTTCGAGTAAGTCAAGGGTACTTGTTGAACGCACCGTCGAGCCCTAGATGCGCGTTCGCCCTTTCTTCTCTCTTTCTCGTCAATCCGATGTCCAGTCTACGATCAGGTAATTCAGCCGAACTGCGCTTTTTGCGAGAATAGGAGAGCAAGAAGCTTCTCATTCGCGTCGCTTGCCGCTTGCCGCTTGCAAATTGCCGATACGTAAGGTATGAGTGTCGAGGATAGTGTGGCATTGGCGACAGCCTCAGTCGATGCTAACGACGGACAAACGCGGTCCTACGTATGCCGAGCACTTTAACATTTAGCATCGATTCGATATCGTTCGTCGCGACTACTACGTCCATTTAGTCTCCGCGCCGTTTATTGGCCCACTTTTGTACTCGGGAATTAGAGGTCGCCCTTTTTTCCCCTGGGCTTAATGGCTCCCTTGATTAATTGTCTGTCGTCCGTGGGCTCACGTTGATACGACGACCGAAACACGCGGACGCCTTGTTTATAAATTCGTCGATTTGATCGGGCATTCGTAATACGCGACGCACGGCCGCGTTTCACGCACACGCACCGACTCGAGCACAACAATTGATAGCCTGACAGAGAAGAAGTGCGCATTATGTCAGCTTTATCCCGGTGCATTATGTCCGGATAAAGCGCATTCTGTGCTTCGCAATCGCTATCTTTCACTGGCAAGCGATTTCCCGCTGGATTAGATAGATCGATCAGATTGAACGGAGGGATCGAAAGTGGAGGAAAAATGGCGCCGCTATCAGTGCGTGCAGGTAGGTTTCGGAATACGGGAGATATAACTGGCTATCGGGCGTGGACGTGTGGAGTCGAAATGTTGCACCCGGCGATGATATGAAAGCATCATCATCGTCCTCGCGGCGTCAGCAGAGTGCGTTCTTTCGATATCTCCATGTGTCGTAACATGCCGGCAGATATTTGTTGATAATGCGCGGCGCAATCGCGAGCGGGGTCAGGTGCGGGTTACAGTTGTCAGGCAGGAGAGCTGGTGCGAGCGAGTGCGTCGATTTCTGATTAGCAATTGATCTCGGGTCGGCCGGCTAATGATCGGGAGTGCGCACCGTGTAGAGAACGGTCAGTGCTACTCGTTAAAAAGAATTACGGCCACTTAATAAATATCGCGGGACGATTGCTCTCTCATAAAATGCGTTTCGTTGAAAAAAGAGCGGACTCTCAATGATTGTCAAATCGGTTAGATTTCATGCAATCCTTCCCTGACGCACCATAATCAGTGTGGACGATCATTTTCCTTTCGAATGAACTATAATAGATCTTGGTTTCCCTCGGAAAAGTCTTTCGGCGAAAGTTTTGATTAATGCGCGTGTAGAATGCTGTTCCTCTCCGGCCAGCAGGCGTTGAACGCGCAGACTATTAATTAATTAATTAATTAATTGGCGACGTGCGGTTAACTTAATTGCACCGGAGGAGCTACAATGGCTGGGCGGCGGTTAGGTTTCGCATTGGATCGCAACCGCCCGCCGCAATGAAATCCGTATTGTTGTATAGGCTGCGCTTCGCGATCGACCCCGCTCGAAACTCGGGCTGGTAACACGGCTGCGGAACAATAGAGGATGGATAAAGGATCGGCAATTAATCGGTTCGTCTTTAAAGTCCCATTTTGCAGGACGTGCACGTCGATAGTATTGCTCGGGCATCTCCGCCCCGAGCCTATCTTCCATCCCTTTTGGAGGAGGCCGTCGACGATGCCACATTAGGCGGGGGGTTCTCTTTAGCAGAGGGGGGTTGCGCGTTGGCGTGAGCCAGTGCACGCGTCAAAGTCACGAAGATACTCGGGTGTACGTATTTGGAGGTTCCCGTAGGTCGTCGTACGTCGATTGCGAGGGTAAACAGCCCCTATGCAGCAGCGAGTGGGAAGGGTGGCTCCACGTTGGAGCTGAAAGTGAACCGGACCTTACTCAACTGGATCCGTATGAAGGGAGAGGCCGAGCGAGGATCCGAGCCGCGCTCACTCGAGGGTTGAATACACGGAAAAAGGGGGAGCGAGCGCGCGCGCCCATTAATACTGCTCACGCGCGCGAGAGAGACTCTCCTCCGCTTTCCTCTTAATAGCGATCGCTCCTTTTGTTTTGCTCTCGAGGGGAGGAAAGAGCGCTCGCCCGCGCGCGCGCGCGCGCGCGCGACTTCGCTTTCTCATTGTGCCGCGGTGCCGGCGAATCCTTTCTAGCAGAAAATCTTCTCAAGCCCCTCATCCGAGCAGCATCTTGCACGAGTGTACGCGTGCTCGGACAGCCGAGATATTTCGGAGAGCGGGATTATAAGCGGACATTTTGAGTGGCGTACGCCGACGTCTTGGGATCGTCGCGTAGATCCGGCTTAACGGATAATTCGGTCGAAGTTGGGCGTTCGACGCTCGACGCGTTGTCCGGGCAACGTTCCCCGGCCGGTCGATGCTCTTGTTATCATTCCACCCCTCTTCCTCTTCCTCCGGGAGACTCGCCCTGACTCCCTCCTGCGACCTCGCGCGGCCCACTCCACCCCCTTCCTGCTTTTCTTTCTACCCCATTCAGCTTCTCTTGCCTCGCCGTCGTTCGCCTCTCGCCATCTTCCTTTCTTCCACCTTTTCCCCCGCGTCCCGCTCCCGCCCGCCTTCCATCCTGCCTGTATAAATAACGCACGAGTCACGTGTTCACGGCGATTCAGCCGTTTTTCATCGCGCGTCTTTCGATCGCCCGCGGTACATTATTATCGCCGCATAGAACCACGCTCGTATAATTATCGGATTGGGAAGGGAAAAGCGTAGCATTTCGCGATTTAATATTCCAAGATCGCAATACATCTATTGTTCGTCGACGGTGATGAGGAGACAGGAGTGAAGAAACTAGTGGATTTAGAAAAAGGATCGGGGAATGAGAGTAACAAGGTGCGCCAGGATAGAACGAGGAAGAGTCGTGGTAGCTCGGGAGCATCAGTCGCGGGGAGCTTTGCTCCTCGACGCAGCCACCGCCGCCGCCGCGGCGCGTCGCTGGCTGGCGGACGTCACGACGGTACGCGGGGAGAGCACGTTGCATTGTTATCGTGGCGTCCTCGTCGTCTGGGCGCCAGCACCGCTCGCACTCGGCAGGCATGTACTCGGTGCGCGCGAGTATCGACCGATGCCGAGCGGTCGGGCGCGTCTACCTCTGGAGTGTACGGCTTCTCTCTCGCGCGCCGCATCGGCCTCTCTCCACGAGAGGTGGACGCGCTCGCTCTTTGGCGCGCGCGCTTCTTTCCTCGTTGGACGCGGCCGCATTGAACCGCCGCGCCGAGCCGCTCGCTCCCTCCTGCTTCTTCTTGGTCGGGCCGGTGCGCCGGCAGCTTGCGCGTCCCTGTTTTCGAGATGGCAAGAGAGCTTGAGCTCCGGCAGGCGGCGACGTAGTGGTGGCTGTGGTGGTGGCGGCGGGATCGGGGCCGCGCACGTGTAGAGTGCTCTGTTTGTACGTGTGTGCGTACGCGAGAGCGCGCGCGGGGTGGGCGTGCGCTCGACTCTTTTTCACTGAATCGAACTACTACGCGCTCCCCACGTGGCGCAGGCGTGGGTTTGTTGTCTCTCCGTCATTGTCGCTCCGCTGGCCCCGCGCCCTTCGCCTCCCGGCGCTCTCGCTGCCGCGCTACACCGACGCCGTCGACGCCGCCGCTTTTCCACCCACCCACCTCGAGTATCCTCGGGCCGACGGCCGCCACCGCCGCGCCGCCGCCGCCGCCGCCGCCACCGCTGCATTTATTGAACCGATTCCCGCCATCCCGTCGCGTTTTCTTTCCTCGGCGTCCCCTTGCCCGCGCCCACATGCCGTCTACGTGCACCCACACAAGTGCAGCCCCTGCACTACACCCGTCCCCATTCCTTTCCATCGATGGAACTTCCACTCGATGCCATCCACTCCCCCTTTCTCTTCGATTACTTGGGATAATTTCGCGAGAGACGCGCTCAACACACTTGCCGCGTACTATTAAATGCGCACCTCCACTCGAAGGAGACACTCGAATTTCTCGCGCTGGCAGCTTGAGATCGGTCGAATCTGGGTGGCGGTAACAGGTGTAAAGTCTGGCCGGACCCGTCGTTTATATGCATAAGATCTCGCAATTTTCATTCTTCGCGAGGAACTCGGCCGGGGTTATAGTCAGTCACGCTTCCGGGACAGTGTCTTCGACACTCGATAGACTCGGCGAAAGTCAATTAACATAAATGCAAATCCCTGTCTATAATGGCAGATCAACGACCTCTCTCCTGTATATAGTACACGTGCGTACGATCAGCCTTGAGTGTGCGTAGTAGAAGCCACTTCTCTGTTTACCACGGGCGCGTGCGGTTTACTCCAGCGTAGAACACAGTGGCGTCGTCTCCCGCTTCCTCTTACCCTGCATTTGCATAAATCGCGCGCGGATCATTGACACCGTTGACGTCACCGCGCGTCATAATTGTAGCCGCGGCAGGGAGCGCGAGTGTAGTGGCGCGGGGATCGATTGACGGTCCAGGGAATCTGCGCCCGAGCGCAGCTCGCCTCCTCTCCGGCACCGACGCCTCCGTGCGATGCACGTACGTCACGATGCTGCGCGCCCATGCTTTCGCTCTTTCGCTGTCGGCGACCACCGCCGTCGCGAGCATGCCTTTCACGGCGTCGATCGACGACTCTCCTTCCTTACTTGCCAACCGCGCGCGCCCGTAAGGAGATGCGACAAAACACTCCGATCTAGTTGGACCTGTTAGGCGAGGACGACGTGCGCGCGCGCAACCCGTCTAACCCGCCCGAAGACACCACTCTCCGCTCATCAAATATGTATCACGGCTTATCGGCTAATGAATTATGGGATGAGGGTAGTAGGTAGTAGGCAGTAGACTGATTCTATTGCGCGCGTACTCTGGGGGGAACGAGACCTAGGCTAAACCTGAAAACCTGATAGTGACCCCTTTCACTGCTGGCCCTGCCTTCTTCTCCGCACTTGCACTCCTCTTCACTTTGCTCTGTCAAGTTCCTCTACTCTGCGAGTGCGGTCTTTTCCTCTCTCATCTTCCCACTTTACCTTCTCGCCAGCTTCGAACTAGAGTACTAGACCAAGACTAGTAGACACGCGCACGTGGGAGCGTACGTTTTGCAAGAGTGGAGGAAAAGTTGCGCACGAGCCCGCCAGGTGCTGGAGATGGACGAAGTAGACGATGAAAAGCGATTTGTCGACAAGTGTGTGGAAGCGGACAATTTGTAAGGTCGCGGGGGGTCGAGTTTGTCGGAGGGTTGAAGGCGTTCATCGACGGCGGTAAGGCGATACAGAATAAACTGACGGCGGGCGAGGCCGCGTCGGAGGAAGCGAGAAAGAGAGGGAGCGAGAGTTGAACGCGTCTCGGTCGCCGAGATCTCAGGGGAAGGAGCGCCCAGACGAAGTCTGCGAGACGATCAGCCAAGCGGGCCAGATTTAAAAACTCCCTTTTCCTTCAGTCCGCCCTCCCCCCGGCCGCACGCGTCGCTCGGCCAAATGCGGAGTGGAGGCTTCTCAAAAATCGTAGTAGTACCAGTCCGTCGCAACATTTCTCCCCGCAGCCGCTGAATAGTGTCGCGGCCATCTAACCTTTGATCGCGGCATATGCGACCCATTTTCTCGAGTTGTGCGTTGAATTCTCAGCAGTGGTGCTCGTGCCCTCGGCAGCTTTGTCTACGCCTCGGAAGAGCGAGCGCGTAGAAGCGAGATCATATTAGGCCATTGACACGACGATTCTTTAGGAAGTCGCACACTGGCGGGCAGGGGTATTCCGGGCGGCAGGGCGAAGCGGAGAAAGAGGGAGCGAGAGAGCGAAGGAGAGAGCGAGAGAGCGAGTGGGTCGCGCGCGCGCCCGATTATACGTGTGAGAGAGGGGTATCGTGTATCGCGCACAAGTCATCAGTACGCTGTGTAAGTGAGGAGGCCGTGGCGCACGGCGGGAAGCGTTGGTCCCTCCTTCGTAGTAGTACGCGGGACGCCACGCGAGCGGCACGTTGCGCGCTCTTGTTTACCCTCCACCCTTTCGCATTTCGCACGCCTTTCGCACGCCTTTCGCCTTGGCAGTGCTGCGTCGTGAAAAGGCCCGCGCGCCACTAATCTACCGACGGCGTCCAGCGCGCTTTTCCCCCGTCCGTCTCGATACGTGCTCGAACGTTTCCTCCCAATCAGAGTACAGAAGACAGTAGATTGAGTAGAGTGATCGCGAGTGCGAGGAGGACGCGCGTTCTTTTGCGAGAACTCTCTCTCGCAGAGTGATCGCGCGACGGGCGAGCTCGCCCTCTCAAGTGGCCAAGTGCGATTAATGAGAGTGGTTGGCAGAGTGCATCGGCATTAGCGGTTCTACGGTTAATGGTGCGCCGCGCCGGCGAGGTACGTGAGCGAGACCACGTGTGCTCGTCCCTGATAGTCATAGGCGAACCAAGTCAGAGTAGACGCAGGTCGCAGGTCCTCCTGGAAGAATGAGAGCGTGGCTGCTGAGGGCGTAGGGAGCATCGCGCGATCGCTCGAAAGGGATGCGGGGTACAGTAGTATACTCCTCGGTGATGAGGAGTCTGGGTAGGAAAATCGTCCGACGTAGATTGGAAAGATTGGGTGGACGGATAGCGCGGTAGGTGGATTGCGTGTGGAGGCTTCCGGTGTGGCATCAATATCCGATGATCGGGCGTGGGAGAGTGAGGGGGCTGTTTCTTGTGTCGGTTACATGGTGTGCACCCCACCCTCGTCGGGAAATCGCGACGCAGATATATCCGTCAGCGGGGAGAGTGAACGACTCGGAAGCATGAGCCTCCTCTGCGCATGTGGCCAGAGAGACACGGGCACAATGGGCATGTTTGTTTGAGAAGCCCGCGCAGGATCATTCGAGCGTGCCGTGGCCTGCTCCGGCTAAAGAGAGATTGCTCGAATTGTCTTATTTAACATTCATCAGGAACTTCCTGTCGCGAGCACCAAGCGGCCGCTACTCTCCCCGCGGCGACGGCGCCAGGGATAGAGAAAGAGAGTGAAACAGTGAAAGAGGGATATGCGAGCACGCGAACACGCCGCACGTGTTGATGGGCACGATCTTGGTTCGCGCTCGCGTAGACGCTCGTGCCACCGTGTCCAGGATTGCGTGGGGTTATGCAAGCCGAGTGTTACCTCTCTCGACGACCACCACCTCCTCCTCCTCGTTATAGTCTGAACTTCGACTTTTTAATTAGGTCGCCTTTCATCGGCTGTCCTTTCTACTCTTGGCGCTTTCAGTAGTTGCACTCTGTCTTTGCCCAGTTACCTCGCAGCCATTAAACACGTGTGTCTATTGACGGACGGCGACGACTGGGCATGAATCAGCGCAGGCTAAAAATTGATAGTCCGTCCGTTTAGAATGCAGGCTTTTCTACTTTCGAGGTCACGCGCGTCATTCGGTGTTGCGTTATTGGTTATTGATTGACTCCGGCTGCCAGGCATCGTGCAGTTAAAATGACGCGATGCGTTGCTTGGCTGGACAGCGATACTTTGGCGTGGGCTCCGTATTCAGAGCGTTAGGCTATCGGTTTTCGGCTTTCGTCGGCAGGGAATTTCGCCGCTCGCGGATTTGGACAATCGGATGGTGATGGATCGTTGGCTGAGCAAATCAGCGTATGTTTCAGCGGAATTGAGCATGAATGACGGCCTCGAGGGACTCGAGTCTTGTGCAGGCCGATGCGCGCTTCTCTCGTGACTAGTTTTCTCGGGGGATTTCCATTCTCGATTTTGCAGTGCGGTGGTGGTCGGTTTCCGCGGCAGGAATCATTGGATGCCCTCTGATAGGGTAGATTGACAAGAAGGAGAGTAGTAGGGTCGCGTGCGCGTTCGATCAGCTCCCGAGACAGCTCTCGTCTCCGCCCCTCAAGCTAGCGCGAAACTTCCAGCTGTGCTTTCGAACAGTTATTAATTAACGGTTATCGGGCGAGCGCACGGGCGCGCGTGTGAGAGTAAGAGAGTGCTTACGATGAGTTTATGTAAGGATACCAAGTGTGTCGGTTTCGGGATTGAATTGCATTGACGGAGACAACACTGTGATCGCGTAAACGCCAGCAACATGGATTACGGCCTCTTGCCGCACGTCAACGGCAACAATAACAACGACCCCACCCATCACCGTGAGTATCTCCGTGAATCCTTCTCGAGTAGATAGTTAGATCCAACTCTGCTTCTCCCATCCAATCACTTTTACTCGCACCATGCAAACTCTAATCCCTACCCCCTCGACGACTTGGGTCGCGGGGAATTTTGAGTTTGCGTATTTATCGAAAGTTGGAGTAGCTTTTTCTTGGCAAATCTTTTCTCTCCGTATATGTATATCTTGGCACTATAAATTGATATAAGCACGAAGCATGAGCACGAGTGCATCCGTAAGGAAGAGCGCACGCACGGTTATTGTCATGTAGTTATGCGACTCGGTCAAGGCTGACTGGCCACATTTCCATTATCTTGGAGGAATTATTGTGGAGCGATATTTCATTATCGCCGATTACCAGCGTCACCGTTTAATCTCGAGTGTCCTGTGAAAATGTTAAGTGTTACATGGAATTTTTCATGAGGGAGACTCTAGCCGGAGTGTAGAGACCGAGCACTTGGTCCGCGCTCGCAATGACCGACGTCCGCCGATCCATTAATTCTATCGGCGCGCTGAGGAAAATCGCGGCAAACTTAGCCGCCGAACGGATTTCGAAGCGAGAGTCGGAGGAACCACCGTAAGAATTACTGGCACGAGTGGAACCCCACGACTCGGAACTCCTTCCGGGGAGGGACGGCGACGCCACAGACTTTTCTCGTGAGCCGAGGGGATATTTAGTTGCGACCCCGAGACTCACCGGGGATCGTCCTCGGATGAAATGTGTCGCACTCCTCACGGCTGATTTCAAAGTTATTTTCGCTGGAGTATATCTCTGTGTACATACGTAGCGTAGTCAGGGATTGCTCTTCCTGAGGTGCAGGGTCCGTTGCGTAAAGAACTCGTGATATATTCGATGGTAGTCCTTGAGACTTTCGCAACGACAGCTCCGACTTTCATGAATTTATTGGGAATTTTCTCCGCTGTCTCCTTCTATCTGATATACCTGTCCGCATAACCAATACCCGCAACGCTCTTTCAAACATGTTGCATTGCACCTTTATTCGACCTCTTTCGACTGTGTATCTCGCTACTTTGGCAGAGCGCCTTTACAAAGTGGGAGGCTATTTCTCGGAAACAATGTATCTTATTAATCCGCTTGGCGAATCCCGCGCTTTCGTACACAGTGGAAACCTTAACACATTGTTGAGCGCGATTGCACACGCGTCAACTGGTGAATTTATTAATACATTACGTTATGCGTGCGTTGACAGTAGCGTTGTGCGCAATGTAAATGTGAGTTGTGTAAATATGTGCGGAGTCATCCAAGAGTATTTACATCTGTACAGTTTCTAGCCAGTTATGAAAATGGGCAGAGTCAATCGTCACAGAGACAATTGGATTGTTTGGCGAGGGTTGTCTGCTCGACACCAGCCTGACACCAGTTACTTCGGGAGGATTCGGCGTTAATTGCATTTCCGCGGCTCTATCGCGCGCATTTCGAGCCCGCGAGAGTAATGCACCGCTATAGGCCCGGTCGATGCAAGTTTTCACGTAATACGTCCTTGAGGAACGTGAGACTCGTTAGCCTATCGAAGAGAGCGGATCAATAGGACTCGCGCGCGCTCCTCAATCCGGAGGAGGGATCAGGCCGCGTTGCATGTCGCCGAGCCGATTCAGATTTCGCTCGGCGGTGGGTCTGTTTTTCGGGGAAGCCGACTGGACGAAGCGAAGCCCACCACACGCATTAAATCGTCGTGTGTTCGACCCACGCGCCAGAGCCAATCCCGCCGTGTAGCAGCTCTTCGCAGAATCTGCGCGCCCCTCGCCGTCGCCGCCGCCGGCCGCGTGCATCGGCCTCTCGCGCTGCGTAAACAACTGTAGGGGCGGCCGCACGCCACGCACACACCTGCACACGCACGCACAGCCATCCTGCTCGCGACGCTCAAAGGTTAAGGTTCTCCGGTGATGGCAAATCGTAAACGCGGACCACCTCGGCGACCTACCGTCTTTAATAGTTTCTTTGGCCGACGCCACGCGTTCGGAGATGATACGCGACGGGAAATCCTGATATTGCGAATAACCGATCGTGTACAGGACCACGTGGTACACACGCGCGCGTCCTCTCTGTTGACATCGCCCTCGGAAGAATCTAGTTGAACGGGTTCTCCATTAACCGATTTGTTATCAAAGCAAACTAGTTTATCTCTCGCAGCGTGCAGAGCGCGTAACAGGTGACGTCTCAGGTGGGCAAAGTATTATACATGCGTGAGGGTGGGGGGCAACGTCAACAAAGCTGACTCAACTGTATCCGGACCACTTTGCTGATTTACGAGATAGATATCTAGTACGCCGCGGCAATAGCTGTCCATTTTCCTCGACCAGCCAAGAAGAGGTTCTCTGTCGAAATAAATATTTCTCGAGGTCGCGAGACGTAGTGTGGAAAACTGTGGAGAGGAGAGGAGCGTGCTCGCGGAGGAAGGAAGCAGCTGTCGCGAAGAATCTCTGCGGAGAGATGGGCGCAGTGGGCGCTGGCGTTGTGGTGTGGTTGGTAGGCGCGCGCGAAGAAGAGCCGCAATGCGCACCGCCGCCCAAAGGACGCCGAGGAATGCAGAAAAAGAAGCGGACTCGGCGGCGGGACGCGTGCATCCTATGCGTCTTTCACGAGCTGGTTTGACCTCGGTTCAGCGTTTACGCGCCTCTTGGACGCACCACGGCACGTCGCCGAACCTCCAGTTGAACGACAGCCAGGACAAATAATGGGGGGCGGGGGCAGGGGCCAGGGGGGAGGTTGGTCTGGTCCATATTGGATGGAGCGCACTTGAAAGCGCCGGATTCCTGATTGACCGCTAGCGATACACTCGCTTATGGCTCTTGATTACAGCCCTTGAATGAGCTATTGGCTTATATTTATGTAAGCGACCTACTCCAAACGCACTCCGCTTATTATTATGTGGTATCCGGCCGCTTTTACGTCCTTTATATCGGGCTCAGTTTTAATGCACGCGAATGAGGGGGGGCCGCTTCCCCCGGGACCTACTGTCGAATTGCTTATGTTGCACCATACGGCTTTTAATCGGCCCGCGGGCCCATGCCAAAGATCCCGCCGGGACGCGGCCGGGACGCGGCCGCAGCCGTTTCGAAACTCGTATATTCTCTTGTTTTTTTCACCCTTGGTTATTTCTAGCCGAGGGTTATGAGAATAGTCGGAGTAATGAAGATTAAGATGTCATGAGTGAAAGAAAGATGCCGGTTTTATCGAGGCGCGAATAGGCCAAGGCTGCGATCGAGATTGCGAAGTACGGCGCACTTCGTATGCCCCGGTTGCGCACAGTTGCACATTCCTTCGCCACCAAGTGCTATCAGTGACGCCTGTCATTTCTGCCCCCGCGCGCACCACCGTCTGCGTCATATCCTCGTATTTCTGCATACTGGCAAATTGAATCTCAGCTCGCACGCGCCGCGACTCTCCTTCCTGCTTCTCGCGCAGATTTGGAATTTCTCATTGCCTCGTGTGTGTGTGTGTGTATGTGTCTCGGTGGCGCATGCCTCGCATTTTTTGCGCTACTTGCGAGCACCGCCGGTATTCGTCCCCGGGCCGCGGTATTAGCCATTTATTGCATTCGGGTGGAGTGAGTGTCTAGACAGTGGGAAGGAGGGTCGTCGGAGGCTGCGACTCCTTGGATCGAGGGATCGACGTCGCAGTAGCGTACGACTTTCCCAACTCATTTCAGATTATTCCCTCGCCTTTGCCTTATTCGCACCCGAGCCTCCTCGGAACCTCGTCCGCAACTTCTTTCCCCGGCGACAATACGCGTCGCGGCCTCTCTCTCTCTCTCTCTTTGTCCGAGGAAACCGTAGAAAGTAGATCGGCATGGTTCGAGTGGTGGAGAGCAACAGCTGGCACTCGGTTGATAGTCGGCAACAAAGCTGAAAGCTCTTCGTGCCGTAGGAACTTGGGGCAGCGCGGCTCAAGAATTTATCGACCACTTCCTCTCCTAGTAGGATTAGGTCGAGTGGTCGCATAGTTTTGTCTCATTAGCCATCGATCCCGAGAGCCCCTTGCCGAGATGGCAGTTTCGCGAGAGGACGCGCCGCGAGAGATTGTAACGAGGCTGCTCGTCGTCGTCCGCGACTAGAATGCCGGCTGGCGACGACATTACAATAAAAGGTCCCTCTGACGGCTTAACGAGACTAGATCGTCGGACTTGTGTCTGAGCGAGCGCGATAGTGTTGCGCCCGTAATGTTTCCCTTGTATTTTTGGCTCACACGCGCGCGGTAACCCGCTCATGCCGACGCCCGAGACGAACGGCTCTCAGCCGCGCGCGCGTCATCTTCCCTTCTTTCGGCGAACGGTGGACGGCAGACGGAGAGAAAGCGAGAAAGGCGGCCGGGGCAGACGGACAGAAAAGCGGTTGTTGCTCGGAAACGCGTTAAACCGCTGAAATACGGCGGGCGCATGCTGCCGCAATCGCGTCCTCCTCCTCCGCCGCCGCCTCCGCCTCCTCGTGGTCGTCGGGTGTCGTCGTCGTTGTCGTCGTCGCGTAGCCAGATTCGCATGCTGGAAACAGGTTGGACTCGAAATAGAAGCGAACGAGACGCGACCCAACGTCCCGGTGCGGATGCGAGTAAATGGAAGAGGACCCGACACGGCTTCCACGATCCACGCTCCCGACGCGATCCGTTCGCCTCTTTTCCTTTTTCTCTCACTCTCCATGTAGCGTCCCGTCTGCGCGCCCATTGTGCTGCCTCGTTCGCCGCTCCCTTGACATCCTTGGAGATTGGCTCGGATGCTGCTGGCTTTAGAGCTGGGCGGCCTCACCGTTTGAAATGTGGATACTATCAATTAGGGGGCAGGCCCTCCCATTTTCGAGGGCCAGTCCCTGCTTATTATAATAATAATGAAAATTCAGACAGCATTTCCGTTCCCTTATACCACTGGGTAGGATCTCTTGCCAATTATCTCAGAGATCCAACCTGCGATCTCTGTCATTCCGTTTACGCCATATAAATCTTTTAGTATTTTTCGTAGCTTCTTATCTGCATGCCATAGACTCTACTCGATGTTTCTCTTTCTTATTTACTTCTCTCACGTTGTTTACGCATTGTCACGTCCCGAACTCTGTGTGGAACAACTATGTAATCGGCTTTGCAGCCCAAGTTGTAAAGTAGATGTTAGTACAGCATGGGCTGGCTCGCTGGTAGTAGACACCTAGACACCTAGACACCCCTTCGTAGATTCCTTCTACCGGCTTTTGTGGTCCCTCGGACTGTCCACTTACTGCTGCTGCTGCCGCGATTCTCTGCGAGCCAACCAACGGATTGCTCATTATATGTGTATTGTTGCAGATTGGTTCCCGAAGGTCTGCTCGTGCTTGGATACGGGCGCGGGCCTGGCCGGCGGACGAGCCAACACCCGTGTGGGAAGCTATGAACGACTTGGTTCCGGGCCGACCATCTTCGAGTTCCGGGGAATGGTGCAAAGGGCGCGAAGGAGAGCCGACCACCAACTGGAAGACTCCTTCGACGGGGACAAACAAGTGAGCTTGCGAGTAGATCGACTGGTGTGAATGAAAGTCGGAACGAACAATTGACGAGTTTTCATTTGGAAATGTTTCTTCTTCCAATAGATCGAAGAACTTCGGTTTTATAATGACGACCTCACATTCACCACACTGGTCGTGGAGAAGAATCTCCGGACCATAGACTTGTGCCAATTGTTAAGGGTTAAGAAAAATGTGTCCGGCATGGCTTGGTCCATCGTCGAGACGTGGCCGCAAATAGGACTTGGTAGGTATTCGCGTGATTCTCTTTTCAAAGGAAAGTAAAAGAAGCTTTCTCACATTCTCTGTGCACTCCTTGGTAAGAGACTCTAGAAAGTCCTACTCATAGGCTCAATATTGAAAAAACACGATCGAGTAAGCTGACTGAAAAAACATGAAAATTATATCGATCTTTGGTATAAAATGTGTAAAGTGAAAGTTTCTCGCATTGACGCACTTGTCGACATTCTGTTGTAGAACGTACACTGGAAGACCACGAGGATATCCTAAGTGTGCATCGTGAGACTGAAATTTTCACTGTGCAAAGCGACAGGAAGTTTTTCTTTCGCAAGGACTTCCTCAAATACGAGTTCTTCGTGAATCCAAAGGTAAACAGAGTTACGTAAAATCGATCATCCCTTACCAGCAAGCGAAACCTCCGCGGGGATACGAATTTCCGCGCTTTCCTGGGACGGGAATGGTCTTCCCGACCTTCGGCAGCGTTCTGCTTTACCAACCGTTGCAGCGAGAGGATTATCCGCGGTGGTAGTTGCTCGAATTCGCACGAATGTGAACCTTCCGCGATACCTGCACCGTGAGTAACTACCCTGCAGCGAGCAACTGTCCTGTTGCAGGTGCAGCAAAACTCCAGCTGCGAGTTACATTACCGATCCATATTGCAGCAATCTTACCTACTCCAGAGGACTTAGAAATTCTCGCTACTTTGTTCGTTGATCTAAATAGAGGTCAATGCAGTCACATTTCATCATTCGACCTGGACTCATTGAATCCTTTTACTTAATTCTCTTCGTGTCAATGAACTTTCCATGTACAATCTATGTACATTTTTATTAAATTATCAGTTTCGCAGTATCAAGTCTCACAAGTATAAATAGCAGGCTAAAAAAGCCCCAATTGCGAAAGATGTCAGTGACATCTCGGCGAGACGACACTCGTGAAAGTCGATACGTCACCTAATTGACAGGGGTACCGTATTATGAGTTAATTGGTGAAATCACTAGCCGCGCTCTTTGTCAGCCGCTGTCACGCGATACTTGTTACCGTCCTTCGTCCCGGACCTCCCCATTGTTGCCATTGTTTCTAATGAATAGTAGTGTTTGGACAGACGCGCGCGGCCGAAAAAGAGAGGCGGTGTGTACGCGAGTCTGGGTTTTAATTTTCGTAATTGCCAGGAGATATTCCTCCCTTGGGACGGCGCCGCTTTTTACGCCTTGCCTCCTGGACGAGGAGATAGTCGTGGTGGTCGGCGTCGTTGGTCCTTTTCACAGGGTAGCAATCGCGTGTTGCATTGTAGGCGGCGTAGCTGCAAAGTCGATGAAGCCGACTGGGAGAAACAATGAGGGACTCTAGTCTCGAGTCTCGAGGCACGTCCCCTCTTTCCGGCTCCCTTCTCTCGGGGAAGAGCTCATCTCTGTAAGCCTTTCCCGTGTCCTTCCCGCCGTCCAATCTTACCCCTTCGACGCCCGCCGCCCATGATCACCCGTGCATCTAACAATCCGCCCTCCTCACGAGCACGCGCTGCAGCTCTCTTTGTCGAAATTAGAAACACAACGTGACAATGACCCCGGCGTGTCTGCGAGCTCGCTGAACCGTGCTCCACGGCTAAGTTTAGAAGTTACGCAACAGCGGAAAATTTAGCCCCTACGACCACCGAGAGAACACCCTGCCCCCACGGTCCCATCTACTTTCTGTTCCAGCAATTCTTCCCCGCGGACATGGTCGCCTTTCCCGACGTGCCCGACGAAACCGAGACTTTCATCGATGCCGAGAGCGCGTTGAGGGTGAGTACCGGTGAGGCATATCTATCGGGAGGCTCTCTCTCCCCCCTACTCTCTCCCTCTCTCTCTCTCTCTCTCTCCACCTCGTCCTGCGATCGGCATATAACAGTCCGCTGCTGACATTCTAGACTTACCTGTTGCGAGAAGACACCGCCTGCCCGCAGGTGTTTACTTTGGTCTGGATGCGGGCCGAAGACACCAACAGCTGGAAGAAGGCCTACATGCTGCTCCGTGACCGAAAGCTTTACGTGACCAAGAAGGTAAGGGGCCTATTTGTCTTTGTCCGCGCGGGCCGAATTCGCCGGCGGCGTTCGCGATACTAATTACCCGTATCCTCTAATCTTCCTACGCTTCCCTCTCATTGAGCAAAATTTCACCAGCACTTTCGAGCTATATTTCATATTATACTCGACCGACTTTCTCTTTCCTATTTTGGATAGCATGTCGCTCGGCGATCTTACTCCGAGGTGTATTATCGGGGGGTCATATGGGTCCGACGGTACAGGAATCGATCGACGTGCTCCGATCCTAGTTTAATTTAAACAGGTAAATCGTCTTTGAGCGTAAGGTGCTCATCCCGGCACAATGCAGAGAGCGCAGTCGGCCGTTGCATACAGTGCATGGCATTAGCATAATTACCGTAAGTTGGCTGTAATTCGCGAGGGAAGCCAAGCTTACTGTCCGCGCTCCCACTCCTGCCGGCTGGCTCTCTGGCTGGCTCTCTGGCTGGCTGGCTTGGTTGGTCTTATGCAAATCGATCGGGCGACTCTTATCCCCCGAACACCGCCAAGAGTGTCTCTGGCGTTGTATCGGTATCGGGCGCGCAAGAGGGAGATAAGGACGCGCGTAATCGCTATCTATTTGCGGTAGTTAATTGCACTTGCACGTGTAAACGTTATCCCGCGGTTGTCCGTTAGGCACCAGCTGCGTGGGATTACTATGACGACGGTTTGGCGTGTGGAATATCTCTCGGCCCCTGACACCCTGGCTCCCCCGGGCACGCAACGCGCCCTCCTTCTCGCAGCTTCTAGCTATCCTGTGACATCGGATTCAGCGGCGATGCTTATCCGCTCGGTGGGATCGCTAATTCATACGCATAATTAAATACCCAGGATGGAGGATGCCGCGGAGCCCGATGGACGGGGACAGGAGACACCGGCTCTAACTTCTGAGAATGACGTAGCACGCGGAACGAAAGGAAGCCTCGGTTCGCGCAGTCAAGCTTACGGGGGAGAGAGAGAGAGAAAGCTAGTATGCCGTCTCTAAAATTGGGCTGGCGCCCGAGGGGGCGTATTTCCGAGCGGAGCTTTCTTATTAAATTTTCCATACGCCTCGGCTCGGAGGTAGCGCGCGCGCGGCTGCGGGAGTTCCATGGAGAGAAATGGTTAACCTGAGCTGCGGCTGCCGCCTCACGGTGAAATCGTATCCCTTACCCATAAAGGGATAGGTGCTTGCTCTTTCGTTCAGCACAATGTATTCTTCCCCCGGTGTGTGCGCGCGCGCACGCGAGCGCTCGTTCGTCCGCAACGATCTTCACGTCGGTGGGCTCCGCAACCCGGCTCGAAACGCGAGTTGATTGGCTTCACTCCCGGCGTTCGCTTAAGAACATGATTTAATTATTTCGAGCTTCCATCGTCTGCAGACATCGTCGCACCGACGTCGCCTGTGCCGTAATCTCTCCTCCCACGACACTGGCTCTCATCGTCCTTCCACTGATAAACCCTCTTGCTCAGCCGACGAGACGCGCCCGCGCGCCCGCGCGCCCGCGCTCTCTCTACCCTTCCCCTCGCTCTCCCGGATCAACGCGCGCGCTCTACTCTCCTCCTCGGCTTCCTATCTATCGGCCGTCGCTCTTTTCACACTTTCCGCACTTTTCACGCTCCACCCCTCTCCCGCGTACAGCCGGCTGCACTGCTACCGCTAACTCGGAGAGAGATCCCCCGAGGTCGGACGTTGTCCTTGCTCGACATTCAATAACCGCACGCCGATGCGACAGGATTGCCGGAGCCGTCAGTTCGCATTCAGGAATATCCAGTTCTCTCCATATCAATTAGAGCCACCGTTAGTAGGAAACTGTTTAATCTCGGGAGGGGGAGAACGGTAGAGCGGGGCGGTCGGGCCGGGCCGGGATGTCGCCTCTGGTTTATGGAGCGAGCGAGCACGACTTGACGCCGGCCGGCAAGAAATAAATGAACTTGAGGACAGTAACGAAGAATCGAAGTCGCCTCTTCGGTGGGAGGAAACGATGTCGGTTGTCTTCCGCTCTCGTTGGCCATCCCGATTCCAGCTTATCGATCCCACGATGGCAGACCTCCTGCCGTATCCTCCCGGCGCCGGCCACCCAATTCTCCTCGGCTTCTTGCAAATCGGATTTTCCCCGCAGGTACGTCTTCCTCCCGGGCCGCGCCGCGCTTTCTCCCCGACTCATCTCCCGTTCGATCACGATCCCTCGTTTTCCTCAGCCGCTGCGCGATGTGTACATCGCTTACTCTCCATTATCGCTGGCATCGTCCACTCGGGAACCATTATTATTGTTTCACTGACCGAGACGTGCTTTCTTCCCTTGACAAAGCATGTGTGCGAGTTATGCTTGCTCTCACTCGCGTGCTAATCTCTCGTTACGAGAATACTTGACGGGGCCCGAGTAGGAAAGCAAGCTATGACAGTATAGTCGGGGAATTTGAACGGTCGTTATAGGTGACAGCGGAAAATTAGGTAACTTTCGTCTCTCCTTGCGAGGCTCCTTAGTGACTCGAGGATTCATTCAAGTATGTATAACCTGAAGGTGAAAGAAAATCGGGCTGTTGATCTTGGCAGGGACCTGTACCGGTACCGGTGCTAGCTTGCTTCTCTATTTATTCGTCTTATTTTGACACGTCGGAGTTGCCGTCGTTACGCGAACCTGACGACCGGCTTTATAGTCTTGCTGTTTAACGACAGGATTATTTCCGTTCTTGTTACTCCGCTCGTAACACTACTTGGATCGTCCGCCGGCAGTTTGAGAGATTCCAGGCGACCCGGCCGGCCTGCTTGCCGGACAGTAAGCTCCGGCGGTCACTGCTGTTTTATCTTTCCTACAGATTTTTGGGACAAACTCGAGCTAGGTCGTTGCTAAAGCACTCAAAGCTTTACGATCATCACTCATGTAAATATATGCTCCGCCTGCTCGTTTCTCTTGGAGGTTCCAACGATAGTCTCTTCCTTTTTGCAGCAGCTCGTAAAAGTCCGGCAATTCGCTACAATCTTGCTCCTTCTATTTGCCCTTCTTGCAAGGGCTTCCTTACACCTCGCTTCTCTTTATCCACACCTTTCCTGTCTCGTGCATCCGTGCGCAATTCTCTTGGAGGCGATTTTTCTTGCGATTAAGCGCAAATGGAGTCGAGCTCCTCTCGTCTACCTAGCGGAAGATCATAGCGTAGTCTAGGATATCGCGTCCAGACACAATCTCGACAAGGCCCCGGCGCGCACGGCGATTTTCCTTCTCGATCGGGGCGGTGGAAGAGGAGTAGTCTTTTCGTTGGGAAATGTTGATATCGGAAGAAATAAAAGGCTATTTATGCCGCTCAGAAATGGATGATAGATTCCCGCTTAGAAGTACTCGCGGACTTTGATGAACGAGCGGAACTTGTTTCAGGCCGGGGGGGTTGGTGCGTCGTCGTTTTAAGAGCGATAAATTCTCTTACGGGGCCGAGCTCGTAAGTTTTCGTCGGCGCAACTTCTCCGCTTGGGAGAGTTGGCGGAGTGCATGAGGGTTGGATGGTGGGTGGGTGGGATAGGCGACTAGCTGCAGTCATAGGGCGCTCCCTATTAAAGCTTGCAAAACACCCTCTCGGAATTCCACTCCTTTCGCACCCTCCCCCTCAAGCCCTGTCAGCGTGGCCGCCGCCGCCGCCGCCGCCGCCGCCGCCGCCGCCGTCTCTTTTCGCCACTCGCCGATTCAAACCTCGATTGTTCCTTCACTCGGTTCATTGCATTTCAATCATCGGGCGGCGGGCGACGGGCGACGGGGGGCAGGAGGCTCTCGCAATACCACTTGGAACTTAAGCTCCTCCTCTAATAAAGTACTCGTTAGGACAGCTACGGCGCGCGCTCCCCGAGGAATCGCCATTAACGTAATTAAATCTCGGAATCGATGCCCCCGAGCTCGTCGGCGACGGCTCCGGGCGTGAACTAATGTTCCCGAGCTAAACGTAACTTCCCCCCCGGGCGGCGGCAGCGGCGACGACGACGACGTCGTGCATCGAGCGCCTTAACGGCGAATGTAGCGAGTCATGGCGAGATTGCTACAGCTTACATGCGGAAGTGCATAATCGCCTGGAAATACCCGTTCTCGAAGAAGGATGCGCGGGCCGAAGCCGCCATTTCACCGAGTGCCAGCTATTTTCGTGAAAAATGTCGCACTACCCTCTAGCGTTGTTTCGCGAGCGCCTACCACTCTCCGACTCTCCGACTCTCCGACCCTTCATCCCTTGGTCTGCAAATGCGCGCTTTCGTGCAATGTCAGGGCGGTGCACCACTCCCTCGACACGTGTATGTGTGTCGCGGAGAAGATAGGATTGGTCTCTCTACGAGAGAGGTTGCATTTACCGACATATATCTGGTACGTGCGTCGAGTGGGTAGCCGCGATTTCTGCCCGACTCTCCCACTCGAAAGAGAAAATAAGAAAAATAGCGGCGGTAAGAAGCCGCGAGCGATTTAATCGGTGGTACGGGAGAGCGAGTAGAAATTGCCAGGCACAATTGGTCGCGCTATTCTTATGCATCCAAGTAGTTGGCTGTGTTAGTTAATTATCGTCTCAGTTGCCAGTGCGTCTACCGGCAAACTTAAAAATAGCGCGCAGCTGGCCTGCACGCGGCCTATTGATATTGCCGGGCGTGAAACAGACTGGTTCGGGTTTCGCCGTGAATTTTCCACAATGCGCGCCGCGCGCGTTTGTCGGCAATCGAGTGCGACGCGAGGATCGCGCTGCTTCCCATCATAAATCTCGCTGGCTGTACTGTTAAGCGTGCACTTAAGGCCGCTCGGCCCGCCAAGTTCACCTTTAATGGCTCTCTTTTTGTCGCAATACTTTCTCGGGAGAAGCGGCCGCGCGCGGTACTTACACCGGGAGTAAAGTGCAAGGGTCTCCGTACGCGAAAGCGGCCACGTACGGCTACGTACATACGTACTCTCGGTGGTGGGTATAGGTGGCGGGGCTCACTGGGTGCACTTGTCCTACCGGCGGCCACCTGTCCGCCCTTTTTTGCCCTAGCCTCCTCTCCTCCACGGATTACCGAGTTCAAAGTCGCCGATCGCAATCTCGGCCTGAAGGGGGTCCAAGTAAAAAAGCGTGGGCTTCAATGCCAGCGTAGTTCACCCCCGGCGGGTGCCGCTCGCTCTAAACATAGATGCTCGCGAGTGATTATCGCGCATAATGTTTCCGGGATTGCAGTTTGCAGGGGACCGAGAGGGAGGGAAATATAGTTGAATGCTCGATTAAGAAGGTTTGGATGCTTTCCCACGACACGCTCGAGATGGCCCGAAAAGCGAGGACCTGGAGGATCGGTAATGGCTCCTGGGGTGACTGCTCCCTTTCTCTCTCCCTCTCTCTCACTCTTTCTCTCTTTGGGCTGCTCTCATTGCTCGGTAACGGCGAGCAACAATGGCTGGAACAGCTGTGCCGTGCGATCCTGTAACCGAGGAGAGAGGAGCACGCGATGAACACGCGACGGGCACGCGTCAGCTGTCAGCGACGCTATTCGCAATGCGTGCTCTCTTTCCGTCCTTCTCCCGGCATGCATCGTTTTCTTTGAATGCCGTGCATCGACCCTTTCGCGTGTCACACCGGTAAGAGGATAAGCCGCTCGCGGGGTGCACGCTCTCTTCTCTCTTCTTCTCCCTTGCAGGGCCTCGAGCTCTCTCTTTCTCTCTCCCTCTCCTCTCGTACGCGAGGCCTCCACCACGCAAGCAATAGGATCGAGTCGATCGCTCCTCCTCCGCTTCTAACTTGTATTGCCGCGCCGTGAATCACGGCGACGGAAATCCGCGTCACAGGCGTGGCTAATAATTCAGAGGTTTGGCCGTCTTCCTGCTGGAGCGCGGGCCGCATCGCGCGCTCTGCCTACTACATTCCGTCTCCCACGGGAGCAACGGATCATCGGAACTCTCATCAGGATTAGCTGGATTCCGATTAGCTAAAGGGTTGATTCTAACGCGGCAGCCACTGTTCCTCGGCTTCGGGATTTCCCCTTTCGCCGAGAGCCTCCCGGGGAAATAAAGCGAATGATAGTCGGCTGAATGCGCCCGGGCGAGCAAGGTGGAGCTAGTGTGGCTTCGTGGCGATGTGTGCGTGTCTGTGTCGCGGCCTGTCACGCTCTCGCGTCCTCGGAAAAATATTAGCGATAAAGCCAGGCTGCCGGCGCTCTCGCGCACTGTGTCATCCCTGACAATAATTTACGATCGGCTCGCTAATAATTATCGTTCATTTGCCGGGGCTCTCAGAATTATTACACGGCCGGTCCTCGTGGCCGACTGATGCGCATACCATGCACCGGAGGGCCCAGGGGATTGTCCACTATCTCACCGCAAGAGCATTCGCGTATCCGCGCCTCCCATAGCGACAGCAAGTGTCGACAGTAAAACGTGAGAGCGCTCGTGAAAATTGGACGATCGATAGAGGTCGGGGGGAGGGGTGGGGGGTGAGGGGAGGGTGTGTACTTATCAGCGGGAAGATTGCGAGGAGGAGTCTAGCGAGTGTGTGATGCGATATAGACGGGGCGATGGGGCGTCGGCAGGGAGAAAGCGGAGCAAGGAGAGCTCGTCGCTTAGAATTCGACAATGGGCCTGGCTGCTGGCTTTCGTTTTTGGCGCTGAGCGCTCATTGTGACCGGCAGCTGACAGTGGCACGCGCGCCCCCCGCGCCGTCGGCGCACTCGCACGCGCGAGCTGTACGCGCGAGCTGTACGCGCGAGCGCCCGAGGGCGCATGTGTGTCCACGCACTTACGTACTCGCGCTGGATGAAAACACGGGAGAGGCCGGAGCGAAGCCCGGCGCGCACACAATGAGCGCGCGATACACGCGCCACGAATATAATGCCAATACGGTGCGCGAGCGATCTCACGTGTCACGGCTACCGACCGCAGCTGCCCGCTACCCGCTGCCTCTACTCGCTCGACACTTCCCTCTTCTCTCCCTCCCAGCCCACTGGCTACTGGCTACTGGCTACTGGCTACTACTCTCACCGCCGGGGCTAGCGGTGCCGATATATCGCTCGACTTCGAAAGCGCTCGATCCAGCAG